>OX403618.1:70179817-71669977 GCA_948107695.1 Meliscaeva auricollis | reverse complement strand
TCAAATTTGATTTAAATAAAAATTATTTAAAAATTAAAAAAAGTATAATGGTGTCAAGCATTTTTGAAATCTGAGCATCTTGCAGAAAAAGAAATTAAAGTAATTCAGACTCAAAACAAGTAATTCACACTCATATCCTTTAAAACATTAGAAACATCATTCAGAACCAAAAGATTTCTGTGAACTTTTCCGAAA
This sequence comes from Meliscaeva auricollis, assembly GCA_948107695.1. Classification (NCBI taxonomy): domain Eukaryota; kingdom Metazoa; phylum Arthropoda; class Insecta; order Diptera; family Syrphidae; genus Meliscaeva; species Meliscaeva auricollis. The sequence goes on along the minus strand of OX403618.1, from coordinate 71,669,782 downwards.
AAAAAGTAGAAAATTGAATTTGGAAGATCTAAATTATATCAGTTTGTACAAGAAGAGAAAACAGATATTCAACAGAATATTTAAACTTAAAAAGCATTCTTTAATTTCATCCATATGAGCATACAAATTTATATTAAAAATGTTATAAGTTTTGTATTAAATATTTGTAACTGTACCCGTTATTAAAAAAAGCTTCAAAAGCACCAGAAAATATGATATTTCAAACCAAATTCCGATACACAAAAAAAAAAAAAAAATCTACACCACCGCACTTTAAACTCAGGTATTTCAATTAATTTTCTCTAATATTCCATCCACAAAATTCCAAATGAAATGTTTTGCCAAAGATAAAACAACAATATGCCCCCCATCGAATCGCCCTTATGGTCCTCTGTAAATTCCATATGCCCATCATCAGCTATACAAGCTTTCACCCTCTATACTATAGCTCCAAAGTAAGTGAAGGTATACATTTAAGCAAAAACGTATAGAAACAATATATTGCAAATAACAAAAACAACAAAACAGAAGCAAACAAAAAAAAAAAGGTAACATTTACCAGTGGCGAAGAATTTGCATATCTGTGCGGAATACCAATGAGCTGGATATCAGTCTTTGTCAGGTATTGTCGAAAACAATGTGGAGAAACCGCACAGCCTGTCAGAAAACCGACCGACTGTGTATAGCTGTGTGTTTTTTGTGCAACTCTCTGCAGTTGGGTTGTAAATGGTCGTCATCGTTGTTGATAAGGGAGGATACGAATGCATTCAGCCCTAAACACAAACATCATTCCGAGCTGAAGCATCACATTTTTGGGGGAAAGAGTTTATACCAGGAATTAAATTAATTCTGCCAGACCGTATTTTTTTTTTTGTATTTGTGGGTTGCTTCTTGCCAATTTAACCGAAGCAGACGCATAGAATCCTTGTTGTTTTTTTTTATTATCTCCTAACAGCAAACCATTCAGATAGTATAGTTGTGCATTTTAATTAAATGAAATTGAAGCTTTGACCACTTTTTCCAGTGTTGCGAGAATAATGTTTATTTTTATTATCATTTATCATTGCAGACCAATCAGCAGAACTCCCGCCACCCAAGTTTCATATCTGCAGAAGATACCGACACTTCCTAGGCACTTCTCATCGAAGGAGGGCACCCTTGCTGGTGTGATTAACTCTGCGGGAAGTATTGAATCTCGCGGGACCGGATTGCCAAGTAGTTCGTCCGCTAGCGCTCTATACTCACCCGCCGGATCGTTGTCACCTCCACCGCCCTTGGGAAGTGTCCTTTCAACGTCACCGCTTCCTATGCAGAGGCAATTCCATCCATCGACAAACCACCTTCAATCCATGCCCACAACATCGAATGCGCTAGGACTGCCATCGTTAAGCGACCGTCTCCCACCACCCGTTCCGGCAAATTTGCAAATACCAGCTACCTCCATCGGTGTCCCAACGGGTGGCTTTCCACAGTTTCTTCCCCATCACCAGCATCCGACGCACCATCATCATCAATTGCATCAGCATCACCAGCAGCATCAACACCAGCACCATCATCATCATCAGTTCCAACCGCATCAGCAGCACCAGCACCAAGGTGCCAAATTCAGTTCTTCTCAAAATATCGCCAATCTTTCCGGCAGTGTTGGCGGTGCCGGTGTTGGTAGCGCAGGCGGAGGTGGAGGCGGAGGCGGCAACATCATCAGTGGAGGAGGCAAAGCATCGACATCGATCTCGTCACCATCGCCGCCATCGCTGCTCCACCATCACCAAACGACGCATCCTAGTTATTTGGTCGGACAACAGTTGGACATACAAAGGCACTCACAATCGGACGATGACAGCGGGTGCGCCCTCGAGGAGTACACCTGGGTGCCACCTGGACTCAGACCGGACCAGGTAAGAATGTTTACATTTGTTTTCCAATTCTTTTTTATTTTAACACTTCTCGCCGCTCCAGAATATCGAAATGGATACATCTAGAGATTGGATGAGAGTTTGTTCTAGGTTCTATCAAAGGCTGGCATTTACAATTTACAATTTATACGCTCTGTAAGAAATAATTCATTAAATTGTATATTTCACGGTGCATGCTTAATGTCATTCAACATACTGAGTTGTGGAAAAGAGCATCGTCGTCGTTGTCGAGGTCGTCGTCGTCACATCGTCCTTTTCCATGCTCTGCTTTTTGCAAAAAGCAATTATAAATCTGAAAGCCTCATGCATCTGTTTTTCCTATTATAAATGTCTGTCTGATTTTATGTAGGTACTCGTGTGTTGGTTAGAACTAATGAGAAAATTATGAAAGGATATCAAAATAGGAGCTAACATGGTTATTTCTAGTTTGCAACATAATTGCATACTATAAGGCATACCTATGCAAAAGTAGAAGATAGTACCTTGTATTTTCTCATAAATATAAAAATACATAATTCATTTATCATACAAATGCACACAAATTAAAATATAAGATACAGCGTTGGGCGCCATTTAAAATTTAGCCAAAGGATGATTTGCGTCTAGCACACCAATAACCGTGTCATCATAATTGGAAATAGAAATCCATCTGATGCAATTTTTTATGGAGAACTAAAAATCGATTTTACTTAAACTTTTTTAGTTAAAAAAGGACTTGAATCTTTTTAACAAGTAAAACAAAATAAAATCAATGTAATTCTCTTATCGAAAAATTAGGTCCCAGTTTGCTTGGTAGATGGTGGCTATTAGGTTTTGCAAATTTCATAGGGCTACAAAAATTATATGAGGAATAGAGATACACAAAACACCAACAAATATTTACTTAAATTCTTTTGAATTTAATTCACAAATAAACTCAATAATCTTATACAATTTAAAGGGGGGATTAAGTTTTACTTACGTGTGTAACCTATTTTGAAAAATGAACTAAAATAATACACATATTGTATGTAACTTACGTAAGTCGGAAGCCAGAGAGAACAATTAAACTTACGGAATTCTTACGCAGCATCTGTAAGTTTTCGACTTACGGCAAGTTGAGCTTTCATTATTTGTGAATTCTAAAGTATTTGGAGCAGTCAATTTAATAATACATATTTAATTTTTTTCAGGAGTAAAGTATTTTTCTGTTATGGCTAAAAGAAAACGAAATATGAAAAATGGTAAGAAAAGCTCAACTACTGTAAACGGTAAATGACACACAGAAAATTTATTATCCTACTCTATTAACATATCATTCATGATATATACGAAAAAAAACAAAAATTTCCTTCGAGACTCGAATAAATGTCAAAAATCTATGGGCAGCCGAATTTTACTTTTGTTTTCTAACGAAAGTGTAACATTTTATTCGTAATAGGTGCTTGATTTTTTTCATGGTTACTACTTCTTGCGAGGAATTAATTTAACCTCTAAGATTACTGCTTCTCAGAGTTGTAAAAATTAAGTTTTTTCGGTACTACAGTTAATTGACTTAAGAGATTAAATTTCTTATGTCTTTTAACTTACAAAAGTACTGTGACGGTAAAACTACACTCTGCAGTCTGTACTAAAATACTGACCGAACAGATACTGATTAATTGACTAAAAGTTAATTAACTGCAGTACTATTTCTAGTAGTAGAAATTTTTTGTTCTGTTGTGTTTAAGATCTTACTCAGGCGTACTGCCGCGCTTTCATGACACTTTCTTGTAGGAAGTATTGAGCTCTGAAAGTAACTTTTAGTAAAAAGAATACAAAAAAGTACAGTACAAAATACTATCTACTAACTAGAAAACTAAAACCAGTTAAAAAGTACTGTAGTTAATTTACTTTTAGTTAATTAACTGCTTTCATTAAATCTACAGCCAGTATTTTAGTTCTGACTGCTAACTGCTTATTTTGCAAAGGAAATGATTCCAAGAGTCAGTTTCAAAATCTTGGTTTATCGGTCCGTTTTCGAAATAAAATGCAATTTGTTATTTTTAATAAAAAAAAACAATTTTGGAATTTTTTTTTACTTTACTTTATTGCGACAACTTAAAAGCTGTAATGTGAAGAAAATGGTTAAATTCAAGTGAGACATTGAGCAGAAAACCAAGATTAAAAAAAAACGCCTCTATAGTAGGTACCATTATAGCAGTTTTTTAAAAAATGGTTTTCATAGAGAGATAGATAGACCTTATCCAAAATATGAACATGTTTTTTTTGTAAGTAGCCACTTTTAAGAAAAACTAGCTGACCCAGCAGACGTTGTCCGAGTGATTTTTTATTTTGTTGGTCGTTTATAGAATTTATAAGTTATTGGACCACAGCTATACTGCAGTAGCTAATTACCCTCTTGACTTATCATTCTATAATTTTAGTATCTGGCTAATTTTAGTACTTTAAATCTTTGCATTCAAGTGCTCCATTTGGAATTAGACAAATTATTTTGAAGTTTATCCGAGGCTCGAGCAGGCCACATACAGTTGTTGTCCATGTGAGAATCATGAAACAGCGCGGAAGACGTACATTGTCGCGACAAAAAGTGTGAAATATTTTAGAAAGAATCGTAGGAGGTCCTATCCTAAGTAAATGTGTCGGATATCGCGGAAAAACGCCTGGTGTTTAAAACTTCTTTCACCAGTATTCCACGATTTTATCCATGATTTTTATTGCCCTAGTCCGTGGTATTTTGCGATCTTTTTATTAATTTAAAGCGAATTCAAATGAAATAACAACTATCAAAAACTAGCATCAACAGTTAGGACTTCTCATTTGAATTAGTTCTCAACGGATAATACACACACCGTCATCTACTGGCATTATCCGAGCAGGCATTCCCTTTTTGTATAGGGATTTTATTTTTTTGTGATTTTCTTCTTTTTACTTGCTCTATAGGGCAAGGATTGGTTTCGTATCAAAAAAAATATGAGGTTTTAATCAAAGCCAACATTACGATGATGGAGATGACTAAGAAAGTGGTTTTCGTCATGCCGTCCGTCGGTCTGTGCGTCTGTGCGTCCGTTCGTCCGTTCGTCCGTGCGTCCATCTGTACACATTTCCACTGCCTTAAAGCTAGGAGGGACTTTCTTCAAATTTGGTTGAGATGATTTTTATGGAATTTGTATTTGTTTTTGAATATCTCATATAGAACGAGTATCTCCCATACAACATTTTTGAGTTATTCAAGTTTTCTCGAAAACGGCTACAACGATTTTGATTAAACTTTTTGAAATGATTTCTTTTATAACGATAAATTTTTAGATTGTTTTTCAAAAAAAATCTATCGAGCCGTTTTTAAAAAAAAATTATTTTTTTATTAAAAATTTAACAAACGATTTGTCAAAAAAAAATTTGGTATGCCATCTTTAAAGTATCTATTATTTGTCAACATCTAAAAATTAAATAAAAAAAAAAAAAAAACAAAAATCATTGACCCAATATATAACAAAAAATATTTTTTTACAAAAAAAGTTCAAAGAGAAAGTCTCCAAAAAAAACGCCATATTATAGAATTGTCGGAACCACTTTTTTCGCATTCACTCATCGTAATAGGGGGTTCACATTTACTAACTTAGCGGACGATGAGCTGTCAAAATGGCCGGATGGGCACCGGTCGGATGGTTTTCAAATGATTTTAATTCAACATTATCAGTTCACTTGGTTCTTCTGTAATTTTGGGAAACTTTTATAAATGTTGTAGAATGTAAGACTTTACTCATCGATACAATTCTTATAAAATAATGAATTTATTTTTCGAACACGTTTTTAATTTATGTCATTCCAAATTTCACATTTTTTCTCTTTCAAAAAACACCCTTTTATGCCTGAAATATTTCTTGTACCTAGTCCTTTGATGCTTGGTACTCATTTCAAAAGTCCCATTTTCACCAAATTTCGTAAACCTTTTCAATTTATTTTTGTTTTATTCTTAGATTATCCTAAAAATTGACAAAAATTTACTACCGGTTCTTTTTTCCGGAAATCATGTTCTCAATGCCCCTCACACATAAAGAGTGAAACAGAACTTTTTTGATCAGTTAATAAGTAAGAGGTTTAAGCTTTTAAGTGATCCTTGATTTTGTATTATTTTATTCCTAAACGTCTCCAAAAAAAACAGTATTGAGAACCTTATCGGCATTCAATGTCACTTCGTGTCTCTGACTTAAAAAAAAAAGTGACAGTTGTTATAATTTATTAACTTTTGATAAGAACGAAGAAAAATATAAAAACATAGATGAATGAACACAAGTTTCTGTTTATGGCTCTTATCTGCTATCAAAAAAAAAAAAACTACATTGCATTGGATTCCTCTATGCACACGCACTGTTATTTTAGTATGCAATGACAATTTCAAGTCCACATAAAATTTTCAATAGCAATGGCGGCTATATACAGAAAGATGTAAAGATTTTCTCATTCACTATAATTATCAACTTGGATGTCGTACAAATTGATAAAGTGTATAGATCTTGGTGGACATTAATACCATTGCGGAAAATTTATGAAATCCGATTAAGTTACAAGCTTGTTTGAGTACATTTCTTTTAACGTTTTAACATTTATTTTTACTATATACTCAGCTCGTAAAGTGTATAAACAAGTTTTGCGTCTATACTCATCATGCGTAATGCGGACTGATTTTCATTCAGTTAATTTAGTTGGTGAATGTATCAACTCTGCTAAGAAATTTTCATATTTAGTACGAAAAACTTGTTGAGGATTTTTGTTGTTTTACGGAATGAGAAGATTAGTTTTGAAATTGAGTAGGGCAACAGTTAGATTAGACACAAAGTTTTATAATATCCCTGAAAGAAATAAACTGTTTATGTTTGGTATGTTTCTTTAGAACCTTAACATTATCGGATGCGGTGAGCAAAATTGTCCTAAGTCCTTCGTAAATCTTATGGAGTTAGAACAATTTTGCTTTCCCTTGAGGCTATAATTGTTAGCTAAGCAAATGTAACTAAAAAATGATTGTCTGAAGCCTTTATTTAGGAATCACTGAACAACTGTTTATAGTTGCAAGTGTTCACCACTATTAAATTTAGCCATGGGTATAAAATTGTAGTTATTTGCTATTTCCCGTTTATATAGCTGAAACAGAATGTTTCTTTTACTCCAAGACAAAAGTGTTCAATGCAATCTGAGGTTCAGAAAACTCCAGTCGAAACATTTATTGATAACAACTACCAGAGAATCCCAATATGCCATTTCTTCTCAGAAGAACTAACCAAACAACATAAAACGTGTCAAATAGGTAATACGATTATGTGCTAATGCGCTATTGTTTCCTACATGCCGCTATGTACCTGGTACTCTATCGTGGTACCTAAACACAAATGCTATTAAGTCGATAGAATATCTGTCAGTTGTGGCCATATATATTCTTACCAAAAATTAATGCAAACAATCTTTGTTGAGAATCACGTTTCAAAAGGAATCCCGCTGAATTCACGATCATGTGGTGAAGTGTTACGTTTTGACCTGTCGTTGATGTGCATAACTTTAAACTATGTAAGCATTCAAAGTTAAGTGTATTTTGAAGAGTTGATAGGATGGAATGAATGGTGTCAATGGTATTGACCTTGGAAAAGAGATTTGCAAGAAAATGAGATGCATTTTGTATTCATAGAGAAGATAAAATTACAGTTCAATGGTATAAATGAAAATCCTTGAACTATTCTTTTGTTTGGGGTTTGCCTCTTTTAAAGGCACACAAAGGCACAATGTCATCTTGAACTTGAATGAAAATTATATTCTCACAAAGAAACCTTAAAGAAAATGTAAATATTTAAATATTTTTCAGAAGAATTATTCGTAAATGTGTTTTTGACTTCAATATAATAATCTAGCGACGAGAAAACATCATTATAAGTAAGGTACACAGATAAACTCCAAATGGAAATTGATAGCCTTATTGAAGGTTAGGAGTAATTCCAATTGGCTAAAGTCAAAATGGAGGCAGAAGAAGTGGTAATTGGCTCAAACACAAACTTTGTTTTAGAAAAAAACTTCATCAGCTAATAATTTGGGATTGATGAGCATTTTCATGATCTTGGAACGAAGGGGCTTAAGTGCAATCGGCCGATAATTACAGGATGAAGAAGATTCGCCTTTTTTAGGGACTCGCTGAACAAATGCTATTTGTCATCTACCCGGAAATAGACCGTTCGAAAAGGACAGATGGGAAAGCTTATGCTGTAATTTTAACAAAACACCATTTGCTTAAAACTCTTGCCAGAGTGCTTACTCACTAACTTATGTCCTCAGATCTTGATAAGTTCGGAATAGGGCCTTCACTACTCCCACATGCCATCGTGTACGCTTTCTGGAAATATACTGCATTTCTCTCCAACTCTTCCCCAGCTGTGCTCTCTACCGCAATAATGAAATTCTTCGCAGTAAAAATGAGACTAAAAATTAATGAGTAATTAACTAAGAAAATAAGTAATGCAGCAAATATTTTTGAAAGTTTACTTGAGAGACTTTAATGGCGAATTCATACAAAAAATTTCAACTTTTATTTTAAGATTTTTATATCCACATGATTTCAAATTTTAAGGGCCAGTTTTTCAGATATTAATTTACCCAGACTTAGTTAGCCCTGCAAGTAAAACGGTTTGTTTTATTTTCGTTAGCTTAAAAAAAATATTCTGTTAAATTTTACAATCTACTTCTTTTTTCAAGGGTCTACTGCATCATTTTTTCTCGCAAGTGGCAACGCTGCATTAAAGCAGAACAGCCTCAGCTTGGTCTTTAAGCTGATAGAATTATTTTTCCAATTTTGGACAGCATTCCGAAAGCAGACTTTTCCTTTTTAATAGGACTGTCGACGTCTTGTTCGGTTCCGCCTTTTGTAGAGACAAAACTCTCAAGATATTGAAAGTCTTCTACTTTCTCTACTTGTTGTTTAAAAATATTGACTTGAACGGATAAGTCACTTCCGAGGCTGATCATTTTTGTTTTTGCCGTGTTAGCAGAAATCGTGAGGATGAAAATAGCCTCACGATTTCTGCTTTCCTTTCCACCCTTGTTGGCATTTGATGGTGATTTGATTTGATGATTGGTTGTCCAGATGTTTTAGTTGGAATGTCCGACTCCATTGAATTCCACCATTTCCGCACGCAGCACATCACCCATCCCTAGAGAGAAAAGTATTGGCGATAGTGTGCAACCCTGCCTGACTCCACATTGGACTTCGAATTCATCTGACAACCTTCCTTTATGCAGAACATGACATTTGCATCCATCGTAAGTTGCTTTAATAATTAATAACAATTAACTTATCTGGAATGCCTCTCCTCACACTGCAGAGTGCTATTGAGAAAGATTGTCATCTTTGCTCTCAATATTATAGGAGAAGTCATGACAATTTCTGGCATCTTAGAGTTGGCGCATATCTGTTAAACTACCTTAAGAGAAGGTTAGATTTCTTAATAGGGCTAACGAAAGAAGTGCCATTGAAGACGAGTAGGTATTGGATCCGACCACGAAGTAAAATTTCAAATAGTTTTGCAAATAACAAATGCATTTGAGTGTCCTGATAACATTTTCCTTCTGATAACATTTTTTAAAAGCTTGAATCAATGATAGCTTTATAGTTTAATATTTATTGAGAATATCATTTCTCTTACAACAAAGTATTTGAATTCATATTTACGTCACTATTGAGGCAGCATAGTGACCAGCAATTGAAATTCCTGAAGACATTCTTCGGGACCTTCCTAGTTGGCTTTCTCGTACTACCAAACGGTTCTCTTCGGAGTTTTCTGATTAACTGGATTATTTTGGCACGAGAATTTTTCACTTATCACACACAAGGATTCAGAATTAACCAGCTGTCAAATTTATTTACCTTAGTGAGCAACAATCGCAAGTGCTGCTCCTTTTCTAAGGCATTAGAAGAAGTCGACTAGAAATCTACGAAAATATGAGTTGCATATGTATCGTGTCACCCCGCAACATTCTTTTTTTTTTTGTTTATATGTCTTCAAATCAAAAATGGCAGTTCTTCTCCAATATTTAAAACCTTGTCTGCATTGCAAAAATCATGTTATGAACTTTAGCAGCACGGTTAACATGATTTTTCAATTCTTTGACGGAAATGCTTATTTTTTTTTTATAGTAAACGATATCTATGTGTATTAGCACGAAACTATAACAATGCACCAGACAGATCAAAAATATATTTTTCACAGTCTATAGTTACTCGTATATGTACAAGTACCAGTACAGGACACGGTATACCTAAAGAGAGAAAGGGAAAGAATTTTATTTCAAATAAATTGCCAGGAAGTCCTCCATAAATCTTTAGTAATCTATTTCCCATCGTGTTAAATAAAAAATGAGCCCACAACTCCCAGAATGCAAAAAAAGGACATTCCCGTTTTCCACCGGAACAACCCAAACAAAACAGAACAAAGCAGTACCATCATGGCTGGCCGGACCGGCTATGTTTGGTTGCAGTAAGATAAAAAATTCATTCAATGTTCACATCCGTGCAGTATTTGTTTAACAAAAACAGTCAACATGAGCATAAGGGACACTTCAACAAAAATGAACGAACATTTTTACAAAAAGTGAAATCTGTGACAATTTCGTTTCATAAAAATACAGAAAAAGAAAAAAAAACAGAAAAAAAAGAACCATACATACTCGTACAAACGATTGAACTATAGAAGACTTGCTGCTGCCACCACCCAAATGCCACATTCATTTCCGGATCCCGGATGTCAGTATATCACGTTTTTAATCCCTGCCTGGCTGCATATCAAACAGAATCCTGAATTTATTCGCACATATATCATCCTTAACGACCAGTAGTGGCCACGTTCACGTAAGACCGGACAATGTTTAACCCACACTTTCCTTCGAAACAGCCACACTCATGGTATACTGTACTGGTACACACGACGATACAACGAAAAGGATATATTCGATGAACTTTTAACAGTTTTTTGTTTTGTTTTTTTATTCACCACACACCATGACCGCAACCGTATAGGTACGTGAATAAACAACTTTCGTTTGTTAATTGAATAAAACGATTACTCTCGAGTTTTTATTTTTGAACAAAAATCTTGAGCTATCTTTTGGGAGCATCCTTTGAAGGCATCGTATTGTAATTTTTCTTCTTTTTTTTTGTGTGTTTCAAAATTTGAAATTGAAATGATTTGGCAACTGACCAAAGACCAAAGGGATCTCAAAGTAAACATTGGTTTTTGGCTCGGTAAATATTCTTTTCTCTTTGATATTTGTTTTAGACTTAAGTTTGTCTTTTGTCAAAATTGATGTTATAGGAAACTAAGGCGTGCCAAAGAGCTAAAACAAAAAAAAAAACCGGACACAAAGTTTTATCTACAGTCTATGTTACATCAACACTTTGTCGTTATCAATACACGTAATGGAAGGTATACTTTTTTTTTTAATACCTCGTCGTTTTGTAGCTTTCACACCAGACCAATTATAATAAAGGAAGTGTCAAAAGAAAAGGAGACACTTGATGAATTGGACTTTTGATAGGTTTGTTTAATTTTACTAAAATATTCAGATAATTCTTCCATCAACCGATCCATGCCTCTGCCCCATACAGGAGGACCAGGTTGATTAAAGTCTTAAACTTATGAATAACGAAAAACGACTGAACTGCTTAAGTTTTTTTTTGGTTTACTCCTAAAGTTCCACATAGGTACTGAGTTAGCCTTAGCTGCGACCTACCCCACACCAGAGTTGTTAAAACTGCAGTCTTTTTGGTATTGCAGTTAATTTACTACAAAGACTAAGTTTAAAAAATGTTTCACTAACAAAAGTACATTGACTGCAAAACTACAGTCAGCAGTCAATACAAGAATACTAACTAAAAAGTTAATGAAAGCAGTTAATTGAATAAAAATTAATTACTTGCAGTACTTTTTGACTGGTTTTAGTCTTCTAGTCAGTAGAAAGTTTTTGTACTGTTGTGTTTAAAATTTTAGTTAGGCGTACTGCCACACTTTCATGACACTTTCTTGTAGGAATATAGAACTCTGTAAGTAATTTTAAGTTAACAAAATATAAAAACAAAGAACAGTACAAAATACTTTCTGCTGAATAGAAGAGCAAAATCAGTCAATAAAAATACTGCCGTTAATTATTTTTTACTCAATTTATTATGCTATCATTAACTGTATACAGTCAGTATTTTAGTTCTTACTGCTAACTTCTTATTTTGCAGTTAAGTAATTAGCAGCAGTATTAATTTGCAGTTACAATAAATGTCAATGAACTGCAACTGAATTGACTGCATTACCAATTGACTGCAGTCTTTTCAAGCTCTGCCCCACACGTTCAATTATTTTCTTTCGGTCAGGCCTTCTGTCTCATTCCCATTTGGGATCGTGCTCGTGGATCTTGAAGCAATTTTAAACATACACGGTACGAGTTTCAATCAGTTTAGGCGAAACTGAATGTAAAATAGACCATGCAAGGTAGGCTTTACGGAAAATCTTCTTGGCTGTTCGTTTAAATGTCGTCTTGGTACGAAGAAACGAGGTGAGACAGTCTTTGACCCCTAAAGTAATATCAGTCTATCATGACATTTTGACTTTTGTTGGAAAAAAGTTACAGGCTAATGGAGACTTAATGTAACTTCATTAGTTGGTGGAATTCAAAGTATTGTCTTCTTTTCGGATGGGACAAACTATGTGAAGCTCCCATTTATCGGAAATTCTTTCATTCGACTAAATTATACCGATTCAACAATGAGCGGTCCCTACCAAGTCATCTCCCGGTACCTTACACATTTCGACCATCAGGCCATCTTTTAGGACTGATGGAATGATATTTTTGCCATCATTCGCGAAGTAGAATTTATCATTCTAACTCACATTCACATTCAGCACTTTGGAGAAGTGTTCTTTGCTTATCCTTTTTTAAACTGTCTAAGTAATATCCTACCGGTTTCCTATACTCATCACGGCTCTGTTTACTTGCCATAGAACCAATAGATCACTTTTTCGTGCTCCCTTTTCATCGGTGAAAGAAGAAAAAGTGGTTTTATTTCATTAATGTAAAAATCAGCAGTTCTATTCTGCTTCATCGACTAATAGACTGCTTGTTGGCAGTCTTTCCTCTGGTCTTCTATGTTTGGTGCTTGTGGTGTGCTCTGCGATGAATTGAATTAGCAAAATTTCTGGCGGTATTTTGCTAAAAAAGTTTGTCGATGCCTAGTTTTTGTTGCAATATCCGATTATTATTGTTATTTCTGGTTCAAATGACACTCTGGATGTCAAATTTATTGATTTGGACATAGTCTACGTTAGGTAATCGTCAGCAAACGAGAAAATCTCTCTGTTTTTGGGTTGATGTGAAAGGTGTTGAATAGAAATGGTCCCTGCTTTGATCCTTGTAGAACTTCAGCTCTGATTGTCCTCCTTGCTGATTGGCAGTATTCTACTTGATTGTTGAATGTTCTATATAAGCGTAAAAACGCTGTCAAATGAACCACTTGAGAGTCGAAAAAAAACAAGACAAACGGGTATTTTTTGGTAAAAGGTAAAGTAAAGGATAAGTAGTGCTAAAAGTAATAATAGGAATATTTAGTTTCCAGAATCCAAACCACAAATTTGGGATTATCTATACGATTGTCATTGCAGATGGGTTTCAATTTTTACGGGACAAGACAAGAAAAAAATGTCTACTTCATGTTTTGTCCAGCCATCCATTATTACACCTGAAAATAATATTTTAAATTCCAACAAAACTGCTTAAATTAACTCATATCCGATTCTACTTTTAAAAAAATGTCTCCTATTAACTACTTTAAAATGTGCATTCAAATCAAGTGAATACGAGTAGGAACCTACCTCTAAAAGTAGCATAGGTTAATCGAAAAAAATATAATACATCCTCTCAAGACTCAAGTATAAAAGATTAATTTTGTTAAAAACTTTATCCGATCTCAAGACCATTCACTTTATATATATAAAGTGTAAAATGGTTATTTGTCCTGGCTATCTCCACCAATCCAATAATCCTGATTAAGTGCAACTGCACAGCAACTGCCTGTGCCTACTATAATAATACAAAACAAGACCCTCACTTGCTGTACTTTTTGTTTTGGTCTCATCTATATTTGCATCTTATAGGTATAGATTATAAAGTGTTGCAATCAGTTCCAGTCGTTAATTTTTCTAGGTGAATATTGGAAAAGATAATTCGCAGAATATTAACACGATCTAGAATACCATGGGGGCAAGGTAATTTTATCCAATCGTTATTTTCAATCTATCTCAATTCTCACCTTTGATCCACATACGAGTATATTCACAATAAACACATACACAAATATTCTTTAGCAATGTGATAATTGTGTATAGAAAAGGTTTCAAAGGAACACAAAAAAACCTCGATTTCAACATTCGAAGTAACACATAGTTGCGCGAAACTCAGCTGGATACCAACATAATATGATGGTAGAAGATTCCCAGAATACACTGACAGAAAAATGTTTGTTTCATTTGGCATAAGAATTAAGAAAAGTAAAAGAGTATTTCAAAATGGCACTTTTAGACTAGTAAATCATAAGTCCGCGTTTTAGTTTTTTTTTTTCAGCCACTGTTGTGGAGTAAACAAGGGTTAGCGGATAGAGTTGAATCACTTCTTCGTCATTGGTGTTGATCATCGAATAGATCCTTAGCTGCTAGCTATCGGGTGTAGGGATATCTTGAGCTACTCATTGCAGTTCTCTTCATTGGGTTTGGGGACAATTAGAGACATCTTCTTCCGAAATGGAGGACGTGTCTGCCTCTTGTTTCTGGCGTATTTCGGTCGTTTCCTATGGTATTCCATTCCATTCCTGCAGATTCCCAAAATCTTTCTTTACAATATTGCCAGCTTGTCCATGTATGTCTTCAAAGCCGTGTACCACATTGAGAAGCTTGGGACTTATAAGCTGATTGTAAATTAGCAGCTCAGTCTTCGGGCTAAGCCAGTTCCTTCTATCAGGAACTATATTGTTTTGTTTGAAGACAGTCTCAGTCGAAGAAGAGTTCTGCCAGTGTTTTCCTGATGACTACTTTCGGTGGCTTTTATGAATAATGTGCATTCGCAGTATTATTGTCACTTAATCAAGCATTCTACTGATACAAGACAGCACGTGCTGAATGGATAAGCCTTCTCCCCGTAAGAATCCAGAGTCTGTGTGTGGTTTATGTTGGAAACAGGAAATGGTTCGAAGTTGTCCGAAAAGTGTTTGGCTTTGTCCCCGTTGGATGTAACCTCACTAATAGTAGTTTCCTATGAAGCTGTTAATCCTCTTGAACTAAACAATTTCCTTGCTAATTTTCTGTGCAATGAGTCGTTCTTGAGATATTAGTCAGAAATGTGCTTGTACCCTTACCTCCTTTTAAGGGTCAGTCGAATTTTTGATGACTCTGAAGTGTAGATTCAATTCAATTGAGCATTGACGCGGGTTAAGTTGATTTTGACTTACTGAAGTATCACACGAAAATGTTAAATGAAATTAAATCGTATGTAAAAAAGTACGCTATCCAGCTAACGTCACTATTGAATCCACGTTCGGTTTATCCAATTTTGACGAAGTTTGTTATCAGCGATGGGTAAATCTTTCCGTTGATTATGAAAGCAATGACATTGCTGTTTCCGAAGAAGAATCGACACCAAGCAGTGTGGATGCGTTGCAGCTTGGTGGGTCTGATGCAGATTCATGTTGTCTAAAATCGGACAACTTTGCTTGGTGACGTACCAGTTTAACCAAAATTTAGTCCCGTACATTCATATCCACTCCCAACTGCTCCAGAACCCAGTCAATGAACACACGGTATTCTCTATGATCGGTTGTCACCACTTTTTGGTTCACTGAGATTTGGTATAAATGTAGGCCCAAATCTCGATACGAAATTTGCCAAGTTAATGTTTTGAGAATGACCAAACTTTGAGCATGACACCGAATTGACGGCCTCGGGTACTGGCAATATTTTTGGCAGGCTTTGCATTTCGGAATGACGCCTATAATAACCGCTGAATGGGCTAATAACGCTATTTTGAACTCCAAATTGCTGGCTTTAACAAATTTTTCTATCAGTGTACCAACATTCAATTGCTACCAAAATTCAAAGAGCTCAAGTAGATATACCTTTGTATGTATGCATAAGTATAGGTATGCTAATTCCGACCTGCTGCAATCGGAGTCGATCTCGTAAGTCCTTCTTATGTGTACATTAAGCTAATAGTCGTCATAAATTCCATGGATATTTCCATAGCATAAATAACAGGATGCAAATGGGAGTCGCCGTCGCCGCCGAAGCTGCAGTCCCAGCTACTGCTTTGGAAGCTTTTGTGCTGCACCTGCGGTCATGGCCAATTCCAGTTGATGCTCTTATTAATAACCGTTTTTTATTGCACCTATCACCCGCGAAATGTTCTTTCATATACGAATTTCTCTTATTGGTATTTTTTTTTTTGTTTTCATTTCAGGTGCGATTGTATTTCTCGCAGATACCCGATGACAAAGTGCCATACGTGAACAGCCCTGGCGAGCAATATCGAGTGCGACAATTGCTGCATCAGCTTCCGCCACATGATAACGAGGTAAGAATCACTCATTTGATGTTTCAGATACAAGAAGGTGGTATTTCCTTTTGAACAAGAACAATTTTGAAAGTCTTGGCGAACTCAAAAGAGAGATGCGAACTCAGATTTCTGCGCATTCAGATAAATACAGTTACGCGCAGGCTTCGCAGAGTCAGATTTAGAGTTGTATTCTTTACTATGACTACTGGTTGACTGTGCGTCGCACTGTCGATCGTCGCGTCGCGTTGTCGTCGCCTGCCCCCGCTTGATGAAACGCAATCCTGTTGCATAACAAGAAGAGTCCGGATCAAATGATTTGCATATATGGCCGTTGATGATGGGATGGCTACCGTTTTAGACCGCTCTAAGTGGCCAGCCAGCAGCAGCGCAGGGGTAGCGTAGGCCGACCGTTCATGTGAATTGAATGGAGTTGACTGACCAGTTCTTGGGCTCTTGCTGAATAAAGACTCTTTAGAAGACTCGAATGATATTGTTGCAAACAAAATGTTCCGTAAGAGGAACATGGGGATGGGGTGCGCAGATGGGGGCAAGCGACAACAACGATGACTATGACGATGACAGCGAGCATGGCATTGATCGAATTGCCCATTGAATGATCATTGTTTGTTGTCATTTTAGGTTCGTTACTGTCACTCACTGACCGACGAGGAACGCAAAGAACTGCGGCTGTTCTCGTCACAGAGGAAACGAGATGCACTGGGACGTGGCAACGTGCGACAACTGATGAATGCCAGGCCGTGCGATGGGGTAAGTGCACTTTCGGTATAAGAATTTTCTAGACTTTAAATATTGATTATGCTAATTGAACATTATGAGTGGTTTGACATGTGAGTCGCCTTTGCCGTCTCCATCATCATCATCATCATCATCGTCGTCGGCGTCGACGCCGGCCGCCATCGCCTCCGCCGACATAGCCGGATTCGAAAGATTCGAACACGATATGCGGCCTCAGAATGTATTTATCAATGCAAATGTCTGAATTAATTAGTGTAAACGCAGGCGGATGGTGTACGCGCATATGATGTCGTTGTTGCTCATCTACACTCTTGTTTGGGTAACGATCAGTGCGGTCATAAAGTTGAAAGATGATCTTCTGCTGTATAAAGGTTTTTCGTTTCAATGTACAAAGTAGGCAACTTTTTCGGTTGCTAGGAGATTGTTGTTATTCTTGTATAGGTAGACGAAGAACGGGAAGTGAATCATTGATCATTAATGTAATGCGATGAACATAAATATTATTCGGATTGCAAATGATGATGTGCGAGTTAGAACTATCAACTTATCGCTGTAAATTACAAGCAATTTGCAACTTCTCAAAGAAGGCTATAACCAGGCTTGTTTTTGTATAGCTTTTATCTGTTAATCGAATATACACGATAGATTTATAATGATAGAAAATGTCACTATCTGCTAAGGGTAAATAAATTAGCTTTGAAATTCGAAATGAACAGTTTTCTTACTTTGTGTTCAACATGCATGGTTTGAGAAGTGAAATTGATAAATTTAAAGAAGTAGAAGTAGGTACATTTTTACATTATTACGGAAATCAATACCTAGAAAGTAAAAAATAATATTTGTTTTTATTTTTTGAACTCTGAAATTTGCTGAAAATGTTCACAACAATGGACTTATTCATATCTGAAAAGCATCAATAAACTTTCTTCCATGTGTGGTCCACGAAACCACCGTTATATTGAATTTTGTTCGAGCTTTAACCATATATTGGTATGCAAATGTCCTAGAGATGTCATGTCAAGTGACAAAATATGTTGTTTAAAATAATGGATCGAAAATTGCCTACCTTAGTAAACTTAAAATTCTTTTTTCTATATAGTCTTGTAAATATGTTAAACAGGTAGATTATCCGATAAATCTCTTTGAAAATAGTGGTATGTGCAAAATATTTTCGAGTAATCTTTAAATTTTAGCACTCTATGACAAATAAAACATAAATATGTCGAGTTTCATAACTGCACCATTATTTTCGAAGTTGTTTCTGCAATATTTTACCTGTTCTACTGAAAATATAAAACTATGCATAATAGGGACTATTATTTTCTAAAATGTTGACCCACAGTCGAAAAAATACATTGAAAGAAACAAAAAATCAAGTTATACGTTTTTTTTAAAGCCAGAACCCGTTTTCATTTTTCTTATCTTAAATAATCAGCTTAAGAAATAGTGATTTCCAAGCTCAGTGTTAGATCCTACTGTACTGCGGATAGCTTTGTCAAAAAATGAAATGTTCAATAAAATAATTTTTGGGTAGTAAAAGTTTCATTTTTTTTTAAATCAATTGATTTTTGGGTAATTTTTTGGTACTTTTAAAATTTCAATTTTTCGAAAACGTTTGAGTTATGTGTTTTTTTTAATTTTGGTTTTAAAGCTCCATTAATATTTTCTTGAAAATGACACACCAATTTTTTTTAAACATGGTTTGAGAATTTCTACAAAAAACTATTTTATTTAACGGCTTTCGAAAGTGTGTTTAGTAAAAACTCACCTATTTGAAAGAATAAAAATAGCATACTTAGCTTAGAGCTCAAAATCATTTAAATTTGTTTTTTTAAATCCATTCTGTAAATCCCGTAAATTGAAACAAAAAAAAAAACATTCTTTTTACATTTTATTTCAAACATTTTCCAACTTGCATGATAATCCAGTAAAATTGTGTTTTTATACTAGGAAAGTTTTGGGGTAGTTTTGATTTATATCATACTTTATGTTTTTGGGGGTACTGAATCCGAATCTGATGTTTGCGCAATATGGTCAAAAATGTTAAAAAAAAAAATACGAAATTTTTGGAAATACGATTTTTTTGAACAAAGTAGTTATAAAAAACTTATTCTTCAGGGTAAAATTTTCCAGAAACTGCAAAATCTTTAAAAATTTCGTGTTTTTTGCATTTTTAACCATGTTGCGTCACGAAATTTTGTTAACAAACATTAGATTCAATATCGAGATTGTCAAAATTTATTGGTAATTACGTTTGTAAAGTAAGGATTTGCGAGACAGTTTCTGAGGAAATGCCATGCCCTCATTTTAAAAATATATTTCAAGAAGGAATTTGTTTTTATTGTATTACACATTACATTGTTACATTTCCCGAATTTACCTTCAAATAAACCAAAATCTAAAATAAATATACTTTTATATTTACGATTTAATTTAGTAGACTCGTTATTTTAGAATTTTAAATAAAATTCCAAGTTCAAAACCAGAATAAACACAAGTTCCTGAATGAGTTCCTATGTACATGGAAACATTACTTCATATCAAAGTCTAAAGAAAAAAAACTTAAACATAGTTCTAAACTTAAGCAATTGTGTTACGTACTTTATATAAATAGCAACTTTCTAGTTTCAATCAAACGAAACTTTTAGAGGCGGTCTATGGTAACAAGCAAACCCATAGAACTTATTTCTTGTGCATTTGAAAAGACTTTTCACTTTGATTACAGTCTCATTTCCATCATCTACTCAAAATTGTCTGCTCAATTTAACATCTCTGTTTACTTTTAAATTAAATGTTTGAAAAGGCCCCCCCAAAAAGGGTGCACTTCTTAACAAGACTCCTTCAATGCAAAATGGCAAATCCTTTATGCCTAGCATTTACATCACTCTTCTCGAACATCAGAACAGAGTACCAACACAATCCCTCTCAATTCCATTAAAGACTATTGTAACTTCAAACATAACAAATATTTACTGAATCCCCAACAAACTTGTGAAGACGACTTTCCTTTTTGCATCAATTTCAAAGGACACACGACACGATACTGATGATATCCTATGCAAACAATTATTGTGTGTAACAAGACATCGCGTACAGAGATACTCTATATCTCTCTCTCTCTTTCTCTCCCACTTTGTGCTTAATGCAGATATCCCAAGATTTAAACGACTCCACCTCCACCATACCCGATACATAATTACACCCTTAAAAGTACCGATTTCAAAGTGGATCCCTTTTTTGCTTTCTTTCTTTCTTTCTTTCAACTCTTAAACACAGCTAGCTGAAGTTTTAAAATAAATTTCAAGCACGTTGAAGACTTTCTCCACTTTGTCACCACTTCAGCTGTCTCACAGATTGATGATGCTCTTTTACCACCCTTAACGTGTTCTCTCTGATTTTACTTTTATGGTATCCTTAGAAGTTTAATAATGTTCCACATGTTTTGTATCGACTCTTTCTAGTGTGACGATTCTATATCCACTGGGGACATAGCTGTGTTTGCCTCACGCCTCGGCCCGAATGCATCATGGCACCCGGGATGCTTCTCTTGCTGCATTTGTCGGGAACTTCTAGTCGACCTCATTTACTTCCATCGTGATGGACGTTTGTATTGCGGACGACATCATGCAGAAACCCTTAAGCCAAGATGCTCCTTCTGCGATGAGGTAAGTGCATTGAAACATTCCTCAGTCCTATCCATACCTACTCCTTTTATAAAATACAATGTTGTCTTCCCTTTCTAGATCATCCTGGCCGATGAGTGCACTGAAGCTGAAGGACGTGCCTGGCATATGAATCATTTTGCCTGCTTCGAGTGTGAGAAGCAGCTGGGTGGCCAAAGATATATCATGCGAGATGGCAAGCCATATTGCCTGCTCTGCTTCGACTCCATGTTTGCTGAGTACTGCGACTATTGTGGCGAGGCAATTGGTGTGGATCAGGGTCAAATGAGTCATGACGGACAGCACTGGCACGCCACAGATGAATGTTTCTCGTGCAACACTTGCCGATGTTCACTGCTCGGCAGGGCGTTTCTGCCACGACGTGGTGCAATTTATTGCTCCATAGCTTGCAGCAAGGGAGAGCCCCCAACACCATCGGATAGTTCCGGTACGGGCATGTATCCACCTGCAACTCAACGAGTTAGACCGCAAGCTCGCTTACCCAACGCCGAATCCACTTCACCACCATTGTCACCACAACAGACGAATGCATTGCAACCACCTCTAGACCATCAGACCATGTACCAGCTACGCAGTCAACCCGTGATGGCTGGCAGTCCGATTTTCGAACGCAAACCCCATCACGCACCATACACGTTGTCGTCTGATACCCAAGGCGAACAGTGCACTGCCGACTTTACTGACTTCTCTGGCGGTGGACCATCCAGCTCCTCACAGAACATGACCCCATTGACATCACCGGGTGACTATCATCAAATATTGCCACAAAAAGCGGTTAGCAGCGACGGAGGACCATATAACTTTACCGAAATGAGTCTAAACCTTGACACCTGGAACCCAAAACACAGCACCAGTAGTACAAATAATAGTTATAACCTATCCCAGCATATCCGAACCAAAATGGACACCTCTCTCACCTCCAGCATGCCGGAGCTGTCCAACCATCCTCCACCATCAGCAAACGATCCCATGTTTACCGAAATCCCGTCATTAATAGCATCTCCCTCAGAGGTGCCAGAGCTCCCTACACCAAATTTGTCGGTAGCATCGACAGCAGCCCTGCCCGACATAATGGGCGCACAAACAACTCCCGAGGGCGAATTCCAATCGACCAGTCCACAGATGAACTCCTCACTATCGCCAACATCTCCCTCAGCAGCACCTCTGCCAGAGAAGAAAAAGGGTGTTCGCTTCGAGGGTATCCCTGATACTCTACCGCGTTCCAGGAGCTACTCGGGCAATGGCGCTGGCACTGGAGGCGGCAGTAGCGGTGGTGGCAGTAGCAGCAACAACGGCGGTGGCAGCAGTAGCGGTGGGTCTTCACGGCGCCGACGTCGAAGAAAATCATCTTGCAAGAGTGGCAGCACCTCATCCTCGTCGCATCATAATCGACATAGCAGCAGCAGCAGCAAGGAGCGTCAACAACATTCATTAGGTTCATCGTTTCAGGGAGGAATTACCAGCTCAGGCACAACAACAACGACGACGACTACTCAAAGCCGCGATGATGAATCTGACGCCTCGAGCGATTGTTCGACGTGTTCCTCGAGCTCGTCCAGTTCCGAAGACTACCTGTACCAGTTGCCGCAAAGACGGCACTATGGCGGAGTGCGTGTTAGCTATGTTCCCAATGATGCCATTGCGTACGATCGCAAACGCAAACCCTCAGATCTGGTCTCCGACAAGGACAAGAACTGTATCATTTCGTGACGATATTTAATTGCATAACATAACCAGCATCATCATATCCAACCCAAACCATATATAGCTTGCTGTGCACCACCACTGGGAGTTCCACATCGCAAATCGCAAACAAAATAAGTTAAACTCTTGCGGCAGTTCCTTTTTGTGGTGCGCTGCGTATCCGCTCTATAATTAACTCGATGATGTGAGAGTAGTAACCCAGCTTCACATCCTTCATCCTCCAGGGATGGCGAAGATAAGGTCAGAAAGAAATCGTTTAACGATAAGTATTCAAGAAAAAAAAATTAATGAAAAAAAAACACACAAAGAAAAGTAAGATATTTTATTTTTTATCCTGTAAATAGAATATAAAACATTTAAAATTAAACAACAAATTTATATATCATAAAAAAATATGTATACAAAGATTCAAAAACTATATTTATACAAAAAACAATAAAATAAAAAACACACAATAACGGATATAAGAATGCAATGCAATTATATAAATTATAATAAAAAAACAAAAAAACACATTTCAAATTCTTAGAACATACACGACACGAGTATATACGTTTTGGTATATTTTTTATAGCGCAATAGATTTAATTAAGAACAAAAAGAAAAAAGAAACTATTTTTAACAAATTTAAGATATC
Organism: Meliscaeva auricollis; assembly: GCA_948107695.1. NCBI lineage: Eukaryota > Metazoa > Arthropoda > Insecta > Diptera > Syrphidae > Meliscaeva > Meliscaeva auricollis. The sequence goes on along the minus strand of OX403618.1, from coordinate 71,646,488 downwards.
AATAAAGTGTTTGAGATTATGAAAACAACGTTGTTTTTATTGAAGTATTTAAAAAAAGACCGCTTATCAAGAGTAAGTAGAAGTTTTTTTTTTTTTAAGATATTTTTACGAATGTAGGAGCGAACATACCCAGACGAAATGACATATGTAGGTCTTTGGTTATAATTAATGACAAAAGCTCTGAACGCTTTCATCCGAACTTCGAACGTGACGAAATGGAAGGGAAAAGCATGATAAACAGAAAACAAGGTATGCTCATTAGATTTTTGGCAGCTTTTCTGTGACGTCATAGTCATCTTTCTCATGGGCAGTTCGCGCGAACGTCAATTATGGATTTTGAGAAAACATTTTTTTTAATTGAAAACAACAACAATGAAACTGAAAAAACTCGATTGTCAGCATCAGAGATGACTACTACGTCATCAGTTTTCCAATATGGCGACATGGCGCTCATAATAAGCATACCTTGTTTTCTGTTTATCATGAGGGAAAAGAATCTGTCTATATATGTCTCCATGTGCCTGTGTATATTTGTCTCTTTTGCTTAACGAAACTGGAGATAGGGCTTTTTAGAAAAAAGGCAATACATCTCTGTTTCATTCTCTCTCATAGCTTCTAAACGTCAAATCGACACTCTGGCCCACTGACGTTTAAATAAATCAACAGTAATAATCAAAATTGCTTATATTTTTTTTCATGTGAGAACTGTCACTGTACCAAAGTATCTAGTTTCACAATTTGGTAAAAATCCCTATCTCTGGAACCATCGAGAAGAAATGAGTGGAGTATAAATACGAGGTCGGAGAAGGAGTTTCGAACAGTTTAATTATGACAGTGATAAGAATAAGTGTTTGTGAAATTGTAATTTGGAAGTGTTATTTCTTGTAAATTGTAAAGAGGAATAATGAAACAGTTTGTTGTAGATAAAAGTGTTTGTTAATTTGAGAGTAAATAAAAATGAATTAAGAAAAAGTGGAAATAAGTTTTATTTGAACCCAGAATATTATTACGAATATAGGAGCGAACACACCCAGGTGAAAAGACACCTGTAGGTCTTTGGTTATAATTAATGACAAAAGCTCTGAACGCTTTCATCCGAACTTCGAACGTATCGAAATGGAACGGAACAGAATCTGCCTATATCTGTCTTCATGTGTCTGTGTGTATTTGTCTCCTTTGCTTAACGAAACTGGAGATCTCTGGAACCGTCGAGAAGAAATGAGAGGAGTATAAATACAAGGTCGGAGAAGGAGATCGGAACAGTTTAATTTTGACAGTTTGTTTTAGATGAAAGTGTTTGTTAATTTGAGAGTAAATAAAAATGAATTAAGAAAAAGTGGAAATAAGTTTTATTTGAACCCAGAATATTATTACGAATATAGGAGCAAACACACCCAGGTGAAAAGACACCTGTAGGTCTTTGGTTATGATTAATAACTAAAGCTCTGAAGGTTTTCATCCGAACGTCAAACTTTCGAACTTCGAACGGAACGAAATGGAAGGGAACGAACTCTGTCTATATCTGTCTCTATCTGTCTGTGTGTATTTGTCTCTTTTGCTTAACGAAACTGGAGATCTCTGCATCCTTCGAGAAGAAATGAGAGGAGTATAAATACGAGGTCGGAGAAAGAGATCGACACATTTTAATTTTGACAGTGATAAAGATAAGTGATTGTGAAAGTGTAATTTGGAAGTGTTAATTCTTGTAAATTGGAAAGAGTAATAGTGAAACAGTTTGTAATAGATAAAAGTGTTTGTTAATTTGCAAGTTAATAAAAGTGAATAGTAAAAAGTGAAAATAAGTTTTATTTAGAACCCAGAAAACATTACAATATATAACAATATAATAGTCCAGTACCCTTGTCGTTTCGTAGGAAGGAGATGCTGTAGTTTTGATTTTTTGCTGAGTTGTTTATGATGTTAAGTCGATGTTAAATCCAATTTTTCGACCTTGAGCGCCGAACGCAACATTGGTAAAAATGCAAAAAACTGCAATTTTTTTTGCGCTTTTTTCAGTAAATTTGATTTTTAGCTATGAAGGGCTTATTTTTGCCTATAAACTACCTATATTCTACGTTTTCACTCTTACAAAATTTTCTTGAATTTGACCCTAATATGAATAACATACACTGCCGGTCACTTGAATTAATCAGTTAAATTTTTAAAATTAAACGTTCAGGGTGTCCACCATGATTGTTTTCTGATTGTTTTAATACTTTTAGGGGAACATTTAAGCGTAAAAAAAAAAAGATTTAAGACTTGACAAAAAATTAAATTCGAGAAGAATATTATGAAAAATGTTATGAAAGGCTTTTTCATATTTTTAATACATTTTACCAGGGCTGCTGTATTGGTTAAAGTATGCAATTTCAAAGATAAAAAACAAAACCGACCACACAAAAATGAGAGACTTTTATGTTATTTCGAAAGTTGATTTTTTTTTGTTTCGAAAACGGCTGCATTGGTTTTTTTTTAAATGTGTGTATATATTGTTCAAAGTGATTGCAACAAAAATACCTTTTTAGTTTTTCTAAAAAAAAACTCTAACCGCGAAAACTATACGTCTACGAATAAAAATGTCCCTTTTTTTGCTTTTTTTATGAATATCTCGTAAGTGGCTGATTTTGATTAAAATAACATTTACTAATAAACCGTTTGCCACCATTATCTTGCACTGAATCAACTTCCTTCTAGCTTAACTTAAGGTAGGTATATCAAAATATAAATTCAACACAATTCATAATGTTTCCAATTTGTGAAACCGGCTTTTGTTTTTCTATCAAAAGATGCTATGTGAACTAGCCAAAGAACCTCTTAGAACTGATATGATGCTTCAGGCTAATAGCTATAACGAGTTACCAACTTAAAGACTCAACTCTAAATTACTTCTTGCTATCTATATTCAGATTTGCTTTTAGTTAAATGAAAAGCGTCGATAAGTAAGTCCATAATTATCATTAGAAGGATAAAGTCATGCTAGATTAAACTATTCCTAAGATACTGAGACCCCTGCATGATCTTCATATTACCTAAAGAGAATCAACAGGAATATGAGCTAATCCAAGCCAGGGAGCCAAGGAAAAAACGTATAAAAGTGAAGGTGATTGAATATAATTGCGATCTATATTTCATAGAATGCTGCAAAATTACTGTGAAGCTGTGTTATTCAATGTTTGGGTTGCATGAACCGTTAGAAATATTGCTATTTGCGTAAAATGATCTTTTATGAAGGATATATGTAATTTCAAATAATGGTAGCTCAGTAGCTTCGAATTACGGAACAGTTTATGAGCATAGGAATTATAACAAGATTTCCTTCTACCTATTTCTGTTAACTAATGATGACGAAACATTGTAAAGTTATAAGAAAAACGGGTTCCAGAAGAATTTTTTGTGTTGTATTTAATATGTGTAGTATGTTGCACAAAAATCATTATGGTAAGCATTAAGATGTTGATTTAATATGGGAATCAGTCAGCGATGGAAGTGTTACAAAAGTTTGCAATATATTTAGGATTTTTGATAAAAAATAATTGATATTGAAATGTTCCAACAGAATTCAAAACTCTAGGCTTTACTAGAATTGATAAAAATTCTAAAAGATGAAATTCCGAAAATCTTAATCGCAAAAGAGTTTTTTGGAGTTTTTTTGTAATGAAATTTTGTCATATTGTTTGTTGAAATTTGTTTTTCATGTCTTTGATGACATTCTACGGGCTATGTGAAGTTGGCACTCCCAAATAGGATTAAACAAAAATGTTGTTGGTTTGTCCAACGATAGCCCAGAACAGCCCCAGTATAGCCATAGCCCTTAAGCCACGATTTTTACACTAAAAAAAATTTTAATGTTAGTGATTTCTGAAGTAAAAAACAATTTTTTTAGTAAAAAATGATGGGCTTATCCTGGGCCATCGTTGGGCAAACAAATTTGAGGCAAGTCACTAACCTTTCAAAAAATTACTTTGTTGACCTTTTGTAGGTCTCTAGATCTCGTTAGTTGAATAAGACTTGTACTTTTCATACGATAACCTTCCAAAAATGTCACTTTTGTATAAGGAGTACTACAAATTGGCATTTTTTTTTTTTTTTTATTGTTCCAATGAACAATGGTAGGGTAGATTCGGCACCCATCGGCAGTGGGACACCTCCGATAATCCTTATTTTTTTTTGTATGCAGACCTTTAAAAATTCAGTAAGAAATGTGAACGTGCCTTAATGAAAGTAAACATATGACAATAAATATAGCATTCTGACAGCAAATGCCTCCAATTTGGGATTGAAAATAGGTTTGGGTTTAAGACTTTTGGGTTCGTATTATTTATTTTTTTTTTTTTTTTTAAAGAATTTGTTTTTCGAGTACAATAATAAATTAGTATTTATTTATGCCATAATTATTAATTTGAAACATATTTCTTTGTTAAATAATTAAAAATTAATATTTGGAAAATATCTAAGACAGTAGAACCCGGAATCCTTTTTCACTTTTTTTTCAAAGCCTTAATATAAATATAAACAATTGTTTTAAAAAAACTCAAACTTGTTCAATTACTTGAAAAAATACCAATTTTTAAATTCACGTTTAAAAATACCTTAATTGAAAAAAAAAAACAAAAACATCGGAGTTATGTAACGTTCATTTTTAAGGTGTCAAAGGATACCAACTCTACCATAGCGTTTTTCAAAATAATGGGGACCGGTTTTTGAGTGTCAAACTGCCCCATTTTGACTAACGTATCAGAGATGTACAAATAAATAAAGATGAGACGATTATTTGACACTTAAAAAAACGGTCTTTGACAATTTCCCAAAATTTCCGATGTTATAGCTAAGACCTGAAAAAATCGAATGTAGAATCAGTGTAATTAAAAAAAAGGACCCTTTGGCCCATGATATGCGTGTGGTGTTTTTTTCTTGATTCTAATGAACATCGGAATATATCTACCAATTTTCTTACTATTGATTCCACGTGGTGTTTTGGTACTCGTTGCACATCGTTCTTTCTCCCGCAAAAAAAAAAAAACACCTTTTAAACCAAAATATTTCTATGCACTCTTTTGTTTCTTGTTTCAAAATTAAACGTTCATGTCAAATTTTATCGCTTTTTTATTTTATTGGAAATGGATTTTCTGAAACACCCTGTTGCACTGAAAAAATTAATTTAATAGAATAGATAAAGCCTAATCAAAAATTGATACATTTTTTTTTTTTCAAATGGTAGCCAAATCCCAAATGAGATTCGTTATGACTTTAAAGATATGATTGAGGACATTACTTCCAACGATTTACACCAGTAAAAATGCTGTCTGTCTCTGCTGTACGGTCTAATAAAATTATTTATTTTTAAAAAATTATATAAGCTTTAGCATCCACAAAAACTTTGACGCTAAGAGCAAGTACGTGCTACCCAGTCGTGCATATTATTTTCTCACAAATCTATATTCTTTAATTGGTATGTTTGAAAATAACTATGATTGCCTATTCAGTAAAAATTACCAGATCGATAACATAAGAGCTATAGATCTTTTTGATACTTTAATCAATTAGTTAGTTATGGCTATTATGACTGGACTATACTACTTTAAAAGCCTTATATTATTCCTATCAATAAAAAATTCAAACTTTTAACAAACCATGGAATCGGTTTTCGTTGTTCAATACGTCAAACATCAAAGAGATGATTAGTGATTAATACAAATTTAAATTAAACTGACAAAAAAAAGTTCGTTTTAATGCTTCTGCCCTAATTAATAATTCAATATAATCGGATAGTGGCATATTCAAAGTTTTCTGTTTGATAGAATGTTGAACCTTTTATTAAAATAACAAACCATCTAATTCTTAAAGGACAACCTTTTACTCTTCCCCAAAAACAACAAAAAGAACTCATTACAATCTTATTTGTATATCAAATTCAATAGCATGCATTTTCCATCAAAACCATCATCATCATCATCATCATCAGCTTCATAAATATTTGTCTTCTATCTTGCCGCCTAGCACTTACGAGAATCTCAATGTGATTAAAAAATCATATCTCGCACATGGCGTGAAAGTGTAAGATGTTCACCAGTTAGTCAGTCACCCACTCTTGATAGTGAAAACAGGAAACCCGTAAACAATCACTTCATATGAGGGAGTAGGTAGGTAGTACGTAGTAATGGAATCTTCCAGTTGGCCAAGTTTAATGCAAACATAGCTTGAATTATGTGAACAAATATTATACATTTGAAATATCCTTAAACGAACGGTGGTCCTGATGGTATTCCCTTTCAACTCAACCAGCTTGTTGTGTTCAATATTTACATTCGGATACCATTTGATGCAATTTTTACTCAAACTCAAGTATCAACATCAAGCATAAGGAGAAGGAGAAGGACACCAATGGCATGGGGAGTGATGTACCCAATAAGTTTTTCTTTGAAAAAGGGTGTGCGTCATTACACAAACATTGAACGAAGAAGTCGTGTGCCATTTGAAGTTAATCCGTTTGGTACAAAAGTCTCGAATGTTTACTGTAGTTCCGTTCAACTAGAAAGTACGGGGTGTACTCTTAGTCCCTTGAGGTTTGCAATCCAAAGCTACAGGAAATTGAAAAAAAAAGTTAAACACGTACAGCGAGAGATAAAGAAACAAATAATTTTAAATAAAAACGTCTTCAGGCGAATAGATAAAAAGTAAACTTAGTTGGTTTCTGGGTAAAGGAACTATACACTTCTGGAGATGAAGAAGTTCGAATCCCAGGGGTAGTTCTAGTCATTGGTATTTGAAGATATTTCTATTTTTATTGTTTCATACAGGGGATTATAAAAGAAAATTAAAAAAGTTGTTTACATTTATATGAGAAGTCGATACTTACATATATTTTTCTTGGATTCAACATGATGTTAAGAATTTCATACCTACAAAATCATTCTGGAAATACTTACTTTTGCTAAATGTTGTTTTGTCTCGATAGATAGGATCAGTAGAAACATTGGATTCAAGATTCTTTCGAAGTGGTGCGAGTGCTTCAGTTTTGTTCAGCTAATTCAGGCATTCAGGCTTTCATAATGGAAGTGGTGCGCTGGTCGTTAAGAATATGGTTTGTTGGGACTTGACACATAGCTGAACTCCTACTTCTGGTCCAAAACACTGTGTACAATTGAGAAGGAACTCGTCGTTGATAGAATACTGCTAAGAAGAATTCAATCCTTGGTAGTGTCCTGTATAAAAGGTTTGTTTGTTTGGCGCTCTGATAACTCGGGCAGTTATACCCGAAAATAAAATCAGCAATCGGCAATATTTAGTGGCATTTGAGCATGTTTATATGAATGTTTGTCAACGATGTGAGCTATTTGTTTACTAAGCGTTGATGTCAAACAGCTGGAACTGCATTTGCCAGGAGTTATTGGACATTTAACTTTAACAGTCACTGTAATTCGAGTTTGTACAAAAAAGAGACCATTTGAATTAGTTTTCTTCAAATCGCTTTCAATTTTTTTTTTGAATTCTTAATAGAAATGGTATAGAAACAGTATGGACAACTTATGAAGAGGATTTGGTGACGAGGAGATACACCACACAAACTATTCAACTGAGAAATAAATTCTTTGAATAGAATATAGATTTTTTTTTTTTCAATGAAAGCAGTTTTTGATTTATCAACAAACTTTGACTGCACGGGATTTTATGATATTTTAACAATCTTAATTTCAATCCACTGAAACAGCAAAGTTCCTTTCTATCTTTCTATTATTCCTTACTTGTGCCGTGCAAGTGCAAGCATTTAAAAGACCTAAGGTCTTAGAGGCATCATTATTAATATTTTGCAACAAAAGTCATTAAAATCAAAACTATAGAAGCAAAATTTGTTCGGACCATTTAAAAAAGAGCGTCTTACAGTATGTCATTGAGGGCTTAAACATCTTACAGTATTATTTTCTTATAGCTACTCGAGATTGCCTCAATCTATCAATGGTCAAAATTTAGCCTTGCGGGAATGAGGTATTCAATCTTTTGCCAGCTCTACGTATTTTAAGTTTCGTTTTTATTAGCAAACGGGTATAAATAAATAAGTTGGTAGAACTGAATTTTAAAATTTATATTCTATTCGAAATTGATAGCAGTGTAAGCTTTTATTGATTTTGAGAGTCCTAGTTTATTGACATCATTTTCATCCTGATGGTATATTTTCTATTCTCCTGAGTTTAGGAAAACAAATTATTTTTTTTTTTTTGTTTTAATTAAATTTAAAACATTTAGAGGCATCCCATTGAAGTATGAAAATTTAAGTGAAAAAAAACATATTGTGTGGACACTTTGACAATCTGTTAGTCAAATTAATTTGCATTTAAAACTAATCTACTTTCAAAACCATCAACAAAAGTCCACTCATTAAGCAAACGACTTTTTAAAAAGTCCTTTAAACAAGCCCCCCAATCCAATCCAATCCAATCCACATAGAACATACATATTTCACTGATGTCCATCAATTATATTTGCATTACCACAAATGAACGTTTCATCTGGAACAATGAAAACAACAAAAGCATCGCATCAATAAAATGTCATCTACCCTGCACTATACTATTTGTGTACCTACTCCATCCAGAGAAATGCGATTTCAATTCAACGGATGACTGAACTGAAAATGGCAAAACCAAAGCCAACGCGAAGTCCTTTATTTGGCCAGTTACACGAATTTGCCATTACTATGGGCTCACTCAATGGCCAACTGCACAATGCGCCGAGTATGAGAGACAACCCCCAAATGGCATGCAATAACTTCATGTAACGGACATCCGACATGTGATAAAACATGTTATGATGCCCTTTTACCGTCCTCTTTCGTACTTCCTCCCTGTCCTAAGTTGGACAGAATGCAAATAATATGCAATTTTGCATGCATTGTCCTTTAGGGTTCCTGCCACATAACACAGCACAACACACCACCATCACCACCCCAGACCGCACAGAGCACGAGTTATCCCAAAGTGGACATTAATTTTACATATTAATTGCTGGCATTTTGTCCCTTTTTATCTAGCCCCACCTCCTCTTCCATATATGCAGACTTGGTGATACACGATCGAAATGCAACTAGCTATGATGGGGAGCAACATCGATCGAGTCAAGATAAAATGTCCGTCCGCTTTGGAAGCAGGTTCCACTGACCTTCAGCATCCTTTAAATTATATACAGTCTTGGCAACAATTCGCCGCTGGCCACAACAGACGCCAATTAGGTGTGCCCTAACTACGTTGGTGTTTTGCGAAACGAGTGGATTAATTTGATATCATTTGGAGCTTCATTTGGGCCAAGCTTGTAATTATAGAAGGTAGGTAAGGTAAGGCAAGCAGTTGTTGTGCGCTCAGTGCATTGCAATTTATTAATATAGACTCTTTTAAGGGCTCAGGCGAGTGTTTTTCGATTTGTTACAAGTCTGACAACATGACTAGAAGCGGTTTGATGTTAATTTTTTAGCTGAATTAATGATGCTTTTTTTTCAAATGCAGATTCTAATTTTAAGAAGTCCAACACAAAAAAACAGTGATGTCGTCTAAGGACTGCAAAAAGGTAGCACGAACTTTTGGGACGTTTGGAAAGTAGATGCTTAGAGCTACTCGTAGTATAGGTATAAGAACAAAGTTAACAAAATGATTTTAAAGGTTCTTTTTTTTAAATAAACATGCAAGCAATTGGTAAGTAACATGTAAGCAACTTATTAGTTGCATGTGAGAAACCTGTAAGTAAACTGTAAATAAGCAACCCGATAGTTCTTTGTAAGAAATCTGTAATGAAACTGATAGTAACCTGTGAGCAACCTTTTAGAAACCTGTAAGCAACCTATGAGTAACCTGTTAGCTCCCTGTTAGGAGACGGCAAGTAACGTGTAAGCAACTTGCTAGTTGCCTTTTAGAAACGTATTAGCAAGTTTTATATAAATTTACATAAGTAAAGTAAAGTAAATACCCTTTAAGTAGCCAGTAAGTAACCTTTAAGCAACATACTAGCAAACCTGTAAAAAAAACATGTAAGTAAGCTGTAAATAACCTGTAATCAGCCTACCAGATAGCTATTTGTATGCAAACTGTAATTAACATGTAAGCAACCTATAAGTAACTTTTTAAGATTTTTAAGAAAAATGGTAAAATGGCAATATGGTAATTTTTGAAAATGCTTTCTCAAGCTGAAAGTTGGAACACGGTTTTCAAACACAAATTCTATGAACATAAAATGTACGAAGCTTAATCAAAACTATTAGAGCTGTAAGACCAAAGACCCCAGGAATGGGTTTAATTTCGGTTAAGTATCCCTCCAATCTGACACAAAAATCACAAAATTTAATTCTTTTAGTATACCAACTCACTTTGACAGCCCCAATTTAAGGCCTCGAGGAGTTTTATACATCCGCAATTACGAACCTTCCTTTGGAGTAAATTTTAAACTTCATCACCATCAAGTAACAAAAAGTTCTAGCAATTGTGGTTAAGAAAACTCTGTCAAACTTATAATGACAAAATCATGTCTTCTGTTAAATTTAATTTTAGCCTTTACTGTCTGGTGATGAGAGGCGATGACGATGAAATCGACGTTACGTTGTTTCTTCATGCCTTAGCACCAAGGAGCATCATCAACTAATCAAATCAAAAGCGACTCCACCATCAAGATGCAGATAACCTGAACCCAACCGAAGTCGAACCGAAGTTATATTATGTATATAGGAAGAAGCTGTCAGCCGCCTAATTAAATTTGAAAATTTTATCCCCTATAAATGCTAATAAGTCCCCGAGGGCGAATTACACAAACAACCCTCATTCTATTGTGGTGTGCTCTTCTTCTATACTCTACATTATGTTATGGAGCCACGTTTACGTAACGTAGCAGCTATATAATATTTGGAGAGAGTCCTGTGGTTTTTCATGGCAAAAGTTTTCCTATGTCATATCGGTTAGGTTACCCGCACCGATTGTTGTTAAATTCATCTTATAAGACTTCAGCTATAAGGATGCCAACACTGACTGTTATTGCATTATTGTCGAAGTTTGATGAAACCACCTTTCTGAGTTCCACCAACGACAAGGACAACGCAACGATGCTAGTGATGATGAAATTTACGACTCCTTTTAACATGACTTTTAGTTAAAGGGCACACCGAATATAACATAAAGGAGGCTCGGTTTAGAATGATCCGTTTTGCTTTGAATATACGTACGTAACTAACTTTGGAGTGAGGAACATACATAGGTAGGTAATCTATCTTTATAGTTTATGGGTTCTTAAATATTTTCGCGCTTGTAAGTCTCAGAATGTGTAATGTAAATTTTAATCGTTTTTAATATTTAAGTACATTTTTATTAGATGGAATTTATTTACATGCACTAGAAGTTGGTATATCCATAAAGCCGTAGGCATTTTTCTTTTTATCTTGTTTCAAAATAGTTGAATAAGTGTTTGCAGTTAAAATTCACGTTAAGTTTAGGTGTAATGGTAGTAATGGTAGGGAAAATAGAGCAATTGTTGGTAATTTTTGTTGTATTATATAAAGTGGAACCCAATGATAATTTTCGAATTTTGTATTACTTTATTCTAAGGGGAAAATTTTGGATAATTCTAATTTGATGAGGTGGTTTCATGTTAAGGTTTTATTTTTATTTTTGTTTAGTTCTTTCAATATCACTCACTCACTTACGAAATTAAGAAAAAACAGTTAAGGAGTAAATATGGCAGACAAAATTTGAACTGTTTTTGAACTTAAAAAAAAGTAATGAGAAATTTAAAACAATATGCTTGAGTTCCTCCCCAAATTGGAATGAAATAATTTCTTAATTATTGGACTTCAGATACTGTATGTAGCTTGTAAAGCAGAAAAACAAGTTGTCTATGGTAAAACATTACTAGTTCAGTTATGTTTGTTTTACAATTGAAGAAAACTACTGTAACGCAATAAGATCGAAAAAATTGTAAATAAAAAGAATTAACACTTGGAGCCAATTTAAATTTGAAGATTTTTTAAGATTTATTCAGTGTTAAAAGATTTTTTTTATTAAAAGCTACATAAATTCTAAGCTACTCAAATTAAAAGAGGAAGCGGCGTCCTTGATGTGCATTTTATTTTTACAATTTTAGAAATTAGAAATTTGAAAGTAATAAAACTAATGAGCCAATTAGTGTTGCTTTACCCTATTTAATAGAAATATTTGAAGCTGTTTTACAATATAACCTGAGAAATGCTACGGTAAACGTAGAAAGATTTTTTTTTCTTTAAATGCGCTTAAACTTTTTAACTGAAAGAATTTTTGTCAATTTCGGTTATTTTTTGTAGGTGTATATTTGATAAAAAAAAACATTCGTTTTTACATACAAAATGGATTTTAAGGACTCAGAAAAGCAAATAACGAATAAGAGTGTAAGGCTTTAACAAGTTAAGACGACAGCTTTGGCTCTCCGTGAGCCAGAAATATAAATAACTGCCTTCTGGCTTTAAATGCTAATAAAAAATGTTATCTGTTTGGGCGATACATCCAAAATCAAACATATTTCAACTAACTATTTAATTCATTAATAGAGCACAGCTAATGAAACATGATTGCAGACGAAATAATTTTTCAACGCTTGTTTACTTGATTTCTTGATAAAGAAAACTTTTCCATACACGCATGACTACCACGTTACTGTTAAAGTTCCTAAGATCATTTATGGAGGATTTCACGAACATTTAAAAGCCTTTTTAGTTTTAAAATCACGTTTTTTTGTATGGAACAATCAAATATACTTAATTTAAAACATTTTTTTTTAATTTATTAAGATTATTTTAAGTTATAATGAAATATGTATGCATAAGTTTTAATCAATATCACTTAAGCCGTTTACGAGATATTTATAAAAAAGCAAAAAATGTAAATTTGTTCGCAAAAACAAAACTAGAACGTATTTTTAGCCGTAATAAACTAAAAATCTAGTTTTGTTGTTATCACTTTGAACAATACATTGACAAAATGTATTAAACAAAATCAAAAAATAACTCAAAACCGTTACACGTGAGGTATCGAAATACATAAAAGTCTCTCATCTTCGTGTGGTCCGTTTTGTTTTTTGTCTTTGAAATTGCATACTTAAGCTAAATTATATATACGGCAGCCCTGTTAAACCAAAAATATATTTTATAACAATTTTCGTATATTTTCTCGAATTAAATTTTTTGTCAAGTCTTATAACTTTTTTTTTTGCAATAAAATGTTCCCCTTAAAGTATCAAAACAATGGGAAAAGTCCACTATGAACGTTTAATTTTAAAAATTTAACTAAATTAATTCAAACCTTTAACCCGACTGACAATGCTTTATCAACATTTCTCTTCGAGGATGAAGTCCAACATTCCATAACACATAAGAAAATATGCAAATTAGCCAGCCACATTTATAATGAAAAACACGGACTACGTCAGTCGTCCTCCGTATCGTCCCACCCAAAAAAATATAAAGCCCTCAACCAATTCAATTATTCCAAGCCAGAGATCCTTTTGGAGTGGAACTTTGTCGTACGTTCGTTGGTGCTCTATTAATTTACCCCTTCCGTTCGCAGAAGCCTGATTTGCATATCTCTCTTTTTATACTGTCGCGCGGTATGGTTTTGGGAGTCCTTGCATAAGGAAATCGAAAAACCAAATGCTCACAGAAAACAATGACCAAAATGCTACTGAGCTTCGCTTTCTTCAGGTGATAACTCAGATGGTTTGTACTTTCTTCAGAGGCGTTCGAGAGCAAATAAAAGCGAATCAAAATTCCATACCATTTTAACGCCGCCACCACCACCGCCTATGTCGCTTTCGCCTACTTTACAGTTGACTCGACAACGGCAGCGATAGTCCTTAGTCCTTTTTGCTTCGTACAAGTTGTTGGTTCTTTGTTTAAATGCTTCTGGTGGTGTTATTTATGATCCTAGCTCATTTTCATAACAATAAGCCAAAAGCAAAGAGTTTTATATCGACTCTCTGGATGGGCTTTTGTTTCATTAACTTGCTTTGGTGATTGTGACCAACCATTCAACGTCGCATTGTCGTGTTCCATGGTGGTGGTGGGAGTGGGTTCATAAATAGAAAAGCTAACAAAATTAATATTCATTAGAACACGTTTCGTTGCACTAGCCATATAGCTAAAGGTTCAAGCGAGTCCTTGCTGATGCGTCTCTTGTCCTTGTCTCTCCGGTTAAGTGTTTCTTTGAAATAAGCAAACATCCAGGACGGTTTTATCAATGTTGAGACAGGTTTTAGCACTTGATAAAGGGTAGAAATATTGTGGGAATGTTGGGGAAGTTTATACTGGAAAATTGTTTGGAATGTTCTTGATTTATGCTGATCTGAGTGTGAATTACGTACTTGAGTGGTTTGTTTTACAAAATGATTTGTTCTTGTTGATTGTATTGATTTTTGAGAGAATTATTTTGAGCAGGGATAATGGATGTTAAATTTGTATGTGCAGATTTCAAAATACGTCGAAATAAGCAATAATTGATATAAAACTTCGAGTAGTTTTGATCATTACATGGATTCAAATTATTTTTGAAGAAAATTAAATCAAGCGATCCAAAACATTCACTGCCGGTCACTTAAATAATTGCAGTGCTTTGTAAAAAATTCAAGTTGAGTTTTCTTCGGACAGAATAGCAGCACTTGTTTCAAACTAACAATAATTTTTAGACATAATATTCAAGTTTATCCCTTAGAAAAATCAGAGCTCTAGCAAATACCGTTCATTAGGAAACACCTTTCACGTAGGATAAGCTAACAAATACTTGTTTTTTGTTTAGCTCAGTATAATATATAAAATCATTAAATTTGTGGTTGCTATTAGTTAATATTTTCAGTTCGGTGGAATTCCAATTATTGAAAAGTTTTAAACCTTAAAAAAAAATGGGTTCAAAAAAGGCTTTGAGTCCACAAGAAAGAGTAAAAGTGTAAGTTTTTAAAGAGTCAGGACTGTCTAACCGCAAATTTGCAAAACAAAAACTTGGAAGAAGCCATTGCGTTATAAACATTTTATTGAAGAACGTCTCCGGGTACGGGAAAAACATGAAAGGTGGAACCTACCAAGCCACGTCAGCCGCCGATAGAAAAGCAATCCTCAAAGCTGCTTCACACGATACTGCTGCAAAAATTAATGTAAAATCTGATGTTACAGCTAGTCTTTTCACCGTGAAACGTATCAAAAGGAGAGCTGATCATTTGCGGAGATGCAAACTGCAAAAAAAACCATCACTATCACCTAATTGCAAAGAGGCACGACTTCTTTTAAGTCACAACCATATGATGTTAAAAAACGAGTGGCATCGGGTTGTTTTTCGGATGAAAAAAAAATAGTTCAACATGGAAGGTCCCGATAGTTATCATTATTATTATAACAATTCCAGAAAGGAAAAGCACCAATTGAATCGTTTTCACAGATGTGACATGTGAGGGTGCAGTTATGGGTTGGAAACCAATTTCATTCTATGGCGTCTCAAAACTATAGTTTTTCTCTTAATAAATGATTGGTGCATTGGAAAAGGCCTTTCCACATTTTGTTTACTATTCATCAAAATCGATCTATACCCAGTCAAAAGTTCTGAGGTAAGAAAAATACAAATAAAATAAAAAAACATACAGACGAATTGATAAACTTCTCCTTTATTGAAGTCGGTTAAAAATGAAAATTCTCATCGCATTCTCACCTTTAATACTCATCCTACATTCTAATTCTAAATTCAAATCTTGCATTCTCATTTTGCATTTATATCCTGCATTCTGATCCTGTAGAATGAGGATGCAGATGAGCCGAAATGAGGATGAGGATGAGAATGCAGGATAAGAATTCAAAATGATTCATCTTGATTCTAAAAAACTATCAATTTTCTTGACGCTATTTACAAAATTGATAGTGTTTAAAAATTTCCAGTGCCAAATACGATAACAGGGTACGAAAATTACCTAATATGTCTCAGAAATGTATTTCCTTTTGCGTTTCATGTAATGAAGTAACTAAAAGCTCAAAATGAGACATTATCTCGGAACCGGGCAAATAACTAGGAAAATAACTTGTAAATATAGAGGTCTACTTTCACCCGTTTAGATTTTAGGGGGAATTTTCTCAAAAGTGGATTAAAAGCAGAACAAAAATTATTGGAAGACAATTGAAATAAATAAAGGATCAAAAAACCGATTTTCAAATTCAGAATTTTGAAAAAAAAATTCAATCCAAATGTTCACTTTGGACTTGTGACTTCTAGGTAGTCTAATTTCATCGTTGGTTAAATTCTATAACTTTTGCTTGTTAAAACAAAAATTATTACCCCACAAACCCTAACCAATTTTCATGAACATAAATGAAGATTTATATTTTTTTTTGCTAAGATTTTGGTAACTTACTTTTATACCCCATAACCATAACCAATTTCATACTTTCACATATCTCAGCATTTGTCATAAGGAATTTATGAAAGGTTTTAATTAGTTTCATAGGCATAACCATCATAATACTTACAAGCTTATACCAACATACTTCCTTGATATATGACTCCTACGAACTATGAACGTATAGTAAGTACATGGCATCTACATTATATTGCCAAAAGAGAAGAAAAAAGAAATAATTAATTTCATCAAGTCTTTTATGGAGGCAATTCAATTAGCACCAAAAATTATGGCAAACTATACACACAAGCAAAAGAATTTTTACCACCCCTCAAAATATCATTACAGGTTACAGTCGTCAGCCCTTCTTCATTCAATATCGTGTCGTGTCGCCTACGCAGCTTGGACAGGACATGTGTCAGGCCAGACAGAAAAAAACACAAACTACGTGGCAAGAAAATCTAATTAAAAGATGGTAGAAAAATGCATGTGGCTTAGACCAGCATTTATGCTCCAACATCATAACAAACAATAATCGTAAAATATATTTTCTAAGATTGTGACGGAGCATGAAGCTATTATTTGTAGCATTTTCAGTCAAGACAATCGTCGTCGTCCTCAATTGTGGATATTAACTTGGGCTAAAAAAAAGTGTGTGGTCATTTAATATGAAGATAAAAATTCGGTTGTATAGTGATTCCGTAATAACGAATATTCACCACACGAACTGCCCATAACTAGGGATTTGGGAACGCGTGTCTGTATTAAGAAGTTACTTATTATGAATTATTATTTATTTTTTTTTTTCCTACTTTTAATAGGTAATAAGAGCTTTATGTTGATATTACGATTTTTTTTTGTCTTTGACTAGGGGACTAACTACGACGAACAACAACGATTAGTCTTTTTGAAATGTTTAATTTAAGGAACAAAAATGCGAAGCAAAAAATAATCGTTAGCCAAGAGTGAAAGACTGTCAAGTTTACTCCAAAAATTTAGCAAGAGGTCAAAAGAAACATATTAATGCGGCGGCGTAACAATTCAGGTAAGTTAAATTAGACTTTGTCATAAGATTGTTTCAATTTACGTGCTGGGATCTCTACATACCACTTTACTCCCGGGAGGTCAGCGTAACTCGCAGTTATGAACTTACCGGGTGAAAATATGGCTGAAATAAGTTCGAATCCGGCCACAACGCGTTCATCGGATTCTGTAATAGGGGTGAATACTATGATCCACTTTTTGTTTTATTATTAAATTAATATCAATAGATTGCAAAAACAGCATTTTTGCTGAAAAAATCAAATTTCAAAAAATCAAAAAAATTCCTATTTCATCCCACCGTGTGACGTGTTTAAGGTTACCTGGTTGGGATCTTAACTGTTGGTTCTGGGTATCAGTTGACCAAGTTGGCAGCAGTTTAATATTGTGCTGTGAACCAAGACAAGAACCCTTAACTTCTCGCTAAAGAATGTAAAGCTTAAATTTGATTTGAATCACAAAACAAAATTACCTTTCAAAAGGAAAACAGCCGACTTCAAAACTTAAGGTGTTGGATATTTTGTATTGCACTCAGAGAAATAGAATATTTTTTTTTCGTGTTGCTAATGAATATCCTTTGAATTAAATGAAAATCGTTTGCTGGAAAGTTAATACAATCGCAGCTAAAGTTTTTCATTCGAAGCAACTGTATTACATTTGAACCAAATTATAATGTGTTTACAATTGTACAGCAAACGTAATGAAAAAAAACCTATTTGCTTAGAGCTCATTTGCATAAGTTGATTGCAAACGAAAATGCTTCAGCAAATAAATGAATAGTAGTTTTCCAGAAAGTAGTTTTTTGCAAAAAACTTCACTTTTGGTATGAATATTCAATTCGTTTGCATCAAATGACTACAGGAAACAAATTTTCTTAACAAATGACTCTATGTGTTTGGTGTTCATATGCACTTTATGCTACACGAAAGTTATCTTGTTTGAAATTGAGAAGTTACAGGTTTTATTTAGTTGTTTGAATAAATTGTTTCACAACAACGAATTTAAGAGTTTGCTACAAACGAAGTTGAAGTCGAAAAATCACCGTCCAACAAACGAAAAGTAATTTGTCGTTCTCTCATTTTGCTTATATGCATTCAACGCCAATCATATATTATACAGTCCGTTGCAGAATGACAAGATACTCGCTTTGTAAGCGAGTGGTCTCTAGCTTAATCACTGGTGTTACGTTTTTTTTATCGTTCGCAAAAAGTGCTTATTCTAAACGAATTTTTCAATTTCAAGTAAACGAAGCCGAAAAAATTTTCAGCAAACAAAGCAGTTCGGGCATTTTTTTTCGCTTGTCGTAACCGATTTTTCTCTCAATGTGGATGTCAAATACAAAAAGAATCATCAAAATTGATCCACCCAGTCAAAATTTGAGGTAAAAAACAGGCGAATTGATAACCTCCTCCTCCTTTTTTTTAAGTAGTCGGTAAAAAAAACTTAGAGTCTTTAGCTGCATTAAGATTCCATACCCCTAGCTATCCCAATTGCATAAACCTTTCCAAAAGACAACGTAAACGTACCTTTGTCAGAACAGGTCCATCTATTACCGTGAACTTCATCCACATGGTAATTTTTGGACTTGGTGCCAATGTTTTATCACCAAAATTGTGAAATCATTAACAAATTCCTTTGCACCAATTTCCAAAGTACCAAAAGATTTTGATCTTTTCAAGGCTCACTATCTCTTAAGATTTAGTTAACTGTTAAACTGACGGAGACTAAACAAATTAGTTTAATGAATGACGAAAACATCCAAAATTCGGTCTTGGGACTAATGGTCTTGGAATTCATATTATAGTTACCATACTGCTACGCTCTTGAGAATTTCAATAAAGATGTTTATAGGTGTAAGAAAAATTACTCCTACTACGTTGTCTTCAAATCACCCTCCAAATTTTCTTAAAATCACTAAACCACCCTGTATTTTTCACATTCCTTACCTACCTTCCTGGTCAGCACAATGATTTCCCTCAACAACTTTACTTAAAGGTAAGATTTAACAGCCTCAGCTTCAATTCCAAATTGGTTATTTCAAAGTGAAGTGTTAAGCAAAAAAAAAGTGAAACTCACTTCGTTAGAAGAGGTACGTAATCCCTCATAAAAGAAAATGGTCTTAAGCTGGTCATTTGCACTAAAAATAATTAAGTCTTTTGACTAAAAACACTCCCTTTTGGATCGTTTAGCTCAAATCTACCTCCTCTCAACTCGTAAACTCGTAAATTTTATATGTTTATGCAACATTATACAACATTCGCACTACATCAACAGTGGGTTTAATACCGTCGTCGTCGTCAACATTCAGTAGATAACGGTTATAAGTTTCAAAGAAATGCTTTTGTTTTATAACCTTCACAACAAGAACACTAAATAGGTAGAGGAGGTATAGTAGGTAGGGGCAGGTATTATCCACAGATCCTGCCTTTGCCCACACTTTGTATATATTTTGAGGAACACAATCCAATTTAGCTGCTAACAATGGAACAGCTATTTTATCAGCACGACAACCTTGTGGATTACTAAAGATTTGCATATTTTAATCATTTAAATTGGTCCTTCAAGGATACGTACAAACATATATATGTACACTACAACCAGATCCCATGGCATCA
Organism: Meliscaeva auricollis; assembly: GCA_948107695.1. Lineage (NCBI taxonomy): Eukaryota > Metazoa > Arthropoda > Insecta > Diptera > Syrphidae > Meliscaeva > Meliscaeva auricollis. The sequence continues at coordinate 71,626,467 of OX403618.1, read as the reverse complement.
ATGAATAATTGCTGAACTGACCCCGCTCTCTGCACCCTTAGAATTTTACGAGGTAATAATTAGACAAAAGAAGCAGGTGCGCCTTCAAGAAGAATATCGATTTTATACTTGATAAACATTCGGTAGTACTCACGTCCTTCGTCCTTGCTTCGATGACTTGCTGCTTTTATACATATAGAATTTCATATCAAAACTTTGTCTGTGGAATTCGATTTGGGGAAGGCACGCAGACACACAGGACATGTTATATCCTGTACAATTTTCAATGCCCAAATTTCCTTTCCCGGTTGTCGGTAATAACCCAAATTTCCGTTGCTACGTTGCTGCTGATGAAGATGGCGAAGAACCATACAGAACACCAGCTTTCTACCACTCGTATTCTTTTTCGTCGAAGGATCTTTCGCTTCTGGAGTTTATATTTTTGTGTCGGAAGTTTTGATTGGAATCTCTTTAGCCCGAAAGACTCGTGATACCTGAAATTCTGTAAAGGAATTCGTTTTTGCATTCGAATATAAAATCAACTCCTCCTTCTCCCACGGCATTGCGCTGCCCCAAGTAAATATAGTCATAAAGGTATCGCAGTGAAAATGAGTTTGTATGTATGTGTGCCGCCAGAAGGAACATATCAAAAATTTCGTAACCATTTTACGAGTTGAATTTCCGCTGCGGGCCGATTGCAATCTGTCATAATGGAATTTATAGGACTCTTGCTTTTATTGCGATTTGAATATCCTTTAAAACGTGCTTGTGTACGTATGAACGTATATAGCATTCAAAGTCGTTTCCGGCTCCGCACTCTCGGTGGCGGCATTTGAGAGCAGATTGAATGTTTGGGGGCGCTTTTTCTCTGGATTTTTTTTGTTGGGGGGGATAATACTCGAAAACGTATGATGTATCATTTTCGACTGCCCGAGGATAAGGAGATACACACACACACACGTACACACAGATGTGTATCCAAACACCAAACAATCCCCCTTTCTATTATAGATCTGCTTGGTGTAATGTACTTTGCAAGTTTTGGCGGGAGAGTGTTCTTTGCTTGGGGTGTTTTAGCATTTAAACTGTTGTATCACACTTTAATGTGTATTTTAGAGGGGAGCGTACTCTCTGGTTACTGCCCTGGCCCATCCCCAAAGGTCTGAGGTTTTTTTTTTTCTATACAATAACAACAACATTGGGGAGATAAATGTTTTGATAATATAATTATGCATGAAATTTTGTTTGGCTCTGCAGAGATTTTAAGTCTGTGCGTTTCAACTTGTTGCCTATAAAAATGAAACATTTCGAGACATGATGGTATGGTCTTTAAAAAAAAATATTTACGATTTTGTGCCCCTTGGAGGTAGCAGTAAAAATTTAAAATACAATCGTTAAATAAAAAACACATAACCTTAAAATGACATAAAGAGTGGCATTTTATTTTATATATTTAAAGACATTGAGGCTGACACTTTTATAGAAGGACGGGGATCATTGAGTACCCAAAATGTACCATCAGCAAGCATGAAAGGATATGGATGGCGGGAGGTACTTGTGTTATATTATTATTAATGAATCATTTCATTTAAGTGTTTTAATGTAATGGAGCTACATTGTATGCATAAAGCTCTATAAAAGATGAATGGTTTTGACTTGGACTGGTTAATATCGATAAAATAGGTTTGGGTTCACTGCATATAGAAAGGGCATTTTTTATTTTTCAATTAAATTTTAATATGCAATTCGATTTATAAGAGAGTATTGGTCATGTAGGTTTGGTTAAAACAAGAAAAAAATCGTGTGAGTGACGATTTGTTAAAATAATTCCTTAAAATAGAGAAATATAGTGCTTTATTACATAAATCAAAAAATGTTTAGTTCTCCGAAACGTAAAACTTCAAAAAAATCAGTAGGTATTACAAAAAAATTAAAAAAAATTCGTTCCTTAAAAAAATAAAATGCACAGGATTTTGATATTATAGGGGGGCAAATTTGCATTGCAAAACTGCATAAGATGACATTTGTTTCCTTCTTTGAAAAACCAAATAAGGCAATGATATTTGGTTACGTTTTGTTAAACTATGCTAAACATTATATTTAAATTTTACAACACTCATTTTGAAATGTATCATTGGATCCAAAAACGTAAAACAATGCCACTGTAGGTGTAATTATCGATTTATGTGTAAGATTTTGCGGGTGATTTAAAAGAAAGGTTTTCTGATTTGGAAAGTATTGATTTCCCAAATTGGGAAATGAGAGAATTTTTCAAATTTTGACTGAATTTCTAAACACAGAAGACAGAACTGTTTTGCATACAAAATAAATTGATGCAAGGAGGTTTGCAAAAAAGGAAATGATAGTTTTTTACTTGCTTTATGTGGCACGTATTGGTTTCGTGTCAAAACAAAATTTGAGGTTTTAATCAAAACCAACATTACGATAATGGAGAATCCCAAAAAAGTGGTTTACGTCATGCCGTCCGTCGGTCTGTGCGTCTGTGCGTCCGTCTGTTAACATCTCCACTGCCCAAGCGCGTAGACGATTTTTTTTCAAATTTGGTACAGAGGATTTTTACGTAATTTCAAAAGTGGTTTTTTTTCGAAAACGGCTGTAACGATTTTGTTTAAAATTTGTGTATTTATTCAGTTATTCCAACAAAACTGCATTTTTCGTTTTTCTCAAATAACTCGAACACGAAGAAACAGCGTTCCCGTTTTTTTTTGCAAACATTTTTTTATCTTGTTTTTTTTTTTTGTAAATAAACGGTTTAAGAAATTTTTACTAAAACTTGTGCACAGATATTTCATATAACCTTAAACAATCTAATTAAGTTTTGAAAAAAAATGTGTTTTAATTAAAAAACTAAAAAAAAAAATAAAAAGTTTAAATTAGTTTTATTCTTTATACACATGTTCCACTTTTCTTGTAAATAAATATATAATTTAAGCTAAACCCTATATTTTTTTTTTAATTTCTAAGATAAATCAATTATTTTTATAAACTTAATATAAGAGACATTAACGTCTATAAACTTCAACCCAAAGAGCCAGTACGTGCGATTTATTTAGTGAGTATTTCAATTTTTTGAAAATTTAAAGCTGCACACAAAGATATTAGCACCAAAGATATTAGATGGAGCACCGAACAAAAAACGTTGGGAAACACTGTACCTTGACTGTGTAAGCTGAAGAATTGCAAAAATGCCATTTTGTTCTTTATTTACTCAACTTCGACATCGATTTAACAACAACACGATGTTTTAAAAATATATTCTAAAATATTTATGTTTATTTCCAAACCAAACAAGATATATTTTATAAAAATTGGTTGAAAATTAGCTAAGAAAAATTTGTTTTACAATTTCAACCCAGTAACAGAAATTCGTTTTTAAAGTTTTGCAAATTAAAACATAAAATTCGATTTTCAAACGACGAAAACAGCTTCTTAAATGAATTTGACCTCAAAATAATTATGCAGTTTGATTTCTTCTGTTGAGACAAATTTTTGACAAAAAAAATTGAAATTCATTATAGCTTTTTTTTTAAACTATTTTTATAATTTTTAAAGGAATTTTTAAAACAAAATTTGGTACCTATGCAATTTTTAGGATATTATCTATCAACATCTAAGACCGAAATTTGAAAACATTGAGTTGTTTTCGAAAAAACGATGTTTCACAAAAAAAATTTCGGCTCACAAAAAAAGCCATTTTTGGAAATTTTATTACTAAGCTTTACTATGACAACGTAAGAAATCATTAAAATTGAGTGAGTCGTGAAGGAGGAAATCGGAATTTAAAAACGATTAAAAAAAATTACCTTTTTTTTTTAATCAAAATCATGGGAGACACTTTTTTGAGATAAATGTGGGGTAGAGTTTGACCCATATGAATTTTATTTTCGATGGATTTGAGAATAAGAGAAAACTTGGTAACAGAGCAAGTGAGCTTAAGACGGTTCACTCATTACCGGCGACACTAGTGCTAGTTGAGAAAGAAAGGTGAAATTTGTGAAAAAAATATTTAATTTCCGAAAATTTCACTCTGCTATTTGAATATACACAGCGAAAGAACGAAAAGTCACTACTCATGCAAATATTCCTAAATTTATTCGCTCCATCCGATTTCGCCTAAGACCTTTTTAAAATATGTTCTACCTCTAATTTAATTTTTTGTTTGGTAACAAAATCTCTAGTTGTAATAATAATTTAATTCTTAAAATTCCTACTAAATTTTAGTTATAGAATAACATTTCACCAAACATAAGACTAAAACTAGCCTGCATTTAAAAATAAATATGATATTCGCATAAGCTTTTTTATTTATGAGTTAAATGTAAAACAACATCATAACCAAATTTTAAAGAGCTTAACTACACAAGACTTCCCTATGGCAACCTAAATAATTTTTCCTGTTTGCAACTTTTACTTTAGACAAAACTCCTCCTTTTGCATTATCCTAATCGAAATGCAAATAGTCTACATCTGCATTGAAAATCCCTGCATTTTGTTGTGTCTTGTGTGCACTACCACCACCGAAAGGGCCACCAACGTTCTTTATGTCATATGGCAGAGATGTATATATCATCTCCAATCCTTTGGTCTACATCCTTGTTTAGGTAGGTAGCCGGTTAAACAGAATGCTTAGGATTTTATTTTTATTTGCCATCATGATTACATGAAAAGATGAAATGTTGACTTTTCCGTAATATTGCCAAGCAACAAAAACCTCAAAGGCATTATATGATGGTCATGTCTCTAATTCTACAACTTGTATACAAAACTTTAGCTTTGCTTCAGTTTTGCCCCCCCCATTTAAGTGCATAGTGGCATTTTTTGTCTGGTCCAAGAGCCTTTTGGCACACGTCAATAAATATTTGCTTAGAGAGTATACCACCCCTGACACGGCACCTACTATTCAAATTATTTTATTTCAACACAGGGATGACTTTAACAACCACTCTAATGGGGGGGGGGGGGAGGGAATGGAAATGATAACAAAATCATTTTCTTTTGGTTTTTCCTGTATATTTTGTTAATTTTCCGGTGGACGATTCTTATTTTCTAATTTAGCAATAACCATTTTCTTTAATACCAGCATTTTCGACCCAAAAAGATTGTGTAATGTTCTGGTGGTTAACCTCACAATGAGTGCCACCGCGACCGACGCCGCCGTCAATAGCAAACGAATTTAGTTTAAGGATCCTCATAACAGTGAAAGGTATGAATTTGTAATTACAAGTTTCTTTTCTGAGATGTTTAGCGATTTGAAAATGGTTTGAAGAATTGTTGTGCTTCGAAATGAAAAATTATTTGGAAACAAAAGAATGCACACATATTTTTCGTTTTTTTTTTTTTTGTTGAACACAGACATTAAAAACGAATAGAAAAAAAAGTAAAACAATGCGACAAAAATCACTAAAGAATGTCGCAGAAATTTTAAAAGAAAATGTAAAAGTGAAAGTTTTTCTTTTGTCCGCCGCGACGGAAGAGATTTATTATTTGTCTGCAGAAAAATTACAGAAAGAAAAACTATGGCAACAGAAGTTGACTGCAAAGTATGATAAATAGTTTTTAAATAAGAGTCTGTTTAAAAGTTTTGTTTAAGATTAAAAATATCGTCTAGTCCTGAAAAACAAAAAAGTAGTAAGGAACCAGTTTAGCATGAATATTATGTTTTTTTTTTCTGACAGAACTGTTAGAACTTTCGAAATGAAAATCATATTTTATTACGAAAAAAGCAACGTTTTGGATTCCAAATAAAGTACTGAAAAGAGTTTGATTTGAATAGAGAGAATATTGAGAATTATTGAGTGCATAATGGTAATCAGGGATTAAAAATCACTAATTCACTGTGTACAACTTTCAACTGATTCACTGTGTACCATTTTGTCATTTCACAAAAACATTTGTAAAATGTTAAAATAAAACAAATTTACACAAATCGACGAAATTTTATAAGTCTTAGTAATCAGAAGTATAAAATTGAACTCAAATGACGTAAAAACTCACACTTTTTTAATAAGAACGAGAAGATCGATTTAGGGAATATGGGTGGATACCACGCCCATCTGAATGAAAACTCTCAAATTTTCAAATTGTTTCCCTTACATGCACCGCCAAGTCTACCATTCTGCAAAATTTCAAGAATCTACGATGACTAAAAATGCTCCATAAATTGTATACCAATTCAGAGAGTATGGGTGAATGCCACGCCCCCTGAATGATTTTTTTCTGTTATATGCACCGCAAAGTCTATTATTGCGTAAAATTTCAAGGTTCTAGAGTGACGGGAAGTGCTCCATAATTTTGATGATCTGTCAGTGAGTAAGCCAGTCAGTTAGTTACGGTTTTTGCAATTTTTGAAGCCCTGTATCTCATAAACCACTCATGCTTAGGGGATGAAATTTGCTGAGTTTTCTTGACTACCTCAACAAATATTGAAATTTTGAAATTCCTGGCCTAATTTGTTCAGAAGTTAGAGGGTGTCGAAAATAGCCCAAGTGTGTTTCTGTAAATAAGGGTGAAGTGCCAAAGTTTATAGAACTTGGCTGGGCACTACCGTGCCCTTTGATTTGAGAAAAAATCTTCTTCAATTTGTACCAACATTTTGTATGCATCCACTATCCAGTGTATTGTACTTACTCATTTCTGACTTTTCCTGTCCAGAAAGATAGAGTCTTGAGTTCTTGACCATTGTTTTACAACTCATATTATTTATATGTAATGAATTCTGGGATGATATAATCGTTTGATAAAAATTCCTCATTACAGAGTTCATAAATTTTGTATGACATAACATATCAGAGAAGCATTTAATAAACTGTTAAAGGTTGTCATTAATTGCATACGCATAAAAGTACGAGTATGCATCTCTCAGCCAAAAAATCTTTAATGATAATTTTATGGCTAAATACATCCACATATCAGTATACATTTTGGATAACCATTATTTAAATGACGCTTTCAATTTAAAAATTTCATAAGTTAACAGATTAAAGCATTTATTCTAACAACTGGGTAGTGTATATCCCATATTTATTGAAAACCTCCTCATATCACTTCAACCATTTAACTTTTTCAATTGCTAACGATAACCAACAGTTAAAAGCACAGAGAAGTGCCAATTTTAATCCCTCCCTATTTTGTGGCATAATAAATTTCATTATATCCAAATAAACGACCATCATTAAGTTAGCAGGTGCATAGACTTGCCACATAAATTTTGCAACAGATTGTCATTTTAATCCGAAACGATTCGATCCACAAAAACCAATATAAATCATTTGGGAATGCAAAATTTAAAAACATTTCCATAGTGAAATTGTTTGTGTTTTTTTTTTCTTTTTGGTGTCGCGCAAAAATGACTTTCGAAAAAATTGCAATTTTATCAATAAATGTTAGGATTTGGAAATTTTGGTCTGTAATATTGTCACATACTTGGCGTCGTTATGTTTTTGTGGGACCAATTGCTGTTATGAATGTACTCCAATTTGTGTTTCTTTATCAGAAATGGGGCCAGGTTGATACTTTTATATTGAATGCTTTTTACGCCATAGCAGTTTTTAATTCTTTACTTCGAACTGGGATGGTGATATTCAATCGGAAGAGATTCGAAACTTTTATGTCAGAATTGGCGGTTCTTTATACTGAGATTGAAGTAATAAATCGAAGTCACAAAAGTTTAAAAATATATTGTAACATGGATTATATTGTTTGTATTTTTTTTTTTTTTTTTTTGTTTAAAATTAAAGGACAGCAACAGCGAAAATGCAAAAGAAATTCTTAAAAAAGCAACAGATGAAGCTAGAACCATATCCATTTTCAACTTGACTGCTTCATTTTTCGATCTTATTGGAGCACTTATATATCCCGTATTCAGCAAAACCAAAGGTAAATCAAGTAAGAAGTAGTCTATTCTATTTTTTTTATCTCATGTTGTTGAAATTATTCGTCAGACTAAGATGAAACCCTTATAATAAATCTTTTTAATAAATTTGATGGTACACTGGGCGTATACGTACTTTTTTGCAATTTTTCTTAATCCGACTATGTTTAAATTATAACTGCTCAGAATAAAGTTTTATCTTGGATGTTGAGTCTTTTCAATATATTTAATGATACGTACGTATACGTACTTTTTGATATTGATCGATTCTTGGGATAACAAAATAAACTAATTTCTAGATCTTCAAAATAAAAAAACAATCAATATTGGGTCGCACGTACTTCCTCTTATAATATGTTAAAAACTATTGAACCGATTCGGCTGAAATTCGGAGGACTTATTCTTCATAGCATAAGCTAAGACCTGACACCAGATAGTCGCATTTTATACCGTTATTTAAGAAAAAAATCACCATAAATTTCAAAATTCCATAGTTTTTACAATGTTATACTACAAAAAAAAAAAAAATGTAGGTAATTCAGAGGATAATGGAATTTCTATACTCTTGATACTGGCCAAGGAGGAAAACCAATAAAAAAGGATATTTTGTGCTTTTCAAAAAGAACTGATTTTTATGGATTTTTCATAATTTTGTTTGTGAAGAATCCAGAAGTCGTTCAAAGAATTATTCAAAATATAAATTTGATAATTTTGTCTACATTTGTTCTACATAAACGGTTTTAGCGAAAAATATGTTTATGTTTTGGATTATGCACCAAACACAATAAAAAACAATTTTTTGTTAATTTTTCAATGTTTTCTCATGTTTCCCGTGATAAATTTTGTTGCATAAATTCAGGATTCGTGCTAAGCATTCCAAAAAACATAAAGTTAGCTATTGAAAATTATTACTTTACAACTGTCCACCTCTAAAAACGCTTTTAATTGAACTAAAGAGAGTTTATTAGTAAAGAAATTCTACGTTAAATTTACCAAAAAAACGGGTTTTTGACATGTTCATATAAATATATCTTAAAAATGGGATATGCTAGGGGAGTTTTGACTTCAGATTCGGGTTCAACGTGCCAAAATCCTTTAGTTTGATTTTAAGGTGATTTTCGTTGCGGACCAGTGTTTTTAGTAAGGAATATTAAAAAGTTGTCTTGCAATATGCATTTTACCACTCTTCAAAATCTTTCATTCATAACAATTACTAAAACAAAACTTACAAAAAAGCCCACAATCTCTTGTATGAAATGATTATGTCAATGTTAAATTAAAGTTTTGTTTTGCGATATTCTCACAACTCTGCATATCCGCACGTTATTTCATTCAAATTTCTCTTTTGATCTTTTTTGATGGTAATAGCCGTGTTTCATTCATCACTGATACTCAGTGTTTCATTTTATTTGCAAAACAAAAACAAATTAGACTACACAGCATTTGTTTGTTTTTGTTTTGCGAACTGAGTAGCTACTCAGTGTTGAATAAAACACGCTTATTGATATACAAATTTGGAAGGGATTCGTACTGGATGTTTGGCTAGTATGCATCCCTTACGACCCTTTATCTTATTTCTATTGTATTTAATAGTAATTCCTAAATTCAATTAAATTTAACATTTTAAAATTTCTATATTCCAAAAAAAAAAGTTCATCCATTTGGAGTGGCGATACCCGGTGTAGATGTCACTTTGTTTCCAGTCTACGAAATTATTTATTTTATGCAGCTTTCATTTCCTGTCACCCTAACATCAATGTACATGCCATTTGTTAGCCTTTTCGTTGCATTTGCAATGTTTGGAACAGCTGCTTTAAAAAATATACAGCACAGACTTAGGAATTTGTATAACGAAAATAAATCCGAGGAGCAAATGTATCGTGAATTAATTGAATGCATTTCCTATCATGCTAGAATTATGAGGTGTTATTTTTTGTGATGTCATAGAAAACAATATCATTGCCTTTGTTTTTTTTTTCAACAATAGATTTGTAGAGGATTTAAATTCCCTGGTAACGTACATCCTATTTGCAGAGTTTATGATTTACTCCGTAATTCTTTGTGCATTACTCTTTTGTTTAAACATTGTGAGTTTTATTACTTTACTTTAATTAATGAGTCATTTTTCATACTCATTATATAATATTATTGTTCTCAGATTGAGTCAGTAATGCAGAAAATTGCAGTTATAATGTACATCATGACAATGTTATACGTACTCTTCACATACTACTGGCAAGCTAACGAACTTTTAACGGAGGTAAGTAGGTTTTTCCTTATAAATTTCACAATGCAAATAATTTTCTTTTTTTTTTTTGTTTTATATTTTTTTAAATTAATCCATTAATGCATTCTACCGGATACCGGATTTTGGTAACAAAAATAAGAGCATTCAAGTTTCTGTTGCAGCGTATGATGTAGAATGGTTTCATTGCAGTGCACGATTCAAAAGGACATTACTCTGTTTCATAATGAGGACCCAAAAACCATTGGTGGTATACATAAGAAAAGAATTCCTATGCGCTCATTTAAAATGTTTTATTTAAAATAATTAAATTGTGTCTTTAAGATTATGCTTGGCAATGTTTATCCGATGTCACTGGAAACATTTCAATCACTCTTAAATGCATCATATTCATATTTTACTCTCCTGCGAGAGGCGTACAAGTGAATGTTCTATTCTGGGTCATCAGTCAGTTTTATTTAAAATAATTATCTTTAAACTAATTTTTATTTATTAAGTGCAGATCTATAAAAACTACCGATAAATGTAAAAGCCGCTCTTAGGTCTAAATAAAAACCTCTAATGCTTTACAACTTGGATATTTTATCGGTCTTTAAATTTTCAGGGCAATAAAAACCCTCAATGAAAAAGTACATTATGTTTCAGCCAATCATATATCAAAGCCAAGTAAACTGTTCCTGTATTGCTGGTTGGCCGGCCGTCCAGACCAGATAAATCTCTGAAACGGCTGCAATCAATTTCTTTTAACGGAGGCAGTAAGTCCATACAATTGCCATTTACTTATAGTGACTTGGCGATGACTTACAGTTAATCAGTATTGTGGTCTTCGACACAAATCAAAGTACTTACAGTACAATGGGAGCAACAAGACAAAGATGGAAATGAGTGCAAATAGAAGTCAACTCGCACCCATTTAAATTACCTACCAATGAATTCCAAAACCAACCCTTTTAACGTTTGTTAAATTAATATCCGTCTATTAACAGAAGATTGAATCTGATTTAACCACTCTTACCCTCGTAAGAGACAAAACGAGCAGTCAAAACCAAACAATTGAAGCGCACGACCGGACAAATAAACAAAACAACCCCCAAAACCGCAGAGTTATACCTAACTCCTTTATCGACTTATTTGGTCATTGTTATCATTTCCATCCATTCAGCAATATTGTGTTAACAATCAGCTTTAATGTCCGTTTGTGAGAATTTATTACACTTTCGGCCACCCATATTACAACCCAGGGAAGCACTTTGTGAGAAGACCAAAAGTAAATCTTTTAAAGCAGTGCAAAGTCTTTGAAAGATAAATTTAATGGCTATCTCCTGCATATTTTGAATTTATTCACAAATACGATAAAATGTGTTAAAGACATATCCACTAGATTAAAAGGAACATTGTTTTGGGTATCATGGTATGGTAGGTGTGTAAATGAATGGATTTGAATATTTGAGTAATCATTTTTTAAGTTTTGGATTAAGCGTTTAGTGTTTATCCACGACTTTCCATGCTTTATTGCACGATATTCCACGAATTTATCACGACCTTATACGTTTTTTCGGAGGTATTCCAGAATTTGTCCTCGACTCGAATATGAGTGCTCGATGAATATCGGTCTTGGCCCGATATTCATCAACCGCTCATAAACCGGTCTTGGCCCTATATTAATCAAGCGCTCATACGTTATGTATCGCAGTTTCGGGAGTCAGCGCTCTCAAATTTATGAGTGATCGAGACCACTCATAAGTCACTAATATTCCTTGGTGAATAGGTCTATGAGCGCTCATAACTTATGAACGCTTGATGAATATCGGCCTTAAAATTGAGAGCACTGACTCCGAAAACGACGATAAGAGCACTCATAACTTATGAGCACTTGATGAATACCAGTATTAGACTGTTTTTCACCAAGCGCTCATAAGTTATGAGTGCTCATATCGGAGTTCTCGGAGGAATATTAGTGACTTGAGTGGTCTTGACCACTCCTTAAGTTGACAGCACTGACTCCGAAAACTCCGATATGAGCACTCATAACTTATGAGTGCTTGATGAATACGACTCTTAGAATCATATCGGAGTTTTTGGAGTCAGCGCTCTCAACTTTGAGGCCAAAACTCCGAAAACTCCGATAAGTGACTCTTAAGCTATCAGCACTCGATAAATATCAGTCTTAGATTATTTGATATTATTATTCATTTTATATAAAAACTCAAATCAATAACGCCACTATCCATTCGAAATAATTCAGAAGTTTCGGTTCTTTAAAACATTACAATACAAACAAACCTTAGCCCTATAACATCCCTGCACTCATTTGACTTTTCAAATTATTGACAGATGACAGTCGATTGAAGTGTTTATCGTAGGAAAAAAACGAAAATATTTGTGTATTATTTTTACTTTTTTGCGTAGTTTAAGAAAAAACTAAACAAAAATGATTTGTAGACTTTGTTTAAAAGATATTCTTGAAGTAATTAATATATTTGATGAAATTGGAATCGAACTCAATGTCGTTGCCATACTAAAAAAGTACTTTTGGTTTGAGGTAAATATTCAAGAAACCTCCTGCTTCACTTTGAAAAAAAGTCCTTGTGAATCAAAAAAAAAATATTTTATATTAATTCCTAGCCAAAAATTGATGATCCAATATCAACGGCAATATGCAATGATTGTTGGTTAAGAGTATTCAATTTCCATGAATACTATTTATCAGTGGAGGAAGCTCATCGTCTTTTAGCCGAAAGATTCTTTGTCAAAACTTCATCTCCATTAGTGGAACACATTGAAAAGGATGACAACTCCTTCGAAGACATTAAAGACGATGATGTCCAGGATGACTTACCTTGGGAAGTAGAAGAAGTTAATTTCACTTATCCACTTTTAGAAGAAGGTATAATCTATTTTTGTCATTTTGTTTCTCTGTTCAAATCCTTTACTTGATACTTTCTTTCCAATTTTAGAAGAAAAACCCGAAGAATGTGAATTCTCTATCAACGATGTAATAGTTGTCGAAGCCCTTGAAGATACTAAAGAAGATATCAAAGGTAATTTTCACTAAGACATTTAAGTTTGGTTTTAAAAATGTTCCTGTTCCCAATAAAGATGTAGACATCAAACCGCAGGCGGAAGAACTTCTTGATACCAACGAGCGTTCCTTATCCCTTCGCACAAGAACCATAACCAATGTTAAATTCTCTCCCGAGTCACCATCCCCCCAAACAAAGGCAAGAAGAAAACTACACAAAAAATCTCCAACAGAAAGAGCTCTTGAAAAAGAATCCAAATACAATATACGTGCCAAGGAGTATGACGAATTAATAGCTAAACACATGAAACTCGCTTGTGAGCTATGCCATGATGTTTTGGTGGATTTCACGTCCCTGCGTCAGCACTTTTGGAACGTCCATGGCCAGAAAGGCTACGTAATCTGTTGCAACAAAAAGTTATTTAAACGTGTGCTCCTTGTTGATCACATCAATAAGCATCTAGATCCGGAATACTTCAAGTAAATTTAAATTTATGACAATTTTTATTTAAGATAGGTACATTTGATAATTGTTTTTTTCAGATGCCAAGATTGTAATAAGATTTTTGCCGATAAACAGTGCTTGAAGAATCACATGCTTATCATACATCAGTCGGACGAGGAGAAACCATTTCAGTGTGAATATTGTGCAAAGCGATTCATTAAGCAATACCTGATGGAACAGCATCAAGTTATTCATGTGCCAATAGAAGAGCGGAAGTTTCCTTGTGATTATTGCCCCAAAGTGTAAGTTGCTTGAAAGAATTTCTTCAATTGATCCTAGAACGTACTTACCGAAAAAGCCTCTTCAGCTTTTTTGCGATTAAAATTATCTATGCCCTGCCAATAAAACTGCAAGGCTCTATGACATAATTAAAATATAATACAAGATCTCCTTGGTTGTTTGAAAAAAGGATTTGATACTTTTACTTATTTTACTTTAAAATGCTACAACAATCGTCTTTTTTTCAGATTTCCAAGTGAAAATACATTAAGTACCCATCGTAAAAATTCTCACTTACATGAAAATGGTCGAATGTGTCATATATGCGCCAAAGTTATTCGGGGAAGAGCAATGTTTGAGAAACATCAGCTAGAACACAATGGAGTAAAACAGCCAGAAATTCAATGTGAAAAATGTGGATCTTGGTTGAAAAACAAACACAGTCTACAAAAGCATCTGCGTCGGCACAATGAGGAAGGTAAAATGTACACGTGTAATATTTGTAACAAAGTGGCACCCAATCAAAGTGCACTACGAAGTCATATACGTTATGTGCATTCTTCAGAACGAACATATGCGTGTAGTGTTTGTGATAAGTCCTTTAAAAAACCGCTCAACTTGAAAGTAAGTTTATTAGTATTTTTTTTTTTTTTTTAATTTGATATAATTATTTTCTTGTTGTTTGCAGGAACACATGACAACCCATACAGGAGAGGTTTTATATTCATGCCCGCATTGTCCAAAAACATTCAATTCGAATGCAAATATGCATTCTCATCGAAAGAAAGTGCATCCCAGAGAATGGGAAGCAAATAGAAAACATCGCAAAGGCAAAGTGGCTAGTAGTTCTGCAACCGTACAACAGAAAACCACTGATAGTGGCAATGAAATCATTCAAGAAGAAGAAAACACAGAAAGCTGAGTAATGTAACTTGAATTTGTGGACTCTTTATTTTTCGTGGTACAATATTATTAAGTTTGACTTACAATAATTAGATTCTAGTTGTGGATGATTTATTTGTTTGAATTTTTACTTATTTGAAGTAAATAAAAATATTTGTTTTCTTCTCAATACTTTTGAATATTGGACTAATTTTAAATTTCTTTTTTAATGGAAAATACAATATATGTATGTAAAAGTTTGTATAACTTATCAATGTGATCAAAAGATCTGAGAATGGTTACCATCGCAATTGCGATAGATAACTTCGGGAAAATATTTTTGAAAGAAGTTTTCTTCTGAATACAGTTCCATTTGTAATGGCAGCTTCCATAACAAAACTTTAAAACCGGTCCTGATTTAAATGTGACCATTTTCTAGAAGGGTACTTTCATCATTAGAAAAAATAATACAACTAAAACCTTTCTGACGGCTGATAGAAGGCTTCTTATTCAAACTATCGGACGACAGTAGTGTGCTTGAAAGTATCCATGCTACTCGTATTTAGGTTATAATCGATTTTCCCAAAGTCCTGAGGGCTAAAAGTACATTTTTACTTCCCATATACTGAGTGCTGGAGAAATGATTTAGCTACGGAATTTTAAATAGGACCAACTCCAACCAAAAAGTAATTTTGAGTCTCGAAACTTAGGGAAACTTGGGGAAATCAAAATATTATTGTTGATAGACACCAATGAGTAGCTATGAGTGAGTATTGTAGAGAAATAGGCAGAAGTTTTCAATATAATGATGAAATGATCGCCATTTAGACATAAATTTGACTTGTGAGAGCCTCATATCCCATGTCTTGGCCATTTAGCATACCGATGATCTCGTTTTTAGTTAGGATCCAAAGTAAGTAGCTCTAAATTGCCTCAAAACAGGACATCTTTCCAAAAAGTGTTGAATGTCTTCTTCTTCATTCATATTGCTTTCATTTAGTAAAATAAGATCACACCCGGGCTTTAAAAATCCATACTATTTTAACAACCTCAAATTCATCGGCCCTCTTCTAGGGTTCAAGAGTGTATATATGCGTGTTGAGCTTTTTGCTGCCCTTCTTGTTGACCTTCAAACCTAAGAAAGTCCATTAATTTAAGACTTTTAACATTCCATTCTTATTTAGAACATGCTTCTTCATCAAATCTAGTACCAATCCCATTTAACTCTTGTACTCTTGTACCCAAAACAGATTTTTCCGTAGAAGAATTTCAGAGAGTTTGTGCGGCAGTCTCTCCTCGCCATATTCAAAGATTGTTTTTCCTATATATGTACCTCAGATGAAGCTTCAGAGTGCAGAAATGCCCATCTAGCCCCTGTTTCTAATCTCAAGACGTAGTTTGGTGTACTGATCCAATATCTGCTTTTCAAAAAAGAAACCTTTAACAATACATTTTTATGGACTCTTTGACTATTGTATTCTATGTCAAATATAAATAAAGTTTCATTCTTATTACAATTGTAAGGACTGACAATTTTTTTTTTAATTTAATATGATTTTACCTTTTTAAGAGCAAACAAGGCAAACTTGAAAATACTAGCGATACTACGATAAGTAGTAGTTGAAATTATTTTCATTAAAAAGGCTAACTTTGCACTTGCTTATTAACCATTTAGACCATTAATAACTGATAAATTAATACCGTTGGCTTAAAATAGAGGAGCGATGTTTTTGTGTATAGCAAAAGAAATCTCTCGTCGTAGAAACCGACTCGGGCGGTATAAAGAAAAACACTTTGTTGGACTTCTTCATTATTGCAACGTTCGTTTGGATCAAAAACTCGAAATGTTTATTACAAAAAAGCTGAACCTGTCTAACTAGCATAAACTAAATCAAAAAATATATGCTTTTTTTACAATGAACTTGGTCATGTATTTATTCATTGTAGGTAAATTTTTAAGAATTATAAAAAAATTCTTTTATTTTCCATTAAGCTTGTAAAATACATAAAAATACAATTACAATTAATTTTTTGTAAAAAAAATAAATAATTTTAAGAGACGGAATGTGAACAAATATTATAACTCAAACAACAACAGAAGAAAAAAAAAACTAAAATTTGTATACTAACCACGTTCGCATATAATTTCAACAGCATTGGGTTCCATTAGAATTGACTCCAAACACCGATGAACTGCTGAACCCAAAATTTCATCCAGCAAAAAGTTTACAAGGCTAAAAAATATAAAGTTTTTTTTTCATTTTTTTTAAATATTTTCTTCGATAAATTATTGATTTACTTTTCATCCGTAACAAAACGCCAGAGATTCATTTGCAAATAATGAGTGTCAACTTGAATTTGTTGCAAACCAAATTTGCTAAATGTTCGCAAGCGAACGCATTCCAACAAAGTCTAAAGCAAAAAAAAAAACAAAAATTTAATTATTTATGAACAAGAAAACAAAGCTTCGTCGAACATCACCTTTAAGCCAATTTTAATAATTCCCGTTATTATCGATACCTTGGAAAACTCAACTGAAGTAAAGATATCAATTCGTTCCGAAAACAACCGATGAATGTTCGAAACATAGCTGGATTCTAATTGAGATGGTGTGTAGTTGGACCAGTTCGATCGATATTGCTGCTTCGATTGTGTAACATTGCTAAAGTGAGTTTTTCGACTTGAATCACTGCTAGCTGCAGTTCGAGAACCCGGCTCGTATAAATTAGCTACAACATTTTCAATGCTCGATAGCTCTTCGACAACACGTTTCATTACCGCACGCACTGATCGAGGCTCTAAACAATTGAGCCAGTCTCTAGTTTCTACACTTTTTCGTAACATCTTGAATGAGATATACAAAAATGAACACAAATATTTAAAAATTCAATTAGAAAACTAACAAACCTGTGAAATATTTGTGCCTTGCAATCGAACATATGCATCAAGGAGTGTTTGTGCGGTCTCTCTCATTTCGCTGCAAATTTCAGTTTCATGTGTAAGTGTTGCACTATTTTCTGAGTCAATTTCATAAAGATCATCTCCCAGGGAAATCTATGTGAATACATCAACCAATTATGCTGATTCATTTGAAACTTTTATTTACCTTACCAAAACATGAGCTCCGTTTTGTTCCATCTCTAGACAAGTTTTAGACAGAACAAGCAATAGATTCGGAGGGCTGGATGATGATGTATCCGCAAATGAAGACATTACTCTTGCAACATGCCTCAAGAAACCTTCAAAACAAATGTTTTAGTTTTTATTCATATTTCTTTAAGACTTACATCATTACCAATTAGTAAATTTTCGCGTATTCCTTCAACACACAATGTGCCTTTGTATTCGGCTTTTATGTTAAAAGACCATTCAGTTTGAAGGAAAACCAATAGGTCCTGTAGAACTCCCTTGACTTTCTCAACCGTCGATACATACAGATTTGTTATTAAATCGTTTAAATTGGTGGTTCCACTTTCGCTTTTCGCTGATACCAACGATAGTCTAACCGAACTCAGACTATCGGAGAAATGATCTTTTAAGTTTTTTGTGTGTACTTCACACAACTGATGTGCCCCACCGATTATAATGTCCAAAGCGTTGCGTTGGATTTCAATTCCACGACACATGTTTCGCATTGCCATTAAACGTCTATGAAGACGATCTAGACCTCGTAGCATTATTTGTGTGTCCCCGAAACCGATTTCAGATTCAACACGATCCTGAATCAAACTCAAATACTTATCTATGTTTCGATTTAAGAAATCGTTTAGTTCGCGTATGCAGTTCTCCTGAAAATCGTCTCTGAAAAATTAAAAAAAAAGTTTTAAAAGAATTCAATTGAAGGAATCGGAAGATTTTGTAAATATTATGCCAAATAAACGAAATCGATGGTCAAGTGAATCCGATGAAATGGTCGGAGTTTTTTATTTGATATAGGCACGCAGGTTGTATTTAACTTACCTTTCTGATTCATGCGGCTTAGCTAAGAACATGTCGAAATAAGAAGTGACTACCAACGTCAAATCACTGAGGAAACCTTCGATGCCCATGTCTACGAATTCAATCATATCCCGTTCATTTTGATCCTGCAAAAATATAACACTCTTAAGCAAAGAAGTTTCCCAAAATCATTAATCATAAATTAATACCTGCAGCATAACAATTTGTTCGTGTAACCGTTTTGAAGCACATTGCAACATATCACTAGCCAGATCGGCAGGTTTTTCATCCAGCTGCAACATTAACTCGCCGATTTCAGTCAACGATTGTGCAGTATTTCCAGCCAATTGAAAGTCCCTTCGAAGTTTGTCTTTCAAATCCTCAATGATGCTCTCGCAATCCTTTTGAATCCCATCGAATGATGGTTGATTACCATATTGTTGGAATACCTTTTTGGCATGAATGTAATCTTGAACAGCTTGATTATAGTTTTCCTCGTCTATGAGGCCTTTTAGTTTGCCCGGCAGCGATGATAGGAATTGCAAACGTTTGAGTAGCGAATGTTTTTCGGATAGCTTGCATAGCTGTGATCTGGTGCCTTGGAGTGTGCCTGTTATTTTGTCGCTAAACGATGTAATAGTTTGCATTTTGGTTTTCAACAAATTCATATCGGTTTCCATTTGTTTAAAGTCATTTTTCATTTTTCTTATTGTATCCGTGGCCGATATGAATTTATTGTAATTCTCATAGACTAGCGTCTGCATGTCGCTGTGAAGGGTTTGTGTGTCTTTGACGACAACGGCTTCTGTGTCCATTATTTGTTTGAGGGTGCATTCCTTGGGAGACAAGTTTGACATGGGAAATGTTTGTTTATATTAATTATAAATAAATAATTAGGTGTACTTACTTTAAGAAGTTTTTCTAGATAACGATCAGACTCAAAGTTGGTATTGTCCATATCGAATGGACTTCCAGTTTTTTCGGTCATTTTTATTATTAAATAATTATAATTTATCTCCACAGAGCGATGTTTATTTGGGAAACGAAAAAAATATTTTTATGTGGACATGGAAAACTGTCAAACAAGTGACAGATGGCTTTCGTTTCAGGTGAGATGAAAATAAGGTTTGTTTGATATTTTTATTATATTGGAATAATTTTAAGTGCAGAAGATAAAATTTGTTTCTATAACGCTTTTTTTATCAAACCAACAACTGAACCAGAGCAAAAGTTTTGATTTGTTGTTGTTTTTTTTATTGTGGTCTGCTAACTATAGCTTGATATGCAGCTGAAGTGAAATGATAATTGCTTTAAATGCGAATGGGAGTACCTACTGCTAATCAAGCTAACTCTCCGGGAGTAGCATATTAGGGGTATTCATACAAAGTGCTAAGCTTTTCCGTCCAAAAAAATGGGAAAGTTTACCACTCATGTTTATTAACACGCCTGATATAAACTTTGCTAAATAGCTGCATTTTACTATGCCAAATGATCCATATAGATTATCGCAAGAATATATAATGCTTGTTTATTTGACAACAATTTTCCATCTTCTAATCGACCATTAAAAGCCATCTGCGTATCAAAATAAGAACTGACTTTCGGATCATTAAAAAAGATCCCGATAAAAAGCAGGATCACGTATTGTTTTTGTTTTACATGTAAAATTGATTTGTAGAAAAAATTGATGTAATTGATGTGAACTTTATTATCGCTACGAGGAAATACCTACGAGTTCAAAAATAGAAAATATGGCTGAAAAAATTGCGGATTCCTCCGTAATGCATTCGTCTGATTCTGTATAGGGGTGTTTATCAAAAGTGTCCAAAATTAAAAGTTAAAAGTTTTCCATAGTTACCATTTCCAGATGATAAACTTTTAAGTAAAGTAAACTTTTTACTAAAGTTCCTTTCTATCGGGACCTTTGTTAATGACTCAAATATTAGTTCTTACTCTGATACACAGATGGCTTTAAATGGTCGATAAGTGGAAAATAAGAGATGGAAAAAAAATAGAAAAAAGATAGATATCCGACACTGCTTCCACTTTGATTTACATAATTATATTTTCTTCCGATAGTGAATATGGATCATTTGGGCTAGGAAAACGTGGGTTATGTTTCGTTATAATTACGCCGTTGATGCGGTGACTACAGATAAATTTCGCGTCGCATCAGCTGCGTACCAGTCTAAAACATCGCCTGAAGCCAAACTAGGTGCGACTAATTCTTAAGGGGCATGAAAAAATGCTGACTTAGTGTATACACGCCCTAAGTTAATTCACCTCTGAACTCTGCTTATTTGCAGCGCCACCTATATATCAAAGCCACTTCTTTCCGATCACACCCAACTTCACTTGCCTACGTCGACTACGAAAAAGAGGAGAAAGTCGGTGATATGCCAAACTTTTTTCCATCGTCGACGACATCATTTAACACTTGGAAGTCGGTACGTACGTAGTTTTTCTTTAGGGGTGCGATTTTCCATATTTTTCAACTCAAAAAGAAAGATGAAAATTTAATTTTTCCTTCACATAAATCCATTTGTAATTAAACTAATTACTATCATAATAATTCTAAGTGCTTACAATTCACCAAAATACCATTTTCACTCGGGTAGAATAATGTTGGAAAAATAAATTTGTAAATCTTCATTAACGTGAAATCAAAAATAGAGAATTTTTCACACTTCATTTTGGAAGGAAAAAAAACGAAAAAAAAAAGAAATTAAAAAGTGATTGCAGTGTGTGCTTGTTGTGTGTGAAAGGAGCGTGTTAAACCGGAAAGAAATTTTCAAATCTTTCTCCAATCTACCAAATAATTTTCGGTTTTTTTTAGAATACTTGAATTGAAAAATTAAAGAACACAAACTTTTATACACATTTTTTTTTTCTCTAACAAAAATAAATTTTTTTTCCAGAGGAAGACACGCCAAGCTCAAACTGGATTATACGGTAGCAGATAATTAGGCCGGATTTTTTGGATTTACAGTACAGTAAGTGTAAATTTTATTGAATTAAAAAAAAAAAAAATATTGTACAACGTGCTCATTCACATAACCAACAAAAATAGCCATTTCATCGACGTCGTCGTTGTTCGTAGTTCGTAGGTAGTTTGTCTATCATCTCTCCGTCAGCCTACTTCTGTGTTCTGTTTCCCCCTTTCAACTCTGCTTACACCTTCTCTGCCGCCTTCAATTTTTCACTCTTCACTCTTCACCTACATCAAAGTATCCGTTTTGTCGTAGACCGTAGAGTCGAAGCTGATAGAGTAATAGGGGCCAGCAGGGGAGCCATGGAGTAAAAATAAAAGAAAATAATAAAGTCCGAAAATGTCAAAAAATGTGTTCTAGCTTTTATGCTGTGAGCTATGAGTATCTCGCTTCCACTTGTGGCACAACAATAGAAAATGTTCCACCATTCATCCTCTTTCGGCAAACGACACGTCCGCAAGTTTCCCCAACCCCACATCTGTTGTGTTGTGTTGTTCTCTGCCTGTGCACTCTACTGTCTACTTGTGGTTGCGGCGCTCTGTGCTGGCGATGGGGCTATTGGCCGCGTTTTCTTCTTTCATTATTTTTTCATTTTTAATTTGATTTCTTTCGAAAGTATTCTTGTTCTTTCTCCTGCTCCGAGAGAGTGGAAATGGAATGTTGCACCCGCCGCAGGCCTCGGAGCTTAGTGCTGCTATGGATCTGGAATACATGTGATTCACATATCGGTTATCAAACAATTTTATAAATTAGGTCATTAAGTGGACGGCCAAATTCCAGCATAGCGTATGCGAGTAAATAAGATAGAAATGGATGGAGAGGATACAAACGATAAAGATACACGTATGCACAACATCACGGGCACACTGATGATCAGAGCAGTGGTGTCGTGAGCAAGTAAACATTTACCGGCTGTGCCCTTCCGTTGACAGTGCCGTGCCGCTGGCACTAGCCGAGAGGATGGTTGTGTTGTTATTTTTATTTTTGAAGAATTTGCAACTTATTTTCCTTTGTGGTTCTGTTGAGATGGTGAGGTTGAGCTGAGCGTTGAGGTGATGACTGGCTTCACAGTTTTGTAAACCAGATTTTCTTGTAGCTTATTAATCATTGGTATTTTTGCATTCAAATCAATGGTTGTTGGAGAAATTCTTGATATTTTAGTGTTCTACTCATTGTTTTTTTTTTTTTCTTCAATCGTGGAATGTTTTCTATTTAAATGGTAAATGATCGTAACTATTCAGAGAGTTTTAAGAATTCTTCTGACTGTGGATTGTAATTTGGTCTTGTCAAGTAATTTTCTTGTTTCTTATCAAATACTGTATCCAATTTCTCGTTTAAAAGAGACTACATTTTAAGATCTGTGTCGCAGTGTTGATAGCAATTTTTTTTTTTTAATATTATGTAATATTTAGTAAAATCATAGCTCAAGGACGGAGTTATATGTTGGGTTACATTAAATTTGTAATTTTTGAGAAGAACCTAGTTGGGAACAGAATGATTTTTACTCACCATAGTCCAAAAAACAAAAATTATGCACTTTTTTAAATATTTTACCTACGTTTTCTTCTTATAAGCGATTCACTTTAATTAACGACGTAATAGGTACCTACTTAATTTTATTTAAAGAACGCTTTCGATGTTAGTCAAATTAAGTATCAACTCTCCGTCTGACACATATTTTTTCCCCTTAGTTCTGACATATGTGCCTGGCTGAACCCCTATGTACTCATGCGATTTCATAATAAAAAAGTGACAGTTTTTATACTGTTTTTAAATTTAATTATTCATTTTGTATTGTTGGAAATGGCTAAGGTGTATTTTGAAATATGCGTGATACTCAAAAACAGTTCTGAAATTAAATTTGGTTAGGCTTAAATTTTAATAAATAATTAGGCAATGTGACTTAGTGATTTAGTTAAAATTTTGTCATGAAATTGCAATTTTTGTGGGACAAATTTTGTGTAGTGAAATTTGTTTGGGTATCTTTATTATAAAACGCAATTTGTTTGGCCGTCATTTGAAAAAGAGTTTAGTGTTAGAACTCTGTAAAGAAAACGGTAGTAAGCCGTCGATCAATTGCCAAAACAAATTCCATTTTTTTAGTTTTAGTAAATTGCACTCCCCAGTTATTCGAACAAATTAGTAACAACGGGTTCTATTGGTTTACAGTTTAGAAACCAGATAAACAAGTGTTTTTTTGCATGGCAAAAATGCACCGTTGGCCTTTTAATAGTTCATTTTGAATGTGTAGGTACACTTTCTTATAGGCATGCCAGCTTTTCTCTAATCTCTCCCATGAGCTAATCCCTATACCTATATGGCAGAATGCTCAATGAAGATAGTTAACGTTACATATTTCTGTGACAAACCAATAGACTTCACATTGATTTAAATTAGTTCAGGAAACGTTAGCGGTTAAACATTAAGTCAATTTTCGAATCTGTGATTAGTCAGCTGTCAAAAATAAGGGTTACGATGAATTGATCGACAGAAGCATGCCCCTATACGCAATTTTGTTTAACGATATTTCAATAAGTCGGTCATTCAACTAATCAACATTTTTTCTGCCGACATTTTGGTTTTCGATGTTTAACAATCGACATTTGTATAAAAAGTCGACTTATCGGACCCAACCCCAAAAATATTCCTTCCAATTTGACACAAACCCGAAATTTGAATTTAGTTCCTAACGTTTACTGGACCTAATCAATGACTTAGCAAGATCCGTTGATGTTGCAGATGTATTTTGTCAAAAAATAGGCCCCTGGTTGAAGAGATTCATTTGTATTCTTAAAATGTTCTTATAATAATAAAATTAAAATCGAAAGTTTAGTATTTTAATATTTACATTAGTGAGTTTTGTTTATTATTTGTGTTTAGTTTTTGTTTAAAATAAATCTTATAAATTCGTTTGTTCATTCATTTGTTCGTTGGTCGCTCTCTTATGAAAAATGTTTACGCCGTTTACCTAAACCTAAACCTAACGCTTAGCAGATTTTCATTGCAGCCATCTTTCAGTGGTATTACATCTTTGTTAAAAGCTATTAATTGCTTTTTGTATTCTCGTTTTATATAAATAATAATGTTAAATTAAACAAATGAATTACTGAGTAACGCATATTCATAACATTGAAGTTTAATATCAAAACCAACAGCCAAAGGTTCAAATCTATGTATATTTGCGTGAAACGCGGTAGGTACACATTTTTGCTACTAAGCTATCCTTGTTTGAAGTATATATAAAGTTGACACAAATTTAGTGAGTGTGTTTCATCCCAATGTGCAATGAACAATATTTAAAGAAAACAAATTACGATTATAAAATTCAAAGTTTGAAGCCTGTTCACTTCAAAAAAAACAAACTCTGATTGAACACGGTACTAAAAAAGTGATGAGATAGCAACAATGACTTGAGTTAAAACACCTACAAATGTAAATCATATCTGTTTCCAAAAGTGAAAGCTGATAAGAAAGGTCATTTTTATTGCTACCCCGCCATAAGCTAATTTTTTTTTCTTTGAAGTAAATTCATCAGTTGATTTGGCTTCAAAAGAATCGAGAATCGAAAAACGATTGAAAAAAACTTATCTCGATGTTTTTGAAGTATGCATACTTAACTCATTTTGTTTCTTTTTTTTGTTCATATTTTAAAATTAATATTTACAATAGATCGGCATAATATTTACCCAAGTGCTTGCAACACATGCCAGTTAACAAAAAAAATAGATACTTTATTTTTGGCCTTTGAGGAAATTGAAAGTTTCCAAGGTTTTTTTCTTTCTCTTTTGCCATTGTATTTCTTACAATTCGTGGCATGTGCTGATTAAACTTTAAATATGACTTTGCTTGGTACTTGAGTTATTAAATGAACTTGAGTTGGTAAAAACTGCAGTAGTGGACATCAGCAAAAATCTCGTTGCAAACTATTCTATTGAAAGCATGATATTTTTGCTCACCAACTATTAGAGTAGCATGTAAAGAGTTAAATCACCAGTTATTTGAGATAAACTTCGCATTTTAAAGTCATCAAAATTTCTTAAATTTATGAGTTTATTTTAAATGCGATGGCTGTAAAAGGACTTTTTTTACTTTATTAATCCGAAGCTGTTAATTTTTTAACTCCACTATTGCGATAAGCTAGGTTATAGTTTTGAATAAGAAATACAGGAATGGGTCTTCTCAAAAACAAGTGAAACACTTTTCTACTAGTGAGAGTTGCACAAACACATATGCATATGACGAAGGGTCAGAGTGCAGTTGGATGAGAAATATGAGTGCCACCAAAAGAAATGTTATTTATCATTTAATAAAAATAAAAGATTGTTTCAAAATGGATTAACATTTATCTTATCAGATGAATAAATGAATAAAACTGTAAATAAACTTACAATTCTATACAAAACATTAAAATCGACTGCAGCAAAAGGGATAAAAAAATTCGGCGCTTTTCGTCAAGAACAAAAATTAGTGCGCCCCTAAAAAACTTGGTCGGAAAAATGACAGACCGGGCGCTATTTTGACACATAGAGCACCATTTTGACAGATAGGGTCATTATTCAGAAAATGTTGGTGCTTTTAGCGCGACTAATGACGTCAAAATATCAATCCATTGAGAAGTAGCTTCAAGAACTTCTCTATGTTGTGTTCGGAGCATTTGTTTGCAAGAATTAACGGGTTGTAATCATAAGCTAGTGCTATCGGAATGCTCCGCTTATGCTCATAAAAGCTAGAAGTTGCTAAATTTATCAATGTGTATTGCCTAATGCCAGCAATTTAGGATACTGTCACTCCATAAATAACTTTCGATTTGATCATCGAGTGCAAGGTGCATTGAGTGTTTGGATTATGTCCATAGAAAGTTATTGTAGATCTTGAGCCTGGTGACATGTCAAGGTGTTTCTTCGCACTTATAGCAGAATCAGCATGTGACACTATTTAATAAGCCAAGAATGATTAGATGCACTTTCCCTGTCAGTTTGCAATGATCTTTGAGGAGACCTATTATTATCCTGAGTATATTTTTACTTAAGGTGAATGGCTTAGTCATAGCTCTTAAATTCATATTTACGAACATCTCTTTTTCTGATACGATACTTAAAATATTAACGTTGAACAAAGGAGTTTCCTCTGCGTAAACTGTCTGCCTTTATATAACACATGCTTAAGTTTTGTTTTCGTCCTAAATCAGAACGAACCTAAATACAAAGCCCTAATTCTCTCAATTTGGTACCTAATATTAGTAAGAACTTTGTGCTAGTTAGCTCTCAAAATCAGATAGTCTCTTTCCTTACTGCTAATGCATTTTCCGGTTCTTTCCTTGTGGAATCTCATAATAGAACTCATAACGGCACTTTCAATTACTTTGTTAAGTGGAATTAAATGTAGGTTATCATTAACATCCATTGCTGTTGAAGGGGACTTTCTTATTGTCCCGGTGGTGATGCAGACGCATGCCAGTCTTTTTATCTAGTGATTTCCTAATTGTTGCAAGATCGTTAATTTTTGTGCCAAGCAACAGCACCCTATGTAATAGTAAGTCTTACCATCATGGTACACATTCATCTAAGAATGTGCAGTTTGCAGCCCCATGAAGTGGTTTGAGTCACTGTACAGGTGCCAATCAAATCGTTTGTCGTGGTTAGTTTGAAAGTGGTTTGAGTCAAATTTTGGTTCCATCATTTTTTTAATATATCGCTAAGCGACCTATATATCGTTAATCTCATGCCAGAAGCACTAATGTACACAATCTAATATTCGGGAAGTTTTCATTTATTGATTTTACTCTGTAATATGACACTTTTTCAAATTTTTCGTTTGCTGGTTATGACTTCTTGTACTTGTTTTTCTTCTTTACTAATATTTACCCTTTTATTTTATTTTTATAGTGGTACTGTAACGACTTGGAACGAAAAAGGACTCTTCTTTTTTATAAGTAATGCAAGCAGCAGCGATGGATGAATCTAACGGTATGTTAATTATTTTCCCTATGTTTTCTTTTATTAATTACATTTTAACTTTTAGTAGTGAACGAAACTGTTCAAACCCAGGAAACAACCCCAGCATTTAGCTATGATGATCTTTTCCCGGCTTTACCCCAAAATACTTCGGCCCCAATGCCAAGTCAAGCAACTCCAGCGAGCATGCGTGTTGGCAGCTCAGTTGTGACTCAAGTATGTCTAAATAAATGCCATTATTTCCATAGACATCTCTAAAAAATAAAGATATTTCTCATTACAACAGGTATTGCATGTGCCCGGCGAGGAACGTAAATCCACCGAATCTGAAAAATTCGGCGAAGGAGAATCAAAGCGTATTTGCCAAAACATAACCAAGGAAACCGGAGCCAATATTGAGATATCGAGTGGCAAAAACCAATCGCTTACCTTTTTGATTAAGGGCAAGCCAAGCGAAGTCCTCGATGCACGTCGCAAAATTCTCATTCATTTCCAAACTCAGGCCAGCAAGACAATTGCTATCCCCAAGGAGCATCATGGTCTCATCTTAGGCAAGAAGGGAGATCGTTTGCGTGAACTTGAGCGTTTGACAGCGACCAAAATCAATGTGCCCAATATTGGTGAGGAAAGTGACACCATTACCATTTCGGGAACAAAGGAGGGTATCGAGAAAGCCGAACATGAAATCTGCACCATGTCTCAGGAGTACTTTAAAAGGACGTTTGAGCGAATTTCTGTTCCCAAAATCTATCATCCCTTTATTGTTGGACCAAGCAATGAGAATCTTATTAAATTGTGCGAAGAAACTGGCGCCAAGATCAATGTGCCACCACAAAACGTGCAAAAGGATGAGATTGTTATTGCGGGTGAGAAAGATTGTGTCATGGCAGCCAAGGCTAAAGTAGAGCAAATTTATAAAGAGATGGAAAAGAAGTGCTCCACTGTAAGCGTTGAGGTGGCCAAAGCACAACATCGCTATGTAATCGGTCCAAAGGGATCGACAATTCAAGAGATCTTCCTCCTGACAGGTGTATCTGTTGAAATGCCACCATCTGATTCGCCCGTCGAAACAATCACGCTGCGCGGTCCCCAAAACGCCTTGGGTAATGCCTTAACTGTTGTCTATGAAAAAGCCAATTCGGTGAAATCCTATGAAATGGATGCGCCAAACTGGATTCACAGATATGTCATTGGCAAAAAGGGTGCCAATATGAAAGAGCTCGAAATAGATTGCCCCAATGTAAATGTCAATTACTTGGACAACAAGATCAAGCTCGAAGGCGATCCAGAACGCGTTGAAAGGGCCGCTGCTTACCTCGATAACATTATTAAAAACTATTTGGAAAACTATACCTTTGTTGTGATGACCGTGAACCCAAGCTACTACAAGCACATTATTGGCAAAGCTGGCGCCAATGTGAACCGCCTTAAGGACGAACTGAATGTAAACATTAATATTGAAGAACGCGAGGGCACCAACAACATTCGTATTGAGGGACCCAAGGATGGAGTTGCCCAAGCCCAACTCGAACTCCAAGAAAAGATCGACAAGTTGGAAAACGAGAAGTCCAAGGATGTCATCATCGATCGTCGTCTGCATCGTTCTATTATTGGGTCCAAGGGTGAAAAAATTCGTGAAATCAAGGATCGCTACCGTCAGGTGACCATTGTGATTCCTTCACCAAACGAAAACACCGACATTGTGAAACTTCGTGGCCCCAAAGACGAGGTTGACAAGTGTCACAAGGACCTTATGAAGCTGGTCAAGGAGATTCAAGAGTCTTCGCATATCATCGAGGTGCCAATCTTTAAGCAATTCCACAAATTCATCATCGGCAAGGGCGGAGCAAACATCAAGAAGATCCGTGATGAGACCCAAACTAAGATCGATCTTCCAGATGAAGGTGATACCAACGAAGTCATCTTGATTACTGGCAAGAAAGAGAATGTTATCGAAGCTAGGGATCGCATCCAGAAAATCCAAAATGAATTGTCGGACATTGTTACCGAAGACGTTCAGATATCGCCAAAATTCTACAACTCCCTAATCGGAGCTGGTGGCAAGTTGATCTCCGCCATTATGGAGGAATGCGGTGGTGTATCGATTAAGTTCCCAACTAGCGAATCCAAGAGCGATAAGGTAACTATCCGTGGGCCAAAGGACGATGTCGAAAAGGCCAAAAGTCAGCTTCTGGAATTGGCCAGCGAACGCCAGTTGGCTTCATTCACTGCTGAAGTACGTGCCAAACAACAACATCATAAATTCCTTATCGGCAAGAATGGAGCTTCAATTCGAAAGATCCGCGATTCCACAGGGGCTCGCATCATTTTCCCCAACAATGACGACGAAGACAAGGAAGTCATTACCATCATCGGAAAGGAGGATAGTGTGCAAGCAGCTAAGGAGCAGCTAGAAGCAATAATCAAGGATATTGATCAGGTGTTTGAGGGCGAGATCGCCGTCGACCCCAAATATCATAAACATTTTGTTGCCAAGCGAGGAGAGATTCTTCATCGCATTTCGGAAGAGTGCGGTGGTGTAATGATCTCCTTCCCACGACCAGGAGTTGATAGCGAACGCGTAACGCTTAAAGGTGCCAAGGACTGCATTGAAGCAGCCAAACAACGAATTCAGGAGATTGTAGCCGATTTAGAGGCACAGGTAACTATTGAAGTCGTCATTCCACAAAGGTTGCATCGTACCATTATGGGCGCACGAGGTGCCAAGGTGCAGAATGTGACATCCGAGTACGATGTACAAATTAAGTTCCCTGACCGCGAAGCAACTGAGCCAGTCGAAGGCATGTTCAATGGTGGCGACGAGGTAGTTCGTCATTGTGACATCATCAGGATCACAGGTCGTGTTGAGAAGTGCGACGCCGCCAAACAGGCATTGATAAACCTTATTCCTATCACGGAGGAGATAAGCGTGCCCTTCGACCTTCACCGTTTGATAATCGGTCAGAAGGGAAGCAATGTGCGTGAGTTTATGAGTCGCTATGACGTACACATCGAACTGGCTCCACCAGAGTCTCAATTAGATCAGATTAAAATCACTGGTACTCCTAATCACGTTGCCGAGGCCAAGGAAGCATTGCTTGCAAAGGTCGAAGAACTCGAAGGCGATCGCAAGGATCGTGAATTGCGTTCATTCGAGCTCAAGATCGAAGTCGACCCAGTCTACCACCCGAAGATTATCGGACGCAAAGGTGCCGTCATCAATAAGCTTCGTGCTGATTACGATGTTAATATTTCGCTGCCAAAACGCGTCGACGACAACCAGCACGTCATTTCAATTGTTGGCTATGAAGCCAATGCCGAAGCCGCTCGCGATGCCATTTTGAAGATGGTCCATGATTTGGACGATCTGTATAAGGAAATTGTTGAGATTGACCAGCGAGTGCATTCGCACATCATCGGTCATCGTGGAAGAAACATTCGCGCCATCATCGAAGACTATAAGGTTGACGTTAGGTTCCCAACAGCCACCGATGCCAACAAAGATGCGGTCACAATAATTGGCAAGGAAGAGGATGTCGAAAATGCCAAGGAGCACATCCTGTCCGTGGCTGAGGAATACATCAGCAATTTTGTCGATACACTCCCACCACCGTCCAACACCGGTACAAATGCCATATTTGGCAACAATACCGCCACCGAGAATGGCTTCATCCTGAAGGATGCGCCGTGGGAACGTGGAAACAAAGGAGCCCCAAATACTCAATCACAGGAAGATTTTCCTGACTTTGGTGCACCAGCTCCTGTATCTTCAGCTTGGGGACCCAAGGGCTAAAAACTATCCTCATCCCCCTACCCCTCTCCTCCTCGTCCTCGTCCACCACCTCCACCTCTTCCTAAAATCCTCCTCAAACATACTAATATACAACACACAACAACAACAATGCCCGTTAAAAATATACGAAATTCATTCTTTCAAAGAGTTCAAGAGTTCGCTAGATACTAGAAAAGAAATGCCGGTCGGTTTTGCACCTCTCAATCATGATTTTTTTCTCCCCCGTCTTAAATCCAGATACTCCGCCAACAGTTTGTCACGAAATTAAATGTTTTTATATTTGTTTTTCTTTTTTTTTTTAATTTAATTTTCAAATTTTGTGCAATTTTTTACGTTATATAAAAAAAATTATGTTTTCTTTCCAAAAAAAAAAAATTATTAATAAATCCCAACCCTATACTTCTTCTTCTTAGTTTGTCAATCTTAATGTTAAGTTAATAAAAATAAAAATTATATTTCTTCATTAAGTTAAAAAAAAATTATTTTATCTAAACGAAATTTATATACGAAAACACAAGTTTAGTAATGTAATTTAAAAAATGATATACAATTTATTATATAATATATACAAAAAATATATATGAAAAAAAAAATAAATAAATAAAAAAAAACTTTTTTCTATTAAAACAAAAGTATAAAGTTTAAAAAAAAGAAAACAAAACACGATAATATTCTACAATTATTATAGTTTTCATGCTCCTGCGAGGTTACGTCAAAAATCGATTGGTTTTCCTTCTTCAACTGATTTTTTTTTTATTTTTTTTTTATTTTAAAGAGAAGAAAAAAAAACAAAACAAATAATGAAAGAAAGTAATTGATAAAAATTCGTTATAATGTAAAATATCTATTTTCCTATTCCGAATGTGAGAGTATGAGAAAAAATGAAAAAAAAAAAAAATAAAACACCACATAATAAAAATGAAAAAAGAACTATACAATAAATTTAACATTAAAAAAAAAAACAAATAAAATCAATTAAAATTACAAAAATTATATAATAATAAAAAAAAATCTTTGTTTGAAACAAAATAAAACTATTATAAAAATATATATCAATAATTAAATAATTATTATCATTTTGATTGTGACTGCAAAAAGACATTTGTTATGAGGACAATTCAACAGATTTTTTATATCAATAAAATAAAATGAAAAAGTAAAGAAAACAAAAACTTTTTCCATGGTTGATTGGTGGTTGCGCCGCTGCAGGTTTTAAACTAGTTTATTTGTGTTTTGAAAGTCCAATAGTTAGTTGGATTTTTTGTTTCTATTCTCCGTTGAAGACATCGATATTGATGGATATATCTGCTGGTATCAATTTCACAATTGAAAGCGTAAAATGTACTTTTTTAAAGAGAAGAATCCGTGTTCTAAATGACTGACCCTCAAAATTGAATACAAACGCATTTGATAAAAACGATCATCTCTAGATTATAATCTTTGAATGAGGATTGATTTCGTTTCCAGAAAACACAAATTAAAATCCCGCCTTTTCTAGGGCGTAGAAAAACGTATGGTTTTACAAAAACAATTTTCGTTACCCGTATTGCAATTTAGGGCCCGTATTAGGAATTACAAAACGATAGTCACGGCACTTTAACGACTTAAAAAAATCGAAAACTTATTTATTTTGATTTTTGTGTTCCTTAAACAATTAACATCAGAACAAAGCTAATCCATTTTTTTCTCTTCATTTCCATGAAAATGCCAAACGTTATTGCAAAGTCAACTGTTCTTGTTTTTCTATTTTTTGCAAAATTTACAGACAATCAGCTTTACGAAAACGTTTGGTAGGATTCCTGGGTTTTCTGTTTTTTGTTTAGTGATTTTTAAGCGATTGTGTTATTTAGAAGTTAAAGCATCATCATTTAAAGTGTATCTGTGCCATTATTTATCTGAAAATCACTCTGTTTCTTGCCATTTTAATTTAAAAAAAAAAATCAATCAAAAAGCATAATTTTTCGTTTACATAACATTAAAATTGAGTTCGTTATGCTGGCATACAAGCGAAAATGTAACATCAGCTTACAAATAAATTTAAAAATGATCAAAATGATTTTCATTCTATTTTTTAATATTCCTTAAAAAAGAGTGAACGAGAAAATTGGATAGGTTCATTGTGGGACAATCCAAGACTGACTGTGAGCCTTTCATTTTTCCCAATTTCGACCAAATCATGATTTAAATTTTATTTATTTGGCAACAATTAGTGACGTCCAAAGCAAATACCACTGCTGAAAGCAGTCGTAAAATAAAACGAGTAGGTATCGTTTTATTTTATTATCGTAATCGCAATTTAATGACAACGATTATTGTAATTCGTTATATGGGTCCAGCGAAAATCAGGGATTTTTAACGATTTATTTTAGTACGTTATACGTATTTTTCATTTCCCTAACTATTTAAACTAAATATCTTCTCAGGCATACGAAAATAAAAGTATTTTGATTGGAGTCTTGGCTTACCAGTTAAATTAATATGAGAAATCCTTTTGGTTTTTAACAACCAAACCTTTGTCATAGGAAGATAGGATATTTCTTTTCTTTAACTTAAAATGGGAAAAACGGTGTTTGGTGAAGAACGTACACTGAATGAAGAACGAAAGTCTAAATGCAGCTTTAAAGTCGGCCCTTCGTTTCGTAGATTTGATACGAAAAAAATCCATTCGTGGTGTTAAATTATATGAGACTTTATTACAATAAATTCTGGGATGGTTTTGTAGATATTCTACGATATGAATGAAATTCAAAGCATTTGGTGAAAATAATTTTTGCATTTTTGTTTGGTCGTCTGGCAAAAATCTGGCTCTTGAAAAGTACACCGTTTACAATTTCGTGGCAGGTTGTGGATGATGCCTGTTTGTTTGTTTCAAATTAAATGCTGCACCAACCAAAGCCGGGGGATCCGCTACCTTGCCAATCCTCAAAGCTAAAGCTCTTAAAATTCTTAAAATGATTCCAATCTCACACTTGCCTAAATTCTTTCTTCTCAAGAAAATTCGGAAACTTCTTTTGAAACGGTACTATCGTTTACATTTTATGTGAATAAGGAGTTCTTCTTATGCTAACCCACAGTGTAGGAACATGCTAATTTATTGCATAATTTAAAGTTCCTATTTTTAATAATAATAAGTAGTACTTACATTTCAAGAATAAACCAGGGTATTAGGTATCTAAATAATCTTTTTATTTTAATAACGTTATGCAACAAATTTAACAGAGATAAAGAAAATAAGTAAATTAATTCCATTCCTCAAGCAAAGGTATCCCGTTAGTTAATTGCTTATATTTAAGAATTGTTGCTGCACGTTTGTTAACACAGCCTTGCCGGAAAACTGTATTAAGTTTGTTTCCTATTTTCGGATAGAAACTGGAATTGGTCAATAAATCGAATGCAGTCATATGAGACAAATAAAAATGTCTCCGACTTTTTGGTAGCTGTGATTTGCTTCTATTCAAATCCTCGGTGTTCGTAAGCTGTTTCTTGAATTTTCTAGGAGTAATTTTCATATCGTTATCAATAATTAACTTACGCCGCCTATATGTAATTCTAGTTTTCAAATTGGTAGGGAACCGATAACTATCTATGAATTTGCCATTCTTTGCCAACTGCAGCGGTTGCAGGTTAATGGTTTTGGGTAGTGTTTTCTGTCCATTGCTATGACGAATGTAGGTCCTCTGGGGTGTAATGCATTTACGCCACTTAGTTTCTGAACGAGGGGTTTTAATTCTTCTGACAAGGAACGATTGATTTGGTGAGCCACAATCGAAAGCATTTGTTTCCTTTGTTCGCTGAAGACTGGGAGGCGTTCCAAAACTAGAGACGTTTGATAAATTTCGTAGAACTCTTGGGCTAGAAGTGTTTGCCAATGGTGCCGTCTTTGACCTAACAATTTTTGCAAGATTTTCGGTATTTACTCTATGCAATCGCACAATTTTAAGTTCTGTTACTTGTGGATATTGCGGTAACGGAATTGTATCGTTAGCAGTTTGTACTGGAGCTCGTCGAACAATATCGGGGGTAGGAAATCTGTTCATGGAAATAGAAGTGTCACTGCAGTGCTGGGAAGGATTTGCTGATGTCGGTGTTATTCTTGCTATTTTGTTTCGTGATATTTGTTGCAATCTGCGTAAGGGTTTTATGGTCAATTCTTTAGACAAATGTATTCCAGGCCCATCACAGAGTACGATACGTGCCTTTATTGGAAAGGAATACGGATCATTTGTTTGGCTTATGTTTTCCTTTTGACTTTTGTGGGTTGGTGTACTGTTGGCCAGCGGAATTTGCTGAGGGGTAAGGAACTTTTCATTTTTCGATTCAATTTTTTCGAACAATTTCATAGATTCAAGGGGACACTGATTGCAGCATCGCCTTGATACGACAGCATTCTGAAGAAAAATTCGATTATTTATTAATACAGGAACAAATAATTCGGTTTCCAGTCCTAAGCAATCGGCTAGAATGACTTTATTTCCCGAAATTAATTTTAATTTTATTTCTGAACTCATTTTTTTGTATTTTATTTGCTTTAATAACTTTTGTTTAATGTTTACTAAACAACTTTCTTTTTAACAACCTTTTTTCAAATAAATGTCACAATTTTGTGATATATTAGCGCCCCTATGTGCAAGATAGAGTAATATAATTAATTGAAGCTTTTCATGAGCATTTTATATGTGCGTGGGACTCATCTATCATCATATCGAAGCATATAATAATATGTATGATATAGAAAATAGGGGTATTAATGAAACCTGGTAAACTTTTCCATCTGGTAAAATGAGAAAATTTACCACGCATGTGTCATGCACACCCCTAAAATCAACTTGGGTATATGTTTGTAAATTATGTATTGATGCTTGAATTATTTGGAGAAAATTATGGTTCATTCCTTGTCTTGGACGAAGACATATTCATGGCTGGTTTTATCTTAAATGACCAAAATGAAACTTTAAAAGTTTTCCACGATTACCATTTCCAGATGGTAAACTTTTACCAAACAAATTTGTGTGAAAAAGTTTACCATATTCTGGTAAAGATTTCCTATAGAAAATTTGACAATTTAATTACCAGATTTACCATTTAACTACGTTTACCATGTTTCATGAATACCCCTAATTTAAGTTAAGGCTTCAAAAAGTACAAAAGTGGAAAAGTGTTTTGTCCTCTACCAACACACTGCGAAATTCTATCTCACATCTCACAAAAACAAAAGTAAAATTTTTATATGGTTTTAACTTTTATATTTCACTTTTTGAAACAAATACATTCAAAACAAATAGTTTTCAAAACAATAGTTAAATTACAGCTTTTTAACAAACAGCATATGTGTGTATTTTTTACTTGTTCACTTTTTGCATTGTAGTTAAGCCTTAAACCAAGAATCTACCAGTTTGAATGAATACTCTTGATTCCAGTTCCCAATAGTAAAATCAGTTTTCATAAATATAAACTTGCCGAACATTCGGAGAGCAAAATTGGAGAGATAATACTGCATTTTCGAACGCATTTCTAAACACGTGTTTTAAAACGTCACTTTGACAAAAGTCTAAGAAATTATTTTCATTTGTTTCTTGAATTTTGTGAATTAAATTTAAAAATTTTAAATGGAAAACGAATTGGAAATGGATATTGTGGAACCCGACGATGGTGATGAAGAAATGGACAACGAAGCTAGCGATGATGAAGAAGCCGCAAAAAAACCAAAAGAAGTCTATTTGCCCGGTAAAACCCTAGATGAAGGTGAGGAGCTAGTATGCGATGAGTCAGCGTATGTTATGTTACACCAGGCTTCTACTGGTGCTCCTTGCCTCAGCTTCGACATAATACCCGATGAACTGGGAGAGTCTCGCGAAAAGTACCCTCTTACAGCGTACATGGTTGCTGGCACACAAGCATCTCGTACCCATGTCAACAATCTCATTATCATGAAAATGAACAACCTTCACAAAACTCAGGAGAACGATGATGATGATGATGAAGAAGAGGAAAAAGAAGATGAAGAATTGGACGACTCAGAAGATGAAGATCTTGGCAATGAAGTAGCCAAAAAGCCCCAAATGACTTGCGCCTTAATAAAGCACCAAGGATGTGTGAATAGGGTTCGAGCAAGCAAACTGGGGAATAGTGTTTTTGCTGCTTCCTGGAGTGAGCTCGGAAGAGTCAATATTTGGGATCTAACAAAGCAACTACAAGCCGTAGAAGATGACCAGTTGTTGAAGCAATACGAACAAGAACTGGCCAATGCAGGTGTAAAGCCGGTGTTTACTTTTACCGGCCATCAGCAAGAAGGATTCGCTATGGATTGGAGTCCAGTGGCTCGAGGAGTTTTGGCCACTGGTGATTGCAAGTGAGTTATTTTTCTTTTTGATTTTTTATAAAAAAAAAAAAAACAATTTTATTTATTCCTACTTTAAATTTAAGGCGAGATATACACATTTGGTCGCCACTAGAAGGTGGATCGTGGAAAGTCGACCAACGTCCATTGGTCGGTCATATAGATTCAGTTGAAGACTTACAGTGGAGTCCTAATGAAAAGAGTGTACTGGCTTCCTGTTCCGTTGACAAGACTATCCGCATATGGGATTGTCGGGCTGCACCACAAAAAGCTTGCATGCTGACTTGTGAGAATGCTCATGAAAGCGATATAAACGTTATTTCATGGAATCGTACTGAACCCTTCATTGCTAGTGGCGGTGACGATGGATTCCTCCACATTTGGGACTTGAGACAATTCCAAACGAAAAAGCCGATAGCAACATTCAAACACCACACCGATCACATTACCACTCTTGAATGGAATCCCAAAGACGCTACTGTTCTAGCATCTGGAGGAGATGATGACCAAATTGCCCTCTGGGATTTGGCCGTTGAAAAAGATCAAGATCAAGGAACCGAGGAGTCTAAGAACGATGATGAATTAAGCAAGCTTCCTCCTCAATTGCTGTTCATTCATCAAGGTCAAAAGGAAATTAAAGAGCTTCATTGGCATCCCCAGTTACCTGGTGTCATCTTATCGACTGCACATAGTGGATTTAATATATTTAGAACGATAAGTGTTTAAATTAATGTTTCTCTTTTTTTTTCTTTTTTTTATTATAAATTAAATTCAGGTATTTTTGTAAAATACGATAAAAAATTAGTATACGTCTTTTTTTTTTTTGAGTTTGGGTGTTGTCTTAGGATGAGTGTGAGTTTTCACTGGCATCTTCACTGGCATTTTCACTGGCATCTTCATCATCATTATCTTTTTCCTCTGACTCTAGAAGCATATCCGTGTTAACCAAATGACGCATTGTGGGTCTGCCGTGAGGACAATTCTGAAATTAAACACGTAGAAAGAATGATGGCCGATAAATCTATAATTGAAGAAAATTTCTTCTACATTAAATGCAATTGGTAGGCATTACACAGTACAAATGGTAGACAGGCGTCTTCAAGAGCCCTCCGATGGCGTCCAAGGCTTATTTCAAACTAATATTCAAACTTTAAATTGGTTAACATCGATCTCGATTATGAACGAATTTACGGACGAAGCATGCAAACGAAGCATTGTAAGTACAACAATCTTCATATCTGCACTAGATGCCTCAACAACGTGCATCAAAACAATTAGCGGACTTGCGAAATATTGTCATACGCAATCTTGCCACCTCAACCGTTAATAAAATTACCCCTGTGCGAAAGACAATCTTTCACTAACATAGATGTTCGAAGGTTTCGAGGAGCCTACATTGGCTAGGACCACTACCAACAACATCTGTCAACAATAAGAAATACTATGATGAAGCTTGACGTCGGACAGAGATTACCAGGTACTTTTCGACTAACATCGTTAAAATACATCTGCAGAAACCGAACAGAATAAGTCCAGAATTTAGTTGTTACAAAACAGTTAAGTCATTAAGGCTATCCACGTCACAAGATTTCTAGGCTAAATAATGAAGCTTACCAAGAATTTAGGAAGGAAAAAAGTTGTTTGCTTTTAAATTTGAACTATCTTACCCATGGTTGGTCGATTTCACCCATATGATTGATTAATGTACGCATTGTCGATTGATTTAAAGCTTTACCAATCATCACAGATTTTCTACATGCACGCGATGCAAACATGGCTCTTATACGAGAGGGTCGACAGAGTGAACCGTTGGGCGCATCTTTTAGCATAAATATTAATTCATCAATATCATCTTTGCCGAATTCCCATTGCTTACTATAAGGTTTGCCAAGTAATTTGACTCTATTTGTTGGTGGACCTAAATTTCAAAATATGTTAATAAATCACAAAATAAATAAAAAGAAATCGACAAAAAACGTAATATATACCATTTTCATCAATTTGAAATTTAAATCCATTTTTTTCAAACACATCCAAATTATCAATTAGCACCATTTCATTGTCTGCAGTCATTTCTAGCTTCTGTGGCACTGCAAGTTGCTGATATTGAAGAACAGTCGATTCCTGTAGCTGTTCGAAATTATACTTCTCATCAGATGCATGTTGATCGACAATCAACAAATCCGAACCTAAGCGCACTATTATGAAACCCAAATTAAATTGACCTATGATTTCCATTTTGGAGAACATTTCCTTTGAGATTTCAAGTTGAAGTTCTTCTTCGGCTGATTTATTTTGATTTGGATCGATTGTACTTTTGAATTTCAAACGATTTATTTTTTTTTGTATAATTTCCAATTCGGATTCATTTTCTAGCTGCACAGCTGCTCTGATCTCATCGATAGATGTTTGAATTTTACCACAAGCAGCATAAGACATTTCAGACTCTCCGTCGCTGTCATCAAGTACAACGGTTTTGTTTTCTATAATTTCTCGAAAGTCTTCTTTTTCATCAATTAAATCATTTTCTTCTTTGAAGACGATATCATCTTTGTAGTTGATGTTTTCTGCTTCTTTGATTTGAAATTCATTTATGGTTTCCCCATCTTGCCCGTTGGTATTGGTTTTGTTTTCAAAACATTTAATATT
Organism: Meliscaeva auricollis; assembly: GCA_948107695.1. NCBI lineage: Eukaryota > Metazoa > Arthropoda > Insecta > Diptera > Syrphidae > Meliscaeva > Meliscaeva auricollis. The sequence continues at coordinate 71,586,062 of OX403618.1, read as the reverse complement.
TGGAATGGTTATTGTTTTACAAACAATATGTTCAACTACTTCATCCTGTTCTTCGGGGTTATTGTTTTTCAGTAGAATGTCAAATTCTGAAACAAAAATTTTTCTTTAACTTGAATTTAATTGAAAATGATGAAGTACTAGTTTCATTAACGGAAACCTCGTAATTATTTTGTACGTTAAAAAAAAACTAACCTGATGATTCTTTTTTCAATTTTGCACCATCAAATACGCTCACATTACAATCTTTATCCGAATCCGAATCTGATTTGTAGCTAGCCATAGAACTGTTTAATTCTTGCTGCTTAAGAGAATCATTACTTGTTAGATACTGTTGAATCTTTTTCATTTTAGCCGTTCTTATTGCAATTTCATTTACAGGTTTTCTTTTACATCCATTATTTTTCGAAGGTCCAACAATGTCGCCAGTTGCTTTCCATTGTGACAAAACTTGAAGGAATGCAGGTTTATTAGCTTTGACATAATCTTCATTACCGCTATCATTATTTTCGGTGGCATTGTCATTTGTTTTTAATTTAAACAAATTATCAATTGTGGTGTTTTTCATTGCATAGGTTGACGGTATATTACCAAATGTTTTCAGTAGAGCTTGCTTTAATGCTAACAAAAGAATTTTTTCATTGTTCACTAACAACTGGCGCTTATCAGGTGTTAAATTGACATCAACTTGGGATCGTTCTGTAAGAACATTTAGGAATATGAACGGATATTGTTGGCCATTGTAGCGATGGTAAATTTGATTTACTACTTTAGCAATCTAAACAAACAAAACAAATTAAACAAAACTTTTGGATATATAGATTTTTAAGATACTTACAATTTGTGGTTCACATGGTCTTGAATTGACAAAAAAATACTGTCTATCTTTGGAGCCTCTACCTTTTCCATGCTCACAACTTGATATCCATCCTTCCAATTCGAATTGTTTGGCATTAATCTGTTCGATATCATCGTCAGTTATTTGAAAACTTGAATCGGTTTCATTGAGATCTGCAAGACTTTCCTTGGTAAGTTTTTCTTCGAATGGAGATTTTAATTTAACCAAATCAGATACTTGTTTTGTTCCGAAGACCGCTTGAATATTGTCAACATAGTTTTGAGATCCATGTGTTGCAAGTATAATAGATTTAAATCCTTTGGCATTGTAATTCGTGCAAATAATTCGAACACCTTTGGAAACAAGACAGTAACCTTGTATAATTTGGCACATTTTTGAAAATTCTTTTTTAATATTGCGGGCGAATTCACGCTTTCGGACGGGCAATGTAGAAAACAAATTACTCAGAGTGACCGTAGTGCCAACCTGCCGGGCGCAAGGTGATTTTTTTTTTATTTTGCCATCATGATCCAGTTCGACGCGTAGTCCTAAATCATTGAAAATAATATTTATGTTTGAATTTAAATTACAACAGGAAAGTATATAAGGGTGGTTGGGTTTGTAGAAATCGGGTAGGCATTGATCGGGGTTAACCAGGTGACGCCCAGTGAAACGCAACTTTTTCTACACATCAATTGTATCAGCTGTACCTGGAGATCACAAGCAAACACTCGAATGTACAGGTTGAACCGACATAATCAACAAGGTGAAAATCTTTTCCAAGGACTGAGAAAAATCAGCAGCACTAAACCTACCTCCTTCGAAAATCAATAGTGTGCTGTGTGCTCAGAAGGTAGAAGGAAAATTCGTACAAATTACAAATCCCCGGAAAGTCACTGTTCCGCCCAGTAGAAAAAAAAACCATTGCCACCAAAAAAAAAACAACAAGATCTTAGGACTTAACATTATTTCCGCAGAGCTGTTCTGTTACAAACAGATAGAACGACATTGAGCGAGCTACTGCATCCACACATAGGAAAGCATGGAACTCAGAGTGCTTTTACGAGGAGTGGAATAAATGATTCCATGCGTTCACAGGACCGAATTTGACAGTTAGGATTGTGAGGATTGTCGAGCTCCAGAAGAAAGGAGATTTGATGCAGTGTGAAAACTGGAGTGGGATTTGCATGCTGTCTACGGTTGGCAAGATAACAACAAAAATTGTTCTAGAGCAAACAAAAGGACAATTAGACTCGACGCTGGCCAAGCAAGTTTCAGCACTGGATCATACTGTGTTGCCCACATTAATACCTTGAGGATCATTACTCAGCAAGAATCCAAATATCAATCTCCGCTTGCATCATACACTCCAATTGGATGCGATATTATGTTAGTTGATCTTAGATTCAAAATAATTATAATTTAATGTAAGAAACACTTTTATTAGCTCTTCATAATTTTTCAATCTACTTACCAACATTTGTTGAACTATGCCTGGTAACAACCACCATATCAGAAAGAGAACAAAGTGAACTTAAAGCTTCGCCACGAAAACCAAATGTCGCAACTCCTTGCAAATCAACAAACTCTCGTAATTTCGATGTATGATATTTTGCGGCTGAAATGTTATAAAAATTAAAATATATTATATAGTTTATCCTCTTTCTTACTCATAGCTTCAATGTTAGATTCGTCAACACCACATCCATTATCTGACACGTCCACTGAATCAAGTCCTTGATTATGTAGTTTTATTTCAACCAAGGTGGCTCCAGCATCTATGGAATTCTCTACTAATTCTTTTACGGCAACTGCCAGACTAAGAACAACCTAATTAAAAGTAGTGCATTCTGTATTGTAATTAATGATTAAATTTTAAATGGCAAACCTGTCCCGAACATAGCTGATGGACGGTGTCCTTTGAAATTCCTTTGATTGGTCTAGATTCTTCTGTTGTCGCTTCAGTCTCATTATCATGCATTGTTATACCATTGTCATCCATTTTTCATGCTTTTATTATATCGACTTTTATTTATTAATATTTTATTGGAAAGGGCACTCAAATAATTTAAATTATTGATACAAATAACAAAAACAAACGATTATTAACTTTTTCAAACAAAAACACATGATGACAGCATGAAAGCTAAATAAAAATGCGGCATGCGGTGTTTGTTTCATGGCTTAGGCGCGTCCCACAGTAGGCGTTTTTTGTGTTCTGAAACGGGGTATAAATAAATAATAGACTGTTTCGACTAGAGCCCAAATGAGATAATTTCGAAAATCGCTGCCCAAAGAATTTCTTGTGGCTGATGATATGAATTCTGTTAAAATCATTACATACAGCAAAAAAAACAATATAAATCATGAAAATATTTTTGAATCCAGGGAATTTTAAATAAATTTACAACAAATTGAAATACAATCAAAAAGTGAATTAATTAATAAATAAAACAAAAGTGGTAGATTTTTGTAATCACCTTGTTCCCGTTTTTTTTAGCAGTTGCGGCTGTATTTGAGAGAATTTCATCTCCACTATAAATAATATGACAGATTTCATATTTCAAAAAGTCCCCAAACGGACCTTATATTTCAAATTTCATTACTTTATTGGGCGCGTTCATTTTTTGTTGATAAAGTCGTCTTCCATTTGGCCATGAGCATACCTACCTACCTACAGTGGCTGACAAAAGTCTCCGTAAGACAGCTTTTTTTGTAGTGTGGATACTTCGTAAAAGTCAAGAACAAAATTAATGAACATATGAATAAAATTGAACTAAAATAGTGCATTAATTTTAATCATGCCTATTATGGAATTCGCAATGTTTTACTCCCGGGGAGAAAACGTGATTCGCATTTAAAGCAATTATTATGAACTATATTATCACTATGAGGAACTTCCTTACCATTTCCACTAAGAAACTTCCTCACCTACCAGATCCACAATAGAAAATAATATGGCTGAAATAATAAGGGTGATAAAAGTGATTTCTAATGGAAAACAAAAAAAAAAAATACGGGAATGTAGTTTATTTTTTAGTCTTTTTTGAAATATGGCAAAATAAATCTCCTTTTCTTTTATGGAAATTTCAATTTTTATTTCCTATTGAGTAGGGCTCAACGGGAATCTTCTGTGGAATTTTGGTTTCCCTCGAAACTTTTTGTTTCCCCGGAATTTTTTCAGCGCTCGGGAATCTCTCCCGTAATTATTTTCCAGGGAACAAACAAATATGTATGAAATGAAAGATGAATTTATTCCTGTTTCGTGACCTTTGAATAAAAAAAGTTTCAACTCTTTGGTGGGCTATAGGTTTTTATCTCCTTACACTGTTTTTATAAAGACGACGTTTCTTCAGATTTTTTTCTAATTTTGATCATTTTAGAGTCTTGAAAAAGAGTGTCACCCCAGTCGAAACGTCGACTACCTACAAAAAAATATGGTGTAAGTAGATAAAAACCTATTGCCCACGAAGTCACAAATTTCGATGGAGGGAAACGCCAACTGTCGTTTCTAGGGTGAATCTTCTGAAGAGCAAATATTCTCGGATTCGGGTGTAATCGGAGAATGTTCCTCTCCAATGGATACCTTGCTAGGGAAAGTAGGAAATGAGCCAAATTTGAGTTTGAAAGTGACATAGTCTACTAGAATGGAAAAGGCCCCACTGCTGTATACAGTGCTGTTTTTGTATCGGAAGAAATAAATAACATCATAAATGGATACCCCTTTTTATTGTTGGACGTTAATAAAAGTTAAAATTCAATGGGAAAAATACAATAATCAAAACCCTTATCTAAAGCTGTATAAATGGTGAATTCCTTTTTATCAAGGTTATACTCCACGATTTCACCATATCTAAAAAACAAGATTTTATTTCCAATAACTGTTGCCATTTTAGCTTGATCTGTGCGCGTTGTTAATTTTGCAACTTCACTCCAGGAATTTGCGGTTAAATCAAAGCATTTGACAGAATTTTCAATCCTGCGGAGGTTATTAATGAAGATAGCATACAAAAAATTTTCAGTACCAGTAATACATGCATCTTTTACATCATCATTAACTGGTTGTTCTTTCAAGGTCCATTTATCGGTTGAGACATCATAACATTGCAAGCAGCCATAATAAAAGTCGAAAATATACAAAATACCATTATGGCCCGTTGTTTTGTTTTGTATGTTTGGTTTGTACAGTGGTAGTAGATCGTTCCATTTCTGTGTAGAAGGATTAAAAATCTCCACCGAATCAATAAAGTTGGTTTGGGCAGTTTCTTCGAAACCACCAAACACACACAATTGTCCGTTTAAATTTGCCAATTGGCTGTCACATCTTGCAACTCGCATTGGAGGTAAATCAGCCCATTGAAAAGTTTTCAAGTCTATGTAATGAACGCTTTTTGTTGTTATTTGCTCGTTTAGGGTTTTGCCTCCAACCACAAATAGTTTTTCATCAATTATAATATTTGAATAAGAACGTATTTCTTTTAAATAAGGACGAACTCTTTTTTCTATAGTCCAAATCTTTAATTCTTGGTTATAGCTTCGAATCTCTGTTTCCATTTTACTGTTTAAGTTAATAACTCCAATTTTATAGCCTTTGTTTTTTTCCTCAGGAACTGTAGTATTACCATCTTGACTTAAAGTAACGTGCTTTCTTGGCTCAGCAGTAAGAGTTGAAGTGCATTCTTCATTAAATTTGGACTCGGGTGACAGATAATATTGTAAAATCAAAGAACGATTTTCAACAGATTGTCTGTTTTCGATGATAAACTCGGGCGTTAGAAAATGATAGCGAACCATTGAAAGCAAATCCAATAGCAAATGTTGTCGATTAACTTTGTCATACTCAATCCAAGCTACTAAGCTAAGAAATACTTGCTCTTCCAAATCTTTATTAGTATTGTTGGTAAATAGTAAATCTTTGAGCTCACTTTCATTAAGAAGTAGAAACTCAGTCTTCTTAGTTGATTCTTCAAAATTAGTGTAAATAATGTTAAAAAATTTAACTCGGATTTCAGTCAAACTAAGTTCCTTGGTCAAGTGTAAAAATCGCAAGCAGTTGCTAGTATTGAGATTTTGTTCAAGAAACCCAATGCATCCATTGACTAGTTTTTCCATTTTCAGAAACACCGCGCTACGCAAAAATGATTCAATCTTATCCAGACTGAGTTCAATTGAACCGGAATACATGTAGTCAACTATTAATTTAAGTGACGAACTTTCGATTTCTTTGATTTCTACTGTCTGCAAAGTTGCTGAGTTACGGCTAAATAATTCCACAAAATACTCGCTTGAAGATGACAAGATAATTTTGTGGGCTTGTATTTTGATGCGATCATTTCCGGCCAAGAGATCAATATCGAAGAATTCTTCTTTTTTATAGAATTGCAGTAACTTTCTAGAAATATTTGTTGCATGCTGATTGTTTTTAAAAATTATGTTTTCTTTTGCTGATAAAATTGACAATGCAGAAGAGTTTGAAGTAGACATCGTGAAACTAAAGAAAGAAACAGAGAATGTATCCTGCAACCATACGCCTTGGCAAACCTACTCGCCCCTAGATTTGTTGAAAAAAAAAAAACAAAAAAAAATAAAACTATTTATATCAATCAATGGAATTAATACAATTATATCTACTTGGCAAAAATATGTGCAAAAATTTGTCTAATATAGAAGGAAGAACTTATAATAGGCACTATTTTGATTAAGCTTTGTTTGAATGAGAAAAAAGGTAGAACAAAGCAGAACATGGAATCTTATGATAAACGTCAGAACAATTTAAAACAGAAAACAACAAAAAACACATTTGACAGTTTTCAAGAATTTAGCAGAATTGCTTGCGGAAAATCATCGCATTAAGACGATGATTATCTAATGAAGAGTTTGAAGTAGACATCGTTTGTACGATTTTATTCATTCGTCGAAGGTCAAACACAGAAAAAACTGAATCGTCCAGGCGGTCTGATCCGAATGATATTACATTCAAATAGTTTATGGATTGTCTTGTAATGCGCAATTAATTGCGTTTTATTTGAAGGACTCATCAAGAAATGGCCTTAGAGACAGGAAGATCTTTTAAGAACTTCCCAATTGCATTACTTTTTTTTATAGCACCATATAATATGGGTATTCTTAAGATTCAGCCTTAAGAACTAAAGTAAGAGATCCTCAAACAATTTAAAAATTTGCAAAATTAAATCTATAGCTAAAGTAGACCAAAACAAAAATATTTTATTCAATTTCTTACATTATTTACTTGCTTACTTATATAAATTCTACACAATACATGAATTTTATCTTTAAAAATGTTTATTTTTTATTGTGGCATCCTTTCCATCAAATGTAATGCAATCATAGAAAAACTTTCTGTTCACCCTGCATTGTATTCCGCATTTGGTGCCCATACATGACTCGCACTCGAACCAACATCCATTGCATTCGTCGTCCATGCAATCGCAAATGTCGACTTTGTTGTGTTTTACACGTCCATATTCGTCGTATAGACTGTTTTTGGATGATGTAGCTCCTGGTTTTCGGCGAAGCTTTCGTTTTTCTCGATTCGATTTGACTGGATCAAAGTGTTCCAAAAATTTTAATTCATCCGCCTTACCTCGCAGTTTTCTTTCGTTGTGGGATCGTTTCTTTCTTTCGCGAAGGGATCGTCTAGAACCCTCCATGTAATCTTGATCTTCCTCGTAGGGCATATTAAAGTGAGAACTAATATTTAGGCTGTTTTTTTTACTGGGGCGCTTAACAAATTATCTGAAAATGTATTTTAATACAATTTTTCGATTATATTTTATAAACAACAAATAAAAACGTATGTAAAGTTTTGATTATGAAGTGAAGTTGGTTCTAATTGGTTTTTGGACAGTAGGGAACAAAAGTTTGACAATAAAAATATTAGGTGTGTTTAATTTCACTATCGTGTTCGTTCTTGTAAAATCTAGGTATTTTTTTTTTGTATTGCACAAGAGATCATGGGATTTGATTTCATTTACACGAGGGAAAATTCTATTTAAATGTTAAATCTGCGTTTCTCTGCATATCTTTAAAAACAATCGGGGTATTCATGCAACTGTGGTAAAAGGAAAATGTGGTAAACATGTCAATATTTGTATGGAAATTACTGTTAGTTTAACAGATATTGTACTTTACCACGTTTACCAAGAGTTTACCAGATTGCATGAATACCCCTAGTGTTTACCAGATTTTGTACTTTACCACGGTTACCAAGAGTTTACCATGTAGCATGAATATCCCTAATTATATAAAAGTTTTTCAGATAAAAGTTCATGTCACACTGTCGTGTCGCACTGTTGCACTATGGTTTGGGCAAGCCTTTAAACCAAATACGATTCTAGTACAATATTGATTAAATTTTAATTAGCAAATCAAACAAACCTATTTTTTATTGCGCATATCTGACTGACAGTTCTCCATCTCTGGAATTTTTGGTAAGGACTTTTATCACATTTCGATTTCAAATAAACCAGGAAAAATCATTTCATTCATTTGTTTTATCAAAATCCTCCTAGAAAAAACAACTCCATCTGGTAAGTAATTCATATTTTTCCAAAAACTTTATATTGAATCCAATTGAGTTGATGTATTTCATAAAATGACCTAATTTTCTCATAACCACATGCAATAAATTCAGTCGGTACTTCTATTACCTCAAACAAAAAAAAAAAAAAAATCAAATATTTTTGTTATTCAATAATTGAGTGTATGTATTTTGGTGCTATCTTCTTTTGTATTGTCTCTAGTGATTCAAGCATGATTACGCGTGTGCTGCAGCATGTCCACAAGCTGCGTTATGCAAAAACTCATATCTCGAAAAATCTGAGACTCTTCTCATCTAACGTAGCTCAAGATGGCCAACCACAAGTCAAGAGCACCACCACTAATTCCGGGCCAGAAATTGTCAATCTAGTGGATAGACAATATTCACCAGGAAAAGAATATGAAGATTTTAAATGTATACGCGCCGAAAGCATTCCAGAGTTTGGCATCATCAGCTATACGTTCAAGCACAACAAATCTGGAACCGAGTTGTGGTATTTGAATCGCAACGACTCGAACAATGTGTTCTCGGTAAACTTTAGGACAACTCCTTTTGATTCGACTGGTTTGCCGCATATTTTAGAACATAGTGTACTATGTGGCTCACAAAAGTATCCGGTGCGGGATCCTTTTTTCAAGATGCTAAATCGATCGGTGGCAACATTTATGAATGCAATGACTGGACCCGACTACACTATGTATCCATTCTCATCAATGAACGAAATCGATTTTAGAAACTTGCAGCAGATCTATTTGGACGCAGTTTTCAGGTGAGTGTTTCATACGAGTAGTTTTCTTTTTTTTATATTGTAATCTTGATTTCTTGCAAACTACATTACTTCCGTGTTTTATTCCAAATTTGGTAGAGAAGAAACGAATGTATTATTTTCTTGTTTTATAATACTTGCATTAGGAAAGTTAATATAGTTAAATAGTTATTTGAAGAGTTTCTGTCTTCATAAAAATTTGAAGTCGGTCTGAGCTTAGTTGTAGTGGATTGCTTTGGATCGTCGAACAATACCACTGCACAAAGTCTATTACCCAGGGTTTAGAATGGCGAGTAGAACTAGTGGTATTTATATCATTGTATAATTTGTTTGATCATATGTGGTCCTAGTAACTCATTGCCCGTTTTATCAACTAGTACCTACTATTTTAATTCACTCTGAAATATTCAAACTTTGTTTACATAAATCACCTATAGACCAGGGTATACAGGTTTTCCCAAAGAATTCCATTTGTCAGAAAGTTATATGGGGAGAAACCTTGCACCCTGTAATATATCTATACAAAATATGAACCCAATATAGTGAGGTGCGTTGAGGGCAGCCCGTCAGATTAGGAAAAAAAATCGATCCTCAAATGAAAGGTAAGTTAAGTAGGTCCAGAAAAGTTTATATTTAAATAATCTTATAATTTGAGCGTGACATAAGGAAATGAGGGAGTCACAAAGTTGTAAAAAAAAACGCCACCTCGAAATACTCGAGCTCAATACATTTTTTTTTCTTATTTTGAAGGAATTCAATCTAAAGGAAAATAATCTGACGGTTTTTATCTTCCCATCGGAAGTTATTGTGATTGACATTTCTCGACGTTTAGATTTCAATAGAGTCTGAATCCCTCGTTTTTAGAAAGATGTACGTTTGTACGTTCGTGACACTTTTTTTCGTTCACTATATCTCGAGAACGGATCAAGATATAAACTTCGGTGGGTCAGGATAACCCGATTCAGGACAACTCGACTCAGGAGAGCGTAAACTAAGAATTGTCACAGATAAAACTTTGCATAAACCCAAACTCACTCTACCCCATATCTTATAGTGATCCCAAGTGGTGCCATGAAATAAAGTCCAATGTAATAAAGTCCAAAACGAAATTTTAGACCAAGTAGGATCAGCATTGCTTCCCCAAACATATATCAACTTTGCACCGGAGTCGAGTTGTCTTGAGTCAATCCACGCCAAAACTGAAAGAGGGCAAACAACAAACGGCTTCGCTTCATTTAATACTGAACTCCTACTGAATATATTAAAATTCGACATCTCTACAGTTACAAAGGCACCTAGTTTCTAAGGGAAGTTACTAGTGTGGGTCGCACCAAGCCTCTTTTTTATTTTGTTTTTATAAGGTTTTCCAACTAAAATTTAGAAGATACTTTTCTTGTATAAAAACCATGGAGAAATTTTATAGTTTTTCTTCTATTTTATGTAATCAATTTTTCTCTGTGTAGGAAGAAGTCTGATAGTTGATTGATTTTAAAGGTATAATATTGCACTGCGACCCATAGGATCTACTGTGCCCCCCATTTTAGCTGGATGAGTTGGTTCCTCATACTACAGCTCATCCTCTAACCCAATTCCCGTCAGAAAATTTAGTGTTTGGAGTATTTTCATAAATTTTAATTGTCCGTCTAACCTGGCGGCATCCCAGGTGTTTAAATCTTTGGTTCATTAGTGCACTGCAGCTGCGCAGGATGTGGTCTGGTGTTTCTTCGTGTTCGTTGTAAAATCTGCATGTGGCTTTACTAACTATGCCTAGAATGCTTGTTGCCTTCCTAATTTGCAATGGCCTGTGAGGAGACCTGTAATTATCCTGAGGTTATTTCTACTCAAGCTGATATAGGACTTGAAACGCCCTTGGTTGTAATGCCTCATGAAAAAACGTACCTAAAAAAAATGCGTACAATACCGCATAGACTTCCACGACTTCCGTGTTGTTCAATGATTCTTATATGAACAACTGTATGCTCACGGGTCAGAAAATCGTCAAACTTATTTTACTATGCTGCCTATGTTTTTCAGACACTAAATGTAAGAACAAAATAAAAATCACTGTGCAGGGCAGGACAACGTCTGGAGGGTTAGCTAGTTTTAAATACAAATTTCCAATGATCCATTTCAATGATAGCTATAATTGGGTCTTAAGTCCTTTTATTTGATTGTTTGTTAGTACTGGGGCCTGACTATGTAGTTCGATTCTACAAATTCGAATTCTGTAATTCAGCAACAAAAACGAAAATGTATAAGCTGTGTTCATGCCAACTTCTTCGTTGGGTTATGTTTGGAAATTTAGAAGTGCTGGAATTGTGTGGGTGAAGATTTGTCGTGTGGGTAAAGTGTACAGTCAAAATTAACTTTAGAATAGATCCAAAAGTAGCATCGAGTTACATAGTAAGACCCCTGTTTTCTTGTATTTACTTTTGGCTCCAACTTTTAACTCGCATTGTTTTTTTTCATGATGCCATTGGTAACGGATTACTTTATATTTAGTGATCTATGCAACCATTATTCAACTAAAACAGATAGCGCATTCGCGTTTCTATCTTGTTTTCGTTCTGCGAATCTACGTCACGGACACTCAACGAGTTTGACGTTTATTGTTCAGTATAGGAATTCAGAGCAAAACATTGCCATTTATTTATTTATGTACTTATTTTCTTTTTAAAATAAAATTTCAATATTTTAATGGTTTTCATTTGGTTTTCATAGTTTTTAAGAGTGAATTATGTGCGTTTAATTTAAGGTAAAAAAATGTGTTGTTTAGATACAAAATGATTAAAATATAAACCTAAAATCAAAGTAAGCAAGAAATAGAGTGAAATTGCCCCAAAAATATTTTTTAACCTCAGTTGATTGCGCGCTTATAACGTCACGATTGTTTGACAACTTATCTTTAGTAGTTGTATAATGCAATGCAACAACATAGGTCTCGTTCGTGGTGGACCCATACATTTTTGTCCATTCTCCTTTAAACTCAAAACTTGTTTAATAGCTTCACAGCTGATTTCGAAAATATTTTGGTGATTTTAATTTGCCTGCACTGCATGTTTAATCCGGCTGGATATTAGAGCAACCTTCTTTAATTCGCGCGGACTCAGCTTGAATTTCTGTTTTTAAATACGATAGAGAACCAAGTGGTTTCAAATCGATCTTGTTAATTTGAAGCGAAATAGTACAACCACAGACACTATCAAAAATGTAAGTATAATAAAATTCATTTGAAAACAACAAAAAAAAAACATATATATTAAACATGTATATTAAAGCAATTAATAAACCCCAATGAAATTAACAATTATTGCTTTGCTGTTAATTAAAGCAGAAATCTTCCATAAAGTTTTTTCTCCACTTATCCCGATTTGTTTACAGTCTACATACATTACAAAATTTGTTCGGTCCAAAACTACCAAGAAAATTGATCTTTTACTTATCATATTCTAAAATTTACATAATTTTGCCTTTGATTTATGAATAAGTTTAACATTATGTTCTTTTATAATTACAGACCCAACCTGGAGTACTTGGATTTTCTACAAGAAGGATGGCGTCTTGAGTACTCAAATCTAAAGGACAAAAATTCAGATTTGATTATCAAAGGAGTTGTCTACAACGAAATGAAAGGAGCATTCTCCGAGAACTCCTCGATATTTGGCCAAAATTTACTAAACAATCTTCTCCCCGATCACACCTACGGCTATGTATCCGGAGGAAATCCCCTAGAAATTCCAAAACTCACCCACGACGATTTAGTAGCTTTTCACAAAAAATACTATCACCCAAGCAATTCCCGCATCTATTGTTATGGCAACTTTAATTTGGATAAAACCCTTAACTACATAAACACCGAATATCTTTCAAAATACGAAGCAATCGATAATTCTTATAGCCGAATACCGAATCAAAGAAGATGGCACAAACCAAGAAATGTGCATATTTCAAGTCGTCTTGACAATTTGGGTGCACCATTTGAGAAACAGAACCAAATTGCCATTGCCTTGCTTATGTCCGATGTGACGGATATCAATGAAACGTTTGTTTTGTATGTTCTATCAGAATTGCTAGTCAAAGGACCCAATTCACCATTCTACAAGAGCCTTATTGAACCGAATTTCTCGGGTGGTTACAATCAAACAACAGGCTATGATCCACAAATCAAAGATACCTTCTTTTGTGTTGGCTTGCAAGATTTGAAAGTTGAAGATTTCGGCCGCGTACAGGAGGTATTCGATGATACAATTAGAAATATTGTTCAAAATGGCTTCGAACGTGATCACATCGAGAGTATTTTGCACAACATTGAACTTTCATTGAAGCACCAAAGCCCACAATTTGGTCTGGGACTGCTATTCAATTCGACACCTCTTTGGAATCACGAAGGTGACATTGTTGAGACCTTAAGGGTTAGTAAGCTAATACAAACATTCCGCGAAAATCTGCAACAAGATCCCCAGTACTTACAGAAAAAAGTTGAACATTATTTCACCAATAATACTCATAGGCTAACACTAACCATGTCACCGGACGATCTTTATGAAACCAATTTCCAGCAGGCAGAGTTAGCTTTGCTCAAGTATAAATCAACAAATCTTAAACCTGAAGACCGTGAAACGATCTACCAGAATGGACTGCGATTGGAAGAATCACAAAAAGCACCACCCAATGTTGAGGTTTTGCCTTGCTTGGACTTGGCCGATGTCAAAACTCCACCCAAACTCTATCCAATAAACGTGATTAAGGTTCAGGATGTGCCAACACAAATTTGCAATGTCCAGACCAACGAAATTTCATATTTCAAATGCTTTTTTGACTCTGCAAACCTTAGTCGCGAAGAAGTGACCCTTATTCCACTCTTCTGCAATGTAATCGATGATATGGGCACTAAGAACTACGACTTCCGGGTTTTCGATAAGATAGTGACATCCAAGACATCTGGAATTAATTTTAAGCTTCATTTTGCAGAAAATATCTACGACAGCAAATCCTACGATCTTGGAGTTTTGATGACAACACACGCTCTCGACTATAATTCCCAAGGTATGTTTGATCTTGTGCATGAGGTGCTGTGCAATTTCAAAATGGACGATGTGGATCGACTTAATATGCTCATCGAGAATTATATGTCAAGTATTTCCGTTGGAATTGCTAGCTCTGGACATCTTTATGCCATGCAAAGCTGTAGTGGACTGGTTACAGACTCGGCCAAACTCAAGTCAGAACTTGCTGGACTTGAGCATATTGAATTGATGAAGAAGTTGCTCAAGGACTACACACCAGAAGAGATTCAAATAAAGTTAGTTACATTGGGACACAAACTATTTAATGCACAAACAATGCGCGTTGCCATAAACACATCTGATGAAAATTTGCCAAAGCTACTCAAGAACTATGAAGAATTCCTGAAAAAGCTACCAAGGCATCAAAGCACAAAGACAGAGAACAAAGTGAATCTTTTGTCGCCCGCATGTCAGCACTTTGTCATGAATGTTCCTGTCAATTATTGCGCTAAAGCACTATTTACCGTTCCCTATATTCATCGGGATCATCCGGCTTTGAGAATACTCGCAAAACTGATCTCTGCCAAATATCTGCTGCCAGTAGTGAGAGAACAAAATGGAGCCTACGGCGCGGGCGCCAAACTCGGCTCAGATGGTATATTCAGCTTCTTTAGCTACCGTGATCCAAACTCAACAGCAACTTTCGACGCTTTTGATAATACCTATAAATGGCTGAAGGCAAGTGAGAAAGAAATCACAGAGCAAACACTATTCGAAGCAAAATTGGGTGTTCTTCAGCAGTTGGATTCACCAACAGCACCTGGCAATTTGGGGGTTGACTTCTTCCTCTATGGTGTTTCACAGGAATTATTCCAAAAGTACAGACAGCGCATGTTGAACGTGACGTTGGCTGAATTGAATGGTGTGGTTGAAAAGTATTTCAAGGACAAACCACAGCACTATGGAAAATGTATTCTGGGACCAGAAAACAAGAATCTAGTGGATAAAGATGGTGATCAGTGGAAGACTATTTTGTAAATTGTGTATGTGTCCGTAAAAATAATGATTATTATGTATTACTGTGAACGAATGCCTAAAATAATTGTAGAGTTTTATTTATAGATTGTATCAATTTAATTTACATGTTGACGTTGAAATATCTAAAAATATATGAAAACAAAAATTAAGTCACAAAAATAATGCGCTTTTATTTTCAATTATCTTTTTTTATTTATTTTTATTTTTTCACTGTTGTTATGTAATCATATTTAAGTACAATTATGTAGGATCTCGAATATGAATACCTATGGTAAAGACAAGGGAATAACATGTAAAATCTTTAATTGATTGTGGTATTCCATACCAAATCGCTGAAAAATGTAATTTTTAAATAGGCCATAATAATTGCGCATTTAAGACTAAAATATCAATAGAAATACACAATCAAGTCAAAATCCGTCACTTTTACCCTTTAAAAAACTGTTTATTGAAATTTCCAAAAATTTCCCAAGATACATCAATGTATTTAAGGGGGAACAATTCAAATATTAGTTCAGTTTCATTGACAAAAAAGCACCTTTCCACTCATGATATGCATGTAAACTTTTGTAATCCTGATTATAATGAAAATCGGATTATGTTTTTTAATCTACAATTATTTCAACAGGGTGTTTTGGAACTTGTTGCACATTGTTATTTACCACTAAAAAACACCCTTTCACCCAAAACCTTTGAATATAATCTTCTGATTCTGTATTCTCATGAGTCATGACAATTCGAAACTTAAAAATTTAATTCCTGATACGGGTGAGTTATATTCACGTACGAATTTTGTTTGCGCGGATGAGCAAAGTTCGAATGGACTGAGTTCGATTCATGCTGAGATCTTAGGGCCAATTTATTCACCTCTGATTATATTTTATTCATAATTCTTGCCAACTGTAAATCGTTGTCCACTTTAACAAATTTTTTTTTCTGAGAATTCATAGTTTGAGTTGTTAATATTGGGTTAAGCTAATCTACCGATTTTGATTGATTAGCGCCATTTAACTAGAACCTCTAAAAATTATGCAAAAAACTTAACCCGCTGTGAACAAACTAGGCCTCAAGAGCCATTTAAGTTCAGTTCTGTATATAAGCACTGGATGTTATAGTTTACGGAGAAAAAAAAGGCTTCATGTTGAATTTAAATACCTATACATCATTTGCTTATCCTGACACCAAATCAGTGGTAAGAAATCATGTTCTTTTCTAATTTTTTTCTAGATAGAACTTTTTCTAATCTAATCTAAATACTTACCTTTATTTTTTTGTGTTTGATTTAATTTTCAGATTATGTCTCTTCCTTGTGGTTTTAATAATTCTCAGGAATATTTCGAAAAATGTTTGAATTTTTTTGCAAAATACTTTTGGATTTACGAAACATCGAACACTTGTTTCGTTCGAAATAATGTGATCGATAGATTCCCCCCAGAATGGATACAATATTTTACAACAATTACAAATAACGATCTAAATACATTTCCTGCTCGTCATTTGAAAACAAATCATTCCAGTCTCGATGAATTTCTACAAGAGCTCAGTTATCTTATTCCAAAGAAAGTTCAATTATCTTTCCCAAACAATGATTATAAGTTTAAGAAAATGAGTAAAAAGAAACAGCACGAAATATCAAGACTGTCTTGTATCGTAAAAACCATATGTTCAGACAAGATAGATGTTCTCATAGATTTTGGTTCTGGACTGGGTTACCTTAGTGAAATTTTACATAAAGAAAACTCTTATAAAATCATTGGAATTGAATCGGACATTCAAAGAGTGCAAACGTCTAGAGAACGCCAAGAAATAGCTTATCCTTCTACCAAAAATTATGTTGTGTTTAAAGAACACTTTATAACAGAAGCATCAGAAGAATTTATTTCCCACCAAGTTAATACATTTTTTCCCGAACTTAAAAAAGCTCGATTGGCTATAATTGGTCTTCATTCGTGTGCGGATTTGACAATCAATTCTATGAAACTTTTTTTTAAAATGGAAAATGTTCAAAAACTTATCATAATGCCTTGTTGCTATCATAAACTTGAAACCATTAAGACAGAACACATTGAAGCAGGATTTAAAAACTTTCCTCTTAGCAATGTTTTAAAAACAGTTAAAGCAAACCAAACATCACCCTTCAATGGTTTCAATAGACCGTTTTTAAGACTGGCTTGTCAGCAAACATCTGCGTGCTGGATGAAACTTACTGAAAAAGAACACTCCGATCACGGTGTGGATATGTTTGCCAGAGGCGTTGCTGAAGCTATTATAAAAGATGACGAAATGGTTGTCAAATCAAAGAGAAAAATGTTGTTCGAAAAATTCGACTTCTGTAAGTTAACAAGTGCGTATGAATTGTATTCAAGAGAAAGCAAAGAACGTATAGCTTGGGGAATAGACCACAACAACCGTTTTGTAAAAGTGATGGAAAAGTATCCCAATGGACCAAAACTTGCAGAGGGATTAACTTGCTTGCAAACTTCAATGCAGGTAATATCAAACTATAGTAAATTATTGTCATAAAAAAATAAACATTTTTGGTCTTTTTTTCAAATAGGAACTGTGTGAAAATGTCGTTTTGTACGACAGATTATGCTACATGCAAGAACAATCTATGGAAACTAAGATCAATATATCAGTGAAATTCGAAAGAATCATGGACGAAGTAGTATCCCCTCGTGGTTATGCTCTAATTGCACAAAAAATATGACGGTACGAAAAAAGGCTTTTTATCAGAAATAAATTCCTTTAAAACAAGAAAAATATTTTTTCCTTTTGTTTCTGGATGGCACGTACTTGCTCTTTGGGTCAAAGTTGCTATGGACGTTAAAGTCTCTTATACATATAAAGTTTATAAAAATAAATTACTGTGTTAGAAATTAACAAAATATAGGGTTTTGCTTGAGATATATATTTTTACAACAAAAGTGGAATATGTGTAAAAAGAATAAAACTTATTTCAACTTTTTAGTTTTTTAATTAATACATATATTTTTTTTTAACTTAATTAGATTCTTAAAGATTATATGAAATATCTGTGCAAAAGTTTTAGTTAAAATCGCTTTAACCGCTTACGAGATATTCACAAAAAAAAAAAACAAAATTAAAAAAAATGGCGACGCTGTTTCTCCGATGGTCGAGTTTGTTTTGTTGTAATCAATGAACATAGTACATACACAAATTTTTAACAAAATCGTTAGAGCCGTTTTCGAGAAAAACCTAATAACTCAAAACCGTTATATATGTACGTAAAAACCATCTGTACCAAATTTGAAGAAAATCCGTCCACGCGTTTGAGCAGTGGAGAAGCGTACAGATGGATGCACAGACGCACAGACGCACAGACCGACGACGGACGGCATGACGAAAACCACTTTTTCGGACTTCTCCATCATGGTAATGTTGGTTTTGATTAATACCTCAAATTTTTTTTTACACGAAACCAATACTTGCAAGTAAAAATAACTAGGCCGAGTCATATTGATAACGAAACCGTTAGTCTGCTTGCATGTATTCGGGGTGTTTTCGAGAAAATGTGCAATAACAATGCAGTTTTTTGAATAATTATGGTAACAATAAAAAAATGTTGCCACTAAAATAATAGATCGTCCCTCCGATACCAAAAAGTTTGGTTTCTGAAAATGTATCTGAAATATGCACTTGCAGTCAGTTTGAAGTATAAGTTTCCGAGTGCATATTTCCGGTAGAATGCAGCAATTAAACTCACTTGCCTGAAATTCTATTGTAGTGACAACAATTTTTTTTGTAACATAATTATTTAAGAAACTGCAATGTTACTGCACATTTTTTCGGCAACGCCCCACATACATTCAGGCAGATTAACGGTTTTATAACACTATGACCGGCTCTAATTATACTCTTAATATGAATCGGTTACCTACCTCTCGCGCAAGAAATCTACTCCCTGCTCATAGATTAACGTTATGCCGTCTTGTGTTTTACTTTCGTTTGAGTTAATTTAAAATCGATTCGAGTTTGAATTTAACATTATCTGTTCAAGTTTACTGTTTTGGAAACTAAACATGTTCAAGTTAATTTCATGTTTACTAAATAAAATTATCAAACAGGCTTATCAAAAATTTAAAATTGAGTAAATTTATTTGAGTATGTAATAAAGATTACATGAAGCTTTTCTTACAATACAGTCAAATATCAATGAGTTTGGTTTAAATACAATTCTATTTAAATAATGTATTGTATTTAAATAGACAAGAGGTAGGATTAAAGTCAAATTCTTTTTGAAATTTTTATACAGAACAGGTTTCTATTAAAAAAAAAAAATATAGTACATTTTTCTCAGTGTGTGGCAGCTTGGCGTAATGCGTAGTGCATGTGCTTTGCAATCGTAAGATCGATGGTTCAAGTCCAGTTTGGGCATCAGTTTTTCAAATAATTCGCTTAAGCACCACTAATGAAAGGAATCTGACGATTGGGTGTGTCAGCCTGTGAAATAGTTATAATTCCAGCCCATGATCTTAGTGTTAATACATACAGGTTGTTGTTGTTGTTGTTGTTGTTGTTGTTTCATTTAAACCTTTAATGTTAAAATGATAGAAAAGCAACATAACTGCGAGTATTATAAGCTTTATTAAAAACCCACTTTAATTGAAAAAAAATAATCTTAAGTCCATAAATTTTCACCAAAAAAGTATTTTTTTACCGGAATTTCGTTTAATGCCAATAGAAAGAAGAACAACAATTTAATACAATGTGCTTAAAACGAAACCTTAATTTTTTTTCAAAACTTCTGTGCGAAAGATTTAATAATAAAACCTAATTTACTCAAAACGAAAAAAATGGACTTAAGCTGGTCTACCTATTTGCCTTAGAAATATAGTTTTGAGTCACTGTGACAGTGAAGAAATAAACTATTACAATCATTTGGAGAAAAGACACAAGCCCCGAATTTGTTTTTTTCGGGACTACTATCCCACCACAGTGGGTTATAAGGCTCGAATTGATTTCGGCACTTGTGTCCCACCCCATCGTCAAACCGGTCTTTTTATCTTGATTTTGGTTCCGGTAACTGTTAAAAACAGTTTCAAAAAAGCCAAACCCTCTTTAGTTTATTCATTGTTAGTCAAATTTGTATAATGACAAAAAAATTATCTTATATAAAAAGCTGAAGGTCAAAGTTACAAGTACTGTGCCATTTTGGACCAAAGATAAAAAGAATGATTCGATGATGATGATGAACATCCACTTGCTGACCAAGAGGACATGGTAAACGAATAACAATATAAATTTTAAGCTTTGGAGACTTGGAGCGAAAAATTAATAAGCTCCAATTTTTTTTGAGAATTTGATCAATTCTGAATTACAAAGTCTATACTCTAGATGGTCACGTTTTCACGGCAACTAAATCTTTTGTTTTTACATGCTCTGAGGGATTTTGGTGTGTTGAACTTGAATCTGAGGTAAAATATTTTCTATTAGCTCACATTTTTGAGGGCTTAGGCTTAGCAATTTGTGTCTTTTAAAATCGGGCTCAATCTATGATTTTACTGTGGTTTTTATTAAAGATAAAATAACCAAAGTGCCTACATAACATGCATAACTCGGAGTTGAGACACATAATAATCCACCGAAAATGATGAATAAATATTCTTTACTAAGGCGGATTCTCGTTTGTATAACTGACAGTAAGTGAACGTTATCAACCTACAACTCATTTAACAAAAAAAAACAATTGAGTCAAAAACACCCCAAAAAATAGCCATTTGCACAGAAATCAATTTTTCTCCCACGCAATAAATATCACTTTTGTCTGATAGCTCACCGTCAAAGCATATAATGGTCTCAGTTTAGAACCTTGGTCTTATGCCGGCCTTACACGACACAATACTATTGCGCAATACTCAGTATTGTGCAATTATATTGATCGTGTAAGGGCTGTATTGCGCAATATTTGGGATTTAGACAATATATTGAGTGATATTAAAAAAGTTTGATATTTTCTGAATTTTTAGTCAATATTTTTCGTTTCCACAACGAGGCAAATACGGAATAAGCAAAGAGGCATAGAAATATTGTGCAGTAATATTGAGTCGTGTGTGGGCGACCCTTTTTCGCACAATATTTTTGGACAATATTACTGCGCAATAATATTGTGTCGTGTAAGGCGGGCATTATGCCGGGCTTACACGACACAATATTATTGCACAATACTCAGTATTGTGCAATAATATTGACCGTGTAAGGGCTGTATTGCACAATATTTTCGGTTTGCACAATATATTGAGTGTTATTAAAAAAGTTTAATATTTTATGAAATTTTACTCAATATTTTTCGTTCCAACAACGAAGCAGATGCAGAAAAAGCCAAGAGACATAGAAATATTGCGCAGTAATATTGAGTCGTGTAAGGACGACCCTTTTTCGCACAATATTTGTGGACAATATTATTGCACAATAATATTGTGTCGTGTAAGGCCGGCATTATATTATATTCAAAAAATAAGAAGATAAGGAATGGGTGAATGGGTGTATTACATCTACAGTGTATAGCAGTGCGGCATCAATTTTTTTTCAGTTCACAATTAACTATACTTTTCACAGTTCCGCACTGTTTTATTTGCAATATTTAGCTATGCAAAGTGATGTTAAAAATATAAAGTTAATATCTTAGAACCATTTAAAATTGTTTTCTAATAAGTATTACCACCAAAAATAATATTTTTCCTCAAAATAAAAGTATACTTTTTCATCAAATCAACCAATCACATTTTAGATATTAACTTTTCAAATTAAGAATTTCAGGTTCAGGGGCGCACTAATTTTTGTTTGGTGGTATTTAATTTTTAACAGTTTTTTTTTATTTAATTTTAAAGTTTTTGGGAATGTTATTCTTGTGCATTTACAAAATACTTTTAAGGGTTGTATTTGTAAACTTTTATTAAATTCCAAGATTCCAATCAGGTGAGTATTTTTGACAAAAACCATAAAAATCGTTTTGACACGGAGTGAGCGCATTTCGTGAAAATACGCGAACTTATCAAAAAGAGAATTGAGAAGGATCGAACGTGTAATTAACGTGTTAGTTAAAACAAAATAAAATGAAGATTGGAGCCTTGCTAGTTCCCATACAACTGCACTCAGATCTCAGACCCTGTGTAAATGCATTTGTGTTTGTGCAACTCACACTACTTTGTGAAGTGCCGCATTTTGTTCGCCAAACACCCGTTCCTGTATTTCATGTTCTTAGATTATATTACATTAAAAATAAGTGGCAGTCTAATAATATTACCCTGTCAAAAGAGAAGAGCATAGGTACATACTTCTATCGAAATCCTCAAAGTAAGCAATTGTTGTGAAGGTTTCTTGCCATAGACGCCCCTGATTTCCTTGAATGCATCGTTTGGTGTTATGGTGCTGCACATAGGGTACAGAGTGCCTCTAAACATATGTAGAGGCTGATATTTAAAAGTTGTTGGTGTTATGTTCTCTCCGGTGGATCCTATTTAGCCGTTTCCTTAGCCACTGTCTATGCTGGCCAAGACTTTTTGTGTGTACAATATATTTGCATTTGTCCCTAATTGTTGCTAATCTCTATGTAATAAGAATTGTACACTAATTCTTCTCTCTCTTATACTTACCTTAACTAGAGAAAAGGTATCAATTTATGTAAATCCATTTAAGAGGTTATTTTCTTTCATATAGAATCAACAGTTGAAATACTTACTTACAATTTCTGGCTGAGGCTTTCAACACTTCTTAGGCAACATCTTGCAAGTTTTTAATGCGATTTACACAAATTCTATAAGCCTCCAGATTGGCGATCTGTGTAATATTTTTTAAAAGCCCATCATAAATATAATTTCCTTCCCTATGACGATATGCCCTTATAAAAGGTTCTTTTCCTTTTCCTCTAACTTCATACCACAAAATGTATTATTTTTTTTGTTTTGTTCTCAAAAAGCTTTTCCTCAAATACCTTTAACTTGGGGTATAAAAAAAAGATGCCTTGTTAATGCCGCATACATTTCAAAAGCATTCTAATTCAATTTGCAACTTTGCTTCTACTGTATTTTCCAATTATGCTTCGTTATTGGTTGTTTGCAGAGGTATATCTTTTGTGGGTAGGTACATTTAGATAATGCTCTTTTCTGGTGTAATATGACATGTGTAGTGTAGTGTGAGAAGAGAAAAAAAAAATTCTAATTGAAGTGTTTTACTATCAATTTGAGAGTCTTTTTACCTTAACTCTGATGTCGATGTGGTGCATAGCATACACTCTGAGTGTAAAGATGCAAAATTCGATTCAATTATATTTATCTTTGTTGTTATTATTATTTTGTGACATCTGAAATCGGCCAGCAAAGAGATAAAAGAAAATTGCAAAATACAAACAACTCTGTTTGATGGCTTTTTGTGCAACACTTATTAAACAAAGTGGAGTTTCTTTTGTACCCCAGTTTAATAATATTAAAATAAAAGTCGCTATCTATAAACTTAAAATCCTAGGTGCAATTACATACATAAAATTTCGGATGTCCAGTAGGAATTCTTACCAAATTATTACAGGAGCCAACACTTTGGTCTAATGACAGTTCTCACATGAAAAAAATATGAACAAGTTTGATTATTACTGATGATTACTTTAACGTCATTGTGCCAAAGTGTCAATTTGACGTTTAGAAGCTATGAGACAGAATGACACAGAAGGTTTGTTTGGGTACTCGCCAAAACAACGAATTTCTACTATTTTCGAATATAAACCTGCAAGAGAGAGCGTACTGAGAGAGAAAATCATTTCCCCTCTTTTGAAAATTTCTGCCCAAAGAATTTCCTAAGAATAAGAAATCTTCTTATTCTTTGAGAATTTCTTGTGGCTGAAATATGAATTCTGTCAAAATCATTTGATAATGCAAGACATAAAATAAAAAAAAAACAAATAAGGAGTGGAAAATAAACATAAAAATATTGTTGAATGTCGGGAATTTCAAATCAACTAACAAAAAATTAAAATAGAATCAAAAAGTAAATTATTTTATAAGAAAAAAAAGTGTCAGCTACTTAGGGTCATTGTGTTCCCGAGCAGTTTTGACCGTAATTGAGAGAATTTTATCCCCACTGTGAAAGATTTTACTGATTTCAAGCGCAAAAAGTTCCCAAACGGACACAGAAATGTATTTTTTTTTCTATAAAGCCCTTTTATAATAATACACATACATATAATATAAAAGATGAAACAATGACCAACAAAATGTCAACTGTGGTTTTATAATTGGACCAGCAATGGACATTTTTTGATCGATTTTTAAAGTTTATACTTAAATCGGTCACTGTGACGTATGTGGAACATTTTGAAAAAAATAAAAATGGTACCAGTTGACCTTTGTTGGATATTCGTTGAAATTTTAAATTATATTATTGGTCATTCGAAATCATGCTCGCCTCATCGAGTTTCTAGAGTTCTGTTCGAATTTGGAGGAGTTGCAATGCAAATTACTGTCTTAGGTTGGCGACATTCAGCATAATGTGGCCAGACGACATACAACATATATCATAAATCAAAGAATACACGACTAAACTTTTAGTTTAAAATAATTTATTGCTAAAATGTATTATTTATTATTAATTTTTATAGAATATTTTTATTTTTCATCACAAATAATAAATTAAACAATAAATTTTCTATGTGTAGGTATATAATAATAATATAATAATAATTAAGATTGCATCTTGTAATAAGTCTAATTTTTTTTTTTTCATCCAAAATTGTTCTTTGTATCAATTTTTGTTTTTTATTTACAAGTTAAACATGTTTGTTGAAAATAATGGTTATTTTATTTTTATATTACAAATGTAAAGTATAATCAAAATTAAAGTTTACCCAGCCATGTAAAATTTAATTTTGTCACATTTACAAGAACAGCAATAGATTAAATGTTATAGATCTTGATTGTAGGCATATTTAGTTTGTGGTTTGGTTTTCCTCAGCTGAAAGCTGATTAATAACATCGTTGATTTCATCTCTGAAAATGGCACCAAATTTGGTGTTGCAAGAAAAATATATGTTATCAAAAAAAAAAGATACTTACGAATTACTACATCGGTAAAAGTTCTTGATTCCTGTATAAATACAGGACATCATAAATGGAGTGTTGGATTTTTCTAAAGATGTCTGTTCAAAAGCCGGTTGCGCTAATTCATCGGATCTTTTTCCATATCGCGAGCCCAAAAAGAATCGATCACTTCTGGGTGCAATGCTAAACCTTCTTGTTTTTGATTGATGATATTGTGGGGATCTTCCATAACGGCTTCCAACAAAAAATGTACGCTTATCTTCGTTTAATGCTTAGCAGAAAAAAAGAAAATAAAGAGGGCAAAAATGAATTATTAGAAAATAAAGTATACTTATACTTAATATAATGCTTCGAGAAATGTGTGGTATTTAACATTTCGAGTGAACAGTTATATCATTTGAATGGATAGAGTGAAAGTGAATGAATGACCAAGGTTATTTTTATATTTTTTTACATTCCAACTCGGTCACTCTGGCGTATGTGTAACATTTTGTTTTAGTGGTTCATATACAAACTTTTATATCATTGGGTGAATAAGGCAACCAGTTTACTTGGTGGGCCATTCACTGATTTCAACAGTTGCTCATTCAAAATTTTAAATTTGGGAAGCTAACTATAATTATTTCCTACTTCAACTCACCATTTAGATTTAACGATGTTGCATCGGAATCAGAGGTGTGTGTCAGTGTCATCATGCAAATTGTAAGGATCAAACCTAAAGCCAGGCTTAAAGAATTGCAGGAAACCATGTTAATCTGAAAGAAATTTATCATATTTTTAAAATGGGTGTTTGTTTTGGAGTGCCATTGCCTTATATCTCTCGTAAAATTGTTCGAAGATTCAAAATCTAGATATGGCTTTGAATCTTCGGCCTCCACTAAATATTGATGACAATATTTAGTGGAGGCTGGGGGTAAGTATCACGTATTTATTTATCACATTATCATTATTATTTATTCTGGTGTTTGCTCAGTAAAATATCTCCCAAACCAACGCAACGTGAAATGGACTCTTTCAGGTATAAAAATATGAGAGTATCAAACCAATACCAACTCGACAAAGCATTGTTTTTTTTACAAAAATGCTGTAGTGCATGTATCTCATTCTTATCTGTAATATTTGTTTCGTGTGACAATATGCCAGAAGTTAATTTATTTTGAACAACTTAGTTTTTCGCTAGAAAAGATTGCTTGCTTCATGGAAAATCTTTATATTATCAATACAAGTTTGATGTTGATATCTGATTTTATCATCATTTAAAATTAAGCTTATAATGATGAAAATAACATAAATTGCCAAGAGCGTAAACTTAATTGCTTTGAAAAGAATGAAGCAAGTTCGAAGCACAAGTTAAAATATATGAACTTTGGAGTGCGTTTGACAGTTCGATGCACAATTATGTATGTTTACAAAAATAATTGTTTGCAGGGGGTAGAAGATTCGAGAAAAAAAATATAATTAGTTGAAATTATATTTTCTTTATCCTTTTGACATGAACAATTAGGCGGAATTCAGAGTTAGGGAACAAGGCTTTTTTTGTAATTTTTAAGCAGTTTGGCGTTTT
Organism: Meliscaeva auricollis; assembly: GCA_948107695.1. Classification (NCBI taxonomy): domain Eukaryota; kingdom Metazoa; phylum Arthropoda; class Insecta; order Diptera; family Syrphidae; genus Meliscaeva; species Meliscaeva auricollis. The sequence goes on along the minus strand of OX403618.1, from coordinate 71,559,243 downwards.
CTGGCGAATATTTTATCAGTGGCTGGTTTAACTCTTGCCAACGGGCAGCAGCTAATAGTTTTAAAAATTAAATATGTTAAAATTTAGCTGGGAAGCAGCGGCGGCTGCTAATCAGTGTCTGGCATCAACTAGGTATGACCCATGCTTAAGGGACAGGTCACATCTAGAGCTCGGGAGATCAATTATGACCAAAGCTGGTGTTTTAATTGGGAAGCAGGGGTTGAATCGTCGGTTACGAATATTAATTGTATAATTAACCTTAAAGAAACTAAATAACAAAAAGAAAAAAATTAGGGAAAATCAAAAAAAAAAATATCAGGACTGTGGCGACAGACCAGTTTTGAGTTTTTTGTTGCGTCTATTTAATTAATGCACACCAAAGTGCATCCTTAAAGGAGGGCCAAGTCCCCTTCATTTTTGAGTCATTGTAGTCTAGGAAAAAAATTAATTGTCTATAGCTGTATATAGTGAAATAAAAATGAGGTATTCTAATAAAACCCTAAAACCTATGGATTATAAAAGTCTAAACATAAAAGGTACAATTTTTAAGCTTGGTAACTGTTGATGCAAAACGAAATTTTTCGTTGATATACACTAAGAAAAGCAAAAGCTAAATTTTTCGTTTACGATTTCGTTCTGTGATTCCTGTATAGGATTTTCCGATTGGGTTCAGGAGCGTAGGTACTGGGCCTTAAGACGATTTATTTTTTCAAAATTGTATGGTTTCCTATGTCGTGCTACGCCAAAAATTCCGATTCGCATTTAGATTTCTCCATGAATATTGTCTCAATAAGAAATAAGGTGGTAATTGTTGGCAAAACTGCTTTCACCTCTGAGGAGTGTCCAGCACTGCAGGCGACATTAAGAAAACAAATTTCCAATAATTGTTAACATGACTCGAGTAAAAACCTTTTACCCCGTTTACATGCAGGTTTGAAGCCAGGTTCAACTATGTTTCAATCCCTTTGTAAACCTGGATCGAGTTCAAATGGGTTTGATTCGACTCGATCCTACTAGCTCAGTGGAGTCGAGTCCAAATCTTGCTATCTCTTTCTTCGAAATCTAACATGTTTTGCATGAAAACGGGGTATACTAAAAGATCTATTAAAAAAAAATAAGTTGATGCAGTTGGATTGCTTATGATGGTAGTTGCGGAAGAAGACTACCTGCTCAGTTGTCGTTATTTTTATCAACAAAAAAAAAGTTGGTGTCGATAAGATTTGAACCTCGAACCTCTAGTTTGATAGTAGCATACTCTACCATTTTCAGTTTTTTTTTAATTAAACTCGACTTCGTTCATATGGCCACCGCAGGCACATTTGCAGCGGTCGATTCGTTTGACCCAATTTTCGGAGACTCAGCCACAAATTTCGGCCGAAGCAGTCGCTATTTCGCGTTCAATGTTGGCTCTGAGCTATTCCAACGTCGTGGGCTTGTTGGCATAAACCAATGACTTAAGGTAGCCCCAAAGAAAATAGTCTAAAGGCGTTAAATCGCACGAACGAGGCTGCCAATCGACTAGCCATTTATTGAAGTAATACGCTCATCACTCTTCAATAATTTGATTGTAAGACCAATAACGCATATTTTGTTTATTGACGAACCCATTGAGCCAAAAATGAGCTTCGTCACTGAATATGATTTTGCGATGAAATTCATCATCTAGACGCATTTTCTCTAGAGCCCAATCGGACAACGTACGTCACTTCAAATGGACCATCGGCTTCAATTATTGAGTCAGCTTGATCTTATTGTTTGGGTGTAAACCAAGATCCTTACGCAAAATACGCCATAATGTGGTCTGAGCGATGCCCAATTCTTGAGAACGCCTTGGAATTGACTGTTTTCGGTTTTTGGTGTTTTCTACGCACGCCTGAACGGCAGCGATATTTTCGAAAATTCGACCAACCCTTTATTTGTATAATTTTGATTTGACCTTTTAACGTAGACATAATCATCACACCTCCTGTCAATTATTGGTTTTGTTGATAAAATGTTTCTGATCAATTAAGGCAAACTAAACCAAATTGCCATCCAACAAAGACCGTTTTCATCGGTTACTGACTATAAACACATCAGCAAATTTCATTTGCGATGCGTACCTCAAAACCTATGTTTATATTGATAATTTTAGGTTTTTAAGTTTGTTTATTTTGTTGCGGTAATTTACACATTAATTTTAACATTGAATTTTAATTCATAAGCTACATGTTGTGCCTTTGGTAAATGTCTAGTTTTCTATGTACATTTTGGGGTTACAAACACTTTTGATGGTAAACACAAAAGTGCGGTTAATTAGCTAAATGAAACGACGACGCACACTAAAAGAACTGCCACCTACATCACATACTCTACACGTTTTTTTTTTTTAAGTCAATATCACTCAACTTGCATTGAGATAAATTGACACAAAAAAAACACACACACACACAAACACATACATACATGCTGGCAAAAACCAACAACCTGATGGTGTAACTACGTTTTATAAACCTTTTTGCGGCCACAAGGATACTTTAAATTCTTTCGACTGGTTTGGACATTTCAGTTTTAAATTTTTCTTTCAATCTGTCAAATCAATTTTCTATGAATGTGGTTTTTTAAGTGCTCTTTTTTTTGTGTAGGCGTATGCGTATGGTATGTCCTGCATGTTCAAATTGAGATTGAATAAATTGTCTGTTATGGATTAACTAAATAAAAATTAAATCAAAAGAGTTAAAAATAAAAAAAAACAATAAAATTGTTTCAAAGTGCAAAGCATTTATTTTTATACTGATTTGAATTTATGGATTATTGAAAATCAACTCAGTTTAAGTTCGTTTGTTCTTAATTATAAAATGTTTGGGGTATGATTTTTCATATGAATAATTGACTGAAAAATATTTCAATTCTATAAAATCGATTGGATTGAGGAACAATTAATGAATTTAGGGTAACTATAAATCAAAGGAAGCCTCTACCTAGTACTGTTGACAAGTCATTTAATGACTCTATTCTAGCAACCGACTCAGGCTTATTGACTTCGTAGGAGGGAAAACAGCATCTTCTTTCGATCTGTGCAGTATACGTATGGACAAACTTCTAGCATACAATGGGGAGTAAAAAATCACGTAGAAATTAATGCTTTAAAAACTCTAAATGCTGCTTTCTGTCGTTAAAGCGTAGCTTGCTCTCCTTGCCACTGTCAACGAGTGCCACTTGCATCGAGGAAAACAAAAAACTTTCAATCCTTGGTATGTGCATTACCAATCACCTCTTGTATAACGATCACATCCTGGATGTCACCAAAAATGATACGAAGTTTTTGGTTTTCCTCCGTGCGCCGATTTTAAAAAATTCTTCTACCCCTGGGATCTGGCTACCATCTACAAAACATGTATCCGTCCAAAGCTAGAATACAAATCCAATTATTATATCTGGGCTACTCCTCCTTTTACCCAGTAGGGCCTTTTGCTTGCAGGAAAGAATAGTTTGCAACGAACCCATCCAAAAAGTTTTTAGTTGCAAAGAACTTAACTTTTGGACTAAATATACCGTTAATTTGCAACAAATGATTGCAGGACATTTTTTTCTTAGTATTTGACTCCATGTATGCATTCTACGCTGAACAAAAGCTATCTAGTTTGCTTCGAAAGCGAGTTCAGTACGCTGAACTTTTTTTTATTTAGTCATTGGCATAAAATTAGCCCAAAAGAATTTAAGAGTTTGCTGCAAACGAAGTTTAAATCGAAAATTCTTTCAAACTATTCGTTCTTTCAAATTATGAAAAAAAAAATGCTGAAAGTGCGTATCTTTTCAGATCAATTAACAAATATCTTCCAACGAATATTTAATAAGAATAGAAACTACAAAAAAAGATTTGAACTTATTTCCAACAACCTACTAACTTTCCACTTTTTCTTTAAATTTCATTAAATATTCAAACCTAATTCAGTACCTACAGTTTCTACAAACAACGTACGAGATCAGTACAGGATAATTCTATATAGATTTGAGGTTTAACACGAGTTGCTGAAGCATGTTTTTCATTCAATTTTAATTTCGAGTCACTTCACTCAGAGTTTGAAAAATATTGGAAAAATAAATAAAAAATAATATGCATTTTCGTAATCAATTGAGACGAAGTTAAATAAATAATAACAGAGCTCTAAAATCGACATATTTAACATCCGCTATCATCTTATAATGTGAAGCTTGATTAGGATCTTAACTCTTATAAATCCAAAAACTTGGTCTAAAGTAAATACATACATATAAAATATAACCTTAAGGAAAAAACCATACTTAACATAGACCGACTAAAACCTAATGATGAACGACTATGCGTGTCCGTGAAAAAAATTTAATTATTCTCTCTTCCTATTAGAAAACTAATTGTTTGTCATTTCATAAATTTATCTCCAAAATAAAGAATACACACTGCTACCACGAAAAATATTGTTGATAAATGTCTAAAAGTTCAATAAATAAATCAAATTAAAACTTCGCGCCACAAAATCATAACATGATGGTGTACCACGGTCTAAATATGATAATGGCAAAATAGGTATACAACGATTAAAATTTATTCTCTTGAACATCGACACATAATTAGAAATTTTCTTCCGCGAAACTCTTATAGGAAAGATATTAAGAAGAGGTGTCACCACAATAATAGGAATAACATTGTTTCCGAAATCGATTTCTATGGAAGAGAAAGTTTCGTTAATGTGATGCAAAAGGGCATTATATGCGGGAACTTTTCAATGCAAAGTATAGCATATAGAGTGAAATGCAACATAGACAGTCAATTTTTATCCTCAAGGAAGAGCAAATTTTGTTTGTATTTTTGTGGCAAAGATAAAAAAGTAAGTACAATTTAAGTTTGCAAGTGAATATAATGGGTAGCACTTTTCCATCTGAATTCAATCCCAAATGTAGAATTTCCTCAACAGCTAGGGAGTACTTTGGGACACTCCTTTGCCAGCTTAAGTAATTAATATTTCAATTAATTCTATTCATGTTTCCTGTTAGATTTGAAGTATATCATTAAGCATTACAGCGTGGATTTCATTTTTTTTTTGACTTATTGTTAGAAAATTCGTAAAGGATTTTGTGTTTGGATAAACTTAAAGACCAAATATTTTGAATATTTATGTTAAAGTAGGTATATTTATGTTTGGTGAGAAAAAAAAAAAAAACATTTGGCTAGTTTAAATGTCTTTGGAAGAAACCGAGTAGAGTTGATAGTTAAATGTAGAAATACTTTAGTTTATTGACAAGTATTTGCCAGAATATCTGTTGAGTTAAACCAGACTTAACTTATCATGAATATTATGTTCATGTTTTAAAAAGTAAATTGAGACTGAGTTGATATATTAAACCTTTTGGTTTTTTTAAAACTACAACTGTTTGAGTACACTCGTTGTAAGTCGAATGAATACTAATTTTATTTCACTACGTAACATCTATATATATACAATTTTCTTATCTTACTATTCTTAATGTCTATGTTGTTTACTTAAATGTTAATGTTAAACATCTGTAGATAACCGTCAGTGTATGCTTAGGATGATCTGTCTTATCTTTATTTTACATACACATTGGGTTATCTATAGATAAGTGCATGTTCATGTTTGAACATTCTGCGGGCCAACAGAAAGTGCTAAAATTCTTTTTTTGAATATTATGCCCCGTATTACATAAATAACTAGAATTATAACCAAGATGCAACTTAACATAAATCCGCTGTGACCGCTTATGTGGTGAAAGTCCAAGCCCTTAAGGTGAATGTTTTCTTCCCTGAACCTTATTAAGTCCCGTTGAATTTTAAGGAGTTCATTCTTGTTGTTTATTATAGTTGCTTGCATAGGTTTAATTCTTTCCTCTGCTACTTCGTCCAGTGCCTTCGTCCATATCATCTGTTCCTCGAAATGGTTGATGGTTTCAGATTTGACTTGTTGCGATGATGTAAGGAAACCTCCGTTGTATCTAACAGTGCATTGTGGCCTTAATGTTAGAATCCCTTGTGCTGGAAGCTTAACCAATTTGTGCTCAGAATGTCCACAGCTTACATGAATAGCCGTGGTGGTAAATTGTTTAAACAACCATGTATTTGATTTAGTCAACTGAATCCATTTGTCTTGCTGACTAACTCGTTCAAAACGACAGTTTGTTGTTTTTGATTTCTTTATCGGTGAAATCTCACATGATTCATCAGTTGCAGTTTTCCATGGCCAATTACCATGGCAAATATAGTGGGTTTCCTCGTTTTTTAGACAGAGATTTAGTTGCGCCTGACTCATAAGATTGTATGAGTCTAATTGGAAGTTGAATACAAGTATTTCGGTGTTTATTTTTGGTGTCACAATAATATCTCCCTGACGTATTGGCACGTCAATTATCCGAAAAACGTCCGATGCTTCTGAGTGAAGTAATGGAATTTCCGCGTCTATTACCAAACGCCGGCCAATTATGAATCCCCTCGCTCTCATTTGGCGAAATATTTCTTTCAATTCATTTTTTGTACCACCGCCAGGTAAACGAAACTTCCCTGAGATTTTAATCTGAATCTTGTGTATCTCTTCTTGTAGTTGGGACGGTTTTAATAATAACGGATTCATATGGTGATTATTTACATCAATGAGAATGCTTATAACTGCCATTTGCACATCATTACATTCTCTTAACATTGCATCAAGTTGCATTGCTGCTAACTGAAATGTCATTCCTGCTTTGTATGCATTATGAGCTTGAAGTGTCATGTTGCGTATTTCATTAATTTGACCATTAATTTTTATAAATTGATCGTTTACTTCTTCTGTTGTTTTCTTTACGACATTTACTGTAGCATTTACCAGTGATGTTTGCCTCTTATTTAAGCCATCCAGTTCATGTTGGTTGTCCAAAAGATTTTTCATGTTTTCTTCTAAGGATTCTCTATCATCACTGTCCATGAGACCGAATAATATGTGGTAGAGTGAACCAACAAATTCCAGTGGAGCTCTTTTTACCCTGTTGTTTGTTATAAATAATTTGTTGTTTTCAGCCAGTACTTCATATCTTCTCTTTAAGTTTGCTGTTATTAAACTGCACTGCTCGCTGAAGTAGAACATTCTGGAACACTTGTCTTGTAGTTTAGTTATGTAGCTTGCAATATTATTGGTTTCTTCAATATATGAATCTAAGTCATAGTAAACTACAAGTCGCCACTTTGATGCCACGACATCCATTTTTCCGATTGGGTCTAAGTAAATTCCCACATTTTCGTCTAAGTTGTTAATTGTCATCTCAGGTGTTGTGCTCATATTGGTTGCTGAACTCTTTGCTCGTCCAAATGCAATTAATACCAATAACATCAACATCCACAATTTGATTCCATTCATTTGTGTGTTTTTTGATACATTATGTCCCTTTAAACGGGTGAGTTGGCATGTTTGTTGTGAATTGTTACTTCCCGATTCTTCTTCAGATATCTCGATGGGACATAATTTATGTATTCGTCTTTTGTAGAGTCCGTCTTTTGTTTTGAGTGTTACTACTCGTACATTGCCGTCTGACCCTTTGTGGACTTCAACAATGCGTCCCATGGGCCACCTCGACGGTTGGGTGTTTTCGCTTTTTATAATAACGATTGCACCTTCCTCTAGGTTCTTCTTTTCAGATTTCCATTTGGTACGTTTTTGAAGAGACACCAAGTATTCGTCCTTCCATTTTTGCCAAAAGTCTCGTTTTAATTTTTGCACCAGTTTCCAGCGATCCAAGGACCCAATTTTTTCAAGTTCACCTGACTCAGGAGCATCCAATAACGGACGTCCCACCAAAAAATGTCCAGGTGATAACACATCAATGCTGTCTATGTCATTACCCATAGCACACAATGGGCGTGAATTCAATATTGCTTCTATCTGACATAGCAATGTTGTCATTTCTTCAAATGTTAATTTAGATTCTCCCATTATTCGTTTCAAATGGTGTTTCATCGATTTGACGGCTGCTTCCCAAAGCCCCCCAAAGTGAGGACTTGCGGGTGGGATGAAATGCCATTCCACCTTGTCTTCAGCTAACCTTGAAGCGATTGACGCGTTGTTTTTGATGGCGTTCTTGAATTCCTGATCCAAACATCGATTTGCTCCAATGAAATTAGACCCATTGTCTGAATATATGTGAGAACTTTTGCCACGTCTTGCAAAAAATCTTCTTAGTGCTGCTCTGAATGCTTCTGTTGTAAGGTCACTCACTGGTTCTAAATGAATGGCTTTAGTAACCATGCATACAAAAACTGCAATGTAGCCTTTGTACGCTTTCTGTCCTCGACCCCTTGATGTTCGCATTAATATTGGTCCAGCATAGTCGACCCCAACATGTTGAAATGGTGGAGAAATTGTTGTTCTTTGCTTTGGTAGATCTCCCATTATTTGATTCGCACTGCTACTGTTGTATCGAATACAAATTGGACAACTACGACAACATCTTCTTATTAGTTTCTTGATACCAATTATGTAGTATGTTCTTTTAATATAGGCTTCCATCACCGAATTTCCACCATGTAGTGTAGCTGCATGTGCTTCTCTAATGATCAAACTGGATAGTTTACATTTATCCAGTATTATTGGGTGTTTCTGGTTCAAAGGCAAGTTTGCATACTTAAGCCTTCCACCCACTCTTAAGATTCCTTCATCATCTTGATACGGTTTCATTTGAATTATTTTGCTGTTCAAAGGAATGTCCTTTTTGTTTTCAATTTTTTGTATTTCAGTGCAAAATTGAATTTTTTGCTGTTGTTTGATGATCAAAGTTCTCGCCTGCGATAGTTCGGACACAGTTATTGATCCAGGCGTTATTTGTTTGTGTCGAAACCACCGAATAAAACGAAGTACGTATCCAACACTTTTCTCAATTTTGTTGATGTTCGAAAATCGTTCGATTAACTTTGATACAAAATGTTTTTTGCATTGTAATGTTGACATCATTCTAAGATCTGTTGATGGTGCCAGGTGTTGCTGTTGCGGCCAATGATGTTTAGATTGTTTCAGCCACTGCGGACCTGTCCACCATAGTTCGTGATCACCAATTTTGGAAGGGCATATGCCACGTGATGCAACATCGGCTGGGTTGTCTTTCGAATTTATATGGAGCCATTCCATATTGTCCATTAGACTTTTTATGTCAGCTACTCTGCTTCGTATAAACTTTTCTTTGCTTTTGTTGTTCTTTATCCACCACAAAGTTATAGTGGAATCACTCCACCCATAGTATTTTATATCATTTGAGAAATATTTTTTTATCTTGTTGAGTAGCTTTGCAAGTAGTTGGGCTGCACATAACTCTAATTTGGGAAGAGTTTTTTTATTTTTGATGGGTGCTACCTTGGTTTTGGCTGTTAATATTTTAATTGTCATATTTGTTTTAACGTATATGACAGCTGCATATGCTTTTTCTGAAGCATCCGCAAATCCATGTATTTCTATTGGACCTGCTTCGACATTAAATATCCAACGAGGGATTTTAACTGCTTTGATTTCTTTTAAATTTTGTTGAAAAATCAGCCATTCTGCTTTCATGGCTTCATCAAGTTCATCATCCCAGTCATAGTTTGATTGCCATAATCTTTGTATAATTATTTTCGCTCTTACTGTGACTGGAGCAAGCCATCCAATAGGATCGAATATTTTTGCAATATTTGATAAAACACCTCTTTTGGTTTTTGAAATGCTTAAATTAGATGCATCTATAACAAATCGGAATTCGTCTTGATCTGGATCCCAGTGAAGTCCCAAGGTTTTCGTGGTGTCGCCTTCTTTGACATCAATTGTTTTATGCTCGTCATTCGAAATTATGTCAGTCAGCAAATGTTGATTATTTGAAGACCATTTTCGTAATTGAAAGCCAGCATTTGAAAGTTTTTCACTTACTTCTCTTATTATGTGTCTGCATTCGTCTTCGTTGTTTGCGCCTGTCATTAAGTCGTCAACATAAAATTCTTCCCTTATTATTTCTTTTATTCTGATGTCTTTTTCTTTGCATTGGTTTGCGACTTCTTGCAATGTTCGGACTGCTAAGAATGGGGCTGCTGCTGTTCCATACGTAACTGTTGTCAGTTTATATTCTCTTATATTGTCTCTTGGTTGTTCTCTCCAAAGTATTCGATGATACTCTTGATGTTCTTCAGCTATTTTGATCTGCCTGTACATTTTTTCGATATCTGCAGTAACTACATATTTCCATTGCCTCCATTTGATGATGATGTCAAAGATATTGTTTTGTAGTCTAGGCCCAATCATCATTGCGTCATTGAGGCTGTATCCGTTGGACGTCTTTGCTGAGGCATCGAATACAACTCTTGTTTTAGTTGTTAGGCTTGTATCTTTCACAACTGCATGGTGCGGTAGATAGTATTTGCCCATATGTTCGTGTTGTTTGTCTACCTTGACCATGTGCCCCAGGTTTTCGTATTCTCGCATAAACTGTATGTAGTCGGTTTTTGTTTTCTTACTCATTTTTTTCTCAAGCTGTAAGAATCTAGCTAATGCTTGTTTTCTAGATTCTCCAAGCTCTATATCTTTTCTTAGTGGCACCTTCACTACATATCTGCCATTCGAATCTCTTGTTGTTGTTTCTGCAAATGCTTGCATGCAAATGTCGTTTTCTGATATTTCATTATCTTTTTCAATTTCTTCTATCTCCCAGAATTTCTCCATCGATGAAGTAACAGCTGACATGATTTTGCCACATTGTCGTTTCTCGCGTAGTGAGCCAGAAACTATCCACCCAAAAATTGTATTCTGTCCCACTATGCCATTGTGCTTTCTTACTCCTTCTTCAATTAACTTTGGATACAAGTCACTACCGATGATAATGTCAATACGATCTTTTGTATTTAGGTTTGGATCTGCCAGAATATAGTTTTCCCACTCATTTTTATTAAATTCAAATGATTCGTCTGGTAGTGGTTTTATGAGGGTGGGTAGTACCAAAAACTCTGCTTGCATTTTGTTGTTGCTCATAAATCTTGGTCTTATCTCTAAATACACTCTTGATTTTGATGTACCCACTGCTGCATCTGAGAGTCCAGTTAATTCTGTATTGATTCTTTTCCTTGGCAAGGAGAGGATCTGCGCTGCTTCCTCGGATATCATTGATATTTGAGAACCTTGATCAATCAATGCCCTTAATAGACATGTTTCACCATTTGACGATTTGGCTGTTATCTGTGCTGTAGCTAATATCACCATTGGACTATCTATCTTCTTTACCATAAGGGAAGATAATGACTTCTCTTTTTTATTGTTGTTGTCTGAGGGATTCCATTTTTTGTGTTGATTTCCCTCGACCCTTCTTTTCATTTGATAGTTGTCGTTGTGTAGTAGAGTGTTATGTGATTTATTACACTTCATACATTTTATTTGAGAGAAGCATTTGGTTTCTGCGCTGTGTTTAAGACATATATTGCATATTTGTTTATTGCGTATATATGCTAATCGATTGTTTATCTCGGTGTTTAAGAATTGGTCACAATAATAAATTCGATGACCACTCTGCTTACAGAATTCACAGTTCCACTCTCTTCTGTCTGAATGGAATTTTCCACCTTGTTTTTTGTACTCTTTGCTTCGAGTCATTGATTGTTGTTGAGACTCAAGGGTTTGAAATAATTGCTCAAGAAAGTCCATTACATCCTCCAATTTTTGTATTTGGCTTGGTTTTTTGACATGTTGCTCATATAATTGTAAGCCCTCCTTGTCGAATTTTCGAAGGAGTAGGTGAGCAAATATTTCATCGTTTTCATTCTTTTCTTTGCCTATTGTCGTTTTGATGATGTAAATACATTCATTTGCTGCATCGTGAAGTTTTTTAACATTAGAAGGTGATGTAGCGTTCATCATTGGCATGTCCAGCAAGTGATTCAATTGTGTGGAGAAATTGATTCTTTTATTTTCATATCTCCTGATGAGAGTTTTCCATGCTTCTTTATAGTTTGCCGAAGATCCTTGTATGAGGCTAGCGATTGAAGTTCGAGCTTCACCGGCTATACAAGATCGTAAGTGATTTAATTTCACAGAATCTGGCACATCATTATTATTGTGAACCAAATCTATGAACAGGTCGGAGAATATCTTCCACTCTTCAATTTTTCCATCGAATCTAGGCAGTTCAATTTTAGGACTTCTTGTTAGTACATTTGCACATGGATCAGATTCTTTGCCCTTATGTTTTTCTTCCAATTTGTCAAGAACTAATTTAACATCATCTTCCAAGTCGATTATGTAATTCTCATCTCTGAATGTCTCTTCTTCCATTGGATTCATCTTAGAAAGCTCAACTTGCAATCGTTCATGCCATCGTTTCACCTTTCCAATCCATATATTTTTGTTATGAGGAGAAGAAATGGCCTCCAATTTCGCATCGTCTATTGCTTTCTTTAAGCTCTCCATTATTGTATCTATTTTCTTTAAATCTATATTTGCTACAGATTTTATCATCATTTCATTCATATGTTGTTGCTGCAAGTCTAGTCCAGTGGCTAGCTGCTGCTTAACAGTTTTTAATTCTGCCAATTTGCTGGATAATGTTGCTTCGCTTATTTCTGGCTGTATACTGTCCAGATCTTTGTTTTTCAGCAAGTTTTGTATTTTTTGAAAGTAGTCCTCTGCTCCTTTCATCCATTGTTCCTTAAAATAGGGAACATCAATAATGCCAAGCTTTTGAAGTAGCTCGTCATTTTGCTTGAATGCTTGAAGATTCTTTTCAGCATACACAAGAATTTCTTCATTTTTGCTCCGCGTTGTTACGCTTTCTCCTTCTTTTAATAGTTTTTCAAGGTTTCTTAAGATTTCAACCTGTTTTTCTATTATTTTTAAATGTTGTGATGACATTTTTTTTTTTTTTTTTTTGTTATTACGTTTGTTTATATATTTTTTTTTTTTTTTTTTTTTCACTTGTCAGTATTTTAGCTCTGACAACGCTTTTCCACTGTATATTTTTTTTGTCAGTATTTTAGCTCTAACAACGCTTTTCACTGTATATAATTTTTTTTTTTTTCCTGTCAGTATTTTAGCTCTGACAACGCTTAATTGAATCTTGTTCGTTTATTAAAAATCTCTTACCACTGGTGGGGGAAAATTTTTAATATTGCTCGAAGGACCAATGTTTGAGTACACTCGTTGTAAGTCGAATGAATACTAATTTTATTTCACTACGTAACATCTATATATATACAATTTTCTTATCTTACTATTCTTAATGTCTATGTTGTTTACTTAAATGTTAATGTTAAACATCTGTAGATAACCGTCAGTGTATGCTTAGGATGATCTGTCTTATCTTTATTTTACATACACATTGGGTTATCTATAGATAAGTGCATGTTCATGTTTGAACAACAACTAAAACTACATTATTATAATTTTTTAGGTTATGTCAAATTTAACCTCCATAAATGTTTGGCGTATTTTTTGTTTCTTAAACCGAAAGAGAATATCCAGGACATCTTGTCCGAAGGTCAGAGAAAATAAAAATCCATACCGCCAAACACAACGGATATACAGTAGCGAGCAAAAAAAATGCAAACGAAATAGTAAGGTCCGTGTCTTAAGCAAGAACTAAGCTATTTTCGGTAATAGCTTGAAATTTGCATACAATTATGAAATTGATCGTATTTCTGTAAGCCCAGTAATTTTTTACCGAAATTTACCTCAAAAAATTATTATTGTTATTAAATTATTGTTCCAAAAGGTAGATAAGTTTGAACGGGAGCAAAAAAAAATGTAAGCACATGAAAAATTAAAAAAATTTACAGATTTTTTCATTTCTTTGACCATGGTTTTGTTCTGTTAGGACCCTTTTTTTGGCAATAACGTCACTTAATCTATTAACTTTAGAGCCAATCAAAGACACTAATTAGTTTGGTGCCATCCTGTCCTTATTTGTTCCAACAGCTCAATAATTTGAAAATTTAAGCTAATCTCTTAGAATACACGCTCCTATTCATTTGCTACACGATTCAGGTCAAGAGATTCCATTTTCTATCCCAACCAAAACATGAAGATTTTCCCCTTCTAAGAAGATTCTTACGAGCTGTCTGGTGTGTTCTGGGTCATGATCGTTTTGGTATAAGCTGTTTTCAGAGATTTTGGACCCCAAATTTGGAATAATATGGTGTTCAGAATTATTTAACTCAAATAAAAAATCATCTGGACACATACTTGGTTAAATGAACAATTTGCTGACGGGAAAGTCAACCATTAAAAAAAATCCTTAGAAAAAAAAAAATGATTCCATCAATATATTAAATTGCGTACCCTACCCCAAATTTCCTACCAGAGGCGACATTCGTTATGTGGAAAACATCGCGGGATAGATTTTCAAGGGTGTAGAGGAAGTAAGTCAAAATAATGATGGAACCAAATTTTTACTAAGGTTTTTTAATGGTTCACTGTACCGTCAACAAGTAGATCAGTCATAGGGAAAATTCTGTGAATCATATGATTCCAAATTTGGGGTCCAAAATCCCTGACTCACTATGAAAAATAGTTAAGCCTTAGAGCAACTGAAAGAATGTTCAGATTAGTTAGTTTGGATTTTAGCACTTTATGTTTGAAGTGCAACAACTTGTGGAATCCATGCATTATGTGTGTTTAGCGCGTGTGAAAAATTCCTTGGAATTTAAGATCGGAGTAGAACCGCAACTGAATTCTACAAAGACTTTGATCTGCAGAGCTTGATGAGGCTTAAAATGACCAAACACTTTTTGTTTAACTTACATAGCCACTAGAAGGTTTTACAAATAAAATTTTAAAATGTAAAAAATAAATGTTTTCTATACATTTATTTTGAAAATAAGTTAAGAAGAACATTTTTGTTCAGGAAAAGCTATTTCTGAAAGTGAGAAAACGAAAATAACTGCAGTCCAAAAGAAAATTCAATTCCAAAAGAAAATTCAATAATTTTAAAGTTATAGTCCAGAAAAATAATAAGAGTGTTTATTCTGATATTTCGTGAAACTGGCGACCGTTAATGTATTATATGTAACTCAGTAAGCTGTTATATGTTTTTTTTCGGACCGAGTCTTGGCGGTCCATTCTCTCGTTCTTTGTTCCTAATATTTTGGAAGTTTTCATTTACCAATTCAATTCTTTTGCTGTTTGTTACCAATTCAAATGAGGAGCACTTTAAATTAAAACCATTTTTTTTTGTATGATATTATGTTAAAATATTCTTCAGGGAGAGGATTACTCTTAAAACACACTACACACATACCAGTAAAGTGTATGCGTCTTATATGATTGTAAAAAGCACAACACCTTGCGGTTTTAAATTCATCGAAAAATAGACACCTAAGTGCACGAAGTACTTTAAAACAAAGCTTTGCCTCGAAGCAAAGATTTTTCCCTAACTTTGACATGAACCCCCTTTTATACTGTAAATAAACTGTCACACTATATTTAACAAACAGTTAAGCCGCAAACAAATCAAATTACAAGAAATTACAAAAGCGAGAGTTTAAAGTTCGCGTAGGTTGTTTTTAAATCACAAGAGGGAAATAATATGTTTTTTTTTCTCTCTATTTTTAAAACAAAAGTTCAAATACCTACTTAAAACATGAAGAGAGTAATATTACAGAAATGGAAATGAATCCTTTCTTAACCTGAAGCTTTTGCAAAAATTTCAATGACAAATAACATTCTTTGGTTGGTTGAAAGTAACAAAAAAAAAAAAACAATCCAAGATCTTGCAGAGAAAGAAAATAACTTATTTTGGATGCCAGCCATCGGGGTTTACTATGCAGAATCATATAGACTACAGTACGCTGCTGATGCGAAACGACATTTTTCGTTGGTTTTTACGAAGAAAATTTGTTTCGTTTACGATTTCCTTGTCTAATTTTTGTATAGTATTTTTCGTTTCACTTGAACAGCGTAGGTACTGGGCTTAGGCTACAAATTGTGCAAAGAACAATTAGTAAATTTAGAGTTTATGAGTGAAATACATATTTTTTCGACATTTCTTGTTTTTTAAAAAGTGTTAGGTGCTACTGTACTGCGGATAGCTTTTCCAAAAAAACACATCTTATATTATAATCTATTAAAGAAAGCATAAATTATTTGTAAACAACATTGCCAAGTGTACATTGCTTGGTTCAATTTCAAAATATTGAATATCCCAAAAGCCATAACTGTCCAAGTCAAATTAGGAAGAATTTGGGTGATGCAAAAGTAACAAGCAAAGCCCATGATTTTTGTTTGGTTTGTCGATTTTCAATTATATTTATCATTTGTAATTCTTGACAACCCGAAATTTTTTTTGTATTAGTGATCGAAAGGATCAGTCGAAGAAAAAACAGCCTCAATATTTTTTAAAGAAAACTTTATGGCTTACAAATTTTGTGTTAAATACATTTTAATATCTCTTACCATTAAAAAGTTGTATACAAAAATCTAATACTTTTGACATTTGCCTTGATTATCCCGGTCAAGATCTGTCAATTCACATTTCTGTGAGTACCTATTGGTTTTCCCAAAGCAAACAGAATTGCCATTAAAGATCTTTAGTTGGAATTTTTCCGAAGTGAATGTACATATTGACAGAGGCTAATCAAACATTATATATACTTTTATTTATTTAGAAATAACAATTCTTTTAATTTTTTTTGTAAGGGTACGTAAGAGTTCTTGGCATTTTGGGTATTTTTATACAATAACTGATCCACTTGCTGACGGCAGAGAGAACTATTAAAAAAAATTTAGTAAAAATTTGATTCCATCAGTATTTTGATTTCCTTGCTCCACACCCTAATCGACCCTCCCTCATATTTAACAACTGGAAAAGGTTGAATATTTATCCCGCGAGGTTTTTCAAATAGCTTGCTTGGTAGACAATTTGGGGTAGGTTACGCAATTTAAAATAAAATGAAGGAATCATTTTTTTCTAGGGTTTTATTAATGGTTCACACTCCCGTCAGCGCATTGTTCAGTTATTCTAAGTAAGCACCCATGTGATTGCCCAGTTGTATAGGAAAATTCTGTGAACCTAATGGGCCCAAAATTCCTGAAAACAGCTTATTCCAACACAATCATGACCCAGAACACACCAGACAGCTCGTAAGAAACTTTTTAGAAGATTAAAATCGCTATGTTTTGGGATGTAAAATAGAATCTCCTGACCGGAATCGTATAGAAAATGGATAGGAACCTGTATTCTGAGGGATTAGTACGCTGAAACTTTCAAATTATTAAGCTGATGGAACAAATAGGGACAGATTGGTACAAAATAAAAAGTGTTTTTGATTGGCTCTTAAGTTAATAGGTTAAGTGTCGTTATTGCTAATAATGGTCCTAACACGCGTTCTAATACCTAGTTCAAAAGTCTAGCAGATTTCACAAATTTTTGTACTAGAAATTATTAAACTTTAACTTACATTTTAAATTTTGGAACCGGGTGCTTTTTCGTTTTCTCATTTTCTTCTTTTTTTTTGATGATCTCAAAAATAGAATTCATACATATATGTACATTTTTCAAATTGAGTCAAACCGGCTCTTTTTCAGTTATCCTATTAAACATATAGAACTAAAAAGTCTCCAAAAAATCTTGGCTTAAGAAGCGTATATTTAAATTTAAAAATTGAAAGTGAATTAATCCTCTAAACACGCATAAATTGGAAAAATTGTGATTTTTAACACCCGATAACTATTTAATGTCACGAAAAAATCTGCTACACTTCTGAATTCCATATCAAGATGCTTATTCTTGGGAAGCTACTTACTCACAACTATTACTTCTATTCCCAAAATTAGCTTTCGGCTCTCGATCCACATTAATATGATTGAGTTTCTATAGAAAAAAAAAAATGATTTTGTGAAGAACGTACACAAAATTATTTTAGGAAATTTCTGGTCAAAAATTGTGATTCAAAATTTTTTTTCTCCAACTAATTTCCTCACTTTTAGGTCAGGGTAATAAGATTACTGAAAGCTAAGATCTATAGGCTAATATCAGAAACTTTTATATCTTTAACACTCCAGAATTTCAAAGTGGTTTACTTATTAGAAATTTTATTTTACAATTTATTATTGCTCAAAACTGACATAATATTCTCTTTTACCGTTCCGCACTTAATTTTCACTTTTTTGAACTCCTGATAATCAAACTATTACATCCTTAAACAGAAAAAACATCTCAATGTTACACAAAACCTTCTTTAATCACGACTTTCATTTAGAATAATCAGTTTACAAATTATTATATTGCGAACCCCACAAAACACACACACACATATTCCAAGATATTATTAGAAGAAAGTTCTTACAAATGATCAATTGCCTCGGGATATTTTCCAATTTAATCCGAAACCTTTTTAGTTTTCATGTCACACTATCAAAATCTTATAAATTTATCGTATGAGCAGTTCCAAAACAACTACACACGAAAATAACCAACTCGAATGAGTGTTTTACAGAAAAGTTTTGACCAATCACCTCCTCATTAAGAAAACTTGCAAATGGGAATACTTTCACTTCGCAAGTTTAGGTGTAGGTCTAGGTATGTGATATAATGAGTCTCCTTTTGAATAAATGGATCATGGATTTCGTATTCAAAGAAGGAGTTCGAACCCATTTTCCCTATGTGCTCAAAGATAGGGGTATCTTACATCCTGTCAATTGATTCGACCATAAAATGAATGCCTTAAGCAATGCAACCTTTAAGTATCTATGTTTCGTGTGGTAAAACATATTTTTTTTTTGTTTTGTTATACAAAGTATGCATTTTGAACTCGTGTGCTTATCACCTCATAAGTATTTTTTATTACTGGCACACAAGTGGGTACGTGCTACTTTTTAAATGACCTTTCTCATACGAAGATGGAATTTGTAATCTTATCACTTGGGAAACCGTTAGCGTACATATTCAAATTATAAAAATGACATTACCCCTTTTTTATGTTTTGTTGAACAACTTTATGTTTTTTTTTTTTTTTGTTCTCTATAATTTAAATATATTTTTTAAATATTTAAATTTTTACATATTTAATGGATTTTCAATTCACTAAAGCTTTTTATTTATTTAATAAAAAAAAATCAGAACTCACTTTTAATATAAAAGCACACAATTTAAAAGTATCCAAATATTTCAACAACAAAAAAATATATAACAGGAAAGAGTACGTTGAATATGTTGAAAAGGATTCCCGGTATGAACACCTGTAGAGTGCTGTTGATACTGAATAAAACACTGTATTGAAGTTGCCTTTATATAAGGATGATATTCCTGATAAGTGCACCTCAACAATTTGAAACTCCCCAAAGAAAACACTCATACCTCCCCTGAGCATCTATAAGAGGAGGCAAATTACGAGTCACAGCATAACACAGTGTGATAGCGACCCATATAATGTAAACACTCCTTTTTGCCTCCACATACGCACTATTATTATAATAATGATGCGCAACATTTTCATTCAGAAATTCAGTGTAGACAGAAACATTTGTTGCAGAAACGAGATATGAAATTATGCGCACACACAGGACGAAAATCTCCTCGAAAAGAATACCTAAGTCAGGTTGAATTAATCACGGAAATTAATTATTAAAAAACAAAAATAATAATTGTGTGTTTCATAAGTGTGACAAATTATATTCGTCCTTAAGAATAAAATATTAATAGGCATGAGTATACAAATATGAAATAATGTTACGAAATCAAATGTGACACAGCAAATTTGCTGAAAGCAAAATGTTCTTGGCAATATTTTAGGATTTCTGAATAAGGGGGATGTTAATTTTTAGAAGTAAAGTAAGTGAATTTGCTTTTGATATTATATTGTTAATTGGAATGTTAATTTAACTTCTTTAATGCTCGTTAAAACTCTACAACAATAAATACGTTAAAGAAAACTTGTTGTCTATGCAAACGGTAATCAATTTGCGTAATATGTGAAACCTATTAAAAGAAAAATCATTAGATCCCGTTTGTATGAATGGATTTAAATATCGAAACAAATTAAATCAGAATTAAATTTCATATTAAATTTCATAAAAAAAAAATTTAACACAATCCGTTGTCATAATTAGCACAATGAATCGTGACTTTTCCGATTTTCTTGAGGTGGTGGTTATTGCATTATAACCGTGTTTTTTTCAACACAGATTAGGTACTCAGCTTCTTATTTTATTCGCAAAACTAAAATAAATTAGACTACTCAGAAATAGTTTTGTTCTTCTTTTGTCAATAAAATGAAAAAAAATGAGTACCTACTCATGTGATTAAAAATACTCGTCAATCCTTAATTAATACAGTTTGCTGCTCAGCTCTTTCGTTTCTTTTTTTAAAGTCGGTTGTATTTTACATAAATTCATTTAATTTTTATGTTACAAGGGACTTATTTAAAGCAGTTTTTTATGTTGTTTAATCAAACAAACATTTACTTTTTTTGTGTAGTTATTATTAGACCCTTTGAACGATGCTGATGTTTAACGAAAAAAATCACACAACGAAATTGTAAAAGAAAAAAATTTCGTTCTGCTCTTCTTTTTGCAGTACGCAGTTCGGCCAGTGAAATTGAAGTTTATACTAGATTGTTTGGAAAAGTGTCCACTACCTTTTCGCACACAATTTATGGGTGGGTATATAGACATTGTTTGCCGAAAAATGACATTTAATTTTATTTTACTTAACCATATCTCATCCTAAATAACTTCTTAGATTAGCATTTCTTAAATCGATATTTTTTGTTTCTTAAACTTTTCTTTAATCCTTTTAACAGGAATAAATGCGGTATTTTTATAGTTCTTAGATACTTCTTAAAGCCTTTTTTTTTGTATTACTGATTGTATCATTTAATATGGCGTACGTTTGGAACTTGAAACTTAAAAAAATGTGTCTTTTATATTTCGTGTAGGTATTGGGTTAGCCGAGCGGTAAGGTACTTTACTTTAACACGCAGGATGATCCCCACTATATGATCCAATTTTTTTTCTAATCAAAACTTTATAAATATTTCTAGTGCTCAGTTAGGCTTTACTTATTCTTAAAAATAAGAAGTTCTTCCTATAAAAAGCATAGAAAAATGTTATGGTGTTTATTTTTTCTCTGCAATGAGAAAATCTGAAACGAACTAAAAAACAAATACGTTTTTTTAATTCACACTTTATTAATACATGATTTTACATTTATTAATTAGCTGAGTAGATAGCTGTCTGAGTGCTGTCTACCGCAATTGTCTCTTGCAATTTAAAGGGTTTTTGGTATGTTAAATAGTTTTATTTGTCCCTGTGCTCCGTATACTCGAAAAAATTGAAAATGGTTGGAAATGACTCTAAATTATGACACTTTTCGAGGGATTTTTTAAAATATGTAAGTATCTTAAGTTTTGGATGTCTTTGATTATTTTCGCTGCTAAAAATATACAAGTTAGACTTTTGTGATCCAAAATTTGTTTACTCTAAAATGTTACTGATTTTTTTTTTAACGTTAAAGTTTTCTTTAAGCAATACCAGAAAAAAGTTAATTCTGAATAGCTTCGTCTATTTGTGTAGAATGTAGAAGGTATAATTTTAATAAAGTCTTGACTTTAAATAGAAAAAAAATATTCAAGCAAAAAGGCATACCCAGTTACTAATAATATAATTTTTTTTTGCAAGAAATAGTTTAAACTAGAAAAAAAAACTCTTTTTGTTTGCAATGTTTTGAGTTTAAAAACATATTTTTTTACAAACTAACGGCCAAAATAACTTTGTTGTAAAACCAGTCACCGAATCGTCGCATACGAAAACGAGCGAACGTAAACATATTTGCTAATTGTGTCTGTGTTATCTGTTTGTACTTGTTATAAAGAGACAGCAATCGTCAATATACGTTCACATACGTTCGCTTTCGTGTGCGGCAATTCGGCCCAAGATTCAAGAATAGGTTTCTAGCTCAAATATAATCTATAGGTTTTTTCTAGGTGTTACCATTATTGTCGTTTTTTTTTAAATTTTTGTAGTTTCTAGAAAACTGCTCCTCCCTCTTGAACGAATTCAAGTTTTTCATTTTTTGACCTAAAAGTCTTCATTGGAAAAAATGTAAAAAAAATTAAGATTTGTTGCAGGTACCCCTTTACAAAAATGTCTTTTTTACGAATTTTGATATGAAAAGCATATGAAGGTTTTATCGGAAATGTCTGACATGTTAACTTAACTTTGAAGCTTTGAATGGATGCCACACGTCACCCATGGAATTTTATGAGATGATAACTATGATGATGATAATGTACCAGCAAGAATTCTTTCCTATCTTTATATTTCGTCGTGCAAGTCGTATTTAAAAGACCCACATTAAAGTCAAATTATAATTTATATTACTAGTACCGCCAAGCTGTAAATAATTTACAGCAGAATCATGATAGGAGAAAAGCTGCCTGTACCTTTAAAATAAGACCAAAACTATTAAAATCGGTTGCCGGTAAGTTAGTTAAAAAGGGAGAAATAGCAATTGAGAAATAACGTATTAAATGATTATTATTATGCTCAAAAATTCAAAATTTCAGAATAACTATGATTTGTCAATGGCTTTCGCAATACCTAATATTAGTTTCAGATTTTCCACCCCCATTTCTAGCTGACCCTTCATTCCTTGTATGTCTTATATACCTACCGAAAGCCCTCATAGACATAGTGGATATAGGCTAAAAGGTAACATAAGTATGTTTATACCCATCTACTCGTTTCCTCCTGTGAAACACACACATGTTAAAATCAACTTTGATAAAGTTTACAACGCAATCGAAACTAACAAGTTCTGATTATGTACTTTCTAATTGTTCAATAATTTGATTATGATTACCCACGAACAAACTTTTCTAATTAAATCTCATATAGTGTCAGTTCATCTATTTTTTTTTTATAATTTTTCTATTGGATACAATGATCACATTTCCCTTTCCCGTGGATGAATAATTACTTTTTAATGTTTTTTTGTGTTAGGAGTAGGAGTACTTGATGGGGCGGCAAGTTCTCAGAAGAAGATGAAACACAAATATATGTGTCACTAAAATTCCACCAATTAGATAAGAAAATGAAAGCTTTCCTGTGTAAACGTAATAAATGCAACAGACAATAGTCTGACTTTTGTTGTTCAATTATAAAAAGGATTCATAATACAGTTTATGACTTTCAGATTATTATTTGTGACTTTTGGAATAGTATACCAAGAATGAAGTAGATATTTATTTTTCATACAAATAGCTGCGGTTTTTATCACTGCACAAAGATGCATTTAAAATTCAATTTATTTTATTTGCAAAAGAAAACATATTAAAGAGTAGAGTATAGAGTTAGTGCTAGGAAGACAACGTCTGTAAGTTTCATCGACCGACATTTAGGCGTGTTTTCCCCAAAACAGCTGATCATAAAATTTTGTTGTTGTTTTTAAATGTAAAGGGTTTTAAGAATATGGGTAATGTAGGTTCAATAGTTTCTCGATAATTAAGGCGGAGTAGTTTTTTTTCTGTCATCATTCAATGTCAATAAGATTTGTATCAAACAAAATTATCAAAATAATTTGAATTTCACAAATCGGTAGGTACCTTATTATTTGAAATCCACTTAAAACTATATTATTATTTAGGTACATTAAAACAAATATCGCTCATTTGCTGCAACAATGTCATATCTCAAAAATGTTCAAACACAGGAAAATGAGTTTAAAGATTTGTATTCCCATATAAACTCCAAAGAAGAACCTGTTTTCAATAATGTTTTATGATTATACAATTTTTAAGTTACAGACATGAAATTGATGCAGTTTGAAGATTATGAATTAAACTTTCTGGTAGTATCAAAAACTCAAATTTGATGTTTTAATGAAAAAAAAAAGAAATTTATGTATTGATTGATTTGAAAATATAAACATTAAAATATGGTACAAAATTATGCCCAAAACAGACTAAAATTTGCTTTGAAGTTTTGTTTTTTTTTGTTTTGTTTCTGCACGCTGAACTGTAAACTAGCCTTCAGAAAACAAATATAAGAGAGTTTTATAGAAAAACAAAAATTTTTTTTTTTCAAAAACAATGTATAGGATAAATTGGAGCTGGGTACCCCAAAAATTAAAAATAATGTTTGGGGTACCCACCTCAAATTATCCTTAACAGTAATTGGCATTTTTTTTTTCTATAAAACTCTATAATATTTGTTTGTTTTTAATAATTTTGTTTGAAATCACTATTTATTTTTTTTAAACATTAGAATAGCTTGACCGCATGTAGAATAGTTAAAATGAAAATTATTCGATTTTTTTTATGAAAACACTGTTATTTATTTTTTGACGTAAATTAATTAATTTAAAAGCTTTTAGCACCCCTCTTATTTTTATTTACCTAAAAAATAAGAAACCGTCAGCAAGTAAATCAAAGCGTTTGGTAACTCTGTAGCAATTAAGGTATTTGTTTCTGAGAAAATTGTTCTCTTTTTTGCTACATATTTAACTACAAAAAGTACCCAAACGGAACTATTTACGCAAGAAAACAGACAAACAGGCAAACAGGGATTTAAACCTTTCCCTAGTGTACGAAAAAGAAAATTAAATTGAAAACTTAATTGGCAACTACAGAAAAAGAAGAATAAAAGAAGAACCGTTTTATGGTTAATTTAAATGCCTTTCAAAATTTTAAATGGAACAAACGTCATTTTAAGGTTTATTAAAAGCCTGTTAAATTTTTAAAACGGATTGGGGAATCCGTGATCAGCCGATGATTTCGAGAGATCACTATTTTGTTACTATTTTTCCTTGTGAATAGGTTTAAGAGTCTTTAAAGAAGATAAATGTTTTTTTCTTCCAGATTTAATCCGATTTCAATATGTTTTCCAAATTACATGTATGACAAAAACACGAAACAAAACCGGATCTTTTTAAAACTTAACACTGGTAAATTCTGAATGAGTGGTTGAGACCACTAATAAGTCACTATTAATTATTCCTTAGCAAGGTACTGAGGGCGCTCTTAAGTTTTGAACGTTTGGTGAATAGGATTTTAATTCATTATTATGAAGCAAATTTTATAAGTACTAGTTTTAAGAATTATTATAATAAGTGTTTAACGTTAGTCATGAACGAATTAAATAAATAAATAAATAAGAATATCGGCCTAATATAAACTACTCATAGTTCACTATAATATATAACCGACTTCAACTGTATTTCTATTTTTCTATTTTTTTTTTTTATGTTTGTTTCCTCAGAACTTTTGATTGGGTGCAACGTTTCGATTATTCTTTTTTATTTAAAAATGCTGGTGGTTACATTTTATTTATTCCAGTTCTGACAATGACATGCATGAGAAACGCATATAAACTTCATTGTGAATAGATCACAAATAAACAACAACGCATAAATAGATTTGTTTAAGAACAAAATGGTCCGATATAAGAACAACAAATGAGCAGTCACACGAAATGAGATAATTTCAAACGAAACCATCTTTTTAGTAATTTTTGAAATTATTTTATTTTGGTTCTATTCGAAACAAGCTATAAATTGTATACTTCTAATAATAAAAAATCCACGCCATAAAAAAAATGTGAAAAATACTGCTCACAGACCCTTAAGTTAATACATCTTCTCATCTCTACAACAGATGGAGGTAGTAAGAAAATATTTTTCAGAAATGCCAACATACGAACAAATAAAATTCTTTTGTCAAAAACGTCAGTATTTTACTGAAGGGTGTGAATTTTTTCAGGTATTTTATCCAAAAATATATAATACATCCTTTATTAATAATCGTGTAAGATCCAAAATACCTTTTTTTCCAACTCCTCTTATTAACATTTCCATTTAATTTCCACCATAACACAATTCCTTCTTATGTAAATCAACAAAAAAAAGACCGGGTTGCGTACCCTTGGGTTCTCCATTTTAACTTCAAATCAATATAGACTTCATAATAGTTTTTTCTTTTCTTTTTTATTACAGCCGATCGACTCTTAATCTTTGAAAATGCCAGAACTTACCGAAGTTAAATCAGACACCCAAGCTGAAGTTAAGCCAGCTGCAACTTCTGAGAATGCAGTTCGCATTGAGGATGATGCCAGTGATAGCGACTCAGAGGACACCATCCCAGAGTTGGAGGATGCCACCGCTGGAGCAACTCAACTCGGTGGTGGAGCAACAGGATTGCCAATTGATTTGGTATCAAAGGCCAAGCAGTCCCGTGGTGAGAAGAAAGCTCGCAAAATCATGCTCAAGTTGGGTCTGAAGCAGATTCAAGGTGTCAACCGTGTCACCATTCGCAAGTCGAAGAACATCTTGTTCGTTATCAACAACCCCGATGTCTACAAGAACCCCCACAGTGACACATACATTATCTTCGGTGAAGCAAAGATCGAAGATCTTTCACAGCAAGCTCAAGTGGCTGCTGCTGAGAAATTCAAGGCTCCAGAATCGGCCGCTGGTGCATCAGACACCGTAACCACCACATCGGTGGCACCAATTGCCGAAGAAGATGAAGAAGAAGTCGACGAGACTGGAGTTGACGAGAAGGACATTGAGTTGGTTATAACGCAAGCAAATACGACAAGAGCCAAAGCAATTCGAGCCCTCAAGAATAATAATAACGATATTGTAAATGCAATTATGGAGCTCACAATGTTATAAGCGGAACGTTGTGCAGTTCACTTTGTTTCACTATAATTTGCATTTTACCCGCCTTTTGATCAACACATTAATTAACACCCAAAACAATAATGAATATAAATTATATTTCAATAAAACTAAAACAAAAAAAACAAAAAACAAATACAAGTCTTTATCCCTTGGTGATATAAAGCTCCTTTCTAGAATCGTTTTTATTCGTTTTGTTTCGGATGTGGTTAGTCTGTAGTAACACGATTCATATGCTGTAAGAATTCAATGAATAAAAATCAACTAAAACATTGAATTTTCGTTTTTATATCTTTTTATCACAAGAATCTTCCTATGGCCAATTCATCTTTCGAGTGTGTAAAGGTAAGTTTGTTCTATACCTCTTTCCTGATCCAAAATGGTTGGTTTAGTTTTTTTATAGAAACACCCGATTGTCAACTATCAATTTCTTATTGATGAAATTTGGTACTTTAAAACCCAATTAATTGAAAAGTTGAACAACAGTTCAATAATCTTCCACATAACGTATTAAATTCGCGTCCTGGATTTTTTGAATGACGAAGCTAAAAATGGCTTCAACCTTGTTCTGCTATCCGTTCCCAAGTGAACTAGCCAAACAAGCAGAAATACTTATTTATAATATAAAACACGAAATATTCAAATCAAAATGGAATTTATTTGAAGGATTCACATAAATCGGATAGCAGAAAAGGGCTGTACAGTGAAACGAGCAAAACTGTATGATTGTGGCCATGTTCTTATATTGAACTGTAGTATATGTGTGGATCATGCTAAGGATAGAAATGAAAGGATTGCAAAGTACCGGAAAAGAAAAATAGGATATAGAAATGGAAACGGTCCGATTGTTTGGCGGAAAGGGCCGTTGCAAGCTGTTGTTGCACGAGATAGTTTGCCAAATAATGGGACAAAACTTCATGCCTCTCGAACTCATTAATCAATCTCATAAAAATGTACCTTTTTGTCCTACCTCTTCGTTCAGACCTCTTCCTGAATCCTCTGGACCAACTCAAATCGGGTTCCACTTGAGTGACCGTTCTATTGGTTAAAGAGAAAAAAATTGTGAGAAACAAATATTCTGAAGTAAGCGCCAAAAAAAAATAGAAGGCAGCAAAGACCTCAACACATATTTTTTTCATGTTACGACACAAAAAGTAAATAAAGCTAAATTAAATACAATATTTAAATACAATTATGTAGGGATATAGAAAAAGGTTATTTCTTTCTCCCCCGACAAACATCTTACCTAAAAATATACTCAAGCAACTCGGTGAATTCAGTCCCACCCGCTAAAAAACCGAGACCAACAGTGTTTCCGTCCTAACTTATTTAGAAATGTCGATACTGTTTTTGTACCATAGGATGCGCAGAGGTATTAGAACGAAACGTTATTCAACGGAACACAACACTCCTTTGTTTTTTGTCCACTTTAAAATATAGCACCTTTCTGAGATCTTAGATGATAAAACAAAATTATGGATTCATTTTTCAGTTGCTGTCAAGAAAAAACTCTGAGATTTCAGGATATCTGAACTGGATAAATTATCAATCGATAGTTGACAAACACAAACGAGGTGAAAAACATCTAGGTAGGTATGCACTTAATTTTGAAACAAATTTAATTAATCACGGTACACAAGAACTTGTTTTATTTTTTTTTTTCAAATCTAATATTCAAACTTTTAACAGTAGACAATTTAAAATATATATTTACGTTACGTAATAACTTGTTCTCGAATGTGAAATTACAATAAAAAACAAATGACTCGTGAGAACTTTAAATAAAAGTTTAATACATAAAAAAACAAATATTTACCATGCATATTAATATAACCACTATTTAAAGCCCTTTTTACTTACAACTGGTGATGACATAAATAAAACAATGAGTTAAACCTTAATATTAAACTAAAGACGATAATTTAAATTAAACAAATATTTTGTAAGTACCTGCTACCTACACAGAAGACATACAATAAACCGGCACTAGTCAAAGTTCACGTTACAAATCTCCGATTGAATATGATAAAAAACTTTAACTGGCGTTTTACGAAGAGAAGCATTCTTAAAAGAAAACATAAATTTAAATATAAACAAAATACAAAAAAAAAAATAATAAAACTGGAAGTCAATTTTTTGTTTGCGCTCCATCAAACTTTAACATTCGTACTTGACTTCTCGATTGAAGTAAAATATCACAAGGTCCCTGCTTCCATGGCTCACCATCTGCTTGCATGGGACATACATCTTTTAAGTGAATCTTAAAAAGAAAAGCAATTTACTATTTTAAGAATGTGATTTAAAACTTAACACACATTTTTACTTACTTTGATTTGTTTTGCTTGACCTATGCGAACTGGTTTGCTGATATTACACTGAAGTTGAGCCATATGAAATGAGGAAACTATGCCAAACACTTCCATAATACCATCCGAGACGGAATTGATTATTTTCACTTTTGAATCTGAGTTGCTTATTTCTTAAAAAAAAAAAAAATAATTTATTAGAGCAACATTATGATCCTAGTAAAACAAAAAAATGAAAGTTACCACAAAGTTTGCAACCAGCTCCCCATGAGTCAATATTAAGGAACACAATTGATTGTAACTCTGGCAAGTCGATTAGTTTATTATCCAAATAAAGGTCGAGTTTTTGTTCAATTCTTTCACAATCACGTTGAATTATTTGTTGGGTTCCATAACCAAAGTAAATAAACTTTTAAAAAAATTAACAAACAAATTAATATATGTATATTTTCTTTAAAAATTATGATTTTTATGTTTACTTACTTTATTAAATATACGACTACTTAGGACGTAAAACCGAGATTCACGTGTTTCATGGAAGCCTAATGTAACAAGTGCATCTACTCCGATACTGAAGTAGTTGTAAACATAAACAGTTTTTACTGGCGAACGTTTAATTGGCAGACGGTATCCAAAAGTTTCAATTTTTAAATCAAAACGATCCATTATTATAGATTTGGCACTTTGAATCTATTCAAAAATATTAGAAATACACACAAAGATGATCAATAAGATTTGAAATGCACTTTTAAGAGGAAATTTAGTTTTATATTAAAAAAAAAAAGAAAAATCAAAATCTTCAGCGAAACAATACTGGAAGGTTTTATAAAACCAAATACTTATTGGATATAAGGCTGGAACGCAAGCTAATCGAAATAACGAAGGTAACCTTACACAAGTGCAGTTTGGCTTTTATGAAAAAAACATTCAAAACTATATCCGTTTCTGAAGTTTCATCAAGGAATCTGCCCTCAACAACCATCGAAAAGTCACCGTCAAATGCTTCCTTGACATCGGGAAAGCATTCGACATCGTATGGATTGAGCTCTTTTTGATAATTCTTCATTCTTTTTGAATATCCAACGAAATAATCTTTCGTTCTTCAAACTGTAATGATTTGTTCTACTTCTTGGTGAGCTATACCATCAGATTATGAAGAAGCTTGCGTTCCTCAAGATATTTCGTATATTGATAATTATTAATCATCGTTTACATGACCTTAGATAGAAGGGATGTCAGTGAAATCGGATTAAAGTAAGATGGTGGAGAGGATTCGCCTTTTTTAAAATTGGCTGGACAAATTCTTTTTTCCAAACAATCGGAAAGGTACTCTAGTGGTACTGGATAGATGGAAAAGATAGCTAATAGCTATTGTCGCTACAATTTACGTCACTATAGAAGTACCACAGAGAACATTTAAAGTTACAGTTGAAAGAACTTTTATCTAGCTAATCTCAGTTTTCTTAAAAGATACAACTGGGATAAATAAGTTCTCTGTTTTGATACTGCCTTTCTGACAATCTAAGTTCCAAAATGTTTTATAGATTAATACTTACATCTTTGAGAATTTTTCTGGGATCGAGTTCAGATGGTGGCTGTGCTCCCCATCCTAAAACCCGAGACAAATCATTGCCAGTTCCAAGTGGCAAAATTGCAATTGCAGGAATTGGCTACATACAAAAATATATATACATCAAAATGAAACCAGGGTTCATACAAGTAGAAGATGCTCACCTTTATGTTCAACATGTATATGGTGTTGAGAACCCAACCAACAGTTCCATCTCCGCCAGCCACTAAAATTCGACATGGCCGAGGGCTAGCTTTAGCAGCCCATTGCAAAGCATCTTGGGGTCCTCGGCTTCCCAACTGCATCACTTGCAGTGGGTGCAAGTATCCTTTTAGTAATGACACCACATCCGAACCAGTACTGCTACCGGATTTTGTATTTGCAATCACAATCAGAGGAGCCCAATTCTCAATTTCTGGTGGTTTTATGCCCGTCAAATGCAAACGCACCGATTCCCTAGTTCGGGCAGCCTCTATGCAATAAGATGGGAATATCAAATCTTTGAATTCACCCAGATCGCATTCTCCTTTCAGATCAACACGCTTGAAGCAGTTATTGTGATAGGCTCTCTGGCACCAACAGCAGCGGTATCCAAATAACCCTGCTTCGGCCTGGTAGTCAATTCCATCTTTGCAAGCATCGCATTCACAATTAAGTGGGAGATTACCTTTTCGAAGAAATCAATAAAATCATTCAACCATGAAGAGCAGTTAATAACAACACACAATCAAGGGGAAACCACCAACCTCTGACCCACAAATGTTTCATCGATTTTTCATTCTTTAGCCA
Organism: Meliscaeva auricollis; assembly: GCA_948107695.1. NCBI lineage: Eukaryota > Metazoa > Arthropoda > Insecta > Diptera > Syrphidae > Meliscaeva > Meliscaeva auricollis. The sequence continues at coordinate 71,527,965 of OX403618.1, read as the reverse complement.
TTTCTCTTTGCATTTGAATTCATGGTCGGCCTTCTTTGTGCATGTTGCATCCGCAAAAATTCCACAGCAATCACAAAAGTGTCCAGTTGATGGTTGCAAAAGAATCTCGCATATACTACAAAAACAAGACTAGATTAAGCAGAATTTAGTTTGTCCCATTGATTCAAAATTAGATTGAAATTTTTTTTTTGTAACTAGATGTATACTTACTCGGTCTAATATTCTAATTGATTTCCAGCTATGACGAGATTTTCTTGGAATACATATTACGTCTTCGATCAGGAGACTTCTGCAGAATGCAAATAAAGCAGCCAAAGCAAATAGCGATCCAATAAGAGCTTCCGAGCTTAACTCTAGATCCATTGTATGCAGCGGAACCGTTGTTCTCTGGAAAATTTCTAATGACAGTTAATTATTTATGTCCAGTGGAGCACTGTGTGAGGTAAAACACACGCCGATACTCATGATTTTTATAATTTAATTTAAGTAATTAATTTTAAATCGATTTTCATTAAAAATTTCTTATGACGCTGATGAAATTTTCTGAAATTGAAAACACAAAACAGTGAAATGTCAAAAAACTATAGTTGTAGATGGCGTTTGGCTCGATAAAGGGGCATTTTGTATGCAACAGATGGAAAAATACTGGGAATTGAAGCTATTTTTTTTTTATAATTCTTCTGCAAGATTTTTAAAGCAGAATTTCACCAATAAAATACAATTAATTCTGTTAATAATATAATAAGGGTATTCTTGCAACCTGGTAAACTCGTGGTTAATGTGGTAAAGTACAGTATCTGGTAAACTAACTGTCATTTCCATACAAATTTTGACATGTTTACTACATTTACCAGGTTTACCACATTTATCACGGTTGCATGAGTACTCTTATGTACGGTATAAAACACTAAGTATTAGGGGTATTCCTGCAACCTGGTTAATTCATGGTAAACACCGTGATAAAGAAAAATAGATATTAGATCTGATCTCCATAAAACACTTTTTGACAAACGAAACTGTTCAAATGGCCGTAAGCCCTCTACAAAATAATTAAAAGATTTTTATTAAATCATAAAATGAGGTTTGCTTAACACAAAAAACATCATTTTAAAATTTAAAAGACTGTCGATTGCTTATGAAATTGGCCATATGCGTTTTTAGTGTTATAAATACAAAAACAAAATAATAACACAGTCGACCTATTCACTGTTGTTATACTATACCTACCAATTCACAGTACTTAAACCTCTCACGCGTCATTCTGTTTTCAGCATAATGTTGACTCAATAAAGCATGGAGAATACTGGGAACTTGATGAACAAAACGGAATCCAAAACATAACGGTGCATCCATGTTAATTTTTGTATTCTTCTTTTTTTCACGTTCTGCGAACTGCGACCGCAGAGTTTTTCTAGCTAGGCGTCTTGCACTCGCCAGTGGTTTACCTAATATAATTCATAAATTATTCGTTTTGTTAATAAAAGTACAAAAAAAAAAATACAATGGAAGATGCAATGGACATGTCGCTGGGTAAATTATTTTAACTTAATCTATCCCCAAAAGCCATATAATTTTTTTTTGTCGACGTACAGACGACTACATAAACAGTTTCAAACAAATGAAAAACGAACAAAAGCCAAATGCAAACAACATTAATCGTTCGGAGGAATCAAAATTTAAAGAAGGTAGACGCGAACAAAACGATGATGAAGCCGACCTTGACGACGACGAACTGACCTTGCAATGCCAAGAGGATGATTATGTGTCCTTGGCCCTTGATAGCCCCGGCGATCCATCTATGGAAGAAATAGAAATGGAACCAAATGATTTGCGAAATAAGATTGTTGGTCGATTTCCCCAATCGTCTCAGCAATGGCGTCTAGTGCAACCCAATATAATGAATGTTCGTCCAGCGGGTATGCCTCCACTGGTCCCATTCGACGCTCCACAAAACGGCCTGAGTGGTGGAAACGGCTATAGACATAAATGGAGGCATAATCACAGAAATAGACGCAATAACTGGAATAATAATAATTGGCAAAATAACAACAACAGCCATCGCAATAACAACTTCAACAACGCGAACGGTCGGATTCAACGTTTCAATAATAATTGTTCTCGTGGCAATTTGAATAGGCAAGTATTGGGTGAAGACACCAAAGTAACTAATATTAATCCAATTTTGTATCCTTCCCATTCTTAGTAAAAATATAAAGATTGTTTTGGAGCAGCTAAAACAGCGTAATCCGATGATACTCTATTCTTCTGTCGGCACACCCGATCTAACTATTGAAGCAGCATCAGATAACACACCCAACTCTATTGGGTTTACAAATTTTGCCATGCCGAAAGTTATTAGTGCAGAATCTAAAGCGCAAGTGCAGAAAAATGTGATGGAAACTGTTGATACTGCCCAATCCAAAGGCTCGGAGGCAATCAAAAGCCTTTTGGGGGTAAGTGAGATCGGCATCCGAAATGACATGATGCCGGCATTGGCTGGACGGTTGCTAGATATTCTAAATGGAACTAATCCCACAATGCACAAACCAATGTATGACATGAAAATTCAAAAAGAAATTCACGAAATTCAGGTAAAAGTCAAAACAAAACAATAGTTTCCATCCTAATTAAGATTTTTGTTTTTGAATTCGAATTTAGAAAAAACCACTTCTGTACAAATGCCCTGGAGGAGAAGTTGTAAGTTCTGATGGCGCAGGAATTCCCGACTGTAAAATTCAACCGAAGGTATCAGGTATCTCACTTAACAATAGATTTGCTTAATCTAGCGAGCTTCTAGAAGTCCATCTTGGCCAAATGAAATCAATTTTTTTTTTCTTTTCAAATATTTTAAGTTTCGGACTCACATAATTCATTTATCAATAAACATTTATTTCGCATACACATACTTTAAAATAAAAGTACATTTTTGTTATACTACATTAAATGGGTTTATTATTTGATTGTTGTTGTCCAAAATGAGTGCTTTGGACTTCTAACAAACGTTTATGCTAAAACTTGCTTGCATTTATTGTTGAAAATAAATTAGTAGAGAAACTAGGATCTAGTGATTTATATTTTATACTCTGAACCATTTTTGTGTGCAAGTTGTTGGTCGACAGAAATGGAAGATAGCTACAATTTTTTGTCAGCCGAATACTAAAGGATATGAAGACTAGAAGTAGTGCCTCAATACTATCTGCAATAGAACCCTCTGGCATAACAATTCGTTGCACTAAATCATGGGTAAAAGCTTGTTTGTTTGTTTTTCTTTTTAAGCTAGAAGTGGCCTTTTGTGGTACTTCGAATTTGAAACTTTATCACTTAACTTATTCACCCCTAACGGGAATGAAATTTCCCAATAAATTTTTGTTTGTAAAAAGGGCGCTCAATCGAAAAAATTCTGTGAAACTCGCTCCCTTTCCACTTTTCCGTAATTCTTAATACCAGAAGAACAAATTACAAGAGAAAACAGCGCAAAATTCCTGGAATATTTCGATTGGGAGCCCTTTTCGCAAAACACAAATTCAACGGAAAATTTTATTCCCGATAAGGGAATATTATCAGCACTGCAATCTTTTTAACCAGTTGATTTTTAAGATCTTAGAATTATGCTCTAACAAAAAGTGACTAAACTAATTTAAAATAATTTTTCCTCGTTAAATATAAAGACTTTGAGCTGAGGAACCCCATTCTTGAGATCTCATAAACATTAAGCGGCGCATATATTGCTTGCTATCATCGCATTCAAATAATTTTTCATTTTTTCCTCAGTTAAAAAGAAACGGAAAATTAAATTGAGGTTCAAAAGTGTAGAAATGTATTCAATAAATCGCTGTTGTGAGTTTGTGATGGCAAATTCCTTTCAACCATTTATAGGCGTTTGCCGAAACGAAACTTAAGCATTTATGCTCAACATAAGCAGTTGAATGAAAGTTTGCGCAGAGAAAAAAATAAAACCTAGCATCATAGAGCTCGGCTCTATAAAACGAACCAAATAAAATCGAGTTATATTTTTTTCATACATTTCTGGTTTCTGCTTTTTAATGGCCGTGTTTTATTTATACGCAAAACAAAATCAAACAAATGCTGAGTAATTTACATAATTTATTTTTATTTTTCGAATAAAATGAAATACTGAGTAGCTACACAATGTTAAATAAAACACGGCTAATATCAGCTGTGATGAAATTGAGCGGTTGCCTTTCTACTACGAGGCCATTCCAAAGGAACGGAGAGCACAAAAAAACGCTTTCAATCCCCTTTAATATATTATACCTATTATAAGTAATATTTTTTCTTGGTAATATTTTTTCTTGAAACTTTGTGGGTGTTAAGAGCATTTCATAAAGTTATCGTCCTAGAAGTTTCGGTACTCCGTCTACTCCGTTACCGTTTTTCTACTGAATAACTTTACTAGCAATTATGATATGAGACTTATAGGACGATAACTTTATAAAGTGAGCTCAGCATCCACCAAGTTTCAACAAAAAAAAATTACTTCTTCAATGAGATAACGGCATTGAAAGCGTTTTCTGCCCTCTCCGTTACTTTGGAATGGCCGTAGGGTACATATATAGAAATTTGCCTGAAAAATTGTAAATTGAGTCTCACAGCTGCAATTTAGAATGTGAATCTTGTGTGACGTAATCTTCTTCCAAGAGCACCTTGATTTCCTCTGCTTTGCCTGCTAAACCAATATTTTGAGAGCCGACATTGATCCAGAAAATAAATTTTTGATTTTTATCTATTTATATTTTGAACTAAAACGTCAAGTTTCGGTCAGGGTTTTGGTCCACTAGCACCAATCAGACCTCAAACAAATTAATGAACTCAGGTCCTCTTCGATTTTTTAAAAAGTCGCTTCATACATTCTTACGGGAAGGTATCGATATATACAAAAAAGTAATACTGTCGATGTTGATAGTTATCTACTTTTCAGTATTACAAAAAAAGATACAAATTTTATTTCGTATCATTCGTCAAAAAAAGATCCATCAGATTAGAATCTAGATTGCATAATGAAAAACCACAAGAAAAATCATTTGCGTCTACGAGCCTGAACGGCAGAACAGCTGTCAAGTCCATGTGCGCTTAATGTCAAAATTTTGTTTACAAAATTCTGCGACGTAGTTTGAAAACTTTGCTGGTTTGGTTTGGTTTTTTATTTTGTTCATAAATTTACAAAATAAAAATGTCTAAAAAAGAGGACAATCCTTTTGCAGTCCTTGGATTAAAATCATGGGTAACAAAACAATTACAAAAGCTAGGTAAACCAATAAAGATTAACCTCGTGTGTGAAAGATACGTTTGAAAAACATTTGTTTCAGGTATCAAAACTGCAACACCTATCCAGCAAAATTGTATTCCACAAATCCTTGGTGGCGCTGATTGTATTGGAGCGGCTAAAACTGGATCTGGTAAAACATTCGCCTTTGCATTGCCCATTTTACAAAAACTCAGTGAAGAACCTGTAAATCACTTTGCATTGATATTGACACCAACTCATGAACTTGCATACCAGGTAAAAAAAATTGCAATGAACTGGTTTGTTAAAGATAATCTAAATCTTTCATAAGATTTCAGAACAATTTCAAGTCGCTGGACAACCGCTTGGAGTTCGTGTGTGCGTGGTTGCTGGAGGTACTGATCAAATGATCGAAAGTCAAAAACTTATGGCACGTCCTCATATTGTAGTAGCTATGCCAGGTCGACTGGCTGATCACTTGACTGGATGTGATACTTTTTCATTTGACTCACTTAAATTTCTTGTCGTCGATGAAGCCGATCGGATGTTGAATGGAGATTTCGATGAAAGTTTGAGTGTAATTGAAAGGTGCATCCCAAAAGAACGACAGAACTTGTTCTTTTCAGCAACAATGAAGGATTTCATTAAAGGTTCAAGCATATTTCCCATATCAGATCAAGTGAGTTAAATGAATTTTACAAAAATAAAAAGAAATTCCCAATTCGTTATGATTTTAGGCATTTGAATGGTCAGAAGAGTTCAATGTAGCAACAGTGGACACCCTCGATCAGAGGTACATTCTTTGTGCCGACTATGATCGCGATATGGTATTGATTGAAGCTCTGCGAAAGTACAAAGAGGAAAATGAAAACGCTAATGTTATGATATTTACAAACACGAAAAAGTAAGTTCTATCACATTTCTAATGTGTAATGTGTTCTATATTTAATTCTACATTTGCAGATATTGCCAATTGCTTTCAATGACCTTGAACAATATGGGCATTGAAAATGTGTGCCTGCATGGTTTTATGCGACAAAAAGAACGAGTAGGTGCCTTAAATAAATTTAAATCAAATCATGTGCGCACTTTAATTGCAACAGATGTGGCTGCGAGAGGCTTAGACATACCAAGTGTACAACTGGTAATGAATCATCGATTGCCAAGAACTCCCAAGGAATATATTCACAGGTATGTTATAATATATTTTGTTTCTCCAAATAATCATGGTTTTCAAATGAAAAACAAAACAAAATTTAGAGTTGGTCGTACTGCACGAGCTGGTCGGAAAGGATTAGCTATTTCGATATTTAGATTTCCTCGGGATTTGGAATTACTCGCAGAAATTGAGACGGAAATCAACACGAAACTAACGGAACATCCAGTTGACCGTGAGATCCGTTATTGCATATATCTATGTAAATTAGAAGTTTAATATAAATTTCGTTTTTTGTTTGTTTTTTCTTTATTGTAGAAAGAATGGTAGAGCGAATTTTCATGCAAGTCAATGTCGCAAGACGTGAACAAGAAATAAGTCTCGATAATAATGATTTCGATGAAAGAGCACAAAACTATAGAAGGAAAAAATGGATTATGGAAGGACAAGATCCGGATGTCATGGAAGAAAAGTAAGTTTACTGTTGGAGTCTCAATGAAATATCTATCTAACCCCCCTTAGCCGTGATTACATTGCAAGCCATACAAGTAAGAGGTGTGGGTCTGCCGAGAAGCACATGACGTATCAAAGCCGAAGAGGAATCTCGTTTGAGTTTTTTTTAGTTTATTTGGGACAAACACCAGAAATGTCAAGATTATCACTTTTCAAACGCTGTCATAAGTAGTTTTGATATCCAATTATTAATTTTAAAGTTTTTCTACATGATCTGCGGAAGTGTGAACGCTTGATAGAATATTATAGTTGAAGTTTAAGTAACTTATGGAGCAGATAACGTAGTCTTCATTTTGGGAATCAGATAAATGGTTCTTAAGTCCTTTGAAAAATCTTAGCACTGAGTCAGTTTATACATACTTCTTTTCTCATCATCTTCTGCCTTCTTGAAAAGATTTTCATGTAAGCAAGTTGATCTTCGTCGCAATTATGTAGGTGATTAAAATGTTTTTTTTCAGTTGCACAACATAGCTTTTGGTTTCACTCTGGTATTTTGTCTTTTATATTTTCAGCTCGAGGCACGCTAGTTGAATTCCTTTACTCTATAACTGATTCCTGCTTAACCATGTCTTCCTTACTTACTATTTAATGCGATACATACCTAATTTGGTTTTTTACTTGACTACTTCTAGATACCGTAAGCAGCAAAAGGACAAACTAAAAGATATCCGTAGAAAACGTAAAGAATATCAAAAAGAAATGGCTGACAAGGAACCAGTTTTGATTCAAGATGACCGTTTTAAGTCTATCGAAACAGAACGTTTTGAAAAACCCCCCAAACGAACTGCAAATAAGTTTAAAGATACAAAGAAAAAGAGTAGTGAAACAACAAAAACTGTTGCTATAAAATCAAAAATTATAAAGAAACCATTGACTTCGAATAAACAAAATTTGAAGAAAAAAATAATAAAGTGACGACATTATAATACATTTTTGTTTTAATTTGTTAATTTAATAATAAAAAATATATTTACACATTTAATAATTCTTAAAATAAATTGAGACACATAACTAACTTTTTTATGTTATGATATCACATCACACTTTGTAAACAAATTTTAAATATTTAAAACAAAATAACTAAATTTGCAGTCGGAGTTTTGTGTTGTCAAATTTATTAATCCAACGCTATAGTTAATAATGCATCTTCTGGATGGACTTCGAGTAAGGCTTTAGCTCCATCGTTGAAAGGATAAGAAATGCTGCCATCAATCACAAGACCTTAAATGAAAATTGAAGAATTACTGAGCAAACAAATAAGACACTTTTTCTATTTTATGAACAAAATATTTTAAATGACACCTGTTGTCATTCAAACATTATTTTTATTTATATAATTTTTGGAACTAACAGAAATGCATAAAATTTTTTATCTGTTAAAGGTAAATAGTCAAATGCATTATTTTAAATCTGATTGACATTTTAATTTCAGAATTATAGAGAATATCGTTTTGATACTTTGGTTCTGATTATTTACAACTACTTTATAGTTTTTCTTATTGCAAATAAGGACATAGAATGGACTTTTCATCCATTTAAAAGTAAATTCTAATAAAGCAAACAGTTTTCTTTTTTTAACAATTCAATCGTTTAGATGATTTCATTGCTGACAATATTGGACTTGAATTTGAAAAACCAAAAATTCTTCCAAAGTTCGGATTGATTTTCCGTCTTCTTACAATTCTTTGTAATTTAAGTGGATTTCTTCCAGTTTGTATTCCGGTAAGTAATTCTAAAATATAAGCGTTGATTGATCAACAAAAAGCAACTATTATTTCTTTTTAGAAAAGAAAACATCGAGAATTTCTAATGCCTGTTCTCATATGGAATGTTTATACAATAACTGCATTATTGATTAATCTTTGTCACACATTTATTTCAATTGTATCATTGCAAATTCCATGGAAAGCTGTTTTTAGTGTGGGTGTAGCTGGTGGATTTGTTACAGCTATATATTTTAAATTAATACTTCAGCTGGTTAATTTTTATGAGCATCTTCAATTCCCTACTCATTAATTGTTTGGTTTTAAAGCCTCATGAGTGTTGATTTAAATTTGGTTAAAATTTCTAATGCATAATATTAAATCTAATAATTTTAAGATGAATATTTTTTGAGTTATGACACTAAATTTGCAATACTTACTTGCATCAATGCATTTTGATCGAACAAATAAATTTTTCACGAAATTTCGGCATGGGAAATTCTTTGGGATTGGCCAAACACCAACGCATATTTGTTCACGTATAGAGTAACACAAGCGAGGATCATCTAAAAAAAAAAAAACAAAACAAAATTAAAATTAAAAAAAAAAAAAAAATAATAGCTTGCAGTATAATATTTCCCCTAAAACCTTTTCTTGCAGCACATGTGCCGCAGAATCTTACTGGATTTTATATGAAATAAGTTCTTTTTATTGATGCGAATCAATGAAAGGAAGTTTCCTATTATCTTAAATAATCCATTATGGATTATTATTCACTCCTTTTTGTATGTGTACTATTTTTCAAATAATTCATCCGTTTTGTGAAGAGTCGTATGCAGAGCTTTTTGTTGCTGCATCAACAACTTTTTCTGATAAACAGTACTGTGGGTGGACCTCTTGGCGGTCTTTCTCCAACGGATGTCTCAAGTTTTTAAGAATGCTCACCGTTGCATCAACAACTTATTTTTAACCCTTGGATAATAACCCTTGATTTATATTAAATATGCTTATTGGTGGAGGGCTCGGCTCTGCGGGGCTGCTTCAATTTTTTTTTTTATGGACAGAACTTGCATTTGAGTATTTTAACCATCGATTTTTGATAAATAAAAAATTTTAGTTTTGTTACTATTTTTCATGAATTTGGACAAAATTACATACTACAAAATTCACCATAATTACCAAAAGTACTTATATGTCATAGTATTTTTTTTTGCCAAATTGGATTCTACAAAGCAAGAATCTATACTTAACATTAAGTCCTAAATTTGGGTCAATAGTATACATTGACAATGGCAGTTCTAGCTTCAAGAAGAATACCCGCTTCCAACCATTAGAGTTGTACTTAGGCAAATTTATTGCTCAACGATTACTGCCGAAGCAGATGGGAAAAATATTTCTTGTATCGACGCAGGAAATCTAAGCATTTCGCACCATTATCGGTGACGATTTTAACATGATAACATGAGATAATTTCACAGAAGGTCGTTTGTAGTACACAAAATAGTCGACGTGTGCCGTTTTTCGCCTGGACCTTTCACTTGGACTTTATAAATGTAGTTTTTCAAAGAAGATCAGATCAGGCGACGATTTTAGGTTACTGCTGCTCACTAAGAAGCTTGAAAGAATACCTCGTCAAAAGATGGTGGCAATACTTTCCGGTCCAGCGGATTTATGTACTTTTTCAACTCTACTAGTGTGTATGGAGATTGGTCCGAAAAACTAAACGGTGTTCTCCGTTAACCGTTAAAATTTTTCAGTAGAAAAAAAGTTACACATACGCCACAGTGACCCTTTCAGTTTAAACGAATCAAACAAATTTCTATCGCTGATCAAAAAATTAAACCCTTCACTGACTTTTTAAATTATTTGTTGGTCAATCGCAACTAAAATCTCGGAGAAAAAAATACTATAACCTCACATAATTTTGTTATTCTTTTTGATAAGCTCTAAAACTTACCTGCTAAGAACAATAGATTTTTATTATATTCATCGGCAATTTGTTGAGCATCTATGTTTTCCAAATTGGCATTATTTCCAGGAAGAATTTTCACTAAATCTTCAACGTGTCTCTTTGTTATTCGATTGATGCTGTTAAAGAAATTTGACAGTTTATTATTTCTGTTCTTTTATTCTTTTAGTTCATTGAGTATTTAAAATGAGAATGTTTCAATTTTACCTTGTATGCCATGAAGTCGAACCTGATCCAGTGCTCACACAGAGACCTGAACTCTTGGTTTTGTTAATCACATCTGAATGATCGATTACCATGTTTAAGTGTGAAACTCGAGCAGATAAAGTTTCGCCAATGAAAACCTTTACACAAAAAATTAACAACAATTTGTTTTATGAAATTAAAAAAAAAATATCATTACTGACTTCATTTAAGGCCAGGTACGGTAGAACTCGCATCATCTTCGCATTATATTTCTTTGCAAATTCCTTACTCAGGCTCTCCGGGACAGTCTGTATTTGTTCCATCTTCGACACTCGGTGACTATGCAAATCTGTCGATTCAGGCATGTCTCCATTATTTCCCAAAAGAGTTGTACGTATTCTTGATCGCTGCATCCATCGAAAGTCTCCCTTAAAAAGAAAAAAAAATGTTAAAACAATTTTATAAATGCAAAAGTACTAATGTACTTACGCTCTTGATTCTGGCAACTGCATCTTCCGGACATTCTGAGAAACGTTTAGGTAACATAAGTCTTCCTTCTGAATGTTTTGGGTCTGAATTGAACCCAACTATAGGCGTTTTCTGTTGACTTTTTGCAAACAGTGGACTAGCTCTCCCAGCAGCCAATAGAAAGGTTCCATCGCCACCAACTGGTACCAAAACATCAGCCCATTCCATTGCTTCCTTGGTGAGAGAGGTCCTAAATTTAACTTTATAAAGTTAATTATAAATGAATGAAGCGTACGACGACAACAAAGCTGGTGGTAAAAAAAAACACTTGGACGAAAACAAACTATTCAAAGTAATCTACCTGTTTACTAGTTTAACTTCGCAACCCACATCTTGAAAGCTTTTGGCTATTTTAATTTCGAAATCCTTGTGTACATTATGTAGGGCCAGTAATGTATCGTAATCTGTTCCGCGATTTCTCAGCCTCTTTTCCAGCTGATCTTTGTTGAGATTGGAATGGCGCAATTGTTCGAATTCATAGCGTGAGAATTTTGTAACAACCAATGCACGTTGTAATTTGAATGCGTCATTACGACGATGTTGATTACTGTATTTTCGTGCGATACGGAAATCTAAAAGTGATAAGAATTTTAGTTGATATTTTTTGCACAAGGTTCTTATTTATACAATACAACAATAGATTTTGTTTACAAATATGAAAGGTTTCATATCAAAAGAAAAATAATCAAGAATTTGTGCGCATTTACTTTACTTTACTTTAAATTTCATATCATATCTTCTCCCAAAAAGATTTGATTAGATAATATTTGTTTAGGTTCTGGCGTCATAAATGTTATAATGACTGATCAAAAGATCACAAAGTACAGCACGTTTTTCCTTACCTCTCGTCTTATATTTTAAAATTTTTTGAATTATGAAATAGAATTAATATTCAAGATTCTATTTTGAAGTAGAGCTATTATCGAGGTGTATCGTGAAAGGATTAACAAACTTTAGTGCATACGAGTGGGCGATTAATCGAGATGCAAATCTACAGTGGTGGCTAAAGTTCAAGCCAGGATGATCTATGTACTTAATGAGCATCTTTAATAGTCTACTTCGACATAGCTTCAATGTGTTTGCAACGATTTTTGTTAATATTGTTTTTAGTTTTTATATTTATTTTGTAGTCAAATTAAGGCAATAGACACCACAAATGAAACAAAAAATCAAACAATATGCTGTCGGTAATTTTTGTTCGAAAGCGCGAACGATTTCTTTCGGTTACATGAACCAAATCTTTCGCACAAAGGATAACGTTTATTCGCTTTCGTCATATGGAATGTCCCCCAGGCCTTAATCCAATAAGCAGTGGATTGATTAGCCTTATCTTAAAAGTTATTGAAGAATCGGGCCTTCTAGGTTGGGATTAGGTAAGCACTTTTGGAATGATGAGAACCGATTTACTGAGTACCAAAAAGGGACAACAAAATAAAAGACCACGTGAACAACTAGATATTATTGATTCGTTCTCGAGATATGGTGAACGAAAAAAAGTGTCACAAACGTACGAACGTACATACACTACACACACAGAAATCTTTCTAAAATCGACGGATTCCGATTCTAGTGACGTGAAAACGTCGAGAAATGTCAAAATTTTCCCTTCGACAAATCGCCCAAACAGCAAATGATCACCTGGTTAGGATTGCACCAGCAGAAATGAAGACTTGGTTGAAAAAGCGAAAACTTCTCAAAGTTTCTTAAATTTAACTTGGAAGAGTGTTTACTCAAACGAAAGCATTACTCTTTCTGCAAAATATAAAATATTTAATTCCGTTGTCAAACCTAAACTCTGCTACACTGCACAAGTATGGGGAATTGATGAGTTCGATGCGATTGAAAAGTTTCATGGAAATTTTTAGAAAAATTGTTTGACCTACCACTGAATACACCAAACTATGCTCCATATCTCGAAACTGGTCTACCCAAACTTTTCACTAGCACACTAAGGTCCCAGGCGGACTACATTGTAAATGTATTTCCTTACCGGGATGACCGCCTCACAAAGAAAATCGCTCTTTATGAAATAAGAAATGAAGATTGGTGGATGATAAAGTGGAAAAGTCTAGGACAAACTTACGGAGAAGTAGTGGTATTGGATCCTGGCAGCTTAAACAGTTTATAGTAGCAGATGTATCGAATAATTCAAGCGCACGAAAATTCTATACATAATGCATTTATAGAAAAGGCTTTTAATTCCGAAAGTAGAATCTTGTATACGCAACTAAGATTTAACTTAATGGAAAGAAACTATTTCAACGACACAATGACTTTCAGAGAAATATCTTTAATATTTAAAACACGATGTGGAGTTATGTGTCTCAATGGACTGGACGTCACAGTGGAAGTTTCAACCATCAGGAAAGAAAAATGCCTAGATTATGCATCTCTGTTGTAAAGCTCCTCCCTTTTTTTGTGATGGGGAATACACACTGCCCCGTTAGGATTGTTAAAAACGTCACCTGAGGCTTCGATTTTAAGGCTACGCGCTGTCATGCTACTTTTCCAACCTAGGCTCCGCTATAAACTCAGACAGAGGCATGAACTTTGTCAAGCGAGGATGAGAAAACTTCAGATTGCTTTGAAAGAAAATTTCTTTGGGTTATTTATGGTCCTGTCTATCTACAGACGAAATTTCAACGGTGAATTGTACAAGAAAACCAAGTTTGACCAGGTGGTCGTGTCCTTAGGAGCGAAACAACTATTCTCCAGCCCGTAAAGTTTTTGACTCTACCACAGAGCAGAGCAGCAAAAGAAGGCCGTTACTGTGGTAAACTCAAGTGGAAGGGTGTGCGTAACTTAAGACTGTATGTTACGGAAAGTTTAGGTGTTTTTAAACTTTCGAGAGGGATTTTTTTCCAATTCAAACATAAAATTCAGCTTAATAAACCTTAAACAGCTTAAATAGCTTTAATTCTAGCCTATGAACTTGGTGGTAACAAACACAGGTTGTTGTTTTTTCATTCAAACCTTAATTTAATTACGCACTCCATGCAACATTTATACACTTCGGCTGGATTTTTCAATTATTAGCTAAGCTTTTAGAAGAAAAAAATAAGAAAAAAAAAGTTATTGCTAGGAATAGACTCTATCTGAGCTTTATCTGAATATTGAAAAATTGGGGTTAAATCCAATTAGCAGCAAAAAAATAAAACAAGTTCCTTGGAGCTGTGACCTATTTTTCTAGATCATAATTTTAAACAAGTCATTATCCCCATGATATTTAATTGTGTTAGCAATTCTTTTCGTTTTTCAGATAACAATCGAATCTTATCTCATAACATCAAACATTTAACATTTTAAATAAATGCTGCTCATCAAAAAATAAAATTTAAACCTAGAATCGTGTCTTTAGCTGATCAAAATAGAGCTACATCATGCTCTTCTATAATCATTCTTATCAACGGACTTTGTTTTTTTTTTATATTTCTTTTTTCATATAGCTCCGAAAAGATAAGAATTTTCGTACATTTTATAGATAACAGACAGAATTAACAGCCTTTTGAAAACGTTCATATTTGATATAATATTATAAACACTTTACAGGAATTTTATTTAACAAATATTTTTACAGGTAGGTAAGGATTAAGGAAATAGGAGTTTAATAATGTATAATTATTTATTGATAATTCCCACAGAAAAATGTAGGTAACCTATACAAGTTAGGTAGTTGAGGAATAAAATGGAATATGCCAATTATTAACAAATAAATAAATATTTAAGTTCTCACCATTTAGGGTTTGACTAATGATTCCTTTCGACTTCAACATTGAAAATACTTGTTTGTGTATCATAACATTTACGTATTGGTAATTTATATTATTAGAAGCTAACTTTTGTTTTTGAGTTTTTGTTATTATAATTCAATTAATGAAGGTTAATTATGTGCAACTTTGTTGTGGAATAAACAAAATCAAAATAAAATTCAGATTTGTTAAAAAATTAAATAAAAAAGCACTCAGTAAAATGTTGGAACTTGGAAAGCTGACAAACGGGACGAAAACGACTGAGTGCAACAGAACCGAATGATAAATTGATAAGCAAAATATACGAATGACAAAACAAAGAAGAAAAAGCTAGAAAACATTTGTTGTTTTTTTTTCGCCGCAAAATATGACATTTCCGAAGATGAGTTTGACATTTTGAAAGGGTAGAGCTGCCATGTGTAGTTAAAACATTTATCATTAAAAAAAAGTCATTGTACTTGTTAATCATTGCCCTGACAGTACGTTCACAGGACAACTTTCATATTTAGCATTAGATTTTCAGAAGTTCTGATTGGTCGGAAGATACTGAAATTGCAGATCATCTAAAAATTCAGTGACATTTGACCAAACAGGTTTCCCAAAAAGTTAGTACTGACTGTCAAATTCGGTCCTGTTAACGCGAAGTGAATCGTGGTATAGCCAATGAGCCTGTGCCGAACTGTTCGGAACTGGAACATATATTTTTAGGGTTTCAAGTTTAACTAAAATTGCAAAAGTGAACATTTTTAAAACTTCTTTTCCCGGCAGGTAGGTAGGCTTTATAAAATGTACATGGAGTTCATGCGTATACGAGAGTTTTTTTCCCGTATACCGTTACGGCATACACCTACCGTAAAATGCCGTGTTCGCGGTATATGGAAAGAATATCTCCGTCTGAACCAGGCCGTTTAATCCCAAATCACATCGGGAAAATAAATATAATACGATCAGAAATTGGGCCCCTAGTAACAAGTTTCTGGGAAATGCATTGCTCATAAAAACCATACGTACAAAAAAAATCTTGAACTTCGTCGTTTGGAGTTCCCGAGGATGCATTTGAAAAAAACTTATAAATTTAGAAAATTCCGTCGTTTGAATGAAACAACATACTAACGGAATAAAGCAGTTAGTAACCAGTCACCAGTGTCAACCTCTTTCCACTCATCTCCCTCATAATGTACAGCGCAATGTTGCTTTATGAAACGATCAGTACACAGAAGAAGTGAAATAAACCGCATAAACAACTACAAACTTGTGTGGCCTGGAAAAAATGATAGTCGGTTCAATACACTTTGATAAACAATGAAACTCGTTCTAGGCTTCAATTTATCATGTTGGAGTTTGACGTAGTACAATATGTGCTTTGCCATCGCCAAGTGAAGCCCAATTCGGGCATTAATTTATCAAATAAATCGAACATAAGTAGAGGTACATCGATTTAGAACTACTAAAGGAAGGAATCTGATGATCGAATGTGGCATCCTCTGAAACAGGTATAATTCCAGCGTACGCTAAAATCGTTCTAACAAACATCGAAAGAAAAGTCACTGTTTACATCCCCAAATCCCGGGGCCAAAATACTGCCAGAATTTTGAATTCGATATTACAAACCAAATCATACGGAAACGATTGTTAATTTTAGATTGCGTCTTGCGGGACAGATGGAAACGAGTAAACCCTCTTGAAACAATTTTTTTGTTAGCATAAAAGGAAGATTTATCGTAGTGGCAACAAAAACTGCAATGCTAATGGATTGCACTTTAACTTCCAAACGGCTGTCCTTGGTTCTGCAAGAATTATACCTACAGACCATACATCAAAATATCTTTCCAAGAATAGGTACCAGTCATATTATGCTATCACTCACACCCCAAAACCTGCTATAAGTTATTACCAGTAATCGCCTCTTCTTATTGTCAACTACCCCATAAATAGGGAATCCTCAACACACTTCAATAAGTCTAGTTGCAGTCTATTATTGCAGACTACCAGTGTTAGTCAAACCATCTATCTATTCTTTTAAAGCAGGGGCAGCAGGGTAGTCAGGATAGTTATTCTAAGCTTTGGCACTCCAACTTAGCTTTCCACCTGCTGATTCCGCCCACTTTCTTAATGAAAATTGGCTCAAACCGGTCAAATGTCTGACGCAAAGTGGTTTTGTAAATTCGGCCCATTAATTTAGGGGTACCAAAAATTCAGAGAATTTTGCCATGGATCGATTTTGAAACCTATACTCCTCCTCTTAGTTGCAAGTAATTCTTAGATCGTTCCTGTAGCATTTTAATAGTAAGGTTTCGTATCATCTAATCTGAAGCCGAGATAGTTCCAGAGAGCTCCCCAAAAATATCTGGAATGTTGGGCTTAAAAATGTCTTGAGTTTTATTAATCGGATTTTCAAGATTGTGGCCTTCAGACTTGGCAAAAATTGAGCATCAGTCCTCTCATAAATGAACAAAGTTGTGTGTTTTAAACTAAAACTTATTTTGTGAAGGAAGCCGTTATCATTTCATTTACTTAACAAATAAATGATTTTAAGATGTTTACTGACGTTTAATTGACGAAGGAAGCTAGTTGCCTTTTTTCATCTTCGTAAAAAAAACATCACAAACAAATTCATGTCTACAAGATCAATCAGCCCAACGTTGTATTCCTCCGAGTTGAAGAGCATCTATTCAGAAAACCAAGATTGTTTTTTTTTAAGATAAAGTATAAAAAATATTTCAACATATCTATTTTCAGTTAGTTTTTTATTTATAAAATTTACTTTTTTCAAACGCAAAATAGATTTCTATATTATAGAAAAATGCATACGTTTTAACTCGTCTACTTCTTGGCGGCTTGGCCAACCTTTGCCTTCTTGGTACCACGAACCTTCTTCATCCTGTTTCTGCGTTCCTTACGCTGCTTGCGGGTCTGTTTCTTCTGTTCGAAGAGACCATGACGTGCCAGACGATGTTTGGGTTCGAATTTCTTGGCAAAGTCCAAGGTATCGTAGATGAGACCGAATCCGGTGGAACGACCGCCTCCGAAGTTGGTTCTGAAACCGAAGACGAAGCACACATCTGGGGTAACTTTGTACATGCTAGCGAGTTTCTCGCGGATGTCTTTTTTGTTGACCGATGCAAGTCCTGGATGGAGAACATCGCAAACCATTTGTTTCCTGCATAGCAGGCGGTTTGTCATGAATTTTCGGGTACGAATTGTGGCTGTTGTTCCAGACATTTTGAAGGATCTGTGAAAGGAGATTAGATTGTTTAGTGATTTTGATAGAAAAATGGAATTTGTTGGTGAGACAAAATTCAAAAAAAAAAAAATATTCTGTGGAACTGAAATAATCAAAAAAGGCACTCATGATGGAATACACTACAAACATAACCTAGAAGGCCATTTTAGCACACGTGTGTATTTTCATGGAATTTTGGCAATACTTCATTCACTTGATAATTTTTCAATTCGGCACAGATGAAAGCATATTTTTTGAGTTGTTTAAACAATTTTGAAAGTTATTTTACCTGTTAAAATACTAAAAAAGTACCTAAACACGTCTTTAGTGCGAGCACAATTTTTAGAGAAAGAAAGATGGCTTCCATGAGTTTTTTTTCATGTACGTCAAGTTGGCTAACATGAAACGAGTCTCGTTTGGTAAAAGTCATTTTGGGAGTGTGTTCGGTAGGTATAGTAATAGGAAAGTGTTCAATTCACAATGATTATTATTAATCTGTTTGCACATTGACTGTTGGGATAGCCTGTTGCGACTTTAGCTCAAGAGATAATTTAGTTTGATAAAAATAATGATTTCTTTACAAATTATCTCATTACGTTTGAAAGTTCATTTGCTATTTTCTATATCTGACTCTTCTCTCTTAGAAACCCCTTTGTATCGGCGATGAAGTTTGTTTCCTTCTCCCCTATACAGAACAATATTATGACCAATTCACAATGCAGAAATTGTAGAAATAGGTGTGTGTGAAAGATATTTCGAACTAATTTCGTGCAAAGTCAGCTGTTACACGCTGACGCTAGAGTCATGCCTCTTTTTGAAAATCAATGAGTGCGAAGGCATGCTCCTCCATGTGAACCCTCTTATTTGGAAGCTTATTTGGCAAGTTTGATCGAAGCCATTTGCCCTAGTCGAAGCAGGCTATTAATAATGGTTGTAAAATTAGTGGTCTCGACCACTCTTAAAGTTGAGGACGCTAATTTCGAAAACTTCGATAAGATCCACTTAAGCTAAGAGCACTCGATAAATACCGGTCTAAGAGTCGTCAACACCAATCATAAGTAACTAATATTTCTTGGTGAATAAGTTCATGAGCGTTCTTAAGTTATGAGCATTCGGTGATTACCGGTCTAAGAGCAGTCGAGGCCACTCGACCTATTTCCAGCCAGCCGAAATACGGCTAATATGTTTCTTCAGAGTCCTCGACAGAATAAACAACACAGAAACAAGAACACAACACGATAATCCACTTCTGAATTTTTTTCACACTACATTTTTACTTGCGATATAGGTACTATAGCACGAGTTTAGGATTCGTAAAAAATAGAACTCGAGTTAACAATCAGACATGTCATTACGATGATAGAAAATGCGAAAAAAGTAGGTCTGGCAGTTCTGTCTGTCCGACTGTCTGTCTGTCTGTCTGTATGTCTGTCTGTCTGTCTGCCTGTCTGTGTATACCTCCAGCTACATCCTAACACACTGAAGCGATTTTCTTCAAATTTGGTGGTTAAGGATCTTTGGTGATTCCCTAGGGGCGAAATTGATTTTTTTTTACAACCAAAACTAACTAACAGAACCATATAACAATTAAGAAAAATAATTTTTTTTTCAAAAACGGCTCTAACGATTTTGATTCAAATTTTTGTGCCTGCTTCTGTTAAAAGGGTCATATTTTTGAAATTAATGAAATGTTTGTAAAAATTCTACTAACTGTACCTCCCATAGAACCATTTGTTTCATTTTTGACTTTCACTTAAACGACTGAACCAATTTTGATGCATTTTCTTATACGGAAGCTCCAAAAAAATTTCAAAACAATATTTTTTGGATTTTAAAAAAATCTTTCAATTTTTTTTTTTAAATCAATTTTTCGAAAACGGGTTGAAATTTTGGTTTTAGATGTGCAATAATATTATCTTGAAAATGGCATACTTACTTTATTTTTAAACTAGGTTTGAGTATTTTTATATATACAAAATAAATTTAAAAAAAACGGCTCTAATGATTTTCAATTTTTTTTCTAAAAATTTATCTTTTTTAATGAAAAAAAATGGCGTTCTTAGTTTGGAACTCAAAACAATTTAAGGAGTTGCTTATATTATTTTAGTAATGAATTTTATTTTTATTCTTTAATTTTTTATAAAAGTTTTTACTTTTAAAAACTTTATATATGAAATTTTAGCATCCTTAGCAACTTTGACCCCAAGAGCAAGTAAGTGCGACCCAGTCGTGCATTTTTTTTTATGCAGGGTGTTTTGATAGCACCTGTATTCTTAAAGTAAGCATAATTTTGTAAATGGTGCATATTACACTATGGTATGTACTAAATGCAGCAAACCTGTCTGCACAATGCACCACATTGCTAATGTATCGGACACATTCACAGGAGGAAAATACCAATACAGTTTCTGCTTTGCCGGATATAGCTGTGGTTCATCTTGCACTACTGGTGCATTTATCACCACCTCACCCTAACCTGTGTTTTTCATTAATATTTTATTATGTTTGACCTACGTTCATATTTTTTTTTTAATCCTTAACTTTTCTTTCTACAAAAAAGAACACGTGACTTTTCAATTGCAACAAGTACAAATTGATTTTTCTAGAATCTCTTGAATCCAAATGCAATCAAAAATTCTTAGAATGTTACCTGTTGTGTTGTCTGATTTTTACTTTATCTATGATATACTTATTGAATTCATTTTAGAAATATAACAATGATGGATAGCTTGAGGCACAAGCTACAAGTGATTGCCGTCACACGATATGCGTGTTGCATAATTCAAAAACAAGGACAAAACGATTATTAACTTCCTTAATTGTTTCATAACTATCGACTTTGGAGATAGAGGTTTGTGGCAACAAAACTGTGTCACTAATTAAATTAAATAATTAAATTTAAAACTACCTTTATATTATTTATCTTAATTTGCTGTACAATTTATTAACTTCTCGCTTTTTTTGAACTGATATCGCTATTCTATAAAACAAATATCCAAATGCAATTAAGCCCAATGTAATGAAAAATAATATTACAACAACATCTGCTAGATAAAGTTCATACGATGAAATCTCAGTACCAACAACTCTCAAGTGTGATGAGTCTTTGAACTTTAAAATATGTTCAATCCAAAATGTCGATGCTTGTACAGCTCCCAAAGGTCTATCTCTGAATTTTGAAGAGATTTCTCGAGCTGTTGTTTGAAATATTGGATCTGTAGTTAGTTTTTGAAGACTCCAAGCAAGAGAAGCTTCGGTGAGGTTAGAAAAGTCCAATTTAATTCCGATTCCTAGTTTTTCAACAACTCTAAGGTTTAAATGCTGGGTACGGAGAAAAGATATTATATGAAAAAAAAGTTTGTTAAATGTAAGTTATTTCTATATACTCACTTGGTCACGAAATACTGGTATTCCCAGTATTGGAACATTTCTCAAAATTGCTTCTTGCAAGCCCAAGAGTCCTCCACTGGTCATGAAAAATGTTACATGAGGATGTGCTAGTACGTCACTTGATTGAACAATATTCTGCAGAAGTAGATTCTTTGGTTGATTGTCTATTTTCTTCAAATCGCAATGCCAAAGAACTTTTTCTTTTAGTTTTCCAAACACTTTAAGTATTGCATTCAATTTATCACTATCGAGGTCAGAGCACTTTAAAACAGTTCCTAAACTAAAGTATATGGCACCTTCGCGAGCATCATCCAGAAATCTTTTGATATTCCACTGAATTTGCTGAGCCTGTTTGATGTGGATCCCTCCAACGGGAATTATATTTGGCACAGATGGTCTGGCAGTTAGAAGTGGTGGATAGTTGTTGAACAGAGTAATGGAGGTTCGACTTAAAAGTTGGGAAATTGGAGGTAGTGTTCCTAAAAATAAAATTATTTATATTAGAGACTAGATAAAAAAAAAAAACATTCATGATGATCAACTCACTTCCAAGTGCTGAAAAGTGTTTCTTTGCCACTACGTCCTGACCAATTAAGTCTTTCTGCCTTTGATTCCTTCGCTCTGTACATTCGAATATATTTGAAACCCTTTGCGTAAATGAAATGTCTTGAGTGTAAGTTTCATAATCGATTGGTGAGCATGCACTTGGAACAGCTGATTCAACAAGAGAAGTCATGTAATTTTCAAAATTAGAAGATGCCAATGCAACTACTGGTGTTTCAAAAATTTCTCCAATCATAAGAAGAGCCTCTGTGTGGAATAAATCTACCACAATGAGATCGTACTGAAATTTTTCTTTGGAACTTAGTATTTGTTTAATTTTTGGTTGTTGCAGAAAGAAATCAACTAATTCAGCACCAGTTGTTCTAACAGCCTTGTGTATGCTACTTGGTGAAGAATGTGATGCTTCAAATATATTTTTTACTCCGAGATCATTTTGAACTGCAATAATAAGTGATTATCAAAAGTTTAAGAAATTTCAAAAAGCTATATAAAGTGAAGATTAAATCTTACCGTTTGTCCAAAAATCATAAATTGGTACAATAATTTCCTCATAATTGTCTAGTTTTTCTCCTAACCTAAAACTACTTATTGATGTGATCTATAAGTTAATGAGTAGTTCCATATATTTAAACAAAAAATTACAACAATTTAATAAAACTTACATTATGATTATTTTTTGCGAGTCTTGTCATCACTGGTTGAATGGAATTAAAATGACTTTGACTAGGAAATGCAAAAAGACCTAAAATATTAGCACCATTTACTTGAGAAGCTATAAGCCCAAAATATATTCCAAATACCAAAAACGATCCCATGTTTTCTAAACAAAGTAAATGAGAATACATACAAATTTTAATTTGATGTCATAAGTCTTAAGATATCTCAAAATGTACATGTTTGTGACTAATATGTAGTTTCAATATTTATTCAATATTTGATTGTTGAAAAAAACTGTCTTTCTTCTTTTATAGACTTTTAATCTCCTGGGGCTTATAACACCAAACCAAAAGTACTTGTATTACAAGTGAAATCTTTCAAGTTTCCATTCAAAATTGAGCAATTTCACTTGTAGGTAATACAAGTACTTGTAATTTTGTGTTATATGCCAAGATCGATATATCTTTACTAAGTTTTTTTTTTAAATCATATAAGTGTTTTTGGCTGTAATCCGCTACATAATACAAATAAGTAATTGGCGAGAAACTGAATAATTTTTTACTTTGCGTTTTCCATTTAATTTTTTGGAAATTGAACCGGAAGTTATTTAAGTCAGTTGTTATTTTCTAGCCCTTTTCCCATACCATTTGACCTAAAATTTTATATGAATTCATTTTTTAAATTCAAAAAAATTTCCAAACAAAATATTTGTCGTTCATTTCTGAAAGCCTATTTACGCGAAGTTAAGTTGAGGTTGTACTGTAACAAAAAATTAAAATATCTTAAAAAAAAAATTGGTTAGTAGCTATTAACTGAAGTGTATTGTCCATTTCTGGCTAAAAATGTACCAGTTCCTGCATTAATTTCGCATGTTATGATCAATTATTTGCAAAACAAATTGAAATCTTTATTTTAGAATGGTAAACTTTAATCTCAAATATCTCGACTCTCCCATTAGATAGTGATTTTAAAAATATTTCACTCATTTAAGATACCTAATGTCACCTTTTATTTGGTACTGCACACACTATAGATACACGCTTGGCCAAGTCCTAACAGTACAAGATACCCTGTCATCGAAATTTGAAATAAACAAAAACAAAAGTTAAGATACACATGTTCTGGTGCATTTTACACAGATCATCCAGAAGTAGTTTAGTTTTGTTTCTGAAAATTTATACCTTCTTGTATTTTTTGTTTATTTGTCGTAGATAAGAAAATCCAAACCACATGTGAACACTTAAAGAATCTTTAAGATCTTACAATTACAAAAAAAAAAAAATATAAAATGTGACCACAGAATCAAAACATTGACCTATGTTTGATAAACAATTCCATTTCATAAGATGGACCGGATCTTATTCACTCAACCTTATCACAGTTTACTTAATTTTATGTTATTTGATTTTTAAAAAAAAATATTATTGTATCATTTTGAATTGCACTTTCTTATTTTAGATTAATCTTAATAAAATTCATGCATTTATTTCAAGAAATTCAAGTTAAAACAATTATTCTTCTTGTACCAAAATTTTTGTTTGAGTATGTAAGCAAAATTAATTAGATTTCCAGGCAGTTCTAATTTAAGATCGGCAACTACTACTCTAACACCACAGCCTCTAATTTCAATCTTCAGACTACTGACTATGAGGAAATGTGATAGAGCCAGACAGCCAACAATGAACGCGATCTGACATAAAATATGCTGCGCAGTGCAAAATAAAAGTCTGGATTCTGGAATATTGTTTGTGTGTGAATGACTGTTGGAATGTAAGCATTTTTCAAATTTACATTGAAAAATGTGCTTATTAATTAAAAGTGAATGGGAAAGTTTAAATTATAGTGCTATGGTATGACTTTAACTTATTAGGTTTTTAGGTAATGTGATTATCTATTTTTTTGGATAAGGGCATTTATGTAGTTACATATCCTATAAGCTCGAAAATCTTGTTATAAAAAATATAGCCTGATAAGATTTCAAAATATGAATTTTTAAAAAGTATTTTTTAATGTTTGCGATTTGATTTTCTCTATAGACATTTTTTTTTTAAAGTACATAATAGTTTTTTATGAATAAAATTTCAAATATTTTTCAAAAAAAAAAAAAATACAAATTCTTTGCAATACACTTAAAAAAAAAACAAATATTATGTACAAACAAAAAACAAAGCTGGTCAAAGTAAGTCATAAGAGAAATCAAACATAATATGCTTCTGTACTTTATAATTGAAATTTTTATCTGCAGCCAGAGTACATGAAATATGAATTAAAGGGAAGTGGTAAACTAAATCATATTTGTGTTTTAGAATTTTGTTTAATTAGAAAAATAGCTCGCGATTTACATAAAAGGCCAAAACGTGATTTACACTACTGTCTTTTTGGATTGCAAATCGTAGTTAATTTTTTAAGAAAACTCAATAAATTTAATTGTGTAACAGAAAGAATTTAAAAATAACACTGCAACGTAAAACGCCTTCAAACCAAATTATACTTTTCCAAAGGGTTTTAGCACGCTGAACTCGAAGCTAAAGTCAAAACCACCCTACGTAACCACGTTAAATTTTCGAAAATTGCTAGTATAAATATGTAACATGTTTTTTTTGGTACATTTAACGTCGAATTTCTTTACTGGTAAATAGTTTATTAAAAAAACTGTCAATAAAACTTTTTTGTAAAAGTGAAGTGCATATCATCTGTCTAAATCTTAATTTTGCCGAACGGAATTTTCATACCAACCCATTTTAAACTTCCAAATCTAAATCAAAAGTTGGTAACCTTCTAAATATTTATATTTAAACCGTGTTATATTTACACTCTTTTACAGCTTGAAGAGATTTCTCTACAGTCAGAGTGAGAAGTGTACAGGATAAAGTGCACAAATAAGGCCTAGTTTTTCACTGCTGAATTAACTCTGAGTTAACATTACTAATCGATTTAGATCGGTATGCGTGTAATTTTCAAAGTGTCTCTTTCAATTTTAATATAGAATCTTTAAATGATAAAAATAATATAGATTCTTTTTTTAATCCCGGGGTAAACTCACCAAATTCGGTTGGTTAACCTTGGTTTAACCTCGGGATCAAATCTGACTAAAAAACGAATTTGAGAGATTAACTCAAGGTTGATTCTAGTACCAGCCAGTACCAGAATGATCTCGCATTGAAAAACTGGGCCTAAGAGTATAAATTCAGAGTGGACGTTTAACGCCTACGCCCGTATATTATTTTTAAGCTATCAAACAAAATTTTTCTTCTTGTAATCTGAACAACCCAACCATATCTTTCCAACCCGGGAAAATCTGTTTTGCCTTTCATCATTTTCCGAATGTCTCTCATTTCATAACTTTTTACTTATAATTAATGTTCAATGTATTTTAAACTTAAATAAATACAAAACACTTTAAAATATAGTTACAATACACAAAAATGACATTCCTGAGCCTTATTCAAGGATATTCTTATTATTAAGTCTGGGTTATTAATTACATATATGTACATATAGTATTATTATTATTCCAATTGCTGCAATGTGTATCCGTACACTTAATCCGAGGATTATTTAAATTCTTTTAAATTTAATCCTTCTTGTTTTTGAAATTATGTTCGAGAACATACCACAGTAATTAATCATCAAAATGATTTACTTTAAAACCGCAGACAATGAAATGGTTTAATCAGGCTATTGATTTTATGGAGAACATTGTAACACTTAGAATTCAATTATGGTGATTACTTTAAATTTTTCTAAAGAACGCAAAAATCTTAATAAAATTATTATTATCTATCATCTATTTGCAATTACAATAGAATTCATTCTGCCTCACACCAAATCTTTCCTCAAAGCATAGAAAGTAATTAATCCTTTTGAAAAAATAAAATACATACTTAGGTGGTTGAACTCATCAAGAATTCACCTTCTGTTTGATACAAACAAATCTTAAAGGCAAAACATCTCACACTATGGGATATTGAATTTCTGCATAACCACACATCTGGATCAATGAACAAAGCAAATGGTTTTGTATTGTGAGCACATACGTTTTGTAATTCCTTGCAAGGGTAGATACGTACCCGACCACCAGGACCAAGACAAACTTTTAACACAAAAGATAACACAAAAACAAGTGCATTCATCAGTTAGTTAGTACAGGGTACAGCACGTGGTTCTTTTAAATGTATACAACCGACACTTTCCAATTTCTGAGGAACAACGCATAACAAAACAATGCACAGAACATCAACATCAAATTAGTACGCACAGAGTATATGATGATGATGATGATGGTGAAGTAAGTTTGCAATCCTCAGTTTAATGAGATTGAGATCTTAAGGTTCATCACTCCGTAAACTGTTCTCTCTTGCTGTTCATTGACCATATTCGGAAGTTGTGATATTAAATTGAAAGAAAGTAACAATAGATCACATTGAAATCTATATAAGGATGCTTCAGAGCTACGTGCTGCATCATTGAACTTTGCTTTCTTTGTTTAATATGGAAATGGGAAAGTTTAATAGATACCCAGTATTCCCAGTCATAAAATGTATCTCATAGTTGGCAATTACGAATTTCATGTCCTTTATGTTGAACCGACGAAGCACCCAAACCAAAATCTTTTCATGCCAGTACCTTAACCTTTGTCCTTTTGTGGATATTTAAATGAAATTTAATGTATTGCAAAATCTACCTTTATAAGTGGTATTCTGGCTAGAAACAATGGTCTGTCTATCGAAGCGACCATATTAGGGAAAATATTTACTAACAATCGATAAGATTGTTGGAAGTTGGACCTAATAAATACTGATTAGAGTTCAGCACTTTGATATATTTGGATGAGTGCTCTGATGAATCAGGTGGTCGTAGAGCATGGAAGGAAGGTTTGTTGATAGAAGGCATTTGTATACTATAATGCAGTTAATATATAGAAGATCGCTCCTCTTATATGCTCTGATGAATCAGGTGGTCGTAGAGCATGGAAGGAAGGTTTGTTGATAGAAGGCATTTGTATACTATAATGCAGTTAATATATAGAAGATCGCTCCTCTTGTGTTGAGACCTATCACCTACGTATTTCTCAAACAGCTCGGCGACTGCCTTCTGCCTGTACTAGCATGGTTTCTCTTTACGGTCACGTTTAATGCTGATAATTCTAAAAGAACTTTTATTTGTCTGCATAGCGAGATTGATGAAGAATAGTAGATCACGTACCTAGTAGTTTATCCGGCAATCTTAGGACGTAGCTCATTACTTATCAGAGCTGTAAAAGACTCCAGTCAATTGGTAATAATGCAGTCAATTTAGTTGCAATTAATTGACTTTAATTTAAACAGCAAGTTAGTACTGCTACTAAGTACCTTAACTGCAACATAAACAGTTAGCAGTCATAAACAATTAGCAAACACCAACTCACATTTAACACCGTTCTTGGAACCTTAATCAACCCTGGACATTGTCAAGATCGTATGAAAAACTGCGGTTTTGTCTTAAGAATAATATTTGCCGGCCAAACTCGAGCTGGTTTAACCTTGATTCACTAAGCACCACTCCAATAAGTCTTCAAATCCAATCCCAATGAACAACATGATAGACGATGACCTCATTTAAGTTGGCGCTAAAAATGACCTCAATCAACCATAAAATATTTTAATTACAAAAAAAAAAGTTGATCACATTTTATAATTGTGATCAAAGGCTCATTATAACACTCTTGCATAATTTTATCTAGCCAATGACCTTTAAGTTAAAAGGAATATAATTAAAAAAATTAAATTGAGGCAACGTGAATAAAAAAAGAATTACTATACAAAAAAAAAAGAATATACAAAACAAAATTCCTCTAGAATAGGTACTTACTATGACTATGACCAGACCGGGGCCAACGAGACAAAGTGTCCAATGTCAGTGTACCAAACACATTGCATCTATCCATCCATCCATCCATCCACCAGAGAGATCCATCATCCCATAAATATAGCAGTTGATGGCGCGGGTTCCCACATCATTACAAAAAGGGCTTACAAACTTATACAAAATTCAAAAGAAAACAACAACAAAATTCACAACCTACCCCACAAAGGAAGCTCATAGCTTTGTATTCCTTGTTTACCTACCGCCAATATTTGTCTCTAGGGCATGGGACACGGTGATGGTAGATGGGGTCTACAATGATGAGGATGACTGGCTGCAAAACATAGTTTACGCGCATGTCAGCCATCAACAGTATCTATCAAGAGTGAGTCCTTTAAATTTTTATAACAAAAATGATGTAGAGTACGATAGACTCTAGCATTCGGCTTATTACATTTGTTTCGAATGGTAGTCCTAGCCATATCATCGTGCGTCTATGTCCATATCCTTGTGATTTATTAAAAGAGAAATAATATTCAAATTGTTGCATAGTGTTCGTTACAATCCCTGAAAGTGTTTCCTTTTCTCCCGACCATTAATTCAAAATACCTGAACGTGAAATTGTATATTTGTTTGTGTGGTTGATGCATGCATGACAAGTGAAACGCACCGCTCTCGGCCGACAGGCCATTAAGTTTAAAATAAAATCTGAAGGATATCCTCGTTTTGCGGGGCCTTGAAGCTGTTATCTTGAAAAAAAGGTTTATTTCCTTTCGTGGAAAAATTTCACAAAAACGTACACAAGTAAGTATGGAAATTTTTCATAACTCTTTTGTTTTTTGAACGTTGCCATTGGGTGTGGATTCGTTTTTTGAGATAAGATTATGCCGACAGCAGAATGTTGTCTAGAATTATTTTCAAAACTATCTACTTGTTGGCAGGACCTTGGAAAAAAAAATTTCCTTGAGAACATTTTTATAATAAGCTTATCCTTATCCTGGTTGAGTATGGACCTTCTTCTCTCTGGTGGTTCTTTTCATCTTTTATGGCCAAACATTAAACTGTACACTTGAAGACTATACGAATACGTTTAAAAATGCCATTTTACGACCCCTAGGGTGTGATAACGGTCGAGAATTGCAATAAACTGTTGGCGCCCGACTTGATGATGATCATAACGATGCTGGCAAAGAATGCTGGGAATGGGTGATGTTTTGAAATTCAATTGTGTGGTTTATATAATGAGCTTGTGTGTTTCTGTCAGAGAAGTTCCTGGCCCGGTTGAATTGTAACAACTTGGTTTTTGTCCTTCTCCATAGTAGGTATACTCTGGATGCAGACAGACTGAATGTGAATGACAGCAGTGCTGGGTTAGTCGGTCGGTATGTTTCCATCATGGAAAGAATATTGAAGGGGCTTCATTTTGTAACCAATAACATTAAAATCAAATTGCATGTGATGCGAGAATTGTAATGAGGCTTTCTATATAAAGCAATAAAAGGGAGATGAAGAAAGCTGAGAAAGAAAATGTTTTTCATGAAAAATTCTATTTGCTAATTAGATCGGTTTCCTTCTTCAGAAAAAAAATATACAGCTTATTTTGTTGAGTTGCTGCTGGCATTTTTAATTTAATGTTGTAAATGGAAAAAAAGGGATACCAAGTATACAATAAAAGGGTGTAGATTTATTAAGTGATTGAAGATTGATTAAAGAATATTTAAAACGTTTTTTTTTTATCATGTGGGCTAATGTGTAGGAGTGTACTTTCTAATGCTTTCTATAGTAGGTAAATGAATGTTCTATAACACTTTTTTTTTTTTAATTTTAAATTGGTGACTAAAAGTCATTTCGTTGTTTTAACAGGAAAGTTCTTAGATTTGTTAAATTGGGCTATTTAATAAGCTTTGATATAACATTTTTTCCGTGCACAAGGCAAGAACAAATGGCGACCGAAAACAGAAGATCCTTTCACTACCACATCAAATTAAACAAAAAAATTTGGATGTACTTTTCATATGAAAAAGGAATCACAGTATGAACAAATGTTAAATGGTTGGCACCTTACATCTCCTCCGGCCGTATTTTGTGCCGCTCATCAGAGCTATTTGGCTTTTGTTTTATTTTATTTATTTTTATTTATTTATTTATTTATTAGTTTAGAAATACTTTTTCAGAAAAATATTTATAAATTGTTTAAAAAATTTTACAATTAATGTTTCTATTAAGACGGCTAAATTTAAATTTAATATAAACAAAATACAAAGAAGAAAAACATGATTACATTTTATTAATTTTAAACGTTGTTCAAAATAAACACATTCAACTTGATCATTATCCATAAATACGGTGATGTTAGTCCTACAATTAAAGCTCATACACTTAGTTTTTGCTGCGTTTAGCATAATGTCACCGTTTAAACGTTCGGTCATTTCTCTTAAGTCTTTTCCATTGAGGTAAATGATAGTTGTACTTTGTAATGTCTAAGAATGGTTTTAACATCGCGTTAATATATAGATATATATCATAAAGAGAAAGACTCTCAAGACTGATCCTTGTGGTACTCCCACTCGCCACTGGTGGTGAGGGTGACAGTTATCAGAAAAATAGTACAAAATTATTATTCCACATAGCATTACCTAAGATCTGAAACCAGATTTGTTTTTATTGATCAATGCATAGTCACATTTAAAACACTATTTAAAAAAAAAATCACCATAAATTTCAAAATTCTGTAGTTTTTGGGATGTACACTACAAAAAAAAAAACTATAATTCAGAGAATAGTATGGATTTTCTATACTCTTGATACTGGTTAAGTTAATTATTTTGTAATGATGGCAGTGATCAGCGAGGAAAACTAATAAACAAGCATATTTTGTGCTTTTCAAAAGGACTGATGTTTTTTCGGAGAATCTAAAAGTCGTACAATAAATTGACTAAGACATATATTTGGTAATTTTGTCTACATTTTTTCCACATAAACAGTTTTAGTGAAAAACGTTCATATTTTGGATTATGTACCGTAAAACAATAAACAATAAAAAAACAGTTTTTTCATGATTTCTCATGTTTCCCGTGATAAATTTTATTGGATAAGTACAGATTCGTACTCAGCATGCCAAAAAACATAAAGTTAGCCATTGAATATTATTACTCCAGAAAATGTTCACCTCTAAAAACGGTTTAATTGAACTAAAGAGAGTGTTTTGGGAAAATCAAAAATTTCACTTTGGAATATGCAAAAGGGAATTTTTAAATAATTTAGACAGATGAAATGCATTTCATTTAAATACCATTAATAGTTTTTTAATAAAGTATTAACTAGTAAAGAAATTTGACGTTTAATGTACCAAAAAATGGGTTTTTGGCATGTTCATACTAGCGTATCTCGAAAACTTGACGTGATAGAGTAGTTTTGACTAGAGATTCAGGTTTAGCGTACCAAGGCTTTTAAAGGTGATTTTCATTTCAGACCAATGCTTTGATTTTAACCTATTTTAACCTACTCGAAGCTATTGGATATAAATTGGAATCATTTTTATTTTAAAAAGTATTAGGTCTTTGTTGGAATCAATTTGTTGAAAAATTAGTAGTAATATGTAATATGTAATAGTTTAAAGAAAAAGAAAAGTCGAAAAAGTCAAGATTTTCTGTAGTTTAAAGAAAAACGTTGATTCAGAAATGTGTTTTTCTTGCGTTAGGCACAGTAAAACCTTTGGTTTTAATTAATTTCAATATTTCCCGTTATAATTTTGTGATATAAGCTCAAAATAACGTTATTATAAAGATAAAACTTAAAAAAACCCACAAAATAAATGTTCAAACAAGTTGCTACATAGCCCTTTATACTTTAAATTTGAATATCTTAAACTTTTTACGTTAATAGTTTTTAATTATCTTGACTCTGACAAAAATAAATGATCGTGTTTACAAATTTTCAACGTCAACCGCAACGACAACGGCGTCCCTGGGCCCCGGCAAATGCATACAGAACAAGGGATTACAATTTTAAATAATTTTCTAAAATTATTCTGCAAACAAGACATTTTTTAATTTAATATTTTGCTAAATGCATAAGAGTTGTATAAAATATCAAAGTGATATTGCATTATACGAGTTCATTATACGCTACCATTTAACCAATATCCCGTCCATATCTTTTTATCTGAATGAAATTTAATAAAACGTATATAGCGAAATACCCTGAATGAAATGTTAATAAAAATTATCAGAATTTGTGTTATAAAATCCCTTTCTTTTTCAGTTTTAAAAGGTTCCAAATTTTGTTGTTATTTTCAAGAACATCTAGTTATGATAAAGAATTCACCTCAAGCTCTTGAAAATAGTTATATATAAAGGGCATCGCGTATGATTTGAAAATAAAAACTTTTCTCAATTACATTTCCGGGAAATATACTCTTTTTTTTATTTTGAAGAATATCTTCAAATCTATACAAAACATAAAAAATCATAAATCTTATAACAGAACAGAGGTAATATAAAAGTACAAAAAAAAAAAATCAATGAAAGTACTTAAGTCTTAAGTTATCTCCGATTTCCGCACAATAGCACACAAAACAGCTCACAAAATAGAAAACGTGACAGTAAATGATCTCCAATACACAAAATATTGTATTGATTCATTTTTAACGAGAATTAAAAAAAAAAATAAATCTCTTTTATCATTTTTTCAATAATAACCATCACGTTTTTGGTTTGAATGATGTTTTTTATATGAAAACGATTACATTCGAAAGGCCAATATATTAGTATGACGTAGATATGCACATGTTTTTATCTGTTTCTGTAAGGAATCTTCTTTTACTTTTTAAATTAAAGATTGAAAAAGAGTACCTATACTCAAGAATAGTTACATTTTCAATTGTATAAGGACCTGCTACAAAATACCTCCTATGTTAAAATCTGCCCTCTGAATTCTTCGAATTTAACTACTAAACAAATTATCCTATTAGATTTTAAATAAACTTTGAATATAGGTTCACAAACAACTTCTTTGGTTTGGGGAAGTATCGTCTTATGAAGACTATATTAGACTCTCCATAGTAAATAGTATAGATTGGATGTTTATTACAAAACTTCGTTAAAGTAATTTATCGTTGTCAATTACGTGACTATAATAGAATGATTTTATGATATAATTAGAAAAGTTTTTGAATAATTTCAATTCATTATGTTAGTAACAACTCACATTACAAAAAAAGTGTTTTCTGCTTTGTTTCCTGGTTATTTGATTATTTGCGATTAAGACTTTAGGAAAAGTTTTATATTTTGTTAAAAGTTGAATGAAAAACAAGTCTGTCTTTTAATATCTCATAGTGCAGACTAGAGAAATCACTTAAGGGATTTCCTACAAATTTGAAATTTCAAGATAGTTTTATAGATGATGGAATGTGGAAGGATACAAAATGAAGCATTTAGGAGAGTAATATAAATTCTAAAGTTTTTAAATACTGGAAAAATATCTTTTTTTTTAATTTCCCCAACCACTTTTACATTACAATCCTAAACAGAACTTTTGCATTGTCTTGCAAGATCATTTGAGCGATTGTTGCTTAAATATCACGGTAGATTGAATTCAATTTTATACGGCAAAGTAAAGAAAACCACTTTTTGTTTTGTAAAGATATGATTAACGGTTAGTTTGAGCTTTGCATAGAATATGCAACATTATTCAAAAATGTTGCTTAAGTGCCTTTTTGAACGACTCAAACCTTCGAGCTGTGATAACTATATTTTAATTATTCAAATAACCTAACTTGAACTACAGATCAAAAATTTTAAAGATATTAAATTTTGACTGACCTACCAGTCATTTTCGTGTTGGTAAGGGAACTTCAATAAGTCGTAGTGTTATTAAAATTTTTACATTTGAAAGAATTTTTTAGTTGCAAAAATTGCCATTTATTTAGAAGGAAACATGACAAATCACTTTCAGCACTTTATTTGTTCTAATTTTGTACTCAGTCTAATAAATTTCGAAAGAAAGAGGAATCTGTTTATTAAAATAGTAGAGTGGAATTTATGTGTGTAAATAAAAGGGATGCGGTCAAAAGATAACGTAGAAAAGTTGAAAGTTCTGGTTGGCTAGTTAGTTTTTATCAACACATTTAATAGAATTTTTGCAACAAAATGAAAATTTTATATGATTGTTTGAGGTTGTATGTGGGCAAAAGCTTAAGTCAAAATCCCTCAAACCATTTATGAGGTTAAAAAAAAAGAAAAGAATATAAAACATTTCTTGCAAAAAAAACGGCAACGCCGGCCGTTGTTCGAGTTTGGGTAGTGGTGAAGTGAACAGATGGACGCACAGACGCACAGACCGACGGACGCACAGGACGACGAAAACAACTTTTTCGGACTTCTTCATCATCGTAATGTTGGTTTTGATTAAAACCTCAATTTTTTTTTTTGACACGAAAGCAATACTTGCCCTATAGAGCAAATAAAAAAGATCAGTTACCTAATTAAAATTTCTGACGTGTCCACCTCTGCACATACCAAAATATTTTGCGCTTAAACACAAAAAGGTTTAAAAAAGCTGTGTTTTATTGGTAGATGGGTAGAAAGCACAGCAATCGAATGCCAATAAAACGATCTTACTTGTTTCAGGTTGATGTATTTTGGTCCAATTTATGGCGAAACAAAACCAGCTTAGGGGTGTGTTCGCAAACTTTATCGAATGTCATTTTCGATTTGCAACATAGATTGATCTCGATGTGCCCTTCTTTCTTTCTTATATAAAATACGAATAAGCAAATATTTTTTTTTTATTCTGCGTGATGGTAAAGATATAAATTAACTTCTTAAATAAATTAAATTTAGACTAATTTTCGTTATATTATTTTTTTACTAGTCAAAATTTATTAAAAAAGCTTACCTTCAAACAAAAAATTTCCTAAATACGACTCTGCGCCCTCTTCATTTCAATATTTCAAAGCTTTATAGCCAGCATTGTTATCTTGATTTTTACTGCCATATTTTTCGGCAGAATTCTTTTTGTTTTTGTTTTCCATAGAAAGTTTTACTGTGCTGCTTACCCAACAACCAATAAAATACGGCTAAATTCTATTGGCTGTAGTTAATTAAACTACTGACCAAATGTTAGACCACAGAATAAAGGTCTTTCAACTGACTTAAAAAAATAATAAAACCAATTGAATAAATTTGAACCCAATTCAAGTAAAATGAAAACCACAGTACAATATTATTCCAACTATGTATTGCTCCCTCTTATTTTTTGTATTTCCACAATAAGGAAACAATATCGTCATAACGATATCTTCCTATAGATTTTGTTTTACGTGCCCTGCTTTTAATAGGATTTTTAGTAATTTAACCATAACCAAAAATAAAATGTTTTAAAAACTCTGTTTAATAAGTAACTACTTAAAAGAAAAAAAAATATGACTTCATCTTCTAGGAAATAACTTGCAAAACGCGCTGAATTAAATTTGTATAAAAACATAGTTGACCATGACCATTTAGGCTTTGGTTTGATGTCCAGAAACACATTAATAGATAGACAGACTCACAAATGAACATATACACAGACATATGACGGTTGGTATAGCAAAAACCACTTCATGATGAGAATATTGGTTTCGATTAAAACCTCTGAAGTTTGTTTAACCCACAGAAATTGGGTGACCTTGTTATGTGGTTCCCTTTGTACCGGTATTGTAATCTGAAGTGTACATGTTAACACACAAGTACCTGCCTATCAATATAATTTTTCTACTAAAAAAGTAAAAATCAAAATCATTTCATATAATAAGAAGGAAGCTACCAACATAATAATAAAAAAAAAAATGGATCGACGTTTTTCAGAACAGACAAAATACATGTTCCATAAAATCAATATTATATTCCCAGTAAATACACCATGGTGACAAAGACTCATCGAAGCATCCCATTTTTAATCCTAACAATAGAATTTATAGAGATAGGCTACTGGTACACACTAGATTAATGTTCTGGAACAGATAAAAATAAATAAGAATCCCCAAAAAAAACGATAGGAATAATAGAAGAGTAGATATTCATGGGAAACTCAACTCAAACTCAATGGGGGATAACTTTTATGGTAGATTTTAGGTATATTCCTTCTAGTCGAAGCAGAGTATTATATAAGGCTACTTGGGTGTTATTAACAATTTGTAAGGATTTGATTCTAGTTAATTAGTAGATTTATGAATTCTATTAAATAAAATATTCATTTTTGAGTGCGAGGTTAGAACCAACACTCAACTACACTTGAGTGTAAAAGAGGAAAAAATAAAATGAGAGATGTGGTAAATCTTAGAAGAATTAAATTTTAGAAACATTCATTTAAGTATTTGTTTTCAAGGGGAGCAAAATGAGAATTTAAGCAAACCTCTCCTTGGGATTATGAAGAGGTCTCTTGAAATTCACGTCTTTGTGTAACTACTTTTGTACATCGACAAAACACATCACTGTTCCGTAATTTGATTTATTTACATGTGAATGATTCAGTGAATATGTTTCAAAACAGTATTTTTTTTTTAATTTTTCATTTTTCCCTTGCAAAGTGTTACAACATTTTACTTTGAATTTTTTTATCTGTTTGAGAGCTTAGACGGATGAACGGATTTAAATTAGAAAATAATTTCAGTATTTTTTTTTAAATTGACTATAAAATGCCTAAGTATCTTACACATAATGATTGTTTGATGCAAAAGTGACGAAAGAGAATCAGATAACCAGTAAACCAAATTGCTTAAGGAAGATAAAAATGTTTTTCATTTAAACGTAAGTCATTTCCATTTTCATCATGAAAAAGAATTTTATTTTTTTTCTCACCAATAATTCACAAATTATAAAATCCAGTAAATGCTTTCTTTTTGAATTTTTCAAAAGGAAATTTAATTTTTGTGTTTATTGAATTTTTGTGATGAATAATTTGAAAGTGAAGGTGTACAAATGTTATTTCTTCAAAGGGCATATTTTTTTTATCACAAATAGCTTACGTAGTGTTTTGTTACTAAAATTTAGTGTGCGACGTTCTAAGCAAAGTTCAGGATAAAGTAAAGTGATGTCGTT
Organism: Meliscaeva auricollis; assembly: GCA_948107695.1. Lineage (NCBI taxonomy): Eukaryota > Metazoa > Arthropoda > Insecta > Diptera > Syrphidae > Meliscaeva > Meliscaeva auricollis. Next base: position 71,490,158 of record OX403618.1, on the reverse strand, counting down.
AACTCATTTAAGCAGTCTTGAAAAGCTGGTGACAGTTTTTATCTCTTTTTACTTGCGATATAGGTACTAAAGGGTAAACTTAGGATTCCTTAAAAAAATCGTACTCGATATAACAATCAGACATGCCATTAAAATGATAAAGAATGCGAAAAAATGGGTCCCGCAATTCTGTCTGCCCGTCTGTCTGTCTGTTCATCTGTCTATTTGTTCATCTGTCTGTCTATATATCTCGAGCTACAGCCTAAACCGATATACCGATTTTTTTGAAATTTGGTGGTTAAGGATATTGGTGATTCCCTAGAGGGGAAATTGAATTTTTTTTAGGACCAAAACTAACGGTACCTATCATATAACAATTAAGGAAAAGTTAACTTTTATCAAAAACGGCTCTAAAGATTTTGGTTACAATTTTTGTGTCTACTTTTGATAGTAGGGTCATCTGAAATAAAAGAATTTTTTTGTAAAAATTCTACTAACGGTACTTCATATAGAACCGTTTTTTAAATTTTTGACTTTCTCTAAAACGGATCAAACAATTTTGAAGATTTTTTTTATACGGAAGTTCCTTAACAATATCAAAATTATTTGATATTAAAATTTTCAAAAACGAAATGTTTGGATTTTTAAATCTTTTAATTTTTTTTTCAAAAATCAATTTTTCGAAAACTTTTAACTGTATTTTTTTGAAACTTTGATCTTAGATGTCCAATAATATTATCTTAAAATTGGCATTACAAAATTATGTTTCAACAAGGTTTGAGAATTTTTACATATAAAAAATTAATTTTTTTAAAACGGCTCTAACGATTTAAAAAAAAAAAATTTTCTACAAATTAATCTTTCTTAATCAAATCAAATGGCCTATAGTAACCCCAAGTAGGGGGGTTGCAGGAGGCAGCATGACCCCCAAACATACCTCACTGTTTATAATATTATGGGTGGGGGTACAGAAAACTAAAATAACTAGGTGGGACATTAAACCATAATTTTGTTTAAAGGACTTATGTCCCAACCAAGTGGGATATAAGTCCATAACTAATTTATGGAATTATGTCCCACTATGTTGGGAATAATTGACTATCATGAAATTCAAGATGGTGGACCTAGGAATATGAAATCGAGTTTTAAACTCCTTATGAACACTCCTATACCAATTGAGCAAACAATAATGCCCTATTTAATTTTTGCAATTTGAAATGTAGATTCCAACTGGGCTATTAAGTTGTATGTACAATATGTACATGATATTTGTGTTTGTGCTCACCCTCCTCCAGATTTGTCTGCCTTTTTTGCACTCAAGTCTTCTTTGGTTGCACAAAAGTTAATCGATATTTAATAGATTTGTGCTTCAGTTTAGCCTCGAGCTATCAATTAAATTATACATTACACCAAAAACCGAACACCATTCCCTTCCATTATTATTGATTACGAAGGAGTCTTCTATAGAATTCATTTACATTGGTACATACATATGAATCGATTTCATTCGGTTTAATTAATTAAAGAAGATGTCTAACACCATTTGTTGTATATATTATTTGCTAACCCCAAGCATTTTCTTGGCTCATATAATTGCAAGTAGATATGTATAGACTACTCAAACTTTTCCATCTGGATCTGATCTTACTCACAGTCAAATGATTTATTGGGAATGAGATTTTATAGCTCTCAAGGACACAGTTTCGTATAGTTCTCTTAGAATCCTTAGGGTACACTCATTTAGTGATATTTTGTTTATTTGCTTTAGTCTTTTATTCGGCTGAAGTACTTAACAAACAAAAAAAGGATTAAGGTTTTGGTTTGGTTTTAGCTGGTGTCAACCTCAAATTTCAACAATACCCTTGTCATTATTATTGCGTAGATAAAATCAACTTTTAATAAAACGCAAATACACATATACTTTCTATGTTTATGATGAATTAAAATTCGCTTTTAAAATAAATAAATGAATATCTCATTCGAAGAAGAAGGAAAACCTCATTTACTCCATGGAAACAGATTTTTATTTGCAGGATGTTTTGCTTAAAAATAATACTAAGTCAAACGCATAAAAAAAGTAAAATTTCACTGTAAATCCATTTCGAAGGTTGTATTGCATTTTATATAAATGAAGGACTCTTGAGGTTTCACTTCACTTTGAGAAGGAGTCAAGAAATCGTTATTGGTATTGGTATTGTAAATAAACTTCCTCTGGGATGTAATGAAGGAGAATTTTATTTATATTTTGTTCATAATAAAGAACAATCATCGTATTACTCTCATTACAGTATAATTTTGATTTTTTTTTTCAGAATAATAAACTCAAATTAATAGAAACATGAAACATCCGCAGAATGTCTGGAAGTAATGCTATTCATGTCTTCATGACAGGATACATGTTGTTTGTATAATGTGGGTTTAGAGTATACATTAGGGCAGCTTCAGATAAATTTATTGATTTGTGAAATAGCAGGTTGATAAACGGTAGGTGTAGGTACCTCTACCTATAGACCATTGTTCAATTTTGCCAATAAATTAAAAACAAAAAATAAAAGAAATCATTTAATTATTTCGAAAAAAAATCTGAAAACCAATTTTAAAGATAAAAAAGAATGGACATGCGAATTTGTATGGGTTTGTCATCTTGTGAAGTAATAAAATTATCTTAAATTTTTATTTTTGTCTTTGTTTGAGAACATTTAATGAGAAAAAATAATTTCATGGCCTGTGTACATTGACTTATTGGATTTATTTGTATCTATCCAAAATTGAAATTTAATTTGAACAGTCTTGGGGAATGTACAATACCATACACACAGCAGCACATTATAACAGCCATTGTGCGATTACAGTCAAACTTTAGGTTGATTTATTTTGTGCAATGAATTCTTGATGAATTAGTTCGACCTTTTTTAAAATGTTTAATCGAAAATCAATACTTTAAATTGAAAGGACTTTTTTAAGCATATAGACTAAAAGCCCGCACCAATTTGTTGATGTAAGTGATATCACTGGTGTTTTAACATAGATCTTAGCTTTTCATAATCAAGTATGGAGTTATATTGCGTTCTGTACTGGGGGCGTTACAGATTAGGAATTTCTGCATTTTAAATGCATTTGTTTGTCAGTTAAGATAATTAATATCACAACAAACACATAAGTGAAAAAATAAAGTTCTCATATAAAACAAAATAACTACATCCATTAAGCAAAAAGGTTTAATATATAAATGGATACCAAGTTAGTAGTTTCCTTCAAATAAATATATTTTGTTTTTCAATTTGTCCACAAACCTTGTACAAACATTTGCAAAGTTGTTTGAAAACTTGCCAAGCAAAATAAATGAATTTTAAGAATCTACGATGATTTCATACCAATTAAGTGTATATGGGTGGATGCCACGCCCCCATAATAGAATATAGTAACATTTCAATTTTGTCCCTTATATGCACTGCAAATTCTGCCATTGTGCAGAATTTTCGATTTTTACCATTATTACCATTTACCATTATTAAGTCTATCACTATGCAAAATTTAAAGTTCCTAGGATGACGGGAAGTGCTCCATAATTTTATTGATCTGTCACTGAGTCAGTGAGTCAGTTAGTTACCGGTTTTTGCAATTCTTGAAGGCCTGTATCTCATAAACTACTCATAGAAAGTGGATGAAATTTGCTGAACTGGGTGTTCTTGGCTAGCTCAACTAAAGCTGTGTTTTTTTGGCAAATCTGTCCGCAGTGAAGTATGATTTAACACTTATGTATTACTAATACAAACTTCGCACTGCCGATAAAAGTAGAAGTAGAATCCAACAGCAGATAGAATTTTGACTTTTGTTCGAGTCTCGAATATAATTTGGGTACAGTTAAAAACTGTTGTGTATCTTGATTCTATGGCTGCACGCAGCAGGGAGATTCCTCCATGGTCTGGTCATCGCAAATGTCTTTGTCCAAGCAAATGTCTTTTCGGCAAAAAAAAGAAAGGTATTTGGCATGGACCAGTTAAGCTCGTCCAGTGAATTATTAACGCTATCATATAGTAATAAAGAGATGGTCTGTCGAAGTGTGAACATTTGATGCATTTCTGAGATTGGTTACCTAAAACAACACTGTTATTGGCAAAATGTTCTGCGCGACCATACAAAATAGCCGATAAAATTTTATACGCGATGTTAGGAAGAAACTATTGCAAACGGTTCAGTTTTAAAATGAGCTTCTATTTATGAGACACACTTTCATTAGCCAATCACTCAATCATACGCAGCACTATTATGTAACTTAAAGCTATATCCAATCGCTGTTCAACCTTCTTTAAGAATGGATTGTTCTCTATAACAGTTTTAAAAGGTGTTATTTCCATATTCCTATTCTCATCACGCCATTTTATAATCTGGGATGATATCCTGGGGTAGATCTCTTCATCTTTTCGTATAATTTTTTGAACGCTAACCCTTTCTTAGTAAGCTTTTCATGATCTACTTTCTTCCTTCGACGAAAAATCTCTTCTTTTTGAATTCGTGGGCTGCTAAAATCTATTCCTAGAAGATATGCAGCCCCGACTCATAGGGGTCGACCTTAGCCTCTTTCTTAATAAGATTGGACATCTGCAACTGTCATAAATCATTAGTAATGAAAATAATTTACTGATACAGGTGAAATAGGCCCTTAGAAAGTAACAAGCAATTTAATGTTTTTAGTATGTTTTTTATTTATTAAAAAAAAGTACTCATACGCCACAGTGCACACAATTCTTAAAATGTATTATGATTGTGTAAATAATATTAATCATGTGAAAATAAAGGTCACACATAGTTGACTCTTCTTTTATACTAGTTTTCTTTGTGAAAGGAAAAAGCATTCATTTGTTGGATATTTTCAAATGTAATGTGACACACCAATAAGTTTTTTATTGCAACTGAGAGCCTTATAACTTGTAGATACATGAACTGTCAAACAGGTCAAACTAATATTGAGTGTAAACTGCGCATTTACGAGGGAAAACTTTATCACAAGAGCTTAGAACACTCGGCCAATACAGTTTTATTTCCCTCTACTACAAGTAAACATAAAAAATAAATTTACCTTCAAATGAGATTATAAATTTTTATTGAGGGTTGGAAAAAAAACAAAACGTTCTATACGTCACAACCATACAGGAATATAATTTGAAATATGACAATTTTCCTAGAATTATAATCTGATTACCCTACCGGTAGTATGTATATTCTCCTTATGACTTTGTGACTTATGTTGCTTGTGCTTTTGTTTAACGAAAGAAGTTCTTATTTTGCTCATAAAACATTCTCGTAGATAAACAAGTTGAGAGAATATAATATTTTTCTTTGAGGTTCTTGTTTTGGAAAATTATTGTGTAAGCAAATATTTTTTCAAATAGTTACTTCACAGATTGCTTTTTGAAGTACAACTGAGTACAAACACAAAGTACTTGTTCATGATAAATTTGTTTAGGTTTACTATTACCAATATAATGCTTGAAAAATATTTGCTGTTACTGCTTAGTAATAGTTTTGCTGAAAACAGTGCGATATATGTTTGCATTAGTTACAGCAATTCATAGAATTTACAAATTCACAATTCTAAAATTAAAATTTCACAAAAATTACAGTGAATAATTTTCGAAAAATTGATTTTTCAAAAAAAAAAAATTGAAAGATTTCTAAAAAAAAATCAAAAAATATGTTTGTAAAAAAATTGATATCAAATAATTTTGAAATTGTTAAGGAGCTTCAGTATAAGACATTTCATCAAAATTGGCCGAGTTGCTTAAGGGAAAGTCAAAAATAAAAAAAAAAACGTCTCTGTGGGAGGTACCATTAGTAGAATTTTTACAAATATCAAAAGTATGACCCTATTGACAAAAGCAGACACAAAAATTCTAATCAAAGACGTTAGAGCCGTTTTTAAAAAAATTTACTTTTCCTTAATGGTTATATATGTATGTCAGGTACCGGTAGTTTTGGTCCTAAAAAATTTCAACTTCCCCTCAAGGGAATCATTAAAGATCTTAACCACCAAGTTTCAAGATAATCGGTTCAGCGGCTTAGGCTGTAGCTCGAGGTTAAATCCTATAAACTTACCCTATAGTATCTACATAGTATATCGCAAGTAAAAATAATATGGGAAGGGGGCGGGTCTATTTCCCCTCGCTTAGGTGGGAGGTGCAATTTTCCAAAAATATTACCAAAAATGGAAAAAAATCACTTAAAAACAACGGTTTTTTTTCGTCAAATAAAGTTTCTTTCGCTAACAGTTTTTGAAAATCTTAAATTCAAACTTAAAATTTGAAAAAAAAATAATGCAAATTTATTTTTGTTCGTCTGATTTTTTCAAATACTCAATGCATTTATTAATTCTTAGTATAAAAACATAGTATATAAACTTGATTCCTGAACAAATTTAAAAAAAAAAAAATGTTTAAGTAAGGTTTTCCTACTCTTTGTTTGGCTTTGAGTAATACTATAAAAAGCTCCTTAATAGTTCTAAGCCAAAGGTCCACAGTAATTTGGTTTGTGATGTGCTTACGAAATTTTTTTCTGGACTTAAAAGACATTATTTTTTAAGGCTGATACAAAAATGAGGTTTCTTTTCACACATCCCTTTCTTTGAAATTAACTTTAATGTGAACACGTAAAATACCGAATTTTTAAAGCATTTAAAAATGCGGTTTTTGAACTAATTCTTTGGTTGAGTTGAGCTAAAAAAAAACTCTTAGGAGCCCTTGAAATAAATTAAAGAAAATTTGAATTTGTGACTATACTTTTATTTACTTCAAGCTGTGGTTTTTCGCTTCACGAAGCTTATGAGAAATTTTTTTGTGAGTTCATTTATACAAAAAAAATTTTTTTTGAGCTGAGAAAAATAGTCATTGCATTGTATTTTAGAGAGTTTCAAAAAAAAACTTTTTCGTTACTGTTAAAAAAATCGTTTAGCAAGAAATTATTACTGTGTACTTTTATCATTAAAATATCTAACATTTTATGCAAAACTGTTGAATTCTTATTTCATCATTGTATTCGCAAACGAAAAGAAGTTCATTGCAAGCAACAACAAAAATAGATTTTTAAAAAAGTTGTATTTCAAAGACAAGATTCTAAAACACTCTGCGAATAAATTTTTGAAAGCTCATCAATTTAATAGTAGTATTTTTTTTAAATTTAATCCGTGTTATAATGTGGATCTACCTCCTAAAATGTTTTTTTGTTTCGCGGCAAAGCCCTAATGGGAAATTGTGTGAGCATTTTGAATATGAGTAATGTCATTTTTGGGTACATTTTGCATCGACTTTAAGCTCATTTATTATTATTTTATTCGAATTAAGATCTTATTTCATTGAAAAATTATTATTTAAAAAAAAAAAGTTTTTAAAACCTAAAATAATTCTTATTCAAGGAAGCGGTAATCTAAAATGTGGTGTTTTAAATCGAAGTCATTTAACATAATTTGTATTATCCATAAATGATTGTAATAAAGCCCCCATTATACTAAGCTCATTATGAGATTTTTATCGAAGCTGAAAAAAATTAACTATAAAGCCTGCTATTTTTATATTTTAACATTAATGTTTGTCCTACTTATTTTGTGTTAACTACAAAGTGGTTTTACATAACAAAGATATAAATGAGGTAAGCGAAGAATCGGCCATTATGTGATTTTATGTTAAGTTTGGACACAAATGTCACTGTCACATCAGAACATGAAAATGTTTTGATGTTAGGCCGAAGAAATGTCAGTGCAGTATGGTGGTTTTTATTATTTTTGCTATCTTATCTTATCTTATTAATTTTTTTTGTTACACTCCTCAAATATTTTTTTTAAATAACTTTATAATTCTCTAAATCCTTAATAATAATAAGAACAATCTAAATGTTTTTGGATTATTTTGTATGTTCATATTTTATTTAAAAAAAAAAAATACGTATACGCCACAGTGTACACAATTCATACATTTGTTCATTATGATTGTGTTGAATTAACCGTGGTGATATTTTGAGCTTGATCAACGGTATTATTATTTAACTTTTGTTAGCTTTTTAGTAGCTCTATAGAAGTGTAAGGACATTGGTTTCGATAAAAAAAAATCCAAACTGGTTTTCGTAATTCTATCCGTCGCATCAGTCAGTGCGTCTGTGCGTCTATTCATATGTGCTTTTGTATGTCTGTGCATCTGTTTGATTCTGCGTCCATTTGTACACATATTTCTTCTGCGCAATCGCATATACGAATTTTTAAGAAGTTTCGATGTTGTTTTTTATTTCGTTTTTGAATATCTCGTCTAGCAACAATTATAGGTGCCTCCCATATAATATTGAGTCATTAGAATTTTCTCGAAAACGGCTGTAAGGTTTAATATTTGTGAACGTAAATGCCCTAGCAGACGTTGCCCTGCACTGCAAAATAATTTCATTTCAAAATTTGATTATCGTCGAACGATATCTTTCTTTCGATATTTAACACTTTTTCCATTGCACTAAGCGTTTTTTTTTATTACTTCCCTTGCTATTCTCCGTGGTATTTCGCGATCTCTCAACAGTGATCCGCTCATTTCCCACGTTATTCCGTGGTTTTATCGCGGTATTCCGCACTATTTTGCATATTTTTCTTCGACTTTTCATACTTTTTCTGCGGATTTCCATGCTTTTTCTATGACTTTCATGCGGAATAATACGCTTTTTTAGCGATAATAAGTGCATTTTTATGACTTCCCATGTAGTTTTTGGAGATCTTTTACCGATATTCATTCAAATAAAGTTCAAATAAAATATAATTGTCGTGCACATCTTAACAACTAGCTAATAGTATGCAATGAAAGGATAAACCAAATCAGCTTGTTTTGGTATGTAAATGACTTCTTAGGAGCCAGTTATAGCGATCGAAATTGATTATTTTATCCTGATGGTTGTTTATAGCGATCAGGAAAGTTATGTCAGGAAAAAGAACCGTATGCAATTCTGTCAGTGGAACAAAGGAAATTGAAATCAAAAAAAAGAAATATAATTCTTACAAGAAATATTTATTCCATAGGTAAATTTACTAGCACACAAAATTCTTTGGATTATTTTTCATCGATTAGTGTAGTAATTGTGTTTAAAATTGTCTGAAAACTACCTAAAAAATCTAATAGAATATTTTTCCTGATTTGTTTATATGATCGCTATAACCGGCCCCTTACTCACAAATAGTTTTCTAGCTATAGTCCAACTATATTATTGCACTTTCATGAAATTAGTTGATTTCTTTATTTTGGCACAAAAAATACTCACGTAAAATGTCTGGCCAGTCGTGTTCACGTAAAAATTATTCCAGATCAAAAGTCAATAGCTCTCACCTTTTAAAAAACAAAACATCAATAATTTTGATATTTGACAGTATGAGTATTCCTTGTCTTTCGCAGTGAAAGAACATATTGCCTAAACTAAGTCGCTTTTACTTTGTTTCTATTCATTTAAGGAGATCAAAATATCAATTTACTATATTATCATAATCAGTCAATATTATGCAGATCGAACTTTGAAAGTTTGTAAACATTTGTCCAAGCGCTCCCATTCCTATTCCCACAACTATACTGTTAGTAACATTAATTATTACGATGATAAACGCTTCAAAAATGATTAATTAACAAATTACCCCCATAGCCAGTTATGAAAGCGAAAAATCCTTCCACATGTTTCCAATTCAGATGCAGTCAACGGAAGTACGTAATATCAATATATGTCTCTAACACGTGTGTACCATTCATTAATGACACTTTTATATGCACTCGATCCTTTCATCGTTGAAACAATGCGACACACACATGTTGTTACTCACGTATCTTCAGCCATGGCGAAATTTATTTAAAACCAAAAAAAAAAAATTCTTAATTAGAAAATATAATCCAATCAGTGCGGGGGAATCCTTTATGGATTTTATGATTACGTATATACTCCTCCCCCCCACCTACATATTTTTTTTCTCATAGGTCGTGACGTGTTGCATTTGTTGACTCACTCAAATCGATGAATTCCATTCATATAGTAGGTATGTGAAAATTGAATGATTAACGTACCATTTTGAATTCTGATGAGTAAAACAAAATGGAGGCGGAAGTGTGAAAACTCTGAACACACAATGCCTCCAGCAAGCATCCCCACAAGATATGGTGGGTTGAATATCTGTTTCAATTATATTGACAAAAGAGGCTCATTATTTTTGTTACTCATTTTGTGAGTTCCGGTTTATTTATATGTATCCTACCTACCTACTGTTTCGCAATCAGATACAATTTAGCGGAAAAACGTTAAACCCTGTCACGTTTTGGGACATGCTGTGATACTTATGCTTTTTATGATTGAATAACTCGATTGAAGGAAGTGGTAAAATGTGTAGGAGGATGTGTTCAGAGATGTTTGGAATGTGAGGTGTTGGGTTTTATGTGTTATGAACACGAAATTAACCTTCATCAAAAGCACGATATTCGCAGCAAGTTAGGCCGATTGTGAGTCTCCTTTTTTTACAAGGACATTCGAATTATGTTTGTTTTTTATGTATTTTTTTTATCATTATTAAAGGTATTTGCAGGCTTCAACTGCGTTCCGCATGATGGTATTAAACAAGTGTATGGTGCGAGTATTGTCACGATGATGGTGTTCAGTCCAGCCATAGAATGGACATGTCCTTGATTGTTAATTGCCAAATAGCATGCATTAATCACATTTATAGAATGACAGGCATGTCGCATGTTTCTCAAAAAGGTCATCAACAAAAAAGGTATAATAGGATTGTTAAAAACACTTGTTGACTGAAGCGTTTTTTTTGGTTTTTATTTTTTTTTAACTAAAATACCTTTATTTCAAGGTTAGTACTGAAAATGCTTGTAATTTTTAGATGGTTTGTGACCTTTAAAGAATTAAATTTGAAAAACATTAACAATTAATTCTTCCTATCAGTTGGTTGGGTCGTTTGACATATGGCAGTAGCAAAAACTGGTCCGGTGGGATAATTTTTGCTTCACGGAAGAGTCGCTGGTTTCTGTAGTGTTTCTGCGGAAGGCTGGCTCTGGTCATTTCATACCATTTAACTTGCTTTTAAGACCTAAACAACGATTTTTCAGCATTTTTTATCGAGTTTCCGATAGTTTTTTGATCTGAATTCGATTGGAATGAATACCGGTGAAAGATAGCGAAATACCGCATGGGAGATCAAGCAAAAAGAGCTTACTATCGCGGGGAAAGCGTAAATACTGCACAAAAAAAAAACAAAGAAAGCCAACGAGGAAAGCATCGAAAGTCGTATAGAAAAGTTTGAAGAGTCGCGGAAAATATACGGAATACCGCTGACTACCGAGGTAAAAAGTGCGGACTACCGTGGAAAAAAAACCTGGAATACTGATGGAAGATCGCGGAATATCTCGAAGAGATGTCACGAAAAAGACGCTTAGTATCATGGGTAAGAGCGTAATATACCGCGGAGCAGAGCGAAATAGTCACAGGAAAAACAAGGGAAGTACTATGGATTACTGCGGTAAAAAGTGCGAACAATAGTGGAAAAATTTGGTGATCTCGGACAGAACATTGTAAAATTTATGTGAAGGAAAAGGAGGAGAGCAGAAACACTCAAAGCTTGTCACGTATTTTAGGATGCCTGCTATACATTATGTCTAGCCCAAAAAAGCAGACGACGTAGGACCGAGCTTTCAACACACAATAATCGACAGCTTGATTTTTTTTTACATAAAAATCGGGTTATTAGGTGATGATGGCTTAAAATTTGCACCCTCTAGGTCAACATATTGCTGTTTTCATAAGGGCCAATGCCCAAAATAGCACACACAAAATTGACATTACTTCATCCTTTGTAGGTCAATGATCAATTTTGTCCGGATTGACTGGGACCTGGGACTATATTATATGCGTCGTCAGTTAGAAAATAAAAATATAAAAGAAAATAATTCACAACATTGTACGTGCTATTTGCAGGACAAATCATATACTTGAACAAAATATCATTTTTCTTCACTGAGGGATTTAATAAAGTACAAAGAAAATATTTTATTGAATGAAAAGTCTCTAAAGATTTGTCAGACATAAATATAATACCCAACGTTGGGCTATATAAAATATTAAAGTTCGAGAGGAGTAGAGAACAAACTAGTATATTCAATGGATTGGTTCTTAAATGTTTACACGATAAGGAAACCATATGATATGGTTTCTAAAGATTTCTTTCAATAAAATCTAAAGGATGCAAATAGAAAAAAAAAACAAAAAAATCAAGGGTTAACTGTGTGGGTAAAAGTTTGCTCATAGAAAATTCTATTATAGTCACGATTTACTATTGGCAAAGCTTTGCTTTGAATAGAAAGAATAAGGATTCAACTTTTTTGTGAAATTATATTAAGATCCACAGGGAGAATAAAAGAAGCAAAAACTATACAACTCCTGAAAGGTATTTATTTATTTTAAGTGATGTGATATTATATTACGATTTGTATGTTTTGGTGTGTTGTCGATGCTCTTTTAACTCTTTCCAGGCCGGAAATGTATGAAAATTAATTTTTCATACCACCGACCGACTCTGAAAGTGTTAAAATTCAAAAATTCTTCCACATCAATGTTTAAGAACTTCATCACAATGGCTGTTTTAAGGTTAGAAGCGATTTACGAGAGTTTCTTTTTTAATTCTAGTTTATTGTGCGTTGCTGTAGAAATTATGGACAAGCTCAGATAAAGCAATTTTTGAATAAAATTATATTTTTTTCAGGTTTAAAACTTCAAGAAACAATAAAATGCAAGGAAAGCCGAAATTATCAATTTTGTCCCTTATTATAAAAGAGGACTTAAGGCTAGCCCAAACCAAAGTGCGACAGTGTGACAAGAACTTTTATACGAAAAACGCTTTGCACTCTGTCGCTTTTGTTGTGGTTACTCTCATATGACGCTGTGTAAATAAATTTTGCGTTTTCGTGTCGCACTTTAGCACTTTGGTTTGGACAAGCCTTAAATCAGTGTTTTGCATTTTTGCAAATTAAATTATTTTGTTGAAAAAATTATAGCAATTTGACGGTATTTATTATTTTAAAGAACTTAAAGACAAATCAATGTGTCTTTTAAGAAAAACACATTAACATTAAATTACAATGAGTTTTTTTAGCAATTTAATTGTTTTTTTTGCGGTTACCTAGAGCATTTTCATAATAAAGGGTACAAATTATTGTGATGCACCCCTTACGTTTTATCAAATTGGACTGTACTTTTCCTCAAATAATAAGGGTTACGATCCCAGTACTAATAAAATTCAAATTAAATTTTTTTTTAGGTAAGATAAATAGCTTTTTAAACCTCTTAGTGGGCTTTAGAACCTTATATTCGTTTCGTGTAAAAAAATCGAGGTTTTAATCAAAACCAACGTTACGATGATGGAGAAATCCAAAAAAGTGGTTATAGTCATGCCGTCCGTCGGTCTGTGAGTCTGTTCGTCAGTGTGTCCATCTTTACAGAGAAATTTGCTTGAAATTTGGTACAGATTATTTTTTTTGTAATTTCCAAGGTTATTTTTTTTTTATTTTTTTATATCTCTATCAGAACGAATCCCTCCCATATAACAGTTTTGACTTATTTGATTTCTCTCGATAACGGCTCTAACGATTTTATTGAAATATAGAACCTACGTAATTTCAAAAGTTGATTTTTTGTTAATTTTTGAATATCTCGTCTAAAACCAATACCTCTCATATAAGGGTTTTGAGTTATTGAGTTGTTCTCGAAAACGGCTCCAACGATTTTGTTTGAAATTTGTGTATGTATTGTGCTCAAAACTGAATTTTTATTTTTTTAAAGTTGATCAACGGAGAAACAGCGTTGCCATTTGTTTGCAAAAATGTTTTTTATTTTGTTTTTATGTGAATATCTCGTAAACGGTTTAAGCAATTTTGATTAAAACTTGTGCACAGATATTTCATACAACTTCAAACAATCTTCAAATAAATAAAAACACTTCCAAAATTCTTATTCTGTCTAACTATAACAAGTTAGAAATTAGCTTTAAATTAACTCAAAAATATGATGAATGAAGCCTTTTCGAATATTTTGATGACTGGAACGTCATTTTTAAGGCTTCATTCATTATATTTTTGAGATGATGTAAAGCCGATAAAAAAAATTCAACAGAACAAGAATTTTGGAAGTGATCTCCAAATTCACGTACTAAAGGAAATAGTCTTGAAAAAGAGTGTAAGCACGCTCGAAACGTCAACTTTATAAAAATAGTACCTACCTCTAAGAAGATGAAGATTTAAGGCCCACGAAGGAGTTACAAAAGTTTTTTAATTCAAAGATCTTGAAAAGAGAATTATTATTAAGATAAGTCAACTAAGGGGGATTATTTGCCAGTAGGGTACATTTACCAATCAATTTTCTTATTCAAATCAACTTATTGTAAATTACCTAAAAATCGATTTTGGTTGCACATATCCATTCGTTAACTTCCCAAAAAGTTTAACAGTTCTCCGCCATACAACAAACGTATTGGCTTTGTATGTTGTTTTTCTGATCCCTGCATCTAAAATAGCAAAATTTATTAATTTTTAGATGTCTGGCAAAATCACTAAGTGGGGTGCTTTTGCCAGTGGCAAAGCCACTTCAAGGGGTGCCTTTGCCAGTTGCAAAGTCAATTCGTCGGGTGAATTTGCCATAGGAAAACCACTTCATGGGGTCACTTTGCCAGTGGCAAAGCTACCCATGAGTAACTTTTGACGATGACAAAGTCTGACTTATAAAAGTTATAAGTTATTTTTTGATACTTTTTCTTAATGTTAAGAGTTCCTATTTCTATTGGATTTTATAATTAGGGACCTGGCAACACCTGTCCCACCCCATGGCAAACCATCCCCACCAGGGAGGCTTTGCCACATCATTTTTTTTTAAATTCAATTATTTAAAATGGAAATATACTTTAAAATGATGATAGTAAATCAAAGGAACAAATAAGATATTAAGAAAGTTTAATTCGCGGAAAATCTAAGCGTGAGGTCAAATTTCCTGAATCCTGGCACATTCTCCCCCAAATTACATCTTTTTGAGGTGCCACAACATTTCCTCTTAAACCATATAATTCCCACAAAAATTTGTATGGTAAAAAAAAAAAAAATCTATCCTATTGCATATAGTATATATGTATAAGGCCTAAATGTATCAACAACTTAAACACATGTATAATAATTATAATTATGTAACTTTTAAATTTGGGTAGCCGAAATCAAACTCCAAACATTTTTACCCTTCAATCCCTAAATCCCAACTCTTCTCTTTGAAGTTAATCTAATTTTATATATCCTCTGGACGTATATTGGGTAAAACAAGCACAAAAAAAAAGGACTAAAGCATCATAAATTAAATTCTTTTGCAGCTTTGAAGGATACTTCCATAGTCAGTGTCAGATGGAAATATAATAAAGAAGGGGCACAAATACTCTCTTTGCAAATATTTTTTGAATACAAATCCTATGCAGGTTATTTTGGTTGAATAGTTGAGTTTCCAAAGAAAATTGAAAACTTTTCAAACAAAATTCTGTAAGCTTGCACATCTTTTGTCTGATAACCATGAGAGTCAACACATTTGTGGATTTTTCCATGGGGATGGTTTTAAAGCTATTCATTTTGTTTTGTAAGCAAATGCATAATTTTAGAAATGGTTTCAGCAATTTTTAGAAGAATGACTTTTCTCTTTTTAGGTTGTTTTGATTGGAATGGTTCAGGACTTGTAGCTCGTAGGTTCTAAGAGACAGAAGCAGATATTAATACATGACAGTCACTGTCCCCCTCCTTTAAAAATGTTTGTGGCCGTCTATGGAAACGTGGGATTCAATTATCTAACAACAATTCTGCATAAATTGTCGTCGTTCGTATTTCTTTCATTCCAATTTTTCCAACCAGTATGTCCTTGAATGTTTTAATTTAAAAAAAAGGGACTGAATATGAGTATCAAAGAGTCGTATGTCCTTTGGTGATGAATGCGTTATTGGGTGTTATGGCTCATCTCTTTTTTTCCTCTTTTCCTTAAAGTAACTGGTAGCATAGATAAAAAAAAAGTTTCAAATTTGCATGACTAAGCTTTTCTTCTATTTTTTGCCTAATAATCCAAAAAATTAAATTCAACTAAACCACTCTCCCTTCTAATGTGTTTGATTAACAACTTTTATTATTATTTGTCTTTTCAGAGATTTAAGAGAGCATCTCAAGACAGAAGAGGCATTATATTTAATTCAAACAAAATCTAGTGAAGTGCCATTTTGAAGTGTGGTTGGTTGACGGAAGAGAAAATTCCAAAAAGAATAAAGAATATTCCTAAAGTGTACATATTTTTCACAAACAAGAAAACCTATACCTACTTTATTGAAGAAAATGCCGGGACCTTGCCAACGATTGAGGTTACCTTCTTTGGCTACCGTCATAAGAACATCTCGAGTTGATTATAACACAAGTAATCTAATACGCAAGGAACACAGGCGTGTGGTTGTAATGGGATCGGCAAGGGTCGGAAAGACCTGTATCATATCGCAGTTCCTTTATGACAAATACATAATACGCTACCGACAGACCGTCGAGGAACTTCATCGTGGTGATTACAATCTGCCGGATGGTTCATCTTTAACATTGGATATTCTCGATACTTCAGGGGCATTTGAGTTTCCCGCCATGAGGACACTTTCAATCTCAACCGCTGGCGCTTTTATATTGGTTTTTGCGGTCGATGATCTTTTGTCATGGGATGAAGTGGAGCGACTTAGGAAAGAGGTAACATTGTCTTATATGAGTTTGATTTATTAATTCTGTTATTATACTTTATCAAATAAAATATGTATGTCTTTTTCAAGTCAATTACTTTAGGCATGAAAAAGGATACTTTACTTATACTTAAATCTTCGGGCAAGGACCCCGTTAAACTCAATTAATTGTTTTGAAACATGGAAATTTAATACAACCTCTGTTTTGCTAAGCATTGACTTAAACGCTCGTATTCTGAAGCATGAGTTAAAATGAAATAATTGTTCTTAAATGAATAAAAATAACGTGTTTATTTAAGTCAAAGAAACAGCTCTGAAAAATTTTTTGATTCAAAAAAACGTTCAATTAAATTAAATGAACTTTTTATGGTCGAAATGCTGACTGCAAATTTGGAAGATAGAAGTACTGTCGACTCCGCTTAACTGGAACACTAAAATTGCAGAAAATTTGTTTCAGTTAATCGGAGTTCTCATTTAAACGAACTTAAATTAAATTAAATAAGTGAAACTATTTATAAAAAATTAAATTGCACTACTGGGTCGCTCGAACTTACATTTATGGATAAAATTACTATATATGCTAAGCCTTTTTTATTAAATGCTTGTAAATGCAGTTTTAGAAAAAAAAATTTAAAAAACCTAGAATGCTATTTTCAAATGACTAAAACAGCTTCTTAAATGAATTAAAACTCAAAACGAAGTATGCAATTTGATTTCTTCTATAATGATACATTTTTAGAAAAAAAAAATTGAAAATCAGAGCTGTTTAAAAAAAAAAACTATTTTTTCTATATAAAATAAAGGACTTTAAAAAAAAATTGGGGTGCCATTTTTGGGGTGAAATTTTGAAAAAAAATATTGAGTAGTTTTCAAAAAAATGATTTTGTTTTTGAAAATCCAAAAAAATTATTTTCGAATCTTTTTTTACTAAACATTATTAGATACGACAATTTAAAAGCTTTCATTTAAAAAAAAAATGTTGAAACTGATTGAGTGATGAAGGAGAAAATCAGAATTAAAAAAAAGGTTCTATGGCAGCTACCGTTAATACCAGTTTTTGAAAAAATGGGTTTCATTTAAAAAGAATTACCATGATTTTTTTAATAAAAAACGTAGAAACCGTTTTTGAGAAAAATGAGTGTTTCTAAAACCGGTATCACCAGGTACCGTTATTTTTGGTAAAAAAAAATAATTCAAAAAACGTCTGTAGTTCAGTTAAAGCGTTGTAAAAAACTGCTTGACCTTGCGCGCGCAAACGACTCGCGCTCACAAAGGGCATTGTTTGCTTTTCGCCACATGCTTAAACGATTATCAGACCCAAAAATATTAGATTTCGACTCGTCGGAAAATATAAATGTGCGCCAGAAGTCCTAAAACTTGTCAACAGACTCTTTTGCGAACGCGAGTCGTTTTTGTCTGTTGGTTTTTATTCACAAATCGTGTTTTCCTGGGTGTGCATGACCTGAGCCCCTCTTAAACTATAACTCTTCTTACCGTTTTTGAATGCACTTTCAGGTCATTGCATTTTTGGTTATCCGCTTGATTGTATGCTTATCTCTTACTGAAATCTACGATTGCCGGCCGGATCTTGCTTTTGATTCGATTTGTTCTGTATTTTCTTTAGTTATTTATGGTTCCTTGGATTGTTTGCCGGCTTCTTAAAGTTATTTTTGAAATTTCACCGCAGGAAATTTTTTGTTAAACGTTCAGATCAAAATCAACTACCGCTCACTCAAACTTAACTCTATATTTACCATTTTCTCATTCTTTAAAAAAAAAAAGACAACTATTTTCCACACTTGTTAAGCATTAACAAAGCCTGATAAAACAAACCTGGTTTGAAAAAAAAACTTTCCTTTATTTTAACAGTATGTAATGCAAGCTATAATAACCTGTACGCAAACTTTTGTGGATGATTTTTACAGATTTTGTTGTTTTCGTTTACGTTTTTTTGAATAAAGAATATTTTTTTTATCAATGTTGTTAGAAATCAAATCCTTGTGCATTGTTTTATTGAATTATACCTTTTAGAAGAAGTTATCACTCACCGTTTGTGAATAACAGTTATACAACTCATCGAAAGTGGTTAAAACAGGTTTTATCTAACCGAATTCAATGGATTAAAATTTAAAATTGTCCATTGGAGTGTCGTAAATAAAAATACTAGAGAAAATCTTCTAGAAAAGGTTATATTGTAAAATAAGACGATGTTTCTTCAAAAACAAGGATTGCCTTTTCATCGAAACCCCAGGAGGTCTAAATTACTTTTTCCTCCTATTATTTTATAGCCTATATTGAGTTTTGTGTAAGGGATGTGTAGCAGTTATCGAGAACAAGAGTTTTTATAACAAAATATTGAAGGAAAAACATCTCAGAACAAAATTCGTAAAAAAATCTTAATCAATTTTTTTCAAAATTTGTCCCGCAAAAACGATTAGCTAAGCGACCGATTTTAAAAGCATTTTTTATATTACTAAGACCTCTAGTTAGCCCCCTTTTTTGGTTTATGATAATTTGAAAGTTGTTCCAGGTTCTTATTTTAGTTTTTTTTCTGTAATGGTTTAAGATTTTTTTTCGGAAAATATTCAAAAAATGGGTGTTTTGGACAAAAAAAAAACTGAAAGGCTAATAATAATAATTAAAGCCCCCTTTTTGCGAATATTAACTTTACGTTTTATATTCTTGTTTAAAAAACTGTTTTGACGACATTAGTTCGAAATGTGATTAGGATTGGTACCTATATCAAAACTTTTCTATTCTAAGCTTGTATTTTTTTATTAAACCTACATTTTTTCAAAAATGTCCAGAGAATTTCAGAAAAAAAAACCAAAAGTTGTCACAAATGAAACTCTTAATTCCCCGTACCAGCAAAATTTCATCAAAAAACAAAATAAAGGACTATATATTTAAGTATTCTAACACGGATTATGTTCACACCCAATCCCCCCTTTTCAAACAAATTAAACTAGAAAATTCAAACAAGTTAATATTAAAATTTGCTTAAATGCATGGAAAATATAAATGCAACTGTTAAAAAAATAGATTTTAAGATTTCAGAAACTTTCCATCATTAAATAGTGATTTCTTCTTACTTTCAGATAATTGACGCAAGAGGTTACAAAGTTCCCATTGTCGTTGTTGGAAACAAAACAGACATTGAAGAATGCGACAGAAAACTTCAAAGAGAATCCATTGAAACAATTGTTAGAGAAGACTGGAAATCAGGATATATTGAGTGTTCTGCAAAAGATAACACAGGCATTGTTGAAGTTTTTAAAGAACTTTTGGTACAAGCCAACATTCGATACAATTTGAGCCCAGCCGTTCGCAGAAGGCGCCAATCCTTGCCATCATATTCCTCTCACACCAGCAAATCGTCGTCGGTTTCCAACAAATTTTCATTTAAACGTCATTCATGTACAGTGACATAAGTTTTTCTTGGGTGAATTTGAATGATGAATAATATAAATTAAGAGAAGCAAAAGTTCATATTGTTTCGGGAGAGCTTTTGTATATTTTGTATTGAAGGAATTTTTTTTATTAAAAGTTTCATGCTGGTGATATTTTTGTATTTATTTGATTTTTGTACTCGTACATTATAATAGCTTATTTTTACGTATAGATGTATAATGTTTTAAGTGTTTGTATGACGTGTATTGTTGTATATCATAAATTATAAGTGTAGTTATTAAATTAGTTTATTAATGGAAGAATATTATATATATACATTAAAATCTAAAATGCATTTGTTTTTTTCTTTATTTATGCATCTCTTAAGGAAACAAATGGAAATAGAAATCATTTAACCGGTCCGGTTTGCCAGTTTTGTGAGTCAAAGCACCCATAAGAAAGTGCTCTCAGCAACCGGTTAACCAGGCCGTTTAGCCGGTTGCCGGCTATGTGTGAAATGGGCCTAAGGATAGCACACGCTTACAATAAAATAAAACTACAAATTAAAGGTGGGAGTTAAGGGGCCAACCCATAGAATCCGCCGCGTGCGTTACGTTGACGTTTTCAACTGACACCTGGATAAAATACACATGTTCTTATGAGAAGCGACCCATTAGAACGGACGCGACGGAAAAAGTAGCCAAACTTTTAACTTCATCGACAGCAGATTCGTTGACGGAACGGACGAAACGGATTCTATGGGTTGGTCCCTTTTAGCTTAGATCACACGACTTGTGTATACACACAAGTTTGTGTATATTTGCTATAAAAATACACAATACTACCTGATTCATATTTCCGAAAACACCAAAGACACACAAATCGTGTTTATACGTCATTTTCTGTCATCCAATTTGCTGTTCGGGTTGCTTTGTGCATTTTTATGACTTTACATTCCACAGGTTAGTGTGGAACGCGTTCAATTTTCATTGTACACTATAGGTTATTAATTTGCTTTAATTCTAGTACTAACCCTTTTGACAACTCACCTCGTGAAATCAAATTAAAAGCGTTCCACACTACATTATGGACCATCTAACTACCTTTTTAAGGATGCAACCGCAAGAGAAAAATCATAAGATGGCATGTCAAAACTTTACATACCAATCAAACAATTTTAGATCAGAATAGATGCTGTGGAATCTGCAGAAAAAAATTTCCGCACCCTTAGTAAAAATTTAATTTAGAAGTTGAAGTCGAAAAAAATTCCTTTTTTTTTTTTTGAACCAATATTTAAATTTATTTAAAGGCAGTAAAATTTGTTTATGTGTATAAACCAGTCCGTTTTCAACTAAATTCTTAATTTGTTATTGTTTAATTGGCTTTCAAGCTCTGTTGCACCAATGGCAAGTTCTTGCTGATGAAGCACTTGAATCCACGGAACACCCATGCGCACGAATCGCTGCGTTGTTCATTCTTGTCGACACACTTCTGGATCTCAGCTCTAACCTCAGTCTGGTTGCGGTTCTGTCCTAATTGTTTGACAAGATTCTCAACTTTGAAGCCGTCCTTTGCATTGAATAGACCAAATTTGTCGAAGATGCACTCGATGTAGCAGCGTGTCTTTTCATCGTCTGTGAATTCGAATTTCTTGTACTTCTCCACTTGCTCAGGGGTGATTTTCTTCAGGTCGACACATTGCTTCCGGATGTTAGCTAGGTCAGTTTGGGTCTTAACTTTGTACTCTTGGGCAGATGTCTGAAATTATTAAAAGTTTTTTTTTTGTTGTTGTTTAGTATTAAATTAATTCTTGGAGGTTCCAAAAAGTGATCCTTACAAAAGCGAAAATTGTAAACAGGATTCCAACAGCGAGGTACTTCATATTGCTGATTCTTGTTTGCTAGTTTTTTTAGTTTGTATTGATGTGCTTGCGTTGATTTATCAAAACTGACTGATAACCCAGAATGCTGCGATGGGGGCTTTTATAGTAAGATTTGCAAGTATAGTCAGAGAGACTAGATTTTTTAAGTGTCCATAGAGGGAACAATATCATTGTATGGCTATTAAGCTGAACATTCGTATGCGTGGGCAATGATTCTCAATGAATCGTATTTTTGCGGCACAAATTTAATTGAACAGAGGAAAAAAACTGAGACCATTAAATTAAGTTCTTGCAAGGCAATATGGATGCTTGACACATTGTATGGGGTCTTTTCCATAGGGCATCACATCATTGCGCTGCTTAATTATGTTGCTAATTTGTTTTGATGCATTCTTTACAATATTTAATTAAGGCTAGGCTCTTTACATAATGTTTGTTAAGTAGATAAATGTAAATAAGTTATTTGTTATTAGGACAGGTTAAGTTGTTTGTTTTTACATGTCCCCTATCTGAGTAAACAAAAACTCTCACTGAGAAATAAATCTTAAATTTGCTGTCTCAAAAATTTCTCCGAAATACATTGTGTTGACAGAGCAGAATTGTTGTCCCACTTAAAACCCTTGCGTTCAAAGGATCGAATTTGACAGTTAGTACCTACTAACTTTTTGGGGATCCTGATTGGTCAGATGTCACTGAATTGTCGGATAATCTGAAATTTCAGTGACATCTGACCAATCAGGGCCTCGAAAAAGTATAAGTAGGTACTTAATGTCCGTTGAACTTGAGGAATATCTCGGAGCCCTCGGAGATTTATCTTTGTTAGACTAAGTTAGTTATTCTCCTTACCAGAAATATGTATGCAAATAATAATATTAGTAATTCTACATGTATGTGGAAAATCTTCTTATTCTATATCTATATTTGATAGTGCGCTGGGGTCGTTATAATAGAAGTCTCCCAGATTCTTCTTCTTGGGAATCGATTTCTCCTCTTTTTCGACCATGTAGCTTCTGTAGAAATCGTTGGAGAGAACTCCAAGCCGTGTCGCGTGCCTGCCTATTACACAGTGCCCAGTTATAACACCTATTATGGAGCTGATTTGCGGTCTGCTCAAGGATATTAAACGTTTGGAGTGCTTCAGATCTAGTATTGGCCAGACCTGCTTTTTCGCTAAGCATGTAGTGATATTATTCCACCTTGGTTTGCTTTCACATTTTCTTTAAGCCAAGACAGGATTTCTTTAATTTCCAAAAGTTTCGCCTGGAACACGCTACAGTGATTAGGAAAACTTAAATTAAGTATATCTGCGTATACACCTCCACCAACCCCATCATCAGTTTTCAATCCGTCGGTCTTGAAATCGATTGAATCATCTTCCAGGAATTCCATATCTTCCCAGAATGATCTAGGAGGGATGTTTTTGTCCAGTGCAACACGCTGTGTGTTAGAATCGGTCTGATTACCGAGGTATATAGCCAATAAGTTATTTGGGGTTGTAGTCCCCATTTGTTTCCAATGGCTTTTTTACATGAGAAGAGAGCCACTGTGGTCTTTTTAACACTTTTTTGAATGTTAGATTTCCAGCTTAACTTTTTATCTAAAATAAGACAATAATATTTAGCTTCATCGGGGAATGTTGGTGGAATACCTTTAAAGGAGGAGGGGTCTATGTGGGGGATTTTGTTTTTCCTCGAGAAGAGGACAAGATCCGTTTTGTGCGGGTTGACATCAAGTCCATACCGATCGGCCCAGCTTATGAGCTTTTTTAAAGGCATATTATAAGAGATATTTTAGGGTGCTAGGATACTTTCCTGCACAGGCATAGGCAATCACTCTGTAACTCTTCGCTTCTGAGGACATCAGCAGTTCATTTACTTCTAAGTTCCAGAGAAGGGGAGATAAGGCATCACCTTGCTGCGCGGCGTCCCGCTACTTACAGATCTTTTAGGTCTGGAATCTTTCGGTTCTATATGAGAACATTTTCCCGCTTTAGATATGAATACAACTCTAACTTCTCTCCATAGTACAGGTATGTGTATCAGGTTTGGACAGCTATTAAAGAGCATCTCTAGGATTGGCAGAATAATTTCACTAACTTTCTAGCTACGAGACTTTAACAGCAACAAAAATTGTAGACGCAGTCATACAAGACAAAAAATATGTGTTAGCTCGCACAAAATTACACCACACTGATTTTTTTTTAAATATAGTTAAGATAAATACCAGCAGTGTAAAATCAAGTTTCCATCTTCAAAAGTACCTACTATGAATGTGCCACTTCATGGTGATCCAAAAACCTCAATTTTTTTTTGCCATTTTTTTAGTTTTTACCGACCTTTCGCGAATGAAAACCGTAAGAAAGATGAAAGAGACCAGAAAATTTAATAACTATACCTTAGTATTCCCGTCCATATCCTAGCTCGATTGGTATATTAAATTGGTATCAAATTAATGGTAATGGCTTCTTCGAAATTTCTTCTAAAATTCTTAAGTTCTAAAAGTCAAAAGTTATTTTCAGGTAAGAAGCGACTAACGCGAGTTTTCGTTAAATTCTAGTTTATTATGTGTTGGCCAGAGCTGTAAAATACTTCAGTAAATTGGTAATGCAGTCAATTCAGTCTCAGTTAATTGACTTTATTTTAAACTGCAAGTAAGTACTGCTACTATAATACTTTAACTGCAAAATAAGCAGTTAGCAGTAAAAACTAAAATACTGACTGTAGAGTTAATGGAACCAGTTAATTGACTTAAAGTTAATTAAATGCAGCACTTTTTGACTGGTTTAGTCTTCTAGCCAGTTGTAAGTTTTTGTATTGTTCTTTTTTTTGTAGTATTTTAACTTAAAGTTATTCCTACAAGAAAGTGTCTTAGAAGTGTGGCAGTACGCCTGGCTCAAATTTTAACCACAACAGTACAAAAACTTTCTACTGACTAGAAGACTAAACCAGTAAAAAAATACTGGAGTTAATTATTAACTGTTTAGTCAGTATTTTAGTATTGACTGCTGAGTTTAGTTTTACACTCAAAGTATTTTTGTAAGTTAAAAGACATTAGAAATTTAGTCTTTTTATTCAATTAACTGCAGTACCGAAAAGGCTGTAGTTTTTAAAGTTCTGGTGTAGGTCAAGAAATTAGGGACATTTTTTATTTATTTGAAATAAAAGCTAAGGCAAAGAAATTTCATAATACATAATAATGTTTGGCTTGTTCAAAATTAGCAACAAAACAGGAATATTCGACAAAAAGTACTCTGTGGATGAATAAAATTCTCATGTTAAAGAATGCGTGACATTACTAAAGTCATAGTTTGTAGGTACTGCTCTTAAAAAAACAATATCACAAGCTTATACCGTGTAACAAAGTATTCAATTAGTTGAAATTGAAAGAAATAAAATTTCATCTAATAAATAAAAAACTAGTGTGAGACGGTTTACTAAATACTAATAGAGGCCAAAACGACCTCGAATTACTTTTTTAAATTATTATGTTTTTTAATCATCTCCTTATTCAATTTATGCAGTCACAACCCAGACGCATGGAAATGTACCGCAGATCATATGATCGAAAAATTGCAATCATAATAATAAAAAAAAAAGATAAACAGATTTCTAGGTTGTTGAACTACAAACATACATTATGATTTAATTCAAGTGAGTCCATTTTATGGAAATATTATTTAGTTATGGGGAGAACAGACGATGTCTTTTGAACAAAGTGACCCTCTTTTTCTTTATAGACTTTTTAGTTACTGCACGAACAGTCGAATACAAAAATTCATTGCTTTTTTCTTTTTTTTTTTTGTGTTAAAATTTATAAAGCATTATGAAAAAGCTGTAATAAAATGTGTAGGAGGTACATTTAGTTGGTTTTTATTTTATTATATTTTTTTTCAAAAATTCTTGTATATTTTTCTTAAAATAGTTGAAGTTTTAAATGGGAAACACGTTACATTTTCTTTTATTAATCTGTGTTTTATATAACTTTTATAATTTGATGAAGAATTTAAAAAGGTGAAAGGGTGCTTATATTCGTCAATTTTCTATTTGCAAAAAATAAAAAAAAAAAAATTAATAGCACATAAATTTAGTGACTGCACTTTCAATAATTCTGATAATACTTACTCTCAAAGTTACATATACAAAATTCTAGAAATAAACTCTGCGATATTAAGGAAATTAATACATAACTGAGTTGTACTGTTTGTACGTAAGGCAAATTATAATTTCGAACCTACTCGTAAGATCAACAATATGATAAAGATGGAAAATTTAAGATTTTCGTACACTTATCCAATTAACATATGGCAAACATTTTACAGATGTAGTTACAGTACCTAATCCAGATCGACTATTGTGTAGTGTGAAAATGATTGGTTGACTTATAAGCATGTCAACTGAAAACAAGTCAAGCAAAAAAAAATTAAATTACAACTAAATAGGCTAACCCATAGTATCCGTCGCTTCCGTTCCGTCAACGAATCCGTTGTACTTGCTTACTTACTCAAGGTGGCGCTTACAATCCAGGATGGATTACGGCCTCAACCAACATGCCTCTCCAGCCAGCTCTGTCCTTAGTTAGCCGCCTCCAGTTACGCACGCCAAGTTGATTGAGGACGTTCTGCACTTATGTGCACCATCTGTTACACGGTTTCCCTCTGCTTCGTACACCATCAGGGTTGGATGCGAAGACTCGTTGGGTTGGTGCGTTGATGTCCATACGCTCAACGTGTTCCATCCTTCTCAGCCGCTGTATTTTCAGCTTCTTCACCAGGTCAACGTCGCTGTACAGCCCGTAAAACTCCTCCATACTCCTTCGATACACACAGTTCTTGTATAGCGATTGGCAAGAGTAATTCTCCGTTTGATCTCTACACTAATGTCGTTGTTTGAGTTAATAGTGGATCCCAGATAGATAAAGTCCTTGACTGCTTCGAAGTTATAACTATCCATCGTGATGTTTTGGCCGATTCGTCGATGTTGAGTTTCCCTTCTCGTTAGCATATACTTCGTTTTGTCTTCATTAACAGCCAATCCCATTTTTGCCGCCTCCGCCTCCACTATGCCAAGGTTCAATTCATCGGGCATGCTTTCATCTAACCAGATTTACAAATGATATGGTGCATACTCGCTACTAACCCATCTCCTGCTGCTTTTAATAATTCGGCTGGTTAGCCATCTGCACGCTTAGAAATCGCTAAGCGCACTTCATCTAGGTCAGGTTGGCGAAATTATTGGCCACCCTCGTCAAAGTTAAATGGAATAACGAATGCGATGTCGATGTCGATGAAGATAAAAGTTCTGCTACTCTTTCCGTCGCGTCCGTTTTTATGGGTCGCTTCTCATAAGAACGTGTGTATTTTATTGAGCTGTCTGCTGAAAACGTCGACATAACTCACGCAACGGATTCTATGGGTTTCCTGGTTTCCCGCCTGTTTTCCCACCTGGTTTAAAGCCCGTAGTCACTAGATTAGTGAATGCGCCCATTCCCTTTAGATCATCTATCAAAATAATAATTTTGACAGTTTTTGCCTTCTATATTAACAAACAAAAAAAAATCACTTTTCCAGATCAGTGTCCGTGTTACGAATTAAGAGCTGAACAGAATGCATCGCTCATCGCTCAGCGACGTCGCTGACATTTATTACAGATTCGTCGCGCGAAAAAGTTTAAAACATTTGAACTTATGGGCGAATCGCTGAGTGACGAGCGACGTCATTCTGTTGCTGACGGGCGATGTCTATACAAATTTCATCTGTCAGAGACGTCGCTGAGCTACGAGCGATGCATTCTGTTCAGCTCTTCAAGATTGTGGTTCAATATCCTTTGTTTTCGCTAGATTGCGATTACGACTTCCGATAATCGTTCTTGTAAATCTATAATCGTTTTCTTTTACGATTGTTTTTGGTGGTCGTATTTGATTTAGACATTGAATAAGAAGAACAGGAAGGAGTGTAAGCTACACCTACAGTGTTGATGGGTCAAGCACCAAAAATTTCTGAATAATGGTCCTATCTGTCAAAATAGTGCCCGGTCTGTCATTTTTCCGACCAAGTTTTTCAGGGGCGCATTAGTTTTTGTTCGTGACGAGAAGGAGCTGAATTTTTTGATCACTTTTGCTGCAGTCGATTTTAATGTTTTGTGTAGAATTGTAAGTTTATTTACAGTTTTATTCATTTATTTATCTGATAAGATAAATGTGAATCCATTTTTAAACAATCTTTTATTTTTATTGAATGCTAAATAACATTTCTTTTGGCAGCCCACCTATTTCTCATTCAACTGCACTCCGACCCTTCGTCATATGCATATGTGTTTGTACAACTCACACTAGTAGAAAAGTGCTTCACTTATTTTTGAGAATACCCATTCCTGTACTTCTTATTCAAAGGATTTAGATATCACTTGTTTGTGTCCT
Organism: Meliscaeva auricollis; assembly: GCA_948107695.1. Taxonomy (NCBI): domain Eukaryota; kingdom Metazoa; phylum Arthropoda; class Insecta; order Diptera; family Syrphidae; genus Meliscaeva; species Meliscaeva auricollis. The sequence continues at coordinate 71,461,716 of OX403618.1, read as the reverse complement.
TTTTTGTCTTGTATGGGTCTTGGTTTATTTCTGATGATTTAAAGAAATTAAAATATGAGTAAAGCAAGTATTACATCAAAATTGGAGTTGAATTTTTTTTTTTTCATAAAAATACGTTTATAGGTACCTCTCCTTGAAATTTAACACCCTTCCACCCCAGCCATTTCAATGGACTCTTTTATTCTTGTTTATATAGTTTAATGGAAACTTTCATGCCAGGTTTCATGGGGGTTATATTTTGTTGGTAACAAAATTGTATACCTACTATTAAAAAAAGAAACAGAATAAAAGACAGATTTTGTTTGTTTAATAACACAAGCGTAATTGATTATTTATTTATTTTGCCAATTCATGTATTTTTTTTTTAATTTATAAACATTTTAAAAGCTTCCACAAATGTATAATCTACATAGTTTTACCAGATAAACTGGTTATTACATCTATTTTTATATTTGTGAACGCTTTAAGCTTTCTATTTTATTTTTTTTTTTTAATATTAAATATATAAGTACGATTATTCTTTGTAAGATAATTTAATGCCTTTGTGTTTTGAATGTATGAACGAAGAATGATTATTATGGAAATATATTTTTGAATGTATGAAATGATTATGAAAAAATAACTAAGGATTCAAATTATATTCTAGCTATGACAAGCAGTCTAAGAAATAGTTACTAGGAAAATAATTAAAAACAAAATACAAAATTAATAACAAAAGTTCGTTCACATACTTAAGTATTTTTTTTTTTTTTAAGATACAGTTAATCATAAAATAAATTAAAAGCTCTTATAGGCTTTTCTTATTTATAAAAAAAAAATATAAAACCCAAATAGTATACAACAAATAAAACAAAAACTAAAACTAAATATAATTATAATCATGAAAAATTACAAAAAAAAAACAAATAAACTTAAACTTAAAACCATAAATTCCTTAAAATCTTGTGTGTCTAGTTCATAAACATAAGTTTCTTAATGGAATATAAACTAAAAATAAATACTTTTTGAAATGCAAACCATTTCAAAAACTTAAAAAAAAAAAATTACTTTTAAAATAAATGTTTTTATCACAAAAGAACCTGGAAATATTAAAAATAAAAAAAAAATAACTTAAATCGTTTTAACTAAATAAGTTTTTTTTTTTAAATATATAGCTATTTTGATGAAAAAAAAACTTATAATATCACAATAATCAAAATAAAATTGCAAACGAATGTTTCATTTATTGAAATTGAAAATAAAAAATATTTCTAAATATAGGTGTGTGTGATTATATGTGAGCTTTATGCTTTCCTATTTTTTTTTCTATGTGATTATGATTTTATATTGCATATTGTAGACAAGTTGGTACAAATTTATATGTTTTTTTTTTTCTGTTACTATTAATGTTTTGTTTGTTTGCATAAAAAAAAAATAATATAAAGAATATTTTGATATTTATTTTTTGTCAACTATTATTATATTGATGATGAAAGGTTTATTTAGTTTTCTGGAATTGAGCTCAAAGGCTTTGACAAATTAGTGTTAGTGTTTGCTGTGGTAAATGATGGTTTACTAACGTCCAGCTCTATTTCAAGCTCAGGTAAAGGATCACGCCAGTAGTTGAAGTTCGAAAACTCAATAGAGCCCTCGTCATATTTGATGGGCGGGAAAAGTTGGTCGACAATGTATGTCATGCTGCAATATCTGAAAGTAGGAGAAAACATTAAGATTCAATTAAATTAAAAACACATATTGCAGAGATGTTTGAGAAATACATATTTTACTGATTGAAGAGTGATTCCCTAAAGGGCAAATAATTTTTTGTAGGACCGAAACTAACGGTACCTACCATACAATGATTTAGGAAAAGTTATTTTTTTTATCAAAAACGGCTCTAAAGATTTTGATAAAAATGTTTTTCTCTACTTTTGTTAGTAAGATCGTATTTTGTAAAATTTTAAAAATAATTTTAAAAATATTAGTAACGGTAGATCCGATAGACCCGTTTTTTTCATTTTTGACTTTACTAGGTTCCACATTTTACTTCCACTCGAAATAAATTTGAAATCTGTATAATTTTAAGGGGTTTCAATTGTATTTGGAATGCATTTGTATTGTATTTGGAATGTAGAACCTAGCGATCTGATTAATTTTTCTATACGGAAGCTTCTTTAGCTTTAATAATATTTAATGCTAATATTAAAAAAAAAGCAAATTTTTGGATTTTTAATAATAAACCTATGATTTTTTTGTTTAAAAAATCAATTTTTCGAAAATAAGTATCTGTTTTTTTTTTATTTTCTTGAAAATCACATATCAACTGTTTTTTTTTTAAATTGTTTAAGCATTTATATGTTCATATATGCATATAAAAAATTATTTTCTTTAAAACCGCTCTAATGATTTTCATTTTTTATTCTAAAAATTCATCTTTTTAAATGAAATTAAATGGCATATCAAAATTCATTCAATTTGCTTACATTTCATGTTCAATTATTTGTTTTGTAAAACGTTATATAGGTGGATTAAACATCCACTGCAACTCTGACCACAAGAGCAAGCACGTGCGACCCAGTTGTGCATTTTATTTCAATTATACTGATTATACATTCAATTTTTTCAGGGTGTTGATATCGTTTCAGCAATATCTTTCCTTATTTGTCTCTTCAGATATACTAGAGATAGCTATAGTCAAAAAGATATCGTCTGGAGACTATCGAATTACGGAATGACCCCGAGGGCCTATATCTCGATGATCATATTAGTTACATCCTACATCTACATCAGCTACATTTTCCCGTTTCAAGTTTTACACTGGAAATGTTGCAGAATGAAGCTCAATATTGTACCTGATGCAGTTGGGTTGACATGTCATGTTGAAGAGAGCTTTGTATACCCTTCGATCACTTTGTAAACCCCGAATCGATTTCAAATGGGTTTAGTTCGTAGAAAATTCCATACAAAAATAAAATAAGAATGGATTTTCATATGAATATTGATGAACCTGAATTGTATTCTAAGTTTCAATGAAGTCCCCCGGATATTTCAAGCAAATATCCATTTCATATATGATTTTAACTATCGATTATACAAAAAATAGGCTAATGTTTTTTACCAACATAGATTTGAATTGAAAACTCATTCTAACACCGAAATAATTTAATGTAAATTTGTACTAGAAAAAAATCATTTCGTAGTACAACTATGCAGCACAAGATTATGTGAAACAGAATTGTATTCCAATATTCTAGTCTATTTCCCATACCTACATTGATGTATGACACAATATTTATGTGAAACAGATCTGATGTTACAAAGCTGCTGTCAAATTACTACACTGTAGTTGATGTGAATCACGAAAAATAGACCCCAGGTCTTTACTATAACATGAGAAATCCAGGAAATTGCCTATGAAGCAATCATAGGCAAGTGGTGTTTTTTATTCTTGATGAAAATCGGAATATTGTCACGATTTTATTACACCTACTATTAATTTCACAGGGTGTTTTGGTACTTGCTGCACAACGTTCTTTTTTCCTTAAAATAATTGTCTGCCTCAGGCCTGTTTTTTGTCTGATTGCACTGAGTTACGTACGTTTGATTAGAATATTGACCTATTTTTTTAAATAGATATTTTTGCGTAAGTCGCTGCGTGGAAATCATTTTGAGAAATCTAATATAGTTTTTTACATGCGATGATATAATCAAATTTAAAATTAAGATTCTAACAAAATTTACTGGCATAATATTGCCCCTATATAGGAATATAGGGGCAATATTATAATTTTTGCTCCAGCATCTGCACTGGGTGCCAATATTGGAAAGACCATATTGGACTTTGACACTACAAGATTTCAACCATTTCTAAATTTGTTGATCTCAATCCAAATCCACACTATGTTGATCAGCAAGGTCAACAAACGTTCCAAACTTAGAAATTGACCAGTAAAACTGTTCTACAGTGTCGCAACTGATGTGTATGTGTTATATCAAAGTGCTGTGGATAAGTTAAACTATTCATTATACTGATTTGGAACTCATGTTGAACGTGCTGATCAACATATTCTGGATTTTAGAAAAATATAAAGAAACTGGAAAAAGTTTTAAGACCCTGCCCACATGGAACACAAATTAACTCACAAATTTCCTTTCGAAAAAGAGCAAATTAGAAGCAACACTGATGATGATGTAACTTGGTGTTAGCTAAAGCTGAAGCGGCACCTAATCGAAAAAAAAAAACAAAACAAAACAAAGAAAAAAAAAGCAACAAAATTAAGAAAAAATGAAAATCTCCTTCATTTATTTTCGTTTAAATCTCTTTCACCTTACCAAACATAAATTGATTGCTTTTAGTTAATTTTTAACATTCTTAAAATATATAAACGTTCACATAAAAACACAACAATTATTGCACAGAAAATATATATAACATCACTTTAGGTTTTTTTTTCTTTTCTAAATTTAAAATTTATGCTTAATCCTAACAAAAGTAATGCATATCACATTTAAGTAACACATTTTGTTTTCCGCTTATACTGTAACAACAATACGATTTTTGTTTATCCTTTAAAGTTAGCATTCAATCTTATTTTTACGTAGCTTCATTATTATATTTTTTTGTCTAGGTACTTTTGTATAGGTACTATTGGACTTTTTCTACTTTTTCGTCGCGTCGTCATTCCACTTTGCACTTTGGTTTGTGTCTTTAGACGTTTTCAGCTGTCTTGAAATTATCATCGTCGAAAACATCATTTAAGTCATCTTCGACATCGGTTTGACTGAATTGCAGTTCGTCTTCATCGCCCGACACACAGTCGTAATTATCTTCTAAATCGCTATCATCACGTTCGATTGGTGGGAAATATTCATTCACTTCCAGTGATTGATTGATGTAACTACAAGAGAAAATGACGTCGTCATCATAACAGAGATGAACAAAAAACCATTTAGAGAAGGGAGAACTTTTATATACGAACAACTTTCGACAAGCAGTAAGCATTGCAAATTTACATACATTATGTTTATGCTGAGGAAGTATATATGAATTGAAGAGAGGAAACAGAAGGAACGCATCACCAAATGATACACATTTTGTTAATCACGATTTATAGCGTTATACATGTAGTTTGTAGTTTTTTTTTTTTTTAATTAATATCATTAAAAATATGTGGGTATATTATTTTTGTTTATGATTTTTATAATGAGTTAATTGAAGTTTCTATTAAGCAGAAATGACGCGTGATACTGTTGTTGCTGTTGGTTTTTTTTTTTTTTTTTACTGATTTTTAGTTTATTTATAGATTTTTGTAATGAATTTAAGCTGAGCATGTTTATTGTTAAGCTAGAAAAAAATGAAATGTTTTTTTTTTTTTTTGCATAGTTCCATAATTATCGTATAAGCCCACAAACCACCATGAATTTTAATTAAATAAAAATGTTTTAGACATTTGAACACGTTCGGAAGCTGTGTCCGAATGTGTTTTTATTAATTTATCGATTTGCTCAACACAAATTTAATTTCAGAAACCCAATTAAAAAAAAAATCTGCTAAGTTAGACGTATTATGTATACAGTTTATTAAATGTCCTTTACATTCTGATTGATAACCACAGAAAGACAAAAAAAAAATGTTTATCACCTTAAGCGTTCGCCTAAATGCGAGCTTTAGAATTAGCGAACTTTCGCTATTTGTAATGCAACGATATTGAAATTTCCTACCGTTTCCAAAAAAACAATCAAAATGGATCTGCTGAAAAAATAAAATTTGAGATACGTTTTTGTGGCTCTAGGGCGACAATAAAAAAAAACACTTGCTTCGATTTTAAGGGCGATTTTCCTTGTTGATCATTCAATGACCCGAAACTTGACCTGTATATTTTCTTAAAAGGTTGAGACCTTCAACCCTTCTCGTACTCCAATATAAGAATGTAATTGGTATTCCTTTGATCAGTACCCCTTGGGTACGTTTGAAGGGTTAAGGTACAATTAAAATAAATTTAACTGTACATTGGCTGCAAGTATTCAATTTTTTTTACTTATGAAAATCTGATAAGTCCATAGCTTACCGGTTTTGAGAAAATTTTCAAATTACAAAACTGCTTTTTTTCATCAAATCATTCAATTAAACAAGGACAATTAAAGCTGGTATTTAAGCTTCATGGATGGAGTTATATGTAATTCATTCTTTTTACGATTTAACCACCTTTTAATAGTTTTAAGAGCAAATAACACCTTTTTTAAAAAGCATATTTATAGCGCTATAAACATTTTTAGAACATTCCAGTTGCACTACTAATGTGACACAAAAAAGTTTTTTTTTTTTTGTAGTTGCGTACCCATGATGTGCGAGCACCTTGAACTCAAAGGCATTTTCAACTTTTGGGACCGATTTAGCATTTTTATTTTTTACAGCTAATATTGCCCAGCTGTCAAAATTCGGGCACAAAATCAAAGATGGCTAAAATTTTGAAACCTAAACATAATTTTTTTAGATTTATATATTTTTCTTTTCCCGAAAAAAAAATATTTTGCCGTCTCCAATAGAGTGATATATTCGCGAATATTTTGTATTAAATCCTTAAATGAGAATTCTACTTACTCTAGAAATAAAAAGGTGTCTTCTAAATTGTTTACACTGAACAGCGTTTAATGATTTCATTACTTGAGTAAACAATCAATATCGTATCTACCAATCAACTTTTTGATATGCACAACTTATTTTGTTTTTGTTTCGTATTTTTTGTTTGTTAATTAAAATGAATTAAAAACATTTTTACCAAAGTTAAATTTATAAATTAGTTATGTACAACAACCTGAATACATTCGATTCGTGCAATGTTTTATGTATTTACACTCAATCACCTAAACTGTTACAGCAAGTAGTAAATATATAAAGAAAATATACTCACGATGATTGGAATGTTTGTGTGAGTTCATGTTTCAGCTCTCCTTTAGTGTTTATGGTAAATATTCTCATAATAGGAATTCCAACAGCTCTATACGCCCAAACGTCCTAAGAAAAAAAAAATAAAAATAAAATATAAATCCAAGAAATGAGATTTTTAAAAATGATATTAATTACATTAATACGATTTCCATAGCCAGCATAGAAAGGATTCTTTTCAGGAAACAATGCCTGAATGTCAGACAAACAAGCAATTTTAAATTGTTCAGGTTTCTTTTCAATAACTTCACGATGAAAAGCTGAGATCAATGAAGTAGGATTCAATAATAATGGTCCATCAGGTAATTTAACATCACCTTGACGAATTGATCGCAAGTACTCGCGAGTAGCTCGCGATTGACCAATAGCTCGCGCTGATAAATACAGTAATTTGTAGCCATTTTCTTCAATTTTCGAAAACAATTGCGCAACACCCAATTGTGCCCAATCTTTGCCAACCATTGGCAAAATATGACCCAGAACATCTGATTTTGTGATAGTTCCATCGATATCCGAAATGACTACCTTGTCACTGTGTTTCCAGCGGTAGAGATAGCATTTGCAACGACTTGTACCTTGATAAGCCGTTGTCACACTAAATTCAATTTCATTCATGCCTGCTTTCAAATTTAATTGTTTCTAGAAATAGAAACGTATAAATTCATAGACAAGTAAATGGATTATATTCTTTTGTTTAACTTACAATAGCTTCAGAGCTAAGTCTTAAACTTTTTTTGAATTTTTCATTTTTAAGAGCCAACTTGGTTGATGACATTGACTCTTGAGAGAGCTCATCGTTATCAACTGCTGCTGAAGTGTTTTCAGCATTTAGAGTGGAATCTTCTGTTTTGCTGAGGGTATTCTCGCTCATACTAACATCGGGTGAGGTTGGACGAGACGTTTGAGTTGCCACAGCAGCCTGATCAGAATCTAATCCTAAAGCTGAAGAGAGTTTTTATTAGAAATACTTTCATTTGAGAGAGTCAATTTATAAGCATTACCTTTGTTTTCTTCGTCCTTTGAATCTAATTTTGGATTTTTTAAATTTCCAGAACCACCAGCGGCTGGACGACGCCAATACCACCAAGACCGTTTTGCTGCAGTTGCATTAACACCACCCGATGTATTGACGCCTTCGACTTCACCTTCGGCTTTTGAATTTTCAATTTTTGAATTGTTCATAAGTTGCTCTATGGCATCCTTTGGAAATTAAAGAAAAATTGATTATGTATTTCAAATCTAATGTTAAATATTGTAAAAATTGACAAGTTAGTTAAAAAAACAAACAAATATTCTCTCAAAAAATATACAAATGAAAAACTTGTATTTATAAGGAAGCAAACTTACGTTAGACAAGGGCTTCTGAAATGTGATTATTGTCATGACGATGGGGCATGCAGCAGCCCAACTGTAGTATTTACCATTCAAACGAACAACTAAATTTGGCGAGGAAAACAGGCTTGGATTTTGGCAGACCTGAACAAGCACAAATGTGCATTTTGATTGTGATATTTTTAGTGTGATAATAAAATGGTTAGATTTGTATGTATTGTATTATATTTTTTTTTTTCTAATTTTATCTGTACAAAATTTATGATATAAATATTTACATTATTTTATGGAGCACATTTCAATTTATGCGAGCTAAAGAACACAATTTTGTTGGTTTCAAAATTCATACAATGGATATTTTGTGTAAATTATAACAGAAAGTATCTTGGATTGGAAACTAGGAAAATAGATTACATTTTTTTACATAAGAGGTATTGCTTAAAATTTCTCATTTCTTTGAAATTTTACAGCAGGCTTTCGATCTAAATTTAATTGACTCTACACACATGGTACTATATTACATCATTGTTCATTAGACTGGCTCTTATTTTTCTACTTTTTTGAATGATTTCCAACCCCAAATCGTCTGCAAAAATAAATACCCTTAAAATAATTTTGATTATATATATATTTTTCTTTTATTCAAGGATTTTAATGTTCAAATCAGTTATAACTACAGTTTATTTTGAATGTAGGTCATAGTTGAATGTTAATGAATTAGGAGACGAGCCAGTCTAATGTTCATGCATAATGCATATGAACATTATGACTTCTGGTCAAAAATAACCAATAAAGAGAAATTTATTTCGTTTGAAAATTTGTTTTGTTTAGATTTCATGCAAGTTATTTACTTAATTATGTAGGTACTTAAAACATGCTTTTAATCATAGCATACTCATTATCTTGATGTATATAAAATAGTTCAAGAGGTTCAAAAATTGTGTTCAAAATTGCTTGCACTTAAATTACGAAATATATATGTACTATAATATATATATATATATATTACTGAGAGCAGGATTGGAAATTAATCATCTTAATTTGATAAGTGATTTACTTTAAGGTTTAGCCAAAACTTTAAAAATGCTGACTTCAAGGTTTAGCCAACAATACATCCAACTAGGAATAGTTGGGACTCTTACTAAAGGCAATTTTAGTAAAATAAATTCATCTCTGAACAACAATCAAACATGTCACACAAGTCACACAAGTCTGTATGAGTGTATGTCTGTCTATTTTTTTTCTACCTCGAAATACAATCCAAACCAGTGAAGGGACATTCAATCGTCAAGTGCCCCGACATTTGTACGAAAAATCAAAGTTAATTTACTCTTTAGTTCCAAAATTATTCCCAAAAACTAAACTATTTTTGTGTTATAACTCTGTTCAATACAATATCTAAGCGATGACAACACTCCGCGTCACTTGAATAGAAAAAGAAGGCGGTTAAGTTCAGAGCCATTGGTGCTTTGGTCAAGTAATAGAGCAGATTGTTAACTTTTATTTTCAAAAGAAAATAATCTTAGAGCAAACAAAATGATCTAAATCCAAAAGAGAAACTGTATGAAGCGCTGCTGGGGAGGGGAATACGATATTTTTGTGTTTTATTTTCTAGACTTCAAGGAACAATAAAATAAAAAGAAAACCCCGTTAATAATAATTTTTGTGATATTAAATTCTTATTTGACTAAGGCAAGTAAATAAGAATGCAAAGTAGTCTGATTTGTTTTTGTTTTGCGAATAAAATCAAATACGAGTAGTTACTCAATGTTAAATAAACGACAGCTATCGACAATCGTAATAACGATTTCTCAATTTGTCGATTCTAAATCGCGAAGTTTTTTTAGTAACACTAAATAAGATTATTTTTGTATTATAATATCCAAGTCGATACACGTCATTCGCGTGTTGTAATTCTTGTGCCTATCGTTCGTTCATTATAATTACAGTATAAAAGTCAGTAAGAAATAGTAATGATGTTAACAACCATCAAATTAAGAAACCATCAACCAATTTTAACAAATATGTAAAGTGATTGATAATTTTACATAATGGATACATGTTTTTTTTTCAAAAACAAACATCAACACTGAACCGTTTAATGGATTTGAGTGTGATGAATGAACATTATAGCAAACAGTAAATTAAGAAAGTCCACAAAATTTCAAAAAAAAACAGAAAAATCAATCTTCACACTTCTATTAGAACGCTTTAACTGAAATGTGCTTTTAAAGTTCCATTTAGCACATTAAAAACAAAACAAATCAAGCAAACAAAAGTCATATACAAGACAATGTAGACTTACGTCTGAATATTTAATTAAATTCCTGTCAAATTCTTCATCAGAAGGATCCCCCTTTTCAATGCCACCACACATTGACATTGCAACAAAGTCAAGGTACCTAAAATGAAGAAAAAGGTGATAAGTACAAAGAATTTAATTTAAAAAAAGTGTATAACAAGCTTACTTTGGATCCTGAGGTAATTTTCCATCTTCATAGTCCGAATCCAAGCTTTTTGGTCCTTCCATTGAACTTGGGCTATGTGGAAGACTTGTACCATTGCCACTTTCCCTATCATCTTCATTTCCAATTATTGTATTGTCCTTGATTAAAGGGAAATACATAGCAGCCATTTCCGGGTCCATACCCTCGGCATCCAACTCCGACAAATAAACACCACCATCAGTTGCATTCTTACGCATCTTATTGGTTTTCTTCATGAAATTAAACATTCCACTTAGCATAGAATTCCGTTGACCTTGTTGAATGTCTTTTTGATCATCAGTTTGTGTGGGTAACTCTCCCCATTTCCACGAAGCCGAATTCATATCCACATCTGTGTCTTTCTCCCTCATTGACATCTCCAATTCGCTGTCACTTTGAATCGGTGTACTGGGACGACCAGTGCGACCACCCGTCGATGACACTTCAGTATCGCTAAAGAAATGTATATCCAAATCTTGAATACGTGAAGATGGTGTTATGGGGCTAGTCTGATATTCACTTATCGGACTTGGAGCAATTGTCTCACTGGCTTCGTCAGTTTTTGTAGGTGATTCGTCATTCGATGAATTGGTATTGTTTGACATTGACACCGTATCTGGTTCGACTTCATTGGTTTCCATTTGAATTGCACTGCCCACAGAACTGCTCGATGAACTCTTTCGCTGTGCGTTTTTCTTTTTCATTTGAGACTTCTTGCGTCGTTTCTTTTTGCTCTTTGATTCTTCCTTAATACTATCAGTGCGTAGGTCACTAATTATAGCACTTGTTGCTTCTTTGGTCATAGGTATAGCTGATTCAGTTGTTTTTATTGTTATTTCAGCTGGTTCATTTAGTGGTGAGAGGGTTGCTGCAACTTCAGGCTGCTGCTGTTGCTGCTGCTGTTCTGAGGTAACAGATTCCAACTTCAATTCCACAGGTAAGGATTTTGAAGAAGGCTCTTCCAGTCTCAGGGTACTGTTGCTCCAATCCTAGAAGAAAATATTTGTTAAAATAATATATCGTTCTGAAATCCTTTCATAACCAACAAATTTATATTAAATTGTTGAAGGTTTTCTTATAAAAAAAAATCTTACATTCTTTTCGGTGACATCAAATTGGAATATTTGCTCCTCGTGTTCAGCCCATTCTTGCCGAATTTTTTGTGTAGTATATTCCTTAATTTTCTCACTTAAGTTACGCCGTTCCAAGACATTGTCAGTGTGCCTAAAATTACAAATAAAAATAATTCGATTAACTTGGGATCTGGTTTGGGATGATTATGTCAAAAGTTTACAACATTTCAATTCATGGCAAAATAACGATAGACAACAATTTAAAAAAAAGAAACAAAAAATATAAATAAAATGAAATTGAAATGATTTTTTTTCCATTTTTTGTTGTTGTTTCTTAATTGTACATAATATTTGCTTATACGTATACCTCCTATGGCTAAAGTCATAAACTTGATTCTCATATTTGGGCACGGTGTCTTCTTTAGTGCTTTCTTTGGAAAAATCAATTGAATTTCGTCTTGGCAATGGCAAGGACATCGGTATGTCTTCACTAGCTTTTCTAAATGTTATGTAAAGAAAAAAAGAAAGAAAGAAATAAAAAAAGTAAAAATAATAAAAAAAGAAAGAAAATGCAAGAAAGTCGAAATAATGAAAATGAAAAATATGAAATTACAAAGGAAACCGAAATATAAGAAGAAAAAAAAAAAATTAAAAGCCAATGAATAATAGGAAAATGTATTTTAAGTTCAAGAGTGTAAGCAACATGCATGCATTTAATCACATTTAAAGAACCAATGACATCATTTTCAGTTCCTCGAAAGAGAGACTGAATGAACTTAATAATTTTCTTCTTTTTCGTTTTATATTTTACAAAGGGTGCACGCTGCGATGGGTGGTCTGGGCTGGTCTGGGTGAAATGTGGTGCTTCTACTCAATTTATTATACGTACTTGGCTTTTTCATCGGCATCGTCGATATCAACATCAGTGTATTTGTTGGGGAAATAGTCACTCGGTATGGGTGATGTTGCCAAATTGTCTGGCAGCTCTTCAACATCGTCTTCGGCACACTCTTCAACAAAGAAAGCTTCGCCGGATTCGCCTAATTTCATATGAATATCAACTGGCTCACCATTGATTTCAATGTCAACCTGCAAAAAAATAAAAGAATTACAATTATGATAATTTGTTTTCTTGTTTCTTTTTTGCTTTTTAATATTTTTTTAAATTCAATTTTGCATCAAATGTTTTTAATAGAAAAATCGATTGTTTCCGGCGAGGTGGTGAACATTTAAGTGATAAATTGCATATAAATGGATATAAGACAATTATTGTGCGCAATTTATTCACACAAATATTTTTGTATCAACAGAAAAACCGCCCAAATTAGAGCAAACAGAATATGATTTTAAGATGCAAGTGAGGCAAATTTGAAATGGATGAAAATTCGTAAATAGAATTACCATGAGCTTAATGTGGCGCACAAATGGTTGCGCTGTCTTTAATAAATTCAAAAGTACATGGAAAATAATGAGCACTTTAAGTGATTAATTATTAGCATGATCAAACACTTTCTTATTATGTCAAACAATTTATGGTTGGAAAATTTTATAGAAATTTTAATATCCGAGACATTAGTAGGTACTCAATATGGAAGATTTTCAACAATCAACCTTATAAATTAAAAGGTCATTGAATGGGGAACAAAGGTCAATATTTGTTGAACAATAGAAATGTTTTTATACATTTTAAAAAGCCCTGGCTTAGCGGTCACTGTGGCGTATGTGGAATATTTTTTTCTATTGAAGAACTTCAAAGACTAAAAAAAATATCTATCGCTAACCTAATCTTAAAACCAGCTAACATTTATAACCATCCACTAAATTAAAAAGTTATACGCTTTTTTATTCTTAGCAGTGCTTATGAGAACATCCTAGAAAGATTTATTATTAAATTGAGGAATAATATTTTGAGTAATTCATTGAGATCTAGAAGAGAGGCTTTGTATTTGAATGTATAAATACTGGGGTTAAGCATTTTCAGAGCTATGAGCTTAAAAGTTTTGAAGATGGGGACTTTCCATATGTGTCACAAGCATTCAAGTTCAATCCAGTGCTTCTCGTTTTTTTTTAGATTTAATAAGTTCTTTTCTTGAATCAAAACAATTGCCAGAATGTCACTTAAAGTGTGTTCAATGACGTTGTTCTGGACTGTTCGGAACAGAAAAGTACAACTTTTTGAGGTTACAGACTGTTCTAGTTTGCTGTTCAATTACGCTGTCTAGAACAGTTTAGAACAGGATTTTCTGTACTTGCTTTTGGGTCAAAAAAGGTCAGAACAGATTCGTGAGAACTGTCAAATGTATTCGTTGTTGATTTCTGTTCTGACGTTGTTGAACATAGCTTTAGTCATCAGCAACAACCTCTGTCATTTAAAATTCAAAGCGTCTGTCTGGTCTGTTAGGGCCACTAAAACGTTGGTTACTTGTTACTTGAGTTTTTTTTTAATTATGACACTCTTCAAGTAAATGTGCGATATGTATAACAGTCCAAGCTGAGAAAAATTATGCAAAAAAAAAAGGAAAGCTTGTGTCCACCGAACGGCGATGAACACGGCAACTCAGAAAGATTAAACATTTTGTGGCTAGCATTACTAAATTATTGGTTTTCAAAAATTGTCCGTTTGATGTTTTCCGGTTTCCTTCAGCCAATCGCATGAGCACGGACAAAAAAGATATTGATAGTTATAAAGTAAGGCAAACGGCTTTTTATTTGGGAAAATGGTAGTGTTTTCTTTAGGTTTAAAGTAGTTTTACGATTAATGATTTAAGGGATATTTTAAAGAAAAAGAATTAATTGGGAATGCACTCGTAGTAGAGGGATTCAATAGTAATAAAAATACGAAACAACATCCCCCAGAGCCCACTATTATGTCAAACTCCGGAACTGCTTTTAAAAATGGTCAGAAAAATATAAGACACTTAAGTGACTCAAACTCACCAGTTTTTGAGAACTTTAAAACTTTCCCAGTATTTAGAACTGCTGTTGGGTTTTCACTGTGATTTATTCCGCCATGCTTGTTTTCTGTGTATTGTTAACCAAATTGCAAATACGACCAAATTGAATACTAATCACAGTATTCAGTGTGATATAAAAATATAAAAACTTATTTCTCGATGTTTGTTTTTATCTGGATTTTTAGCAAAATTCTGATTACGATGAAACAAATTTGAAATAATCAATGAAACAAATATTTAAATAATTAATATCACACTACGTAAATTGTAATGCATATTTATTTTGTGTAAATGAACATACTACAATATCTATGATTTAATTACTCTTTTGGGTCTTCAAACTAATGATATGGAGAAACCCAACAATAAAGCTTAAAAACAATTATATTTCGGAGCGTAAGGTATTAAACATTAACGCTTGGCAACTTCTTACATAACCAATATTACATTAGCCTAACCCACAGAAACAAATATTGTCAGTCAGTCACTAATTAACAATATAGTAATACATTGGAAGAATCAAAGAAAGAAAAAACAGAATGTCTAATAATCCAATAAGAAAATGAACAAAGAATAAAGAAAGAATTTCTTTGTTTGTTTCCTGGGTTAAAGTACAAAACAAAAGTAGTTCAAAGAACGAATTTCAAGTGCTTGGCCAATATTTTAATAATAATATAAAAAAAACTGTAGATTCATCGTCGTCATTTAGAAATGTGTCATAGGAGTTTTAAAAAGAAAACATCCCATAACTTGTTATCTCTAGACAAAATATTTTCAATACTGACAAGCTTTTTTTTATTTTATCAGGTGTTTTAATTATTGTTTTCAAGTAATAATACTGGAAAGCTTTATAGTGTCTCATTGCAGTTTAAAAAACTTATAATAATAATAATCAGGAGTTGCTGATCAGAATATGTTTTTTTTTTTTAATTTTTAACAATATTTACATGAAATTAAAACTAAGAAAAAAAAAATATAAAAACTTACCACTTTTTCGCGACTTCTTAGAACACCTAGTTTTCCAAATCTAACATGAAATGGAGAACACTGAAATTCACCATCTGGTTGTTCGACAACAATTACATCAATAGCTCCTGTAAGGGTGGCTCCATTAATTTCACTATAGAACTCCCTGAAGTTGCTGAACACTTTCACCAAGCTGTTCATTTTAATTTTGTTTAGAATTAATGTACTTAGCTAGTTTTTATTCGATTTTTTTTTTCTAAATAAAAGCTGTATTCGAGTAATTAAATGTTTTGTTTTGTTTTTAGAATATGAATGTTTATGTCCGTTTTAATTCAAAATTGGTATTCTTCAATTATTTCATTTTTCTTTTGAATTTTAATATTCCTTTTTAAGCTTGAAGCCAGTTGATTTATTTTATATTGGCCGAGTTATCTGAAAGAAAAGGAAAGAAATACAAAAAATTATATTTTAATTTGGTTGATAAGCTAATTTTGAGGTTGAGGTTTTGGTTTGGAAAATGTGAAAGTCATTTTCATTGATTTTGTGTATCAGGTATTATTAAAATTGTTCCATCACAAGTCGAATGGGTAAGATATGGGGTACAGAAATGGCAATAAAAACTAACTACATATTTATGTTGCTACTGTTTAGAACATTCTACTTCAATGTAATGTTGGAAAGTTAACATTACCCCCATTATTAGTTAAATCAAAATTCAAAAGTTTTTTTTTTTAAATCAAGGTAAGGTCATTTACAAAATGTTGGGAAGTGGCACTTCTTGTAATTTGCATGCATAGTTGAATCTTTATCATTAAACCAATAAACAACACCAACAAACAATCAATAAACAATTTTTAAAATATTATTTACATTTCTATAATGTGAATAATTTCGTTATACATTTTAAATCTTCCTTGTAACTACGGACACTTGTGAACCTTTTTTTTATCGAAAACTTACTAAACTAAATTTACTATAATTTCTGATAGTAATTATTTTCTATCTTATCAAACTTTTGCGTGATATCGAATTATAGGTTTTTTGGGACTCCATTTTTACTTGCGATATAGGTACTATAGGGCAAGTTTAGGATTCGTAAAACAAAATTGAACAATAAAAAAAAGGAGGTCTAGCAGTTCTGTCTGTCTGTCGTGTGCATATCTCAAGCTACAGCCTTAATCGCTGAAGAGATTTTCTTCAAACTTATTAGTTAATGGTTTTAAGTGGGTCTCTAGAGGGGAATTTTTTACACATAAGGTTGTTAGCTATTTTCAAATTATTTTATCACAAAATTTGTTTTGGATTTAAAAAAAAAAATGATTTCAAAATTATTTTTTTAAATATCGATTTTTGAAATTTTAGTTTTAGATTTTCATTAATATTTTCTTGAAAATGGCGTACCAACTAAATAATTTTTTTTTTTTTGTTTTTTTTTAAACGGCACGATTTTCAAATTTCTTTCAACAAAAACAAATGGCATACTTAGTTTGGAGCTCAAAACAATTTAAGAAGTTAAGTCGCTTAAGTAATGAATTTTATGTTTTTTTTTTTTTTTTTAAATTTCTTACAAAATTATTTACTTATTTTTAAAAACTTTACATTTTTGACTCTACGAAGTCACAAGTACGTGCGACATAGTCGTTAATTTTTTTTTTATTTATATGAAGTAGGTACGTTCCCTAATTGTTATGTTATTTTTAAAAAAGAGCACAATGTGATAAAAAAAACACCGTTCCTTATAGAAGAATTGTATATTATAGATAAACATTAGCTTCCTAATATTATGAAAAAAAAAAATTGGTTAAAAGTGTGTTTTTGTGTCAATAATATGGGAAAAACAACAATTTGTTATCATAATTGTTATCATGCTCTGTGGTTAACTTACACTTATGTCCCAATCAAAGTACCTATTCGAGTTCAATATTTTCAATATTGTTCACAAGAGGGCAATTTATTTGAACTAAAAAATCGATAGTAATTAGGCTTTTATCCCAAGAATCAAAGATTTATGTTGACAGCTGTGGACGGAACTCGATACAACTTTCTTTGACTTATGAGCCAAAATCGTTTTTTAAATCAAAATTAAATTAACATTTATTTGTGGTAACATCTAACATAGTCGAAAAATCATTCCGAAAACGCTTCCATAGCTCAAAAACTGAAATTCAAGTGACAAAAATACACTAAAATCAATTAAAGTTAGCTACCTGTTTTCATAACATTACTAGAGCTAAATTTTTTTCAATAATTCTCACGTGTCTTACAAAAAAAAATGAGAACATTCATTACTTCTATTTAAATAAAAGTTGTCCCAAGGAATTATGTGTGTCTGCAGTTAAAGTGACAAAATATCAATTTTTTTTTATTTATTTAACGTGCAGATGGCGCTACAAATAGCCTTTCCGATATGTGATGGGATTGGTTTATCGTTGCATAAATAGTTTTCTGCATGAATAAATTAATTTGAAGTGGTAATTAAAATGAGGAGAGCACATCATTTAAGCGTCATTTCGGGAGCGCCTGCTTTGGTATGAATAAAGATTATTATTATAATTTTTTAAGGATGTTATGATGCAAATAAAAACTCAAAAACATTTTGTTTGCTTTTGTTAGAAAGAAAATAAACCATAATAATGATCAAAACGTCATTTTCGGCAACACTCTTGCCGGGTTATGGATCTCTGTTATTGTAATGAGTGATAATATTTTTATTCTTCTGTCACAATACTTACCTAGTAGTTGCTTCATATTGTAAATTTCTACATGATCTGATTTTTTTACTTAACTTTTTTATTAGTGCGAAACAATGTTTCATTATGGTTATACGCATTGATAACTTTCAAAAGTTCACTAACCGGCAAAGAAAGAAATAAAAAAAAAAAGATTCTGTTGCGTGTTATAACCATTAATAACTAAAAAAAAAAATAATAACAGTCTTGTTAAAAAAAAAAAAAAAAAAACATACATTTATAACTAACCTAGCCATGTGATTATAATTTTGAAAAATCAGAAATGAATTTCTCTAATTTAAAACACATTATAATGCGAATCACCAAGAATGCTCTTCGCTTTAATTGGCTAACAATTTAGTGAAATCTTTCTCGACTTCAGATACATACAAAAAAATATTCAGACGCAAAAAAATAAAAAAAAAAAACAATGAATCATACAAACTCAGCAAACGTGAAGGAGAAATATCGACAAATTTACTTTCTCAGCTACAGGGAAAGGCTACAGGCTAGACTATCTTCCGGACTGATATTTATTAAAATGAATATTTGCCAACAAAAAAAACTTGTCAAAACAAAAAAAGACAAATTACAAAATAAAATTTAAAAACATGTGTACTTGGAAAAATGTCTACTTTTGCATATTGTTGCCAAAAATTTAGTATGAATGGAAATTTTTCAAACTTACTTGTTCTTAATAAGCAAATGTTTACAGAAGATATATTTTTTTATATAGTATTTTTTTTTTTTTAATTTTAAATTGAAGAAAAATAACTATATGTAGTGTATGTAACCTAACTACCCTTCCACAATAAGGTATGAAATTAATAGAATTTACAATCAATTCAGTTGCGATTGATTGTTGTAAATTAAATTGGATTATTGTTTGTTTTTTTTTTTATTTTTATTTATTTATTTTTATATTCGCACATTCTTCACTCGTCATTAGGCTTTCAGTTTTCTATAATGAAGAAGACTTGCTGTGTCTTTTATAATAGTGTTATTGTTCTTGTCATTATTGTCAAGTAAACGAAAATCTATTATGTACCTATCCAAAAGCTTAATAAAGGGAAAGAAACGAAGCCATACATAAATTAATGTGGTTTTTCTCCTAAAGACAAACATTTGACAGCATAGCAAAAATTAAAACTGTGAAAGGTTTAATTATATGTGAATGCTTAAAATAGTAAGATGGCGTGACAAATTACTTTGCTTTACATATTTTTTTTTGGAATGGAAATGTTTGTTTCTTTTCAAACTGAAATAAAATTAAATGTTCATTTTTTACACAAGAGTTTCTATGTTGTCGAATAATATTCAACACGATATATTGAAACAGAGTAAATTAAAATAAAATGCACGACTGGGTCCCACAATCCTTTGGGTCAAAGTTGCTGTGTACGTTAAAGCTTCTTATATTAAGTTTTTAAAAATAAATAATTTTATAAGAAATAAAAAAAAAAAAAAAAATCTACTACTAACATGACACACAACTTCTAAGATTGTTTTGAGCTCCAAACAAAGTATGATATTTAATTTGATTAAGAAAGATAAATTTTTAGAAACAAAAATTTTGAAAAAACTTTAACCTTAAACCTTGTTTAAAAATAAAGTTGGTATGCCATTTTAAAGATAATATTGTTGCACATCTAAAACCAAAATTTCAAAAAAATACAGTGACCCGTTTTCTAAAAATTGATTTTTCAAAAAAAAAATTGAAAGTATTTTTAAAAATCCAAAAATTACGTTTTTGAAAATTTTGATATCAAATAAATTTGAAATTGTTAAGGATCTTCCGTATAATATATATAAATTCATCAAAATTGGTTGAGTCATTTAAGAGAAAGTCAAAAATGAAAAAAAAACGGTTCTATCGGAGGTACCGTTAGTAGAATTTTTACCAACATTGCATTCATTTCAAAAGTATGATCCTACTAACAAAATCAGACACAAAAATTTTATTCAAAATCGTTAGAGCCGTTTTTGAAAAAAGTTTACTTTTCCTTTATGGTTATATGACAGGTACGTTAGTTTTGGTCCTAAATAAATTCAATTTCCCCTCTAGGGAATTACCAAAGACCCCTAACCACCAAGTTTCAAGAAAATCGGTTCAGCGGTTTAGGCTGTAGCTCGAGGTATACACAGACAGACAGACAGACAGACAGACACAATTATGGGACCCACTTTTTTTGCATACTCTATCATCGTAATGACATGTCTGATTGTTATCTCGAGTTCGTTTTTTTTTACGATCGCAAGTAAAAAATAAGTCGTTCCCAAACTATCAACGAAATTTTTTTTTATATTTAGCATGAACTCAAGGATGAGTTTCTTGCTTTAGGTGTTTTTTTCTCTTTGAGTAGTTATTTTTACATATGAAGTCATTTTTTTTGTAGAATTACCCTTCCTGCCTGAGCGAGAGGATATGTTTGATTCATGTTATGGGAAACATTCAGAATCTCTTTTTTTATTTCTACTACTGTATGTTAAACATTTTTTTACGAAAAAAAGTTTTCGAGATAAACGTGAAAAACTGAAGAAAAACTGCATGTTTCTCATAGCTGCCGCTAGAACTCACGTCGAATTCTTGGGGACTTTTTTTAAAACATCACCAGTCATCCCTTAGCAAGTGGACCAAGTTTTGGAACTGTTGGATTTTTTTTTTGAGGTAAGAACATTTATCGTTTAAAAAAAAAAAGAATCCATAGCAGAAATGTCAATTTTTTACACAAATTTTAACCTCAACATTGTTTGTTTTTTGCAAAACCAGAATTAGCCCCCTGTATTGCTTAAACTTTATACTCATGCTGTTCATTAAAGAAACCAGTCTTTAAATAATAAAAATAACCTTTGTACTGAACTTAACACCCAAAAAAAGAATTTCATAAAGAAATTCAAGTTAATTTCATATATCTAGTCAGATAAAGGACAAAGCAATAAAAGAAAAAAAATACAAAACGTGTCCATTAATATCTCATTATCATTATAAAATAAATCTTACGATTGACAGTTAAAAACGAATTTAAACTTAATAAAAGACGATAGCTAGACCAAGGCCTGGCTTACGATTCCCCATAGAAACAAGACTCAACTCAAAAGCTACCAAGAAAATTAATGTATGTATTTTTGTTTCGCGATACCTTCTAACTTTGTTGAGGAGCAATAACCTACTCTAACAAAGAAAACTTGGCTAATAGTTATTTATTATTATTATTATGAAAGTGTGGTTTTGGTTGATGGAGTTTTAAAATGTATTTTACTTTGTCACATTTTAAACGAATGTAGTTTTTTTTTTTATTATTGTTTATGTTGTGACGATTTTGATGACTCTTTTTTAAATTTTTCCGTGTAGTCATTAACGGAGTTAATTAAGCTTGATTTTTGTTGTTGTTTTGTTTTATGTCCAATGTTTTGTTTTTGAAACTAGAAATTTGGGGTTTTTTAGATTGTTAACAAAGCAGAAAGAGTCTACAGATTTTTTTTAAATTTTCTAATTTTATTATCTTTTTTAAATTTTTCTTACCACAGTACCAACAAAATGATTTTCTTTACTATTACGATACGACCCAACGGATTTGTATTAAATACTTTTTTTTAACATTTATGTACATCTTTCTCCCTCCATTGAAACACTTTCGAATTTCATGCACAGAAAAATCCCAGCAAAACCATAAGTTTGCAGTGAGCTTAAAATTTTGGTGTCAGACCGATCTACAAACAAGTAGGTATAGCAATTTTTTATTGTTAAACATAATCGAAACATTTTGTTATAGGTTTTTTTTTGAAAAGGTTTCCTCTCCGAAATTCTTCACTTTTACTGGAAACAAAATATGGATAGGTTATTTACTATCAGCCTTATTCATAAAGGCATTGTAGTGACTGCATAACACTATGCACTTCTTATAATGCCTCTGAACGCAACCTTATTCATAAAACTTATGCAACGTTGAATAGAGACATTATTTGCGTAGAATGTAGATGACAGCCAAGTTATTTTTAGTAGATTTTCCATTTTGTTGTCCTTTTTTTTACACAAACTCATTATAACTGGAATGGATTGAAAAGTTTTTTATGCATACGAATTTTTGCAACGCTGAATAAGTAGTGTCATGGAGTTAAGAGCAGATTTTAATGAATAAGGCTGTATAAGTAAATCTTAAGCCTTGATATATGTACATATATCACTCAATTTCGTCCCATTTTGGAAACTTTTTTTTTAATGTGGTTTTATTTAGATTTTAAATTACCTACTCGAACTACCTTATTCGAACTGGAATATAATTATGTATTCGCATATAAATCGAATACATCGTGATCGTGACAATAATGCTGTAAAGAGATAAGTAGGTACCTACTTTTCTAAATATTAAATTAAATCTATTTCGTGACCACTCACAAGTTTCATACATACGTTCATGAAAAGAAGAGCACCATATAGAGAAAATTTGTTTAAGAAAATGTGTTTATTAACAATAACAACCCCTATAGAGTTATTTTGTAATTTCTAAAACTAAGTACGAACATTGGGTACGTAAACATGAGCAATATAAATTGTTAAAAATCTTTTTCCATAAATGAAGAATTTATTTTCTAAATGAAATTGTGTAATTCGTGGGCTCTAGAATGTAAAATAAACATATTATAATATCAAGGGAGAGTTCAAAGTATTTTTTTACTGCAAATAAACAAACTTTGTTTTGAATTTATGAACAAATATCTCAGAGTTTCAAATTTATAAGAGAACTTGGAAAATGGATTTTATTTATAAAAAGTATGCCATAAGTTGCATAAATCGTTGCCCAAAAATGTGAGTGATTACAAAAATAATAATTAAACAAAAAATTAACAATATTAAAATAGAAACAGCAAAATTTTGGTGACAAACAAAGTTAAGAAAAATTATTCTTTGAATTGTAAATTTTTGTCAGCTGGTATAGTCCCGTTTTAGTGAAACAAGTTTCAAATTTAAAACACACAATCAATTCGGTTGCTATACTTGAAAGACCTTGAACTGTAAAAAGCGTTTAGTCCAAAATAAATTATAGAATTAGTCTTGATTAAAAAAGTATAAATGATTTTACTTGCTCAAAATTTTGAGAAATTTAACAAACACTAGTTTTACTTGCTCTGTTGGGTTTCGTGTCAAAAAAAATTTCAGTATTTTAATCAAAACCAACATTACGATGATGGAGAAGTACAAAAAAGTGGTTTTCGTCATACCGGCCGTCCGTCGGTCTGTGCGTCTGTTCGCCTGTGCGTCCATTTGTACAGAGAGCCACAGCCTAAACGGGTTGACGGATTTGCATGAAATTTAGTACAGATTACTTGATTAGAACGAATACCTCCCATATAAAAGTATCGTGTTATTGGACTTTTTTCGAAAACGGCTCTAACGATTTCGATTAAAATTTGTCAACAGATTCTTTTTATGATTTTAAAAAGGATTGTGTATTTAATTTTTCAATAAAAAATATATTAAAAAAAATTCTTGTCAGTCTTGCATTTTTTTTTTTTTTTTTGTGTAGTGTATGTAATGTATAAAACATTTTAAGTCACACAATAAAAACCAAATGCTTTTGGCGAGAAAACAAACATTTCTAGCTTGAAAATATATTTTTATAAAAACTAATAATTTATTTTTGTTTATTACTTGATAAAAAATGCACTGCCCAACGAGGTTTTTGTATGCTCAAACATTACGGTTTCTAAAGGTTTTCGACGTGCTGAACTGGAATCCAAAGTCAGAATTTTCAAATTGGCTCTAATTTTTGAGATATTCCCTTTACAAAAACACAAGAAAAGCATTTTTTAATATTTTTGAAGCGATGTTATAAAGTGAGGTAACGTCTTACAGCAAACGTATTATAAAAGAACTAATTTTCTTCTTTCTTATTCAGTTTAAATCATTTCGATACCTCTTTTCTCCTCCGAGAAATCTTAGATTTAAAAAAAATTATTCTTTTTTGTTTGAAAAAGATTTGTTTTGATGTTTATTTTTGTTCATTTGAATAGAGTTACCATATTTCCATATTCTTAGCTTTTGTTTGGTAAAATTAAAATTTCCCTGTTCGACCAAACTACAAAATTACCACGAATAAAGTGATGTATCAATGATTGTTTCGTTTAGATAGGGTTGCCAAATTAAAGTCCTTGTTTTTAAAGTGGCAACCCTATTTTTTCACATTCAGCATAACTTTATCTTACATTTGACATCAATTTTACCATCTATATGAGCTTATAACCCGAAGAACGTATTTTTAGTTCATATGTACATATATGTAGGAATCCAGCTGACTGAATTTAAATTGTTAATTTTGTATAAATTACTCCGTCTAATTAATTAACAAAGGTAATGTCTTGAAATTTTGAATTAAATTTTATTCCATATTCTCTAGTTAAAAACTCAGTGGGATCTTATAGAAAAAAAAAATTCTACACCTGAACACATGAAGTTACACAATTTTTACCGCCTACATTATTATACAGGTTTAATTTCCCAGCTTGCTCGCCTTTATAAATAAAAAAAAAATGCATCATCATGATCATAATCACATCATTACAACCACGCTATAAGTATATATTAGATCAAAGCAAAACAAATAAAAAATAACTACAAAAAAGTATAAACATTTTATAAACATCTAAACAAGAAAACCAAAATAAAATAAATTTTTAAAGGCCAAACAAAGAACAGATGGACGTTGCAATTTATTATTTTTAAATTTCAACTTACACTGCGTCTTATTTGAACAGCTGCTGTAACTTCAATGACGTAACGGGTTAAACCATAAAATAATCCATTAAACACTGATGATTATGGATAAGTGATAAGTCCAAACTGACAGGGAGCAGATAAGAGTCAGTATAATGTTATCTATAGGTTTTAGACTTTGTTCTCGTTTTCAGTTTTTTTTTTTACAAGATAGTGAGTAGCATGCTTTCACTTTTTTTCTAATTTCTTAAATTAATGTATGGTTTAGTTTTTTACCAGAAAGAGTCTTTATTAAAGGGACTCGCAAAAACTTTCGTTATCGTGCCTAATTTAGGCTTTCAAAAATACAATAGGTTAGGTATTTTCCACCGCTCACTCAGCCGATCAAAGATCACTTATACTTTTTTTTGTTTTTTTTTCTTTATCAGATGAAATTTATTGCAAAATCATCAACAATTATTGCACTCTTTTTCGAAACAAATCAGATACAACAACAAAAAATTAACGCACTTTAGAAGATTACGAGCTATTTAAATTTCTCAATTCAATTTTATTTGTTTAAATAAACTCAACAAATACTTAATAACTAAATCACACTTCTCTCGGGTTGATCTTTATTTGTAAATTGCATTTGTTTATTAAAGATAGAATATTATTGGCTTGGTTAGCGTTTTAAACTTTAAATTAGGTTTAAAGTCCACAGACAACTCAGAGCACAGAGCAGACAGAGCACACAGCACAACGGTTAGTATTTGAGTGAAAACTTGTTAGGCTGTGTATTTCATAACAAAAGGGAGGCAAAAGCTTTTTTTTTATATTTTTTTTTTTTCTTATTTTTTGTATTTTGTTTCGAACTTGTTTGTTTCTTTATTATTACTTTTTTCTTCTGTTTTTGTTTTTGTTTTTGTTTAACGTAGGTTACCTACATATAAATGCGACTTGGGAGATTTTGCTATATACTACAGACGATACAACGCCGACAAGTGCGGACCTCTTACTGAACGAATAGTAGGACGTGTAACAAGCTAAATACTAATACTAAACGAATAAAAGTTTTTTATTTATTTTTTTTGTTTTGAAGAAAACGGTCAACGACGAGACGAATCGGTTGATGGTGTGGAAAAACAAGACACGAATATTGCAATCAAAGAAACAGCCGACGACGGACGGGCTGAAAAAAAACGTCTGTTCATTCACCATGATCTGTAGCGTTGCCACTTTACTGTTCATACTATCTGTATGAAAAGTAAAAATGTTTGTTGTTATCATATTTACAACTAAACTTGAACTAAAAGTCACTATAGTTTTTGCATACACCCAAAAGTATTGTTGCGGGTTTTTTTTTTTTTTTGAGACATTTTATTGATTTCGATTAATTGAAAAACAATACTTATTTTAAAAATTTCTAACTTTTGTTAGATCCGTCGTTATTGAGATGGTGCAGGAAAGTAACTTCGCTGGGAAATAACTTTACATGGGAGACAATTTCACCACTATACTCTGTCTAACATAGATTGTCAGTAACTAAAGCTGTGTTTTATTGGTAGATGTATAAAAAACACAGCAATCGAATGCCAATAAATCGATTTTACTCGTTTGATTTGCACATTCAATGTTTGAATGTTGGTACCATGTTGATGTTTATTGGAAAAATTTATGGCGAAACAAAACCAGCTTAGGGGTGTGTTCGCACACTTTATCGAATGTCATTTTCGATTTGCAACATGGAGTAATCTAGATTTCCCCTTCTTTCTTTCTTAAATAAAACACGAATAAGCAAATAGTTTTTATCTTATTTTGGGCGATGGTTAAATAATAAATTAAATTCTTAATTAATTCAAATTTAGAGTAGGTAATTATCGTTATTTTATTTTTTTCTGGAAACTGGCAACCTTCAAACAAAAAATTATTTCTTCAATACGACTCTGCGCCCTCTTCATTTCAATATTTCAAAGCTTTATAGCCAGCATCGCCATCTTGATTTTTACTGCCTTATTTTTCGGCAGCATTCGTTTTGTTTTTGTTTTCCATAGAAAGTTTTACTGAGGAATATTGCAAGTTATCTATTTATGTTAATGTTTTTATTTTAGCAAAGGTAATATTAAAATTTTTATCTAATAAAATTCTCAAAATGTAATATTGCTATTTTTCCTGAGCCCTGTTATGCACTCAAAAGCTTCAGTAAAAATTAGTTGAAAGTTCACAATCTACAATTTAATTTTTTTCAAATTCTTTTTTAATTTGAGATCCAAAATCGTAAAAACATTTTTATACAAAACTGAAATAATTTCCCACAAAAAGTTAAGTTGTAAGTGGGAAATAATTTCACATCAGAAATGTGAAATTATTTCCCACTATTGGTTAAGTTGTTAACCATGTGAAGTTTTTTTTCCAGTGAAGTTATTTTCCTGCACCAGTTGCTTAGAAAACTGTAATTTTTGACTTTTAACTGACAAAAATAATTTTTTTTTATTTTTTTTAAAGCTTTAAGAAATTAAAACTGAATTTTATAGTGTATGAGAATGCATAATCTACAAATACTCGTACTTCAAACTTTTTTTTCGATAGCATTGACCATTTGATAAAAAGCGCCCAACCTTCCAAATGATAACTATTACGAAAGCATATCCTAAACTTTTTTATGTAAAATATTATAGTCCATAGAGTGTTATTTAAATACATATTTAAAATCTCTTAAAAAAAACAAACATTTTTTTATACATGAGAGCACATAATCTACAATTTTTTGAAAGAACACTTTTCGATAGGACTCACCGTTTAAGGACAATATGCAAATAAACTATTATTTTCAACATTTGACATATTTTCATAAAGCGATATTTTCTAAACGATTGCTCGAGATTTAACCATGAATAACTTTTTATGCATACATGGGACTTTTGGGGACTTTTGACATTTTACTTCTATCGATGTTTCAATGCTCTGTACCAATTTTCAGCTCTGCGAATTATTTCTGGGTTTGCATCTTTTTATGTCTGTTATATCTGGACTAAAAAGTGAGTATATTCTCAGTATCTAATGGAAAACAATAAAATAACTACGAGTTTGTATTTTTTTGTCTACATTCTACAAACACCAACATCAAAACAAATATGGATACTAGACTGTTCGTTGTTTTTAAATCAAGCTCAAACGGGGCAAAACTATTTGCAAATAATTAAAAAAAAAACAACCTAGTTTTTTCAGATTTTTATTTTGACCCCTGTAGGGGCTTAAGTTTCTCATATATTTTTTCTTAATATTAAGAGGTCATAACATCGATCTTATCAAAAAAAAAGAAAGAAAAGTGACATATCTTAGATTCTAATCCAACCATATTCAATTTTTTGCAAGTATACTGAGCAAAGCGAAAAATAAAACTCTGAAACATACAAAAAATACTATGTAGTTCGCATAAGAAACTTTAAGCCCCTACAAGGAGTATCAGGGGTCAAAATAAAAATCTTAAATTAGGGGATTTTTTTTTTAACTATTTGCAAATAGTTTTTCCCCGTTAGAAATTGATGCTAAAAAATACTCGAAACGAACGGTCCCAACTTTGCACAATTTTGTTTATAAAACCTTTGGTATAATTTTTTTTTTTTGTTTTATTAAGCCAGATCAGGAATTTGTAAATATGCAGCTTTTTCTATAAAACGCACATTTTGAAAGTTAGAAGATAAAATATGACTTCTTCTTTGCTTTAAAAAAAAAATAAAAAAAATTATGTTTCCACTGAAAAAAACAATTTTTTTTTCTTTGCAAAATAAAATATTTTTTTTTACTTAAAAACTATGTGGAAGAAATTTGTACACACAGAACAAAAGTTTCAATTTTATACGCAAATAAATGTACTTGGGTATTCGAGACGGCAACGCTAATCAAATCATCACCCGGTTTCTAGGGCTATATTTGTTAGCTATCCGCCGTTTGTTGTTGTTGTTGTTTTTTTTCTCGCTAGCACTGGGCATTGAAAATAGTGGACAAGCGAATAGGAAGACGTTTAAAACTTCCAGATACAGTCAAATTTATAAGATACACAAATTATTATGCTTAAATGGCTTTTTATTTAAATTGTATATATTTAACTTCTATTTGGATTGAATGTGATTAGGAAGAGGAAAAGTTTGTCAAGAGGCATTATTAGAATTTGAAAAGAACAGTATGATTGAACATTGAACACCAGACGATCAATGAAATGACTAAATGACAAGTCTAATCTATTATTGTAGAAAAAAGAAAAAAAAATTATTAAGAAAGCTTGCTTCTGTTTTTGTTGTTGTTTGTGCGAAAATGTTTGTGATTAATCGAACAAAAGCTTTTTGTGACGCAAAGTCGTTGGTTTACTGGTAAGAAACTTTTTTTTAATATCAGCTGAGTGTTCATAAGTTGAATATATCAGTTGGTAGATCTTTTTATTTGTTTATGAGAGAATATTCACTTTGTAATTTTACAATGAAACTAATTTCTATGGATGCAAAAATAATAAAAATACACAAACAAGAGATGTTTGCATTATTTTTTAAGTTACATGATTAATCTTATTCTATGGTTAAGTATATTTTGGATTTTAAACGAGAGTATTATAAAGTAAACAAACATGGAGGTCGTTTTTTTCCAAAGAATATTTAGTGATCGAGCCATACCTTGAGTTATAAACTACCGATCTAAACAAAAGAATCGAGAAGAAACATGCTGCTTCTGCTTAATTTAAAGTTTATTTTGTTTTGTTTTAGAGCTTGTTTATATTTGGTATCATTCAACTCTTAGTTTGAATGGACACTCGGGCGTATGCGTACTTTTTTCATGCTAATATCCGTAATTCTGTGGCAAACGAAAACTGAGTACATTATTAAGTCATAACAACTTGTTTGTTGGGTTATATTCAAAAGATTTAATTTAATTGAACTTTTGAATAAAATCGACTTTCATAGGAGTTTCTTATTCAAAATTTGCCGAAAATTATTCTAAATACATGAAATGTTTTTATTTAAATTTTTGTATGGAAAACTGAGAGTTTATTACTGGCTATGTATGTCTTGAAAATTTTATTCCAACTTTTTTTATTCCACTCCTACAATTTGTTAATCACAAAATTATGTAAGTTTGCAACGATAATGTAATATCTTTGGGGGCCTAGTGCATCTCGAAGACCCCAGGTTTTAACTGCAGAAACATGTTTTTTTTGGGACCTGTTAACTGAGCTTAACAAAATATAAAATAATTGGCCTTACCAGGATGACTCTTCTTAGACAATCATAAGCTTTTATGAGAGGTGTATTTAGATCGCGGTAGCAGTCGAAAAATAACCAAAAGTAATTTATTGAACAAAAATGGAATATAATCATTTCGGAGTGCAAAGCTAATAATTTTGTCAGTCACGTTTCAATTTATCAAACCATGAAATTTCTAGAAGATTAAATGTTGTTCAACAAACTGTGACATGGAATTCAAAAAACTATAGTGAAACTGGGACTATCACGAAGAGAAATGTTCTGGTAGGTCAAATAAGACAACCTCAGACCTCAGATTCAAAACTCTTGGCAAACTCTAGAAGATAGTGTGTAATTTCTATGCTCTTGATACTGTCCAAGTTAATTTTGGTGTAAAAAAGGCAGTAATCAGAGGAAAAACAGAAAAGGATATTTTATGCTTTTCAAAAGGAGAAGAATCCACAAGTTGTACCTACAAAAAATTTGGTCAAGAGGTAAATTTTGTAATTTTGTCTACATTTGTTCTACATAAGTTTTAGCAAAAACGATTTCATTGAACTAAAGAGAGTATTTTGGACAAATCATAAATTTTACTTTTGCAATATATTTGCGCCGAAAGCAATTTTTTAAATGACTTTAAAAGATTTGGGCAAATGAAATGCACTTCATTCACATCCCATTAATAGTTTTGTAATAAAGTTTTTACCAGTTCAGAAATTTGACGTTAAATGCACAAAAAAAAACGGGTTTTTGGCATGTTCGTATAAGCTTATTTCGAAAACGTGACGTGGTAGGGTTGTTTTGATTTCAGATTTAGGTTCAGCGTGCCAAAATCCTTTAGAATAGTTTAGTCTGGTTTGAAGGCGATTTTCATTGCAGACCAGTGCTATTTGCTCCCGTGACCGCATGTGAAAAATTTAAACCCTATAAATGTGTCATGAAGTGATTTGAACAGCATTATAAAAGCCTCATTAAAACATGTGTAGTTATTGGAAATAATTTGACCGAATTAAAGAAAAATAGTTTGAACCAATTTTTTTTCCAACAGCACTGTATGTCAATTCCTGTTATTCGAACTGTAATTGAGGTGACAGTGAGTATTTTAATTGCAAAAATACACAAATGGTTGTATATACACAAATCGTGTTATAGCTGTAAGATATATAAATGTAGGTGCCTAGAAATAAAAATCTCTAAGAAAAAAACTTAAAAATTCTTTGATGTCTTCGAGATATGCTCCTATTGACTTAAACTCAGTGACAGCGCCTAAATGTACTTGAACCTAAATCTACAAGAAATAAAAAAAAAAAACAAAAACAATTTTTTTTTAATAATATAAATGCACTGATATATATTTTTTCCTCTTCTTCTTTACACAATAATGAAATACTCTTGTTCTTTTTTTTTCTATACAAACAAAAAAAAATATCAAACAAAAAAATGCGCAGTAATGATAATAATAATAATATTAATTATTAATAACGTACTTAAATTTGTGAAACATTGCATAATTTAATAATAACTCAAATACAACCATTTATTGTTTTGTTTTTGTAAATAAAATATCTATATAGTTTTTTTTTCTTTTAAAGTTTAATCGCACCACATCCCCTATCTCACTCTGTCTTGCACTCTTTTCTACTGATAAATTATTAATTTTTCAATTTTTCGACTTCCTGCGTCTAGCATCTGTTATAGCACCCCATAGTTCGATTATAAAATCATCTGTGAACCCAAATGACTCCAAGTCTGAGTTATCGATGGCTTCAGCAAAATCCATTGAATTTGTTTTATTTGCACCCAGATCCCAGATTTGTGTGGCCAATTCGGTATCGTTGATGCCCATAAACGATTCTAGCAAATTATTTATAGCTTCAATGCCGCATTGTGTAGAGTCGTCGGGTTTTTCTTCGATTTCGACATTGCCATTCGCTTTGAATCTTAGTGTCTCCTTACCACTACCGTAGCCCTTGCCTGTCGCTTTGGGTTGTGAACGTGGTCCAATGCCTTGGAATCCACTCTTCATGGGTTCAACCAATCGAATGGTGAATGTGGCGCCGGTAGGGATTTCTTTCAAGAGTCTGGCCACTTCGTAGTGGCGTTTCCCCACCATATCCACCCCATTCAGCTTTTCTATGTGATCACCAATGGCAATGTGCTGAATACGATCAATGACACTCTCCTCTTTGATTCGCTTGATAAACGCATAACCGGCACCATTGTCTGTGATAGTTAGACCCAATGCATCCTCTGATTTGATAATTTCAATTTCTTTGGGTCGACCCTTGCGATGGGCAAATATAAAGTCATCGAGTCCAATTTGACCACCCAGCAGCTTGGACATGTCGACTTTGTGCGAGTTTAGGGTGCAAAATAGAATTTCTTCCACCGGAATGTCATAGCACTCGGCAATTTTTTTGTATAGCTCCCTGACGCTTGCGAATCCTGTAATTAGGCCTGTGGGACTACCGTGTGCCAGTTGGCAGTGAAATACCAATTGTTGTTTTGTGGCATTGTTATCTGGTCTGGGTACATTGGCTGGAACCGCTGATAATTTATTATTATTATCTAGGTGGGGTATAGTGTCAGGCACTGGTTTAGCGGGCTTCTTGGCAAAAAGCGGCATATCTGTGTATAAATTGGAACTCGTATAGTAAAATTTATAATTTTTTTTTTTTGTTATTTTGTGTTTAGGTTTAGTTTTAGCTTTTTTTGTATACAAAATTTACATATTCGTGTTGTTGTGGTTTAATTACAGTTTATTGAATAAAGTACAAGTAGATAGTATTATGTGCATCTCAAGAACTATTTGGTTGTATTTAAATTTATTTTACATTTTATTTATGTTTTAAATATTAAATAAATTGATACCGATTGACGTTATTTCGTTTCGTTATTTTTACATCTGGCAATTCTAAAGCTTCTAATAAAGCCAATTACAGCTTTTTTTAAAACTAATTTCATAGTTATGTCAATTAGTTTGACCTCTAATTAAAAAAATGAGGAAACAATCTATTTTTTTTTTTTTTTAATATCGACCAAAGCATTCTAAATTTATTAACTTTGTTTGTTTGCCAGTTTGGTTCATGTATTAAGTTGCTAGGTAAAATTTGGTTCATGTATTTGATAATCCTAGGCATTTCTTAGATTTATTTTAATGACCTTTTCAAATATTGGCGTTAGAGTAAATTATTTAAAGAAATATGGTTTTTTTGTAAAAAGGTGAAATTAAGTTTTTACCGAACTAATATATTAGCGACCTAGACAGAATGCTAGATGCGTAGTTTATATCAGCCCTTAAGACTGGATACATACATGGGCAAGCAGAATGGCAAAACATGCAACGTCTTTTTAAACTATGACCACAATAAAAATTGATGGAACCCCAATCCAGGAAATTTTACGAAGTTATAAGACAAAGAGATTTTTTCCGAACAAGTTAATCCAGTGAAGAGTTCACAACTGTGAAGGAAACCTAATTTTTATAAAAAAAATATTTTATACAATATTTTTTTGTTTTAATCCAAAAGGAAATTTGTTTGCTAGTCTTTATTACGGCAACTCAAAAACTACTATATAAAAAAAATCGTTGAAATCGAGTCAGGCATGGAAATCGAGTTCTATGGCAGGTACCGTTTTTGAAAATAAAAAAAAACTTAGTTCTCTAAATCCGGTAGGTACCGTTATTATTGGTCGAAAAAAATCAAAATATCAACCTGGACAGTCTTAAAAAAAAGCCCTAATTAAGTTTAAAGAAAATCGATTCATCCGTTTGGGATGTGGCATCTGGACACAGAGAAACAAACAGAATTGTCATAACAATTTTGAAAAATTAATGAAAAAGAAACTAAGAAAAAAAAATTCAGATAAATAAGTGAAAACCTTACAATTGAATTATTTGCTATTTGAATATTATAGCTTAAAAAACCCTTGAAACCACATTTTTTGTTATTTTTATTAAAAACACAAACATGCGTATTACACAGGTCAACAAAATTTAATTTTTTTATTGTTGCCCAAGCATTGATAAACGTTTCTAAAGGTTTTTGATGTGCTGAACTTGAGTCCGAAGTCAGAATTTTCAAATTAGCTCTAGTTTTTGAGATAATTCCGTTTATGAAAGAACTGTTTTTTTTTTCTTTTTATTCAATTTCAATCATTTCGTTACCTCTTTTCTCCTCCGAGAAATCCTTAGTTATAATTAATGTATTTTTATACTGGTCAACAAGGTTTCTTGTTGCCCAAACAAAACTTACATACTTTTCTAAAGGCTTTCAATGTACTTAACTCGAATCCAATATCGGAATTAGCTCTCATTTGAACACATTTCCATTTGAAAATCACCAAAAAAAAACCCTTTTCGTAATTTTCGAAGCAATTTTTTGACTTGATTTCTTTGTGATTTTCTAACAAGAGTATTTGAAAAATGAGAAGAAAATTCAACGCTCTCAGCTCTTTTAACAATCGAAATACATAATTTAAGTATTTCAAAAGTATATTTTCTTTTAAGAAAAAAAGCAGTGAAAACGGGTTTTTAAACAATTTACAATATCGTATTAAAAAAATCCAAAATATTAATATTAATATTAATTGGTAGGAATTTTTTTATTGATTCAAACCCCATAAACTGTTAAAAAAATGATTTTTTTTTTTTATTTATTAAAAATATTATTTATTTTTAATTTTTTTAATTTAATTTAATTTTACTTTTTTACTTATTCCCTTGATTTTTCCTGTTCCTTTAGTTAAAATTATCATAATATGACAAATGTCAGCAAAATAATTTTATTTTATTAACCGTTAAAGGTTTTTAATAAAAAGAAATAAAATTTGAAAACCGTGAATTTTTATGTATAAAAATACTCAAGCCTTGTTTAAAACAAAATATTGATATGCCATTTTCATGAAAATATTGATGGACATCTAAAACCAAAATTTAAAAAAAAATCATTGACACGTTTTCGAAAAATCGATTCTTGAAAAAAAAAAAAAATTGAAACTTTAAAATCCAATAAAACCTTTTTGGAAAATTTTGATACAACATAATTTAAAAAGGGCTAAGAACCTTTTGTGTCAAAATTGTCATCGAAAAACGGAAAACGGGTAATGGGAGGTACCGTTATTAACCGATAATTTTTTTTTATTTCAAAAATAGGAACTTTGTGAATATAGCAGGTACACACAAGAAAATTAATCAAAATCGTCTGTCGTTTGTGAAAAAAAATAAGTTTTTCGTTCATTTTCGTCATATGGCAGGTAGGTACCGTTAATTTTGGTCCTAAAAAAAAAATTTATTTAATTTCAAAATGGTACGCATACAGTGAACGTTTCATGTCTAAACTCAATAAATTGAGAAAAGATTTTCAATAGCTGACCAAAATAATGCAAATAATTGACTTTTGTTGACAACAAAACTGTAATACTAACTTAATAACAGCAACAATAGCCGACTTATTCCGTTACAGAAAAACGATCAAGAGGTAGTATTGTTCCGTGTTTCTTCACAAGTATTTCTCTCTGATTACCGAGACCAAAGATCTTAAGATCAGGCACATTTAATGACAGAACATTAATAGACGCTAGTGGTTAACAGCTAATGTAAAAAAAAAAACAAAGAGAAAAAAACAAATACACAAGTGGTCCGAAATGAACCTAAGTGGAAGTTAATGTTACAATTGCAACCAATTATGAAAATGTTAATCGAAAAATAGACGAAAAGTAGGAATCCACAATTATTAGTGCAACATTCGAATTAATTCTATACGTTAAATTCCGTAGGACCACTTAAAAGTGCACTCCACGTGTTGCGCCTCTTCAAATATTACATTCAGCAGAGTGTGCAACTTAACTTGTTACGAAACGATGCAGCGTTCATTCTTCGAAATAATCTTAAGGATAAGTTCACAGAAAACTCAACTGAAGAAATTGAAATCCATATTTAGAATAATTTTCTCATTTTTACTTATTCCAAATAAACAAGCTTCAAAGATAGAAATGCAAAATAGCAAAATATGCGAATGCAAATTCATAATAATTTGTATATCTCCCTAAATGCAACAAGTACCCCTATACAAATACACACATTCTAACTGTACGAGCACTATATAATGGCAATTTTGTTATTTAATACGTCTATCCGCATTGAATATCAGCAAAATGAATTCAACCTCACGCACGCTCACAATTTCCGTTCCTGTTCATAAAAAAAGACCTCTGTCTCGTCGGCATAGGAAACAATACGCGCGTCTCGCTCTCATTTAATTAAATCTAAATCAATTCGACTCTATAAAATTTACTTTTACTGGCGGATTTTGACCTCTACTTTGTTTTCTGTTTATTAAACAATTTTATTCTATCAAATAAACAACTAAAAGAACTTGAGACCACAGAATATACTCTTAATAAACATTTTGAAACATAAAAACAAAACAAAAACACCACATTAAAACACACAAATTAAATATAAAAAAGTATTCACCTTTATCCAAATTAATCACTTAATTAGATAACATCAATTTACAACAAATCCACCACCGAATAGATTTTTTTGTTTAAACAATTAATTTGTTAGTTTTTTTTTTACAATAATTTGTTTAGTTTAGAAAAAGGAATTTTTTTGTTGTATGTACAGGAACACAGAGAAGTTAGAAGGAATGACCTTTTAGCCGTCGTGAATTTTCACAAAACCAAAAATATATTTTTTCGTTTCTTGCTTTTTTCTTAGACGAGAATTAAGTTTCCACTGGAATAGGCCACTTGGTGGTGTCTTATCTTGGAGCAAGATAAGATACTCCAATTGTCGTTGCCGTAACCGACCGATACGACTACAATACAAATGTCCACACTCACACTCACAGTTCGAGTTCGTCGGTGCTGGCTGGAATTGAATGTCAATTTAGATTCTCTGCTGAGCTTTTCAAAACAGCTGGCGTCCTCATTTTTTTTTTTTTTTTTGTTCTAAAAATGGAATTTGAATATTTAATAATAATGAAGACGACGACGACGACGACGGATTGTGACGGTAACGACGACGAACGACGAATATTTTGTGGAATGCATAAGGGAGACTCGAATACACTTTATCACAAATTGAAAGCTACTGCATTTTAGAAGCTGCATTCATATCGTCTAAGAAGTGAAAATGTAAAAATTGAACGTTCGACGACGGCAATTGGACGGAAAAAAGATTTGAGAATTCAATCGGCACCTCATCATATTCATTTCATATGGCATCCCACATGCGGGTAATTTTATGGGAATACCTCCTTTTGAGTCAGTCAAACCATTAATTTGATGCCACAACACAAGCTTATGTCAAGTGATACTTTTTTTTCAGGTTATGTGTGTACATTGATTTATACTCACTTAAGAGAATCCACGGGAAATTTTGTTTCTTGGATGAATTTTTACTTTATTTTGTTTTCTTTGAAAAAAAAATACCCACAATTTACTCGTTTGTATTTCAAAATAAAATTAAAATTAAAATTAAAATTAAATAAAATTTACTGACAATTTTGTGAGTGGAGAAATTTTCGATTGATTTGTTTATTGTTCCACTTGAGTGATAAGCAAATTCTTTTTTCTAAATTTCTGATAAGAACAATACACGTAACTACTTTACATACATAAAGGTATATTTACTTGGTTGTTTATTAATATTTTCTAATTGTTTTATCAAATAATGGTGCTAAATAGATTGATTGTGTGAGTCCCTACTTGTGAAGGGTACATGTACCTTTATGTAGGTAAATTTTTTGAAGTAGATGTTTGTTATACAAGTTTAACAATTAAATGTATGCTTATTATTTGCGTTTGACAGTTATCGATGTGCCGTAAAACGAATACTACTTAAGAAAATTAATATAGGTATACAACTAGATACGAGATATTATTAATTTTGATTGCATTTACATTCACCTTAAAATGCAATTTCTTTAATGTTTTGAAAAAAAAACACACACAATTGGGGGACTTGCGTGTTAGAAGTACAAAGATCAAAGTTCATTTGTATGGTTACCAATGCAATTTGTTAGTAGTTACACAAACCAACATAAAGACGTTAGGCATTTTTAATTTATTAGTCTGGACACAAACCAATATTAGCATAGTGTAAATATTATTAATGTCAGGATTATGCTGGATTTATTTACGAGTGGCAAAATGTTATTATTTTTGTCATTTATTTTTAACAAGCTGTCACTATTTTGTCGCTGTCACTATTTTGTCATTAATGTATAATTAATGACAAAAATAATAAAATTGCTCACTCGTATAAACTTGGCTTAAGAGTGACGAAATGTCATTATTTTTGCCTTTTTCTTGAAAGATTTAGGTCATTGACCTTATCGTGACAAGATTTTGAAAATAATGTCATTTCGCAAAAAAGAATCGATGTATTCTTTCTTTAGTGACAGATTGGCATAAAATTTAAAAAAAATATTTTACTTTCGTGTAAACGCATGTCATTAATGAAATTTTGTTCCCATTTTTTTTGTCATTTTAGTGACAGATTTAAGGAAAGTGTTGTACTTGTAGGTATAATACTGCTTTCGGGAGATGGACAAAATCCCAAAACCCAAAATCCAGAAAACCCAAAATCCCGAAAACCCAAAATCGCGAAAACCAAAATCCAGAAAACTCATAATCCCGAAAACCCAAAATCCCGAAAACGCAGAATCCCAAAAACCTAAAATCCCGACAACCCAAAATCCCGTAATTAAATTTGAAAAAAATTACCAAAATTTTTCTATGCTCCAAATTTGAAACTTTTATTAAACAAAAACACAAAAATCATTTAACAAATAAAAAAACAACTTCAAATAACGAAAAATAAAATAAACAAAGAATGATATTTCCTTTCAGAGACTATTTTTTTTATCCGTTTTTCTTTGACTCCGTAAGGTTTTTCAATGGAATAGGAAAACCCGGAGAAAAATATTGAGTAAAAAATTCAAAAAATATCGCAAACCGAAAATATTGTGGAATAAAGTCCTTACACACAATACTAAGTATTGTGCAGTAATATTGTGTCGTTTAGGCCGGCATAATGCCTAAATTTCGTAGAATATTTTTTTTTACACTACAGTCCATTGAATTGGAGTCATGTAAAAGCTATTAAGAAAAATGCATGGCTACTATTTTTTAAAATTATTTTTCTGATAACTGTCACGACGAAAATAGGTTATAGGGTAATAACGTTTCGACGTTGATTTTTGGTACACCCTGTATATAAATTTGTTTTTATTTAATTACGTTCTTTGTAGTCTTTAATGTTTTTTTATAATAAATTATTTGTCAATAATACTGATAATAACTATAAAATCGTTTAATTTTTTTTTTTTGTTTTTTTAATTTACAGGACTCCTTTGTGTTTGAGTTCAAATAAACAAATCTTGTGAACTTAGCTTGCATTTAGAAAGTTTTTTTACATTGTTCAAAACTGCAAACATAGAACGAGTTTTTGAAAAGGTAATCAAAATTCAAATGGGAAGTTAACAATTCTTGACGATATCGTTTCGACGATTGGAAATTTGGTCTCCGTAACTCGATTATCACCAGAGCCCCATCATAAAAATGGTTGTATTTGCACGATAGCTAAATAGGTGTCATATTTTGAATAAAAATGTTCACAAAAGATAAAACTAATTTTTTGTAGGGATTGTTTATTGAATAAAAGTAACTCACTGTAATTTAATACGTGTTTGGTGTCTAAATTTTCTAAAATAATCAAAACTTTCTGCACATTGATTTTGTGTAGGCATCACAAAAATATTTATTTGAATCTACTTGCATTTTGTAATATTTTTAATTTTCAGCCACTGACACAAAAAAAAAATGCAAATTGTCATTTTTGATAGCCCGATAACATTTTAAGTTTCAACCACAGTTTGAGAGAGTCTGTTGCTCTCAAAAAACGAGACGCTAGTGATAGAGTTACGTAGAGCAAATCTGCGACGATCACGATCCTGACTAATTTCGAATATTTTTTTATAAAATAGATTCCTTACGTACTAGTGATTTGCCGTAGTAATAAGTTGGTTAACAAAATTGACCATACATGAAATATTTTGATTTTCATTAATTTCCATAGCAATACAAAATTCTAGAAATAAATAAAAACGGTCGCCGACGTAATTCTATTAATTTTTGAATTTCAAAATAATAATAACTAAGCCGTGACTACATATTTGTAGTCAACTTAGAACCTTAGAACTTAATTAATCTCTTTTCCTTATAATAATAATAACAAATTAAGAATTGAGAATGTCAAAATATCGAAAATTAAATTTGCATACAAAAATATTTGCAGATAATTATTTTAGTGAATACATTTCTTTATTATTTTTTTTCTAAAAATAAATTAAAAATATAGCGAGAGTTAAAATTTTCCACGACTCAAAATCGAATACAAAAAAAAAACACATTTTTTGTCACAAAAAAGAAAACAATAGAATAGAAAAAATCTACTCAAGAATAATGTTGACAGGAAATTATATTAACATTCAAATCTCTAATAAACCAGTGCATGAAAAACAGATCGTGGTTGTTCATTTTGATATTCGTTCCGTGTTTTTATTTTCTTCAACAGAAAAAAAAAGCTACATCACAACTAAGCCTATATCTGCTCTGATAATAATTAAAATGGCATCAAAACACTTTCACCATAATATCAGCACCAAACATGGAATACAAATATTATTATCATGTTTTTTTTTATGATCCACACGAGTAAGCCTGCAAAATAAATATATTCGTAGGAACTAAAGTATGTTTTTTTTTCAGAAATTAGTTATTTCGTAAACAAAATAATATAGAACACATGACACGCCTCAACTAATCTACAACTGAATCAACTTACTCCCCTGGCAAAACAAGAGGCTCGACCAGTTTACTTGGCTTAAATTGTAAACAAGACTATTGAATAACATCACGAGGGTATATTAATTCATTTAAAACCGGTGTACTATGTAGAAATCTCCATCTTGTGACAACCATAAAAGGCATATTGATTCTCGTCAGAATTATAGTCAACATCAAGAGACAAGCCTCCTTTCAAAACCACAACAAGCATTATGCGTTACAAATAAACACTTTGCATCGCAGAAAGCATTTTTGCATTACCTACTCAAAAACAACAAACAACTAAATTGCTTTGTTGTTGTGATTTTAATAAAAACAAAAAAAAAAGCTTTCAGATAAGTTAAATTTCTATTCGGCATTGAAATTTGATAAAAACAACGACAAGATATTTGAATGCGGAAGTGCGTTTGTCTCAATGAAAATTATAATTTAATGAAATATTCATTCTTGTTTCAATATAAATCAAATTTAAAAGTTTATGCACCGCACCGCACAGCAATTATTAAATTAAGAAGAGAGACAAGCCCACAAATTGTAGCCAATCGTGTTTACGGAAACGAAAAAAACTATTTTCAAGTCTGGGCATAGCTCAGCTATGCTACGTAGGAATGTATATTTGTTGGTATATTGACACACCAGCAATTTACCCTGAAAAGCATTGATCAAGGAAAACCGGTCATGATGTTTTTAGCACACAGCATAACCCAAAAGCTTTTCGTCTCTTATTAAAATTCTGCAATAAATTGATTAAAATAAAAACAAACAAAACAAAATCTCGGGGTATGTCTGTGTGAATGTAATATGGCGAACCAAGATGTTAGATTGTCTGACTCCTCAATCGTTTGATTTTTTTTTTGTAACAAATAACATCACGCCACTTTCGGTACTCAAGTTGTTTTATTATTTTTTTTTTATGGAACGATAACACATTTTATGCAGAGGCATTTTATATGGTAAGACAAGGTAACTTCAGAAAAGGAAATTAATGATTTTTTCCTCAATTATTTTATTACTTTCAAATATCGAAAAAACATTTTAATAGATCACCAGAGGGAAGTTTTTGGAAATAATCGCAAGAATTTTTGAGAGCAAAAGCAAATTTATTTCCATTCTTGCTTGCTAAAAAGGTTATGCGTCAACTTATGCATTAAAACATAAAACAATCAAACATGCGCAAAAATAATACAAACGTAATGCTTAGGTGTTTGAATTGATTGAATCTAGTCGATTTTTTACAAATCCTACTCCAAAAACTTAATAATATTAAAATTGGTCAAAAAGGTAAGTTTGAGAACGTGCAACATAAAAAAAACAAACTTGTAAAAAACTTTACAAATTAACAGATTTTTTTTCATTTCTCTAAACAAAATATTGTATTTAATCATGTTAATGTTCTGTTATCACCTTCTTTTTGTCAATAACGGCACTTAACCTATTAACTTAAGAGCCAATCAAAGACACGAATCAGTTTGTTATTATTTAGTCCCATTCTGTCTGTATTTGTTTCATAAGCTTAATAGTTTGAATGCTTTATCTTACTCCCAGAATAAAACTCCTATTCATTTTCTACACGATTTGGGTTAGACAATTGCATTAGCCACCCCAAAACATGAAGCTTTTCTTCTTCCAAGAAGTTGCATACCAGCCGTCTGGTGTGATCTGTTTTCTGGGATATTGGACCCAGAATGTGGATTCATATGGCACCCCAGTTTATCCCCGCAGAAAATTAACAATCATCTAGGTGCTTACTTGGATTACCAAACCTCTTGTTGACGAATGAGTGAAGCATTAAAAAAATCCTTTGTACCAATTTGATTACATCAATATTTTAAATTGCGTACCCTACTCCAAATTTTCTATCAGGCGAAATTTGCTATGTAAAAATCCTCCTTCGAAAAAAGTACAACCTTTTTCAACAATTAAACATGAGGATCCATAAGGATGTGGATAAAATATTGTTGGCATCAAATTGGTAGATACTAAGGCTTTATTAACTGTTCCCTCCGCCGTCAACAAGTGGTTCAGCAATCCAAATAAGCACCCGATTTATTGCTGATTGTAGGAATATTCCGG
Organism: Meliscaeva auricollis; assembly: GCA_948107695.1. Classification (NCBI taxonomy): domain Eukaryota; kingdom Metazoa; phylum Arthropoda; class Insecta; order Diptera; family Syrphidae; genus Meliscaeva; species Meliscaeva auricollis. The sequence continues at coordinate 71,418,393 of OX403618.1, read as the reverse complement.
AAACCAAATGAATCCACATTTGAGGTCAAATATGCAATATACTGAAAGGCCTATTTTTTGCAGAAAACGATCCTAAAATACACATTAGAAGGAAAATTCTATTTGTAGGTGAAAAGAATTGCTTGACATCTAATATTAACGATATATACCGTTATTGTTCTATTTCTTACTTTTTTTTAAATCGCAAGATCGGTTTTTTTTTGTCTATGGTTGATGCCTATTCAAAAGCTGCACTAATACGTACCAATTAAACTGTCACTTTCTTTGTAGGTGGTGCCTATGAAGCTGACGTAACAGATATGGGACATGTTTTCTTCTGTCCATACTTAATTAATGATTAGTTCCTTGCTTCCTTACTTACTTGTGATGGCACTATAACCCTGCGTGTTTTAAGGCCACACTCAATAGACTCTTTCATACAGTTCGATCTTCCATTAACTATTGTTTCCAATTTTCACCGAAAGTCTTGGAGATCAATTTCAAGTTGATGAAATGGTGACGCAGTTTTTCTCCGTTTATGAAAAATCTGGCCCGGTGTTGAAGATTTTGCAGATGGTTGAGTTAATTGTAATTTTGTATTCTTCATTCGTTATCAATGTCCCATCGATTGAAAACGTTTAAGAAGTAGCATCCTGGCAAGTAAAATTTTGAAAACTCGTATAGTTTTATCTTCGTCACTAGATATTTTTTTGATAGTTGGCACAATACTCCAAAAGATCTTCAATATGTCTGCTTCATACTACAGGAAAGGCATAATAAGTGTTACAGCCAATCCTTAATTCTCTGCAATAGGGATTCATTCTCAGGCCAAAGAAACACCAATTTATCTTGATTTCATCGTTTGTCTAAGTTTACAGCTGTGTCTAGGAAAACAAATTATTTAACCATCTCGAAGTCATTCCCATCAATGTACCGACGAAGTCTATGATAAAAATCAACTCTTGTCGATGAAAGCATGCACTTTGTCTTTTCCTCGTTGATAATAAGTGAACAGAGTTTCTCTGACTTTATGGTGGAAGAAGTACTAGTATAAACTTTGGGAGGTACGTTAGGCCTGTGTTTACCACAGTATTGTAAACTTCCTTCTCAAGAAAAATTGCTACACATCACACTACTAGATTTATCTGAGTATGTTTGTTTGTTTTAAACAAAATTCACTTCCCCTTTGAATGGAAAATTATGGTATACAATATTTCCATTGTTTCTGAGATTTTATGTATTTAATTCTTTTTGAAAGCGTTTTTGGTCTTGAAATATCTTAACGAACTAACAATTCATCACGTTTTGGTTGAGTCAGCAACACATATGTACTCTTACATTCAAAAAAAATAATAACAAAACATTAAATGAATGCATTCAGAATTTTATAGAAAGCACACAAAAGAACTGATAAATGAAAAAGGAACTGAAATGATAAAAATATTATTAAAATGCAATGCATGCAATGCTTTCTTTTCACACAAAAAAATGAAATACGTCATATGAAACTGCGAATGGTCACGATAAAGAGTTATCAAAATGTTAAAGATTTATCAACAGTCGCAGCATAACGAATGACTTTTGGTTATTTAGATTTAAAGCTAATGACGCAAACAGAATTTTCGATCCCGACAGTAAAAAATGCGAATCTTGTATGAAAAACGAGGATGTTAATAACAATCATAAAAGACACTATGAATCATATATTGGTTAAGCATTGAAAAATGTAAGCTTTTGGTAAAACCTGAAGCATTGTGCGTCCTCAAAAAAGCTCAATTATCTTGTAATCAGTTATATTTCATTTTAGCGAATTTGGGCTAATAGCATTGCAGCAGAACACTAATCTGTTTAATTGTTTTGTTTGCTTATTGGGTTACGTTTTGATTTAGTCAAAAAGGTCATAGAAGTAACTACAAGTCATTCGTGGGATCAATTCTAAGTAACACCGATTAAACAAATCCATAGTACTTGGGAGGACGAAGCATTTTTTCAAATCCAAAGATATATTTATGTTCCGGCACAGCGTGAACTCAGACATACGTAATATATGTAAGTCCACCTTTTCATCCAATTATACATGCAGTAAATTGCTTAGCAAGCTAGTTGAAATTTAAATTATTTCCAACATCATTTAACTCTGAGGAAGCTTCAGGGCTGCTCGCAGCATTTCTAATCTCAAATGGAAACCCAACTTAATGATAAGTACCGGTGCTAGTTTTTTGCTAGTTTTTTGTTAGGTTTTTGCTAGTAACCTCACCTTCGCTAACTTTACAGCTTCAAACAGATAAGCAATCATACGATATAATTTTACAAAACTTAGTGGTTTCATGTTTTTTATGCATTAGTAGCGTCACCGCAAACAAAATACATCAAACCTTACACAGACGCCTTCATAAAAAAAAACTTTTTTTTGTAATTTAAGACGTTAAGCTAACAAGCCATAGTCCTTGATTTCATCACATCTACTTTTTTTATTAATATGCATTTAATATCGTTTTAAATTAAATTTAAATACCTTTTACTTTTTTTTGAGAGTTTCACAAACAAAACAGTGGCAAAGCTTTCTATTCGAGTGATAGAAGAACATAGAAAATTTATAAAAACAAATTAATCATCAAAACTAGTGATCCGATGGAATCAGATAAAAAGTAAAGCTGATTGTGTCAACTATTTGATTACAAACAGGAAAACACCGTACGAACGGTAAATAGAAAAAATTGTACATCTCATTCATTCAATATTATTTTCAACGCTATACAATCTTAATATATTCTAACTGTTACCCAATTTTAATTCAAGCTTACAAACATGTTTCCAAATCACGCCACCACTATACAAATCTGCCGACTGTTTTTTTTTTTTTTTTTTGCTTTAATAAAAGCTTTTTATTCTCTAGTTTTTCTGTGCCTTTTTCAAAACAAAAAAAAAAAAATCAAAGCTACGTTGTCTAAGGTCATTCATGTGCGTTATTTACCATCAACTTCAAAAGTTTTAAAATACATATCGAATGATAAAATTTAAATTTTGTTCGAAATAAAGACCTTGACATCTTACACGAACCATTAAACCTTTGTTTTAAAGTTTTAACGAAAGGAATACAAATTGATTCGAGCGATGATAAATTTGCTATTCAGCAAACGAAATTATGTGCAATAACTGTATCCAAGTGCAGTACAATAACCTCAGAGTGAATGGGTGGTTGACAACTCAAAAGCTCAGCTCAAACAGAAGAATGAAGAATAGTTGTGCTTTTGGTAAGCTATGACTATATTTGTATTATAATTTTACCTCTAGTGAGACTATACGGGCAAATTTTACTTTACTGATTTTACACAAGAATTATATTTGAATGCCATATATTTTTTTTTTTTAAACTAGAGTAGACGAAACGATAATACCTGTCACTGGTAAGTTATAATGTTTCATGGACAGTAATATAAGGCCGTCCAATAGGAACAATTGAGTATTCAAAGCCCTGTGATTATCGTGCAAAAAGCTTTAATACGTTGATTGCGTAGTCTGAAATCCCATTTTTGCCCGTAAAACCAGGTTCGTATGAAAAATTAAAAAAAATTAGATTTGTGACAGTGGCCGTAATGGATTCTTCATGAATGAATTAATTTATTAAAAGGGGCAATTACACTGCGACCCTAAGGTCTTTTATAGGATATATCCTTTTTTAACTATGCCTCCAAGTTTATTCCTTAAGGAATCCAAGTATTTGTAGGACGTCGATAGAGGGTATTTCGCTCTCTGTAATTTGTGTCATCCTAGATATTTATGACGCTGATGAATTAGTGCTCCACAGCTGCCAAGTATATGGTCCGGTGTTTCATCATGTTTCAAAAAATCAAAACCTGCAAGTGACAATGCATTGAGAAAACTCCGTGAAAGCCAGAACCGTGAACTCAACATTTTTGACAGGGAATGGTTTTAATCGTTATTCTATCCATCTACCGTCCATTCAAAAATATTTAGCATTGAATGGTTTGGAAGGAAGCATGAAAAACTGAAAAACATCAATACCCCTAAGTCGTAATTTATCGAAATAAAACAAACGACATTCATTTGTCCACCTTGAGTTCTAGCTGTCTACTAAAAATTGTCTCCTCTTCATTACCGAGATATTCAAAAGAACAAATTGTCCCTTAAAAAAAGGCTTTTAAATTTTCAAATTAAATTTTTTTTATGAATATCTCGTTAATGGAGGGTGGATAATGGTGGGGATCAAGAATTGGACAAAAGAATGGTTCTTGTTGGAATCTGAAAATTAATAATTTTTTTTAAATAATATTTACGAATATTTGTTTCGTTGCGATAACTTATGATTTGGGGGTGTTAGACAATCTTCTGGTTTTTCATACTTTTCATAAAATAAAAATAATGTTAAATGCTTTTTGAATAGAGGGTCAAAACACCATAACTTTTGGTGGACAACCGGAGTTCTGTGAGGAAGCAGGTTACTTTTCTTAGATGCAGGATTTGAAACTCTTTTGGTTGGTGTTCCCAAAAAGCATTTTTATCTGCCTTATTTTAGGATTTTTTTTTCCAAATTTTGTTCATATTGGGCTCCTTTTCATTTTTGATCCGGAATGGAAATTTTGGTTCTGTTGCAGGATGTACCAGTGCCTTCGAGCATTCTCGTTCCATTTGGTGTACCACTTGATGTTGTTTGCATGGAGATCAACCGTTCATATTATGGATTAGATACTACTCAGTTGACGGTCAGTACTGTGTTCTCGTCAGAGATTGTTGGTCAAAGCCCATTCCCGCTTTTTACGGTATCCCCCAAGGTAGTCACTTAGGTTCACTTGTATTTGTTTTAGTCATAAATGACGTCGAATTGATTATTTCTAAATGTGATTTAGAAATCTATTCCAGTGAAATCAGATATTCGCGCCGCGATATAGCCGATCTTCTCTTGTTCACCAACTGTTAAATGGTGTTATTGACTGTCCAAATCTTCTCTAAAACTTCTGTTTCAACACAAATCCTCGCCAACTTGAATCGGTTCCTCTTTTTCATTTATCTTACCACCGCACTGATTACGGCTTTCATGAACTTTTGACGCGTATGCAACGTAAAGCCAACAATTCAAATACTTTCGACTCCAACTTAAGCAATTCCGCGTTAAAATACGCTCTCTTTAAATCACTCCGTTAAACGCTTCCCTTACTCTATTTGGTTAATTTTAATTTAAACATCGCTAAAATGTACCTTTTTCCTATGTTAAATTTAAGTTTTAGTAGTAAATACTTTTAAGTTTCGCTTGCATTAAGCTAATAATAAAATTAAAATTAAAGATGAGCATCACTATCATGACGCCCATCCATCTAAAAATATTTGGATGTTTTGCTAGCCAGTGGCCTCTTATCACTTAGCCTTTCGTGGCTTTTCCGACTTTTATTTCTGGGTGTTAATTTCAGAGGAGGACCTCGATATTTGACTTCCCTCTTTTTTTCTTTAACATCACATCTTTAAGTTATGATTTGCTGAGTTATTTGCTCTGTAGCTGCCTCTGCCGTTCTAGTGATAAGGACTTCACATTTCCTTACAAGAGATCTAGTAACAGATTCATCATAGAGGTGTTTTGGAAGGCTCCCTCTGCATCTAAGGAGGCACAAAGTGTCGTATCTTTTGGATTTAAGATATTTTGTAAGGTCGGTATTTGTGATTTCGAAAAGGGAAGTCTCCGTTGAATCTCCTGCTCTATAAGCATGCTGTCGTTTTTTTAAGAGACGCGTTCATGGAAACTTCTGAAAAAGGATGTTAACCTAATTGGTCTGAATGTCCGTAGATGAGTTAGCTTTTGTGGTATGTACCCAAGTGATAATCTACTACGAAGTATGCTTATAATAAGATATAGCCTATTGCCGAACCAAGCTTTTACTCTAAGCAGATATCTCGAGCTATCTACCGGTCTTTTAGTCTACGTTTAAGAGGTATTCTCTCAATTAAGTTTCCTACCAAGGGAGAGTAACCAGGGAAGTGAGTTTTTTTTCATAGCACTCAATGCAATAGGGAATTCCAAAGGTATTGGTCTAGACGTATAGTTAGCGCGCTAGGAATCGTGAGCGATGGAAAGCTGCCATTTCTTCGACAGGGACAGAATATTATCTCTCCATCAATAGATCTATAGCTATATTATCTATGAATTGCGTAATAAATAAAAACTATGTCAAAAACTCTTCCGGATTTAAAATGCATGTTTTTTTTCGTTGAACATATTTGTGTACTCACGCGATCATTAAATTAAACCTAAGTCTTTTTTTTCAAAATTCAGAATCACCTGCAACATTATTCTAAAGTTAGACCGTGTCGTTCGAGCCACAGCAGTTATTGTCGATCGAAGGGTCACGCTTTAGTACACAACATCGACAGCAAAAAAATTAATTACCATAAGTCACAAACAGGTAGGTAGGTACCTAGTTGTTTGTTGTTTTGCCCAGAAACTCCATTTTTAATCAGAAACACTGAAAACAAAGAAAGAACATACCGACATTATAATGAACCTCATTCTAAAGACTTATGATTCATCAGACTTTTTAAAATGTATCCTTCCGCCGCCCAAGAAAATCGATTTTATCCTCCCATAGTACCGCAGACAGATCAATAATTTTCATGTTGGGCGTTGGAAAACATACACATTTCCACCGGAAGTTCAGTTATGCTAATGAATTATGCAAATAAATGACATGGCAGAGAAATGGGAACATAAATAGTTGAGGTGCTTTCATCATTCAAATTCAGAAACTACTTTTCCAGCCGCATAATAATAATAAAAAAAAAAAAAACAACAAAACAACCATACTCCAATCCAAAGTTACAAGGGATTTATCGATTTTCATTATTCTCGTGTTGCTGTGAAAGTTTAAAATCTTTTTGTTCCATTTACAGATTAATTATAATTATTATTTACATTATTCCTTTTGTTAGTAAAGTAAATTATTTAAATGAAAATTATACATAAAAAAGAAAAACATGTTAATCAACTTTTGAGCAGGGTTAGTAAATTTAATTAATTTAATTTGCTCCCAATTTCCCACTACAATAAGAAAGAACCGATATCATATAATTATTTGTTAGACAATTTACTTACCGATTTTTAATGGAATGCACAGAAATTTTGTGAGGAAACTATTCGTAAAAGTTTTTCCCAATTGATTTTGTCAATTTAATTGGATTTTTTAGGGTAGATAAATGGAAAATTTCACTTGGAAAGCAGAAGAAAATATATTTTTCAAGGAATCACCTGCACTCTACACTAACTGCACCACTGACATTAAAAAAAAATTAGAAGAACAAAAAGAAACAACCAAACGACCGAAAGTGACAGATAGACACTGATGAAACAAGAAGAGATCATTTCTTTTTTTTTCAACTGTTTTGCTCTTCGCTCGGCTTTGGATAGAGGAAAAAGTATTTTATGAACCCTTTTTTGGGTGTATTTGCATAAGATAAAAAGAGATCATTCTATTGTTTATGCAGAAAAGAAAGTTAGAAAGTGCTCGCACAAAGATACTAGTGTGAAAGAGTCGAAAGGATTATTTTGTTGTTTTTTTTTTGCATTTGTTTTCTCCGCAAACACAAATTTTTGCATGACATTTTAAAACGTCAAGAAAGATGACAGAAAGTTAAACAAAGGCAGGGTGATTCAATTGAATTTTGTCTGTAGCGGACAAACCGAGAAACTCTAGCTTAATACAAAAATTGTTTAAAATTATAAAATTTTAAAGTTTCTTAATTTTTTTATGCAAACTTCCATTTTCTGCATTTGAGAATTATTTAAAGGGAGAAAGGAAACAAAACTCTAATGAGATTTGCTCAATGGTCTCTTTAGGGCTCTAGTCGAAAAAGAAGTTAGGTATATATCGCATTCATAGGACATTCACACCCAATTTCACAAAGCCCTTTTAAAAAATACACTGGCTTTTAAACCATGAAATGACTCTTGTTCTATATAAAAAAGTCATTTAAAAATTTAAAAGGCTTTTAAATGTTCCGATATAAGCGCTCATAACTAATGAACGATTGATGAATACCAGTCTTAGTAAATTGGTACTAGGTTTTTAGAGGCCTACGTTCTATAACTCTCGCATCGAGATAAGTAGTCGAGAAACATGTTGAATCGGAACAAAATCCACATAAAAAAATGACATTTGTGCCAATTCGCAGTGTTTCTCGACTACTTTTCTCTATGTGAGTGTTACCAGAACGTAGGCACAGATGTCATTCAAATTTCAGGTCATTTAAAATTTCAGTGAAACCTGACCTATCAGGCTCTCTAAAAAGCTTATACTGACTGTCAAATTATAGGGCCATTAAATACTGGGGTATTTGAACGGCCGGGGGTTAAACAAAGCTTGTTGGCGAGGAATGAAACGAGTTAAATGCTCAACCATTTTTGAAGTGAATTAAAAAGTTACTCCCAGTGTGCGCATAATAGGAGCATAAAATGGAAACAAAGTACTTTAAATGAAAATGAATAAATGATAACGATGTTTTGAAGAACACTTCAATACAAGGATTTTTTTTTTGCTATGGGATTAATGATTTTTTTTGCATTGAAATTTCTTTTCTGTCCCGAACGTGCATTGTTTGGGCCAGAAAAGAAATTTCAATGAAAAAAAAAATCATTAAAAAATGACGGTAATACGATCAATAAAATTATATCTGTTTTATAAAGGCAATACTCTGTTGTATTAGCCAGTTTTAAAATCAAGTGAAATGCATTTGTTTTGAAAAAAAAACGAGTTTCAAACACAGAATTTGGGGAAAAACTCAAGACAAATGTTTAAAGTGTAATTTTTCTAAACTTTAAGATCTTATATTAATTTTTTGTTCTTAAAATTCGTTGCTCTTATTTTTATTCTCAATCAAAAAAACCCAAAAACAAGATATTTGCGTCCACCTCCAACCTTGCACCTACCCCAAAATCTTATAATTTATTTCAATAAAGGTTTTGTTAATTTTCAATTTTCTTGAAAATTAGAGGATATAAAATCATCGTGTTTTCAGTTTTGTTTGCGAGAGAAACGAATTCTAGGAACAATAAAAAATCTCAAATTTTCGAAAAATTACACTATAACGGCCAATTTCTTAACAAAGTTCTAAAATCAGTTTAAAACTATTATTTTTAGCTCTCAGTTTTTCTTATGAAAAAAAAAAAATAAAAATGAAACAATTTGAGTTCTAATTATTCCTTAAACCGAGTTTTAAGAGTTAGAACTTTGTCAAGAAATTGGACGTAAGTATTTTTTGTATATTTTTTTCACCATTTTTGAGTTTGAAATTATTTTTTTCTAAAACTATGCATAGATTTTGTTCGATTTAAAAATATAACAGAGTAGACTAGGTATTTGCTTTAAAAAAAGAGGTACCTTTTATTGTAGGTATATCGTTATTTTTGTATGATTTCTTAGGGAGATGGGATTTATCTCCCTTTTTCTGTTATAAGAAAATACTTGAATTGAAGTTTTCTACAAAACAAATACTACTTAGCTATAAAGGTTTTATTTTTTATTATTTTTAAACAAAATTCGTCTTTGATAATGAAGGTATATCGGTCCGTTTCTGCATGAACCACACGTAACTAGATTTTTTTTTAAAGATTTTGCTTAACATTAGACATGGCTGGAAAACTATGAGTAAGGAAGATGAAAAAGTATAAATTCAAATGGTGAAATAACCTCAATGAATACGTTTTACAGTTCATTCGATTTCTTTTTATTCAACCCATTTATTCAATTTCGGAAAAAAAACTAAAATTTCTTAAAAAAAAAACTAAACAAAATGTGTTCTGTCGATACTACGTGTCTCACGAAAATACGGGACGATATGTACCTTCTTAAAATTTCATGGTTAAGGGTCTTAGGTGATTCCCTAGAGGGGTAATTGAATTTTTTTAGGACCAAAACTAATGGTAAACCTGCCATATATTTATTAGGGAACAGTTCACTTTTGCCAAAGTCGGCTCTAATGATTTTGACTAAAATTTTTGTATATCTACTTATATTAGTAAAGGTCATATATTTGAAATTTGAAGAATTATTTGTACAAATTCTAATTACAGTACTTCCAATAGAAAGGTTTTTTTTATTATTGACTTACTCTTAAATGATTGAAACAATTTTGATGATTTTTTTTATATATTAATATTCTTTTGCATTTTATTGCATTTATTTATGTTTGATGACACCTGGAAGCCTTTTCCCCTTTGTCCCCACTTTAACGCTTCTGCCAAATTGTTTTCCACCATAGAATTATAAAAGCTGTTATTTTAAATTTAAATTTTCACTTTTGCGAGTGTACTTTTTCTTAACTAGTAATAAGTCGATTCCGGAAAAATGTTTTCATTGCACCTGACGTCTTTGGTCTCCTCTACGGAGAACTACCTACTCCTACACAATGTAGGTAGGTATAGGTACCACACTATTCTTTTATTCCAAAAATAAATTTTGTGCTTAATTTGAATTTGTTAAATACAAAATTTGAACCACAATTTTCAGATGGGGATATAGCTCAGTGGTAGAGCATTCGACTGCAGATCGAGAGGTCCCCGGTTCAAACCCGGGTGTCCCCTTTGAGATATTTTTTTTTCATGTTTAAATCGCTGCGTCAACGATAAATCAAGTTTCTCAACTATAATTATGTCATCGAGCTAAATTTGTCCCTTGACACACATTCAGTTTTGTCCCATCACTTACTTATCCTCATCGACAATTCTAAAGATAAACAAGCATGTCCCAGTTAAGATGTGTTAATGTTTGCGATTACCTTCTTTTTATTTTAGGACCGCTTCTTGTTCTTCCGTTGAACTCGAAGTAGAAATTCTTACTTTCGCTTCAAGATTAATGAAAAACTTATGAATTCTCCAATACGAGTTGCCATTCCAAAGACAAAAAGAATGTATTTTTAAAGAAAAGCAATTTTAATATTTTATTATCTCTTTTTTTACATTTAACACTCAAATGGTTTTAGTAGCAAATAAATTGAAAAAAAATATGAAATTACAAAAAATGTCAAGGCCAACTCCCCTTGTACCACATTTTATAAGAACAAACGAGGTTACAGGAAGACGCTTTCAATTAATGAAAACGATATAAATGAAAAGGACCAGAATGACAACAAATAGAATCGACAAGTTTCTCTTGAGTTTGTACTTCCGGTCGAGAGCAAAGAGGAAGTTCCTGAATGAATCTGCCACAGAATCAGTCTGCATTGTGCTTCTTCGACCGACAATGGATGAGTGAAAGCGTTGAGTTTCTCGCTTCATCGGGACATTGCGAGGAGTCTCGGCTCCTTTGACCAATGGTTCAGCCTTGAGTCGTTCCAGTTTTCTGGCAAAGTCACTTAGGTACGGAGTTTCAGGTTGGTTCTCTTCGTTCTCGTCCTGGTCATCATACATGCCAGAGTATTTCGCAGCGGGAGTAGTTGGTGCTCCATAGCCACCACTGGTGTAACGACGTGTGGTAGATGAGGTGGTGACTGATGATGCAGTGTTTGAAGAATATCCAGAACCTAGAGAACTGTAGCGTGATGTAACAGGTGCCAGCGATGGTCCAGGGAGCAATGGTTTGTTGTAAAGTAATTCTGGTTCAATTGAAGTTGTGTTGACAGAAGTGGTGCGGAAGGACAGAGTGCGATCCGGTTCCACAATAACTTTCGGTTCGGATAGACCGTAGGAAGTATCGCGAAATATTGGCTGAGATTGCGTCAGAGGACGGGCAATCGGCTCATACAGATTTGCGTACTTGGATGTGAAATCATACTCAGACTCGGATTCAGTTTCATTGACCGTCGGTGGAGGACCGACTGTTTCTTGACTGTATGAAGTCGTGACCACTCCTGTTTTGGATAGGGAAACCGACCGCCGAGCCCGGGGAATCATAATTTCCTTCTCACTCTGTTCAGCAGCTTCAAGCAAAATCACATCATCATCGTCCTCGTCTTCCTCGGCGAGAACCACAGCTGTCTTGCGCTTCTGTGAGAGGGCGATGATTGGAGCCGGAGCTTCTGTTTCAACCTGTGATCGCACAGAACGCCTTCTCTCTGTTATGGGCTGCGATGTAGCCGGTTCCGGCAATGCACTATCATCGACAGTCGATGTGACACTTGTTGCTGCTATTGTACGTCGATTCAAGCGGCTTGGAGGACGTTTAGGTGCCTCATCAGTGTTTGTGTTTGCATTTGACTCGACCAGTGATGGAATTTTGGTGACATGAATAGTTTCTCGGCGATTCTTCTTTTTGTCATCTGGTTCTCCATTCATAGCCACTCGTAGTTTGCGAATAAGCAGTTTGCGGCTTGTATCTGTGATTGGAACATTTGGTAAACCGAATGCAAGGCATTTTTTGCGTAGTGACGCATTATCAAGGCTTTCTAAATTGTCGTCTGACATCTTTTTTATAAATTAAATTATTCACAGCTGGAAAAATATTTAATTAAACATGTAATTTAGGTGAATTAAAGCATGAATTCTATTTTGAACTTACAGTAAGATATAAATAAATATTGATCAATAATTTCTAAATGAAAATAAAACTATTTTCAGTTCTCCACGGAACAAACTTAAAAAAAAATTACAAAATCCAATGAAATGCTTGGAAATGCTGTAGTTCTCGTTAACGATTTGATATTTAAAAAGTTTTTTCCAGGCAGCCGGCTGCCTTTTGTTATGTCGCATAGGAGTGAAAGAGAAGTCTTAATATAGATACAGAGTTTGTTTCGTTTTTTTTTCTGACAAATCATTTTCCAGTCACTTGGTTTTGTGGAATACCTTCCACAAATGAATGTTGTCGAAGCCTTATAGGGTGCGTTCGTATAGTATGCTCTGTTCACATTTAGACGCCTAGCAAATATGTTGGGATAATAGGGATTTTTACCAAATTGTCAAATTAGATACTTTGGTACAGTGACAGTTCTCACATGAAAAAAAAAAATATAAGCAATTTTGATTTTTACTGTTGATTTACTTAAACGTCAGTGGGCCAGAGTCTCGATTTGACGTTAAGAAGCTATGAGACAGAATGAAACAGAGATTTATTGCTTTTTATTGACTAGAAATGAGATAATATAGCAAATCCGGTAAAAGGTGTTTTCATGACAAACTATCTCATTTCGTTTGACAGCTGTTTTCTATATCTGACTCTTCTTTCTTACACACCTCTATGTATCTGGGATGCTATTTTCTTCCTTGTCTTTTATACAGAACACATTTGTGGGATGTGTTCAGAAATGTTTTGGTTAATTTCCGATCTAATTTCGTGCAAATGAGGCTGAAGTAATCTTATTTCGGAGTTGAAAATTTATATGATAAATTATATCATTTGGAAGTTCATTTAGAAAATTTGATGTAAGGCCGATATTCATCAAGCGCTCATAAGTTATGAACGCTCATAAGCCAATTGGACAAGGAATATTTGTGACTTATGAGTGAACACGACCACTCATAAAGTTGAGAGCGCTGACTCCAAAAACTCTGATATGAGCGCACGACTTATAGCCTGTTTCAACTAAGTAGAGCCCAAATCAGATAATTTGGCAAATTTCTTAAAAAGTGTTTTCATTACAGATTATCTCATTTCGTGTGACAGCTCATTTGTTGTTTCTATACCTGACTCTTCTTTCTTATAACCTCTTGTTATCTGGAATGCTGTTTGTTTCCTTCTCTCCTATGCAGAACAATTTGTGGCAGGCGTTCATAAATATTTTGCTTAATTTCCGAGCTAATTTCGTGCAAATGAGTTGGAAATTACCTTATTTTGAGTTAAGAATTTGTATGAGAAATTATCTCATTTGGAAGCTCACTTGGCAAATTTGATCCAAATCATCCCATTTGCCCTAGTCGAAATAGGCTATATCATTCAACGATTTGTCCTTTTTGTTGTCAAAGAAGAAGGATTCCGCTGGAATGCAATCTCAAACAGTTGACACAAAAATAAAAGTTGTCACAGGAAAAATCGTTGAATGTAAATGCCATCTAGTTGCCTGAGATTTCGTTGAACTTGAAAACGTTGTCCTTGTTTTTCTCAAATGATAAAAAAAGAACAATCCTGAGGTAAAATTGCGAAGGTTTCATTGTCGCACCAAATGTTTTGCGTTGGCTTAATAGATCCTTAAATCTTTAACAAAAACTGTGTGCACGGAATAGTGTCTAGCTCAACGCAAAGAGGGATTAGGAGCAAAGATATCTGCACTCATAGCTTAATTGACTCTTTTCGGAGCGCTCATAACTTACGTGGCTTTTATCAGAGTTTTTCTAAATCATCAACTTTAAGGCCGGTATTCACCAAGCACCAAAACTAAAGAGCTCTCATAAGCCTATTTACCAAGGAATAAAGTGACTTATGAGAGGTCTTGAGAGTGTTGACTCTGCGAAGATATATCCTCTTAAGATATGAGCACTGGCTGAAGAGTGATCGATTGCATTCGTGACAACAAGACCAAATAAAATTTTAAAAAAGGCCTTGCTAGGAAGACGTTTCCAAAACATTCACCAGCTTTTTGACTTTATACCTACCAAAGGAATGATAAATATAGCGAAGGCTTATAAGAGGCCTTGAATAGTGGGGTTCACGAGCAACGAGCACCGTTTGTTGTCAAGCCATGCTCGTGCTCTTAGAAAAAATAAAAACTCTGAAGAACTAAAGAACCGTTTATAATGAATAACCACTGGAAGAATACAGCCCTCTAGGCGAACCTGTTAGCAGTAGTGGCATCTGATAAAAAGATGGATTTTGTGATAATTCTTCATGACAGATCCATATTTTCTTGAATACAAATAAGAAATAGTTATCTCACTAAATGTTGCAAAATTGTTCCGTTTATTGTCTAAAAGCTCGGAATACTTGAAAACTTATAACAAGCACATAAAGAGTAATGTAAAAATAAAAAGGTTTTTTGTGTTTTTCTTTGAATTCTTCCAAACAATCGGAAATAACAGCCATTTCTTTTTGGCTAACTCTGGTTTGTTCTTTGGCTGATACTGGAAAAAAGAAATTTTATGGTTAAATGGTAAAATTTTATAAATTTCTGTGTATATTTACAAAAGAGATCAAGTATATCCTGTTTTGAAGCCTTTTCTAAGATTTTTATGGCCCGGCAGACTTCAATATGCATCTCCTTAATTTGTGTTGATTTAAAAGTTTGTAACAAATTTAGTTCGTCATGCCAAAAGAATTGTATTTTACCAGCAAGAAGACATTCTTCAAGCCTATGAAATACCTGTAAATCATAATGTTGTAGTAATAAAAGTGTATGTTTTTTTCTGCCAAATGAGATTTGGATGAAATAAAAAAGGCAGCCGATAATAAAAGCAAAAAAACTTAAGAGTATTGTGTATTAAATGATATTTTAATATCAGACGATGAAAAAATCGGAAAACATTGAACAAACAAGAACTACTTAGGCCTTAACAAACCAAGGTTGGCAGCACTTTGTACAGGGAAGATCAAGGCGTGTTCACGTATGCAAAACCGGGGCCGGTCGGCTTTATATGCGCTCATATCGAAGTCTTCAGAGTCCGCACTCTAAACTTTTAAAGAGGTCGAAAACTTACATAAATAACTAATATTCCTTTGTAAATAGGTTTATGAGCGGTCTTAACATATATGAGCGATCGATGAATACTGGCATTAGTGCTCAAAAAGTAGGTTTTCGGAGTTTTTCGGAGTAAGTGCTCATAACTTAAGAGTGGTCGAGTCCACTAATAAGTCAGATATTTTGAAAATATAGTACTTGTAGTCTAATTGAATGACTGACTGCTTTTTCGTTTGATTGTCCGTAAGCATTCAAATGCTTTTGAAAGCATTTGTTTTGTACTATATAGATGAAAAAGTTCTTCTTCTAAAAAAGAAGAGAATTTTGCTTCTGGATTTGCAATCAGAATCGAAAAAGGAAGCACTCAGAATCGGACCTTTTTTATATGTCAAAATCATAAGGTTGTGTTTATTGTTTTTCGTAAGCCTGGTTTAACTATTGAGAGCTCCAGAGAACTCTTTAAATAATCTTTTACTTACCACCAACATTATTTCAAAAATTGGTTTGTTCCAAAATGTCTTATCATAATCTTCATTTATCCACAAAAATAATGTTTTGATGTAATAGCTCTTCAAATGCTTCATATTCGTTCTAAGATCACGATACTTTTTCAATAGTCTCAAAGCATTTTTCATTTGGTATCTGCCAGCTATAAGCAATCGTTCCGAATCTGTATAGGAAGTTCTGAATGATGGATTATTATATTGTCTAGTATTAGCTCCTTTCAATGGTCTTGGTATGGCTTCCCAAAAAGCTGAGCTTGGCACTCTTGAAGAAACAGATTTTTCAATCGGAAATACAAATCCAGGAACAAAATCAATCGAAAATAGGAGTTCATTTTCTTTTATATTTTGTACTAGAATATTATGAGCGGGTCCTTCTCTTCTGTACTTCATTTTATATTGCTCATTTTCATAATCAATTGTTTTATTGTTCTTACTTAAAACTTCAGTCATAAGGCTCTGGAGCCATTGTTGAAATTTGTTTTCTAACAGAAAACCTTCACTATTAACTAATTTACTCAGGAATACGTACATATTGTTTTCTTTTTGAACATCACGTCGAAAGCAAGTAAGTACATCTGTCAAATCGATGAAAACATTACCCTTGTTTTCATTGTCTGGATGGATTTGAACGTTGTCTTTTGCTGGAAATTCAAGCCGAATAACAATATCGAATTCGTTGGGCTTGGAAATTTTTAGATTGTCTGCATAACTTCCTGAAAAAATATATATTTTAATAGAGTTACCCACAAACTAAATAAGTTGATAACACTGGGCTATATTCATAGTTATAATTTAACCCAGAGTCTAACTGAATTGTAGTCAAAGGATATTACAATGATAAGACCCAGATGTTATTCGTAGACAATTGGATACTTTATAGTTTAAAAGTGTATTTAAATTGTCTTAAATAAAATATGCTCCAGCTTTGCTTAACCAAAACCAAAGTTACAACTTATTAAAGAACTATAAATATGGCCCACTGCGTAGAAAGTTAAATTTGTATAATACAGAGTTCCGGTAATGAATTATAATTTAAAATGTTTTCATTAAACCAAAACGGTCAGCAAAAAGGTACAATTGCTAAGAAACTATAGAATTTTGTTTTAGGATCCAACTTGGGGCTGTCTTTCTTCAAATTTTTTCGAGTAATTCATTTAACAAAAAATACAAAACCATAACTGGAAAAATTAATGTTTATACCCATTATCGATTCTATAGATGAAGACCATGCAAAATTCTAGTCAAATGAAGCTTTTTTGGCAGTTTTAAAGTTTTGAATGCGACATTCTCAGAAATTTTCAGGCTTTTAGTAATTTCGAACTAAAACCCTATAGTTTAAAAAAAAGGATGTTTAAGTCAAATAATTTTTTACATATTGAGCCAAGAAATGTATTCGTGAAGCGAGTAGTTTAAAAAAATATTACTTTTCAAAATTGCTAATTTCATTGGATTCAAATATTTTTTTAAGTTGTTTGGGCATTTGCCCTTTAATTTTCCAGTCCACGAAATAATTCGATACAAAAATTAACTTTAAAGCTAAAATGCATTTGTTTCAATATTTTTCTTAAAGAAAATTCAACACTACGTTTCTGGCTCTAAGATAGCACTGGTCTGCAAAAATTAAGTTTTTGTGTCCTTCATATAATTTTTTAAATTATGTAAGATTGGAATTTTCTGGATCTAAATCTGGTTTCAGAAAAAATCTATCTCGTAAATTTTTTTTGATTGATTTTAATTTTTGATTCTTCAATATATAGTCACATTTTAAACCGTAATGTATAAAAAATCACCATAAATTTCAAAATTCCGTAGTTTTTGGGATGTACACTGCATCTTATTTCTAAACTCTTGATACTGGTCAAGTTAATTATGATATAAAGAAGGCAGTGATCAAAGAAAACCCAATAAAAAAAGGATATTTTGTGCTTTTCAGAAGGACAGATTTCTATGGATTTTTCAATTTTGTTTTAGGAATCCAGAAGTCATACAAAAAATTGGCCAAGACATAAATTTGGTAATTTTGTCTTAATTTGTTCTAAATTAAAGGTTTTAGCGTTTATATGTCGGCATATGCACCAAAAACAATTAAAAAAAAACTATTTTTTGTAAGTTATTCAAAGATTTCTCATGTTTTCCGTGATAAATTTTGTTGGGTAACTTCAAATTCATGCTTAACATCCCAAAAAATCATAAAGTTAGCTATAAAAAGTATTACTTCTGAACTTTCCACCTCTAAAAACGCTTGAATTGGACTACAGAGAGTATTTTGGACTAATCCTAAATTTCAATTTGCAATATCTGCATCGAAAGCGAATTTTTAAATGATTTCATTCCCATCCCATTAATAGTTTTGTAATAAAGTACTTACCAGCAAAGAAATTCGACGGTAAATGTACCTAGTAAATGTATGTAGTTTTTAACATCTTCATATTATTTTCAGATTCGTGTTCAGCGGTACAAAATCCTTTAGAAAAGTATACTTTAGTTTGAAGGCAATTTTCGTTGCAGACCAGTGTAATCTATAGTATACTTTTCTATGTGTTACTGTTGTCTTTGAATTGTTATTTTTTTTGTGAAATCATTTTTTTTAATTCTCCCCTGCCTGAATGTTTATGACAGTTTTATTAATTTTTTTGGCACAATAACACGTTTTACTAGTTTGATTTATCTCATGAGAAGCATTCTAAATTTCTTAATTTAATGTTAATTTCTTCTACTTGCTGTTATGTATATACATTTTTCTAATTGCTAAATCTTGAAATGCTGTATATTGCAAACTGTCGGCCCTTAAAAAATGAAATTGAAGTCAAATTAACAAATTGCGAAACCATACAATAATTCAAAGTCAAAAACTGGTCCTTCATTGCTAAAAATGTCAATTACTAAAAAAGCGCACAAATTTCTTTTTTTGGATTTTTAAAAATTTTGCGTTCGGCGCTAGAGCCGAACCCCTTCAAAGAGTTTAGCCCCGAGAATTCTCCTTGCTTAGTTCCTTAGCTCAAGGGGCTAAGTATTTTCTTGTATTTAACATGTTAAGGGCTTAGCCCCGAGAGCGTTTTTTTTGTGTTCAATTTAGCCCGGGTGTACAAAAAAACACACCTTTTATTTCATTTTGAAATATGCTCTCGCCAAGGCGACACAAGATTCAAAAGCATCTCTGAAAAAAATAAAGCATTTTCTATAATATTCTTAAAGGACCCTATCAGTTCCTTATTAAATTTTATATATGAAAATCATTTCGGGGGGGGGGGGGGGGGGCTTGAGCCCCTCAAGCCCCCCCCTGGCTACGTGCCTGATCTCAAAGATCTACAGTACCTAGGCATGTATATCGCAAGCGAATATAAGTTGTGTAGTTTGTAGATACCCAAAAACCCATACACAAAATTAATCATAAAACAAAATGGCGGAACATTTTATTTTTTTGTCTTAATGCTAAATATAGTGCGAATACTTTGTAGTCGGTACTAGATTTTGGAATAAGCACTAAAATTTTAATATCAGAAACGATGTTTAGAATTGTTCAGCAATTAATATCTGAGAAAAAAAACTGCCTTTTATTTGATGATAAGATCGAGGTTAACAAAAACAATTTTTTTCCTCAAAAAGTGACATAATTTTAGAGTAAATTCCCAGCATTTTCCATTTTTACTTGCGATAAAGCTACTATAGGGCAAGTTTAGGTTTCGTAAAAAAAAATCGAACTCGAGATAACAATCAGATATGTCATTACGATGATAGAGAATGCGAAAAAAGTCTCGCAATTCTGTCTGCCCGTCTGTCTGTCTATGTATACCTCGTGCTACAGCCTAAACCGCAGAAATAATTTTCTTTAAATTTAGTAGTTAAGCATTTAGTGATTTTCTTGAGGGGAAACAAAATTTTTTTTAGGACCAAAACTAACGGTACCTGCCATATAACAATTAAGGGTAAGTTAACTTTTTTCATAAACGGCTCCAACGATTTTGATCACAATTTTTGGGACTACTTTTGATAATTAGGTCATACTTCTGAAATGAGAGAAATTTTTGTAAAAATTCTACTAACGGTACCTCCCATAGAAAGTTTTTTTTTTTCATTTTTGACTTTTTCTTAAACGACTGATCCATTTTTATACGGAACTTTCTTTGCAAACTTAAAATTATTTGATATTAAAATTTAAAAACAAGTAATTTTTGAATTTTTTTAAAAATCTTCAAAATTTTTGTTTGAAAAATTAATTTTTCGAAAATGGGTCACTGTATTTTATTGAAATTATGATTTTAGATGTGCATTAATATTTTCTCGAAAATCGCATATCAATTTTTTTTTAAAACAAGGTTTGAAATTTTTTATATATAAAAAAAATATTTTTTTAGAAACGGCTCTAACGATTTTAAAAATTTATTTCTAAAAATGTATCTTTCTTAATCAAATCAAATGGCATACTTAGTTTGGATCTCAAAAAAATGTTATTTTAGTAATCGATTTTCGTATAAGATTATTTATTTTTAAAAACTATACATAAGAACTTTTAACGTACACAGTCATTTATAAGCAAAATAAACAACAGAAGTATCAATTCATTTTTAGGATTATTTTAAAATATTGAAAGCTTGAAAAGTTGAAATATTAACCCACATAACATAGCAGATACCTATTAAGCAGTGTCTTTGTTTATTTTACCGATAAAGTTTTTTTTTTGTGTGTAGTTATTGGATTGATGTTTGTTTATTATTCTTTTATCGTATCATAATTTATACAAACCACACAGTTTTTCATGGCTGAATAATGTTTTGAAGATGTCGTTTCTTTTTAAACCATCCAAGATTGTTTTCCTTATGATATCGTAGAGCTTAGTATAATGTTGGCGTTCCTTGTCGATATTGATTTCCTTACTCAAAATATGATACACACTGTCCATCTGTAAACAAATAAAAAATTATAGTACATTCAATTTACGATTTAACATCAGAAATATGTATTAAGAGGGTTTTCTAAGCATATTATTGATCTTCAAAGTCTTTTAACATTGAAAACAATGTTTGAAAAGTAGATTATGTGAAATGAAATGTTTGGAATTTAAAAAAAAAAAGAAAATTCTGGTAATTATTTTGGTGATGTACCCCCAGTTTTTCGTCTAATTTGATTGTAGTATTAAATTAATAAAATGCTTAAAATTAAGTCAATGAATTTTTTCCTCGGAATAACTCTGAAAGAGCTCTGATTTTGATAATTTTTGTTTTAATTGTTGTTGTTTTTTTTTTTATTCTTTAAAGAAAAAATACAGTTGTCATCTTGATCAAAATCCTTCTTATAAATAATCATTGGTCATAACAATATCCTACATTAGGTGACTGCCGATTGGTATACACATGCAAACTTGTGCAGCACCGATTACCATTCGGTTCTCACAACATTGCTGATTAATTTAATTCCAAACACTTCTAAAGAACTTGTTGAAGAATCTTTAGTCAACTGGTCATATTTTTTTCTTAA
Source organism: Meliscaeva auricollis (assembly GCA_948107695.1). Lineage (NCBI taxonomy): Eukaryota > Metazoa > Arthropoda > Insecta > Diptera > Syrphidae > Meliscaeva > Meliscaeva auricollis. The sequence goes on along the minus strand of OX403618.1, from coordinate 71,396,893 downwards.
TAATTTATTTATTTGATCAGAATAATCACTATCAATAAAAATATGTAAACAAAATAAAACGACGATCGGTTGATTGTTTATTTTTTCGTCGGTTTTCTGAAAACACATTTTCAATAAAACAAAAATAAAAAATTCTCAATAATGCATGTACTTGTGTAAAAACTGGGTAACTTTGTGTATACGAATATTTAATATCAAATTAAAATAAATTTAAAAATATATATATTTGAAACAAGAGTAAAATTTAGACAAAATTAGCTAAGTTTTATAAAGAGTATACCCGGCCGGCAAACCGAATCGAATTCTATCAATGAAACTACTGACGCTCTGGCAAGCCAAGTAGATTGGTGAACGTTCCAACTTGATTAAGTTAGGTTAAATAATATCTACAAGATCGCGATGATAAACAGAGCGGACTACCTCAAACAACAACTGCCAATGATTGAGTCATTGAGAGACTCTGCGCATATTAATTTAATTGGGAATGTCTGAGTATGGAGAGAATTATTGGTCTAGTCTCTTACTCTTATACGGGGTGATTATGTTTTAAGAGTCAAAAATATTATCTCCACTAGGTAATAGATAGCGCAGTAAACCAAATACAAATTCCAATAAAACGCGTAGCTCAACTTTATGTCTATTTTTAACTAAATCGCAAAGTTGATGTCCTTTCAAAACTATCATAACAAAATCAGCGGTAACTAGTTTAATAAACTGTCAAGTGACAACTACAATTTTTAATTATTTTAGGCATATTTGGGATGAGAGTGATAGTATACCACTTTATTGATATTAGATGTGTCTATAACGAATATGTCCTAATTAAATTAAGTCTTTTTTTGGTTTTTTGAATGTTTGTATGTCTTAAATATACAGTCATCCGTACGAGTCACATTTTCTAGTCCTGTCTTGATACGAGTATATGTGGGCAAGTTTGAGGTTATAACCAATTGTTGCGAGATGCGAGTGGCCTTTAGTGCTCACTGATTTCATGATCAGTGGGCGTTCGTCTATGAAAAATTCTGTATTTAGCTGTAAGTATAATCAAACATTCGCAGTGTCTAATTTGGTTCAATCAAGGTACTCTGAATATCATCTTTGGGAAAAAGTACGTATTTTTTGCCAAAAACCTTCAGAACGAACAATCTTGATTTTCTGGTGGAAGTGAAAAGAGTACAAAAAAAAAAAGCATTTTACGTTTGTAAAGAGGCAAGGACTTAACAAATTGACCAATATCTCTTGATAAAAAAAACTAACTTTAGAACTAGGACCGGTTCTAGCGTTAGAGTTTTAAAATTTATTTTTTCCCCTTTTATTCTTATTTTTGAGTATTTTTCTAAAAAAAAACTGGATCATTCCGTAACAAACTTGGAAGAAATTGGAACAATTTTCAAAAATAAAATTCCAAAACAGAGGGGCTCGACTTAAGGAGATTTCTTGAACACTAGGTCAATATTTATATAGGCATTTCTTAAGGTGTTGCTAAGAATAAAAATGTTGTTTGAATATAGGTGTCCGTCATTTCCGTCATTTAAGAAGGGACAATTTTCTTAAAAGTTAATAATTTAAAAACAGAAGACAATGGATTTACATACAACACCACACTTTAAGTTTTTTCGTAATTAGAAACTTCTTCTTTTATTTTAATTATTTCTATAAACAAATTTTCAAACTCAGATTAGGATTAAAAAAACTCAGAAAAAAACTAATTTTTTTCAAAAAAAAATCTATGGCTTTTTGATTAAAAAAGAAGTAGGTATCTACACTTTTTTTTTTTAAATTATAAAAAAATCTTTTGTTTGAAACATTTTCGATAGGAACAGTAGGTACCTACTCGGTTTCCTGTGGCACTCGGTTTTTTTCAAACAATTAATATACCATAACTTATACTTTCTTGCTGCACTCGATTATTAACAAATAAGACCATTAAATTTTTGAATTTTGTAACGTAAAAATTTTGAAAACATCATCTCCAAATTTTGGGTGCAATAATTTTTTTCAATTCCGAGTTTGAAAATATTTTTTTTTCTGTAGCTGTCCTGCACAGTTGCTAAACATTTCTTCAACAAATATCTAAATGTGAATTGCGAAAGAGCTGCAATTTTTGTGGTAAACTGTTTTTGAATACCAAAATTTGAAAATATAAAATACCAAAATCGTGTTTTTTCTTGGCTGGTTCAGAGATAATACCCTTTTTTGTGTTTTAAACTATATTTCCTTATAAAAATGGTCATATAAATTTTTTGTATTACAAAACAAACGATCGTAACTCTTGTATCCAATAACGTCATTATTTATGACGTTGTTAAAATATTTACTTCATCCAAAATAATTTTCCATTCCAAGCAGACAATAACAAGTATGCAATATTTTAATGTTTTTCTGTTTAACTTAGTGCCTATTGTCATGTAGATGGCACTGTCATTATGTCGGTAATTTAGTGAGTAGACCCTTTTTTGAATTTGAATTGGAATTTTAAACTGGACGTTACGTCTACATACACAAATTATGTCGAAATCGTATAGAAATTAGCCTTAAATAAATATTTTGTCATAAAAAATAATTAAAATACAAAGTCAGACATTTCGGGAAAACGATTTAAAATTAAGTTGATATCAGCTATAATTATGCCCGACTTCTCAAAAATGTATCTGTGGTTGTTTTCATAAAAAAAAATATTAATTTGAAAGGGACGATACCAATGCAGACTAGATTTTAACTTCTGGACTTCCCAATGTAAGGTGAAAACAGCGCTGGGTGAAGCATTCAACAAATCTCTGGTACTTAACAGTACGTCCAAAATTGGACAAGAGAGTTAGGGAAGGAATTCAATTGGCTATCCAAATATCGATTAAATAAGGAGAGATAAGAAATATTACGATGGTGTTTTGGTCAAGTAATTGTTGACATTGGAATCTTCAATCATTTGTTCGTCTTTGTAGGTAGGTACTATTGAAAACAAGTGAAGTGATGTTAAAGGAGCATCACAGCTTAGATATGGGAGTTTTATCCGGATATATGGGGAAGAATTTCTTACATCGACGCAAGAAACCCAAACACTTTGCAATATTTTCGACGACATCCAGAATGTGATCATTCAAAAGTTTTTGGTAATGGTAATGGTATGCGCATACCGAGTAAGTATTGAAAGTTTTTTTTTTCGGTATCCTCGATGCAAGTGCCGCTCATTGACAGTAACAAGGGGAGAGGGGGGCAAGTTTCGCTTTAACAAAAAAAAAAAGGCATCAATGAGTTGCTGGTGCACTAAATTCTACGCGATTTTGGGTTCCCCATGTGACAATGCTTTCTTGATCGGAATTTAATTTTCTTATCATACATTGCCATTGAAGGTCCACACCAGATCCAAAGAGCAGGGATGTGAATATCTAAACAAACGAGCAATATCTAAACTGTCTTGCTACTGCCGTCAGCAAGACAGTTTAAAAGTTTCAAACAGATGAGGAAGAAGGTTGGAGACAAAACGGAACCCTGAGGCACACTAGTATTTATTTTGTGGATTTTCAGAGCTTTCGTTCTTCAAGATATTTTTTTAGCTGATAATAATTTATCAGCGTTTCCATGACATTGGAAAGAAGGAACGTAAGTGTAGTCGGTCTATAGTTGGAAGATGAGGTAGATTCACTTGGATAAATTTACTTTTCCATTCACTCGGAAAGAGTTCAATAGAGTAGGATTGATGGAAAAGCTTATGCAGTGGTTGCCCTGTGTAGAAGAACACCCATTCAAAACAACGGCGGGAATACTATCCAGACCAGCAGATTAATGTACGTCAAGAAATATCATGACTTTTAAAACAGTACGAGTGTAAAATAAGATTGATGTTATGCAATTGTTTACGTGCTCAATTACCAGCGGAGTCACTTTCCGCAAACATGAAATTGTGAACGAGCGTTGTAACCGATGACTAGATGGTATTTTTTTTACAAACTACCAAAAATTCACTACCTTTGAAACATTATAGTATTTTTGCCTTAGTTTCGGGTGATTTAAAAACTTATTGGTTCTTCGAATATGGGCGTTGCAGATCATTTTAGCTTGTTTAAACTTTTTCCAGTTTAAATAATTGGTGTTGGTCTTATAGCTATAATTGGTCTTATGGGATAAAATTCCTCATACTTACCCGAATGAATTATGTAATCCCAAAATTTTAGAAAGCCCACTGAGCACCTGATCCTTTTATATAATGCATCATGTTCTATACGACTATGTTGTAATAATAATGATCAATTTATTTGGTTTAGGCAAGACTTATTGTTCCATTTGAGAAGTTCGTCATTTGTCATTATATTATTGTTAGGTAGTATATGGGGAAGCACTGAACAAAACATCAAAAGTGCCCAATTATTGTCATCAAGTGAATCAATTTGTCATGACATCGAGGGGTTGTTCCTTTTTTCTAAAACTTTGATGATGAGCTTGCATTCTGTATTTGATCCATGCGTTACGTTAGCGTTGGTGACTTTTGTTTTTTTGTTTTTGTTTTTTGTTATGCCAAAGGGCGGTCATGTGTCCCAGGTAATTTGTTTTGTCGATCATTAAATTAAATGTGATTGCACATCACAGTCGTACCTACCTACTTTTAATGGAATTGTTTCGGTTTTTTATTCAATTGGTGGGAAGTTACTTTACCATCCACTCCGATTTCTACATTTTTCAGAAACATTTCTCTAGTTTTGTTATGGCTTTTAGAAATTTTGTGGCTATTGTAATTTCTAATTTGAAATTAATTTTTGTATTCCTACTTGGTTTGCAGTTGCTTGAAAAAAAAGATCACTTTTCTATTTGGTAAATTAAAGGGTTTTTCAACAAAAGTAGAGCAACAGGGACAGCAAACGACGACCTATTTCTTGCCGCTCTTTTGACATTTCTCTTCAATAAGGCAATTTCATGATGGAAAGATATACGAGACGAAATTATTAAAATTACGTCATAATCGTCCTAGTAGATCAACAATTGAACGTCTAGTGGAAAAATTTTAATCCACAGGCATAGTACAAAATGTTCCCGAAGAAGTGCCTGTGGTGTCGAGAATATTTCTGCCGCTGAGGCTTCAGTTGCAGAAAGCCCAAATGTGTCTCTCACACGTCGTTCTCAAGCGTTGGGCCTTTCTGTGACGTCGTTGTGGCGAATTTTGCGAAAAGATCTTGGCCTACTTCCTTACAAGATTAAATCGACGCAAGAACTGAAGCCGCTTGACCACCCGAAGCGTCGTATGTTCGTGAATTGGGCTGAGCAACAACTTGAAAATGATTCGGATTTCCATCGAAAAATCATCTTCAGCGATGAGGCTCATTTCTGGCTGAATGGCTTCGTCAATAAACAAAATATGCGGTATTGTTCAGGCAGCAATCCACACGTACTCCATGATCATTGCATCCCGACAAAATTACGGTTTGGTGTGGTTTATGTCATTATGGTTTGAAGGACATGTGGTCCCAACAGGACGGCCACAAGCCACACAGCGAAGGTCACAATCAGGCCCGTAGCCAGGATCTCATTTCGGGGGGGGCTTTATTCAAATTTTTTCGAGTAATTCATTTAACAAAAAATACAAAACCATAACTGTAAAAATTAATGTTTATACCCATTATCGATTCTAAAGATGAAGAATAAAGCTTTTTTGGCAGTTTTAAAGTTTTGAATGCGACATTTTCAGAAATTTTGAACTAAAACCCTATAGTTTAAAAAAAAGGATATTTAAGTCAAATAATTTTTTACATATTGAGCCAGGAAATGTATTCGTGAAGCGAGTAGTTTAAAAAAATATTACTTTTCAAAATTGCTAATTTCATTGGATTCAAATATTTTTTTAAGTTGTTTGGGCATTTGCCCTTTAATTTTCCAGTCCACGAAATAATTCGATACAAAAATTAACTTTAAAGCTAAAATGAATTTTTTTCAATATTTTTCTTAAAGAAAATTCAACACTACGTTTCTGGCTCTAAGATAGCACTGGTCTGCAAAAATTAGGTTTTTGTGTCCTTCATATAATTTTTTAAATTATGTAAGATTGGAATTTTCTGGATCTAAATCTGGTTTCAGAAAAAATCTATCTTGTAAATTTTTTTTTTGATTGATTATAATTTTTGGTTCTTCAATATATAGTCACATTTTAAACCGTAATGTATAAAAAATCACCATACATTTCAAAATTCCGTAGTTTTTGGGATGTACACTGCATCCTATTTCTAAACTCTTGATACTGGCCAAGTAAATTATGATATAAAGATGGCAGTAATCAGAGAAAACCCAATAAAAAATGATATTTTGTGCTTTTCAGAAGGACTGATTTCTATGGATTATTCATTTTTTTTTAGGAATCCAGAAGTCATACAAAAAATTGGCCAAGACATAAATTTGGTAAATTTGTCTTAATTTGTTCTACATTGACGGTTTTAGCGTTTATATGTTGGCATATGCACCAAAAACAATTAAAAAAAAACTATTTTTTGTAAGTTATTCAATGATTTCCCATGTTTTCCGTGATAAATTTTGTTGGGTAACTTCAAATTCATACTCAACATCCCAAAAAAACATAAAGTTAGCTATAAAACGTATTACTTCAGAACTTTCCACCTCTAAAAACTCTTGAATTGGACTACAGAGAGTATTTTTTACAAATCCTAAATTTCAATTTGCAATATCTGCATCGAAAGCGAATTTTTGAATGATTTCATTCCCATCCCATTAATAGTTTTGTAATAAAGTATTTACCAGCAAAGAAATTCGACGGTAAATGTACCAGTTTTTAACATCTTCATATTATTTTCAGATTCGTGTTCAGCGGTACAAAATCCTTTAGAAAAGTATACTTTAGTTTGAAGGCAATTTTCGTTGCAGACCAGTGTAATCTATAGTATACATTTCTATGTGTTACCGTTGTCTTTGAATTGTTATTTTTTGTGTGAAATCATTTTTTTTAATTCTCCCCTGCCTGAATGTTTATGACAGTTTTATTAATTTTTTTGGCACAATAACACGTTCTACTAGTTTGATTTATCTCATGAGAAGCATTCTAAATTTCTTAATTTAATGTTAATTTCTTCTAATTGCTAAATCTTGAAATGCTGTATATTGCAAACTGTTGGCCCTTAAAAAATTAAATTGAAGTCAAATTAACAAAGTGCGAAACCATACAATAATTCAAAGTCAAAAACTGGTCCTTCATTGCTAAAAATGTAAATTACTAAAAAAGCGCACAAATTTCTTTTTTTGGATTTTTAAAAATTTTGCGTTCGGCGCTAGAGCTAAAGAATAAGCAGGTATACTCGAAAACATACTAAAATAGGCTTAAGCAGATGATGTTTCTAGATCTTAGGTGTGTTTTTTTGTACGCCCCGGCTAAGTTGGACGAAAAAAACGTAAACAGTTAGCAGCATTGCGAATGAAATGACAAAAAAAAAATGAAAAAAATGTATCCAATTTACAAAATGAAATAAACAAAAAATAAATATTTAACATATTTATAAAGAAATTCCAGAGCATTAAATGCACACACTTCAAAATTTAAAAAAATAATTTGTAAAAGTTAAGAAAAATAAACAATTTATTTGTTTTCTACACCAAACGCCATCTTTGTGTTTTTATGTTCATACAATTAATCGATAATTTTGGTGTTTTCATACAATTTATAGATGATTTAACAGAAAATGAGTTGGTAGCACAGATTTTAACCCCTTCAAAGAGTTTAGCCACGAGAATTCTCCTTGCTTAGTTCCCTAGCTCAAGGGGCTAAGTATTTTGTTGTATTTAACATGTTAAGGGCTTAGCCCCGAGAGTTTTTTTTTTGTTCAATTTAGCCCGGGTTAACAAAAAAACACACCTTTTATTTCATTTTGAAATATGCTCTCGCCAAGGCGACACAAGATTCAAAAGCATCTCTGAAAAAAAAATAAAGCATTTTCTATAATATTCTTAAAGGACCCTATTAGTTTCTTATTAAATTTTATATATGAAACTCATTTCGGGGGGGGCTTCAGCCCCTCAAGCCCCCCCCCTGGCTACGTGCCTGGTCACAATCAATTTATTTGGATGCGGTCCAGTCGCTTGGCCGCATCGTTCGAGCGATTTGACGTCGATTCTCCGATCGCAAGAAACCGGAGGTCACAAAAACTTCTTTTAAGGACTCGTTAAACTAGGTCCGTTTTTTATAATACCACAGATTCCATTAATGTGTGGGGTTAGTGACATGCACACAGAAATTGTTGTTCTACGAACTTTTTTTACCAAATTTGCAAAAATATATAAATCTCGGTCATGAAACACTTTGTTGATAACCGCTTTGTTCGAAAATGAATGAAACGTTATCTTCAAATCTTCTATTTATTTCAGGATTTCATATCTCACTGAATACTTCATCTCAAGAAAACCAGGATTAAGGCTGAGTACATTACATCTTATCCTGGCGCTAGCTTCATTTTATTTATTATTTTTCCAAATATTTTAAACAGTAAGTTTGTGCAGGATTATCCCATATCACTTTTTGTACATCATCAATCGCTTCAAAAACTTGCTCTACTTACTTAATTTTTAGTTCATGCATATCTAGTTCAATAAATCAAAAGGAAGACAATGAGAAAAGGATCATAGAAGATGGTCATTAGCAAGTAAATGAACAAAACGATAACTCGGCAGGATAGCGCCACAAACAGGTAGCCCATTGTGTGAACCTTACTGAAGTGACCTCCTGGATTCGTACCTATATTGTGATCCCTGTATACCAAGGTGTGGATTTCAATAAGACCATTAAATTAAGATGAACGCGGTTGATATATACCTTTCTTTTGATTTTGTTTGATGTTTTGAAAAATTTGCATTGAAAAAAAAAAACCTATAGGTATCTGTTTCTAGAAGGATCTCATTTGCATCCTTTGCTTTGGCAAGATAAATCAAGATGCAGATACAAATGAACATAGTGCATTTTTGGAAACTCCTTTTAGTCAACAACAATTTAGATACGCTCTCGTTATTTTCGCTCATTTGTGTCAGTTTGTTTTGCGAATATATTTTACAAAACTGTAGCGAAACTAATTTTGCCAAAAAGGGTTCTTCAAAAGGAAAAGGACGTATACAAATAGAAGGGGATGTGTTATAAATCATGTGCAATTCTAAAAATGAAAACTATTCGGGAAATGAGTGTTGTATAGAATTGCAAATAAAAACAAAGCTATTTAATATCGAAAATGTTGGTGCATTTGAATTCTAACAAACCCTACCTAAGCTAATTAAGTTCCTCAGACTTAAACGTCCGTGGAGTTGTAGGCATAGGGCTTCTCGTCTCAATCCTTCGTGACATGGCTAATGGTTTTTAGATATGTAACTCAGCTCTCAACTGCCACTTACTCCTTCGTATATTGCTGTTCATGGATTTCTCAGCATATTTCATAAAGTTCATCATTATCTACAGGGTGGGTGGGGCAACCTGCTAAAAGTCATAAAGATGCACAGATTCTACATTGGAATGGAGCAGTCTAAGTTTAATCACATTTAAGCTGAAGGAATTGTTGCTCCGTATTTTGACAGCATTTCGAACGCAGCCTATACCTTCCAGATACGACTGTTGACAGAAGGTTGCAAGACATTGAAAAGTTTTCTATTTTTTCTACCGCTTTTTCTTGAATTTTTACTGATTAAGGTCGGCGATGTTCGTTTGGTTTTTTTTTTTTTTGTAGATAACCGGTTTTAGTAAAGTGTAGTACCGCTAAGTGGAGTTACATAACTGTAATGGGGAATAAAATTATGTCTGTTTGTCAACTTCACTTCTTTTTATTTATTTTTTTGGGGCCCCTGAATGAAAGTGGTCTTAGAAAATCGTCCCCCACCGATGAAGGTGTTAGCAACTGAAATATTGTTTGCCATCAACTAAACATTCTATTATTTTCGTAGCCCTTCGAAAGGGCAAGCCGTACAAATATGAATAACGTCACGGTTCAGGTTTCTTAACTTAGTAAACCACTTTTTTTTGACTTCTTTATCATCGTAATGTTGGTTTTAATTTCAAATTTTTTTTTTTGACACGAAACCAATACTTGTCCTATAGAGTAAGTAAAAATTAAAAATACACCTTTTTTGAACATTTTGATCGTTACATAATGAAGCCCTTAGTCTTATTTAAGCGTTCCATTTGGTTCATGGTGGCTTCGAATTCCTGCAAACCAAATTTTTGGACATCAAAAATATAATAATAATTTTCTAATTTTCATCCGCTAACTTCAGTCTAACTCTTGCCGGACTTTGAACATCTAAAAAGACTATTGTACCTATAAAAACGAAGGTTTTTGGAACTTAAAACCATAAAGCTACAAAGGAAAATGGCGGTTCCGTGCCATTGGTAATTGGTATAACACACCTATACCGATAGAAAGGTCTCGACTTGTGCATCAATTTTTTGAATACTTCCGTATCTCGAGGTAGAAAAAAGTAAAACTTAATAACATTAATAAAATCAAGTGGAACATATAACATATAAAAGTACAATCGAATTGCATTTAGGAATTGGTATCATCTTGAAAAAAACTGGATCAATATTGCAATTATTGGTTTGGCTATACAATACATCAAAATAATATTTTTTGAAAGTTGATTTAAATGTCAAAACAAGCTTAGTTGTGAATCTTTTGAAATCAAATCAAAGGTTATACTCGAGAACTTTCCAACGATATAGATCACAGAAATGCCCATTCTCCATTTGTATGAAAACCAAAAGCATTCTTTTCTTTATTAAAGATTTTGTCCGATAACTTCAGAGTGATTTTAGCAGACATTTCAATAACTCAAAATCCATACGAGGTACAAATTTTGAGAAAAGTACGTGTTGTTTTCCATTTTAGACTCCAAATTTCTCAAACTACAAGTTAGAGTGAGACTCAACCTCCTTACAATATTTCATTCAAACTTTGAAGACTTCAAAACTCTCAATTTTTTCCCTTTTTACTTTTCACGTTTAACCAAATCTTTTTTCTATCACCAAAATGCATTCTGATTATTCTTTCTTCAATTTGTATAGAAATAAAAATACAAAAAAAAAAAACAGAAGTCATAATTAAAAAAAAAAAGAATGATATCTATCCTCCGGGTGGTATATAAAACTTCACCAAAGGGCTTAAACAAAACCAATTCATTCAAAAATATGGTTGGTTAATTTAGTGGCAGTTGTGGCGCGGCGATATGGCGGCGTCAACGACCTAATCAATTCACTAACAAAAAAAAAAAAAAACCAAAAAGACAATGAAATTATTAATTCGGAGGCGGCAATAGAATTTTGAAAATTTAAATTTTAAAGAAAACCGCAGATTAAGGCGCCTAGCTCCAGATAATTTAAAACTCCATAACGAGTCTCTGTTCAAACAGCGGGATGTCGTGGTATTTCTGGGAGGCATATTCTACTATATACAGCTGTATAACATAGTAAAAAACGAAAAAATACAAGCAGTAGTCGTGTATAGTCAGGCGGTATAGATACCCTTTGATTATAGCTGTCATCTTAGTTGGATTTTAACCAACGTTATTGATTGATCTCATCGCTCGGTGGTTTGGTGGTGTTTCGTGCACCATGAATGACACATGGCTTCCGGTAGTCTAAAAAGAGGTTAACATTTTTATTTTTTTGTATTTTTGATTCAAACTCAAGATTAATTTATAATTAACCGTCGATGTGGTAGGTTTTAAATTTGAAGAAGTACACAACAACACCTGAATGGTATGTTCACAATGTCGTTAGCTTGTCCCGGTTAAAATGATGGGAAACGACCTTTTTACACTAGGAGTTCTCGGTTGAAGTCTCAAAAAACTGTGATGAAATAAAAAAAAATAGTAAGTTTCCTCGATTCTGAACTAACTGAATGATAATTTGTTGAAATTGAAATTCAAAACTCTGCAAAAAACTTAAATAGATTTTTTTTCGACTTTTCGGAGTTTAACTGAAAAACTGTTTCGCTTACTACCTTTGCATTCAAGATAATGTTATATTTTGAATCAAGGAAGAAGTAAAGAACCTATCTAGTACTGAAAAATTGGGTCCTTAAAAGAACCCGCTTTGATTTCTCTTGACAAGAAAAAAAGATTAACCATTTGTCTATTTTGCGTTCCATCATCATTCATGTAAGCCATTAATCATTCAAGAATGTTTCAAATGTCAAATAAATTGCACTTGTACCTGCTTGTACTTGTAACTTGTTAACTGATTTAGAAAACACACACCTTTACGGCACACGTTTCTCACCTCAGCGGGAGATATATTGTCACAACTATACTATTCGTCTAAGCACGTCTTGATTGTAATTTTCAACGAATAAGGGATAATCTGGCTATGGCACACGTTCACGTTCTATTCTTCATCACCATCACTATAAAAGAACAACAAAAAACCATTAATCAATCGAAACAAGCAACAAATATGATCACAATTTCAATTTGAACATAATTATATGGAATCTCTATTGGTACACTCGTATAAAGCTAGTAGGTACTTTAATTCCAACATGGTAAACATTTATAAAATCTATATGCTAATTCGAATGTGCATCGCAAATCGCGAACAACATAATTACCGTTAAATCTCATGAAATGGATACACAAATTGTTAAGCACCTAAATTGTCATCGGTGCGGACTGTGTGCAAAGGCAGCTAAGTACGGTCCATGTTTAAAATTGCACATTTTACTAACTATTAGCCATTGCTGGATTAAGTCCTTTTAGAGGGCCTAAAATTACGGTTATTAATTCTCCTGCCAAAGCAATATGTGTTAATGGGATATATCATTTTGAATTTTTCAGGACTATCCTTTTTATTTCAGAAGCACACGAGAAGCACACAGTTTGTCCCCGGTTTTCGGAATAGGTTCTTCGAAAAATATTAAAAAAATTGAATTTAAAATCGAAAAATGTAATTTAAAAAATATATTGGTTTGATGTAAAACTAAGTCAGTTCCTTCAAAAAATACAGAGAGCTATAGCAATATTTGAATCAACCAATATCCACATACAACCAATGGTTTTTAAAATACCATTTTTCTCCTTTTTGAACCAAACCCACTTTTCCAAATTAGACTTGCCTGCAAGGTCATCAATAACCTTTTCCATTGATTTTTCGTTTATGTCTGTTTTCCTTTATTTCGAACAATATCTACCAGTTAAATTGAAAATAATGAAAGCTTTTGAAAATCCGGGCCACCTTTGGCACCTGCTGAATGTACCCCAATTAAAATGACGAATCTACCACGAATTCTCAAAATAACACTTTTTTGCATTCAAAAATAGGCTTTTTCTTCGGTAAATTCCACTTCCTTACTTATTGAACTAAAAAATTAGTGAAACCTAGATTTTCTAAAATGAATCTTTCAATATAAAAATATCTTACTTATCCATTAGTCAAAATTACACAACTTTTCTTAGCGCAAAACTACAAATGTCAAACTAAGACCGTATTTATGACTTCAGTGTTTTAAATGTGGGAGAATCGAACCTATTTACAAAGACATTCGATATGCAGGAACGTCTCTTGAGCTCATCTGATGAGTTGTGATTAGTTTCTCAGGTATTTAGGGATACCTGGGTGATGACTTAAAAAAAAGTACCCAAGAATCCAACGTGAACTCTAGCGACAGTTAAGAGAAGCATTCACGTTTATCTTGAAAACGGTTTCTCCGAAAAATTTTGTTCTTCAAAAATAAAACTTACATTAAATTGTATACAAAATACAAAATAACTCTAGCGGCAGTGAAGAGAAACATACGGCCGATAAGGAGCTGTTCTATTCTGATCCTCCTTGGAGCTTACCAAGATTTTCCAGGATGGGGGTTTTGCCTTGCGGAACGAATTTCGAATCTTTACGTGGAATGTTCATACTTAGATGGGCCAAAATCATGATGTCTCGGTTTTTTTTTTAAATCAAAATTACATTAAATTCTAATTCACTTATAACGTACCGGTAAATAAAGTTGGAATGAATCTCCAAATGTATTAAGTTTGTTTGAAAAAGATTTAGTTTTTGTTTTATTCGATCTAATATAACCGAAAAATCATTCCGGGAACGCTTCCATAACTCAAAACCTGGAATCAAGTGGCCAAAAAATACACTAAAATCAATTAAATTTATGTTACCCGTATTCTTAGCATGCATAACCTATGCAAAATGTTCTTAACAAATTCTCAAGTGCCTTACAAAAAACTAAGAAGAATCGTAATTTCTATTTAATTAAAAGTTAAGCAAAGAAATATGTCTTAATTGGGTGGAGAAAATAACTATCAATTTTGTGTTCATTTAACGTTCAGATGCCGCTAGAATCTATACGGAATCTCATGGTTTATTGTTCCATACATAATTTTCTGCACGAATAAATTAAATTACAGTCGTTATTGAAGTTCAATTTAATACAATAAGAAGCGTACATCAATTAAGTGTCATTCCGGGAACGGCGGTTTTGGTATGAATTAAGATTATAATTTTTTGTCAATATTAAGATCAAACATCAAGAACACTACAACAAAACCTCAAAATTATTTCGTTTGATTTTGTTAGAAAGTAAATAGAAGATAGTATAATGGTCAAAACGTAATTCCCAGGAACGCTTATGAAATAAATAATTTAAAAATTGAAATAATACTTATTAATAAAAATTCTATATAAAATTCTAATATTTTTGTAAAAACGTATCATAAAACAGAGAAGAAATAACATATGAATATCCAAACGATTTTTTCAGTTTATTTAAGAACTTTTTTTTAACTTTAACAACTAATACTGATTTTACAGTTAATGCTGATTTTGTCTTAGCTATTGGAATTTATCTACTTTTTAAATGAATCTTCACTAAAATTTCAATATTTTGCGATAAATTAAAAAAAAAAATAATTTTTAGCTCTGCCTATTTAGGAACAACTAGAACTTTTGACCGACCGACAGTTCCTGGTCTTTCCTGGCAAATTTTAGTTATTTTTTTTTTGGTAAATACATTATGTAAATTGTTAAGTTATTGCCAAGACTTTTAACTATATTGCAGGTATGCAGGGCTGTTTCAGAAGTGTCCTTGTTGTCATTGTCAGATTTATTAGTGTGTTATATCTCCGTGGGCCTTTAAAACTTCATCAATCCGGAACTGCTTCAAGGCATATTTAGTTTGTTTTCTTTTTTGCCATTGTGTATGGTATTTCTTGATTATGTGATTATACAAAATGTTTACGCTTCCATTAATGAGCCACTGCAGTAACTCAATTCAGTTGAAAAAAAAAAATCTTTCAAGTTCTTCACCCTCATTGCCAACTTCTTCAAGACTTTGTACTCAACACTTTTTATATTTAATCATAGAAATTAATAATTCCAGAAGATTTCCCCCTCCTCGCCATCACTAACCGTACAAAATATACCCACCTGTGGGCGCTGACAGCGCCAACAATTATTATTATTAACAACGGTGCCCCGGTGATTATGCAGTTTTGTTTGTCCAGCGAGGAACAACGTCGCGTCGCTGATTATTGTGCATCTAATGCGTTTAATTGTTGGTAATCCATCATCGTTGAAAAGGCTGAAGATATACACAAACAAAAAAATAAGAAATCTCCTTAATTAGCAGTCACGACTCACGACGAGGTGTGAACTATCTTTATGTATCTAATCTTACCTACTTTTCACTCGGAATGCCTATTAATATACTGATTATCCTTGTGAATCATTACAATTATTTTTATGATTCCAAATTAGAAAATAAAATAATTTTAAACTACACTCATATCTTAATAAGGGGTGTTCATCAAACAAACCATAAAAATCCTTGTGTAATCCTGATGAGCGTGTAAAATTTATATTCTGTCAAAAAAAGGACCTCCGTAACACTGATATAGACAATATAGTGGGTGGACCATTCTTAATCTATTGTTAGTAGTAGTTGTGGTTGGCCTTTTTTTGTATATGATGCCTTTTGTTAAGGATAACTTGTGGTTTTCATTTCTTTGTAATATCTTTGCGTAAACTGACGGAAATAGGCAACAGTTGCAACTTTGTGTGGTGGAGGTCCTTTTTTTTTTTTGGAACCAGGTAAAATTTCATATTTTATTATTGTTTTGTTCGCCTTTTATGAATTTATGATGGAAAATATTTAGAAAATTAAATCATTTTTTTGAAAGATTTATCCTTAAACAAGGGATTGCATGTTGGCTTGTATAATGTAGGATGTAGGTATGAGAGATGAGGGTACCGGTTTGTGTAGTTAACAGCTAACATAAAAATGTGTGTTTTTAGTGTCATTAAAATTTATTAACCGCATAGCGAATTTCTTCTATAATGATACAATTTATTTGTGATTTTAAACAGGTGTATTGCGGAGTTAATGTATTTGAATAAACTAGGTATATTGCAAGTAAGAATCCTTATGGAAATATTTCTTTCTTATAATGAAATATTTACCATGATAAAATTTCCTTGGGGTTAACTCAGCACTGGAAAACTGTTGTCTTTAAGTGCAATCTAAATGTGTCCAAAGAAAAAACTTCTTCTTTTGTTGACTCCAGTCAACTAAATTAACATATATTTTAAGCAGGATTAAATCTAACTCTAAGTTAACTCATGACTGAACATCTGAACCTTAGAGAATCTTTATTATAAACTTATAACATCTGACCCAAAACATAGTAGGTATGAGTTTTGTAGAAACATCACTGTCCCTCTAGAAGTCACTGATAAAATTTAAACTCAAATAGGGAGAGAAATGTAACATTTTAATTCAATGGTGATGGCGAATGTAACTATTTCCGGAGTAACGTTGACAAATAAAAATTTCTCATCTTTGTCACATTAAAAAGCAATTATCGCACCTCAACAAACAGAAAATAGAAACAAAAACCAAAAAAAAGGAAAAAAAAAACCAAAAACAAAAAACACAACTTCACTTAAATCAGTATTAGATGAATAACTCAACGATAAGTGCTTTCTCATTTGACAGTATAGTTGATGTTGTTTTTTTTTTCGACATCGGACAGTTGAATTACAAAAAAAAAAAGTCATTCTTTTTGAAATTTCCCTTAGAATTATCTAACGCCATTGTGCGTTGTGCACAAAATGATTTAAGTTTTTTTTTTTTTTTTGTTTCTTTTTGAAATGACAATTTTAAAATTTAGGAACCGTAACTTTGTGCGCACACAAATTATGTTGTACAGTAGTTAAGCTCCGTACTACAAAAAAAAGCTATTAATTTAACATTAGATTTAGATTTTCAATGAAAGAAAACAAAATAAACACAAAAAGTGGTTAAAATCTTTTTTTTTTTTTTTTAGTTTTCACATATGAAGTGACAATTTAATTAAGTTTAGAGAGCACCAAGCAGAGAAAAATATGTATTTTTGAATTTTTTTACGCTCGAACAATATAAGTGGTAGTGAGCTTGTTAACAACTTTTTGAATAGGTACCTAACCTACCTACTACCTATACTTAAAATTGCTGAATTTAATTGTATATTTATCATTGTCACTGACTGTCAAAATATTATCCCGAAATAATATGTTCATAGAAGCTTGGAAAAATATAAGGGGAGGATGCAAACACTTGAGAATTCTGCCAACCATAAACACAATATTTGGGGGAGCCTCTTATTAAGTTGTACTGCTCTTTAAATAAGTGAAATAGTTTTTTAATGACATTAAAACAAATAAATCATAAAAACTGTTGCAAACCGAAAACGAAGAGGAAAGCCACGGTTAAAAAGTTTTATTTTTGGAGAAGAAGTGAAAAGTTTGGGTCAGATAGCAAAACATCGTTAAACAAAATGTTACTTATTCAAAATTAGCATTCTAGACTACTTCGAAACACACTTTTTGACTGGCTGGTTTCTGAAGAATGCAAGGACGCCTCTCAACAAGGGAAGTAAAGGTTCTCACAGCGCCCAGGATTCTTTAGTTAGCGGCGAAATTTATGCAAATTGAGCATTTAGGTTAGGGGCTAACGGCTTTGTAAATTATGATGGTAGCGTTCGGGAATGAAGGGTTGGGAAACTGCATTTAATAACCAGATTTCATGGGAGCTCATATAACCAGGTGAGAGGACGAAATTAGTTTTAGGCCAAATAGGAGCACGGATTACAGCAGAACTGATAAGAAGCTCACAGGAGCTCCAAGCAACATCCGGTGAAAAAAGAAGATGAACCGCCTTTATCTAGCTCCATTCAGAAAGTGAAAGGAACACTTCGCTTTAGTTTAAAATCGGGCGTGTTCGCCAACAATGCCTACCAAGATCCAATGGCTCACCTAAAGTAATAACTGACGAAATATGCATCGAACCCCTACCAGAAATAAATATCAACTTCCACAATTGACTTGACGGTGTTCCCATATGCAGAACTCTTAAAAAACATGAGTGAGCTACTGCATCCACTCCTAGAGGGAGCTTGAAACTTCAAGAGCTTCCCAAAATAGTGGAAAAGAGAAAAAGTCATGTTCCCGAACAAAGGGAGATCTAATGGAGTTTCGCCAAGATAATAGCAGAAATTGTTTTTATGGATCAATAAGAGACTATTAGGACATTTTTCTGAGTTTGTCATTAATTAGTTGTGATAATTTTGATTTTGTTACTCGTGGTTTTCTTAGAATTTTGTGATGTTGTGCTAGCTTAATAACAAGTTAGCAAAGCATCTCATATTAAAAAGAAGTTATTCAATTTTGAAGGAACGCCATAACTTGCCGTTAATTTGTCACTAATTAGTTCTTAGGAAGCCAACCCACAGAATCAGTCGCATCTGTTACG
Organism: Meliscaeva auricollis; assembly: GCA_948107695.1. Taxonomy (NCBI): domain Eukaryota; kingdom Metazoa; phylum Arthropoda; class Insecta; order Diptera; family Syrphidae; genus Meliscaeva; species Meliscaeva auricollis. The sequence continues at coordinate 71,378,144 of OX403618.1, read as the reverse complement.
TCGACTTATTTAACTGAGAGCTCAATAAAATACACATGTTCTTATCAAAAGCGTCCCATAAGAGACGGATGCTTTAATGGAACACTTCTTATAACAACGTGTTGAGTTCTAAAAACTGCAGACTTTTCAGCCCTGCCGTCAATTGATTAAAAAGACTAAATTTCTTAAGTCATTTAACTTATCTACAAAAGTTTTTTGACTGTAAAACTGCAGTCAGCAGTCAGTACCTACCTACCTTAACACTGACTGGACAGAGTTAATGAAAGCAGTTATTTGATATAAAGTTATAACTGCAGTACTTTTTGACTGGATTTAGCCTACAAGTACGTAGAAAGTTTTTGTATTGTTATGTTTAAAATTATAGTCAAGCGTACTGCACACTTCCATGACAATTTCTTGCAGGAATATAGAGCACTGAAAGTAACTTTTAGTTAAAAGAATAAAAAAAAGAACAGTACAAGAAACTTTCTACTGACTTGAAGACTGAAACCAGTCAAAAAAGTAGATACTGCAGTTATTTAATTTTTAGTCAATTAACTGCTATCATAAACTGTACAGTCGGTATTTTAGTTTTTACTGCTAACTGCTTATTTTGCAGTAAAAGTACTTATTTGCAGTACTAATTAAATTAAAGTTAAAATTAAAGTCAACTTACTACGACTGAATTGACTGCATTACCTATTGAGTGCAGTCTCACAGACGTACGTTATCAAAGCTTGGCTTATACCATAATTTGGCGTAAATTTTGGTTGTACTTATACCAAAGCTAAATAAAAATACAGAGAATGATAACTTTATTTCGCAAATTTACATTTTTATAAACTATTGAAAACACTCTTTAAAAATTCGATTGTATTTTGCAGCAAAGGCAATCCCACGGTTATCTCATCTCTACTTCAAACCAAACAAACAAATCCAATAACCGATAAATCATATACAAAATAATAATAAAAAAAAATAATTCTTCACACACTTGAAATGGAATAGAGATTGAAGGCGTGTCAGCGCCCAACAAAGAAATTTATCCATAGGCCCTAGAAAGACCACAACAAATCATTAAATTCGGTTGCTTTATTGTTCCGATATCATTTCGATAGTTTTGTGATGATGAAGTGGCGCAATCGACACACAAAACAATGTTTGTTGAATTCAAGCGAGGATCCCTTGCATAAGGATCTACGCGAGTTTGTATATGTTAAAAAATTAAAAATCTTCAAAAGGATTCAAAATCATGAACGAGCAACTTAACTTTGATGTACCCCAGAAAAAAAAAAAAAAGATGGAACTCTTGAGGTAAGTTAGGTAGGTATACACTTCGAGTGACGCTGATGACTTCTCCCCCTTCGAATCTGATGATGCTGGCACGACTACTCACTCCCGCCCTTTTGTTGGGTCAATCCAACCGTCTTCGTCGTTGCGTTGTGGATTGTGGTCGTCAATAGGTTTTCACAAATGACCATGCGAGACATTAAAGATGCCGCCACTGGCGCCAAAAGGATAAATCATATAATTTATATTTTTCTTCGTTCGTTCAACCTCGTATACATCCCATCGCCCAACAGAAAATGAGAGAGAGAAAGGGACATGCATGTGAAGTCGACTCATTTCAAGAACTCGGACGTCGGAAATTCGAATTGTCTATAAAAAAGACCCTACCCTACCGAGCGCCATTCACAAAAGAGTTGAACTTTCCGCACTCTATATGCCACTGTACCAATCTGACCCTCTTTTGGAAGGAGGTTTTCTAATCAAACCTCTGATGAAGGTCACCACACCGGAGATATTTTTAGACAAACAACAAAATAAAAATACAAAAAAAAAAAAAAAACAAAACTATCATGTCAGCGTTAACATGCGATCGCGAGTGAACCTTTGATAGAAAAAAAAAACAAATGAATCTAAATCTTTATTTGAATCTTTTTCGATTTGTGTGTGTGTTTATTTTTTCTTAATTTGATCTATTCACGCTACATTTGTATCTGAGAAATATAAAATTGAAAACAAAAGCGATTATACTAATCCCATGGCACTGATCGTGAATATAATCCACTTGCTGAAGTTAAGGTGGATATCCCAAGTCCCAATGCAAAATACACTCCGTGCCACTTGATTGGAGCTTTCGTTTCTTTTTTGAAGGAAAAGAAAAGTTTGCAGAGTTCTAAGAAGTTGATGGCAGGATAAAATTTGTAGGTAAAAATTAGCTTAATTTTTTGAATAAACGAATAAACTCAAACACACAAGGTCCGAAGATTATTTTAAGGAGTCAGTTGAATTTCTCTTAAATTTTGTTTCACGAAAATAATGAAAAATCGTGTTTTTTATTATTTTCGTGAAACAAAATTAATTGCATTGCCTTCTCTTTTGACAGCCAATGGAAAAGTCACTCGAAACATTGACATGAAGAGTGGAAGTCCTCAAAGATAGTAAAATTGCAATGGGCTCTAATTAACTGATGTGAGGTGTATAGATAATATAACCAAGTGCAAAAAATTATAGACATTGATGCTGACCTTCGCGCTGCTCTGGACAAGACAATCGAAAATTATTTCATTTCATTTTGTTTGGTTTTGTTTAAATTTTTATTTTTTTTTAACCTTCTCTTCTTTATAGTGTGATGATTTAGCGAAAAATAAGTGCTGCGGCTGCGAGAGATGTTGCAGCGATATAATTGCGGCTTCTTAGAGGTTTTAATCAAATTTCGACAGAGAGTGCTCTCAATGAAATGAACAGACGCATCATAAAACTTTTAAATTCCCACGCCAAATATTAAAAAAAATATTATTTTGGATGCATGGTGGTGATGGAAATTTTGTAGATTATGTTTACATTGAGCGATTAATTTGTATATTTGTTGAAGTGCAGCGAAAGAAGACATTGGGAGCGCCTTAATTGATGTTTCCCTTGTACAAACAAAAGATTTGTGGAAAAATTTATTGTTAAATATTTTCTTCCATGTACGCTAAGCAATTTCATGCACTCAAAGTACTCACATTTACTCCAAATACTTCAACATACTTAAGAAGGTACTTGGATTTACCCAAAGTATCTACTTGAATTAACCAAAAGAACTTGCATGTACCCCAAATAATAACATTTACGCGAAGTTTTTTCATATATACACCAAATACTTGCATACACTTCAAGTAGCTATACTCAAAAAGTACTTGCATATATGTACCCCAAAAACAATGAGAGAATCGTTTGCATCAAACGAAAAATATTGCCCAAACGATTTTCCGTTTGCTGGACAATTTTTCGACATCGCAAATTGGTAAATTCGTTTGGGTTAAACACTTTTTGCAAACGATTAAAAGAAATCAGAGTAACACTTGCAACACATCGTTTGCGTCAAACGTCTTTTCGTTTGATGGACAACAATTTTTCGATATCAAATTTGTTTGCAGCAATTTCATAAATTCTTTGGGGTTAAACACTTTACACGAACGACTAAATAAAATCAATTTTTTTTTCTCCAATCAGTTGTAAGTAAATGAATTATACATATAATAACACCAAAAGTGAAATTCTTTGCAACAAACAACTTTCTAGAAAGGTGCTTCGCAAATTATTCAATCGTTTGCTGCAAACAATAGAATTTTATAGTAAACGAAAAGTTGTAAAAATGTAAAATGCCTTATCGTTTGCAGCAATAAACCAATGAAAATGACATTCAAACGAATGGGTTGTTTTGCATTATGTTTGCTGAAATAGAATAACAATTTGGGTCAAATGTAAAACAGTTGCCACGAACGAAAAACTATTGCGGGGATCGTTCCCCCTTTCCAGTAAATGATTTTCATTTAATTCAAAGGATATTCATTCGCGGCAAACGAAAAAAAATATTAATTCTCTGAGTGAAGCAAGTAAAAGCCTCGAATATTGCGGTGATCCAAATGTTGAGGACAAACGAAACTTGAACTTGAACGGTGAATTTCGGATCTTTACGTGGTATTTCTGGAGTCTGGACCTCAAACAGGCCAAGTACAGCTGAACAATCAGTGAAGATACTTGATTGGCACAAAGCTGACATCAAAGGAAATGTGATGGAATGGAGAGGGCACACGAAATGAGATGGAATAGAGAGCGCATACGAAAAATTAAATCCTGCTATATCTACTACTAGGCATTAGAAAAAAAAAGAGGAAAGCCACGTAAAAGCTTTGTGATAAGAGGAAAAGCCTAAGGCAAGAAGTTACACACTTTAAATATGAAAGCGAGGGCCTTGTCACAATCCAAATTTTAGAACATCACTGTGATCTGTTCCCACGTTCTAACAAGGAAAAATATGACCCTTCTGCGTGATTCACAAGAAGACGTATTATATATGCCCGATGTAAAACGTGAAAATTGATTTTAGGGACTTAAAAACACACCCCATGTACTTGCCAATTACTCACCCAAGACTTGCTCTGCCTGTAGTTAGCGGTGTTAAATTTACTTAGGTACTATTAGCTGGATTTAGTCTTTTGATTTTCCGGATTCGTCCCTGATTTGCCGGATTTATCAGTTGGTTTGCCAGGTTCGCTTTTTGATTTGCCGAATTCTTCCATTGATTTACCGAAGTTATCAGTTGTTTACATTAAATTTGGTGGTTAGACGATTTTTGTTTTTATTAAAAAAAAGGGCGTGTGTGGGTGAGTATAAATTTACAATAATGATACTTTATGCTATTTGATGTCACGTCTCAAAATTACGTAAAATAATATTCACTGGTTAAAATTTTATACCATTTTCCCCTTCAACTCGGACCACTGTGTGTGCCATCAAATCTAAGTACATCAAAATGGGTTAGGTATCTACTGAAACCGCTTCCTTAACAAAATACGATCAAAATTTTCTAAAATTAATTTATTTGGAGGCAATCTAAGCAAAATCTACAATGGGAATTTGGTCAACAAAACTGATTTTGGTCGACATTTTTCAAAAAAACAAAGTCATAATATCGAAAGAACCATTTTAAAATGGTTCAATAAACAAAACAAAAAAGATAGGTCAGAACTGTTTCGTAAGAAACTTCAGAACAGAAAACAACAACAAACACATTTGACAGTTCTCACTGATCTGTTCTAACATTTTCTGAATCAAACGCAAGTACAGAAAATCCTGTTCTAAACTGTTCCAGACAGCGTCGCATTGTACAGCAAACTAGAACTGTCTGCAACAGAAAAACCTCATTTTCCCACAACTTTGCGGGTAACAAAGTTCCCATTAAAATGAATCTTCCTTTAAACCAAAATAAAGCATTCATAATTGTCTCTAATTGAAATGCGTACATAACCCCATCATTCTGCATGTTCATCGATTCATCTAGTTTGTTTCCTCAATCCTCGTACAATAATTGTTGTAATATTGTACAACAATAGAATAAAAACATTTAAACGGCAATAAAGAACTAAGATAAGATCCAACTAAATCTAAAGAACTATCTTTCAGTTTCAGTATAAAAAAAAAAAAATCATTCGCACGCAAACATGTAAAAGTCAAGCCTTTGAAGATGTTTTCCATATCGTAGGGAGAAGGGAGAATCATCCCGTCGTTTGTTGGATACACTACATATATGCGGTTCTTCAATTCAATTTGATTCAAAAGACAGACGCCCCATCAGAGAAGATGACTTAATTTTCAATTCGAAAACAATGCCCGAACAACAACAAAATTGGAACTCATTCTGAAAACAAAATATAAAACAACATTATTAAAAAAAAAAAAAAAAAAAATAAGAAGAAAGACTTCAGAGGAACACTGCAAAGACGTTAAGCAAAGGTTCCTTTTATTCAACGAAGACAACAACGACAGCGAATCATTCTCGACCTAATCATCTTGAAGAGTCATTGAAAAGTGTGACGAAGCAATTCTATACTGAATCTTCAGTACTCTTCCTGATGCCTGCTTGCTTCGATCCCGATCTTGGGTCCGATTCCCAAACACCACTTGAAACTTAGTGATTGTAATACGTATATAGAGACGGGGTAGTGGTCAAGTGAAGTGGCATAAAGAGGATTTCTGATGTTGTTAGTGTGTACCATGCATGAACCACTGCCTATAGTTAAAGAATTTGAAAATTATATCGGCTCCAGGCAATGTCGGTAATGTCATAGTGAAGAGCCCATAGAACATATAGAATACAAAAATCTATATCTGAAGTAGGTGGGTTGTGCCAAGGTGCATCCTATAGTTTGGACTATAAAGATGCAGGTGCACGTTGTAAGCCATTGTGACCTTGACAAGCTCGTATAAGCTAGAGTTGCAGAGTCAAGTGTGTTTTTCCACCACTCTAAATGCATAATATCATTCGACACGCAGTATCTTCATTTAGAAGAACGGATGTCTTCTATGTGGAGAGGCCCTTGTGGATAGAATTAAATGTAGTTTTCAATCAAAATCCCATCAATCAAAATATCATTTATTGAGATGCACAATGATTTTTCGAAAGGGTGTTTATATCTACTTCCTTTGGCAAGAAGCTCTCTATATATGATCTATCAAGGGTCATTTCGATGGTTGAGTTTTGTCTTCACATCTGCATGTTAGCATCATCAACATTTTGGATTGATGTGTGGACTATGAGGCCAGGGGCATCATAACTTCTGAAACATCCGGAGAAACTTTATGAAGAAAAGTGGTTAGAAATCCTTAGGCAATTTCGATGTAATAAAGTTTGTAAGAACTTTATAGATGACCAGTCGTATAGTGTGCAAAGTGCTTTTTCGTCAGCTTGTTTAGGATATTAGTGAATGGAAAAACTATGGAAACCCCTAAGTGTCATTTTAAGCGTTATTTTAAACAACTTTGATCTTCGGCTTGTATCCTTGAGTAGATCTTCTTATCCTATGGTAGAATTTTCGAACATACCCTCTGCCGGTACAATCCTCAATAGACTCTACCGCCCGCTTCTCGTGCTCTCCCTTTTTCTTCCTGAGAAGTCGGCGTTCCTCTCTTCTTTTTTGCCCGTTCTGGACCTGCTCTTGGAGATTCGATTTTAAAATGGAATAGAGATTTATACTACCAAAATTAAAATTTTAAAGTGTTCTTCGTCTTCGATATTTAACACTTTATATTTTGGAGACTGGAATTCTTGACAATCAATGGAACGAAGCATAAAACGAATTCGCCGTTCAACTAAGTATATGCCTAAAGCAATGTTTTTTTTTCAAAAATTCCTTAGTTTTCTATCGGAAGTCACTGAAGGAGATGGCTACGGGTATTGTTTTTAGTTCTTTTTAGAATTGAATTATTATTTGAACAGATTCAGATTGATTTCATTTGTCTTTCTGCTTTTTTTCATTTACTTATGTTTTTTAGGTATTAATTTGTTGGTTCTTTAAAGAACTTTAAATATTTTCTAGAGAGATGCCAACTACATGTCTTCCTTGTTAAATAAATTAATGGGAATGTTGGCAATAAAAAAATATTCAAAACATAAAACAAGAGCTGTTATTCGACATGGTTTTCAGCAAAATATACATTTTTTGGAGCTTGTTGCATTGAAATGCATTTAACTGAAAAAATACCCAACAGAATTTCAAGTTTATAGTCTTAAAATGTTGCTATTAAAATGTCAAAATAATTGTTAAATATTTGATTGTCTAGTAATGATAACAAGTGAATAAAAATACTGGAAGGAATTCGTCGTTCAATTGAAAATATAACAGAAAATTCTTCATATGATTATGTGAAATGCTATAATATGAAAACTAAGCCACAAATTTTTGATGTTATGGTCTGACAATGTTGAGATTGAAACCAACTAATTATTTTTTTAAATAAAATTACACAAAACTACAAGAAAAACTTACAAAAACAAGAAAATTTGCCCAGTTAAAAAAGGTATGAAAATGTGTTTTGTCTCAAAACGTTAGTTTGGCTGTTCGCTGGGGAATTATTGTTATGCGGTAGTTGAACTGAATGATGGTGATGGCATCTGCCCGTACACATAGAAAACTAATTACAATCAATTTAAATGAGTTCTAAAGTTTCAAAGACCAAAATTTGCAAGCCGATTTGTAAGTTGCTATACCAATTAACAGAAAGAAAGTATATAATTTAGCGGGAACGGATGTCAACCAAAATACGAGTAGACATAACATTGACAATTTCTTTTTTCAAGACGCTTCTGCAGAAGCTTATAAGATGAAAAAAACAACAAACGAACATAAAAGATACATTTATTAAGATGAGGGTCCTGATTCACAGAAGACAAAAAAAAAAATTGAATAAAAAGACACACAGTATCTGAAGTTGTAAATCTCACAGTTCTAATTCGAAATGCCGCTGTCTCTGAATTTTGAATGGACGTCATAAAACCACTCCCACATCCTTTTATCCTCTACAACTATCCGCCACCACCATCTCTGAACTGGTATCTCCTCAAAATATTCGATTTTCATCCTTAATCGACAGTCAGACCGGACCGTCTTCGTCACCGCATTATCATCGTAATGTTGAAGGATGCACTTGATTTGCCTTTCAACACTGACCGACCGAAAATAAATTCACATAACACAGTTCCTTTATACCCGCACCATAGTCAGTGATCATTCAGTGGTTCCCAGAGGTTTGTTATTGTTACTGGCACTGGGTGCTGCGTGGTTGGCTGTCAAGTCCGTCGATCGTTGATTCCAGAGCAATACACAGTGACCATTGTTGGCTTTTGGATAATGCTGACGCGCTCCATAGCAATTAAATTGTATGACTTGTTAGGTTTATTTTTTTATAACAAAAAAGAAAACGAATCTTTCACAATTCATTCATGAGTTAGTTTTATCCACACAGCATCTATACGAATAAGATGGGAGGGTTTTTTTAATATTTTTTTTTTTACATTTTGAGAGTGGAAAAAAAAGTATGACTAGTCGGCCGACATGGACATCACAATTCACAACCTTTTCAGATACAAATTGATCTGAGCTTAAAGATAACTTCACCAATAAATTGAATTTGACTTCCGTTGAGATGTTCGAGTGGAGATAAAGATATTTTTTTTTTTGTAAATTTTATACTTTTGGCTTTTATCCCCTCCCTTTTGTTCACAGATATTATGAACTTGAATATACACATATAAGTACAGTGTGCACAGGTAGTTGGTCGTAGATGAAATCATGGGTTTTACAATCTTTTATCTGATCCTAGTTCACTTAGCTTCATGGTATATCTAGTAGCACATCCGATCAAAACATTGAGTGCGGCTAAGATGGTTATTTCTGTTTCAACCTCAACTTTGTTTGAGGCTTTTAGCCGCCCAACTATACCTTCCATATACGCCATATTATCTTGTGGCGCTGATCACACAACAGACAAGGGAACTCTGATCTGAAAAAAAAATCCAAAGCAAAGCAATTTGACGTAAGTCCAGTAGCCACTTCCAATATAGGTGTTTAATTGAAAGAAATAATAAAAAAAAACTCACTTAATTGACTGAATGAAAAGATAATTTCAAGGTATGGAAAGACCAAAGTTGAGGCAAAAAAATTTTGATTTTTCGTGGGAAACCTTTCTACGGTATAAAGCTTAGGTAAGAAGCTTAGATTGAGGTTTTAAAATCACACCCCGATAAGGCCATCATCAGTCAACCGTATAATTCCTGAGACAATTTCAATTATTTATATGCTATATTGTATAGATGGTTTACATATTGTTTAACATTTAAAAAGTAAAATTAGATGAAATATTAAATCTTTAGATTTCATTTAGGTAACAGTTTTTGAAACCCATTATTCTGGCACAATACTTACATCTTTTTTTTTTTACAATTTTTCTAATATCAAAAACATATTAATTTTTAGTTAAGAACAATTTACTAGCAATAACGGCTCTTAACCTATTAACCTTCGAGTCAATTGCAGACACGAATTTATTTGGAGAAATTTGGTGATATTCTTTCCCTATTTGTTCCATCAGCTTAGTAATTTTAAAGTTTCAGCTAACTGATACTTACTGTACAAGCTCCCATTCATTTTCTACACGAAGCAGGTCAGAAGATTGCATTAGCCACCCAAAAAATGAATATTATCCTCTTCTAAGAATTTTCCTACCAGCCGTCTGGTGTCTGCAGATCGTGTTGTAATAATCTGCTTTCAGGGCTATTGGGCCCCAACTGTGGATTCATATGGTTTCTGAAATCTCCCTTCACAACTGAAGCAACTTGCTGGGTGAGTGAAGAATTCAAAAATCCTTAATACCAATTTGATTCCATCAATATTTTGAATTGCTTGCTCCACAGTCTTATCGATCCTCCCTCATGTTTAACTGTTGCAGCAGGTTGTACCTTAGTCCCGGGAAGTTTTTCACATAAAAAAATAAAGCCTGGGAATGATTGCTCATTTTGGGAAGGGATATTTCAGAAACCATGAAATTTGAAGCCAGATTGAACTATGCTTCAACCCCTTTGTAAGCCCGGATCGAGTTAAAATGGGTTTGATTCGACCCGATCCTACTCGCTCAGTGTAGTCGAGTCCAAATCTTGCTATCTCTTTCTTCAAAATCCAACTCGACCATTCAATTTTGCATGAAAACGGGGTAATTAAGGGTGGATTTACATTAAGGTTTGTTCACATTATACAAATCCTCCAACATGACAGAAGTTGATGAACATGTTGTTGCATGTGAACCCCGCTATATGAACAAACAACTCAAAATATTAGGCGTTTTTTAGTAGTTGAGCTCTTACAATAATAGGGGTATTCATGCAACCTGGTAAACTCTTGGTAAACGTGGAGTTCACTATCTGGTAAATGCATTGTCATTTCCATACAATTTTGTACATGTTTTCTACATTTACTAGATTTTCCATGTTTGCATGAATACCCCTAATATTTTGAAACATTACAAGTTAACTATAATCGGCACTTTTTGCAAAAAGCGAAAAACAATACACAAATACCCTCATCATCATCATCGGCTCGACATCCGGGGTCCGGTCCTGGCCTCTTTCAACAAGTCTATCCACCTATACCGGTCTCGAAGCGACGCGTCGCCATTCAGTTGCGCACCCCAAGGCTTCGGGCGTCCTGGTCTACGCCATCTCTCCAGCGCAAGCATGGTCTACCACGCTGCCGTCTACCATAGAATGTACCACAAAAGACTTTCCGAGCAGGTTCTTCTTCTTCTTAAATAAATGAAAATGTCTGCTTCAAGGTAGATTGCGTACAACTCATGATTTTACCGCCTCCGGAATCGTCCTTCCTCACATACTGGGCCAACAATTCTCCGTAAGACTTTTCTCTCGAACGCGGCTAGGAGGTCACAGTGCCTTTTGCTTAGCACCCAAGTCTCGGATCCATACATGAGTACTGGCAGGACCATGGTCCTGTACAGCAGCAGTTTTGAAGTTCTGGTTAGATTTCTGGATTTGAATAGCTCTGACAGACTGTAGTAGGCTCTGTTGAATTTGAGAAGCCGCCCGCGTATTTCTTCTTCTATGTTGTTATCGGCTGCTACTGTTGAACCAAGGTATTTAAAGGATTGCACCACTTCAAATTCAGTTGAATGTTTGACCAACTGTTCTTCTCGCATTCGACGCCACCATGTACTTTGTTTTACCTTCGCTTGTTCGGTTCTTCCGATGATGTCGATGTCGTCTGCGTAAGCCAGTATCTGGCTGGACCTGTTGACGATGGTCTCTCAAATACCATAGCGACATTTAATGCAAGCGTATAATTTACACCATAAAAATTTTAGTTCAGGCATCTATCGTTTAGATACTCGAGACCCCCCCCCTCCAAATTTTTTTTTCGTTTATCTACAAATGAAACCAGAAAGGTAAATATTATTAATAACATTTAACCCATTTTGGCCAAATTTTGCATTCCCTCTTAAGTAAGTAGTTAATTTTTATCTTTAAGGTAATAATGAACTCAATGAATTTATCAATCTATTTCGCTAATAAAATTTTTGTTAAATTAAATTTTAGGCTTGATTTAGTATACCAACAAAATTTAGTTCACGCCACGCAATGATTTTTGACATTTATGCCAAAATGATGAATGTCTTGACGCCATCGTATATTTTAATTATAATATAAAACACAAACGAGTCTCAAGCTGCCGACAGGGATCAAAGTAAGTTGTTGGTAAAATAAAAAAAAAAAAAAGTTAAAGAGATCCGTTTTAATTTTTCGGGGTTAAATCATAAAATCTGTCGAAGAGTGACTGCTAATTTGGTTTAAACCATCAAAAGATAATCACTGCTAGCCGCCTGCCTATAGTCGCCGCAGTGTTGTTAGTAATAGTTCATATGTTTGAAGAAGGAACCGCACGGTTTTATTGCTAGTAAGCCCAACTCTGAGAAAGGATGGTGGTCTTCACACAGGAAAGAACATATACCACCGACGGCGGACAGTGCGGTGTACGTCAGAGATGCAGTGATTGAGGTAGTGTGAGTTGATGGCGAGGACGGCAAAAATCAATGATGGTCAAGCTTTTGCGAAATTAATGAGCTGTCTGCGGCTGTAAGTCCGTCCGTCGTCGGAATATGATGTGTTTTTTTCCTTTTTTTTTTTATGATGCCTCAAGTTGATTTTCTTTTTTTTTTTCTTTGATTTGCGGTGTCAATGGTGAGAATGGATAATATTTAGTTTAGACTTTAGACGAAATGTATTTGTTAGACTCCGTTATTTAATTTAATAAAAGGATTTATGAACTCAATAATGGATATAAACTTTACTTCTCGTTTCGTTAGATACGCAAAATTTTACCAGTGAAGAAATATGTCCTTTGTCCAGATTTCTACGTGTGTCATTCGTTTCCCTGATAGATCTTTCTTTATCCTGTAGGAAATGTTACCCAGGAGGCTCAAAAAGTTCTGCAGTGGAAAATACATCATGCAGTTCGGCATTCAGAAGCCTCCTGGACACTGCAGTCAACGTATCACCTTTGGAGCATTCTAGATGTCGAGAAACAATATAGCATGCACTTAGACTACTAGGACTTAGCCACTAATGAAAATTCTTTTTTCTTTTCTTTCTTGCTGGCAAAATTTTTGATCCAGATCGGAAATTTCAAATCTACAGTAAAAAACATCAAAGCTATCTCAAGCTTTGATGCTGAAGGGTCGAAGCTCGCATCATTTCTCTTCAGCCTGATGACATGTGACCTACAGACTGAGTACAAAATATCGCTCTTTACTGTTTTCCACAAGAAATGGGACATCTGAATCAACGCATCCGCGTCGAAACATGTGTGATTAAGATGATTTGTGAAGCTGACTGAATTTATTATTCATCGCAGTCAAAAACAGTGTGAAGTACCTTGGAGTCCACTTCAACGAATTGCTGAGACCTTACCCCCTTTCAAGAGTTGTGCTGAGGAAATCCAACTTGGCATTCAGTCATCCGATACTGCTTCCCAGTGTGGTGCGCTATCTCTAAGGCAGCCGTGAAGAAACGTAACTGTTCGGAAGGAAAACCTTAGGTATCTACCCCGGACTTTTCATGAAACCAAAAACATACGATGTAAAGCTAAGTAACACAATTTGACCAATTTTATTCTGGTTTCGGCGTGAAAAATTGCAGGAAAGATTGTCAACCGCCCCAACAAGCTCATGAAAATAATGAACAACCAGGAACGGCATCTTAAATCTCCGTTAGAATCCATATTGACAACGTAGTCCAGTGTTGAAGATGTATTCCACTCTTCAGGGGTGTAAAAGACTGCAGTCAATTGGTAATGCGCAGTTAATTCAGTCGCAGTTAAATGAATTTAATTTTAACTGCATGTTAGTACTGCTACTAAGTACATTAAATGCAAAATAAGCAGTCAGCAGTCAGTACTAAAATACTGACTGTACAGTTAATGAAATCAGTTAATTAACTAGAAGCTAATTCACTGCAGTACTTTTTGACTGGTTTTCGTCTTCTAGTCAGTAGAAAGTTTTCTGTACTGTTCTTTTTTTTGCATTCTTTTAACTCATAGTTACTTTCAGAGCTCTATATTCCTACAAGAAAGTGTCATAGAAGTGTGGCAGAACCCTTACTAAAATTTAAAACACACAAAACCATTTACTGACTAGGACTTAAACCACTCAAAAAGTACTGCAGTTAATTAACTTTTAATCAATTAACTGCTTCAATCTACTTTTTCAGTCAGTATTTTAGTGCTGACTACTGATTGTAGTTTTACAGTCAAATTACTTTTGTAAGTTAACAAAATTAAGAATTGTAGTCTTTTTAGTCAATTAACTGCAGTACTGAAAAGCCTACAGTTCTTGCAACTCTGCCACTCTGGATGATATTCTCATTTGTAACCAATGTTACATACTAGTTATTAGTATGCAATAAATTGACTGAACTGTAGGTCTTGGTATCATTTAGTAAAACTAATTCCCGGATGCCGGACAAGTCGGTACCAAGAGCAATTTATACATTCAAAGAATATTTTTTTCCGCAACGTAACCCAAAACTCTGTACGTAAACCTATTCTCTCATGTCTCCAGCTCATTAGCGAAAGTCGTATGTAAATTTTTCTAAAACAAAACAACAATAAAAAACTAAAAAAATTTCACGCATATCTTTGGACTGTCATTTACATGCAAGAAAAATGTGTTATTTTTCCGCAACACCTTCAGAACACTCTCAGATCTCATTATTCCACCAGATAGCTACTGGTATTCCCCGTAATTGTGTCGAGGCAATTTGTATGCCTTTTGTTGTCTTCGTGAATAATCCGCGAATAAGTGTATACCATCCATACGATATAGTTGGGGGAAAAGAGTGTTGCAACTGTTGCAACAACAATAATCGTGTGTAATCATCCACAGTGCGAGGACATTACGTGATGGTCAAAAGTTAGCCTAAAATATGACATGCGTTTAATCATGGAGCTGCTTAAAATTATGACCACCACCATCACAATCACTAGCAGCACCAATTGACTGCGCGTTGCAGCAAGTTTGAAGCCACGGTGAAGCCGAAAATGCCTCATAACGTTAATTCCAAGCTATAGATCTCATTGCTACCAGTTAAGTATAACCTAGAGAGTCGAGCGTGGCTCGTTGAAATGGCCTCAATTACACGAGGAGTTCCTTTTGCTTTTGGGTGCATAATCTCTTAGTGTATATATTGTTTTGTTGGTTGTTGTAACCCCTCGGGGGAGGACCTTTCTACCATTAACCACCACCATGCAGCATGGGTAGGTATGACCCATCGAAGATGTGATTCGGATGGACACAGGTACACGATGCATTCGTGCTGTGTGGGGCACACCTGTACGACCGACAACGACGACGACGACGGTGCACGGCATAGGTTATAATTACTGCATCCATGTCTTTGCTACTTCATAAATTAGCATGCTACAGCTTTGTGAACATGAGATGCGAGTGGTGGCTCTTGTTTTGGAACACACAAACCACCAATATTGTAGGAGCCACAAGATACTGGCTATACAGCATCGCACGAGGAGTGGCAAGCAAAATACATCTCTCCAACGAAGCAGTCGCAGCCACAGAAACGCTCCCAAACAGCAAAACAACATCCAACAGTAGTATTTCTGAGTTATTCATTGCAGATTAACAGGCTGCTTCTTTGGAACTCGCTCATATGAAGGTATATGGAGGTGAATCCTGAATATCTCGAAATGGAAAAAAAGTGGCCCTTGCCAGAGGCAAGTTTGTTCTGTTTCTTGTTCTGCAAAAAACAACTTTTGAGCTGTGCTAGGATGCTGGCTGGTATACTTACTTTTACTGCCAGCCCCCTTCCAAGGAAGAGTTTTTTTTTTTATTTCAAAAGGTAGCCGTACCGAAGCAAAGTCATCGTCGTCGTCGGTCGCGTTGAAATGTGAATTCCCCTTGTGGGGGATTGGAGATATGCAAAAGCGTGTTGCAACCCCCTTTTTTTTTTGCAAAGCAAAATGATGGCTGCAGGGGTAACGTTGTTGTGGTCCGACTGCTTGGCACTGCACGCAAAGTATAAATACCTTAGTTATAAGAAGTGGCGGCGGCGCGCGGCAGCGGTGATATTTATTATACTTACTAAGAATTGTTGTGAGTTTTCTATAGAAATCCATCTTTGTTGCATTGTGTAGGAAGTAGCTTCTTGCTGGGACATTTACTTTCTGGATTTACAAATTTCTGAGATTTCGAACGGAGCATTATTAATAGAAACCTATTGTAAATCCTTAAGAGAAATTATATCATTTTCAGAAGTCAAAGTTGGGGTTGTTTAAATATATAATTGTTGAAGGAAAAAAAGTCATCCGTACAACAGCTGAAAACTAAACTAAGGGTAAAATATATATATGTATGTAGTTCTTTCTTTAAACACTTTCTGCGAACGATTAAAAACAAATTTAGTCTAACACCTGTGACTGAACCGGTGACTTCTCCCTGACGAAGCCAGTATCTAGTCATTCCGCTACGGAATGAATGGATTTATGAATGGCGTAGAATGCATAAAAACAAATTGAGAAAACTAATCGTTTGCGTCATACGACTTTTCGTTTGTTGGATAGAAATTTTCCGACAACATAACTTTGTTTGCAGCAAACTCTTAAATTCGTTTCGGTGAAACAATTTATGCGAACAAATAAATAAAAACAAAAAAATTCAGCGTAACACCGGTGAATGAACCTGTAACCTCACGATTTCGAACAAAGGCTGTTTTTATTGCGCCACGAACTAGATACCTTTCGTGCAGCATATGAACACCACAAACATAAATGAGAAAACTTGTTTCCTGCAGTCATTTGTTGTAAATTTATTGTATATTTATACCAAAAGTGAAGTTCTTTGCAACGAACTTTTTTCTGGAGAAGTTCTTCGTCAATTATTCATTCGTTTGCTGCAAACAATTGAATTTTTGAAGTAAAAGAAGAGGTCTTTAGATGTGGGAAGCATTTTCGTTTGTCGCAATCAACTTATGGAAATGAGCCCCGAACGAATGGATTGTTTTGCATTATGGTTGCTGTAATAGAATTAAAATTTGTGTCAAATGTAATTCAGTTGCTACGAATGAAAAACTTTTTCGGGAATTGTATTTGCTTTCCAGCAAATGAATTTCATTTAATACAAAGGATATTTATTAGCCGCAAACGAAAACAAAAACATTATTTCTCTAAGTGTATTGAAATGAAATAATTCTTTTTTTTTTTCTTGAATAAACTGGCCTCATTAGTTCTTCGTCGGATTTTCAAAACCAAATGATTTAATGTTTCTTATTTATAGTTTTAAAGAAAATTAAAAAAACTGTAATAGGTATTTTTTTAAATTCAGGAAATAAAAGAAATCTAGTAAAAAAGTATTGTTCTCTAATTTTTCATTTATTTCTATTTTTGCAACTTGGGCTTTAATGATTAAATGTTAAACGATATTTTTACTGAACAACTTTTTTCCGTACTTACACAGCAGTGTGCTGATCCAGCTGACATTTTTGTTAGATATGATACCTAGTAGCTAAATAACTGCTAAGGCAAGTCTAAAAGTTTGACAAAAAAAATCCTTCTCATATAAACTATTTCTTTCTTAGAACCTCAGAAAATTAACAAGACAATCTTAGGAAGATTTCGTAATCTGACCAAAATATTTCCAAAAGTTGCCAAAAAGATGCTATCAGTTTTTTCACTTTCTTCTCAAATAAGATTGAAAGTAAAGATTTGCACAAGCATTTTTTCTAAATGTGATAAGACACTTTAGTCAATTTAATTATATTATGTAATAGAGTGTATATTATGTATAAATTGTACCCACTTCTTTTATTTTAAACAAAGCTCAAAGTAAAAATGACCACCTACCAAGAGCATCATGTTTGGGGTGTGCCAAAACGAAAGAAACCAAATGATTTCGTTCTGATTCTTCGGAAATTGACTGATATTATATATACAATACTTTTACTTAAATTAGCTATATCACCAAATCTCATATATAATCATATAATCTTCTGAAAAGTACCGCTTGTCGAAATGATCAGTTCTAGCGTTCCTCTCCTGGGGCATATGAGAGAAAAATTCTCCGAATTCAGTAGATTTCTATAGAAACGCATATGAACTTATTTCCTTCAAGGCAAATTACTTAAACCGCCCCAGTCTACACAAAAAGGGTTGCCGCTTGCATAAAACATTTTGTTTCCTTTTTTTTTGAATAAGAGTGTCCGCCCTGCAGAAAAAAAATGTTCGCTTCCCTTGATATCCCGCCCTTCTGGATGTCTTTTTATCTATTCTCACATAATGGGTTGATTTCTTTGCGATAAAATTCCAATCCATACTCTCGGAATATGTGGAACCTAGCTGGTGATCTAATTCTCTGCGCCTGTATTAATTAAAAACCAAACAACACACACGTGCTACGCGGATGGATATAGCGGCTGAAGTAACGCGACAGACGTGCTGTGTATAGGAGCTCCTATATAGTCGCGTCTTGTTCGCCCCCAGCTACGATTTTTACAAGGAGCATCTGAAATGATACCGTTTATTGCGAAACTCCAATGACGGCGGCATGGCACGGCGCGGCGGCAGCGGCGGCGGTGATCGTGTATGTGATCGGTAGATCAGATGAGCCCACAGCTATGGAACTTGGTCCGTTTTAATTACAGCTATGGCAAAAGGTGTTAACCTAAAGCAAAGGATATTCTAGCTAGCCATGGCGCTCAAATGGACGAACACAAAGAACATACATCCTATAGCAGGTATTATAGGTGCATGTATAAGATCGCAATAACGGATGATAATGATGATGACGATCATCATGTCAGAAAGATGTCAGAGTAACAACAGTTTGGCAGGTTGCAACACATCCATCCACATACAGAGCAGATATACTCGACATCAGCACTCTGACAACCTGTCAACCTGCAAGATCCTTCAGTTCCTTCCTTTCCTGTCCTTCATCTCGATAGGTATAACGGATGCCATTTCCTACCTGCATAACTGCCATACCAGTGCCAGATCTCTGGACAACCTATTGGCCGGGAATTATTTTTGTTTGCGAATTTTCATCTTTTTTGCTGATCCTTTTTTTTCTAACAAAGGCATAAAGAGGTTATGTTCTGTTTTGTTTTGCGACTTTAATCCTTCAGTCTGGTGGCGCCAGTCCTTAGAGATATGATAATAGGATCAGGTGTAATGTACTTACGCTGCATATCCTTGAGACTGAAATGGGATGAATTAGTAATCTTTTTTAAAAATTCTTGTTTTTGCAAATAGGAAGGGTTTCTTCACTTTGTTACACACGTATTCGTGTGTTTATCCTTTTTCTTTATCAAGGATGTGTGGTAATGTGTAATGACCTGATTGTGTTGTTCTTTGAGATTGACCTTTCTTTGGAAATATTTGGTGCAAAAGTACGAGTAAAGAAAATATTTTTATACACATTCCAGAGGAGCAAAGAAGAAGCTATTTGTGTTTATTTATCAGAGTTAAGCAAAATAAGAATAATCCTTGACAATGCCATACATGGATGAAGGCACTGAGTGGGTGTTTATAGATTACTTAAAGTTAATGTAATGAATCCTGATTTGGGAAGAAAAAAAAATTGTCTCATAAAATATTTCAATAGTAAGTTGTAGGTACCTAATAATAATTGGATCAATATACTTGCAAACTTGAAACAATTTAACGATTCACGGAAGGTTGAATGGTATTTTGAATTAATAAATTTAAAAGGCTTTCATCGAGTGCATCACATGGGAAAATGTCATTTGCTGACATTCTTATATAATAACGGTTGAAATTGATTGCTAAGATAGAAATTATTTTACATATAGAATGAAACGAAAGAATGTTTCTAAATCGAATTTTTGTTAGATCATTTTTTTTTTTCTGTGGGCCAATTTCTTAGCTCATAAAGTTTTTACAAGCAATATGCGTCCTAAAATTAAGAGGAAAAGATTGGAATGTGAACTTAATATCACACTATTGAAATCATCGATCATTGTGGCTCTTATTTTTGCATTTCATTAACTTTTTTGTACGAAACAAAAGAGTTGATGCACAAACCTTGTTTTGTGACCGTAATATAACTTGTCTGTTATGGAATTCGCAATGCTTTACTCCCGGGGAGTCAGCGAGAGTCGCAGGGTTCACGTTCGCATATAAAGCAATTATGAAGTCTCCGGGTGAACTATATTATCAATACGTGGAACTACCTTACCATTTCCATTAACGCACTTCCTCTCCTGCGAAATCAATAGAACACATAAATTTTTAAAAACGTTTGTGTTTAATACAACAATCGTCATGGAGCGTTTTTCAATAAAACATCACCTTTACCCACATTGGTGTATTTTTGTATTTTTTTTTCTATACCTTATAGTGTAAAAAATGAATCAATAACAATGGCCCACAAAATTAAAAATAAGAAAAAAAAACAGTATAAAATGTAAGTGTGTTGTTACTGTTTATATGCTGATAGTGTCTGTGTGAAAAAAACAGTAATAATGGGCTGAAAATAATCTATGCGTTATTATTATTACTAGTTGAATATTTTTATTAACACCGGTAAAGAAGTATAACTTCAAAAATAAAAAAAATAGTATGCATATTATTTTTACCATCGGTTCTTACGCTCAAAACTGCCTATACTCGTCTTTTAAATGTTCAATTTGGAAATATAAATTTGGTCTACTATGATGGCTCAAAACCCGAAAATGAATCACTCGGTTTTGTTTTGACATACTCCGTAACTGCTTGAAACTGCCGGACGCCTCTCATAGATATGACAGAACAATTCAGCAATCACCTATTCTGGGCCACAGATAAATTCCGGCTAAATGTTTAACCATCGAACGCACCAAGAAAGGAACCTTAACATCAATATTAGCTAACAAGCTGAATATTTGTATATCAAGATGCCATTGGCCATTAGAAACAGCGAAAATAAACTTCGTTTTTAAATTGTAATGATTTTTTTTTTTTAATTCGGGTGCAAAAGCCCCTCTTAGGGAACCCAAGACTTGCAGTTTCATTAGTGAATATTGTTCTGTATGAAAAGTTAGATATGCACCTCAACATTTCTATCTTGAACATAAAAGTTTTCGTTCTTTTGTATGCATTTCGTTACTTTTTTGTGAAACAAAAGAGCTGATGCAAAAACTTTAAAATCATTAATATTAATTTTCAAAAAGGTTATCTGGTAAGATATTTGATATTGAACTTAAAATAAGTACCTGTTGATAATAATAGAAACATAAATGTTTTTCAATATTATTTTTATAAATAAAAATGATTTATGTTTTGAAATGAACATCGATTGTTCAATTTAGTTCTTTGAAGGAAACCATTCAATTAAATTATATAATTTCTTGCAAATTTCCTAGTCGGCTCATAGTCCTTTTCCGATTAACTAGATATATAAGCGTATTTTCTATGTCATATAACAAAGACCTACAAAACAAAACCAAAGCAACCAATCAAATATCGGGACATATTTTCCAATTATTCAACTCAGAAGAAAACATTAAAAAAATTACTTTATCTTTAAGAAAAAAACCTTCTCTTTTTATCCAAAAAATAAAATGTAAGTAAAAAAAACAGAAATAACGCAAATCCAACTTTAACTACTTAGAAAACGAAACATACAATAGCACCTAGCTAAGAACCCGATAGCACTATTTTTTTGTAACGTCCGCATGTGAAAATTAATAAAATTGCACCAACGGCAATAGCAACAAAACGCTCCTTTAACTGCCGCCGCGGCCGCCACCGTGCCACACATTTCTATCTCTACTCTCCGACTTTTTTGTTTGTTTCAATATTTTTTTCATTCGATTGTTCTGCAATTCTTTTTTTTTTTCTTTAGTGTTTTGTAGGTAGGTATATACATATATTTTGCATGAAAAGCTGCCAAGGCCTGGGTTTGTGATTTTATTTTTCCATAAATTTTATCTTGATGGTGGTTTTATGGTGCCCGCTTGCTGTGTAAAGGAAACGGAACCGGCCCGACTCTGCTCCGAGACTATGACTGTTACCGCAAAAAACAACAGCAGCAGCAGCTACATCACCAACAAACTGTAATAAATTGTCGCCCGGGGGATGTTGCTATACACATTTTCCCCAAATGGCCGCATGTAGGTTTAAGATAACTTCCAGATAGCCAAGCTATCACGGTGTCTTGATCTTAAAGCCATGGCATTAGCATGGTAAGCTACTTTTTGTTGGTTTGTTGTTGTTTGGTTTTTTTGTTTTTTTTTCGTTTTTGGCCAGCCATCTAATGAGGAAGCGAAAATGTGGTGTTGCTGGCTGCTGTATAGAAAGTATACAACATTGTTGAACGCGGCACAGTGAAATCTTATCATATATGTATTTTGTATATATGCAACCCCCTGGCCTGATAGTTGGTCATCTTTGAAATAGAAGGCATCACCAGAGATATGGTGTGTGAATGTGACGCCAGGCCCAGGTTAGCTTCTCATTAAATTGCACCAAGTGCAAGCAGAAGTTATTAACTACTGGTTTTAGCCTGCGTCCAGTATATAGTTGAGAGATGGATTCCGCAATTATTATTATTTTTTTTTTTGCCTTGTCCGCTCATGATAAAGAAGTGTTGAACTTTCATTTTCG
This sequence comes from Meliscaeva auricollis, assembly GCA_948107695.1. Taxonomy (NCBI): domain Eukaryota; kingdom Metazoa; phylum Arthropoda; class Insecta; order Diptera; family Syrphidae; genus Meliscaeva; species Meliscaeva auricollis. The sequence goes on along the minus strand of OX403618.1, from coordinate 71,355,663 downwards.
TTCAAGTGTTATTTTGTACAGCGGACGCAGAAAAAAAATGAGGATAATTATAATTGTGGAGCCAATCTGATAAATGCAGTCAAAAGGAGGACTTGAAACCAATTCGTATAAAAAGAAGACATTACTGACCTGCATAGCTGGCTGCGATTGCAGTCATTTCAGATGTTATACATACCTTTTTTATTAATTTTGTTTTAACTATTGCACTAAACATACACGTGTACCGTGCTTTTGGTGAGATTATGGCGAACAGCTAGTTTTATGAATACATAGGAAAGAATTCTTTCATTCAACCAAGCAATTTTTTTTCAAAAAAAAAAACAAAAAAGTTGTGTAAAATAAAAAAAAAATAAAATAATAAGCAAATCGGTACTTTTATTTTGTTTCTTTTCTCGTCCTAAGACATTTATAGAAGAAATAATACCTATTAATTCTTTGATAACACAAAAAGATAGCGTTTGCCTTTGTTTTTCCGGACGAATCAGTATTCCTGCATTTGATGTCCAAATGGCAATAGTGCTTACACGGGGTTCACATTGATCGGCCAAGAAAACGCGATCTTTTGACAGTAGTTCGCTTTAACATTGTTAATATTTCAAACCGTGAAAGAGGGCATTATTATTAAAAGACGTTAAGATGTGGACAAGGCCACAAAGGTGAACATGAAAATCTGCTTATTTTCAAGAACAATACAGAATTGTTGAACCTTTCCCAATTTTTTTATTTAGTTTGTTTTAATCCTTTTCAGCGCTAAGATATTTATTAAATTGGAGAAATAATCTTAAGGGGCCAACGCATAGAATCCATTGCGTGCGTTGCGTTGACGTTTTCAACTAACATGACAGCTCGATTAAATATACAAGCTATTATGAGAAGTGACCCACAAGAACGGACACAACGGGAAAAGTAGCCGAACTTTTAACTTTATCGACAACTGATTCGTTGACGGAACGGACGTGACGGATTTTATGGGTTGGCCCCTTTACGTTAATGGTCAGTAATTTTTTTGGAGAACACAGCGAGGTCTTTGTGTTTAGAACACGAGCATCCATATCGTAGTTATCGCTCGATACGATTCGATGCAATATTCTATGTTTTGCTTTAAAAAAATGTTGGCCAAAAGGAACAAAGCTTAAAAGTTTTTAAAAAATCTTTTTCATATTTTTAACACCATCACCTATTAGAAATTAAATTGTTGGGAATTATTTATGAATTAATTTCTGAAAGAGCAAGATAATTTAAATAGATAAAAAAAACTGAATTTTCGAACAACATTCTTAAACCACAAATTTCAAAAATGTTGTTCTTAAAGCTCCCTTTTTCTGATGATTTGTTATCTTGGTAAGGAGCCATTTCATGACATTCTTGAAACGAAAATGTAACAGTGTTTTTTTTCAAAAGTTTGATTGCTTGTCTTAATTTAATAACGGAAATATGAAATACACGCTCTTCGGGAAATTTTCCATAATTTAAAGTTATTTTCGTATAGGTACCGATATCATTATTTTGTTCAAAAATTGTCACCAGGTTGTTCTCATCATCATAAAAAATGTTGTGTATTTAGTTTTTCAAAAAAAAGAATGATTTTCTTTGATATTTTTTTTTTTTTTTTAATATATATAAAAAATACATAAAATAACTTTGGGCTACAAGAGCAAGTTCGTGCGATACAGCCGTGCATTTTTTTTCATTGGGAATACACAAAAATTAGCTTAAAACTTCTCCAAAACATAAGCAGGCAATGTTAGAATAATGGAACAACGGCAAAGACAAAAAAACGTGTAATGTGGCGGAAAAAAGTGTCAAAAGTCTCAGAACTTTTGACCGGGTAAATCGATTTTGGTGATTGTTTTTGTATTTGTAAGCTGCTGGTGTCCATTGGGTTCTATTTTAATTTGATCCAGTTCTGACAATGACATCTATTAGAAAATATCAAAGGTCTTAAATTTGAAGTGGATGATATTCCACGCTTTTGTCTCGCTATTTCGTGGTATTAGGGACATATTTTTGCGGGTTTTCATGCTTTTTTTCGCGACATTCCACGCTTTTTTCTTTGACTTTTTTCGCATTTTTCATTTGTATTTCGCATTTTTTTCCGCAGCTTTTTCCACTTTTTACATCGACTTCACACGCTTTTTTCTGTAACTTTCTTTGCTTTTATACGCAATATATATCACTTTTTCCCGTGATACTAACTGCCTTTTGCATGACTACCTTAAATCGTGGTGCACATTCCAACAGCTCAAAGGATAATGCACACAACGCCATCTAGCATTCTGTATTCTGTTTCAATCATGTATCAGAGAAGACGTTAAATAGGGATTTAATTTTTTTGCGACTTTCTTCATTTCTTACAATGCATGGGAAAACTTCTCGAAAACATGATTTTCCGAAATTTTAATATTTACTCTGCTATTCGGAAGGGAGATGAGTCAAACAAATCAGAGATAATTATAAAATCGGTTCAGTAGTTCTTGAGATATTAATGGTGCAACTAACCCGACTTTGTTATGTGTATCTAAAATCTGCAAAAATTACGATTTTATTTTGTTTTTAAATTTTGTATTGGTTTTAGGTATTCTTTGGTTATTTTGAGTGCATTTTAGTGATGAGAAGAGAGCTCGGATCATTTAAAATAAGGAAGAAGTGACGTTAAAAACGTAAAAAGGAAATGGTTAAGGTGGCTCCTGACCATACTTAGGTTTTTATTTTACTTAAGTGAAGAAAATCAAAGCGTTCCTGAAGTTTTGGTTTATTAAAGCTAAATAAAGGAATCCTCAAGTAAAAACTTAAGCATTCTCTTCAGCTGCCGTATTTTTATATTTTTGATAAAATCAACGATAAATAAAGTACTTCAATGTTTTGTTTTTGCAAATTTTCCAATAAAATAAGAAAATTTGGACAGAAAATTAATGCGAAAAAAAACATAACAAATAGCAGGTACTCATCACAAAAAAAAAAAAGTTGATTTAATATCAAACGCCATTCATAAACGCTGAAAACAAGGGACAAATTGTATCTTATTGTAAAAAAATCAGTTTTTTTTATATGGAAACAGTAAGAAGATTTTAATAACTTCACACTTGCTGTAGGTAAAAATCATTAAAACACATCACATCATTAATAAAAATAACATACTTTAAACTGTCTAATTAGTAGATTATAAGATACGAACTCAATTTTAACCATCTTCTTCCTTAAATTATTACAGCTTTTTCTTTTAAAATAACGTACATCAAGAAGTACTTATAAAATAAAGTGTATAGCTGTATAAACATATAGTGCCATGAAATGTGATACTTTACAAAAAAAATCCTTTCAAACGGAAGTTAATCCATAGGATGTTGGCCACAAACTGTGATTATTGCTGCAGTAGCAGTTATGAGTAACATTCAATAACTTCCAATAACTTCTACCTGCCAATCACACAGACTTCTATTTACCGGTTTTCTTACATTCACTCTTTACAGCTTAGATTATTATTCAATGAACCTATTTAGTAATTAACCCATAACCTGGTTTGTGGTCGAAACACTGCGCGTCAGGTGCAGCGGCAGCATTGTTAATACTCTGGACTCTTGTTGCTCAAGTATTTAGCAGATTTTTGAGCCCACCACAGTTCCTGTTTGTTCTCTATACTTTAATTGTTTTTTTTTTCTATTTTTCAATATTAAGTTTGTCTAAATGTTATTGATATTAAAATCAATAAAAAAATAAGAAGGAGGTACAAATTCTTTATTTTATATTCATTGATGTTAGACAACTTACTATTCTGTTAAAAGTACAGTACATTACTGTTTGAATATCATTGATTTTTCTATGCTTTATTTTTTGTTCTTCTGGGTGAAGTTCTTTTTGGGTTAAATTTCGTATTCGCATGGCTCATTAAAAAGCAATTTGAGCCCCAGATAGCATCATATGGCAGTGACCCCTTAAAAACATCGATTCGACACAATTCATTTGAGGGTTGATTGATCACCTTTATAATGTTTTATTTTATTGATATTTTGTGTGTCAAATGTATTGCGTGTTGTTTTGGTTGGTGTATATAAGTAGGTGGATTCATTAAGTGCATAAAGTGATTTGACAAATTGACAAGGTTTATTTGTTTTTTTTTTCTTTACCTTATCTATACTTTCTTTTGTAGAAATTTGGGTAGTATTAGTTTATTTATATTTTTTTTACTTATTAACTTATTTCTAATTTTATTTTATAGTTAAATGTGGGCTCTGGCCATGATTTAGTTTCAGACTAGTTTTGTATAAAAATTTTGCGAGTAGAATTTTGAAACTAAGAAAATATAAATTACCTAAGTACATTATGTGTCACATAAAACTAAATATTCGCACTAAAATAATAAAAATAGGTATAAGACAGTCGGTTGCCAGTGACAGTGACTATTTCGATTATGTAGTGGAAGACCGTGTGGTTATGATTTTTGGCAAAGTTTTTGATTATTTTGAGCAAATTCAAAAGTTTTCGAACTCTATTTTCAATAGTATCACATATTTGTTTTTTTGTTAAACCATATTACAATGTCAACGAGTACCAGAATTTTTTCTATATTTGTAAGCCTTAGACTCAAAAGATTATTTTTTAATCTTAGATATATTTTGAGCCAAATAGGTACTGTCTTTTGGAACCGAAAAGTTTCCAATATTACTTTTTCGATAATTATTTCATTTGTTTGTAAAATCGAATTTGTATTTCAACATTTTCTATAAGTAGTCTATCCAGTCAACGCTAGCGGAGAAATTTTTATTTCGAAAGTTAAAGTATTTCAAGTATTTATATTGTAACGGGTGTGACATATTTTTCTTTCTTTTCTTTTGTAGTTACTATTTACTCCTGATATATATATACTCAAATATGATGTAATGTCTATGTGAAGATAAAAGCAAGAAACATGCAAAATATGTCGCACCCGTTAGGAAAACAACTTTTCTAGTATACATGCCAAAATTTACTTATGGTTTATTGAATTAGATCGCTAAAATAGATGTTATTTCATGTGAACAAGTTTGAAGCCATAGAAGAAATTTTTTCTAGCAAGAATTCAAAATCCGATGAATTCCAGTCTTAGAAATTCGTAAAAAATTAAACTATTTGAGTTGACATTTTGTATTTTCTTGGCCAATATTTTATGAAAAGGTTGCTAAAAATCACTGATTAAAATAGATGATGTGGATTTGCCGCAGATGAAGTTTCGCTTAAAAATACGATACATATAACAACAATGTTTTTTTTAAATTTGAATCATTGAAATTGAAGTTATGTGGTTGCAGGTTGGAGCAGTTTCGTAAAATAACAAAAAACCCAATCTAAACTGTGCAATATTCACCCAGATTTATAGATAAAATCAGAAAATGGTTTTTGTCAGAGTAGGGTTTTTGATAAAGTATGTTGCGATTGATTTGGCCAAAATGTAGACAACAACTCTCCGTACGAAAAATAGACGTTTCATGATAGAAAATTGATTTATCTTTTCTGTTTGTGTACAGATTGAGAGGGTAAAAATGTACGCTTGCCACTAAATACACCGGTCTGCAACGAAAATCGCCTTCAAACCAAGCTATACTCTTCTATAAATTATATAGCACGCTGAACCCGAATCTAAATTCAAAACTACCCTAGAATGTCACGTTTTTGAGATATGCTAATATGAACATGTCAAAAACCCACTTTGTAGGTCCATTTATCGTCGAATTTTCCTGTACTGGTAAATACTTTATTACAAAACTATTAAGTGAATTACATTTATCTGTCTAAATCATTTCAAATCATTTAAAAATTTGCTTTCGGTGCAAAGATATTGCAACGTGAAATTTATGATTTATTCATAATACACTCTTTAGTCCAATTAAAACGTTTTTAGAGGTGGAAAGTTCTGAAGTAATAATTTTCTATGGCCAACTTTATGTTTTTTGAGATGCTGAGAATTAATCTAAACTTATACAAAAAAAAATTATCACGGAAACATGAGAAATCATTGAAAAACTTACAAAAAATTGTTTTTTATTGTAAACAATTATTATTTTTTTTTAGATAAAATTACCAAATTTATGTCTTGACCAAGTTTTTGTTTGACTTATGGATTCTTCACAAAAAAATGTTGAAAAATCCATAAAAATCAGTTATTTTAAAAAGCACAACATATCCTTTTTTTATTGATTTTTTTCTGATTACAACATAATTAACTTGGCCAGTATATCAAGTGTATAGAAATTCTTAATTTTTTGCATTGAAATTAAAAAGCTTAGCTCAAGTTACACAAAAAATCACTCCGAAATGATGCAGAAAGAATTTTGTATTAAGATATAAAAATTCGCTTTTCTTTTTAATTTTTAATTATTTGTATGTTACTTGAAAACTATGCTTAATCTATGCTTAATTTACCATAAATCGTCGGCGGAAAGTAAAATTGTTCTAACTCCATAGGATTTACAAAGGACTTAGAACAATTTTGCTTTCTGTCGAAATTCATTTATGGAAAACAAATAACAGTCGGCCCAGCTTAACTGGAACACTAAAATGTCAGAAAATTTGTTTCAGTTAAGCGGAGTTCTCATAAACGAACTTCGAATAACTGAAACTTGTTATACCTTAGCGCAGAAATAAGAAAGATTTTCACATTTCAAATTGAAAGGATGTGTTCAGCTGAAAATTCGGTGACAGCGTTCAGTGATATTTTCATTTATGCGGGGCTGAATAAGTGAAAATATTTATTTGAGTCAATTGTTTTGTTTAAATTAAAAGGAGTTTTCACTTAAGCGAAGCTCAATTATACGAAGTAGTTTGCATGGAAACTGTTAAAAAAAAGCCTCGTAATAAATTTCATATTTCAGTTAACCGATTTTTTCAGCTAAGAGCGGAGTGCAGTAAACAATTAAAACAAAGCTTTAGACTTTAATATGTCAGACCAAAAGAGAATCGTTAAATGGGCTGAGATATGCCTATTCAAACTCTGTTTTAGCAGTTTCCTTCCAAAATATACAGAATATATCTTTAAAAATGTAATTAATTGCACAATAACACCCCTTCCCATCCCAAAAGGAAATCTTTATTACGGCTTTGGGCAAGTACGGTAGTTTTTTACCTAAATGATCACCACAGAGATAAAAGTATTTAATAATTTAAAAAAAAATATAACTTAATCACATTAATTTCCAAGTATTTGTAATTTGTATTGTCCTAGGTAAGTGGAATAATTCAACCATCGTTGATCGGTATGCAATTATCAACAAATTAATTTAAACAAACAACACTTGTCGTTAATAATTATTTTTTTATTTTAACTTTTCTAAAAAAAAAACAATGTAAGGTAGGAAGGTAATATGTATTGAGGTAAGAGCAGAAAGGATTCCTCTAGGTATTTTTTTTGTATCCTTATTTAAATATAGGCGTCAATGGTGAACTCTCCTTCTTTGTTTTTTTTTTCTCTATTAAATCTTAAGGGACTTATTGTCACCTTCACTGTTAAATAAAACTTTAATATTAACTTTAAAAAAAACGAACCGAACACGAAATGTGATAAAAGGCGCACGACAAGCTTCAAAAATTAAAGTAATGAATGAAACAAAAACAAAAAAAACAAAAATCGAACACAAGTTGGATCTAAATTCCGCTGAGGTCCTTAAGAGTGAGTTGTTTTTGTGTATAGTTTACTTTCTGGCAGACGAATAGTTTTTGTAGGTATACCTACAATGGATTTTTTTTTTACTTGTGTTTTATTTAAGGAACATTTCAATTCAAAACACGAGAGCGCCATCCAGAGAGTTGGAGTTTGCTTATTCGGCTGGAATATACGTAAAACACCTTATCCTCAATTCCTCACACTTTGCACCAAAACACGACGCCATTTTTGTCTGCCTATGCGCTCAAAGGAGTATATCATATCGTGTATAAAATGAAATAACTGCAAAAGGTAAACTAATGTAATGGTATTGGTAGGTAGTTTATTTGATTGGTGGTAAACCGGTCTAAAGGGCCAGCAAAAGGTGTCATAGTGCGCAGCATCGTTCCAATAAATGGGTGGTCCATGGAAAATAAACGCCCTCCCCACAAAATGATTGAGTATAACACCTGACAGTGGAGGAGAATAAAATTGTTGTTGGCGACAGGTGAGTTTTGTGCGATTGGCTGGGGTCTGGGGATAGATACAAAATAGTTAAGGAAAATTTCTTATTTTTTTGCTAAGGTTTATACATTTTATTGTTAAAAGAATGCAATTTTATATGCTATAATTTATTTATTTATTTTTAATTTACCAATTGACTTTTTAAATAGGTATTTTGTGGGTTATGTAATCTGAGTCGAAAAATGCTGGTTTAAATATCGAATTCGTATAATGTTAAGATGTTTGTTGATACAGGAAACCTATAGTTTTATTTGGGAACAAGAATCAACAAACTAAGCAGGGCTTTGAGTTCACACCACTAGGCTTACTCAAGTCTCAAAACAAGGTCTTAAGTCTTCGTCATCAAAAGGATCCTTTGTATAAAAAACATCGGCAGATCTTGAGATCTCAGACTTGATAGTGGCCAAAATGACGTTTTTTCAATAAAATTCGTTTTTTACATTTTTCTGTAAATGTGTAGTTCTTACTGTGAATGAAATGAGTTACCTTGTAATACTGCTAGGCTCTTATATGCATCAAATTAAAATTTTTGGATGCGTATTACCGACATATTTAAAAAGTTAGTTAATTATGGGACATAAATTGTGATACCATCGAATTGTAACGATGGATTGCTTGATTTATACCCCTACAGCAAATTTCTTCACATTATTACCAGTTTAAAAGTCCTAAAAGAACTTTTACTTACTTACTTTTACACCCAAGTGTACATTTTAAAGTTAAAATGATCCGGACAGGCTTTAATTTTCTTGAGAGTTATAGTAGTTGAACTAGCTAAAACATCATTCAACTTTCAGAATACTTGAGAGCTACCAGGAGCAAATTTATTCTCAAACTGAAACCCACCTTTAAACACTATTACGGGTGTTATTCTTAGAATTCTGTGAAGAAATTGAGTGCTTGTCATCTTTCGTTGAGCCTATGCTATAGCCCAGTCACTAGATAGAAGAATTATCTTTTAAGATGTTGCATATGGAAGGTCTGCCATGTAGAATTCAAGTATTTCTATGCGAGAAGCTTCTGCAAACATTAATGTTTAATGCAAATAAAAAAGTTTGAGCAATTCGGTGCGTTTGGCTCAATACACTGAGTACCTATTAACTGGACTGAAGTTATTGGATTAATCCAAGTACATTCGAACACAGATTTTATTACATTAAGTTGAATCACAGGCACACACAGACACAGATTCCTTTAAGGTTTCTAATAAAATATCAAAATATTATGAGATACCTTGAAAAATTCTGTTCGTTTCACTGTGCGTTTTTCTCTTATATTTATTTTTCAAGCTTCGACTTCTTGTGTCTCAACATAGAAAACCTAAAAACTTTTTTGTTTTTTAGTTGGCGCCCAACGAACTGACAAAACTGAAGAGAACCCAAATCCCAGGCCACTCAATGTTGATCAAGACGGGCTTATAACTCATAAAATAATCTGCGATTTGATAATGAGACCTCGCAGCTATCTTTTCTCACAAGAAACAAAATTTATCTACGCCACTGTATACTGCAACTGCATCCACACTCTCATTCAATCTTTTTAATGCCACTCCCAACTTCTGATTCCTCGAAACCACCAATCTCATTTCAAACCATCATTCAACACACTCTATTCTATTCCCACTTCCAATAAAGCCACCCTCTCATCCATCAAAAGCATGCGCCATCGCGCAGCACCCCAGGCTAAGCCAACCATCTCTGTCACCCGCACCAAATATACCATCGACTGGAAAACCGGTTTCTCTGGCTATTTTCAACCACCAAAACAAACACAACCACTTCCAATTACATATAGCTTCACTCTTCTTTTCCCAACCATTAATCTCTTCTTACAACCGCAAGTGGGCTGAACTTCATCATATTCATACACAATCCTCCAATAGTGTGTGTAGTTGTCTAACTGGTCTTTTAACTTTAACTGTATGCAATACACAGCTTGTTTTCCAAGCCGCCAATTTTCAAATCGGCAAACGATCCCATAATCACCTCTTACCTAGTCGTTCACGCACTTTGTTCGTGGTTGGTCGCGCAGCGTTTTCGTCGTCGTCTGTTTTCGCTGTCGTCGCACGTTCGAATTGAAGAAAACAAAACAAAAACAAAACTAATCACAATTATCCGTCGCCTCGACACACGTTTCGTCGTTTTTTTTTGTCACAAATATCGAACCCCCGTGAATAAGTCGCAAAGGGTCTGTAATTTATACGTACTCTCTCACAAGCCCCTCGAAATTTATTTTGATTATCGGAATACAAAAATTTTAATAACAATAATTTGGGGGATGCCCGTCGTCGTCGTCGTAATTTTGATCAATCAAATTCAACACAATACTGTGCAACCACACTAACTGGACTGGACACACAAGCGAACTTGGCCATGCACACAACAGTTTAAATTTAATTAGTGCCAGATATACACCGTTAATTGAATATTACCGTCGCGCGATAAATCGTCCGTTTTGTGGGTTGAGTTGTGGATCCGCTGTACCCTTTAACAAAAAAAAAATTATAAACCTGACCAAAACATCATCCAATTAGTATTCTCTCTGTTGCTCTCGTTTTTTTTTATATTTTGTTTGATTGTCGCCCCATCTCTGTCTGTCACTGTCTGCCATAATTTTTAAGGATTACAGTTTTTTTTTTAATTGTTACTTTTTGTACCTACCTACCTTTTCTGGAAAAGTAAATAAAAAAAAAAATTCAAAACAAATAATTAAAATTGTTGACAAAAAGTTTTAAGTGTTAAAAATAATATCGTGTTTTATTAAAATTAAGATTTTGTGATAAAACAAGTGTTTAAAAACAAAAAAAAAAAAAGAGCTAGTTTTTGGCGAAAAGCTTATCAGAATATAAGAGTGAGCAAGGATTATTGTTTAGTTTAATTTTTTTTTTTTTGATCCTTGTTGGATTAATAAACAGCCGCCAAAATTCTTGATAAAGTGGCCTCAATAGGCGCCAACACGCTTAATTTTACGGATTTGGGGAGCCCCTACGAGGGGCCCCCTAGTACACCGCAATCGGGTATGGATGCACCCGACGCACCGCATACCCCAAAATATATGGACGGGGGTACAACAACAGCCAACATACCGGGAAAATCGGCTTTTGTTGAGCTACAACAACATGGGTGAGTTGTAAAGTGATCAGAAGTGGGATATACCTAATATGTTACTTTTGTGTGTTTAGTTTTATGTTCAATTTAAATATTGAGTGGTTTTTATATTATTGTTAATAGACTATTTCTATAGTGAAACTCTTTTCGAGATTGATTTACCGTTAAATGGGTTTTAGGAAATTTTCAAAAATGGTTTCTAAATTTTATCCTTATGATAAAAGTCTTCCACGCACGAGTTTCAAAGGTTTTTAAATGCATCTGCAGCTCAACACAGTTGTCCCCGTATCTAGTTTGACCAATAAAATGAAAAACAAATGAGTGGACTATATTGACACATTTTGGCAATGCGTTTCCAAAGCAAGTTTCATAAAACATTGTTTGTTTACCAGTTATTAATTGATTCTTATTTGTAAATTGCCACAAACCATGATTATACGTTCTATGGTAATTCAATAAGTCCATGGATTATACTTTGCGCTATTTTGGTAAAAGATTTTCAAACAAAAATTATATCTGATGGAAACACTTAAAGCTGGTCCCTACAAATTTTAATTTTAATTTCTTTAAATTAGAATTGCATTGAAATGAAATAACTTGCGGTTATTTTTTTTTTTAGTATCAGTACTAGTATAAGCAGTCCCCATATTAGGATACATTTTCAAATTTGATTATCCCGCCGGGAAGGTTTTTTTTTCAAGGAAGTAACAAATTAAAAAAAGGGGGACTTGCTCATATTAAATCATTTTCTATTTTGGGTTCAATACTCAAGAAAACGTGAAAAGATGACTTTTCTAATTTAAAAACGCACATTTTGGGACTTATTCCTGTATAAACTTTACACAGTCTGTAAAATTTGATAAGTTCAGCAGTAAAAATAAGCATTTCCACTGTCTAATTAATGTTCAAACTTAAAAATCAAATTACGTTGGGCGCCATTTTTCATAAAATATTTTTTTGTTTTTTGTTATTGTTATTAGAAAACAGTATATTGAATGATGTGTATTGCAAGAATAATATTTTTAAAGTGACATTTGTGTTTGAATTCAGTTTAAAATTAGAAAAAAAACCCGCATTGGTTGCCATTTAAATGAATAATTGCTTCCACCGAATTGTTTGGAAAGGAAAAGTCTTACAAAAAATAATGTATGTTCCAAAACTGTCACTAACTTGACCTGAAATTTGTTCTTAGATGCAAAAACGGACAATAAATGTCAAATTTACGAAACATGTTTCTAGTTTTTTGTAACATTTCTCGATAAAAGATAGCGTTTAATACATGCAGCAGATTTAACTTAGTTTCATTATATTTTTAATTGATTTGTTGTTTAGGCGGGAGTTTTCAGAAAACATTTTTGTACTATGTATTGGGAAAATGTATAAGTATTCGTTTAAAAAAAAGTAATAGTTTTATAGTTTTAACAATTTCCGAAGGAAGTATAGAAAAATCTTGATTTGTCAGAGCCAAAACTTGTATCGGGCAACAAAGTTCAATTGTGTTTCTTAATGAGTAAAATATATTGTGGCTGTAGTTCTAATACCTTTTAATAAAAAAAGTAAAATTTTGTTTTAAAGTTTCCATGTTCCATTGTTGTGACTATTTTAGTAACCATAATGGCAAAAACAAAGTGTTTCTATGTTATCAGTTATTTCGATAAAAGGGACGTGCTGAATAAAAATAACTAAACTAGATAACTACTAGTTAGAGTTCATACCTAATAAATATCTACTGTATTGCATTAACAAACACCTTTAATATTTTCTACAAATAAAAGTGATTATGGATCAAAAATAATTTTTCAGCGTAAAGCTAAAAACTAATAAAATATTTTTATTAAATCTTGAAAACGTAGCGATATCGAAAAATTTGAATCCTGAGCTTGTTTAGACGACACAATCTTTCGATCAGTCCTATTAAAAATATGTGTATAAATGTGACTTAAAGATCATTTTTCGGTTTGTGCAAATGTGCATGATGGTTTAAGAATTTTATGCGCTGCCACTTCAAAAAGATGTTTTCCAATATCTCGCAATATCTCCAAAATGAAATATGAATGAGTTGCACAGTGAAAACCAATCCTACATCTCTTGTAAAATAGTTGATCATTTTAGGGTTTTATAATTTCATGACAATCTGTTTGTATTTACTGATTTGGACTGTGAGAAAAATCAATTTCAATATATTTAGCGTCTATTTTCAGCTAGTTTTTCAATTTAAAAATGAAAACTTTTATATTAAAATGAAGATTTGTGAAAACATGACAATGTGTTTCAGTTTATTGATGCTTTTTTTGTAAAAGTTCTACCTCAATTTGAGATTCAGGTAACAGTATCAGCAAGCTGTTTTTATATTCCTAACGTATTATAAGGTAATATAAAGTATGTCTCTGAAATTTTGGCAAACACATTTTGCTAAGCTACTTTTAATATGAACCAAAACGGAGTTTTGCTCGAAATTCTTTCATTCAGCAAACTGTAAAAATATATTTGTACCTTTGGTCTTGATTGTTTTTTAGGGCTTATGTTGTTTTATTGTAATTTAAATAATGGGTAAAAATTGGAAAATAGGTTTAGATAATTAAAGTAGTTTTAAAACAAATGTGTTTCCATTATATTTAAGCACCCACGATTAATGGGACTGAATTTGCCTGATGCTTTTCAAAATTCTGATTTTCACACGAAAATTATCCTTTTTTCCCATATGACAAAATTATGCTTTCAAATAATTGTTCTTTTTAAATTTTCTGAAGGCAAAATATTATTTTTAAAGGAACAAATTTAAATTTGACAATTGAATTTGAAAGTGAAAAAAAAATTTAAATTTTGTAAGCTTAAAATTAAAATGGGTTAGTGAAACTACAATAAATAAATATATATTAACTAAAGATATACAGTTTAATTGTAAGAAATTTAACTATTCCTTCTATTGTTTGAAAAAGGTGAGTGTAGAATTTTCCACTTTTAAAGTTACCAGCCTCTAATAAAGATAAAACTCTATTTTGTTTGTTTAAGTTTGTAGTTTTACTTACTTGTTGTCGTTTGTGTTAACAATATTGTTTAAAACAGTTAAGAAGATTGTTTTGAATTATTCAGCAAAATATTAAGTTTTCAAGACCTTTTTTTAAATAATTGTGTGTATCTGTTTACAGAATTTTGTAAAGCCAGGTTTTTTTTCATGTAATTAAGTAAACTCATTTATGCTCTAATCCATAAAGTGAAACAGTTAAATTTTGACGTAAAATACCAAAATATCATGATTTACTGTTTGGAGAAAAAAGTGTACCTGCATTTATTTTTAAACTATTTTTCTGAATTTTGTTTATAACTTTTTGTTTTGAAATAATATTGTTGTACTGCAATATAAAAATAAAAACAAGTATAGATGAGCCGTCATAAATGTAATTTCGTTCAAACTCTGGAACATGTCTGTCTTTATTATGTTCTTAGAACTTAAACAATTTAGACTAGCTTACACCCAAAATGATGCTCAGTGCAATTTTTTTTTAGATTATTTACTACCAAACTTAAATTTAAAAAAAATAGTAGGTATGGGTTAGTCTCGTTGGAATGGCATTTTGTTTTTAATTTGTTATAGTTCATTTTTCAAAACCATTATTAATAATTCTTCATAGTTTTACCACCAGTTAAAAAAAAAACCATCTGTATAAATAAAAAAAATCTAAATCTATTTTATTTGAATCAAAACAAAAGCACATGTGCAATGAATGATAAAACATTATTTTTTTTTAAATATCATGTGTTTCTTAAAAAAAAATTTAACGTTCAAAATTTATTACTTTGAGGAAAAATGTAATTCAACTAATATTAATTTTTTTATTAAACTAATTTAATAATGTTTTTATTGTTCCGGATTGTTTTTTTGTTGTTAATATAAATGAATCCAATTCAATTGTATACAAATTATATCAAAAACTCTTAGTATGACAAGAACTAAGGAACTAAGGTATCTTAACCAAAACCGGTCAGAAGTTAATAACTTATTTCAATTACCAGACTAGAAGATTCGTTAAAAATATACTGACTAAGTACACTTATAAATTTGTCCGAAAAAGATTTATTAGTGTTTTCTTGAAAACTTACGAAAACTGCATTAATTTTACGTTGATTTACTCCAAGTGTACAGATTAGTTTCTTAGTTTTAAATGTTCGAATAAAATGAGTATTTGAAAAACAACGTAATCGAAATGCGCTTTTCGAATTGCGAGTTGAAAAATCGTTTATTAACACCCTTATTGCGATTGTCAACGATCAATTGATAAAAATTGATAGAAACTAAAATTCAATATTTTATTATTCAATTTGTTAAAGTTTTGATAATACCTAGGGAATAAATTTGTTAAACATTATTGAAAAGTTGTTCAATTTTCAAGTTTTAAGTGCAACATTTCAACATTTATCAACTACCAATTGATAGTTGACAATCACATGAGGGGCGTAAGACTTTTTTTCTAAACAATGTATGTACGTAAATAAGGATATAAAAAATGTTATTTTAAAAATGCGGAGCTTTCTGGATATCATCAGGAATATCTGACCCAACTATCATGATATCAAAACACAATCAGAGAGATGCATAAGTGTAAAACAATACTGTCTAAAAGTCATATCTCTAGGTTCGAAAAACTTTATATACATTGTTTCTATAAATTAAAAAGCAATTCATACAGTTTTCATTATTCCTTGTATAACATTTGAACAACTTGTTGTACAATAAAGTGACATTTTTAAAATTATGTTAAGCAATCGTACTTACCAAATTATATTGCTTCAATATTTTTTTTTATTGTTGTGTCCTATAAAGTCTGACATTATTTTTTATGGAGTTTTATGGTTTTTATTATTACTTTTTGTTTGTTAAAAGTTGTATCAAGATCGTGTTTACCACGCATAGTCTACCATTTCTCAAATACCTTGATATCTATCCATATTCTACCAAACATAGAGTGAAACATTTGCAGCTACCTCGGTATATAAAAATCTTTGCTTAATATATATTTTTTTTTTCTCTAAAAATATCCTTTTAAACAATTATTGTAGCTATCTCCCTTTCTATAAAGCACACAGAAAGTAAAACAAAAATAAAAAGAAGTTACCTCCAGGTTTGTTCAAAATATACATACATGGTCTGGACTTTTATAACAAAGTCACCCAGTCAGCTATTTAGCCCAGCCCTGAGGCAATATAGAAATAACTTCTCGTGTCCTGTCCTGTCCGTCCGGAATATGTTGGATTTTTTTTATATCCATCAGCCAGCCTCTCGCACCATAAAAGGAAATTTAAAAGTGAAAATAATTTATTAACCCAACGAGACAAGTGAAATAAGTTATAAGCTCGATTTATATATATATACTATACCTACCTTTTAATACCTACGACGAGTATACGTGCTTTGTATTTTATACGTATCCTGGATAGATCTGGGATATAAAATATAAATGGTCAGGCTAGAGCAGCATTGCGGTGTGGTTTAGTTCATGAGAAAGAGGGTCGTTCATTCCGCATTTGGACATTGAACATATTGCAGAGCTGGATTATAATTAAATTAAAGTTAAGTCAAACTTGCTTTGAACATTAATTTAAAGGGCCCTACCTAAAATATTTGTTTTAAAAATACTTCTCAGAAAAAGTAAAAATTAATATTTTCGAAACAATATTTCAATTTAAGCTTTAGAGAATGAGGGAGAATTTATTCAATGAAACTGCATTTACTTTTTTAAGTCCAGTCCTGGATTTTTTTTTACCGGCTAAGTGATTTATTTTTAAATCTACTGCCACCAACCGCCACCACGACAAGAGGCCAAGGACTCTTTTGAGTTTGTATATAGGAACAGTATAGTTTTAGTTTCCTTGCTCTGTCCATCGATTTTATCAAACAACAAAACAAAAAAAAAAAAAAACACATACATAAAAATACCAACCAACAGCTTTAACGTGTTTTCCTGCGTCCTGTGCTTCTTATCTATCCCATACCAGCCAGCCAGAGCCACAATTCAAAGTGTTAAACTAGCATGTTATTCTCCTGTATTAGAATACCTATACTTTTTCGTTCTTCTTTGTCCACAGAGGAGTCCACAACCACCAACACTGACAGGAACACGCAACCATTGACCAATGTGTCCTTTTTTTTTTATCCATAATGGCCATCAGTAGGTATATGATACAAAAGGAAGGATAAAAACTATTTTACTCTTAATTCCAACAACAACATTTTTATTATATTAAAAAAGGAAGAAAAAAAAACAAAACAAAAATATGGGAGAGTTTGAATTTGGTGACAAATAAAAAATTTCACAAAATGTTGTAGGTGTGGCAGATGTGATATCTGCATTAAGGAATTTGTTTATTGCACTAAATGTATGTACCTACTGAACATGTAACTTTAAAAAGGGAGTTTTTATTTCATTTTCATTAGTCGAACATACATTGTATTGTATTGTTGGATTTTTGAAGTGAAATGGCGACGTAAGGGCCAACAAACCAAAGCATCGAACTCAAAAAAAAACAAGCATTGGTCGCGTGAAAATAGCTCCACCAAACTTTACATTCAAAAAGGTTTGCCTTAATTTCGCTGTATTTTTGAACGCTCAAAGCGGATTTATTTCTCTATCTTGTAAAAAGTATGCAGTACCTACCTACGAAGGTTATTTATTTAAACATCAGGAATATTTTTTTTAAAGTTCTTTGCGAGATCGACTGCGAACAAAGTTATTGAAGGCAAAATTTCGAAAACCTTTTTTTGTTAACAATTAATACTTTTTAAAGATTAAGTTAAAAGTACTCAAAGTACAAGTTGTTAAAGTCTGCTTATATACTTTTTTTTATTTTGAAAAATCCATAGAAAGTTCTAATACAAGCCAAAAAAAACTAGCATTTTATTTTGCTTAATAAAAGAAAAATATTATGAAATCAACTTCGGTTTGTTGTTGTATGTTTTTAAAACCACAACAAAATAACGCCCGTTAATCCAGAACGAAAAAAAAGTGAAAACATAGCAAAAAATTGCTTGTGTTTTTTTTTTTTTTGATATTTGAAAACAACTTTTAGGTCTACTTTTAGGCACTTATCTCATCCTCCAATATATGATAACTTTTAATTTCGAAAAATATGTATCATCATGTTTAGGCCATCATCTTAAGAAGTTATTAAAATAATTGTCCTTAAAAATCTATATTTTCAAAATTTGAATTCAAACAATGCCAAAACATTTCCAATTATTCTTTAATAGGTTGTAAAAATTATTTTTTTTGCGCTATTTGGTCGAATTCATCATTGGTAGGTTCAGATAAATTATTATAGTTGCGAGTTTTTTTTTTATAACAGTGACTTAATGTGCTATCATTCTAAAAGTGTAAATCCTAAAAAAACACGTTTAATGAATATCAGAGAGAAAATATGACTAAAAAAAAAAAAAAAATTACAGACAAATCTTAAAATTATGCAAGAATACACTTAAAGGGCTGTTTTCAGCTCATTTTTTTTTTTAAATTTGGTGAGATTGGTTAAAGTTCACTGAAGCTAGTATTACACAATTTGAGTAAACACCTAAATTGGTGTACAAATTTGTATAATTTTGACATAAATATGTGTAAAACCATATGAACTACTATATGACAGAAAATGATGAAATGGTGTCATCCGAATTATGGTTCAGATGATATTGTATATTTTCATTGCGAAAATATACAAATTTTTGTGTATACACAAGTCGTGTGATCTAGCGTTGAATATATGTTTGTGAATAAAATTTAAAGGCAATTTTTTCTTGAATTAAGGCCTAATTTCTTAATTCTCCATTATTTTTAAAGGATTCAAAATGGGAAACTGCCATTTCTCATATATGTATATAATTTTTAAAATTTCCTTTTTTTTTAGTGGAGATATTTTATTTAATGGAGAATGAATAAACTAGGCCTAAATGCAAACAAACACTAAAAGCTAAAAGATAATATTTGTTTTCAAGCTCTTTGATTGCATTTCGGTTAAACTTGAAATCAGTATGAACAACAGTTTTGGACAAGTATTTATACCTTGAAATTTTATTTCCTTGGACGCTGACTTTTTTATCAATTAAAACAAAGGGTTTCTATTCGTCTTTTTATTTATATTAATTTTTTGAAATTTTCTGTTAACAATTTTCATTTTGTCATAAAGTTCGAAATCACTTCTTTCTTTAAATTAAAAAAAAAATAAAATTTAAGAGCCTTTTTTTGCATAGATGTGCAGTGGCTTTAAATTAATTAAATATTTCACACCAAAATAGTTTTAAGCGCCCAAACCAAAGTGCGACAGTGCGTCACGACATGTGCGACACGATTTTTATATGAAAAACGTTTTGCGCTTTATCGCATTTGGTGTGGGTACTCTCATATGACGCTGTGTAAATAAATTTTGGCGTTGTCGTGTCGCACTGTCGCACTTTGGTTTGGGCAAGCCTTTAAGCAATGAATTAAGATAGCAAAAAAAGAGAGAGGAAAACAGAAACAATTTGAATTGTCAAATCCACTGACACATGAAATGTCAAATCCATAAACCCAAGACCACAACCCAAAACATTAAGGTGGATTCACATTAAGGTTTGTTCACATTATACATATCCGCCAAAAAGACAGAAGTTGATAAACAGGTTGAATGTGAACTCCACTGAATGAAGAGTCAACTCCAAATATTTATTACGCGTTTTTTTTTAGTAGTTAAGATCGTACAATAATATATTGAAACATTAAACGTTAACTACAATCCGCGCTTTTAGAAACAAGTGAAAAAGAATACACACATACACTAGCGACATTTTTTGCTGAAAAGAGAGTATAACACCATACAAATTTCAGTTCAGATATCTATCGGTGATTTTCTGAAAAAAATAAAATAGATAAATTAATTGGCACTAGAATTTCGAGAGTTAGGTCGGCTAGTTTGTTTTAATAGACCCGAATTTCTGTGATAGGTGCGCCAAGAAAGAAAGAGGGCAGAAAAACTTCTAGGTACTTATTTTGGAACCAGAACACGAAAAAAAGGATTTTTGAAAACTTCTGTATCTTTAAACGCGCCAACTACAGAGAAGCCTTGAAATAAAATGTTCAGAATTGTTTTTTTACACTGAGAGAACTACGTAGAATCAACAAAAAAAAATACTTTGTTGTAAATAATTTGTATTCGAACCAAGTTATACCTCAACGTGAACATAACGTTATCAAAACGTTTTTGAATTTAGTTAGAAATCTGTACTTTTAATATTGCATTTTCTTACCTGACTGTACAAACTTTTATATACGTTTAATAAAAGTTGGAATAAATTGTGATGTTTATGTTTTTCTCATTTTAACTTAAAGCATTTCAATGTTTTAAGCTCGAAAACTGCCTATTTACTTATAACTGATCCCTTTTCGTTGGTATAAAAAGAACGACTCAGAATGCAACCAAGTTCCAAATGAATATGTAAAAAATTAAATTTACCACAAAAAAATTTTCGTTCAACATAAAAATATTCCTCCCCCAATGTAAAAATAATAAAAATGTAAATTTGTTTCCATTTTATAATTCTCTTAAAATTTCTTAATGAATATTAAATTTATATAAACTTTTTTTTGTTTGTTTGTTTTTTTTTTTTGTTTTAATTACAGCTACGGTGCTATCCGAAGTGGTTATCAACACTTTGGACCCCAAGGTGGACAAGATTCCGGTTTTCCAAGTCCTCGTAGTGCTTTAGGTTATCCATTCCCGCCCATGCATCAAAATTCATATGCGTCAAGTTATCACTTAAGCAGTTATGCGCCACCCTGTTCGAGTCCGCCAAAAGATGGTAAGTTTAACAAAAAAAAAAAAATTAAAAATGAGAAAATGAAATTGATATACAAATAAAATTTATTTATATGAATCAAAGAGAATAAAGTATCTACTTATTGTTGCGCAATCTGAAGCATTGCCACGAGCTTTTGTCAGACTTTATATAGTTAAACTTAGTGTGTACATTGTATACATTACTTCAATTGAAATTGAGTTTAAGATTTATATTCGTGCATTATAAACAAAACTCTTTTGTAAATATATCTACTGACTTTTTGTATAGGGAGCTGCTGGGTGATATTGTAAAAATGGTAAAATTATCAAAAAAAAAAAAAAATGAAATTAAAGCATTAAAATAACTTAAGGTCTGGACTCTGGAGGGTTTTAAAAACTGACTGGTTATTATTTTCATTTATCAGAATAAATATCTTAAATAGAAGATATTTTTGCCAAGACATCTGTTTATCCGAAATAGTTTGAATCAGAGGAAAATTAAGAGAAAATAATAAAGTGGCAACATTTATTCCATATTTTTATCTATTTTTTAAGTACAAATTTGCTTCTAAAGATAATAAAACTTTTTTTTTTTAAACGAACATAGATTAACATTCCCACCAGCTCCTTATTTGTATTTTGTGTGTTGTATACGAAACTTGTTGATTCTGAATAATATTCCTGATGTTGAACGATGATGCTCAAGTAGGTACTCTTGCAGAAACATCTCAACTTGTATTCATATAAATA
This sequence comes from Meliscaeva auricollis, assembly GCA_948107695.1. Taxonomy (NCBI): domain Eukaryota; kingdom Metazoa; phylum Arthropoda; class Insecta; order Diptera; family Syrphidae; genus Meliscaeva; species Meliscaeva auricollis. The sequence continues at coordinate 71,333,871 of OX403618.1, read as the reverse complement.
TTAGTGTAGTCAGAGATGATGAATAAAAAAGAAGAAAAAAAAAAAAAAACTTTGAACACGACCTAAGACGAGATACCTTTAACCATATGGATTAATCATATAAAATCCAACTTAAAAGTGACGGAAGTATCTTCTGTTTTTTTTTTTTTTTATTCAACATTTTTATGTGAGGTTCAAATACAAAAAATGTCTGTCTAGTTTGTCTAACTCAACACGTCAGTTGTGTTAAGTAGTAATTTTCTGTTGGAAATGAAAATCTTTTATGATGAACTTTGGAAGGCTATATAAAGGAGTCACTTTTTGTTTCAACAATTGAGACGCTATTAACCTTGAGGTGAAAAATTGTTAAACATATGAAGTGAAGTGAATGCTAACTTGTAACTGATATGAACACAAAGTAGATAGTAAAAGTTATAAGTAAAGGTTTTGTTGAAGTAGTTACTTAGATTATGTGAAAAATTTTCATTTGATGATGGGTTTCTTTTATGTTAAAGAGGATAAATAGTTTGGAATGGAAAAAATGTAAGAATAAGGAATTTTAAGTTTGGACTTTCAGAAAAAGTAAAACTTGGATGGTGTTTTCAAAGTAAAAAGAAAAATCCGTGATATCTACCAGAGAAACCCATTATATTTTCTAGAACAGACAAAAAGTGACAAAAAGTCACCAGTATTCGGTGAAAGGTCGCAGAATATCTCGAAAAGATGTCACGAAAAAGACGCTTAGTATCACGGATAAGAGCGAATCATACCTTAAAGAAGAGCGAAATAGTCACAGAGAAAAGCGTGCAAAATCGCGTTAAAAAGTGTGAAGAGCCGCTTAATACTACGGACTAAATAGATCGCGGAATACTGCAAAAACATCTAGAGATTTCATATAAATACCGCGGAAAAGCGAAGAAAATCACAGAGAAAAACGTAGAAAGTCGCGGAAAAATGCTTCAAAAGTCGCGAAAACATATTCAAATTACCACGCACTAGCTCAGTAAAAAGCGCACACTGGTGAAATAAATCCAATGAATGACCAGTTTTAGACTAAAAGTTTTCTTCAACGGCTTCACCATTGCAAAATTTAATTTACAATTCTTGTAAAGCCACCAGCTATGGTTAAATTCTTTGAAAATATCTCTTTTCCTGCTAGATTCATTTTCTAACGGTTTGGTATCACTTACACTCAAAGAAATAATATTTTTGTTTTCGTTTGTGGCTGCTAAATATTCTTTGAATTGAATGAAATTCATTTGCTGCAAAGTTAATACAATCTCCGCAAAAGTTTTTCATTCATAGCAACTAGATAACATTTGTACTAAATTATAATTCTATTGAGGCAAACATAACCAAACAACCTATTCGTTTGGAGTTAATTTTTATGAGTTGAATGCGGCAAACGAAAACGCTTCACACATCTAAACACCTTTTCGTTTAGGTACTAGAAAATTCTATTGTTTGCAGCAAAACGAATGAATAGTTTGCGAAGAACCTCTCTAGAAAGTAGTTTGCTGCAAGGAACTTTACATTTGGTGCAAATATACAATAAATGCTACACGAAAGCTATCTAGTTCGTGGGGCAATAGTAACAGGATCTGTTCGAAATCGTGAGATCACAGGTTCAATCATCGGTGTTACGCTAAACTTTTTTTTTGTATTTATTCGTTTGCATAAAGTTTTTCACCGAAACAAATTTAAGAGTTTGCTGCAAACGAATTTGAAGTCAAAAAATTTCTATCCAACAAACGAAAAGTCGTTTGGCGCAAACAATTCGTTCTCTCATTTTGTTGATATGCATTCTACGCCCATCATAAATTATACAGTCCGTAGCTGAATGACAAGATACTCGCTTCGTAAGCGAGAGGTCGCCGAATCAAAGAAGTTACGCTACTCTTTTTTTTATCATTCGCAGAAAGTGTTTTACCCAAACGAATTTACCAATTTGCTGCAAACAAAGCCGAAACATTTTCAAGCAAACGAAAAAGTCGTTTGGGCATTTTTTCGTTTGTCTCAATAGATTTTTTCTCTCAGTGTATAAGCATTCTTATCCTTTTTTTAGCTTAAAGTACCTACATTCCCTAAAAAATCTATCGTTTCATTAAATTCTGAAAATTTGCTCACCAAATCCCCATATTCATGACCACCACTTCTTCATCAAACATGAAATTTCCATACAAACGTGTGTAGAGGTATACAAAAATTGTAAACATAAGTAATTTAAAATGCAATGCAATAACTCTGGCAAATAGTCAGCATAACAACATATATCAACAATTCAAGTACAAAACCGGCAAAATAACATATGATTAGCACCTCATTTATAACAAAATTATAACAATTTAAAATTGAATTGCTATACCACCCCCTCTCCCATCATATCAATAAAATACTCGTACATGTTACAAATAAAAAAAAATAAGTACCTACACAAAACCCACAGAAATATCCAATAGATACAATTCATTCATTCAACCAGGCAGAGTATTATAGGCAGAGGCAGACAAGCATGCAGGCTGGTTGGCAGTTGTTGTTGTTGGCAGGCAAAACCGCACTCTACCGACCGATGGATATGATTGCCTCGTAATCATACTTACTTACTCTCTACCGTTAACATACAGAAAACCCACCAACAAGAAGTTGGTGTGTGCGCTCGCTGCGCGGGTGTGATAATTAACAAAATTTATTGCATTCGATTTGTGTTTCAATTTGTTAGACAAGGAGCAGAGATATACCTGCGACTGCGATGGCCGCCTGCGTCTGGGCCTCTCTCTGCCTCATCATCATGCTTCTCCATCATCAAGTTTTGTAGCTTAATTTAGCCCGAAGGTGGCATCCAATAAAAAATTAAAAAAAAAAGAAAAAAAATTTATGTTTTGTGGATTGTGGTATCGAAGAGAACAGCTGAATGCAGAGTTGTTGCGCATGCACCTCAAGGTGGTCCACATGTTTGTTAAAAAATGCATTAAAAATGCAAAGGGATACCTCACTACCAAAAGGCTTATCCTTAAAAATAAAAAAAAAAATATTTAAAAATTTAAAAAATACTCTTCCTAGGAGACAGCAAAATATTAATAAAAAAAAGTACTCAGATCCAGCGATCCAGTGTTTAACAGTGTGTGGATGGTTTCGCGCCCAAAGTTACCTCTTCAAAAGGCTTTTTATGCCTCTAACACATATCAACATAAAAGTAACGCACACACACTACCAACATTAATTTCATACAAAGTTTATTGCTACTGTGTAATTATTATTACGGTAATTACACTTTCGTTTGGCGTAATTAATTATTTACTAGCTTTTGATATGAAAAATGTTTTGCATTCACTGTCGTAGCCGCACCACGCCGAGTCAGTTTTTAAACAAAAAGCACTGAGAAGTAGACCGCAGGGGAGGGGAAAATAAAGTGCATTGACTTTGCCATAATATGAAACTTATATTTACTTAAATATGTATATAGGCATACTTCTTAGGTGTATGCAGATTTTGTGGTTAATTTTTCAAGTGTAATTTAAATTGACGGGTTCATATAGTGGCAAATTGAAAATGCTTTGAATTTTATTATTTATCAAAGAAGTTTTAATAACAGTTTAAATTTTTTTTGGATAAATAAATAAATAACATACTTAGCATATAGATTGATTTATTTCAATTGAATTTTATTAAAAAGAATTAAGATCAAAACCAGAATAAAATGATTTTTAATTTAAAATTCAAAAAGATTTTTTTGTTTTAGAGTTTGGCTTATATTAAAAAGTTATAAGTGGAACTATGTATGTTGTTTTGCTCACGGAATTCTATTTTATAAATCTTTACAAAAATAATGTTTCTATAGAAATAAATGAAATAATTTATAAATATTAAAAACAAAATTAAAAATAACAGCAAGACGAAAAAAGTAAAAAAATATTTAATTTTTAGAATTTTGTTCGAAACTTTTTTGTTGAAAATTAAATACGAAAGATATTTTAAAATTTTGGCAAAGGATGTTCACCATTTTTGCGTTTTTCGTATTTTGGGAGAAAAAAACAATAAAGGAAGTACATGAAGTACTTATAATCAAAATTGTTAGTGTAAATGTCAAGAAAATTCAAATAATTCAAAACCGTTTCAACTTAGGTTATAAAACCAAGTCAACTCGAGCTATTTACACAAGCCAAATTGGATCGGTTCAAATTTGTATATAACCGAGTTAGCACATAACTGAAACGAAAAGATCATTCGGTTCGGTTTGATCAAGAATTCAGTTTGGCAACGACTCATCGACTTGTGATGAAGTAATGAAAAGTAATTAAATTTATTAAATCAATAAATAAAACACCAACAAAAATTAGATTTTTCAATGCAGTAACTCCGGAAACATGTGGTTTAATTCTTTTAAAAACCAATTTCGAAATCAAAGCTGCATTTCAAAAGTTAGATGTTTATTCTCTTCTATTCTTAGTCTTTGTTGACTCGGCTATTAAGAACGGCTTTGAGATCTTAGCAACTTTCACTAGTGTACAATTTCGCATGACAATTTTTTTAATATTATTTTATTATATTATTTTTAAGGTTAGTGAAGGATGAAAAGTTACGTATACGCCACAGTGACCAGTACAAACAACATTTCAACAAAATAATAATAAATGGTATCTAATGTTTTTGAGTGATTATCCTCAGACGTTTTTAGAATTTGTTTTTTCGGACCAAAAATAACGGTACCTGCAATATACCGATCTTAGAAAAAAACTATTTATCTGAACAATGACTCCTACAATTTGAAAAACAATAGTCATTTTCTGGAAAAGGATGACTATCGATTTCTCGATTTCCGACTTGAATTCTTTTAAGTTGACATAATAAAGTTTAGTTAAGTTTAGTAGTTTAGTAAAAAAAAAATTGTTTCTTTTTTTGGATTTAAAAAAAAAAAAATAAAATGCATGATTGGGTTGCACGTACTTGCTCTTAAAGTCAAAGTTGCTTTGGATACTAAAACCTAATACATAAATTTTTTATAAATAAATACTTTTATAAGAAATAAAAAAAAAACATAATTTTCATTACTAAAATTACATAAACAAAATTCTTAAATTGTTTTGAACTCCAAACTAAGTATGCCATATTATTTCGTTAAAAAAGATTAATTTTTAGAAAAAAAAAAACAATTTGAAAATCCTTAGAGGCACTTTTTGAAAAAAAAAAGAATTTTGTATATATAAAAATACTCAAGCCTTGTGTGCAAAAAAAAGTTAGTATGTCATTTTCAAGAAAACATTATTGGACAACTAAAAACAAAAGTTAAAAAAAAATTACCAACACGTTTTTAAATTCATAGCAATTCAAGAATCTTCGGCTATAACAGCAAATACGTGTGTTCCAGTCGTGCATTTTATTTAATTTTTTTAAATATAAAATAGAGTTGGATAGTCCGGAAAGTCCAATTTTGGAATACGCTTTCCACACTACGACTGGTATTTGCTCCTATTTGTGATTAATATTGGCTCTCAAGACCCGAAAGTTGGATTCAAAAAATTTGGGGCCAAACATTTTGTATCTAAATTCTGACAAAAAGTCATATAATTTTTCATCTGGAGTTTAAAATTGCAATAGATTCTGTATTCGGACACATAATAACTTATTTCCTAAAGAATTATAAAAAAGAAAAAAATATCATCATAATTATGTAAAAAACACTTTAAAACTATGAAACACCACCAAACTATGAAGAGAGAAATTTCAATTGAATCTTGTTTGTCACAATAAATCAAATTAAATTTATCAATCACTTTTAAACTAAGTTGCCCTTAAACTAGGTATTTTGTTGCATTTTTACTATACAAAAAAATGTAATTTACAATATTTTTCCTTAAAGTTCAACACCATTAGCAGAGTAATAAAATAAAAGGTTCAAAGCAGTAGTTTATTTCCATTATAAAGAATTCCTCAACAAAAATTATAAAATTCCAAACAAGAAAAATGAACATTAGAGAAGTCATTAAAACTAAACTTTTTTTTTATAGTTCACGTTGTTAATAGAATGCATCGAATTGCTTTTTATATCTGACTAATGCTTGAGGCAGTTTTATACCCCCATGGACTTCAAAATAACTACTAATGAATAAAAAAAAATTTTATTTTTGCAAAAGATAGAAAAAAAAACTATCTTTTTTCCCTGCTGCCCCTATTAAATGCCACACAACAACTTATATTTGAAAAAAAAAAAAAAAAAATTAAATTAAATTACTGAATGCTATTGTGTGACTGCACACAAAAGTGCTGCATCACGGATTTATTAGCAATCGAGTGAACAAAGTTTTGTTTGCAATTAGTCTACAATGGGTAATTAATTCAAAAATCTGAACTTTTTTGTTTTGTTTTAATAAATATTTTGTATTATTCTTGTTTCCTGGAAAATTTTAACTTTGATTGTGTTAAATTCTCAAAAAAGAATTGTGATTTGATAAAAATCAGTGATGGCAATGTTTTTTTTTCTATTGTTGATCTTAATTTTTATTGTTATCTCGCAGAACTACAAAGTTTTACATATAGAAGACAATTTATTGAATTAAGATTGACATATATGAATGCACGCCTGTTGGGGTTTTATATTTTGCATCTCTTGTACAGTGAAATGTGTGTTTTATACGATTTAAAGTAAATTTTTTTGTTATTCAATTTTTTTTTTTAATTTTTGTTTTTAATTACAGATAAATGTGAAGATACAGGATTACGGGTGAATGGAAAAGGGAAAAAAATGCGAAAACCTAGAACAATTTATAGTTCGTTGCAATTACAACAATTAAATCGTCGGTTTCAACGGACGCAATATTTAGCACTGCCCGAGCGTGCCGAATTAGCTGCTAGTTTAGGATTAACGCAAACACAAGTAAGTGAATGAATGAAAAATTTATTATTATTCTTTATTATAACTTTTTTTTTGTTTAAGTAAATTAACTTTGATTGAAATTTATTTTGTGTTTTTTATTTGCGTATAACAATAACCATAACATCGGTCTAAGGTCAGCTGATGATGGAAAAACAGAGGTTAACTCTTTTTGAACAAATATAAACTTAATCAAAACAAAAAATTTCATAAAGTAGGTTTTGAAATGAAATGCATTTTGATCTATGCCTTCTCCACTATCAGAAGGTATTCTGCGACACAAGAAGTAGACCTTAACATTGAAAAAGATTCGTATTTTATTTTTTGAATTAAAAAAACTGAATTTCGAAAAAAAACGAGTAGAAAAATAATATATTTCACACCCTTTCAATTCTAGTAGGGTCTAAAAGTTTGAAAGTGATAAATAAATATAAATCTCCTAAAATCTTACTTTCATTTATCCAACAATCGTAGAATAAGAGGAGCAGAAACATATATTTCGGACCCTTGAAATTTTGCAAGGCCTCAAACTATGTAGGTCATACGACTAATTTGATTTTTCAGAAAAAAAACTGATTGAACTGACTGAAGAACACACATAGAGCGTTCCTTGGTATGTTGCAAGGTCTCAAACTTTGTAGGTCATACGTAAAAATATATATAACAAAATTCTTTATTGATTTTTGCAAAAGAAAAACTAATTTTCCTAGAATACATGTAAAAATAAGATATAAAATGTTTTAGGGTCTCAAATTTTTAAGATCGTGGATAAAAATACGTTTTCTTGGAAACAAATGTACATGTATGTGGGACCCTTAGAATTTTGAAGTTTATTGAACTTTGTCGGTCATACATATTTTAGAACCTCAAAATTTGTAGGGCCTCGACACTTACACTTACTTTTAGCTAAGGGAAATGTAATGAATGAAATTTATGTTCATGCTTAGATGCTTACTTGTAAGTAAAAAATAAAACAAGTAAAAGAAATATATTCCATTTAATTTTTGAGTGATTGTGTTGTGCCACTTAATGAATGTCTTCATATTCTAATACACCATACACAAGGCCATTAGTAGATAATGGTCATTAAACTGAATGAAGCAATCACACATTGCATTGCAATCGAATGCTAAAAATGCACCAAAAGCTGTTTTTTATGTATTTTAATTTTTATTGTTCCCTTTTTTAATGGCTCCCTCTTCTAAATGACTGCACTTTCGTTCATAAATGGTAGTGGTAGAAATCATAATTTATACCCGATTTGATATCATCATTCTAGACACTTAATTTTTCACTGCATAAATGTTTAATTGCTAAATTGCAATTTAAATTTTAAAGCTAATGAATCAAAAGGGTATTAGTTTGATGGTTTGTAATTGATAGGCAAGGCATAGACTATTATCTTTTGTAATTCACCTTCACCAATCTGTTTGACTGTCTATCAACAGACACAAGTAAATTTGCAACTTCTGTGTTTTTGTACAGACAAAATTTAAGAAACTCTTAAGAAGCAAATTCTATTTTTTTAGCAGTCTCTACTGGCACTTTTAAGATATCTAGTATCACAAGATTTGTGTAAACTCCAAAATTTGTGTTAAAGTTTGTGTATTTTTGACATAAACATGTACAAAACCACAAATTGGATGGTAGAAAATGATACTATAAACACGATACGAACACGATATCCTTTGGTGCTATCCGAATTATAGTTCAGATGAAATTATACACAAATCGTTTGATCTAAGCTTTACTGAAGAGTTAAAAAAAAAAACTTAAAAAATTGAAACCTCTTTGTAACTTGGGCGCAGAATAAATTTGAAATACAAGCGCTTCAACAGTTTAGCAGAAAAAATCAGGCATCACTATGAAGTATTATGGGTAGATATGTTCTGGTCTCGTTTGAACTGCAATTCAGTTTTCAAGACATGTAAGCATAAGGCTATTATTAGTACAAGCTACTGAACAGTTTCAATTCAGTTACAAGTGTGGTAATATTGAAACTCTGCTGCAACTGCTATGTAACTACAATCACAACAATAATTTTTCTGTCATAAGTTGTGGGTGCATGAACTTTTATGTTACAAAAATGCAACTAATGTTACTTCAGTTTTTTTTGAATAAATTATTTAAACTATTCAAAATCATCAGAGATTTTGAGTATAAGTTTTGTTCCTCATTTATTAATTTTCGAAAGTTCTGTCAAAAATAAAGCGCATAATATCCTTTTTGTCCTAATGTTTATTTTGACTTGCTCTATAAGGCAATTATTATTTTACTGTCAAAAACAGGCGAGGTTTTAATCAAAACCCACTTAAAGATGGTGGAGAAGTCCAAAAAAGTATTTTTCGCCATGCATTCCGTCCGTCGCATCGGTCTGTTCGTTTTGCGTCCATCTGTACACAGATTTTAGTCTAAACTGTTCTACGGATTTGATTAAAATTTGGTACAAATCACTTTTTTGTAATTTCAAAGGTTAGTTATTTTTTACTTTTGAATATCTCGATTAGAACGAATACCTCCCATATAACGGTTTCGAGTTATTGGATTTTTCTCGAAAACGACTACAAAGAATTTTAATTAAGCTTTTTACCAAAAACTGAATTCTTCAATGAATAACGTATATTAGTGCTTTGAACTTCAAGAGAAAGTTCGTGTGATCCAGTAGTCCCTTTTTTTTAGTTTGAAGAAATCGAATTCATTTACCAAACAAAAAATTTCCGTCATCTTCTTCTTGTCATTTTCATTGATTTATTTGGGACTCATTCGATCGATTAAATGGACTGTTTCAACTTTTTACACATTTATGCAAAAATCTACTATGAAAATTCCTTAATTCTTAATCGAAATATACAGATTTCTTCATTTGATTGAAATATTACGCAAGTCACGCCTCTATCGACAGTAAAAGTTGAAGTATTGGATGAAATTGGCTGAAATTTTGACTATAGATATTCTATCGAAATATATGAAGTTCTTCACAGTTATTACCTTCTAGAAAACAATAAAAAATGGAACAAAATACTATTTTATGGGAATAATTTAAAGATTTCGCTACATTTTTATGTAGCCAATAGCAATTTACCACCGTAAGAATAAAACAAAATTCTAAAAACCAGTCATCGACCACGTACCTAAATGTATCTTTAACTTTGTCCTAAAGCTATAGCGTGTGGTGTTTGCTTAAGATACATTATATTAGATACACACCATTAATATCGCATATAAATATGACACTTTGCTGTATGCCTACCCCAATAGCAATTAAATATCAAACTAATTCATTGTGACATTTATTTAAATTAGATCGTTAAGAACTTTTATTTATTTTCCCACCTGAACGCGCCCGCCCGACCGCTTTGTGGTTTATAATATATATGTTGTTATCTCGCGTTAGAAGAAAAAAACATTTAAAAAAAATTTACTGACATTAAATACACAAATTAAAAAATAATGGATTTAGATACACGCCACGCTTGTGCAAGAGAGGTTGCAGTTGCACTGCAATCATATTGCATTTTCAACACGTTTGTTTGATTAGGCACATACTCAATAATACACTAATATTTTTATCTGTTATCTGATTGTAAAAAAATAAGACTAACAAAAATTACAAATCCTGTTTCATCCTCTTTTTTTTTTTATGTTTATGAAAAAAGGGATAAGGGAATTCTCTATTCAAAAACAAGCTGTACTGTGTCGTGAGGCTTTTTTTGTTGGATTTTCCCTTTTTTATCTGTCTCACTGCCACGCCTACTTTACCGAAAGAATGAGACTTATGAGTTTTTTTTTCAATTTTTATTTTTTAATATAAAATTTTGTTTATATTAAATGCATGAAATCCTTACTCCCGACGCATTCTGGTGCACGCTTCATACTATAATATGTTGCCGCAACTTGATCTTGTACCTACGTTTAAGAGTTTGTTCGTCATCGTGCGTCGTTGGTGTTATGTGAATTTTTGAATATCAACAAAACCAAAACCGTGGGCAACTAAAACAGACACTCAAGAAAAAAAAAAAATACACACAGAGATAGATTCTCAGCATCATGAGGCGTACAACAATGAATGCCATCAGGGACATGATTATGATGATGGTGGTAGCGTGTAGAGGCCTTGATATTGGTACAGTGATACAAATTTATCCAAATTTAGGACAGTTTTGAAGTTAACACTTTAGTCATTGGTTCTGCCAATTAACAATACAAGTACTTCATTTTGAATGAGTTGAAAATGTTTTCTTTATACCTGCTTGTGGCTGATAAGTCTCTTAATTGCAGGAAGTTATTTAACAAATAATGTAGATAAAGATACATAAATGATTCTAATGCAAAAAAAACAGGTGGTTTTTGAGAAAATTGAAGTTAAAAAACTTTTTCTTTTAAGTAAACAAAATTTTTATTTTTAAATTTCTAAAAAAAATATTAGAAGTAAAACCATCTAATTTCATTTGACTCATAATAAATAAACAAACAGTTTGTTTTAGAATAAAAACGTATTAAAATTTAAAAACATTAAAATTAAAATTTTAAACATTTTTGTTTTTTCTCAATTTGGACCATTTTGCTCAAAAACAATTCTGGAAAAATATAAATGTAAAAACAAAATTAAAGAATGCATTTCTGACTTAAGATAAAAATAAAGAGTGCTATTCTAAATGTTGTCGCTATAATTAAATATTAAATTTTTTTCATTTTTATGCAAGTATTACAAAAAATGCCCAAATTATCTCGGAATTGGGTTTCTGTGGATATTGATTTTTTTTTAACTGTAGGTAATAGAAAACCATTAAATCATTTTACAATTAAAGTGTTGCTGTAGCCTAATTTGTTTGTTAAGCTAAAATTAAATTTTTTATTTCAATAATTGTTAAGCAATTTTTGTATAACATGAAAAAAGTCGTTATTTTTTAACAAGCTTTAGCTGAATAACTATAACAGCTAAAAAACTGTTAAATAAAATCCAAGTAATAGCTATAAGAATCGGTGAGTGTAAGAATAGTACAAGTCAAAATTTTATTTTAGACAAAAGACAAATATGAGAAAGTTCTACAGAAAAACTAACAATTTTTTTTGACAAATAAAGTATATGAAGATAGGTTAGATCTTTTAATGCCCAATACATTATTTTTTAAAAAAGTTGATGGTTTTTCTATAAAACTCTTTTATATTTGTTTGTTGTTAAAACTAAGAAATTCGACTTGTGCGGTTCTTGCACTCATCGATTCAATTATGCTACATACTTGAAATATGGAAAATATTTTTTTAACTTATTTCCAACCATATAAGAGCATACAAATTCCATTTTGTTTTAAATAACGACCACCCTGGTCACTTCCCAATGGTGTTCCTGCAAACAACGTCTAGTTTTTATTATTCAGAATTATTCTTTTGAATTCTAGGTCTTCAAAATTATTAGTAAGTGTTTAGTATTAAATGAAGTGAAGACTAATGTTATGGAGTTAAATTTTTTTAATAATTTCTATTACCTAAATGAAAAACCGCCAATTGAATTTTGTTATTTCTAACTTATTCAATCTTAATTAAAATTATCTTGAAAACCCAATCAACTGTCACTTTTTTTTTTTACTTTAAACAAAACTTTCAAAAGGATTTTTCTATCCTAAGAATTCATAATAAACTTATTTTGTGTAGAATGAAAATAGCCTGGAGTCATAGTCATCAATTGCCAATATTTGACACAATATTATGGCGCAATACTCAGTATTGTGCCATATTGACCGTGTAATTACATACATACATGCATACATATTGCACAATATTTACGGTTTGTGCAATATATTAAGCAATATTAAAAAAAGTTTAATATTTTCTGAATTTTTACTGAATATTTTTCGTTTCCACAACGAGGCAAATACAGAATAAGCAAAGAGACATAGAAATATTGCGTAGTAACATTAAATCGTGTATTGATGACCTTTTTTCGCACAATATTTTTGAACAATATTCTTGACAATAATATTGTGTCGTGTAAGGCGGGTATAATTCAAAAATATGCTTATGCACTTTCTAAGCCAAGTCTAATGCCTGCCTCACACGAAACAAAATTATTGCGCAATAATACTATCCAAAAATAATGTGAGACAAAGGGCCAGCCATACACGATTTTATATTACTGCGCAATATTTCTATGTCTCTGTGCATATTCTGTATTTGCCTCGTTGTGAAAACGAAAAATATTCAGTAAAAATTCAGAAAATATTAAACTTTTTTAATATCTCTCAATATATTGCGCAAACTGAAAATATTGTCCAATATAGCCCTTACACGGTCAATATTATTGCACAATACTAAATATTGCGCAATAATATAAGGCCGGCATAAAAGTCTTGTTTCTATGATCAATATTTTCAACTCTTTATCCCACTGTTTGCTGATCGCTTGTATCATCGCGCAGCCGCATATATGAGTTTCCAAGATTCGCCCACAAATTCTGTGCCGCGCGCTAAGGGATTTCTTAAACAAAAACTAAAAAAAAAAAAAATGTTTGCATCGTGATAATGCGCGCATAAGTCCATATAAAAAGGAGGAGGGGGTGCTGTTGAGTTTTTTTTTTTTTTTTTTTTTTATAATAAAATAATAATTATTGTTATTATCGCGTAACAGGAATCTCGCATCTCTTTAAACCAAACGATGACGACGACGGACGTTGAGGTGAGTCTTATAGCCTCAATGAGGATTCTCAAAGCACACACATTCTTTGATATACAGCATAAATATGATGATGATGGGGGATGAGGAGGCTTCTGATAAAGAAATGAACTTTAAATAGTTTGTTAATAGCATAGCCAGAGCGCTTATGGTCTCAACTCAACGACTGTGACCGCCATCCATTTATGAAGCCAAATCTATAGGAAAGATGCATGGAAGACCCGTCAGGTGCAGGCGTGCAGGAGCCCGTGCTTGAGATCGCGCTCGCGCTTGCTCTCGGGAAAGTTATTATTACCAACGCCACCTTGTGATAACTATATGAGGTGCATACTCGTATTTTTCGATAGTAATATGCGATGATGGGGGAGGAGGTGAAGGGGGGGGGGGGGTTGTATTTTGGTGCACCTTTTGTGTGGTTTTTAGTTGAAATTTAATGTGCTTAACATGTTGCTACCAGTTTAGATATTTTATGAGAGTAAACATTTGGCAGAGGTCTATAAAAAAAAAGTTGATGGAGGCATCATCTCGCTGTAGAATATGCTACATCATGGTGTTCCGAAGACTTCATTGATGCGTAGGATGGGAGACCGATCAGTCTTGTGTGTGGATATAGAGTTTTGCAATCTTTTGTGTTGAGAAGAACATATCCTTGAATCTTCCAGGTGAAAATGCAATTTTCCCTCAGCAAGAAGAGATAAAGTTGTTATAAATATTATTTCAATGAAGACGACTATATACGATGACGAAGGACGGCCCGGATGGACGACGAAGATGCGTTTCATCTTCTTGACTCTCGATTTGATTATTCCTTCCCCTGTCTTCATGGCCGTCGTCGTCGTCTACATCATCATATTCTTGAGATGGTTTTGATTATGATCGAAGAGGTAAAGAGTCTTGTGAAGCTTATAAACCAGGCCAGAAACAAGGAAGACGCATCAAATCATGTCAACATCATGATATTACTGTGAAATGGATTTTGATGTGTCTCTTAACTGATTGTGTGATGTTCTTGCTCTCTAGGTTGCACACACATCATATACCTAGACTTTATTCTCGTTGTCGTATTATACTCTACGACAGTTTCCTGTAAGACCTGTTTTGCAAAGACACCGAACTCTTTTTGCCTTTTAAACCTTCATACACAATATATGTAATATCTACGTAAACCGGATGTGGACATGGTTGAGGTTTTCATATATTCTATATATGCGCGATGAGAAAAATTTCAACATCATCTTGGAAACCGGGAAGAAGTACCTAATAAAAATTATAAACAAGAATATTTTGTCGCCAAAGTCGGTCAAAGCTATATAAACTGGATGATGAAGTTTTTATTTTTGTATTTTTTTTTAATGTTTTACGTAGTAATCTCTTTTCAATTAATCTCTAGAAGATCTAAGATAATGGTGTGAATATTATAAACTATCTCAAGTGTATACGGTGGCTAAAAAAGAGGCCAAACGTGATGATGCGAAATGAATTGCACAACTGGAATTGATCGGAAGGAAGTACTCTAGTAGGTATTTTGTTATGTTTAGCCTAATGGCCTATAAAGTTATGCTTTTGAATGTCAAGAAATGAGGGCTGTACTCTGTACCTTACAGAAAGTCATGTCATTTAGGTATTTACAAACAAAAATATTACTTCCGTTCCATTTCAAGCAATACCTCTTCCGTATTGTATTTTTGTACAAAAATGTTCAAAGTTAGCTGCGGCCTTATCACAACTTCTTAGCACTGTTTCATCAAAACCGAAGATATCGTACCTGTCAACAAATAATTTCTTTTGAAGATGCTTGAAATGAGAATATTATTTTCAATATCCTTTACGAGTTGTAGATCTTGCAAGCAAGATAGCAAGATAAACACTGCAGTCAGATAAATCGCAGTAGCAAACCATAAAATCAAAGTAAAAACTTATTGTGACTGCAGTATTTTTGGCACTTCCAGTAACAGTAATAGAAGATCAATTTTACCTAATCTTTAAAATAACAAGAAAATTTCAACTGTAAATAATACTGGTCAGCAGTCTGTTAGAGTATTGTGAGTATTTAAAAATTTATCAAACCATAATATAGTGTTCTGACAGTATAATCAGTTAAACAAGTTAATTACAAAATAGCTTCTGAAGAAGTAAATGAACATTGAAAAATGTGCTTATTGACAAGGTGTCTTCATTTAAAGTCAACTGATGAGTCCAAGTAAGTCCAACAGGGAAGAGAATTGAAATAATGTGGAAAAAATAAATGAAAGTGAACAAATTTGAAAAAAATAGATGCCTTGACTGCAGTTACAAAAACTTGATAACTAGAAAGAACAATCAAATAAGAACACACAATTTTTAACACACTTAAATATTAAAACCATTTTCTAGTATTCTACTGTTACATAAAAACTTTAGTTTGCTGACTGTAATTTCTGACTGTTTCCAGTAATTTAAATTATTTAAAGTTAACAGTCATCAAATGAAGTCAATTGTCTCAAGTTCTGTAATGATTTTATTATAATGTCGACTCAACTTGCGTCTTGTTAAGTTTAGTGTTGCAGTACAAAAAAAGCAGGCTCCATCGTAAGCCAAATACATTTTTGTTTTAAATAGCATGGTTATAAAACTAGAGAGGGGTTTCTTGCTGTAAAATTAGTTTCAAGACCAAAAATGACAAAATTGAATTCAAAAAGTTTTTCATTCAACATAAATTTAGTTATACTGTATTTAACTGATAAAGTGTAGGGGTATTTTCGAATTCTTTCAAATTTTAGGTTTTCTAGAGTGCTGAATCCAAATCTGAGGTCTGCCAATAAAATTTCGTGACGTAAAAAACGCAAGAAACCCTAAGATTTTCAATGTTTTTGCCAATTTTTCCCTAAAGGATATGTTTTTAGCTACAACTATGTACCGACGAGTTAAAGAAAACTAAATTTGTCAAAATTTGAGCCCAAGTTATAGCCGAAGTGCGAAAAATGCAATAAGGTGGTTTTGTTTTCAAGATGGTGAACCACAGATGGGAGATGTTTGTTGGTGCTCTTCAGTTATAAAAGTAAGGCCATTGTTGTGAACTTTTTCAGCAAATCTCAGAATTAAAAAATGCTTCCCAAAATTTTCCTTGTAGGAACCAAAAAGGTCATAAATTTACTGTATTAAGGCTTACTGTATTATGCGAATGTTGTTCACTTGTTCAGACTCTGTTTAGAGTTTTAATTCCGGATTTCGTTGGGTTAACTAACATTATATGTATTTGTATTTGTATTTGTAGCTTTAGAAACCGAAAACAATCAGTGGAAATTGCATTTTTTCTTAAATCATTAAAATATATGTTTTTGTGATCATTTTTAAAATTTTGGGGTAAAAATCTAAAGAAACGGTATAATTTTAATTACTGAGCCATTTTTGTCTTTTACTTTATTTGAAAATATTAAGATTTTTCAAATACCTGCTGTTTTTCTCATTTTATTTTTACAACAACTGTTATAGAATCCAAAAGTAAAGTAAAACGAAGAAGTAGATACTCTACATAAAATAAAATATCTAAATTAAATTTTTAACGCAATTGACTGCGTTATAGTTAGTTAATTGGTTTTGTTATGTGTACAGTCAGAATGCTTACATGAACTGTTGACTTTTTGTTTTTTTTTGTGGCCTTATTGGCTACAGTATCTTTTGCCAGTTAACCATCACTTGACGAATCACTGTAATAATTTCAGAATTCTTGTGTTTGATTTTACTGCACATCTTTTTTTGTACCATTTCACTAAACATCATGAAAGCGGTCAGTTATCGTACTACAGGCTTTAGAAAAATAGCTAATTTGAGTCATGATCCTTAGACTATTAAAAGAATGGGAGCATAGGTATACATTGTTAGAAAAATGCAGTCATTTAACTTCAGCCAATTGACTTCTCACAACTGTCCGGGCAAAACTTTAGATATGACTGCAGACAGTTGTTTCGCAGCTTTAGTCATTTAAGAAATCATCTGGTACTGCAGTCAATCAACTGACTGGAATTCTAATCAAAAATTTAAAGCTATAAATTAGTTTTCTCTACCTGAGAATATGAATATGGAAAATATTAAATCATTTCTTAAACGGATACCAAAACCTTTTTTTTTCTCTTTTACCGATGTCATTCAATAAGAATATAATCATAATAATCTTATATTCCCTGTAAAAAAAAAGTAAAATTAAAATATTATTTCACCACAAGTTGTTTGAATTTATATTCAAGTTTTTGCGTTGTTCGATTTATTATTATTTTTATTTATTTTCCTTTTTTTTTATAAAATAAAATACTGAGACTCTGACAGATAGCTTAGAGTAGGTTTATTGCCAGTGTAGTTACCTGACACTATCTGGTGTTATTATCTTGACACTTTTATACATTTAACTTTGCAAAATATAATTAAATATCGATCGATCTGTGTGCATGTTGCATGTAAGTACCAGAGAACCGTATCTAAATCGCATATAATAAATAGAGATACATAAAATAAGTTGAAAAATTACAAACAAGAATCAGTTCATTGTCAAATTATATAAAACATGCTAAAGATACACATTTAGATTATACCACTATCTCTAAGCTAAGATCTAATGTCAACTTTGTGTGTAGTGTGTATCTAATATAATTTTCATTCATTTCAAGCCCTCGATTCTTGTCGCTGCTAAACAAAAACAAACCATAAAAGACACCGCTCTCTAAACCGTACTTAAATCATAAATCCCAGTCGGGGTCACATATGCCAGTAAAGCCGACACAGTTTTCCGAACGATAGTGTTATAAAAAAAAAAAACTTAGATACATCTATAAAAAAAAAAAAAAAAATGAGACGAAAAAAAAACCTGCTTCCCATCTATCTTATTTTATGCAACAATCATGCAAGTGACGTAATAATTTTGATTTGTGATTCTCTAGATATCACGTTTTGATTCTGCAAGTTTATTATAGAGAACCAACCAAACAGGTAAAATTTTGTATCTTTTTTTGAACAACTCGCAAAGTGCTCTTACACTTTATTCGCACGACAAGCGAATTGTGTCGACAAAATGTATAGTAGATACAGATACACAGCATCTACACCGGGCTTTAAGCCGTTCTTTGTAAATATTTCACAGATTCTCCATAGTTAGGCAGTTGGAAGTCTATCTATACTTTTTGTGTGCATCCAGATGCAAATCTAAGCCAAAGTATATCTTAATATTGTATCTTTGTATCTATAGCGGTGTAGCTGTGTATATTTTTTCGATTGGGGCTATTAATCGGCACCAATTTGAAAGTGCATCCGGTGAGTGTGCACGTACGCTTTGATATGCGTCAAATAAATTCATTAGATGACGTTAACAAGTGTAACTAACAAGTTTCCAGCGTAGCAGCAGCATCAGCAGCCGTACAACAACAACAAAAAAAAAAAATAACAAAGTATTTGTAGATGTATCTTTACTGTACCAACCAACATACGTAGATACATTTTAGCAGCAGCTGACTATTTAGATGTCCAGAAGCGGGTATAAGCTGTAAACTGCTGCGTTATAAAGAGTCTGCTTAAGTTAGTTTAACTTGTTGTAGTTGTAATCGGCCGCACCAGTACCAGCATCTGATGTGAAATAATATTATATATTCATCTTAATTCGGAGTTCCTGTGTGCGAGCGCTTAAGTGTATATTCTCTCTATCTGAAATAGTAGCTATACCTACATACTTTGCGCACCAGTAGTTGTCAGATTTATTTCAGTTTGATTGTTGAGATAGATTCATGTGAGTAAAAGATACAACAACAAAAAATAAAATAAGAATTAAGCCACTAGAGAATATACAACACACAGTTTTCATGCTGGTTTGACCCATAATTCCATTGACACATGCGACTCAGAAAAGTCACATAAGAGTCACAAAAGTGAACCGTTTTGTGTGCAAATATACCTACAAAAAAAAAATCAGAGCAAAATACAAAGAAAAAAAGAAACGCATTCGAAGAATATATCTACTAGAAGAAGAAAAAAAAAAAATGAAAAGATGGAAGAAGCGGGAAAGAGATTGGAGATTTAATTGGATTTAATTACCTTTAACCTCATGCAGATAATTGCAAGCCTAGTGTGCTTGTTTTGTTGGTTATAAGAACGTTCAAATGTAAATGGAAAAGAGTTTTTCGTTTCGAGTTTAAGCCAAAGAGTCAAGACATAAAGTCAGACAGACAAAGTGTTTACGGTATGCTATTAAATGAATAGATATAAAAATTAAGATTGTTAGGAAGGAAATAGGTCAAGGATGGCTGAGAATTTTTTTTTTTATTTATGGATTATGGATAGATTGTCTGGCACAAGAAAATCCTGCTTTAAAGAAATAAAATGCGCTACTGGATCGCACGTATACTTGAATTGCTCAGTTTTTTTTGAACTTTTGATAACAAGTTTCGAAAATGTTTGCTTTTAAAAGAAAATTCGATTTTTAAATTACTAAAATAGCTTAAATTGGACCTCAAAACATAGTATGTCATTTGTTTTATTCTATTCTTTTAAAATTATTTATTAAAAATTTCTTTTGAAAACTATTTTTTGATTAAAAATGTTTGCAGAGAAGATGACGCAAGAGTCTTGACTCTTTTTAGAAAATCAATGATTGCGAAAAATATACATTACACAGTGGATTTTACTACTTGCATCATTGATTACACTGGTCTGTAACGAAAATCGCCTTCAAACCAAAATATACTTTTCTAAAAGATTTTGGCTTGCTGAATTCGAATCGGAAGTCAAAAATACTCAAGCACTTAACGTTTTCGAGATATGGTAGCATAAACATGTCAAGAGCCCATTTTTTTGGTACATTTAACATCGAATTTCTTCACTGGTAAATAATTTGTTACAAAACTTTTAGGGGGAAGTGAAAGTACTGTATTTTATCTTCCTTTCAAATCCTTTAAATCTTTTTTAAATTTGTTTTCCGCGCCAAGATATTGAAAACTGAAAATTAAGAGTAGTCCAATATATTTTCGGCAGTCCACTAAAAGCGTATTTATTTGAGGTTGAAAGTTCTGAACTAATAATTTGTAATGACTATCTTTATATTTTTTGGGGTGAACGGTTTAACTTACATATTGATGAATAAATACATAACTGGTTTAAGGTCTCAGCTTATATTATGTGGAATAAATATTCCAAATGTTAGCCGAATCGGCTGAACAGTTTAAAATGTATACCATTTCAACCGATTCTTAGAGAGATCTTTTCTACAAAACAATCGCATTTTTTTTAAAGTCATTAAAAAAAAAAAAAAACAGCACTTGGTAGAATTTTTCTGAAATCAGATTCAGATTCAGAAAGTCCAATCTTAAATAATTTCAAAAAATTATATGAAGGACAAAAAAAAAACTTTATTTTTGCAGACCAGTATAATCGAAATGAGTCACGACTCTTGCGCTACCGTGTAATACCTGATTATTCAATAATTTTTTCGAAAAAAATGTATTATACCTCTCATTTTAAGCTTTATTTTTTTTTAAGTATTTGAAAGCAAAACTTTTACAAAAAGTAATTGGCCCGTTTTCGAAAAAGTGATTTTAAATAGATTCAAGTTTTTTTTTATCAAATTTTTGACTTTTTTTTTATAAAATGATAGACGTTGCCAACAAAAATGCACATAATTTTTTTGTAGAATTTCTTCTTAGGTTTAACTTAACTTTTATGATTCCACCAAATAAATTACCTACTTTGGATTTTTTAATAGTTGTTGTTACAATATTTTGTTAGATCCATGCAACTATAAAACAAATATGTACTTCCAAAAAATTGACTGGAGCAAAAAGATTTTTTGACTTAAAAAACTACAAAACTGTAAAATACTATAAGGACAAAACCATTCAATTAACTGAAATTTATAAACTTGAAAACGGTAGAAGCTGCTGTATATACAGGCCACAGAGCCCAGTCAAAATATTCTCCACTGATTGTTTAAAGTAAAGTCTTTTTCTAGTCCAAGATAAATCTAAGAAAATAACAATTTTATCAAGTTTACTGGAAACACCAAAATAAAACTGCAGTTTCTGTGATTTTTGATTTGAAATCGATAGTTTTAGTCAATTGACTGCAATTTCCAGTTTTCAACTTACTGCAAATTTTTTAAATTTATGATGGTTCACATTCAAAGTTCTGAACTATTATGTTTTGTCTTAATTTTTTTTTTGGTTAGATTGTCAGCAGTTAAATGAAGAAAAAGGTTTTTTTTTTAATTTTCCAATTTTATTATTTGCATAATCATTCCTGTTCGTGTTCATATTTCGTTTTTTGGTTTGGGGATTTCTTATAGAAGTCTTATAGAAACCATACTATTCAAGAAATTTCAAGCCTTAAATCCTGAAAAGAAAACATTCAGTTTCTACAATGATGAATTAAAACAATAAACGAGTCGTGTAAATATTTTATTTCTATAAGAATCTTTATAGAAGCCTTATAGACACCAGAACTTGCTAAATATTAAAATTAATAGCTTAACATTATGAACAGAAAAGAACCAGTTCCTAAAATAACTGATTTAATAAAAAAACACGATTTTAATAAAAAACATTGGAATCTTATAGAAACAGTTTGCCTTATACTAATATTAATAGTTTAAAATTTCCGTTTTCAAAATAACTGATTTTATTTACAGAAACAAAAAAATCTGGTGCTGGTTACAGGGTTGAATGACAAGACCCACTTTTCTAGAGTTTTCGGCATCGATTCAGTTTGAATACAAAAAATAACTGAAAGTAAAAATTCTAGAAAAGTGTACCTCATCCAGTTTTTCTAATTAATCAGTTTTTTTGCTCCTTTTTTCAAGTTTTATTTAAAACCAGTCATTTTGACATTTTAATTAGAAATCATTTTGACTAGGAGGCTCAACTTTGCCAGCCAAAGCACAAATCCTAGACTGCACAACTGCTACACTACAACAACATAGCCTAATAAGTTTTTTTTTTGTATTTCTTCGTATATCCAAGAGTTAGCATTGAATTTCTTTTTTCTTCGGAACTTGTGGATTACAAAGAAAAAAAATCCCTTTCGGTTTCAAATATCAATTTTCTTCCTTTTGCAACTGATAACCGAGCTGAAATGTCTGGCGTAAACGCCTCAAACTGTTCTTTCGCTCGTTTCGTTTCTTCCTTTTTGTCTGTGTCTATCTGTCTGTTGCTACATACTGGTTTACTTATATACGAGTATAAGTATATTTCCAACGCATAATGTTTTGGGGGGAATTTCATCATCATCGGGATATGAGTAGAGGTATCTATCAGCTGCAAAATCATCTTCAAGAGTGGACTTTGTGTTTTTCGTTTTTCATTTTTTGTTCGTAAAGAAGAATCAAGTTGAAGCTTATCGCGAAATTCCCACCTGAAGCCTTCAAGTTCTTTTTTTTTTTTACTTATATTTTGTATTTATTCTCGTTTTTGTATTGTGTTCTGTTATGTTACTTGGATTTTTGTTAATTTTATTTATTTATCTCTTTTGGCCTGTGCCCTTAAACAATATAACCAAAAACGAAGTCCATGACCTTACCATACGTCAAACTTATGGTCAAATCTGAAGATGTTTGTCCATGAGGTCTTATGAAATCATATAACTGAGCGCCGTTAAAGAACAAGAGGCGAGAATCATCATCATTCAGGGAGGTAAACAGAAAACACCACAAAAAAACAACAACAACTTCTTTTACAAACGAAAAAACAAAAGAACAAACATTTTTAAAGGGAATTTCGACTGGGTTTCAGCCCACTTTTTCTTCGTTTGAAGATTCTTTTAGCAAGCCTACAAGTTTGGTATATGGTGTGTATCTTCAAATAATATTCTCTCTAACCTATGCCGATGCCGCCCGCCTTAAGTTTTTGTTTGTTGGAGCAAAAAAAGAAAGATATTCTCAAAGAAAACTTCAAAATACTTGCAAAAAATGGGAAGATAAAGTTCACGAATATTCGCCCCTTGCTCTTCTCTTCCAATTTTGTGCCTTTAGAAACTAATAAACACTCTATACTTGATATTTTTTTTTGTTTCTGCTCCAGATTCTTTCAATATACAAGTATTTTCGCACGAAGAAGAAGAGTCTAAAATGTTCCTTGATTTTGTTCTGTGCGTTTGTGTTGGATTCTCTTAATAAACTTTGAGCTCAAAGCATAATTTCTGTAATTATTCAATTAGGAAGTCTCTCTAATTGATCGTAATACCATGATATAATTGATATTGTGAAAGATACGATGAAAGCTGAAAGAATGCATCCATGGAATGGGTCACAATGTTTATGTTATTGTGGAATCACAATTTTTTCTTCTGGCTGAATGTAGGTTGTTTCTGTGAGGGGCATTGAACTGTTTTCGTAGTTTTTATTTTTGTAACAAAAAGCAGAAGAAGGTACCTAAAATCTTAATGAAGCAATATTACTGTAACACCTAAGGGTTTTCAATGGTACCAGCACTGCATTGGTAATAGGGTGGTATTGTGTGGCACGACTAGCTCACGAAAGAACCCAGGCATATAGTAAACAGGAATGAAGAGTACATACATTTTTTCTGACTGTTCGGAACGAATAACTGACACTATTTCCGACAGCTGATAATTTGCTGTTGTTAGTCAGCAGTGATAGTTGATAGCTGCTACCTGTTGGTAAGAGTTAAACATTTTAAACTTTACCAGTCGCTGATAAAACAGTCCCTAAATGACGCTAGCAGACACGACATTTTGGTGGAGTTAAACCAAAACGATAGCAACGACTTCGTCAATTTGAGGCTAATAATGAGCTAGATCTTGAATTGGCAAGAAACTCTTTTTAATTGAAGAAATGCACATAGGAATCCATTGGATGAATTGACAATTTATCGTAGGATTGATAGGATTCACAGAATTCCTGATTTGACTCCAAATTGGCTCATGATACAACAAAAATTAAAGCAGAAACTATTACGTTGCAACCAGTTTACTTTTGACATAATTGAAGTTGTATCGAAGAGCGAATGACGTTCACTAGAGTTTATAATATTAAGGTACGAGAAATGGAGGAAAACATCGTCTGGAGTGTTTAAAATGACTTGAGAACAGAAATGTGAGCGTGAATTCGACCCTCGACGGATAGTGCTGTAGTGCTTTCATAAGTATACGAAACTTAGACTTGCATTTGATATCGTTCTAGAACTGTTCTAGAACCTCTTCTGCTAAGCTAAGCCTATTGAACATGCATCACTTGCCTCATCCAAAAAATTCTTCAACTTTATTTCTTCTAGTTGTAGTCGGAGCACAGTAAACCAGCACCAGTGCCAAAATGCAAACATCAAACTCCATAAAAATTTATAATCCATATCTCATGATGATACCTTCCTGTCTCTCACTCCGCTGCCTCTTTTAATCTTCCCTAGCTGACCTAAAACATTTCCAATAATGTCTCGAACTTAAAGCCTTCACCACTGCAACGAATCGCAATCATATAAAAACATCAACGCTCTGTCCCGGTACGTGCACGTTTGGTTCATGTCCACTACTTCCATCACTTGCGATGTTTTCGCGCGTTCGCAAGTTGATGGTGGCGCAATGCCATGCCACTCAAGACTCAAACACAACTACATGCGGCTATATGCGGGTGAGTGTATCACAATGTTTCTACGTGGTGCTGATATGGCATAAGTAGTTGTGAACTGTAGCGCTGCAGTCGTTTTGTATTTTTTTTTACTTTTTTTTATGGAATGAGACTCACAAGTCTTGTTTCTAAAATTTATTGATAGTGGGCGTGGGTTTCCTAATTGAATTATGCCATACTCACAACGGGGGGCAACAAAATGTGTTGTGGGCTTACAATTGTTTATTTTTATTTTTTTGTTCGTTTAACTTTTTATTGTGTTCCTTTATAAGTTCTATATTGTTTGCTGAAAGTATATTCTGAAGTAGTGTTTTATAGTGGAGAGTGTGTTTGTCGAACAACAACCAACTCCTGAATTTTGTGTTGCAATGTCTCTATTTCGCATCCAGGTAAGAGTTCGCGCCTTTAAAGAGTTAGGCAACTACCTACCCTTGCGTGGAAGTTTGTGGTTGATTTTTTTGTGTTTAAACAGGCAAACCGGGAAACAAACCTCAATCGAAATGATTCATTGTAATTTTATTTACGAGTAAGTTTTATTCGATTGCAAAAAGGAAGTCAGTCGATAGATGGAATATGGAAAATGTTGTCTTATTTGGTTGTTCAACTCGACAAGCGAGGGTTTCTTAATATTTTAAGGGGATATTAATGTGTTTAAGGGTAGGTTTCGGTAAACACACGTGCTGCAACAATTTTTGACAGAAACAACAACTGAATTATAATATGATTTCGGGGAACAAATTGAGTTAATGGTAAATAAGGGTTGAGATATGGGATAGTGTATAATAAGGATTGCATATTCTCAAGTGTTTTGTTCTGTTGGACACTTGAATAGAAATATGAACGAAAGATAACACCAAGGAGGTTAAAAGGTTAGACAATTGTAATCGATATACACTTTTCTTGTATAATAAAGTCACGGGTATACTTTTATTCAACCATACGATACAACGAAAAATCCTGCTTCGAATGAATTATGGTTTTTGGGAGTTTATAATTTAAACCAGTAAAGAAGTTTATTGCTTACAAAGTAAACAAGTTGGTTTGTCTAATATGACAACGTTTTCATTAAAATTTATGTTTTATTTGTTGATTATGCTAGAAAACAAATCTGATCCTTAGGTTTAAAAAAATAAATCTAACTTTTCTTATTGAATAGCTGGCTCCGATACCGCACAGTACGCACAGGCTATCCGTAAAAAAAACGTATATGTGTCTATACCAATGCCATCAGCTTTCGGTGCATTTCTGTTTTCAGTGCATCATCCCAAAGCTCGCTTCCGTGCATCATCCCAAAGCTCGCTTCCGCACAGCAGGTTGGCGTGTTTTGCTGTCTCATCGGAAGTCTCCGTTCACTCGCGGATGGTCAACCCATGTTTGACATCAGCCTAATGACAGTGTGGTAAGAACTGCAGTATTTTTGTCATTGCAGTCCTTTAACTTACAAAAGTAGGTACTTTGGCTGTAAAACTACAGTCAGCAGCCAGCACTAAAATACTGACTGAAAAGTTAATAAAAGCAGTAATTGAACTGCAGTACTTTTTGACTGGTTTAATTCTTTTAGTCAGTACTGTTTTGTTTTAAATTTAGCCAAGCGTTCTACCACACTTCCATGTCACTTTCTTGTAGAAATATAGAGCTCTGAAAGTAACTTTAAGTTAAAAGAATACAAAAAAAGAGAACCGTACAATAACTTTCTGCTAACTGGAAGCCTTAAAGCAGTCAAAAACTAGGTAGGTACTGCAGTTAATTAACTTTTAGTCAATTAACTGCTTTCATTAACTGTACAGTTAGAATTTTAATACTGACTACCAACTGCTTATTTTGCAGATATAGTAGTAAGTAGCAGTATTAATTTGCAGTAAATATTAAAGCAAATTAATTGCAACTGAATTGAATTTATTAATTCAGCCTTTTACACCGCTGCTGATCAAGGATGCTGAAGTCACTTTGTTCCCAGAAGCTCAACTTTCTGTCGATTCTTTTTCCTAGGTATTTTACAGCGTGCTTACTCTTTATTACCTCCGTGTCGATGCATCATAGGGATTCATTTCTCTGCAAGCAGCACTATTTCGGTTTTTTCAGTAGCCAGAGACAACCCGTGTTCATCGAAGAATTGGTTCTATGCATAACTTGGTCCAGTTTTCTCTACGTACTTTCAGCCACAGGATTTGCATATCCAACTAGAAATAATTCCTCAGGCAAATATTCCAGAGGTCTTATCCGAGAATACATAACTTGGCTGCACCTGTTCCAGTGGCTTATCCAAAAAATAAATCGGGAGGGGGGGGCTCGAATATCTGAGTTTGCGGCTAATGAATATCCTCTGAATTAAATGAAAATCATTTGCTGGAAAGCTAATATAATTCCCGCAAAAGTTTTTCATTCGTAGAAATTGTATTACATTTGATCCAAATTGTTATTTTATTACAGCAAACATAATGCAAAACAACCCATTTGTTTGGAGCTTATTTCCATCAGTTGACTGGGGCAAACGAAAATGCTTCCCACATCGAAACACATTTTGGTTTACTTGAAAATTCTATTGTATGCAGCAACCAAAAGAATAGTTTGTGAAGAACCTCTCCAGAAAGTAGTTTGCGGCAAAGAAATACTATTCATTTACAACAATTGACTAAAGGAACAAATTTTCTTAATAATTGAACCTATGTGTTTGGTGTTCATATGCATTCCAAGCTACACAAAAGTTATTTAGTTCGTGGTGCGATGGCATCAACCTTGGTTTGAAATCGAGAGGTTTCAGGTTGAATCACTGGTGTTAAGCTCAACTTTGTTGTTTTATTTAGTTGTTCATATAAATTGTTTCACCGAAACGAATTCAGAAGAGTTTGCTGGAAACGAATCTGAAAAATTCTGTCTAACAAACGAAAAGTCGTTTGATGCAAACTATTCATTTTCTCATTTTGCTTACATGTATTCAAAGCCAATCATAAATTAAACAGCCCGTGGCAGAATAGCAATATATTCGCTTCTCAAGCTTAACTCCCAACAAGTCCCTTCTTTCGATATTTTTAGGCTCAGTATTGATATCGTCGTTTATGTTGAAGTTTCACATTTGAAAATTCGATAACTTTTGTTGGAGTCAAAATTATTTATTGAAATGTTTAAAAAGTAAAAGTTTGAAACTAACAGTGTATCTATACCTAATTCTTTTTCAATTTAAGATTACCCTAAAAAGATCAATTTTTTTAAATGTATCGTAGAAAGTAGCATAAATCAGAATCGCCAAAAAAATAAAAAAAAAAAACAATTAAGTTAAAAAATGTGTACGTTTACAATGTTTCAGCGACAAAAAGTCTATAATAGTGAATATGAACGTTTGTAGTTATAAAACAGTTTTGCATTCAAAACATTAAAATTCAATGCCATCAATTGTGCTCATATATTCGTGTGTAGGTGTATCTGCATGTGAATCATTTTTTAGCTCGTCATGCATCCGTTCTCAGGTTCTCACGCGTAAATATAACTTTATACCAACAGCAACCTCTTCACATGCGGTATTGTTTTTTTAAAAGAGAAAAAAAAAACCGAACAAAAAACAAAACAACACGAAGTTTTAACCACTGAAGTAAAAAAAAAAAATATAAAAATATAATAACAATAATTTTGTTACCATTCTCATTCAACCGAAAAAACCAAAACTCAACTTCGGTTCTAACAAAACAAGTTGAAAAAAAAAAATAGATTTTCCATCAAAGTCACATCATCATCATCATCATGATCGTCGTCGTAGTCGCAACAACAAAAGAAAAATATTATCATGCGATGGAAAAAACATGAAAAAAATTGTTTCCGCACTTGTCACACGAAACTGCACGCAATAGCTGCTACTGTAGTATATCTTCCATACCCAGTACCCACCTTTCTCAACACGATTCTTAATCAAAAAGTATCTATACGAAGCAGAAGTTGAATATTTCAAGGAGAACTTCTTTTTTTGTATTTTTTTTTTTATTAGAGAGGAACTGTCATGTCCACCCTAGAGATACAATATAAAAAAAAAAAAAAAAACAAACTCAACGGATGACTAAATTCTTTTTATTTATCGTTCCGTCTAGCGATTCATAAATTTGTGTATCTTTTTATCTAATAATTGTATCTGCGGTCACTTGGTAGCTTCTTTGGGTGTTTTTGGGACCCTTTTTTCCACTTCGACGTTTGACAAATTTATACTTAGAACGTCTCTCTGTTAACAGAGACGTACCCCTGCTCACCACAGCCCAGTGTGGTACCTTCTCAAATGAAATGAGTTGACAAAATGTATCTAACAATGGAAATCTGTCACAGTTGCTTGAATCTGCAGTTTATCTAAATATCTAAGTTTGAAAACCCAAAAAAAAAAAAAAAAGGAAGGGGAAAAGTTTTGAAGTTTTTTTTTTTCTTTTTTTTTGATTTCATGAATGTGATTTTTTTTGTAGTCGTTGTTGTTGTTGTTGTTGTGACTGTGACGATATATTACCTTAAAGGCTATAACCACATTTAATTCCCAAACTAAATTGGGCAATTATATTAACCACGTTCTCATAGTTGTAGCTTATAGGTACTCTTTTCTAAAAAAAAAAAAAAAACAAAAGATAATGATTGTAATTTTTGGTTATGCGCGTTTTTATTATGTGTTTGATGATGTTTTTGTGTTTTATTTATTATGTGTGTGTGTGTAGAAGCTATTTCCCTCAATCATAATAGGCAAATTATTGTTTATATGACAAAAAGTCACAGCATTTCATTATACAATAATAAAAGGAGACATTCAACAGTGCGAATGAAGCTCCATTTCCATGGTTTTAGCTTTTTAGCATAAAGATATATAAGTTTTATGGGAGATGTGTGTATTTTTTTTTGTAATTTATGGACAGTTAAACACACTATACGGTTATGTGCACTTTCATTGTTGAAAAACAAAATTAAAAAAATTGTATTTAAGGTCTAATAGAGATGTTAAGAGATTAATGTTTTGGTTAAGCATGTTTACCTGGTTATTCAGATTTCATATTTTTTTTTTTTTTTTTGTAGGTTAATTTTTCTATTTTTTGTAATAATAAATTGCATGTTTGGAAATTCATCATCATTATCATCTTTTGGATGAAAGAATGTGTTTATATTTATTTTCCTCGGTTGGATGCTTAGCTTTAGAAATATTTTGTCTAATGTTAAACAAATAGGAAAAAAAAAAAACAAAATAATAATTGTAATTATTTCAACACAAAATGTGACTATTCAATGGTTGGATAGAGTTTAACTATTATTTAACATCCGTTAAACTTTTAGTTTTGTCATTATCATTGACAACTTGATTTTCGAAGTTTGAAGGTGTTTTTTTTTTTGTATTTTAAAATTAATTTGTCAATGAGAAGTTTATAGGTTATTTCTGGAAATGAAAACAAGAAAATAATACAGAGAAATGTGCTTATAAAAATGGCGGGGAAATTATTTACAACCAATATTACCTTCTGGCGATGTAGAACTTTCTAATTTTTAATTGAATTTTACAGTTGACCAGTAGGTGTCTCTCTTGATATTTTGTAATGAGGAATATACCAATACCTATGTATACAAAAAAGATACAAAAATGAATCCTGCTCGAAGTACCAATATTAATTTATACTTTTTTATTCCCTTCGGGAAGTTGTCTGGCTAGGAATTAATTTGTTTGACTCTTCTTCGTAGTTAATATGACTGTTCCGTTGCTGATTCTGTGTTTTCTTAAAACTTTTGTAACCACTTCTTTTCTATTTAATCCCATTTTTGTTTAGTGAAATATTTATTAAACGAAGACCTTTGCATTGGAACTTTTGTATGTTTTTGGTATTTGTTTTCTTTGTACATCTCCATAACTGGATGTCCGTGTCATATGTCCAAACACACTTTATAGTACTTGTTTATAAGCCATTATTTTGTTTTGGATAGATAAATCAAACACTGAGAGAACAAATCGATTGCGCCAAACGAAAAAATTGCCCACACGACTTTTTCATTTGCTGGACAATTATTTGGCGTCGTTTGCTGCAAATTGGTAAATTCGTTTGGGTTGAACACTTTCTGCGAAGAAACAAAAAAAAAAAAAAAACGGTTTAGCGTAACACTTGTGATTGAACTGGTAACCTATCGCTTGCGAAGAGAGTATCTTGTCATTCCGCTACGGACTGTGTAACTAATGATTGACTTAGAATGCATACAAACAAAATAAGAGTACGAATAGTTTGCGTCAAACAACTTTTCGGTTGTTGGATAGTAATTTTTTTACTTCAACTTCGTTTGCAGCAAACTCTTAAATTCATTTCGATAAAACAATTTATGCAAACGAATAAATAAAAAATGATTGAACCTGTGACCTCTCGATGTTGGAAGCATTTTCGTTTGCCGCAATCAACTTATCCAAACGAATGGGCTGTTTTGCATTATATTTGCTGTTATAAAATTACAATTTGGGTCAAATGTAATACAGTTGCTACGAATGAGCGAGGATTGTATTAAATTTCCAGCAAATAATTTTCATCTAATTCAAATGATATTCATTAGTCGCAAACAAAAACAAAAATATTATTTCTCTGAGTGTTGGTACTAAATTTTTGAAACAAATATGTATAAGAGAAACACAAGAATTGCTAAATTTATAAAGAAAACTAGTAAAATTTGTAGCGTACTCATGACTATTATAATGGCTTCTACGACACACACAATTTCACTGCAATTTAATGGCTTCTGGTATCAATGATTAAATGATTTTGACCATTAAATCGTCAGAAAAATTGTAGATATTCATTATATTTGTTTTTGCTGCTTGTTTTTGCTCAAAAATTAAATAAAAATTATTACTTTTTAGAACTTTTCCTTTCAAGTCATTTTAGGTTATTTGGCCGTATTGGCACAAGGTAGAGCTTGATTGTCGTCAGTGAATATATTAACTTTGTTTAATTTTCTATTCGTAAAGCTTATATAAGTACACAGATTTTGTTTCTTCCAATTTCTAACTGGGTCGACTACATTCTGGAGTTTTTCTGTTCATTTGTCGGGTACCAGTATTATCTGCAAATGTAGCAATGATGGACGCGTTTTTTTAGATTTCTTGGTCTTCTCTGGAAGATTTATGAGAAAGTTATCCAGTAGACAGCTGACATAGTCAATTTTGTAATTTATCAAAACACATTTTGGCATCAATGCTAAAAAAATAATGTTTGGAACGCACAAAAATTAACTTTAATTGTTTTCCGTATCTAGTATCTAAACTATTAAAATGTGCACCTGCCAAATCAAACAGAAAATATAGATATGTATTTCTTTTTCTCGTTTAGAAATAAAGACTTTTGAAACCTTGCGAAGGTAATTAGTCTAGACAACAAAAATACCTAATTATATCTAAAGTTGAACTTCCTTGAAACAAAAATAAACCAAAAATAAAACTCATCATAGACAGATGTTGAAGTTGATGAACATATTTTTAATGATGACAACAACAACGATGAATAAATTCGATATTGTTAATTCGATGCACAATCGTTAATTAAACCCACACAATCCATTCATCCTAATTTTGAATTCCAAATTGGCATTTGTCATTTGTATTATAAAAACAACAACAACTACTACTAAATGATGAGCCGACATGAACGACACAGGACAGTAACTTTTAACCCTCTTGTAACAACATATACGCAAACATATGTCTCATATTATATTATAAATTCTTTGAACATTGATCGAATTGCAGTTTGGTATATTTTCAAAACTTGTCCAGAATGCTACAGGTTCTTGTTTAATGTATCTACGACTCAAGGATAACCCAAACACAACACAACACCAGAACAGAGAATACAATGAAATAAATTTTAATTGGATGAAAAAAGGATCAAATTTTAACCTCTGTGTAGTGTATATAACCCACACCATCATGAACATAAACATACATACATTATATTTCACTATATTTGTTTGAGGGCAAAATGAGATGCGAGAAGTCGACTTATATTGCACATCACGCACAACATTCGCAAAATCCTGATCTCTGTGAAATTAGAGGAATAAACAGTTACAGAGTGTATTACACTCTTGCCGAATAACGGGTATGAGGGTTTTTATAGATTTAATTTAAGAAGAAACGAGTTAAATATGAAATACTGGAAAAATTAAATTAGGGCATTAACGTTCCTGATTTACATGAGTGCAAATCAATATTATTTTTGTTGACATAAGACCGTCAGAAAAGGCAGAGATGGCCTTGAGGCTAAAATCATTAATAAACTAACACAGATAAGTAAAAAAGCTAGCGTTTGGGTTTCTGCACCTTCTGCCACTCGACTAACATATGAATTACCTTGTATCTTTCATTATCTTAAGACTGTTACATTGTCAAACCCTTTCCTAAGTCTCAATTCTCACCTTCGTAACCTAAGTCTGGTTGGGACATAAGCTTCTATCACAATCAAAATAACTGCCCCCTTAGCATATAGTCTTTTGCTAGTTTTGTTCGATTTCATTCGTTTTTTTTAAGCTAGGTCCAGGTCCTCCAGCACTTTGCGGGCTGTCAACACATCCTCTGTGTTGAATTTAAAAACTTTTTTGAAAAGAAATTTTGTGTTAAACCGTTCAATTACCATTCGAGTACTGAGCAGCGATACCACTTTGCTACAATTGTAGTAGATTTGCTACAATTTGTCAAAAATGTTCAAAATCTACTGCGTACTGCGCACCATTATCAAAATATCGAAATCTACTACATTTTAAAAATCTCTATTTAAACCTTCTTCAATTTTATAAAAAAATACGCCAAAATCTACTCCTTTTTTCTCTATTTCACTCTGCATACTGTATGTTTCCCCAGAATTTCCATAAAAATTAATAGATCGGACCAAAACCCATCGAGAAACTGCTACTTTTTTTTGTGTAAATTAGTGGAATTGAAGAAAAAAGTTCAACAAAGAGAAGAATGATTGAAATAGTAATATTTCCGTTCAAAACTTTACTGTCTGCTTAATTTAAGGAAGTAGCGATAGTCGTAAGTATAATTTTTCGTTTTATCTCAGTTTAATCAAGGATCAGTGAGTAGATCAATTCTTGAAATCTAAGGTTTTAACATTTTTCTGAAGAATCCATTTCCTCTCATTTTGACTAACTTGCATCAAGTAAGGCTGCCAAATTCTTTTACATATCAGGGTTTGAGAGGAATTTTTTTTTCGACTTTACATCGAAGATTTCAAAGTTAGAAACAACAAACTAAAATTTTAAAACCATACAAATGCAAACGTTTACAATATTCTTTCTACTATCTTCAATAGTTCGATTCTTAAAAAGAGGATGAATGCCTCTTGCTCGTTTGTTCCTGTCGGCTAATAAAACAATTTCTATGCTATATATCTCTTATACTTCCTATAATTTCTTCATCCGGCACTTTGATATCCCCTTTTTTCATTATTATCTTCAACCAAAGTTATTTCATTTTTCAGTCCATTAATTTCGAACTTGAAGTATTTCACATTTTACAGCATAATATGACTTACGGAAAGGAATGAACTCATATTATAAAATTTCTCATCCTCTTTACGATTATTTGAATGTCTTTACAATCTCAATGAAAACTAGAGAATAGGTATAGCTTACGAAACTATCTCAAGTATTCCACTTATGCTTACACGATACTCAAAATGCAAATATTTATACAAATAAAAAAATGCATATATGGCAATGACAGCTCTAGTACAGTAGCAATATCCTTTCCTCTCACTCTTTCCTCTTCTCTCACTCTACTTCATTTATTACCAATCGTCGTATTATAACGAGAAACGCATTAAATTTGTTCTATGGTAATTCAGTTTGCATAATAAAATTGTATTCCACGGGCAACTTGGTACCAAAACAGCAAACAAAAAAAAAAAAAAAAAGATACACAAACTATCTATGGGCTGTGGTGCTCTCTGAACTAAAGTATCTATACTCTGATACTGAACTCAACAAAATTTTATGCAAAAACGAAGATTTATTACCTTGGCCCAGACCAAGGTGTATTCACTTTGGCTCTATATGAATTAATGAATGAAAATATGTGCTAGTTTGTAACGTTGCGTTATATAGATGTGTACCAGTTGTGACTCACCGGGGAAGCAGTATATCTACGCGAAGGTACGAGTACCTTAAACACCAAAACGAACTTGAATATTGGGAGAAAATCGACATTAGCGAAATTATTTGCTTCTGCTTTTCACCCGACTTCAAATCTACGTTTCTTCTAGTTTCTAGGTATCTTTGCATCAAAAATACATACTTTTTGCGTTTTGAAAGACAAACAGCATCCTACTCAGATTTACGACCATTTTTGGCAGAGAGTAAAGGAGAAAAGCATTCTATTCATAAATCTGTTTAGCAATCAACATAAACACTGACAGTTGATTATCGACGTTTGGGTTTATCCTCTAAAAAGGGATTACAGATGATTGGCTATGAAAGTGGCGCCCAACGGAAGACTCTTGTTTTCTATTTCAGGTGTTAACTATTTGCAGCTCATTTTGATGTCTTTCTTTAGTATTGTTGTCTTATAAGCATAAGTTTTATGACTCACCATCATGTTGTTTATGAAATTTTGTAGAAAGAAACATTGAAAGACTGGCAATTATGATGGCTTTTTTGCAAGCCATCCTGTTCCATTCAATGTAAATTAATGGTAATGCTTTTTTTTCTTGTTGTTTTTTTTTTTCTTCTGTCTTGTCACTTATGGTTAATAATTCTTTTTGTTTGCTTGCTTCAGCACCTTTGGCCATTATAAGCATTAGGAACAACAGGTGCTTTTTACCAATGTGTGTGATTTTTTTTTTTTTTTAAATGAAAAAAAAAAACTAATGTCTGGTCATGGGGTAATAAATTGCAAATGCAAAACCGTATAATGCGAACAAAAAATAAAAAAACTTAATTCATTTAAAAATAAAATTATAGTAACTATTTCTACGTCTGCCGCGCCATTAATCAAGTTGAAATCGCACATTTAACAAGCTAAACCACCCAAAGCAAAATGATAGTTTTGTTGAGATAAGATTTTTTTAAAAAAATATTTTAATGTGCGACAACACAATCACTTCACTTTATATCTAATAAAAGTCATAGTTTTTTTTTGAAAAAAAATAAAAAGCAAATGAATATTAAAATGAATTAAATTTATTTAAATGACAGTTTTGAGACAATAATTCACCACAACAATAATATATTGTCTTATTGTATTATTATAATATTTTTTGAACTAATAAATTTATTTAGACATTTATGATTATTGTGTGTGCGCTTACAACAGGTGTTTAGCTGCGAATGAATATAGTAATTGACGGTTTATGAAATATGCATGCAACATTTATTTGACTCTGGGGTCGAGCTAATATGGTAATTTTGGTTTAACGACAGTTTTGACAAGCTTAATATTAAATGGGTCTTGAGGCGTTTTTTTTTTGAATAAGATGATTTGTGGCCTTTTTTTTATATATAATTTGAATACATTAAAATAATGAAGAATTTTTGTTTGATCTTTTGGATGAAGGTAATTCGCATTGTATGCTTACCTGAAATTCCAAACTATGTATTTTTTTTTATGTATATTGTATTTTTCAAAAAAAAAAAAAAAAAAAAAAAAATGGCACTTCATTTTAAAAACCACATCAAGATAACAAGAGTCTCCCGTTGGGCGCCACTTTTGAAACTAATCATTTTAAATCATTCTTAAAGGATAAAATCAGCTTCGGTGATAATCAAATTCACACAGTGAGGCATGTACCTACATATCGATTCGTGATACAAAGGTTATTTTCAAAAATATAGAAGTTTTGGGGAAAATGTTGATTTTCTCAATTCATTTGGTTTAAATTTATACGACATGCAAGTCTTTATTTCAAGATTGATGAAGGTAAACTAAAAATAATCGTTTAGATATTTATATGTAATTTTTTCTGTGTATTTACAAAAATATGTGAAATATAATGAATTTTTATTAATAAATATTATTTTAATTTTTAAATTATTTATTTCATTCGGGTAGCACAAATAAATGTTGAGGTAGGTACCTACCTTACAAAAATTTAATATTTTGCTTTTAAAAATGCATTAAATAGCGTTCCCGGAAATGATGAAGGCATAAGAAAATGATGGATATGTTCCAAAAGACCCAAAACGACTGTGGTGGTCTTAAAACTATGTTTATCTGAATTATGCATTATTATATTATGTTTTATTCCTTTTAAAAATACATTTTTCTGCTGAAACCTACGAAATACATATTTTCTCCTACTTTGTACAAGTTTTTTTTCACTAATTTTATGATAAAACACCATATTCAAGCCATATTTGCGTTAAATTCTGACTTAATATAACAAAAATATTCAGATTCGTTTCGAGAATACTGTATAACTAATTCATAGCCTAAAAGCGTTCGCGAAAATTACGTTTTGATCATTATTATCGTGTATTTTCCTTCTTACAAAATCAAACCAAATAAATTTGAGGTTTTGTTGTAGTGATCTTGGTTTTACATCATAATATAGACAGAAAATTATAATATTAATCTTTATTAATCCCAAAACAGGCGTTCCCGGGATAACGCAATGTATATTCCTTATATATCAAATGGAACTTCAATTCCAGAAGTAATTTAATTTATAGTACAGGTAACTAAATTTATTTGGTTCTAGTGTTTTTTTTTACGGAAGCGTTCCCGGAATGATTTTTCGGGTATATTACATCGAATAAAACAAAAACTAACCCTGTTTCAAGCAAAGTTCATACATTAGGAGATTCGTCTCAGTTATATTACATACGTCAGAAGTGAATATCATTTAAAGATAATTTTGATTTAAAAAAAAACCTGGACATCGAATTTTCGAGCTCCATGATTTTGGCCCTTATAAATCAATTCAAACATATTCCCACGTTCCTTTTAAAACATACTTACAATTTTTTTTAAACTGTCAACTATCTTGAGTAGCCACATGAAGAGGACACAGCTATTCGTCTCTTAGTATAAATTTTCTCAAAAAAACAAACATTCAATCGTATTTACAAATTGTCCCGTTCTCCTTTCGTCTTGAAGGTATCTTCCAAAGCACATTTTAAGTGATGCATCAGCCAGCGATGTATTTTTGAAAGCGCATTTAATTACTCACAAATAGATGAAGTTCGTCGCGTCTATCTATCATTAAACTTAGGTCGCGTCATTGTCATATCTCATCAGACCATCATCAATTCAAGAACACACATCACATCATCTATCTATCTCATTTATGTATTTATATGAATGTGCTTGCTGGCCAGCATTGACATTCAGATAGATCTTGAAGTAGACGCGTTTTGTGAAGAAATCAACGAAATGAAAAAAAGCCGTTCATAACCTGTCCATCATGTCGAATCACATTAAACCCGCACTTACAAATAAAAAAAAAAAAAAAAAAAAAACAAGTAAAGCGGTTCATGTCGTAGCTTTTCGTGCGTAGCGCGCGATTGCGATACACGCAGATACACATGTAGCCCGTATATCCGTTGTGTAGTTTGTTTTGTGTCCTCAGCGTGGCATGATTTTGATTAACCTTTTTCGAATGTTTACATCAAGAGTAGTTGTTGTTGGATGGTGCTACTAGATATGTTTTTTTTTTTTTAATTTATTATTCTGCATTGGCTACAAAATAAAATAGATTGAGATTGTATGTGTTTTAGAACTGATTTTTTGTTCGCTTTGCTTTTAATATCACAAAACTGGAGAAGCTTTAGCTTTGCGTCAGCATTACACACGTCATCCATCATCATCGTTTCGAGAAAATCAGGGAAAACGCGAATAAATAAAGGTACCATAGAGAAAAATGCCTAGCAGTTCAAGCGGTATGACTGCGGCAGTAGCTTCGGCGGCATGCACCGAGATCACAAGAGAGTGCATTCATTGTAGGTATATGAGGGCCATAAAAGTGAGCAACCGAACTTCAGCAATAAAGTGTCTTGGATTCTTAGAAGTTTTAGTTCCTGAGTTGGAATTTTTTTTATTGCATTTTGTTCTTCTTATTTTTTTTTTTTTTTGTGTATTTCAGTTAATTATTGTGAATAGAAGAGGTAGACACGAATTGCATAATCTGCCAACCGTGAAAGGGAAATATTTGCCATATAAATGAGATTATGCATTGGATTGATAAATTCTAAACCTTGACTTTTTTCTCTTTGAAGAAAGCAGCTTTTTGTTGGTTTGGTTAAATTAGGCTTAAGTGAGCTGAGAACATGGTGATGTTGAGCTTAAAACTTACCTTACACGTTACAACAACGCTCCCTACTATTTAGAGATTTGCATTCAAGCAAATCTGACCTCAATACTCCATTCTTCATCTTATTCGTACGGAAACCATCAATGTTTGTCAGATTGTTATTTAGTAACGTTTTAAAGTCTTTAAGGCTGAATTTATGTCAATGGAGGAAATCCGCACGATACTCAAACACCAAACAATACCGAAGAACAAATATTTACAATGCTAGGAACTTGCAGAAGAACTGCCAAAGCAGGAATTAGCCTAGATTCAATAGGGCAGCAAGACTGCTAATTAGCTACTGGCTTACATTTAACACCTTATCATTCGTGCCAATGTAATTCGTCGTCAGTAAATGAAAGCTTGAACAGAGACCACTTGTAGTATTTGTAGCTGACAGTCTTACGGTCAGTAACCTTCAGGAGACTTGGTTAGTTGGAGATTGATTGGACTCTTTCTGTCGTCCTATAGTTTGGTCGGTGTCTTAATCACTATGAAAGACTATTAAAGACTCAATAGTTCAAGTGGTTTTATGGTAAGAATTCTGAAGAAAGTAGTGGACCTACAAATTTGCCAGAAATATGTACAGTTTGTATAAATTGGAAGTTGTGGGAAACTGTCTCCCAATCAGTCCCATCATTTATGCACCAAGTCCACAATTCTTCTATCGAGCAAAACACAAACAAAAGTAACTGAGCAGGTTTTAATTGTGGTCAGAAGTCTCTTTCGATCACTAATCAAAGAGATTTTCTCCAATTCACCAAAACTGTACTTAGACCGTTCCACAAAATATTAAGGTCACACGAGTTATTGTATCAATATGGCACTTACTAGTGGTAATTAAACTGCCTTTTTTATACCTACTTACCTTCCAAACTGAACTGCTTACCCTGACTTTAGTAAGAAGATGTCGCTACCTTAGATTAACACTTTTAAGTAGCATCTGCTAACAAATTGCGAATCATGCCATAAAATTATAACTTCGTCTGTCGGAAAATTGAGGCCCAACACCCTTCGCATCACCTCACCACCGACGCCGGTACATAAATGAACTAATGATCTCTTAAATAGAATCAGCGATACAGCTTCTAAAGTTTGTTTACAATTTCCTCTTGTTCTTTGTTCTGTGAGTAGTTGAGAAGCAAATGTTTTCACTTTTTACCAAAAATTATGCTTGCTTTCTGGAAGGAATAAAACCACTATTTAAAAATATTCCAACAAATCAGAAGCTGTGCTGATGAAAGCTTTACGGAAGGTCTTCCTTTTATAGAACTTTATTTCTATTGCCATTTAAATCTCGTTGCATCAAATATGTGTAGACTTCTTCGAACTCTCCAAAAACGTTTGCTCAGTCTAGAAGCCTCTTTATATGCATTTAAAATTTTCCCAAAAAAGAATAAATTGTGTGTTCAAAAATCAATAAATCTAAAAAAAATGCGCTCTACTCATTGTTAAAATGTCATGATGCCTCTCATCTATGCGGGTATAAACATCTTGTTTACAGCCACCACTGACAGCGCACATCATTCAACATCAGTTCCATAATTATTGTGCTACTATTTGACTCAACCAAACGCCTTTATGGATCATAAGTTCACAAGCCTTATCCAATGAATCTTCATTAACACGTCAATTGATCTTTGATTAAACCCAATACCCTACCCCATCAACAACGGAACGCACAACAGAGTGCAGTGATGCTATTGATATTATATGGATGGCCCCAAGAGAGTTCCATGTGGTCTATGGAATCCCTCTTATTGAAATACCATTCAACAGCGATGAAGAAGAATAACAACAACAATGAAGAAGAAGCAACAGAAGTGAAGACCAGCAACAATTGTATTTCAGGGATTAATAGATGATCCCGAGTGTCGATCGGTGTTGGTCGTCATTCTACTCGTTGTACTCGTATTGACTTACACTCTCTTCGAATCTTCCAGCAAAGATATTTAAAAGAAGATTATATCTTTGCCATCTCACACAACTTACTGACCAATCGACCGATAATTGTTGTCGATATCGGAAATTCTTAGTCTTGTGTTGTAAGTTGCAGTAACAACAGCAGAGAGTTAAGAAGTCTGCCGCATTCAGACACTGCGTAAATAGTTTGGCGTACGAATACGAGCGATCACGGTACGGACATGTACTTAGGCCGACCAGTTCAACTTCACCTCTGGGGAGGGTCTGTATAGATTGTTTTTGTTCGTTTTTACTTTTCCAGCCCGTGGTGATGGTTGGTGTGGTGGTGGTGCCAACTTACAAATTGTGTACACATCATAAAGTTGACTGGGTGCGAATGAAAAACGCATTCAGTGTTGCACGTTTGTTAAGGTGATGTAGGCTTAAATAGAAGTCTTCAAATAGAAGGGAGGGGAGTAGGGAGGATAATGTGTGTGTGTATGTACTTGCTTTGGATAGAATCACATTGGATTGTCAGGGAAATGTTGGGATTTTCTCCAACATTTTTGTTCACTTGGTTGGAAGTATTTTTTTTTTGTTTTCAAGAGTTTTGTATTGCTTTTTTGCAATGTCTTATAGGCGACCGATGACGAAGACGATGAGCACGGCTCCGAGGGAGTTTGGTGCCGCTTCATAACTTTCAAATACCTGTCAAGTGTTTTGATCAAAGCCGCACAAATCACACGTTGTTATAATGGCGGGATAGGAATAACTCGATGGTCAGATGGACAGAAGATGCATATGTAGTGATTGTGGCAAAAAGCAGCAACAATAATAATAATAATTGCTTCAGGCATCTTCCACTTGGCGCAGGTTCACATGTTAGTTGTTTTTTTTTTTTATATTACTTTCAATAACAGTTAATGTGGGAGCTTAAGGTGGGAACTTAGAAGTGAGTGAAATCCTAAGGCTTTTTTTTTTAGAAAAGGTTGTTTTCAATCGAAGAAAAAAATAGTTACGTTCCAAAAACTATATATGGTTGTCCCATAGAAAGAAAAAAGAGGCAAGGCTTTACAAGATAAAAGAGTTAGAAAAATGATTACAAAGGAATGTTAATTGTTCGCTGTAAGTTGGAAATCAATAACTGATTAAGCTCAGAAGTCTGCTGTACACAAAAAACTAGCAGGCGATGCCAACAAGTGGCGTCTTCTTTCAGAATCTTCTTGCTGATTTGTCTCCAAGTTCCCAGTTCAACTTGAAACTAAAGAAATGTTTTATTTTTAGTTGTAGAGTTGACTTAGTTTTTCTTTTGTTAACTTAAAGGCCTAAGTAAGTCTCTGCATTACATTAAAGCCGTCAGCTTTGATATCCTACAGCTTTCTATTGTCTCTTAAAAATCTTCAGCTTAGCTTTGAATAGCTGCAACAGGTAATTGGTTTCTAAACGAACAAATTTTTGTTGTTGAAAGAAGTTTTTGAAATTGCAAGTCACTAGCATCTAGGGGACTTGATCATCTTACTGTTGATCAAAGTGATCAAAGCTGCGATAGATGCCACGCATTCAACAAGTTTCCTGAATGGCCGAACGTTCCGAGGAGCCAACAAATACTCAGACTGCCAAATATCAGTAGTTTTGGTGACCTCGTCGCCCTAAATCCTTCAAAAAATCCAACAGTAGCATTAAGTACAGATGATCAGTAAAATCTGTTCCAGCTTGCTATCAGAAGTGTTGCTTCTGGGGAAGAAAGAAGGGAGAAACACCGATTTCTAAGAAGGAAGAATAGGTAACACAGAAATTTCTGTCAAAGGGTGAAACGATCTGCTTAAGGATATGTATCAGCCCACAACAAAAGCTAGTCGTGAATGAAAATGGGAATACTGTACGAAATACCCAGTCGGTGCTGAGGATCCGGAAAGAAAACTTTTCCAAACCTCTAAACTGCGAAGACAGTC
Source organism: Meliscaeva auricollis (assembly GCA_948107695.1). NCBI lineage: Eukaryota > Metazoa > Arthropoda > Insecta > Diptera > Syrphidae > Meliscaeva > Meliscaeva auricollis. Next base: position 71,290,650 of record OX403618.1, on the reverse strand, counting down.
AATCAATCGAATAGAAGTAAGAACAGCGATACTTAAACTTATGATTGCTGGTGTCGAACTATTTAAAGCAGTGGCAGATGACCAGGTCCAGAAGCTTTTGCCAGCAAACTTACCGGACCCTACCAGTATGGTTTAAGGCGAGACCCATAACTCGCTGAACTTGACATTACTGGGACAAAACGTCACGATGTAATGATTAATAATGTAGTGAAGCCCCTTCGAAGGGGCCTTTATCATCTGAGTTCTTCTGTTTGGGACATAGTGATATTAAGTTCAACAGCAACATTTGCAGGAAACTGGAGGCATGCTAGCAAAGGATCAGGCTGGTTGGAGATTTTTGCCAACCTTGGTTTATTAGCGGCAAATAGGCAAGTAAAAAACCTTAAATATTAACGTTTTAATAAATACTGGAGAAACAGTAAGGAACAGTTTTCAACCATTTCTACGAACGATTGCTAACATTTTGTAGGAAGAGAGAAACCTTGTCTGCTGAATACGAGGAGCCAAAGCACATACAATAGATAGTCCTGGTTACCCAATAAACAAAAAAATAAAGTGGTACGACCCGATTTGAACACAAAGATACATCGTTGCACTAAGGGCTAGGCTATTACGATTTTTAGTACCTAGCTATTCTAAGGATTTGTGGCCAAAGTCTTTCACTGTCTTCTGATCTTAATTCAATTCGAAACCTCACACATTAACAACGTCATTTTTGTAGGCATTATTTGTTGGTACGTAAATTCAAGTTTTCTTTATGAGCTTCAGTTCTGTAATTAATGTGACATAAATGATTTTTCGAAGTGAAAATCACTTCACCACACGAATATAATTACCCAACGACACAATCGCTATGCCAACGGCCGTATATAGGTACTCTATACATCACAATCGCTCCAAACATAACTTTGTACATGATAAACGCACCATAAATTAAGCTCACACAGGGTGCCAGTTTGCCCACAGTGTTTTTTGTGCAATTATGAACGGGTGACAGAATGTATACAAAAAGTCATTTTTTTGTAGGTAATTCGCAAAAGATACAATTTATAAAAAAAAAAATATGGATTTGCATATAAATTTTTATAATTAACAGATCTTTCCACGCATTATCTGCAACAAACTGCGACACACCACAAACTCAACTGCCGATTGAGATTGCAGCAATCTCAAAAGCCTAGATGTCAGTTTTATATTTCAAAGATTATTATATGAAAAATGACTTTGCGGTGCACAAATTTGCCAAAAACCAACAACAACTATGCAACAAACTATATAACGGTGTTTTATAGATACATTTGCATATTAACTTGTTCGTTTCGTTTTGATTTTTTTTTTTTTGACTGCTCAAATCCAATGTAACAAATAGTGACACTAAGATTATCTGACAGATCTAGATGTCAGCAAGTGAAGTGAGAAGGTGCCGAGATTGCTGCAAGAAAAAATGGAAACATTTCACTTTTGCAGCACCTTTTTTTTCTTAGTTTCATACAGTGGGCCGTGGGAATTTTGTTTTTGGTTTTCTGCCAAAAGACAAATCTTAAAGATACATTTTGTATAAAAGATACAGATTTATCTGCAGTGAACTTGTACTTTTGTTTTGTGTGGGTGAGGAAATGTGATGGTGAATTGTGCAAACCACGCACCAGCTGTGCTTAATAACTTAATCGTGTTGACCGCGAAATACAAAAAAGCACATACATATCTATATCTACCAACCTACCTACAAAAGCGACGCGATCCCAAAGATACAATCTCAAACTAAACCAAAAAAAAAAAAAAAAAAAAAAAGATACGTGATCCATGCTGCATATAAGTTTTGATAAAAATCTCCAACTTGCATCATTTTGTGTAGCTCTCTGACAACTGTGTTACTGATTGCCACTGTTAACCTGGTACACATGCCTTGAAACGTGTTTGTTTTTATTATTTCCCCCCGATTCGGAGCTCCTTTAACTTTATTTTGTGTCGGATTTTTCTAGAGTAAAGCGAGTCCGAGTATATCTTTCGGATTGACTTTCAATTCAATGAATCAAACTCTCAATTCAGATAGGCATTTATGTGTAATTTATTCATAAAAAAAACAACAACAACAACAACAACAAAACATAAATAAATGATCATAAAATATATTAAATCAAAAAAAAAAAAAACATGAAAGATACAAGATACTTTGTGGTACACAGATATACCAGCACCAGAAATGAAAGAAAAAAAGAATAAATTTTTATTTTTGATTTATGATGCTGTGTTTTACTTGTCAGTTTCATTGTGTGATTTTTCGTCTTGTGTTCTCTCTCTCTTGTTGTCCGATTGTTGTTGAGTGTCAGTGGGATGAATGGTGAAGGGTAACTCATATGACGTCTAAATGACGATGACATGAAATGACAGTTTTGACAGTTTTGGCTAACTGCGCTTGCGCTGTCTATCCTCTCTGTGACATACATACATTAATGTGTTTTGATTCAGTGGCTGGAGCGGAAGGTGCTCTCGCACGCACCTGTTGGGTGCGCGGCGGCAGTAACGATGGTAAATATTCTGAAATTGCCCTTTTGTTGTATGGATTTGTGTTGACCAATAAATAGAAACATTAAAATAACGGTAAATGAAGCTGAATGATTTGTTATAGAGGTCTGTCTGGTCTGAGAGGTAGATTGGAGGTGCAAGTTTGATAGATTTTGTTGAATGTCATGTTTATTTGATCGGGCTTGAGATTAGAATTAGGAATTCAGACAATTCAGACAGATAGATTGTTATTATTCTTTTTAGATTAATATTGTAGGTCAGTTTTGAAAGTTGATGTACCAGGAAGTTATTATTTCGAATGTTTCAAATGACCTGTACTTGTCTAAGTTGCGTTTTTATGTTTTGAACTTTGGTTTTTTTTCTCTTTCAATGTTTTTTGATACTAGTGCCGTGCAAGGAGCAAAAAGATCTAAAGTCTTAAAAGCAAAAAATTAAGATAACACTGTGTAACACTTTAAAAATACCTGTCACGTTATGTAGGGGTTGCTACACTGATTATGAAACAGTGTGCGTACAAATTTTATGAAGTACACCCACTAAAACTATTCTTTGGAACTTCAGCCATTAAAACAAATTACATATCAGTGATTTTAATTTGTCATAATTACATATTTGAATATAAAAAAACTATCCGCAAGATAAGTTTTAAGTTTGCATAGCAAAACTGCATGAATTGAAAAGCAATGCAACTGATTTTTGAATTTAAGGTCTGGAAACATTATCGCCAAATGAATTGTAAGCTTTCGTCGTAATTCACAATAAATTATGAGAATAAACAAGCAGGAGAAAAAATTAATTTCTTATTAATACACATGGTTCCATTGAAACTCTTCCAAATAAAATAAAGTCTTAAAACATTATTATTATAAAATTTAACATAATAGTAAAATGTAAGCAAAAAGTAACAGTGAAACGAATTTCTCGTCCAATTGCAAATTAACGAAAAATCGCTCAAAATAATTGCTTGCTTAAGGCTTAAAAATTACATAAGCATCAAAGTTTTAATATTAATAATACTAAGTTATGAGAAAAAAAAACAAAGTAAGTAAGTAACTCAAAATTAATAAATTCAAAATCATCCACAATTGTTAGACTCTGTTGCACTGAAATGCATCCAAGTGATGAACCCGCGCAACATATTTTCAAATTTAGGATTTTAAAGTGTTACTAAGCAAGTGAAAGAATACTTTATATATTTAAGTTTCACATAGAAGTAGAAATAAGCGAGAAAAAAAGTAGGAACGAATTTCTCGTTCAATTACAGATAAATGACAAATCGGTTAAAATTGGTGTATGAAATAGCTTTAATCTCCAAAACTACATTAGCGCTCTTTTTACTGAAAGTAGTAAATTTAAACTCAAGCAAGAACGAATAAAAATTAACGTAATTTTTAAATAAAGGTACTAAATTAAATAAAGTTTAACAGCAACAATAAAGTCTCCATTCAAGCTTACATCTTTAAAAAAACAAAGCATCAACAAAAAAAAAAAAAAAAAAAAAAAAATGAGGAAGAAACAACATTTGCAAACTTCATATGGTAGAGCTGGTAGTTATTTGTGAATGTCAATATATTTATCGTCAAGTTCCAAAGTCTCTATCGTTTCCTCTCTCTTTGATGAGAATGCGCGCGACATAGCTCCCCACAACAGAAAATCCAAATATTTCCTCATTTCAATGGAACTTACCGCGAAAACCGTCATCATGCAACTAAAAACCAAAAAAAAAAAGCAAAACCTATTTCGTCACATCCAGAAGACAATGGTCAGTTGGATGGATGAATGACCATCACTCACCGCGGGCTGGCTGTTTGTAGTCAATCGTTGTCGTTGTCGTTGTCGTCCTCGCTTCGTCAGCAACTCATCAATGTTTCACAGGTTATACTACCTACAACTGATGTGATCGGTGTGATGCCCCCTCTCAGCCCCCCTTGTTCCTATCTATAGCACCATCTCTGAACATTCAGCTGGGGGAACGCATTTCATTCGGTGCGTTTTATCTTCCGCCGAAAAATGTCCTCTCGCAAATTTTCCAAATCCTTGTCATATTTCGTCGTATCTTCTTCGTCAACTCTGGAGATGATTCTCCAATGTAGACCTTCTCCTCGTATTTTGTTATGTGCTGACTCTGGTGCATCAGAGCCTCCTCGTCTTCGCCTCATTCCATAGCAACGAATACATACCACATGGCATTCCACTTTTGATGGCACAACGCTATCTTTGGCATCCTCTCTTCTGGTCAATGCGAAACAATTTCATCAACTACCTATACTGATGGTACAGATATACAGTGTCTCAGCCCAGCCCCTGCACATCTCCTCGTCAGATGATGAAATCACTTGCAGTAGCCATTTCGTACTCCCGATTGAATGTGTTTTTAATTGCGCGCCAATATTAAATTTGAATCGATTTGGTAACTCCTCATTATTTATGGAATATATGCCATCAAGGACCACTCATCCCCGTCACGGCCGCCACCGCCGCTGAGGCCAGAAATGATGGACTTCTGACGACCTGATGTTTTGATAGAAGTTGGAATATTCCAATATTCCAAAGAAGCAACAAAGATGGAAATGTCGGACTTTGGGACTTTTTTTAGAATTTTTTTTTTTTTTATATATATTTCAAGAATTCCCACTATGTCTCTCGCTCTCTCTCTTTCTCGCTCTCTCCCTGAAATATACTATTGACTTCTGACAGTTGATGAAGACCGTGAAGTATTTCGCAACAAAACCGCGAGATCCTTATCGGGGGGACGACGACTTGTGCCTGGTATGAGTTGCAAGTTTTTCCCAGATATGGTTCTCCCTGGCACACGTGACCAAACCTTGTAATTACATTGAAAGGGCACACACAGCACAGACACAACAGTTGTTGTATACATTTTCTATACACAAGTTTCATATTGTCCGTCATATGGGGGTTCTTCATCATCGGATGGTTTGGTTTTTTGGCGTCCTTGGCCTTAACACGGGAGTGACAATCGACAAATGATCGATTGATTGGCATATCAGAACAACAATCTCCATGCAGCATCCTCTCGCTATCCTGATCTGATTACTCAATCGAGCCATCGATGAAATATTTTAATTCCATATTTGCTTAGCAGAGCTTAGTAGAACATGTCTCTAAGCTAAAGAGTTGGATGATGGATATCAGGCAGAGAGGACTCGTGTGACAAGATACTTAAGCCATATCTCAATTCAAGAATACCAACAAGAACTGTCTGATTATGAATTCCGTGTCAGACTCGTGCTGATGCTTGTTGTAGGTAAGGTATCATCATTATTTGCAGCTGGGAGACACAACATTATAGAATATTGTAAATCCTCAACCGCAGAACTAATGAGAGAACTAAATGTGTTGCGGTTAATGGGTGCCATTTCAGTTGTTGCAGATGCATAGATACGAAGATATTTTCATAAATTATCGGACAAATTAGTTCAATGTTTTTCCCATGAATTTTTTCCAATGAATTTGGTTGTTGATTTGTTTTTTGTTTCCATTCGTTTGTTGGTTTTTGTTTTGCTGCTGAAGGAGAATGTGGGCAAAAGCAGCAACAACAACACTATCCAGCAGCAACGTTTTTCCGTACCAAAAACAGTGTTCTTCATTAAGTATGTATAAAACAGAATGTGCGGCAGTTATGCATGCGATGTACAGTTGTGTAGAAAAGTTTTGCAACATGTTGATAGATTTTTTTTTAAAATCAGATCACTCACTGGAATTGTATAGCCAACAGGTAAAAGTCAATTAAGTTAGGGTAATATATTTATAACAATTCAGTTAATATGCAACATGTTGCTGCAACTTTGTATTACTTTTGCTGTATGTAGATTTTGTAACGAAACATTAATGAAAACTCCAAAATACCAAATCACACTCAGAGGCAAAGAGAATAACAAATTGTTGCAGCGGGAGTTTCTAAATAATTTTGGAAAAATAAAATAAAACATATTTGGATATCAAAAATATATCCGCAAGTTAGGTGTCCCGTTTTCATAGCAAAATTGCAGGAATTGAAAAGAAATGCTACTTATTTTTGAATGTAAGGTCTGAAAACATTAACGCAGAGATAATTATATGCTTCCATAGTTTTTCACACTGCATTATGAGAATAAACAAGCAGGAAACAAAAAATTAAATTCTCGTTAAATTTAATTATTGGACAAGGTTCTAAAAAAATGCTTCCAAATGATACACCAGGCAAAGAATTTTAAATTTTAGAATTCAAAAACATTATTATAAAAATAAACAAATATTTTGAATGTTTAAATTTCACATACTAGTAAATATAAGAGAGAAATATCAGTTAAACGAATTTCTCGTCCAATTGAAAATTAACGAAAAATCGCTCAAAATGGTTGCATTAAATTGCTTAAAGCTCAAAAATTACATAAGCATCAAAGTTTTAATATTAATCACACTAAGCTATGAGAATAAACAACAAAAATACAAAAATATTTTTCATTTAAGTGCAATATTATTATTGAATTTTATTGCTTGCAAACGAGAAATCAAGTAACGATTTTTTGAGTTTGATAGCTCGAATCAATGTCACTGAAAGTACTATTATTGATTTCAACGTAAGTAACATAAAATTATGAGACTAAGCAGGAAACAAGAAAAGAAATTTTTAATAAATTCAAAATTATAAACAAATTGGACTCTGTTGCACTGAAATGCATCAAAGTTATGAACCGCGCGACGGATTATCAAGTTTAAGATTTTAAAATGTTACTTAACAAGTGAAAGATTTCTATGTATATTTAAGTTTCGCATAAATATAGAAATAAATGAAGAAAAATGTAGAAACGAATTTCTCGTTTAATTACAAATAAAAGGGAAATCGGTCAAAATCCATTCAATCAATCTCCAAAACTACGTTAGCGTTATTTCTACTGAAAGTATTAAATTTAAACTCACTCAAGAACGAATACAAATTAACATAATTTTAAATATTGAATTTGTTAGAACAAGAATACGAAAATTGTGCATACGAAATATAGGAAGAGGCCCCCTGCGTACACCCTTGTCTTTGTGTAAGAACTAATGTTTTGAATTAATTTCTTCACTTAATAATAAACATTTGTTTTTTTGTCAAAACTTTTGAGTATGGACTTTTTAATCAATCCTTTCCATGAAATACAAACAAATTACTGAGATAAATTTTTACAAATAAAATATTATTTCTTAAGCGGAACATATTTTTTTCATGTCAAGTGTAGCCAACCCATTGTGTTATGAAACAAAATCCACAGAGCACAAAACTTATGAAAAATGCAGAGGAAAAAAAATTACATTACATTGAATTTATATTCGTTTGCAGTAGTTTTGTTGTTGTTGTTTTTTTTTTCTTTTGCCGCATGAGAAGTAAATAAAATAGTTTGCAACAGCGGCAGGTGCATTACCTTGACAATTGCATTACTAATGCATGAGGTTTCATATATGTACCTCTTAACTACTCATTTTGTTTTTACTTTCCCCACATATCCATAACCACACACGTGGGGTGCGCACTGCGCACTATATCGCCAAATATATTTAATTGCGCAACCAATAACGGTGATTGCAGTTGCTTATCTTATGGGGATAAGAATTCAATCACAGTCACATATATATGAACTTGCCTACTCACAAAACTAATTCATTTGTTTCTAATAAAACGATTCTAAGCTGATACAAATTCAAGGCAATTCTACAGAAATCAGAAATCACAAACCATGAATCAGTAAAAATCAGAGAATAACGGCGGCAGTGGTGGCGATGGAATTGCAGCGTAATGTGCAGTAAAACGAATTGCGTGAGCGTGCCTTCATGTCGCGCTCTAAACGCCGCCACCGCTGCCGTCGGTCGTGCCTTCTAGCCGGTCACATCAAAGCGACCACAGAATGTGCATCACTGCAACATTGCGCTACAAAATTCATAAATTGTTTTCTAATTGATGCGATCGCTATCGCCGCGCCAGCAATGAGAAATCTATGAATTCATCACCGCTGCGCTGCGCTGTATACTCGCGCTACTGCTGCACATTCTCTGTTTTGTTGAAGTTGGAGTCATTTATTATCAACTATCTATCATTTACTCATTCATTCATTCGATCAGCAAACAGCATGCAACACAGAGAGTCAGCAAAACAGATTTCTTCTTTTTCGAACATATAAACGGGATCGGTTTCCGGTAGGCAGTATGGCGACATTGTATAGGTAGCTAATGGAGATCACACATCCACCGTTTCACTATCGGCCGGTGCGGTTCGAAGCGGCCATAGTGTGAGAAAATATGTCCGAAGTCGAACGAAAAATTATGTCGGCCAATTGAGACATCCGTTGGCAGACAGCAGCGACAGGAAAATATTACATTTTAATTGACCGAACGCCAATGTGATAGTGATGGGTTGCTAGCTGTTCAGTTATTCATCATTCATTGTCAGTCAACACCTTTACCATTATTGCCACAGAATACAGAAGAGTCGGAGAGAGAAGCTGTATGTTCTACTGACTCGCGTGCGAAATTGCAGAAACCGGAAACTAAAATGCGAGAATTCTAGTTTTCTCCTTGCTGCAAGATCCGCTTTGGATTAAACTTATCTGTGTGGAATTTTTTTCTATTTTGTGTTCATGGTGCATCACATTTTTTGAAGGTCGAACGGTTTTTATTTTTTTTTGTTGTTGGTTGCATTCGTTTGCTGGTTTGTATTTCTATGGAAGAATTGTGATGAGATTTTCCGGATTTTCCCAATAAAAGTTTCTAGCACGAGTCAGAGAGTTAAGCGCAATAGAAATGAATATACAAACAAAATAAAAAATAAATAAATTAAAGATTTTTTTGATATAAATCGTAAATAAGAAGACAATTTAGCGGTGCGCGACGAATGACCGACCAACCGACCGACTGACGACATGACGCTGTGTATGAAGATATGGTGATCAAGAACAGTGCAGGGAAACTTCAGTTATAGAATCAGTTGTGTGCATTCTTAAATATAAGAGAAAAAAGTTAACTATAAAGCGGCTTTAGAAAAAAATAGCAATACGGTTGGTTTTATAAAAGGAACCGTTAACGGTTCTCAAATTTTTTTATCAGGGGTTGGGTATATTTTTCTTGCGTTTTTTTTTGCGAAACGGTTTCCCGTTTGATATTTACCTGAGTAACGATTGGCTATAAAATTACAATTTTGGAAAGATAAAGAAGAATTAAAAAAATCCCGATAAATTAGGTATATGGATATGGTTTCATTCAAACGCTACCAAGTTATAAGAATAGAAAAATATGTTGTTCATTTAAGTTTCACAAAATAGTAAAAATAACGAGAATAACGTCGAAACGAATTTCTCGTTTAATTACAACTATACGATCAGATCATTCATAATGTTGATTTGAGTTGCTTAAATCTCTAAAATTACATAATAAGTAAAATACTTTTAATACAAAATAACAATACAATAACTAAATTTATCATTTACCAAGTGGAAGAAAAAAAAAACAATTATTGCCATAAAATGTCTGCAACGGGAAAACTAGGCCTCGGATTTTTAAGTTTGAAATCTTAAATAGGTAATTGTCACTCAAAATATTATAAGATTTTAAAGAAAGTTACTCTCAATTATGAGACAAAGCTGGAAACAACTGAACCTTACAAACAATTTTGATTGGACCTTGATCCACTGAAATGCTTCCAATTGAAAAACCACGCAACAGATTTTCAAATTTCAGGTCTAAAACTGTTACCAAAAGAATGAAAGAACACTTTTTGTATTTTGATATCACAAACTAGTAAAAATAAGTGAGCAAAAATGCTGAAACGAATTTCTCGTTCAATTACAAATAAATGAAAAATCGCTCTAAATTATTGTGTTTAATTGAATAGAGTTCCCAAACTACATAAACAATCAATATTAATAAATTACATTAATTACAATTACGTATAAACAAAAAAAAAAACGAACAGCCCTTTTCGTTTGAATGAAAAATAAAATAAACAGTATTTTTGGATTAAAATGCTTTCAACTGAAAAATCAATGGATTTTTGAGTTCAATATTTTAAACTGGGTTAATTGATTCCAAATAACATTTTTAAACTAAGCTAAAAACACTATAAGATTATAAACAATTTTTGGATCTTGTTCCTCTGAAATATTTCCAAATGATAATCCAAGCAATGGAGTTTAAAGTTTATGGTCTTAAAATGTTGGCATATTAATACAAAAAATAGTTTTAAAATTCTTGTTTTAGACACTTGTAAGAACAAACTAGAAAAATCATTGAAACGAATTTCTCGCTCAATCAGAAGTAATTAAAAAATAAGTCAAAATAAGTGTATTGAATTGCACTGATTTAAAAATTTACGAAAATGTTATTGTTTTTGACTACTATCAACTACTGTGAGTATTTTTACTGAAAATCACACTTATTACAGGTAGGATAACAAACAACAATAAAAACACGAATACAATTTCTCGTTCATTTGCAGAAAGCAAAATTGTTCTAAGTCCTATGGAGTAAGAACAATTTTGCTTTCCACCGATGAAATGTCATTGAGATAGTGTCACTGAATACGACTGTCACTTGTATTCGGATGTACCGTTCCACTCTCCTTTAGAAACAACCTCTTAGTTCGTGCATAGTTTTCTGTTTGGTAGAAGTTAAACTGCGAACTGAATGTCCATAACTTTGCATGCATATTACATATACCCACCACAAGTGTCAAGTTAATTAATTAGCACCACGGCACTGCACTCGTTTAGCAAAGTCATTCAAACAAAATACAAAAAAAAAAAAAAAAAAAATACGTGTGCCCCCAAAGTAAAATGCATTCAACATTATCAAAGTTGCTATAATTTCACCCCTTTGCATGCATATTTTTTTCAATAATAAACATCAAATGAAATGAAATTTGCAATTAATATTCACATTTCGCATAGGGGCGCCATCTACCTAAACTTGCAACAACATACCGTTACAGATATGAGGACTGACAAGTATAAACCAACAACAACAACAAAACATGAAAACGTTGTCAATGATCTTGTTGCTTGCAACATAACTTAGAAAAATTGATTAAACAGCAGGTCCAAGTCGAATTGGAATGAGGGTATATTCAAGTGATGCAGAGACAGAGCGGACCAACACCACCATCCCGCGGCCGCCGCCGCCGCCGTGCCAATGCTGGTAGAGGGAACTAAACTCTGGACATTGATATGCGATCACTGTATCGCGCGATCACCTGGCATAAAAGAGCAATCAATTGCGATTAGTTTGAGTTTTTTTTCGCCGCACCACCGGCGCGCCGCCGCCGCCGTCACTAAGTCTTCATAAAAATACAACATTACGTACATATAAGAAGGCCGGTTGTCCGTCCAAGTCGAATGTCACTTGCATCACTTGTGTCATAAAATGTCTAGCAATCGTTCGTTAATCCGTTTTGCGGAACGACCAACGCAACGCAACGACCAACCGATATCCAAGCAAAAGTAGGTTAAAAGGATATTCTCACTCAGCAACATGGTGACATGGTGATCTCAAGCGAAATGACATATGACCGAGCACCAAAAATGACAGATAGCTCGTTTGTCCGCATATGACAGTGTTCCCAAATGCGAATGCTGTCTGTCAGTTATTAGGTAGGTATAGTGAATTTGTTGATATTGTAAGTTGTAGTTGTAAGTCACCATGGATCTTACTCTTACTTTTTGACAACAACGATCAGTTAAAAAGCAATTTGTAATTGAAGTAAATTAATTTATTGCCTGTTAACCCTTTTGAACAAAATAATTTTTACTTCTTTTTAATCGAAAGCAGACTGAATAAGATACTCGTAGAAAAAAAACACACTGGGGGTTAAACGCACATAACGAAATCAATGATGCGTGCTCATCAAAGCATCACGTTGACGTTTGTGACTTTCCGTTTTTTTTTTTTTCTTCGTGATCGCGACAGTGACATACAACTGTATTCAGTTCCGGTCGATTAAACATTCTTAACAAAAAAGCATAAAATAAAATATTGCAACCCGACGGAGGAACACGACCGACGTTTCGAGGAGAAATGTCATAGAATTGTTCATTCGATTTCGGGGCCAAAACTGATCATGGGTGAATGACAATGACAACAATGCCCCTATGCTATTTTGCTATCGTGTGATGTCACGTCTTGAGATATGCTCGTTGCTTGTATATTTTTACTGGACTATGGTGATGTTAAGATTTTTGTTATAAGAGAAAAAGAAGAAGATTTTTGTTATGCCCCAGAAAATTACTCAAGGGAAACTTCCTTCGTTTGTCATTTCCTTTGAGGCGCAGTCTACACTTTGTTCTATTTAATGCACCTATACGAATAAGAATAAATGAAAAATTGTGTGTTGGCAATTTTTAATTATTATACTGGTGCATTCCGAATTGAGGTAGCTTCAAATAAGCTAACAAAAATAAGAAAGAATCCAATGATTAGATCACATTGAAGAGAGATTTTTAAGGAACATGAGAACTCTATTATTCCTGCCATTGGGTATTTCTATTGTTACGGGTGTGACACTTTTGTTTTTGTTTTTCGCTTTTATCTTTTAAGTTGAGGAAAGATAGGGTGTAAGGAAGGTTATAAAATTAAATCATGAATTTTTTTAATGGCATCGACGCAAACCCCCTATTGGCTTTTTTGTGTCAAACTGCGTTCGTTTTAAGAGGGGAGAAGGGGAAGGGTGCAGGTTTATCAAGCTGAAGAATTTATGTTCTTACAACCTTGTCATATGAGACATTACATATCTACACCTGACACTGACCTTATATTCAATTTTTTCGGGTTTTAACAACACTAGTGGACAAAATCTAAGGGTTCAAAAAATTTAATTTTTTTTACTGATTTACGAGAGGCTGTATTTGAATCAAAAATGGTCGTATTTCCTTTCGGCTTATGTTTGAGTGAAAAGTTTTGGTTTCGCACTTTTCCTAATGACTACATTATGACGATGATTTATAAAAATAATTCAGTAAAAGATCTGAAAACTAGAATATTTGAGGTTTCAAATTCTTTTTGTTATGTCTGAATACGACATTTTTTTATTTAAAAACAGGCTTTTGAAATTAAAAAAATCAAATTTGTATTGACCCTTACATTTGAATTTATGAAGAAATTTTGGTAATTTATTGCCATTGACAGTTAATTTAAGTGTCAAATCGAGGAATCTTGAATTGACATATCCGTCAATTTGGCACTCAAATATACTGCAAATGCCAATTACCGAAAATTATAACTTTTTAACACTAGAAACTATCGAAAAGTATTTGAAGAAGCTTGTAGATTATAATATTTTCTATTAAAAAAAAGCTTCTTAAACTGTTTTCTTTCGACTGATTATTTAGAAGATATTTTTATTCCAAAAAAACCTAAAATTACGATAGTGTCAGTTTTTCACGAACAACTAAGAAACAGTGAATATTATCGAAACTATTTGTGTACAAAGTTAATACATTGTGATACTTTCTGCCAAAAAATATAAATTTTATTTTGTACAACAAGAAAGTTTTCGAAATAGGTATCATAGTTTTAAAAATTTCTTCAAGAGCCAAAAAATCCTTTTTTTTTGCTTCTTACTCAAATTAACAAAGTTTTGAAAAAAAATCATGTATGCTAAAATTATAGATTAATTCAATTACAAAACAAATTTCTCATATAGCTCGTAAACGGTATTAAATTGTGCAGTTTTTTTAAAAATATTTTATGCTCATTTTGGAGTATTATCTAGTATTTTATCCTAGTATTTTACTTTTCCGTATACGTAGTGTAAAGCATAAAGGATAAGTTAGCGATTGGCACAAACATTTTTTTTTTAAGAATTAGACTATTTTATCGTGAAACATCATGAAACGCATAGAAAACACGTTTTGGAGACATTTTTATGTACGTGCGCCGCTGTCGTCGGCGGCGGCGTGCGTCGGTTTCGTCGTCGACGTCGAAACTTATCAAGAGATGACATGATAAGTTTTTCGATTCAAGTGATCAGTTACAAGATATTCCGAATTTAAAATATACGATCGAAAAATTGGTACTTTCGAAATCGGAAAATTTTTAAGTTTTTACATTTTACAAAAAGGAAATATTTTCGTTTTGCAAATAGGACAGTTTTTTTCTTTAAGATAATTTGTTTATAAAATTGTTAACAATTAAGGAAAAGTGTGATTTGATAACTCGAGTCAAAATTTTATGCCGCAGCCGTTAGGAGAGTGTCCTTAATCTTCGATAGATGCACTCTGGTTAAGACCTTCAAGTGGCAAAAATTATACTGACCAGTTTTATATCAATTAAATTATTCTTGAACTTAGCACCCCCTTCAAAACAGATTTAAGGAATTCGGAAGTTGTCTGTCACCAAAATAAAACCAACCAGTCAAGGCAAATAAAGAAGTGTGTATGGCAAAATTGATGTACATTATCTTCAACTTAGTTTTGCTAAGAAATGAAAGTAAAAGTATATACTTGAATTCTCACTTTTAATGAAGAAAAAAACCAAAAGTTTGTTTACAAAAAAAAAAAAACCCGTATGTAAATTGTCAGTACAATGTAACAATTTGTATTGGTAAAACAAAAATTCAGGTTAATACACCACACATGCAAACTCGTATATCAAATACTTCCCAAATGTCGGTTTTTTCTTCTCATTTGTTTCATTATAGAACGTAGCTATATTTATATGGTGGTACGTCTAACTTTTATTTTTTATAGCAAAGCGGTTTAAAATAAAATTTTACTGTACCTACTTCATTTATACATAATGTACACCTCTTAAACAACTTTGTATGTGCCAGTAATAAAAATAAATACAAGTTCGTTACGCAAGAGCTGCCAAGCGCAAAATATGAACTCTATGATGATGATGATGATGATGATGATGATGATGATGATGATGGTATAGATATGGATGTAGAAGTGACGAGTAAATATATGTATGACGATGACTCTTTGAAATTTTTTATACCTACTTATATTTTTTATTTTAATACATTTTAGATAACATTTTTTTTTTGTTTGTATAGTTTCACGGGGAATTTTTGTCGTTGTTTTTTTTTTCTTCATATTTTTCGAAATAGAAAGAAAAAAAAAATAATAATAATTTGCATTGTATTCGAGAGCTGACATTGTTTTATAACTTTTCCATTTATAAATACCTGAGAAGGGAACACATAACGAATTTTGTTTGTTTATCCTCAAAGTGTATCTCTAGACAAAACATATTCTCTCATTCATCATGTGATCGAGCTGCAATTTTTATAAATCGTCTTTTCCTAAACACAAATCAAAATCACACAACAACAAAAAAATGTTACAAAAACAAAACAAAAAAAAAGTAGATTTAACTTGTGATGTGTATATAGAAAGTCTGTCACTAATGTCATGTCGAACAGGTATATCTGGGCTCTGGGGACTTTGATCGATCAGCTATCTATGTTAATCTGCTTTGAAAATGCATAAAGGAATCAACTTTTTCTTTTCTATCTAATTTTGAAGTCAAGCCAGCCAGCCAGTGCGAGTGAGCGTCAAGTATCTATCTACAAAGAGTAAAGTATTAAGACAGTGACAGGCGTGCGAGTGTTATAAGCTTTAAGATTTCGTTTGACAGTGCAAAAAAGTTTTTTTTTTTTGTATAACTTGGAGACACGACTCTTGCGCCATAATACCCCAACCGAAACATCTATGATCCGATGACTTTGACAGCCAGACGTGACAACGACTTCGATTAGACGAAGCAATAGGTAGATGGTAGAAGAAAAAAAAAAAGCAAATTGAAAATCCCTGCGAAACGATCAAAAGATACAACATGTAGTTAGGTATTTTAAAAATATCTAAGATTTCGCATCTTCCTGAAGAGTGTATTACCATCAGATGGAGAAACAGTCCTTCCTGTTTTTAACCTGGTCACATTGAAGTTGCTTTTCTAGTGAGAATATTGACTACTGACAATGCTAACAATCTATTGAAATTCATTTTCTTCTTCGTCTAATCTGTCTCACGTCAAAAGCAGTCTTTTCTGGGTTCTTCCCAAGTAGAATTCGTTTTCTCTTAACAAAACAAAAAGAATTAAAAATGTATAATAAAGTTTAAAGAATAATAAGAAAAAAAAACCCCACCTCATCACACTCACTTGATTGATTGCATAAAAATCTTATTTGACGAGATGTATTTAACATATTTATGAGTTTCCTTTTTTTCCAGCAAAACCCCTTGCCTGCCTCTGATGCCTCCACTAACAATTGTCAGGAATTCAATGTATCTACGAGTATATTCTACTAACTAAGCTTGGATCGCAAGTTTTTATAACTCCCATCATGACTTTGAGTCTGAGTTGATGGTGCTCTATAGCAAAATATAAAATTAAAAATATAAAAAAAAGTATCTAACAAGTTCTCGCAGTTGAACTAGATGCAGGCCTTCACTTAAATTCAGCAACTCTGATGCTGTTTTGTTCCTTCCTTGAGATACTTTTGTGTGGATAGATAGATAGATACATCATGCAGATAGTCCGATATAAACTACACATTTTATTGCAAAATATAAAATACAAAAAATGGAAAAAAAGTCGTTCCATCAATCATCGATTAAAATTGTGATGATATTATTTGCTCATGTTATTTAGAGCAGTGATTAAGTTGTGTGTGCTTTGATTAATCTAAATTCTTGATCGCAAAAGGTTCTACTCGTGTATGGAAGGTATGCGGAAAAAGTTATACAAAAGTTGGAAAATATTTTTGTCGTCTCTATATATTATAAATTGCACACACAAAACACACTCATGTTGATGGAGATACTTTTTTCTTGATAATTTTATGAAGAGGAGAGGAGAATGGTACATCTCAGTGACCTTGAGTTGGTCATAAATTTAATTTTTTTTTTTTTTCAGTATTAATTCTATGAAATAAATTTTAAAAGAGATAAAATTTATTGCATCGAACTCGATAAGTTAGAAATATCTTTGAGATACTTTTTTTTTCTATTTTACGTCAACATTAAATTTGTGGTAGAAAATAATCTACTATATGAGTAGTATCTATCTAAATTGTTGGTTTAATCTACAGTTGTGGGTTGAACTGGTAAATTGATGTTAGTTTTTTTTTTTTTTTTGTAAAGTAGCCAGGGGCATAAATTGTTTAAATTTTATTTACTTCATGTTGAAACAAAAAAAAAAAAAAAAAATAATAAAAATTGAACAAATTATGCGAGGGCGATAGTGTATAACGAAAACATACTCGATGATTATTATTTTGACACTATTCAATGAGACATTGTATTTAATATACAATTTGATAGCAAGAACATGTTTCCATCGCGTGTACTTTATGTGACTAAAGTGTAAATGATATGGCATTTTAATTGAATTTTGTTCTTTTTGTTCATAGTTAAACACAAATAAGTCCATTATTTCGTACAAAGTTTTCAAGGAAACTGTTCGCAAATGAGTTCCCTAACAATATCCTGTCAAGGTATAGTGTTGCCATGAGTTGGATTTAATTTTTTTTTTGTCAAACACTCGACCCAGCCTACGACAGATCTTTAAGGTGCAAAAAATATGATATCAGAGAGTTTAAGAACTTAGTTATTCGGGATTTTAAGAATTTCCAGTTGGGTGAACAAGACTGAACTTCGAAAAAATCATCGAAAAGCTATTGTCTTAATTAAAAGTGAAAGAGACACGATTGATAGTGAAATCGATAAACTATATCTTCTTAAAGTCAGGATAGTTACATCATTTATAGCTCAAGAACTGCTGGACCGATTTTATTGATCTCAGATTTATTGCATTCGTCTCCCTTTCGAATAGCAGAATATTTATTAAAACTTTGGAAAATCATGGTCTAGATAAGTTCTGCATTAAAAAAAAAAAAAGAAAATCGCATCGTAAAATAACTCTTTACAACGACATCTATGATACAAGACTTATGTCAGTGCCTATATGTGTTTTTTGTATACCATTAGCTAGCTGTTAAGATTTGCACGACGATTATTTTATTTGAACTTGATTTAAATCAATACCGGTAAGAGATCTCATCTCAAAAAAAAAAAAGCATGGGAAATCATAAAAATACGCTTATTACCACTGAAAAAAAGCGAAAATACTGCGGAAAAATAATGAAAGTCATATAGAAAAAAGCATGGAAATCCGCGGAAAAAGTGTGAAAGGTCGCAGAAAAATATGCGAAATTGTGCGAAATTGTCGATAAAACCACGGAATACGGAGAAAAATTAGCGAAACACTGTTGAAAGACAGCTGAATACCGAAAAGAATAGCAAGGGAAAGAGAGGTCCGCGGAAAACTGATGAAAGACCACGCAATACAGCGAAGAATAGTAAGGGAGGTAATGAAGAAAAAAAACTTTTAGTGCAACCGGAAAATGTGTAAAATACCTTAAGAAAAGTCTGTCTTCGTTCACAGAATAAAAAATGTGTAAGGTCACGGAAAAAAAGGAAACATTCGACGAAAACTTTGCTAAATACGACCGACTAGCATGGTAAAAAGAACGGAATACTATGGATAAAAGCGCAGCATACTGGGGAATAAGTATGCATCACGATTTTTTACGCGATGTTCAACGTATTTATTAACAACTTCCACAATTGTTCGCTTTTTTCCCCGGTATTCTGCGTGGTTCCATGATTCTAATTTGTCTATGCTCCAAAGAAAAAACACTGTGCATTCCAGAGAATTTGAATAAAAAGATTTAAAATACTAAAATTTATCAACACAATTACTGAAAACCGTGCGGGTCAGTTGCTAATGTATAGCTATGGTTTAGACAGTAAATGAAAGAACACAAATAATTCAGTGCAGGACAACGTCTGCTAGGTCAGCTAGTAAATACATGAAACTCACACATACTCAAAGAAATGTAAAAATCTATAAAGTCAAAATTTTTTTAATGCACCAAATTGAAAATTTAAATTATATTCCATCTTTCTACTATGCATATTTTGATTTGGATTATGGGAGCTAGGATATTGTCCACTACTTGATGGCATTCTACTTACATACCAACAGGTAGGAAGCACAAAAGCTCTGAAAGGTATGTCTACTGAGATTTCAAAATCTTTGCCAAATTAAAAAAATAATATGATGTCCATTTATGTGTATAGTTATAAAAAAATGATTCATCACATTTCTTTGTTTCTTTATTAGTCCTAAGGCAAATTTTTGTTTAAAAAATTTAACCTTGAATGCATGTCGTCTCTCATGCAAATATAATCATGAATGTCTATCAAATTTTATTTGACATTTGAATAAAATTAAATTTGCAAAAAAACACAAATTCCCCATGACAGCAGAACAAACAAAATTCCCAAAACAAGAAACTAAATAATATGTCAGTTTTTTTTTTTTGTTTTGTATGCATAGCCCCGTGCTAACCAAAACCGCAACAATTCAACTTTGAACTTTAAGAATTTCTAACATATATCATTCAACTGTCAGATACACCTCATTACTCACATTTTTATTTTCATTAAAATAAAAATCGAAAGTCTATAAAAAATACTATAAAATTTAAAAGCATTAAAAAAAAAAACAAAAACAAGAGGAACAAGCGCCCACAATTTTGACTGATGATCTTCAATTTTTGATTTATATGAAAATAAATAAAAATAAAGTACACAACTTAGTCGTAAACACTTGCTCCCATAAAAAAAATCTTTAAGACTATTATTTTGAAGTTTGATTGAAACTGTTAAAACTCAGGTTGTCAAAATTAATGGTTGCCATCTGATTTTTTTTAAAAATATATAATTTGTTTCTTTTAACAAAATAACATGACTCAAAATTAAGTTTACTTTTCCAATATTATTCTAAGCGTCTCTATTAGCATTAAGTCATACATTTACTTTATTTTTTTTCAGACCTCCTAACTAGCCCCTATTACATGTCATTCCTTTAAAAAAAAAATCACAAACAATAAATAAAAATCCCCAAATGATTAACGACTTGAAAAGGTGTAGAAACAATAACAATTAGAGATGAAATAATAAATACGCTATTAATTTCTTAACAAAAAACAAAAAGAATTACATATTTCATTTGTCTTACTAAACAGAAAGATACAGATACAAAATTGATAATAAATTGATTGTTTTCATTTTTCCCGCGAGAAATACAAACAAAAAAATGCATTGTAATAGATGCATATAGCCAGTATCTTTGAGATATTAATGGGAATTCATTTAAAAATTCATAAATTATTTTTCTTAACCAGATACTGGGGTCTTTGGTTTGCTCATAGAAGTATACCTCCAACGACGACGACGACACGATGGCATGGGGTTGTGGCAACTTTAAAATTGTTTACTTTATGACTGTGTCATAAAAAAAAATCATATTACCTACTCTACTTAATAACGACTTCATACTAGTTTCTCGATTAAAATCTAAAAAATCGTAAATAAACTGCATGTACTGGTATACAGAGCTCGTATAAACTGGGGACGACCGAAACTACAACAACTTAGAAATAAAAATAAGAAACAATAGCTGCTGTTGCTGCTGCCGCATGCTATTGCTGTTCTAGTAGTAAATATGCCTAAGCTGTATATAATGTGACGACCTTCATTGCAAGAATAATATATGTATACAATAAAATTAAAAAAAAAAAAAACTAGGCATTTACTAGTACAGAGAAAAAAATTATATAGTTTTTTAGATACTTGCTAAAAGATACAGATACCAGTTCTCTGACTTTTGAATAGAATGATAGAGTGCTTCGCGTAACGAAAAAATTTCAAATAAATCCAAAGCTTTGGGTTTTTTTTTTTTTTTTATTCACTCTGCTGTTGCTGGTTTTCATGTACTTTATACGACACAGGCAGGGGCTTGGGAACGGGGCAAAGAGTTGTTGTTTTATTTCTGAGATACAACTGAGTTTATAGGTAAGTAAAGTTTATACACAACAACGAACAAAAAAAATGCAATTTCAATGGAGATAGACGATCAGAATAGATTGCGGCTGTGATGTGTGAAACATGGCAACCTTGTAACGTTTTATTTTATTTTTTTTTCTTCTTCTTCTTTTTATTTTTGTTGTGAATTTTTTGTTTTCTTTAAAGCTTTGAATAAAGTTTTTTATTTAATACTAAATTAAAGTTGTTAACATGAATTTTATATAAAATTTTCTTTTTGTGTTGCAGGTAAAAATTTGGTTCCAAAATAGAAGATCAAAGTACAAAAAAATGATGAAAGCCGCACAAGGTCCTGGTGCTGGCAGTGGAATGCCATTAAGTAGTGGACAAAATCCTGGTTCCCATAGTCCAAATCAAAATATGCATAGTGGTGAGTTGGAATAAAAATTTAATTTTGAATTTTATTATAAAAATAATATTTCCTCATATTTTTTATATTCCTTATATTTTTTTATTTTTTTTTATTCATCAAGTAAAAGAATACGAAAATAAGCTTAAAAATACTCGAATTGTTTTGTAAGAATAATAAAAAGAAAAGAAGTGATTCTATAACATTTCGAAAAATCATTGAAAGTTTAAGCTTTTATCCAAACGTGTCAGTATGCACTGCGTTATAAAAAAAATATCTTTTTTTATTTGAACAATAAATAGACTTAACCAGCAAAACTAAAGAATAGAAAATACTAAATTAGCAAAAATATCTTCAAACATAGGACATTTAGGCAATTTATTTTAAAGAGTACTTCTGCGCTGCTGCTTGATTTTTTTCAGCCGTTATTGGTCGAAAAGTATTATTATTGGTTTATTTTAGTTGAAAAAAAACTGTAATATTTTTATCTTTTCAATAAAAAGCTACTGTTGAAGAACTGTCAAATTTGTGAGTTAAAAATTGGATCTTAAAATTTATCTCGCCCAATGTCTATCTGAATCTGAAAACAGTTTAAATACTTTTTATAGAGCATACAATTGTAAACGATTTTGCATATTTTTAAATTTCATACAAAAGTGAAAAGAATTTTATTTCCAATATTCTGTCAAAATTTTGTTACTTAGGAAATTAAGTAAGTACCTACCTACTAAAATCGATTGCCGGTAGGCTAGTTAAAAAGGGAGAAAATGATGATGATGAGTAAAATAGAAGATTCATGCAAAAGAAGGACTTTTTTCCAAAGCGTTTTTTATGGCTCAAAACTCTTTCTTACTTGCGTTAGCTTTGTTTTTTCAATGTTCCTAATTTAGGAGAGAAGTGCAATGCAGCAGAATGTAAAATGCTTCCTCTTTCGCATGGTTCCCACGTTGGGCAATAATGGCCAAATTGTATGCTTGAATTGCCTATTAGTATCCTGTCAAGTTCTTGTTGTTCAATTACCTGACCGCAGTTTGAACGTATTTAAATTTAAAACTTCATTAGTTTTATTTTAACGTTAATGGGTTAATCTTAGAGTATGTTAAAAAATATAACAAGTTCTTTATAGTTTATTTAGTTTATTTATGAATTTTTAGTTTTTAATCAATATTTTTGTTTGCTTATTTATAGGCGGTAATAACGGCGGTGGATCGAATAGCGGGTCGCCATCTCATTACCTACCTCCTGGACATAGTCCGACACCATCAAGTACGCCTGTGTCCGAATTATCACCTGGTTAGTATAAATAATTTTTTTTTTTCCTAAATTTATAAAAAGTTTCATTTGCTTATTTATTTTAATAAAATCTAAATAAAAATTCTTTTTCTTATTTTATTTAATTTATTAGAATTTCCTCCAACTGGTTTAAGTCCGCCCACGCAAGCACCCTGGGATCAAAAGCCACATTGGATAGATCATAAACCTCCGCCGCAAATGGTGCCGCAACCACCTCATCCAACGCACCAGCCAACGTACCATACCACACCGCAAATGGGTGGCTATTGGTATCAACCAGAAACAAATCCGTCGTTACTAACGTAGGTAAAACCTTGCAACATTTATTTATTTTTTAATATTATTTAAATCTATTATATACTTAAAAAAAAGTACTTCTTCAAAGTTCGACAATTTGTATATTTGTTCCTTTTTGATAATCAAGCATCCATATAAAAACAAAAAATCATAAAAAATACAAAATTCATTTTATTTTATTCCCCATTTTTGTTTGTTTACTTTAATCAATTTCTATAGCTTTGATCCAGCGAATGGTAAGGCCAACCAACAACTGGAACGACTTGTAGAGGTCCCGTTCTGGGGTGGCGTACAAAGAACGTACCACTGACTTAGATGGCTGTCATCGAGAATATAGTCAGAAGCGGTGGAATGAGTCGACAACCATACCATATGGACTTGCAGATTATTCCTGTAAGTCCTTCTTTTTGATCACATCACTGATCGAAATATCTTTTAACAAAAAAAAACAAAAAAAATTTGGTGGTGATGCTTTTATCTTTCCTTTCTAAACTAAATAAAAAAAAAAAAATATTTCATTTCAAAAACTTAATTGATACTTCTTAACAAGAAAATCTTCGAAAAATAAAAATCTCCAACAATCTCTTGGATCGATAGATAATGTGGACATCTTATAAAAACAATGCAATCAAATATTAATGTCGGTGGAGATCCGCACACGCTCGAGTAAATTTTGCGATATTGCGAAACATGCTTAACTAATTATGCAAAAAAATAAATTCTTGCCTCTAAGAAAGATCTGACTTGTACGTTGCCAAAATGTTTCCAAAATGTACAAATAACTTTCTTGAAACTTATTTGAAACTCTTTATCAGTGAAAGGTTGCTTCTGAGTCACTTAGAAGTTTCAAAAAGAATTAAAGTTACTGAAAGGTGTCAGTTACAAATATGCTTAGTTTTAAAACGGGTTGCACTTGAAAACTGGCGCTTGTAACTTATAGTAATACCTTAAATATTTAGGTCCTAAAAGTTATTAGTTTAGATAAAGTTCTAGCCATTATATTGCATTTTCATAACATAGGTAGTTTTTTAATCTAGGAAGACCAGCAACGCTAATATATTCTACGTACCAAATAAATAAATTAATTAATCCAATATAAATACCAACACAACATGTTCTGCTCGCTTTCCATTACCATCCTTCGGAAAGCTCTCCTATCAAAAGCAGATTCTCTTTTCACACTCTTCAGTGGCTACAAATTCTAGAAATATTTGTCTGTACAGAGAACACAAATCGTTTGCGGCAAACGAAAAAACTGCCCAAACGACTTTTTCGTTAGATGAACAATTTTACGACTTCGTTTGCAGCTAATTGGCAAGTTTGTTTGGGTCAAACAATTTTAACGCTTATGAAGCGAGTATCTCCCACTTCGTTTGCAGCAAACTCTTATGCATAGAATGCATATGAACACAACAAACAAAGAATCAATTGAAAGAACATTTTTTTCCTTGCAACCATTTATTGTAAATGAATTGTTTATTCACACCAAAAGTTAAGTTCCTTACAACATTCGTTTGCCGCAAACAACAAATGTTATGCAGTTTTTACGAATGAAAAACTTTTGCGAGTGTTGTATTTTATTTCCAGCAAATGATTTTCATTTAATTCAAAGAATATTCACTGGCCGCAAACGATAAAAATATAATCTTTCTCTGACTGTACTGATTAAACTTGGCCTTTTTGTCTTATTCTTAAAAAGTGCAATTCTTCTCACTTCTTCTCCATTTAAAACCATTTAAATTTGACGGTTCTCCATTGTTGATATTTATTTTATTTATAATTTATTTAAGTATAAATTCAACAAGTCTGGTTCAACAAATCAATCATTCAATCACTTCTTCATAATTGCGAAATGGTGCTTGCAATAAGCATACCATGTTTTCTCTTTATTATTGCCTCACATTCTCTTTCAAAAATTCATGTTCTTTGTATCGATTATTCTCTGCTTCGTCGAATTAGAAGCTACCTTTTAAATCATTCAATACAAGCGATAATGGTTTCAAGTCTGATATTTTCTCAAAAAAAAAAAAAAAAAACTGGTGTGCCACAAGGTTCCGTTTTATATCGGACTGTCTTTCAATTTTATTAGATTTTCTTATTCGTTTTCAAATCCACAACCGAGTTATTTGAATGAGGCAGAGTTTGACTGGCCATTTTAATTCTATTATTTACCAATGGGGGTTTCATAAATCATGTACAGTCTAACGGTTCAAAACCTACCCCTTATGCTGCAGCTCATGAGTTTCGCTTCCAGTATTAGATGAGACAGAAATTTAAGTTTACAAAAAAGACCTTCATCTCTGAGAAAAAAAAGTCAAATTTCAAAAAATGGCATTTACCCCCTGCTATACTATTAATCATTTTTGTAGAAAACATACACTATTTGAAATTTAATGCATTGAAAATCATGCAAAAAAATTAATTTAAAAATGTATCTGCTCTCCTATCTTCTACTCGCTAATTATATAAACTACCCCTTCCTTTGCCTTTTGCTAAATGTCGAACTTTGTAGAATCTTAGTTTTAAACACATTAATTTCAGAACCATTAAACTAATCGATAATTGTTTTTTTACTTTCAGGGTATGGCCTGCCGTTTAACACCAAAACCGATCCTATTTACATAGATAAATCGTAAATTTACAAATTTAAAAAAATTAAACAAAAAAAAAATAAACAAAAAAAAACAAAAAAAAAAACACCACAATAAATTAAGAAAAAGCAAAAACTGTAATTATTATTATTAATATATCGATTATGTTCTTAGAATTAAGTTAAATTCTAATGGAATAAAAAAAAATTAATATTAGTATCTAGTTAAAAAAAAAAGAAGAAAAACAAAAAAAAAAAAAACTTACATCATTCCTTTAACAAAATTTTCAAAATAATATTTGTTTTGTATAAATAATTTTTTTTCTCTCATTATTTTTATTTTTATTTTTTTATTAATTTTATGTAGAGCCTTGTAATATATTGGAAAAAGAGTACATAATAATTTTAATGAAAATCTAATAAAAAGAAAATAAGTTAGCTAATAATAAAATAAGATCGTATGTATAAAATTGTGAAACAGGAAAAACATAAAAAGTAAAAAAAAACAAACTCCAGGCTTTAAAATTTAAACTTTTTTCCAAAATAAAAAAAAAAAATAAAACAAAAATTAAATAATTCAGATAAGCCTTTTTTGTATCCTTGTATCCTTCAAACTATATTATTTTGTTTCCCGTAGATCTTTGTATTCGAAACAAAAAAAATCATTATAATATGTTTTGATATTGTGATAAATTTTAAACATAAAATCAATTTTAAAGCAATTTCAATCAGAATATTTGTAGATACATGATTATAATTTATGTTATTTTGTGCAATATATTGTGAATTTACAAATATCTACTTAACCCCAGCATAATTAAATTTTCTTTTTCAAAATCACAAACAGCACCAACATTTTTCAATTTAATGACCTTTAATTGGCTTTTGTTTATTACAAAATTAAAAGAATTCATTCAATTAAAAAATTTATTAAAAACAATGACAAAAAGCTGGACAAATACGATTGTAAAACTTTTATGTACATTTTGTAAAAAAATAAAAAAAAAACAAAAATAAAATGAAAACACATAGATATGTATTAGTTAAGTTATATATACGTAAATGGTATTTAGTTTTAATTTTAAGTTTTACAATTAAAAATAAAAACAAAACAAAAAAAAAAAATCTATATATATTAATTAAAATTGAATGTGTAAACTATTAATATTATTCAAAAAGAAAATTGATAATAATTATAAAGATCTAAATTTAGTTATTTTTCATTTTTAAAGTAGGTAATTTTAAACCTTAAAACAAAAGAACAGGAAAAACAGAAAACAAAATAAAAATGTTTGTCGTATATTATGAATAAACGAAAAGAAACATAAACAAATATAAATTTTGAAAAGAATAATTCATGTGTTTTAATTTCTCTCGGATTTTTTAAAGCGTAAAAACTGCGTATTCAGGACATCTCTGAAAAAAAAACATATTTGCTTATGTTACGGAGAAGTTCAAATCAAATCGCTGGTCTCATTTTGAGAATTATCACTTAGATTTTCAAAAGCAAAACCTGTACAATGAAGCAATTTCAATATTTTTCGACGGTTTTGTTTAACCGTAATAGCTCCAAAATGGACGCAAAAAATGTTGTTCTTAAATCTTGTTTTATACATAATAAGATTTTCTTATTTGTTTTAGTTTTAGTTTCACTTGTTTGGTCACTGTGGCGTATACGTACTATTTTTTTTGTTTTTGTACAGAATTTAATTTAGTAGTTTTTTTTTCTGTAGAGTTGTAACTGAGGCTCCCCCATTAATTAGCACCTTTAGTATATTTTATGAAGCAAGAATTTGAGAACTATTATATTGTCTAGTTGTGTTACAGCATATAAGTCAATAGATGCCGAACTAATAGGTTTGTAATAGCTGTTACAAAGCATAATATGATGATTTTATTGAATATTATTTTAGAAGGTATTTAACATTGTAGGTTTAACGAGAAAAGCTTAAAAAATAGTTTTGAAGAATAATTCTCGTTCAGGAAAAAAATGCTTACTTTAACTATTGTATGAGCAGTTCTTAAAGACCGCATTACTTTTATATATTTAATTGGATGCTTTTGTCTTGGGAAAGACAAAAACTATGTACTACGGCCTTTTAAAAGAATTTCACTGCCTCAACAAAGTTTTTTTTATTTTGCAGGTAGACTCTATGTACGGGACTATCAACAACGATTAAGTATTTTTCTAAGTCAGAAAATTTAGGCTCTAGATTTATTGCTAGGTGTCTTCTGACTTAAAAAATTAAATGAAGATGAAATTAGAATTGCTACCACTAGGAATTGATACCTATAATTGAATTTAAATGATATAGTTTGGATTTCGACATACAAAATTAAAACGAACTAATTTTGTAGTTCCAATGTATTTATAGGCATTTCCAATAATTTCTGTTTGGGTGCCAAGCATTAACATTTAACAATACTTGTTTTTCAAGCATTCATTGATATCAGATTATAAATGATATTCTCGGATAGGTTATTGATTTTTAAATTATCATCATCTAGTTCATAAAATTGTGCGCGATTTTAGTCTCGTTCGAATAAGTACAAAAAAAGCTAACAGATCTATGTCGGAAAGCTCCATTAGATTTACAAAGTAACTAGAACAATTTTGATTTCCGAGGTCGATGCGATAATACATAAAATAATTGCTTCTGACGGACAATTGTGTTCAAAGATATAGCCATACAACAGTAAACGAAGTTGGCGTTAATTTTTTTTTAATTTGAACCCGCCTAAATGAAGAAATAACTCAAAATATTAGGGTTTTTTTAGTAGCTGAGCTCTTACAATAATATTTTAAAACATGAAGCGATTGTAGTTAAATCGGCACTTTTAGCAAAAAATGAAAAAAGAATAAACGCACTACACTAACATCTATCGGGGATTTTCTGAAAAAAATAAAATACAAACCTAATTGGCACTCGAATTAAATGTTCTAAGTCGGCTAGTATACACAAAATGGAAAAAGTTCAACTTTCGCAAGGCAAGCGTCGATTGTTTTCCCTATGAAATGGACTTATATAACAATAAAAATATCTCTACTTTGGTCTCAAATTGATAGTGTTTGAAAAATTATATTTAACATTCTGAATATATTTCATTTGTTTCAAGATCACAGTGCATGACTTTTATCAGCAATTAGTTTTTAATGGTTAAAATGACCAGCAACTTAATTTTAATTGCATTTTTGACAATTTTGCGTTCGGCACTCGAAGTGAAAAATTTGGATTATTCATTCAACAAACATCACCAAAAAATCCGCTGAAAATCAAAACTACTAGATCTGATGCACGGTCTTCCTCTTTAGAATTGGCAAGGTTACTGGAATATACAAAAAAAAAAAATTCAAAAATCGGAGATGTTTCTGAGAACTATCGAAGGCTACCTGTTAAACGTATTTATTGGGTCATATCATGAAGCTCCAGGGGAATTTGTTTCCTCGGAATTTTTTTAGGGATCGTGAATTTTCACTGGAATTATCTTCCAGGGAACAAAAACATGTAATCGACTCTATTGTTATCTTAAATAAACGCAATGACTAAGTTATGGTACTTTTCTAGCGAAGTCAAACTAGAAACTTTTTTTTTAATTCCTAGACTGTGTTTTGGCAAATGTTATATTTCGAAATATGAAGTATTATTAAAGTTGTTTTTTATAAAAAGAACTGAACAACAACAAATTTTCTCATAACGATACATATTTCATTTTTAAGTTATCATATTAAGAAGAACTTATGAATGAAAGCATCATTATCATAATCTATGAATAAATCTTCAGAAGCGCGACAGTCCAATTCCCTCTTTCCGATGAGTTCATTAGGAAAAATAGTTTTGAAAATAAACTTGTGGAAATTGTAGTTCTTACTTGTAACAATATAATAATTGTATTAGGTATAAACATAAAATATTTATTTAACAAATAAAAAAGTTTTGACATCAGCTCTTTTGTTTAGTCACAAAATTCATCATTGTTTTTTAAGATCAGTACACTTAGGTTCACACAATTTTTTACCGGGTTGAATTTTATATTTTATTATAACTTATGCCTAAAGCCATAGAAAAAAGTGCACTCATAACCCCAACCCCCCTACAGCGCTCCCACTCTGCCATATTTGCCTTAGACTTCGAAGAACAATAATATGCAAAGTCCAACCTAAAAAAAAAAATGTTTAGGATGTGTTCCCAACTTTGTAAGTATATGAAAATATCTAATGTTGAGCTTTTAACGTAAATATTCGGAAATAAAAACAAAGTCTCCGCAAATGCACTCGAAAATTTGTATTATTTTAACATAAGCATCGTGAGAGCTTATCCATGGGAAACACAAGCTTTTCTTAAAAATGATACCTAAACATAAATACCTCATAGAGTTAAACTTGTGAAACGATTTTTACCATGAAAAACATTAAAGCCAGAGCCAAGAGTGTAAATCAAATAATAGAAACAATGTCTCTGCTTCATATAAAATGCAAGTACAAATAGTTCACGTTTATTTTTCAAGTGCAAAAAACCTTGAAAGCAAGAAAAACAAACTACGTTACGTATTTGATTCCGCCAAAGACCCGCAAGCCAGTCGATTGGAATTTGAAGGAATTTCATCAAAAGAATTGCACTGGGAATTTCACAATTCCTCCTTCTTTCATCCATCCCAACATCTTCAATGGGTCCTCGTCGCGTCTCCTAGTTACCTGGCCCCCAGTCCCCAGTTGTCGCAGCATATAGTGTTGTTACAGTTTGCAATGCAATTGTTAAAAACAAAACCAACAAATATTTCTTCACAAAAGCATCTCACAAGCAACTATCATTCAAGCGGTGGCGGCGGTGGTAACAGTGGCGGCGACGTAAGCGGTCATTGTCACCCTGTCGTTGATCCAAGACAAATGTTCCATTGTTATTGTTTGTGGGCTTTGAGTGGTAGATGCGCGAAGCAAACGCGCGTGCGCGCTCCATGTAGCTCTGGTCTTTCTGCGGTAGCGGCGATGGTGGTGACAAAATCCGGTAACACTGGAATTAGGATTCGCCTTTTGCTTTTGGTTGATATGTTTCCCCTGATGATGCCTGGCTGATGGTGACATCGTTTCCATGGAGAAGTTGTGTGCATCCAAGCTAAGCGAACCAACCCGACTTTTGATGATGAGCGCAAGCGCGGCTTCTTTTAAAGCAATGGCATTCCAAATTTGTTGAGAAATCGATTTGTATTTTTTTTTTGTCTTTTAGCTTTTTTTATTTTTATTTTCTGATGATACTTGACTATCTCAACTGCTTGCGTATCTGAAAGTGTATCTTTTTTAGCACGATAAGTATCTTGTAAGCTTGCTGGGGCAGCCCCATAACATGATGATACAGAAGTTGGAGATTGTTTGCCCTTTGCCTGGCGTCCGCGCCTTTGTTGCATTGAGTTTGCAGAGCACAGCAAAGATGTTATAAAAGTGTAAAACGTGTGGAACTAGGACCAAGCGTTGTTGCAAGGACAGTTTATCTCTGTCAATGTTTCTCGAATTGTTTCGTCAAATTGGGTATCAACCCCAATCTTGCCTTTGAGATTTGATTCTGATGCTGATGCTCCAAAATGCAAAGTATTTTTGCCGCTGCAATGTCTGCTGTATGGCCATCATGATGGCTTTTATGGAGTTGATCAGATTTGGTGTAGAAGAATAAAAATAAGAAGAAGACTTTTTGGTTGCGTTGGGCTCAGATGGAAGGTGCTGACTTAATGAGCAAAAAGTACAGAATATTCTGATTTTTTTTTAAATAAAACATGGTGACAATGATCATGGTATTTTTTTCTGTTTCGCATATAAAAATGGCATTTTGTTCATATGTTTAATTGCATCCTTTTTTGGTTTTATAGAAACAGCACTTTGGTATTACTTTTTTTGCTAAGGAAAATATCACTAATGACAATTTTCTAGGATAAGGAAATCAATTTAAAATAAAATTTTATAACACATGGATTTGGTTACACATTATATTTTTTCTGTTGAATTAAATTCTTTTTACCAGAATTTTTGGCTTTTTCCATTTTTTTAAATAGTTGAAAATTTTTTATCTTCGTACATACATACTCTTAAATTCTTTTGGTCGAGCACTTTATGCAAACGCCTACATAAAAAAAAAGTTCAGCGTAACACCGGTCATTAAACCTGCGCCCCTCATTTTACGTGTTGCCATTGCGGCATAAACTTAATAACTTTTATGTGTAGCATGGAATGCATATGAGCACCACAAACGTAGATCTGATTATTAAGAACATTTGTTTAATGTAGTCTAATATCTCTGTATTTTAAGTTTCAAACTCAATAAAAAAAAAAATGCGGAAATGCTGAAAAAATTTACATTAAAAACTTGATTTCAGCGTAATTCATTCAAAATAATTTTTAAAAATTCAAATTTTTTAATTTATCAATTAACAACATAAACATCTTAAACTATTTTGAGTTTCATATTCTTCCCTTAGTTGCTTTTCAAATTTAAAATACTCATGGAAACGTTTAAAAACGTATGTGTTTTTAAAGTTCAAGAACACCGTTATTAAAAAGTAAACAAAAAACTGCAACGCTCAACTTATTTTTCATTATCTATCGGATGGTTTGATTAGTTTTTTAATAAAAAAAAAACAAACAAATTTAATTATAACCATTAGTAACATCATTTTCGAAGTTCTTTTGAAAAATTTGATATTCGAAAACAAAACATATCTGCAAAACGTGTTGTTTTTAGAATTAATTATTACAAAAAATTTAATTTTTTTAAATTTATCCTTACGAACAAAATGTATTTCTTTACTCTACCACTTCTAGTTTACAAGTTACTCCACTTTACCCTAACATTCCGATGGGATTTAAAAAAAAAGCCGTCTTAGCGGAATCTCGCAATATAGACCCTATCTTTTGGTCTATTTAGTTTTCTTCTATCACTTATATAGTATAAGCTGCTAAATGATTGTTGTTAAATCCGTCAGACTATTAACACCCTAATAACAAAAAAAAAAAAAAACAAAACAGTATTAAAGGGTTGCAGAAACAGTTTTAGTGGGATTAAGAACCAGTGGATTATTAGGGGTTACAAAAAAGAAGAAAAATCGCTGGCAAAGAAGTATGACTCCAAAAATGTTTTCCAAAAAGCTCGGTGTCACATACCCTTATTAACCTTGACCCTATTGTTATAGTTGCAAAGTCAACACAAACGCTTAAGCCAAATGGATTTGAAGCTTAAGCGAAATCATTGACCTACCAAGAATTTCATAGCGCTCACATTAACATTCTCTGTTTTGAAAAACGTATTATGTCGGTCTAATATACCACTACGTGGGTTAAAGGACATTCCACTTGATACTTAACAAAAAAAAATAAAATTAAAAACCCACCTTCGTTTCTATAAAAAGAATCTTTACCGAGTTTCTGGAATAATTTTTTTGCTTTAAAATTCATTGCTGTGAAAAATAAAATTGTTTGAATTGTCACTGTCAAAAAAATAGTGCAGGGGTTTTAATTGAGAAATATACAATTAAATTTGTAAAAAATTTAATTTTGGTTGCCGTATTTTGCATATTTTTTCGGCTTGTCAGGCAACTTTTCATGCTCTTCCCCACGATGATCAACGGTCCTTAAATTGTATTTTGCGGCATTTTATTATTCTTTCTTTTTTCAAAATCTGGTTGGATCACAGAATAAAATTTGAGTATAATAGAATTTTCACTACTTTTATTAACAATTTATAAAATGGAATCTAAAGAACACCAAAATTCTTGCCTGTAT
This sequence comes from Meliscaeva auricollis, assembly GCA_948107695.1. Lineage (NCBI taxonomy): Eukaryota > Metazoa > Arthropoda > Insecta > Diptera > Syrphidae > Meliscaeva > Meliscaeva auricollis. Next base: position 71,256,910 of record OX403618.1, on the reverse strand, counting down.
ACAGATCATGGCTTCAATTAAATCTTTACTCAATAATTGTAAGAAATTGAAATTTCAACAACTTCGTTGAACACACTTTCAAATCCCTTTAAATATTTTATCTAAAAAAAAAAATCTTTGAAAACATCCAACACAATTGAAACTCACACCTTTCGACTATCGTACATCCTCCCATAACAACTGCACCGTTAATTTAAAATTGCAACTGCCACGCGACTAACAGTTAGCGCCCAAACTTGTAACATAATACCGCTTTACAGACTCGATTTACCTTTTATAAACACCACCGAACATATCAAGCCGACCGTTTCTGTTTAATGTGTTGTGTTGACTTATTCAACTAATTCAGAAGACTATCATTAAAAATTACCCTCCGCTCTGATTGCCAAATGAAACACATAAGAAGCAACTGCTGCCTACAACAAACAAAGCCAAGGAAATACAAAAAATGTCCTTTAAAACAAATTAGCAGTTTCGGATTACATAAAGCAGGCGCGTGCTCCTGCGCAATTTGTTATACAAAAAATGGATCAAGATTTTTTTTTTTGTTAATTTCATTCGCCCTCAGAGGACCTTTCACTTATTGACTGTTAAACCAATAACAACAACAAAAAATTATATCAGGATTTGTGCAACAACTCCAGTAGACACATGCATTGATTTACAATCCAATGAGGCTGCAGTAGGATGCCTGTGATCATAAATCTTAGCTTCCATCACATAAAAGACAAGAAGAAACCCCAAGCGAAGACTTGTCAACAAATTAATTCATTTTTAACACTAGATTTTGACATATCTCTCAGAATTTATATCACTTCTTGAGATCGAGCAGACAAAAAAAAACGAGAACGAGATCAAGATCAGGATCGGAATCGTGTTGCATCCCACAGAAGAACAATGGCCATATAAATCTACCGATTGTTTGTGCGAATGGCAAAAGTTTTGTTTAATTTTTGTTTCTGTTTTTTTTTCATTTCGTTGTCCGATATATTGACAATAATGTTGGAATACGTTGAAGGAGAATCCAGGAATTCTTCTGATTCAGTAGAATAAACCTACGACAGGCTGACGACGAACGACGACAACCGATGGCCGACGTATATAGTATATCTTAAATAAACGAGTGAATTGAAATGCACAGTAGCCGATCGGGGACCGATTTTAATTTGTCGTTTTTGCCTTTATCTCTGACGACTGATCTTGATGTTTTATTTTCGTCATTCGTGAGATGAAATGTCAGTTTTAAGTGATTTCTGAGTTTTATCAGTTCAGAATTTTGGTTTTTAAGTTTGAAATCTAAATGAAAGGTTATAAAGACTTAATTTCAATAACCTTGGGCTAACGTTGCGGATGTGTTGAGGATCCAGAGGAAGAACCTATTGATAGAAGGATTTTTTTCGGTTAATTAAAAAATGGTTTGTATTCAGAACACATTCTAAGCATTTTCCACTGACCGGAATCTACTTTTGGTTGGGACCGCAACTTTTTCTTCTGCTTGTTTTTATACTTCTACGTTTTTACTGTCTGATACCTGTCTCTTACAGAGGGACTTGACTTTTTCTAATATTATAAAAGCAAGTACTAAAGCGTTTAAAGACATAAAATTTGAACAAAAAATCTAGTCAAGTAGCATATTTTTGCTAAGATTTCCTTGTATAATAGGATAGGTTACGAAGGCAAGCATTCTCCGTTCTCCATAACTGAAATTCTTTCCACCAACGAAAGTGACAGTACACCTCTGATAGGGACTGAAAAAACGTTGACGACTTTTGGTTATTCTACTCGGACAAAGATTGATTAAATGAAAGGATGGTTTATCGACGGATTCTAATAACTAGAAAAAGGGTTTATGTTCTATAAATTGGAAATCTTGGGGCTAAGTGAAGTACAATGGTTGAGCTCGGATAAACATAAATTCCTAAACTGTAACACTGTACTATTTCTTCTGGAAGCATTCCTTTTAACGATAAACCAATTCCATGACATGTCGGAACTACCATTTGTAGCGCCATCTGCACGTTACATGAATACAAATTTGATATTTTGTCACTGTAACTACAGTCAGAAATATTCCTTCGGACAATTTTTATTGAACAATAGCTTGTTTAGATGATTTTAGTGTATTTTTTTGTCACTTGAATTTGCAGTTTTTGAGTTATGAAAGCGTTCCCGGAATGATATTTCGGCTATATTAGCTGGAATAAAACAAAAACTAACGAACATCTCAATTAGTTTAACTGGTACATCAGAAGTAAATTTTAATTTGATGTAATTTTAATTTAAAACGAATCCTGGTCCTAAACATCAAATTTTCCACCTCCATGATTTTGGCCCATATGGCATTCAAGTCCTTTAAGGCATTGACGAGTTTTAGAAAAGCTATAGCTCGTAATGTCGGAGTTATGCTTAGGTAAGTTGTTGAAGAAATATCCTCGTTCAGAAGTAATTAATGTGTCTTTTTGAAGTATCTTCCCTCTACTGGCCCCTAAGAGCGTGTTCTATACAACGTCTAGTAGAAAGTTTTGATATTCTGGTAGTTGGTTACACATCATCTGTTTAATTTAGTAAGGTTGCACAAGTGACGGAAGTCCCATTCCTTTTCTAGAAAACGTTAATAAACTCATTTACCTACTTCACGATGCTGATATTTTTGAGCAATCAGTATAATCTCAGCAACCTGAACAGGATTCATCAGGTAATTGCCAGTCAAAAAATGTTTGATTGGTTTTTAGGCTTCTGTTAAGAAAAACCTCTGAAATCTCCATAGGAAACCTAATATTTGTTTTAAAATCAAAACAAACTAAATTCAATAGGTTGAATAAAGAAGTAACTCTCTACACATTGTCACCCATTTGGGAATAACGCAATCCAACTCAAGCAACGCACCTGAAAACGCAGATGCTCCATTTTGATCAGGTCGTCAACGACACGTCGTTCATCATTCCTGATGTGTGCTACGGAGGGCAGTGGCTGTCGGCGGTGGTGGCGGTGGCGGTGGTGTAGATCGTTGTTCCTCTGTCGTATTTTTTTTCATCGTTGTCCATCCATCGTCATTGTCATTGCTTGTCTGGGGCTGTTTGCAAACTCTTCCTAAAAATATACCTCCTCTTATACCTGTACGATTCTTTTTTCGCGGGGTTAAACAATTTCGATGGTATATATGCGAGAAGACGATATCGGAAAGTAAAGTCAGGCACATATGGAATTTGGCCTTTTTACGAGAACGAATTCCGGACTCCTTGCGCGGGAATCCTTTTGGCATCGTCACCGCGCATGAATTGGATGGAATCACCACAATCGCCAGCCAGTGTGCATACACTTTATGGAGATGGGCTTTTTGGATCTCACGGCTTATACCTACTCTCTGGTCAGCCGATGGACTTGACGGCGACGGCAATGTGTTGCAACAGCAGCATATAAGAAGATATTTTTCTCCGAAAATATTTCGTGAATGCTATACAGTAGCTGTATCCAGTAAAGATACACTGTTTTATAGCTTTTGCATTGTGCCGAGGGATTGGATATATTGTTCGCAGTGCAATAATATTAGCCTGGACATATTGGGAGCACACGAAGAACAAAGGTAAAGGAACACATTTGGAAGTACAAGGTGCTTCTGGAAATCGAATTCGTTTTATCGTATGTCAACAATTTCACAAGAGTATTTTTTTTTCTATAGAAGATACATTTTATTGGAATAAATGAAACACTTCGGAATGGTCAACGAGAGTGGACGTGCGATTGAAGGAAGGACTATTGTGGAAGAAACTTCGGTCAACCTATTCACTTTTATTGGACTGTTTCGAAGTAAATCGACCTCTAAAACGCCAGAATTTATAATTAATAAGTTATAAGGAAATTAGTGCTTTCCTGAAACTTTGAATTCTTGCAACTTGAATTGCAAAGCATTTCTGAGCCTTTCAGTGACTCTCAAAATGAAATATGAATACGAGGCACTGCAAGAATGAGGAAACCGAAGAAAAAGCTTTTTCAGCAGACAATGCCTTAAATCGAATTGTATTCATTCCGGAAACATCTCAAGAGCCTCAGTGATGGAATCACTTCACGTGATGCAATTCACATCTACATGAAGCATCAAAAAGCGCATCAGCATCGTTCAGTTCTCGTTTGCTGCTGCTTATCTGCCTCCAGTAAAGGGATTATAACACATTAAAGAGAGAACACTCATGATTGTTAGGTATAAGGTATGGCATAACGACAATATACTTGATGGCCACTCAATGCCAACTCCATTAGAGGACTCTTTCAGCAAAAAAAAAACCTCATTATCCATTCGCAAAAATAAACCCAGCAGGAGAGACATAGAAAATATAATAAAACGCAACAAAAATATCATCTTCTTCCCGGACGATTAGTGCTCTAGTGTGTAGCTGTAGCTGTACTCTATATAGGTTTTAGAGAAGCATAAGTGCACACAGCTTCTCTTCTATATAATATATACTCTCGTGTACTTCACACATCAGTGGCTTTTCAAAGTGAAAATTAAAATCCACACAAAGTGCGCATTACATTTTGGAAACTGATGTAGATTTCTTCCGCCTGAAAGGAGTCGCAGAATAAGACTCTCTGGCATCACACACACGGTTTTTGGTGCTTCAATGGTGGTTGAAATTGAAATACAAAAAAAAAGACACATTTTATGGGACACACTAATGGAACTGTGACTGCAATGAGCTGAGATGTATAGGTAGGTATATGGTGGAAAAGGGAGTGAGTAATTATTGCATATGAGCACACAAAAGAGCCGGAAGGATGCGCCCGAATTGGAATCTTCAATGGCATTTAGTAGATTGGATTGAAATAGGCGTTTAAGGAGAATGACTTTTTTTTTCGTTGTGTTCGTTTTGCGACAAAGTTCTAGTAGCAGAGGATGATTTAGGAGTTATTAGACACATAAGTATTATAAAAACTGCTTATTTAGCTTAATCCTTGGATAAATCGTCAAATATATTAAAGTCGAATATATTCATTGTGTTCTGTGTTCGAAATCTTAAACTTTAGTCCGAACACTCAACCACTGCTAATTTATATCTTTTATAACCGCAATGATCCTGTGAGCAAAATTACTACTGATAGTGTTCAGGAAGATTTTACCGAATCTAAAAAAAATTATAATTAAACTGCGCTTGCAAATGTACACTGAGAGAACAAAACGATTGTGGCAAACGAAAAAATTGCCCAAACGACTTTTTAGTTTGCTGGACAATTTTCGCAGCAAATTGGTAAATTTGTTTGTGTTAAACACTTTTCGCTAACGAAAAAAGCGTTAAACCTGTGATTGAACCGGCGACCTCTCGGTTACCATGCAAATGTCTTGTCATTCTGCTACAGACCGTTTAGTTTGTGATTGGCGTAAAATGCATATAAACAAAATGAGAGAGCGAGTCGTTTGCGTCAAACGACTTTTCGTTTGTTGGACAGTTATTTTTCAGCTTCAACTTCGTTTGCAGCAAACTCTTAAATTCGTTTCGTTGAAATAATTTATACGAACGACTAAATAAAGAAAAAAACTTCAGTGTAACACCGGTGATTGAACCTGCACCCTTTCGATTTCGAACAAAGGCTCCTGATTTTGCACCACGAACTTAATAATGCATATGAACAACACAAGCATTGTCTTAATTAGTAAGAAAATTTGTTTCCAGCAATCAATTGATGTAAATGAAGTTCTTCGCAACAAACTACTTTCTGAAGAGGTTCTTTGCAAACTATTCATTCGTTTGCTGAAAAAAATAGCATTTTCTAGTAAACGAAAATATGTTTAGATGTGGGAAGCATTTTCGTTTGTTGCAATCAACTCATAAAAATGAGCTCCAAAGGAATAGGTTATCTTGCATCATGCTTGCTGTAATAGAATTACAATTTGGATCAAATGTAATACAGGTGCTACGAATGAAAAACATTTGCGGGGATTTGATTAACCTTTCAGAAACTAATTTTCATTGAATTGAACTAAAAAAATTATTTCTCTGGGTATAAAGAAGGGAAAACAAGATCAATGTTAAATCTAGGTTATAGGGCTCATTTGCAAACACATGGGATTGGAATAGTAGTCATTCTTGTTACCAACTACAGAGACTTGAACACACAATACAAGAAATATAAAATTGTTTCGGGTGTAGCGAGCGCAAAATTCAAGAGCAATTTAATAAAACAAAACTTTAAAAATATCTCAAACCACTAAAACTGATTCTTATTCTAAGCCTTTTGAGTTAAATATACACCATTAGCCCCTCTGTCAACTTGAAAAAGAAGTACTGTCTTCTCTTATTGAGTTACAAAAACTACGTTGTAAAGTCTTCAAATCTTCAATGCTAAATTGGACTTCCAACTTCCACCTTCCAAGAAAAGATTTCTGTGACAGAACACAGAATTTTTTTTGGGGTCAAGTAAATCGCTTTAACAAAATTCACCGCCAAAAAATTGAATTTGATTTGCTTCAAATTCAATAGAATTGACCCTGTTGATGCTTGAGGGTCAGAAGATTATGTTTGTTTTCTTCTTTATCCATCACAATATGTATTGCGGAGCCCCTTTATCGTTCTTCATATTAACTTATGCAACACAAAAATTAAATTGAAGTCAGCAATTCATCATAAGACGAGAGAGGGTGGCAAAGATCTGTTTATGGGTTAAATATTTTGTTCTGTCCGTCTCACAATATTGTACCATTGCGTTGATCAATGAAGCTTCAGATTATGTGTCGCATTTTACTATATAAATCTACTTGCATGATCATACTACTTATGATATAGCCTTTGGTCTGATATTTTCTCAAGTCGACATTACGAATGATTCATTGGCAAGATTCAGTCCGCAGAGACTGTAGAGATATGCAACCTATTGACTATGGTTGAACACGAATTGGTTTGCTTATATGCGGTATGAACATTTATTTTAATCTTTGATGGGGGAAATACTGGTGAAGTCATAAAAAAGAGTAAAGGGGGTTTGTCATTAATTGACAGTAATTGATGCAACATATTCAATTTAATTTGGTTTATATAAGAACTTTTATGTTCCACAAGATTTTATAAATATTAACGTGTGGCACGTTTTGGATGAGAGAATTTGTCTTTAAAGTAGGTACAACAGACTTTACTTGGTATTTTAACTGATGAGTAAGTTGGATTCGGAAGACAAAGAAATTCGTAAAGAAATTTTTAAATATTAATTTTTACAATTCACGAAATGATTATGCCGGTATCATTTTATTTTAAAAAATTCTTATGTTTCCAGGTAATCTTCGTGTTTTTATGTTTTAATATTATTCTCTGTGCTTTCAAATTCAGTGAATTTTTCATAGTCGTATACTTTAGGTTTTTGTACAACATGGAAACAAAAACTAAAGTAACGGAGAAAAACGTGGAAAATCACTTTAAAAAAAACGAATATTTGCGGAAAAATATATGATCCGTGGAATATCGTGAAAAAATTGCGTAATACAGGTTAAAGATCGTGGAATACCGCAAAATAAAAGTCGGAAACCCGTGTAATGTTCGTGAAAAATGTGAAAAGTTGAAGAAAAATATTTCAAGTATCGTGGACTACCGTGGTAATAATTTTAGGAATACGAAGAAAATCGTGTAATTGTAGGGAATACTATGGAGAATAACATTTGAAGTTATTAAAAAAACGAAAAGTATCGGGTAGAAACCCGAAGATATTCTCGAGAAAAAGTGTGAAAAGGGGCTTAAAATAGAATGAAAATCTGCAACAAAAAATGCAAATGAAGCGCAGATTACCGTGAAAAAACATGATCGCAGAATACCTTTTAAAATAGTAAAAGAAATCGTATAATAAATCATAGAATAGAGTAAAATATCGCGGTCTACTGCTGTTAAAATCGCGGACCACGTCCTAAAAAGTGACGAATACTGGTGAAAGAACTTTAAAATACTAAATTTTCGGCTCTTACGATTTTGATTAAAATTTGTATCTTTACTAAAATAGCCAGTGTAGTAGTTTTAAAGACAAACATTTATTTTTGCATTCGTTTATGTAACATCCTTCCATGGAACTGGAACCCTTTTTTTTCTTATTTTCTCCAAAGCGTTTTTAAAAATATTCTTTTGCAAAATCAATTTTTTCAAAACGAATTGCTTATGTTTTTGAAAGTTTGGGGTGAGATGATCATTAATTTTTGTCTGAAAATACCATACCATCTGAATAGTTTTATAGAAGCTGTCAAATTACTTGCTTCTCAACTAGCAAGTCGACTTGCTTCAAAACCTGCATGCAAGTTTACTTGCAAGTAGCCAAAGCTTCAATGTGTGAGTCAAAATGTTTGGAAGAACGATAACTTGTAGGCCAGAACTTGCACGTGTGGCCTCGGGGTAGGCGAAATCAAATGGCATTCTCAGTTTGGAGATCAAAACTATTTCAGAAGCTTTAAAACTTTACTTTACTAATGATAAGCACTAAATGAAGTACAATATAAAAATCATTATGCAACTTAGGACAACGTCTGCCGGGTCAGCTTGTACAATTATACAAGAACAAACATTGCAGTAAAACTAAAATCTGAGCGATATTTTAAAATTTTGTTGTTCATTCAATAATTGTTAACCTTTAGTGATTTGACAATTTAGCACGTCTCTGAGATTTAATAGTACATCATGTATTCAATTTCGGTACACAAATGCTTCTTTAAGATAATTGTGAACAAACTTTAACTCATCTGATTAATTGGTCAGAAAAAAAAAGGTTTATTAACTCTTAAAATGTTCAATCGAAAAAATGTTACGCATACGCCACAGTGACCGCGAGTTAAGTAGAACTTTGAAACATTAAAAAAAAATTTCTATTGCTTGCCAAGTAGCTTAATAACTTTGTGGAGCGTTAACTGATGCATAAAGATATTATCATCTTACGTTATGCGATGCTAAGATATCGGAGAAAATAACTTGTATTGTTAAATCTGGCGGAACTTTTTATTTATTAATTCGATAATATCAAAGAAACATGTGAGTTGTCAAAATCTACGCTTACATTTCTAAAAAAAGTATCAATTTAATTGTTCGTCCAAATCCTCATTATGACATAAAGAATTGTCGCCTCAGTACATTATCCAAATATTTTACGTTTCGAAATTATTTTTAGTATCAGCAACCCAAATTGTTCGACTAAACCTTGCGCTTTACAACATAATGTGTACATCTTAAATCAAAAAAATCTCTGCAACATGCATAAACAAAGTCAAGCCACAGCATAACGCTCCTTCATTCACTTGTAAATATACGAACCCTCCGCTCGTATATTTGCCTGAGAATCTATCCATAAAAGAATCAAATCCCTGAAGTTATGATTAAGTTAATTTTTTCCGACATACGCAACTCAGAAATGTCTTTGTTAAACTAAGATTAATAAATGGAATTGCGCAAACTTTCCCATAGGGAACAAAACAGAAGCCACTCCACAGCCTTTATTGTTGTAGCAGAGTCTGCTTCCACTTGTGTCCCCTAAGCCATAGTAGATACCAACCATTTGGGAAGCGTGTGGCAAATAATTCCCCAACAACACAATTGCCATTTACAAAAGAATACAGATTTCTTTCGACGAACGATCTAGGGAAAGCAATATCACGATCACAGTAACAGTAACAACAACAACAAAAACAACTTCAAACAACAAACACCGATTGTGATGATGGCAATGCCCCAAGCGGCATGCACCTGAGTTGACAACTAAATAACGAACCCGAAGAAGCCCAGAGATAGATTGCAGCGCTCTATTTTGAGGTCGCCTGCTCTCCTCCCAGGGGAGCAAGCACAACAAGAGCAAGACATCTCTAAGCACAGCATAACTGTGGCAAAGGCAATGGCAAACGATTGGCAACGACGACGATGGACCGGACGCACTGCACAGTGGCACATGTGTCCCAAAAGGATTCGCCGAAGGTGTCAATGCGACACCGTTGCTGTTAGATCCAACAAAATGTCCTTCGAATTATACATGAGTTTGGAAAGTTTCCGCATTTCATCATGATGTTGTTGCTGTGTTGTCTGTGGCAGAAAGCAGAATCAAAATTGGAATGAGATAGGCTTGGTTTGGCTTTGACTCTGGCTCCGGAAAATTGTATTAAAATTCCACTGACACTGGACATAAATAAAACATTAAACAAAGCAATTGCATTGCGCAAGTGGCAACCACAAGCAATGTGCTTGGATTAAATAATGGAAACCGAAACTTTGGCGCTGTGCTGCGCTGCACTGTGCTCTATCTCACTTGGAAAACGATCTAGAATATCATGAATTTCTTCATCGCTCCGTTTTATTTGTGTGTACAAATGTCAGCATAGAGTCAGAGCGGATACGAGCTTTTGTTTCATGCTTTCAGCTGCTTAAGGGGCAATACTATGCACTGAACAACATCTGGGATGGGAGCTGTGAATAGGAGATTAATGGTTCACCCTAACGCACAATGGAAATTGTTTGTTTGCCGGTTGGTAATTGATGAAAGTACAAGAGTTATGTATCGGTTTTTGTGGTGATTCATTGCTCATTGCTTGAGGTACATTTCGCGAGAAACGTAAATCAGGGATAGTTTAACAAACTAGAATGCGCAGTCAAAGCTTTCTAATAAATGCAATGGAAGGTTTTTTTTTATTTTTTAAATGAGTCAACAATCGACAGCAATAAGCGGAATGTGCTGTGGTACTAAAAAGTTCAATAGAATTTTCGTTTTTAAGACATTCTTGGGTTAACATTGTGCAGAGTTTAGGTGTATCGGAATATTTGTAGATTCAATTGAGAGAATGTCTTACAATCCAAAGAAATTTGTATACAAACCCATTGGGTGAAATTTTAAGCCTTAGAATCCATAGCTTCTATTTCGAGTTAGTGTAAAATGATTCGCAAATGTCAGGTTTTGCAATGCTACTTTAGCATTTGTTCCTTGTGCTTGCATACTCAGGAAATGGTATAATTGTTCATGGCAAGTTCTTCACTCGTGTTCATTTTTTGATTACTAGCTTTAATCTAAAGAAAAATATCCTGTCTGTGTAGAGTTAAGTCTTTTTTCATATTTTTTTAGACATGTTTTAACACTTGGCCCATTTTCTTTTTGTTAACGAGAAAATGAGAGTGTAAAATACCGAACACATTACAATCTGCAACTTAAGATTTCTCGGAAAATAAACAAGCTATCATATATCAAATTATTTAAACTGAACCTGGGAGAAGAAAATGAGTGCTTTCAGCAACCGTTTCAAATTATGCGATTGCAAATCACTTCGCGTTGAAACTTTGCTTCGGAAAACCGTGTTTTTTTTTTTACTTTCAAACAGGAATATCTCAAAAACGTGATGCGATACAAAAATTCTGACTCCGGATTGAATTTCAGCATACTAAAACCCCTTAGAAGATAAAAATGTTTTTGGAACGAAGATAAGATAAAAAAAATTTAGTTGACCTGTGTTATTGGGAAAGCCAGTAAATGATATCTGTATAAGATCTTAACAGAATGTTTTTTTTGTCCTTTTAAGCTATTAGAGCTATGCAATCGCTGAACTTGTTGACGCATAAGGAAAATCAATGACCAACAGGAACAGGCTGAACTGATTATTATTACTCTACAACTGGCGAATTGTTACAAGTTCTCAAGATTAAATCGACTGTAGTGTCCCATCAAACTACTTGCGCCCTTACAAGCTATTCAAACATAGTATCCAGCGAGTTAGTAAATAATAGGTTTAGAACGACAACAATCCTAGGATACGACGGATTTTCTGATGACTAGAACACTGCACGTGTTCTACTAAGGTTGCTTTCTTTCTTTGAAAGAATTGTTAACGATTACTGAAAGTTTGTTTTCTACATCCAGTCATCACAATGTCGGTGAATCTTGTCCAAGTCGTACCACGACGACCTCAACTTTTGGACCTGAGCTGTACTTAATTATATCGTAGCCAAATGCGATTGCTGGCTCTATCAATCAGATCACTCTATCAAGGCTGACGAAAATGCTGATAAAATCAGCGAATTCAGGAAGTTTAGATGAAGACCATTTTTAATATTTTGAGCTGCGGTTGAAGTCAAATTTCCACTTAAGACAAAAAAACCACGTTCAACTTTTGTGTAGGTCGTACAAAAGTGCTTTGCTTATGCCAACACTGGTTAGCTTTAGATACCTTCCGTGCTTAGTTCCTTAGATTTATTTTAGTGAACTTTGGAAACAGTCGGAGTTGTATCTTGCCTTGCTTTAAGCTTAAATTGAGTTTGTGGTAAAACATTAGTCGTGCACGTGCGAAGGATATGTTCGTTGATTTTAGTTTTTGTTAATGAAACACTTTTTGACTAGAAAAAAATTAAACAAAGAAAATTACTCTAAATTTGGTTTAGTTAAGAAATTAATTTATATCTTTACCATCGCAAATCGAAAATGACATTTGATAAAGTTTGCGAACACACCCCTAAGCTGGTTTTGTTTCGCCATAAATTGCACCAAAGAAAACATCAACATTCAAACATTGAAAAATCGAACGAGTAAAATTGTTTTATAGTATTCGATTGCTGTGCTTTCTAGACTCTACCCATCTAACAATAAAACACAGCTATTGTTGCGTTGTCCACCGCCCAGTTAGACACAGCCCATAAATGTTCAAATACTTTGCGGATTGTTGGAAGAAGATTTAATGGATTGGAGTTTTCGGGAGACCATTGTACGACAGTTGTTCCCCAACGCACTGGATAATATGGTGTTGTCTTCTTTTTCTTTGATAGATCGAAGATAAGCTTGACATCCACCTCAGTAACTAAAAATGAGTTTGTCCCAGTTTCTATTGCGTAATATCATTCATAAGGTAGAAGTAATAAACAGTTTCCGACCACTTGCTGGAAAGTAACCCCCACCACCTCTACTTTTGCTTGGAGATCTTCGATTATTATTGGGTCGTGGATGCCTTTAAGTAGACTTTTTCTTGAATGTGAAGCCTGTAAAAAACAAGCGTGTGCAGTTAAACTCAAACTAGAGCAGTCAATTCTTCGTCAAAATGAATAACTGGGCTTAAGTAATCAATCCACTAAGTCAATTTTGCACTGGGACCTAATGTAATCTCTTACAATTCAATTGTCGTATTACTCGTTGGGTTTAAAACGATTGGAAGAAGACCGTACAAGAAGATCTGCAGTACTGTACAAAATATTGGATTTCCAATTTTTTCGGTTGGACGTATTCCAAAATACATATTCTTGGGTGTTATTTTTCGCAAGTTTCGCAAGTGTTCAACAAATTGGATAAAATTGCGCATTTTAGTTTTTAGCACAAAGAGAAAAAAAAACACTGCATCATGTCGTGTTTTTAAATCTTAAAAGATTTCTGCATTGTTCTTTGCAAAATAAACCAAAGTAAATTTGTCCCGGTGCGGACTAAGAGCATTGTTCCGCCCAAATCATCACAATTCCCTCATCCCTATTGTGTCACTTCGATCAAGAGTGCCTAGAAAGTCCTTGTCTCCTTAACATAAAAATAACAAAAAAAAAAAAAAACATATTTTTTCTAATCCCCTTTTGAATAAAATATGAAAAAATTGAAAACACTTTAGATAAAGCAGCCTTATAAGCAGCATCCTCATCATCATGTCATATAAATCCTTAAATCCTCTTTATCTTGGTTTTTGAATAAATCTCATTTTCCCATACACATACTTCAAACAACACCATCACACACTCTCGAATCTCGATGGGTAGGAGTGACCAATGACAATGGGAGATCGAATGTGTAAACATATTTCTACCGGATTAAGGGGATTAGCATAGTATGTAGTAGGTCCTGTCTGGAACCTTTTTTTTTTTGAAGGATGTGTAATGTAGTGTATACCCATGCCATTTCCTATGTTCGCGGGGTGGGTTTGATGAATGTCGATGACGATGGGTTTTTGTCCTTTCTTCGATTTTTTTTTGCTCATGTCACAAAGAATAATAGAATCAACATGTTTACTCATTGTAATACTCTGTGCGATAAGTGTTGTTATTGGGCTTATTATTTGGTATAGAGAGGGTTTTCTATAAGCTGTTTTGTCAACCAAAAGGATAAAATGATAGACACTGGGCATAATCAAATATGAAAATATCATAATTACCCAGGTCGACCTTTTATAGAAGTCCTGATTTGGGGTTGTTATGAGTAGTGTAAACACATGTTTTCTGCTGGCAAAGCAATGTGGTTAACCACCTTGATAATTTTCACAGTTACACAGAGTTTTTATATAAATTTTAAAATAAGGATTTAGTGAAAAATTACGGATTTATTAAATTTAAAGTTCAGGAGAGCTGAATGTCATTTTGCCCGAAGATTTTGTTTTGAATTAATTAGTTTGAATTAATCTCAGAAAAAAAAGCCAAAAGTTGGTTTACTTTATCTTTATTACATGACTTATTTTGCAGTGGAAACAAATAAATAAATAATAAGAATAAGAACCAAGGCCTAGTGACTGACACTCTCACCCACTTCCTGCGTGCGAAGCTAGGCGGAATGGATGGGATCTACAATTTTCTGTCAGTTCCGATTGGCTATAGCTCAGATGTACTCTAGGGAACATAAATTAAAACAACAAACAACTACAATCATTTACATTTTAGCAGAAAAAATTGTGTTCTCCTTGACGAATCACGGCTCACTCAATTTCAACAATCTTTTGTACCTGCAATCTTTGGATTTTAAAATTAAGTAGCAAAATTATTTTTAATTATTAGAAGTTGATAAATAATATCTTAAAAATTGCATACTAATTAATTTTTTGAAAAGTCCTCTGAAATTTTCTTCACACATATTTAATTAATTTATTTATGAAAGCCAATAATTCGAAAATAAGAAAAACATGTTTGTGCACCTCTTCCGCAGAGATTTAAAGCTCTAAACGATAGACTGTTCATCAGGGTCTCAAATGCATATAGTCTCTAATCCGAACAATGCTGAACACCTAGAGTTTTTCTCTTATGAATGCAAAAATTTAATAAAACATACTCCAGTTTTTTTATCACACCACGTAAAAAAAGTGCTAACACCCCATGAACTAAAAATTTACTTACTTTTCTTTTCCCTGATGATATCGTATGTAAGTAAGAAGAGAGACATTTCAAAATGAGCTCTTGTTCGGAAAGAACTCCTTATTTCAAAGTAAGATGGGAGCTCTTGAAAGAAGCTGATAAATGAAATATGCCCTAACCTCAAAGCTCGAAGTAAGAAACGAGATATTGAAAGGACCTAATGGTGTTTGGGTAAAGGCCTCTCGCTTACGAGGCAAGTATCTTTTATTTCTGCCATAGACTGTATAATTTATAATTGGCGTAGAACTCATATAACCAAAATGAGATAACGAATCGTAAAAATTTGTTTTCTACTTGCTGCAAACAATATAATTTTCTTGAAAACGATAAGGGGTTTAGGTGTGGGAAGCATTTTTGTTTGCTGCAATCAATTCACAAAAAAGAGGTCCAAGCGAATGGGTTGTTTTGCGTTTTGTTGCCAAGAATTACAATTTTGTTCAAATGTAATACATTTGCTACGAATGAAAAACTATTGCGAGGATTGTATTTACTTTCCAGCAAATGACTTTTATTTAATAAAAAGGATATTCATAAGTGTAGGCCTTAACCTCAAAGCTCGAAGTAAGCAACGAGATTTTGGAAGGAGCTGATGGAGGAAACCGGTGATCGGAAAAAAATTTCTTAAAATGAGCAGGGGATCTCGGAAGGCGCTGGTGACTTGAATAGGCTTTAAATTTAAAGTGAGTAGGGAGATTTCCATCGGAAACACTATAACTTCCTTGTAATAATCGCCATTTTGAATAATGGTGGCCATTTTACTTTTTAAATTTCCTTAAAACTATAAAAATCTATTCTGTGCACCATTTAAGTCTACACTAACGCTTATAAAAATAAGCAATAAATATTGTGGCACGACTAGCTTCACGAAGAACCAAGACCTAATGACTGATACTCCCGACCATTTCCCGTGTGCGTGTAGTTAGTATAAATGGAGAGAGCCTAAAAAATTTTGCTGGTTCCAACCGGCTATCTGATAAGCAATACCTTTGAATCGAACACAGACCTCCGCCCGGCGCGATAGTCCATTGTACTAATCATTACGCCAAGCGGTACTCCACACAATTACGCCTTACCTTCATTTATCAAAACTTTATCTATCTTATATTAAAAGAAAGATGGCGCCACTATACCTACCTACTTTTCTTAGAATTAATTTTATTGCAGAAAGTCATAGTTTCACAGGCTAAAAATCTCCACCAAAGCCTTACAACCAACCCCTATGTCACACCCTAGATAACTAGACCACAAGATATTTTCCGTTTTTGCGAAAAAATTCAATGTTATAATTCTGAATACCAAAACTTTAACAGCTCTTATTTGAAAATTTTCAAATGAGAGCTGCAATGTTATAAGAATTCACTGAAGGCAAAATATAAATAAAGTACCCTCATACTTAGCCACTTTATTCAGTCATAGGCTCAAGTGTTTCTGATATTTTGTCTTAAATACTTGTCCACTACACATTTTTTTTTGCCAAATCCATAGATTCTAATCAAAGCAACTTGCTGGATGGACGACCTACAATTGATTTAATTATTCTAAGCACCAGTGTGTGCGACATCAGCTATAGTAGATATATCATGAGGGTGGATCAAACTATAATTTAACTGAGAATACATATCGTATGAAGCAGCATGACACAGCCAGCAGATTCAAATCCAAAGTCAATCGGCAATGCCACACAACATCTTAATGCCCATCATC
The DNA here is from genome assembly GCA_948107695.1 of Meliscaeva auricollis. Classification (NCBI taxonomy): domain Eukaryota; kingdom Metazoa; phylum Arthropoda; class Insecta; order Diptera; family Syrphidae; genus Meliscaeva; species Meliscaeva auricollis. The sequence continues at coordinate 71,240,138 of OX403618.1, read as the reverse complement.
ATCGCCCTCGTAACGTGCTACTTGTGGCTATTAACTACACACACAGTAGTATGATGGACTAGCTAACGCTAGAAAAAAAGAATGTTCAATGTTCATGTTGCTCTCGCTGATTTAGAGATTCTGGATGTTATAATGCTAATGCCAACCATCATCACACTATTGATGACAGTGCACAGCACTAGCTGTTCTGTTCATCCAACATTAACATCCAGCAAAAATCCAGCTTGTCATGAAGATGACCCTTTCATACATTTTATTTTTAAGCTGTTGAAACGCCTCACTTTCGACGTAACATGTATTTATACTGATGCGATATGGGGCTTTGCGTGCCACGATCGAAAATTTAAAATGCGAACCAACGTCATCTGATGGTATATGGATGCCAACTTTTAGAAATCTATACTAAAGCCGTTGAAACCTGAAAGGCTTAACACCATTGGAGAGTAGCCAAAAAGTTTTGGTCTAGAATTGATAGATGATAACACTAAGTATGTGCTTTTAACAAACATCTTTCCTTTACCTTGGAAAAAGCATCACTGGTTGATAACACAAATTTCAAAGAAGCTACAGAGTTCACCAGTCATGGAGTAAATATTTGATCCATGAATTACACCTTCCAACGTAAAATGGCCTTAACAAACTGTTGCGAATTCGCTTTGGCAATTTAAGTGTGTTCGCAACTCCTTACTCTGCCAGTTCATCTTTATATCTTTTTAAAAGTGCCGAAGAAGAGGAGTGAAAAAGAATATATATCCGCGAACTCTAGGATGTAAGATGTGGACTTAAGTAAAGATTGAATGTTTTAATTGGCCCGGAAATATCGGTGGAATGAATGACAATGCTCTAGTCAAGAAGATATTGAAATCTTAACTCACATGTTTAGGTGGACAAGATAATTCGATGATTGATGGACAAAAGGCAAAGCAGTAATGATTTTTAAAAGCTGTAGGACCATTTACGTAGAACAGAGCTAAATTTTCTCAGCTTAAATTTTTTTGGAGGTCTTCTAATGAAAATAAGAGGGTAAAACACGCTGAAAAGAATTGCTCGTTCAATCTAAATAAATGAAACAAAGTTGGATTATTTACACCATTTATTTTTCATGAACTGCTGGACCGATTTTAATGATCTCTGTTCGATTTTAGTTCGATTCGTCTTCCTTAAGAATAACAGAATAATTTTAGAAACTTCGGAAAATCATGGTCTCGAGAAGTTTTACAGTGCATTAAAAAAAGAAGAAAAGAAAATCGAGTACCATGGGAAAAATCGCAGGATACTGGTGGAAGATTGTTGAAAACCTCGGAGAAGATACGTCACGAGAAAAAGCATAAAATATCGCTGAGAAAAGCGAAAAAAATCAAACAGAAGTTTGAAAAAAACGACGTAAAAAGCCTGAAAAGTCGTGAAAAAATATGTACGGAAAAAATCGCGGAATATTGTTGCTATAAGCGGGGAATACTGCTGAAAAGGTGAAAGAACTTTTGAACACCACGTGAATGATCGCAAAATACTGCATGGGAAGTCATGAAAAAAGTAGTTACTACTGAGAGAAAAAGTATGAAATACTGCGAAAAAAACAAACAAGGTCACAGAGAAAAGCGTGAAGTCGCGGAAGAGAATATGAAAAAAAAAATCGGAATACTGCGTAAAACGTCATGGAAAAACATGTGAAACACTGAAGACTAGCACGGTAAAAATCGCGGAATACCGTGGATAAAAGCGTGGAATACTGCGAAACCCTCATTGAAAAATATAAGAAATATCGAAGACGGAAGCGCGGAATACTGGTGAGTGAACTTTTAAACCCCAAGTCCCGCATATTTCTTTCTCAGATATTCCACAATTTTTTTTGCGATTTCTTGCATGTTCCTTGACACTGGAATCCGTACATGATTTTGAAAATGTTGTTATTGAAAAATCTAAGTTGATTAAGAGAAAAAAAAAATTAAAAAAAAACCAGAAAACCTAACTGTGGGTGGCCCGTTATTTTCATTCATTTTGGTCATACAAATCTATGAGAATTAACTAGAACTATTTCTATCTATATCTTGGTAAGTTTAATAAACGATGACGAGCATGAGTTAAAAACGAACTTCTCGTTCAATAAAATGCTAATAGCAAATACTTACTTTTACTTTTATTTTAGATTGCACTTTTAATCCCGGATGGACTTCAGTCTAAACTAACATACTACCAATAGCGAATACATTATTTGAAATTTTTGTCTCACAACAACGTCTTCTGTTTGCTGTTAATTCTTTTTCAAACGTCTCTAATATCGATGCTGCCAGAAGAAGGCCATGCATATAAAGAATGCATTGCAGAATCTGTAGCAACAAAATCAATCTTCTCGATAGAGTGCAGCTAACAGCCAAAACTGCGGTCAAATAACTTGGGAGTCAAATTCAACAGTGTCTTCTATCTTATTCATCCATTGATGCTCAAAAGGAACGGGGCCAGAGTTCAGCAAGAACATTGAGCTATTAGCCTACGAGTAACATAGAAGATGCAACATCACTTACAACTACCAAATTTGGTTTACACCATCAAAGACCTACAAAGGCAAATTGGCAGTCTTCGAAACAAGGATCTTGCAAAAATTAAATACCACAGGAGTGCGAGACTCCCCTTAATTGACAGATACTTCCTCCAATCTGGTAAAAGATGTCTCCAAAATAAAAAAAAAATGTTGTGGCACGACAAGATCACCTAGTGACTGACACTCTCAACGATTTCCTGCGTGTGTGTGTAGTTATCAAGAATGTAGGGGAACTACAATTTTCTCACGTTTCAAAGACCTAATTTCCAATTTGATGTTAAATTTTCTAAAAATCATCGTTGGCAACACTCAATTTTACGATCAATTTTACCCCGAGCAAAAGCCATACAACTCTATAGTAGCAGATTTGTAGTGCGTTCGTCAGACTCGTTGTTATCGTCGTTTGTCGTTTTGTCACAGCCGTAACGTAAATCCAGTGGCAGATAGAATAGATATTATATTCATAAGTAAGTTAAGTGTTTAAGAGGAAGAAGAAATTAAGTTCAATTTGAGTCAATCACTGCTCTGAATCTGAGTCCAACTTTGACAGCGCATTTGACAGACGGAATAATGATTAAACAAAATAAACACGACACTCAATGTTACTCCCCTCTGTTAGACTTCAACTAAAAAAAAAAAAATTGAAAAGAAACAAAAAGATGAAGTGGTAATGAATAATACGAACGACTCAAAGTCGATCAACTAATGTCATGGGGTGTTAGAGACAAATGCAATTAATCTAACCTTTAGAGATGCGAGATTCTGTATTCTTAATTTTATTTAACTTGTATATACGACTGAGACTCTCACGGGAGTTCCGCGTTCTGTGCTTTGATTTTTTATTTGTTTCTTCTTAAAAAAAGTAAAAAAAAAATCACCGTCAATCTTATAATATTTTCAAATAAAATCGATTTATTGTATGATACTGACTCAATACTATGGCTGAGTTATATAAAGTGTATAATATATTTGTGTGGAGAGAAGTGATCGTTAATTTATTTTTATAGATTGATGAAGTTAACCTTAATGGTAGCAGGTTGGGCTTCTGTTGGCACCTTGTTGCTGTGACTAATTTGATTGCAAAAGTTGCTTTGATTTGTACGATTAATTCGTTTGCACCGAATTGATTAAGAAAACTCAGCTGGAGATCCAACGGATCAAAATTCTTTCAAACTGGATTTAAGCTTTATAGCAATTAAAGTTCTACAAGATTGAGTTATGTTACTTTAATTAAGAGCAAAAATATCAAGTTGAGTTATAGACATTTTTATTCTGTAGTATAGAAGTTAATGTGTTGATTTAAAATGACACATAACTTTGCTATAAACTAAAAGTTTTTTTTTGTCATTTGAAATTCGTTATATAAATATAAGAAATACGCCATATCATACTGATTTAATTAAATTCTAGCTAAAATACTTCACCGATGGTATGAAGTTCAAAGAAATCATAGATATTCAATTCTTTTCACAATAAAGTATATGTATCGATTTGTTTTACCTTATGAACAGATTAATGAGACTTAGAATTTAACAACCCAAGCTGATATTTGCTATTTTTCGGTTAAGAAAAATTGTGTTTTGTAATTGCAGTTTGTAAAGAGTCAATTATTGTGCTACAAATTAAAACTTAAACGGATTCTTATATTTTGTTTCGTTTCAAATTCAAATTGGCTCATATTTAGACCGAAGCTAATTAATACACAAATTTTAGTGTTTTCACAAATCGTGTGATACTTGGTAGCATTAGACTTTTCTAATTAAAAAACTGTATGTATGCATTTGGCCTTATGCTATAATAAGGCAAAAAAAAACCATATTTCGTAGAAACTTAGAAAAATTTCGAACACATTTTAAGTTTAGTGTTTCAAAAACATTCAGATTCATAATTAAGTGAAATAAGGTAAAATAGGAGAGTAAAAAAATCCCACTCCATATAACAATCAAACATGACAGTACGAGAGTTAGACACGTTAAAAAAGAACTCATTTTCTAAATGCTGATTTTTTTATATTCTTATACCCCTTACCCCTGGATTGACATTATACGTGCAGTTGGAGTAGTTTTTCGCCATCTTGGATTTAAATTTTTGTAAATAATTTTGGTTTCTATAATGATACAAAAAAATTATAAAATTAAATTTATTATTTCTTATATTAAGAAAAATTTTTAAAAATAGTTATAAGCCAATAAAGTTATAATATATACATTTTGCAAGCAGAAACCAAGAAAAGTGAATTTACAACGTGTTTAGGTTTTTATGAATAGACTGATCCTTTATATTCAGCAGCAGGTGGAATTCTTCAAGACACTTTGCAGTGTTCGACACCAAGTTGTGTCTTACCTCAATAAAACCACTTTGTAATCAGAAACAATCTATGAAGGATCAATTTAACTTTTCTTTCGAAATATTGCAAACACTTTGAGGAAGTTTAAACTTTTAATACTTTCTCATGGGTTTTAGACCATAAGCTCATGTGGCTTGATTCTTCTTAATCTCCGATCATTGCTTCTCGTAGGTATTTAATAGGGATTCCATTTCAGAGTTGATATGAATGTGCAGTCGCTGATTGTGTGATATAGAGTGTTTTCTTACAACTTCTGTAACCATTTCTATTTGTGGGTTGGGTACGAAATCCCGCTGAACAAATTGCCGCTGCACAAATCCCGACGCAATAAATTCCGCCGTTTCAATAACTTTCTATTTTGCTTTTTAGTCACTCGATTTCATGAGAATCAAAAAGAACGAAGGTTTCTACTACGTTTTGTGAGTCCGGACAAGAACTATAGAAGTGAAGATTAGTGGCAAACCACTCGTTTTGATACATTTTACATCTTCCTGTATTATTATTATTAATTAAAAAGTACCAGACAATACTTTCTCAACGGTAGTAAAATTCCCTCCAAATAATAGCAAACGGCGAAGTTTTTCAGGGGGATTTAGTTACGCTCCCCTATTGGTAGGTCATGATGTAACAACTTTTGGATGATTTCGGCGTTTGTTTTCTTTGTACAGCCCCATAATGGGATTCCATAGGTCCAAACAAGCTTTATAAAGCATTATTTTGTTCTGGATAGATCAGAATCAGATTTTTTACCGAATTAAGTCCTTCTCTTTTCTTTTTAATGTGCTCTTCAATTTTAATTTTGCATCCAAAGTCATTCCAAGGTATTTGGACGTACGTCCAAAGTGAGCAGCCGTTGTTTTTGTCGTTGCCGCTACGCTGTGGTCGTTGGCTTTAGAATTTATGCAAACACTAAAAGTTTAGCATAAGTAAAAAGTAAGTTTAAGTTCAAGTTTCTTTTTTATTGATTGTATTGTTTTGACGATTAATTTTTAAAATAATGGAAAAAAACGGAATATTTAGCTGTTTAAAATTTTGATAAAAAGCAAAGAAATAAACTTCTGGAAACGATACGAAAAAGTTTGGGATTACAAGTCTAATTTTTACTTTTTATAACTTTTCCATTCATCAAGTGTATTTCTAGCGTATTACTTACTTTATTTTTTCGAAAACGAAATAGAAGGTAACCAATCGCTAATAACTAACAAGACATTGTTCTTATAATGCAATAAACTTAAGGCAATTCTCTTTTATTTTTCGATGCCAATATCTTTTTAAATAATTTAAGCAAACAAACTTCTTTCTATTACACTCAAAAAAAAAAAACTCTAGGCATATTCACAGTCAAATTTTATCGCAAACATGAATTCAAACAAAATCACCTTTCCAAAATATGTCAGACTTTATGGCAAAGTATTTTTAATATCAAAAAATATAAAAACAAAGAGTCCTCCATGTTTGTCATGTTAAATCCCTCTACCATTTACCATACCAAACCACGACGACCATCATGAGTATATACAATTGTACCTACCTACATTTTTTGTATCTAAAATTCAAGTGCACGCGATCAAAACACGACCCCATCAGCAAACTCTTCCGCCATGCATAGAATCGACCAAAAAAAATAAAATAAAATAAAGAAAAAAAAAAAAATTCAAAACACGCAAAACTACCAAACAAAAAACCACAAAGTGTGGCCGCAAGTTATTCCCCATGAAACCAAAACTTTGAACAACAACAATCAGTTCGATGTGTGTTTGTTGGAAAATGGCATTTTGCGTGCACACGTTTTCCAACCACCAAACTAGCCAGCAACACCATAGGCACTATACTCAACCATTGCGTGTTTTCGTTTGCGTATTTTGCAAAAAAACAATTATTTTCTAACCGCAACAGTTCATATCTATACACACACTCTCATATCTATATCTGCCTACTATGAGTTAGATTCAAAAAACCAGTCGGAAAGAATTCAAGGAGGTAGGGCAGTCCACCAAGTATCCATGTCCACACTACTCTGACTCTGATGCCAGTTCAGTTCAGCTCCAACCCAACATGCACCATTAGTTTCTCATTTTAATGTGTTCGAAAAGTTAAACGAATTCCCTGTACACAGGCCAACATGGTAAAGTTTTGCTCTCCATCCAATCTCTGGTGGTGTTCAAATTATCAAAACATAATTAGGATAATCATTGATTTCACATGGAATCGATGTCGGGCCTAGCCATAGTTCCGTTTTTTGAACAAAACCACAATTAAGTGGTGAAAGGAGAACAGCATTTTTGGAGAATCAAAAATGAAGTTCCAAACGGAAAACGAAAGTGGTCAATGGGCGGGCTGGACACATCAGAGGAACATTCACTGACATACCTAAACTATTTCGACATCCGAGATAGTAAAACAGCAGTTTGATCTTTGATGCCGAAGTTAATTATCCACACAAACAATCAACTTAATTTTAATTTTTTGTAGAATTCTTTTATGTTCAAATGAGATTTGAGGATTTGAAAATAACAAAAAAAAGGATACGATTTAATAATTTATATAATTAGGCTTTATGAAGCTTACACAAACCTAACGGTGAAGCTAATTTTGAAAATTGGTTAACAAAGGACCATTTCCTCCAGCAAAATTGAGTTACATAATAATAAAACTAGCTATGCAAGTTTTTTGCGAATTTTAAGGCTCTTAAATTTTTGTTCGACATAAGGAAAATCCTAAGTTATTATATTTAGTATGTTAATAGACTGAAAGTATTTGAGGATTGTGGGAAAAATTCCTTTGGTATAGTTAGTTTAAGCAAACAACAAAATGATTTTAACAAAATTAGGACGCATTAATAGAAAAAAATAAAGGCCTCATAAGTCATCAAAATTAACATGAAAATGGAATTTTCCAGCTAGAACAAAGCAGAGGCCATAAAATAGTCTATAATGAAATTGTGAATTTTAAATGAAATGCAAATGTAAATCAAGTTTCTTTAAAAACATTATGCAACGGTTATAAAATGTGGCAAAAATGTCAAACTTGTCATGAAAATAAAGAATCAAAAGAGTCCATAAAAATCTATAACGTGAAAGGTGGAATGGGTATTATATATTGTATTCTAAGTTTTACTTCGGAGTAATCGAGTTCTAGTACATAATATGGCTTTAAAGCACCTATTTTGTGCAAAAAATTAGAAAGCTAAATAATGAATCTTAGTGATAAAGATGAGCCTATTGGTTACACCTGTGCGAAATGTATTTCGGAGTAAAGGTCGCTTGAAATTTTATATATTGTTATCTCATCGGAGAAGTTACGAAATCTACCCCAAGGAAATAAAGTCCCAATCTTAATTTAAAATATCTAAAGCCGAAAAATTTTACTTGCAAGCCAATCACCCTTATTTCGCAAGGCGTTTGTGCTAAAACTCCACGCTCTAGAAACGACAAATGGTGTTTCTGTGAAACGACCATGTTCCATGTTATCATGCGGAGAGTGATACAGAAAGAAGAGATCTACTGTAAAGTTTTATTTTTAATTGGACATGAATTATAGCTTCCAGATTGTTTCGTTTTTGAACAAACGACTTGAGAAATAAGGGTGAATGTCATTTTAACAATTTTGATATTATTTCTTTAAAAATTTAGGACTATAAAGAAAAATTAAATTAAACCCCTTAAGCTCATTTTGCTCGTCTTCGGTTTAATTCCTATTCGGTTTTTATTTTGTGCTGTAAAGCACCGAATATCCCGTCAACATTTATGTAATTCGGAATAATTCGTTTTCTTATTTTTTTTAAAGAAATGAAACCGAATTCGTTCGAAATGACACTTAAGTTGTAATTTCCCTAAATATTCTTAGAGAAATTAATAGATAAACATTTTATTTATACTCTCAGCCGTTGACAAACTCAAGTGCCAAGTTTACAGAGATGAACATAGTTCGGTAGATTGGTAGGTACTTTAAGTGGACAACGAAATTGTGTGAGCAAGAGGGGTTACGAATAAGGTTGAAAATGTTCAAAAACTGTTCGCACGAGACCCAACAGGATCAAGTTTCATAATCAACAGTACATAACGATTTATGGGGAGAAAAAACAAAAATCAAACCATCATATTTCACTTGGCCCTACGAGACTGCTTTAGTTCTTCACTTGATTAAAAAAAAATCCTCCGGAGAACACTTGAAAGTTTTCTTAGTCGACAGTAGCTTGGTACCTTACTAAGCGAGTCCAAAATTTGGCTTCATTTTCTTCTGACCCGTATTCCATTTATTCTACCTTAACGTGTTTTATTTTTATTTTGCGACCTTATTTTCTTATGGTTCGTTGGTCAAAGATTAGTTCAAAACTTCACACTATTTTTACTTGTTCTATAGGGCAGTATTGGTTTCGTGTCAAAAAAAATTTCGGGATTTTAATCAAAACCAACATTACGATGATGGAGAAGTCCAAAAAAGTGGTTTTCCTCATGCCGTCCTTCTGTCTGTTCGTCTGTTCGTATTTTGTAAAGATTACTTATTTGTAATTTTCAAGGTTTTTCTTATTTTGTTTTCGAATATCTCGAATAGAATGAATATAACAATTTTGAGTTATTGGTTTTTTTTTCGAAAACGGCTCTAACGATTTCGATTAAACTTGGCCAATGGGTGATTGTAACAATACGTAAGGGTTGTTTTTTTTCTCAACTAAAAACACATAGTTTTTAGTAATCTTCTTATATATCTTTGAGCTAGAACCAATTTTGTTCAAGACAACAGGTTCTTCTTTATATATATTAAACTTGGCCAATGTTTTCTATGGGTGATTGTAACAATACGTAAGGGTTGTTTTTTTTTCTCAACTAAAAACACATAGTTTTTAGTAATCTTCTTATATATCTTTGAGCTAGAACCAATTTTGTTCAAGACAACAGGTTCTTCTTTATATATATTAAACTTGGCCAATGTTTTCTATGGGTGATTGTAACAATACGTAAGGGTTGTTTTTTTTCTCAACTAAAAACACATAGTTTTTAGTAATCTTCTTATATATCTTTGAGCTAGAACCAATTTTGTTCAAGACAACAGGTTCTTCTTTATATATATTTTTTTTTGAACTATTAAGGCAAGTCGTGCATTTTATTTTTTTTCGTTACCCCATAAGTTGAAACGGTAGATATTTTCAGAGTTTCCCCCAGAAACCTTTTAAACTTTAAATATTTTTGTTTGTCAGGAATTCTAAAAGCTATTATGAGTTTCTGCCAATTGAAATAAATATTTTCCCCTTAATTGGTTTCTTGTTCATTTCCAAAATTTTTGTGAAAAAAGACATTACAATAATTCAAAATAAGAGGATTTCACATACGGAAAAAGTGAAATACTAATTTTTTTGGTGGAATCTTGTTCGTGTGGAGCTCACAATAGGGTTGATTGTATTATTTAAGAATCGATGATTTTTCATTTATTAGTTTTCCCAATGTTAGATCAGAATAACACAATATTTCTTTTCAGTAGCCCACCCTTATTCAAAATGACTTTTTACCTCAAAGACTACAAAAAAGACGATTTTTAACTGTTTCGTTAATAAATGTTTGATAACTTTCATGTATCTGCAATTTAATATAGTTAGAGTAGAAAAATTAGTTTGCTTAGAAGTTTTGGAGAAAGATTGATTCGAATTGTTAGGATATGTTATAAAACTGATTAATTGTTGTTTTATTTCATTTCCTTCAGAATTCATAGTGTATAGAGGGTTAAAAATCTGAACCGAAGTTAAAAATTGACTTTTCGATTTTGTTATACCAAATTAAAAGGATCACAAACCATAGCTGTGAAAGACTGCAGTCAATTGTCAAGTATCTTGACAATTTGTTTACTGCAAAAAAGCAGTTAGCAGTTAGTACTAAAAATACTGACTGTACAGATATTGGAGGCAGTTTATTGACTAAAAGTTAATTAACTGCAGTACTTTTTGACTGACAGTTTTAAACCACTCAAAAAGTACTGCAGTTAATTAACTTCTGTCAAATAACTGCTTTCATTAATTGTAGACCCAGTCAGTATTTTAGTACTGAATGCTGATTTTAGTTTTACAGTCAAAGTATTTTTGTAAGTTAAAAGTTTTAAGAAATTTATTCTATTTAGTCAATTAACTGCAGTACCAAAAAGACTTCACTTCTTACAATTCTGTCACAAACAAGAACATTGATTTATCAGCTTTGTTTGCGGTTTGATTTAAAATCACAAATTTGATACTAAAAAACAACTTTTGGCCTTTTTTTTTTGGTATACCTATAATATCTAATTGTATTTTGTACATACATTTAAATTGAAAGAGGCTTTAACATTTCGATGTTCCTTGTTCTTTGGAAGTGGAAAACTGCTAAAGCGTAAACCCTAATTACGGATCAATAAATTCTGATGTGAATGTGAACATCAAAAGTCCATTCACCTTCCCATTATTGTGCCTGTCACAAAGGTCCTTTTACAAATGCCGCCGCCGCCGCCGCCATCGCACCGCAGACCGACCAACCGAAAGTACCTTTACATCGCATTCATAGGTAAAGGTATGGTAGATATAAATGTATAATATATTTTCTATATAAAGAGGAAGTATGTTTTTAGGACAAAAACATAAAACAAAGGAAACAGCAAAAAGACTGTTGTATATAGTTGTAGTAGTACAGTACCAACAGCAAAAAGGGAAACGAAACAACTCACAACAACGAGATCAAACTTAATGACCACTAATGACAAGGTTGACCCGGTCGACAGCGGCTCAAATTATACGTCTAGTTGAGTGCCACCCCTTGAGCGGGTGAAGTCTGTCGTTTGAGGTTTATACTATAGCATAGAATAGGTCTAGGTGCATGTCGCCTGACAGAAAGAACCACACCGGTCGCCGCAAAAATGTGGCTGCCACAATAGACTATGAGAAATACACACAAAATATCAAGTGAAGGTCCAATCTATCTCATGGTCAATGATTTTGATGGCCAGTCATAGTTATCTCAGTCTTAGTACAAAAAAAAAAAAGAAGAAGAAAAAGGTATCTATAAAGCCAGTATAAGAGTGTGACAAAGATAAGTAATTGAGTTGCAAACAATAAAGTAACTAATATAACCATTGATTAGGCAATTTTTTTGACAATTGTTGTGTCTTGTGTGGCTCTATTTACATATTAGTTAGCTCAAATTAATTTCATTATTCTTTCCCTCATACTTTTTGAGATGTACAAACCCTTTTTTTTTGCATTACCCCACTTTACTCTAACTTCTAAGTGGAAATTCAAAAAATCCATTTTTGGCGGAACTTTCCATAGTAATCGTTCATAGTTCTTCTCCGCGAAGGATTTCGGCCACTGTCCCACTAAAACTTTGGAGTGAATCCTGGACTTGACACTCATGTTCGGGGCATCGTGGAAAGACATCCGCTTGCTAGTTCACAGCACGGCGAATCCACGAAGTAGTGCGAACTATCGAGAATACAATCAAATACAAAGGATATACTTTTACTACCTTCTAACGTAGGGTCCTTAACAAGGTGTCCTAACTGAATCCATCCTTGAATCTCTAGTTTACTTTAAAGTAAAGGGTTACATCAGAGAATGGATAGTATACCTACTTAATCATGCTAAATGAAAGAAGAATTTCAGCAACGTTATTTAATTCAAACAAGACCAAATTTGTCAATAGAGGAACACCCCAGGGTGATGTTCTATCACTTCTACTACTTTTTAGTCATGAATACAATTTTCGTTTCGTTACAGATATGTAGAGTATACGGTGGCCTATGCGAATGATTTTGAATATTGGTGTCAGAAATGTTTTGTATGGGTGTCTTCTTCTTCCAAACTTGGATAGTGTTTTCCAAAGGGAAGTATATACTAGCAATTAGAGAAGCATGTATGATCTGAAGCCAGATGAGAATACAAATGTAACTATCATAACATTCAGCTGCAACGCATGTTCTCTTAATTGATACAGCAGTGGCGAAACGATTTAGTTCGTCAGCCTGAGTACCAACTTCAGGATCTCTCTGATGTGGTTTCCAGGTTATAATGGTTTTGAGGGAAATGAACGAGCGGAATTGAAAAAATATTTGTTATTCCTCTAGAAGTTGTCAAAGGCAATATATTTTCAATGTTTTCTAACGGAATCAATTCGGAAGGGGAGAAATCTGATTAACTGTGTGATATCCAGAAAATTATGACCCACTTATAATAAAAACCGAACAAGCAATTTTTCGATAGGGAAGCATGTTGCGAAGATAGCCATTCCCCATAACACCATCTGAGGTAGCTATATGAGTGCCACCATGAAAAAACGGTCTTTCACCTTCTCTGTTGGTGTCCTGCAGTTAATAGAACAAGAACGCAACTGTTTGAGTTCAATCAGGACCTCGTCGAAATTTCCGAATTAAAGATCAAAAACTTGGTCTCTTTTCTAAATGGATGTTTCTGAACATCCTGAACATGCGAGATAGCAGGCCTTTTCGCTACGGTTTGTAAAAGGATCCGGTGTGTGAGATGCTAGATGATCTTCAGCCACCGAGCACCTTGATGGACAGTGTGGATGGTAAGGGGTTTTTAAATGTGATTTCATCCAACTTATCAAATCTCTTTGGTATCAAAAATTGCATGTAAAAGTTGTTCAAAACCTGTGGTTTTTATTAAATGGTTAAACGGTTTCATAATCATCATTTCACAAACAGTTTTTGTGTTTTTTTTTTTATTTATTTTTTCTAACACCAATTTGGCTAAGGTGTTTTCTTTTTTTGTAAATCTCGTATAGGTACTCGTTAAGAGCAATTGATTTTTTAGCATTGACACCTCATAATTGCAGCTGTTCAAGAGCCTCTCCAAGTTGCCAAACAGTAATTTACTTATCCTAATTGATATATCATCAAGAACATAATAATGTGCGTTACCCGTGATTTGTGGCGCGTCGCACAAGCTTAACAAACACACACTCCATACACTCGACAAGCAACAATTCAAAAAATGCAAACAAAAAAACAAAAAAAAAAAAAAAAACGAAACGAAAAAAGAGGTTCAACAACAATACACTATACTCCTAAGGTGAATAGGTTCTTCGAGGATTCAGGACTCGCGGTAAACAAAGGAATCCTTTGCACAGTATACTTGTGCTTCGCGAGAGCACCCTTATAACATTATAATCGCTATTTGAGTAACAAAAGAATAAAATGCCATTCAACGTTCTTTGCTGCCGATTCAAGAAGCACCCAGGTTAAAAAACGAGTTCCTCTTCTATTCGAAACACAAGGATCTGTGCTCCTGATGATGATGATGATGGTCTGGCCTGTACTCTATATGCACAGAGGATTTCTCGTCACCTTTTGCTTCGTGGAGTACCAACCTATTTTAGGTTTTTTTTTTTTTTATAAGTTCAGTACAGTTTTGTTGAACAATTGTCGCACCAAAGTGGGTGTGGTCGTAGTTTTTTAAAGATTTCCGGACCTTCTTGTGTTACATCTTCAGAACATTGCCAAAGGACAAAGGGGACTTTTATTTCCATTTCTTCTGTTTTTTTTTTTTTGTTGTGTGTCTTGTATTCTGCCAACAGTGCGCTGCTGCACCTTTCACAGGACACGTTGTAGGAAAGTAGAAAGAGGAATTCCGCCTTCCGTCTTATAGCAGAGATGATGGGAACAATGGATATTGCGCAATGTTCGCCAAGCGCTGTTCTACAGATTCAAGAACAAAAACACTGTGTATCCTTTGCCATATAGTATCGTGTACCTACCTTAAAAAAAAAGATTTGAATTGCAAAGGTGTTTTATCGCATATTTGATTTTGTTTTTTTTTTTTTTTTTTTGAAAATTTATCCGATCCAGGCCAGGAGGAGTGGAAATATAGTTTCGAATTGTTGTCTCCGAAAAGGTGTGCGTTTTGTTTTTTTTTTATTTTTTTGTTGATACTCAAAAATATGTTAAACTTTCCGTTATATGAAGTGAAAAGAGAGACTTGATTTTATGTACCTAGAGAAATACAAAGAATGGGTTAAATGCGTTTTGGAAGGGAGGGCTTTTTATAATGCTCAAAAATGTGTCAAAAGATTGATCAGAGCAGATGGAAAAATCAAAGTTATAAGTAGAATAAAATGAAAACGCGGTACCGGAGAGTCTGAGAAATTGATTTTTGCGCAGTTTTTTTTTAACGACCTTAAGCAATAATGTTTTCTGATCAATCATTTGAAAATAAAATTAAGTGGGTTAACCACTGGACTCTCCCCCGTGAAGTTGGAGCCGAACTAAACGCTCCGTCTAGCGTTGAAATAAAAAAAATATTAGCACAGCAGATAATTTTACCGCTTATCCGTGTAGTGGAAATCGGGGCAAATTGTTGCAGGTTGTAAGAGTAGCTACCAAATGAAATAGACAACTGAAAGTAATGCAGGGTTGTAAGCAATAGTAATACTTGGTCACTTCTAGGTATGGACGACACGCGTGTATGATTGTCTTCACTTTAAAAGTTCAAGTGACTCCAAATTACGTTTCGCCCAGGTACAACAGTAGGCTCATCAGTAAGATGCTGTTGTACCCTTTCCTTCAGTACCGATCTGTTAAGAGTACAGTCCTCCAGCCATTTATGATCAACTCAGAAATCTGACAGTTAGTTTAAATGGGACTTACAACCCATGTTGAACAATGGATTCTTCGGTCATCCTCGACTTGTGTGGTTCACCTGTTACGTTGTATTCCTCTTCTGTGTAAACCTACACCAAAAGGCTTAGATTTAAAGACTCATCTGAACGTTGATGTCCATACGCTCCACATGCCCCATCAGCAATCTCAGCCAGTGTATTTTCAGCTTTTTGATACGTTAAACATCGCTGTATAGCAAAAAAGAATTGTCTAAATTTATGACTAGCGTAGAATGCACATAACCAAAATGAGAGAAGAAATCGTTTGCGTCAAATGACTTTTCGTTTGACGGACAACAATTTTTCGATTTCAATTTCGTTTGCAGCAAACTATGGAATTCTTTTCGATTAAATACTTTATGCGAACGATAAAATAAAAAAACAATTCAACGTAACACCTGTGATTGAACTTGCAAGCTTTCGTTTTCGGAGCAAGGCTGTTTCCATTGCGCCACAAACTAGATAACTTTTGATCAACGTAGAACATCACAAACATGAAGTCAATTATTAAGAACATTTTGTTCCTTAAATCATATTTACACCAAAAGTGAAGTTCTTTGCAACAAACAACTTTCTGGAAAGGTTCATCGCATACTATTCATTCGTTTGCTGCAAACAATAGAATTTACTAGTAAACGAAAAGTTGTTTCGGTGTGGGAAGCATTTTCGTTTGCCTCAATCAATCCATAACCCACTTATTTTTTCTGGAATAGAATTGCAATTTGGGTTTAATGTTGATGCGAATGAAAAACTATTGCGGTGATTGTATTACCTTTGCAGCAAATGATATTCATTAAACTCAAAGGATATTCATTAGCTGCAAACGAAAATAAATAAATTATTTCCTTGAGTGCATCGTTGTGGCATCATAGATATCTCCTTCCGCACTCGAATTACTACCAACTAATAGTCAATGTTTGCTCCCTGGAATGTTCGGACATCTAAGATACTGGAAGCATGTCATTCGTGATGTGATCAATTTGGTTGACGTTTTTTTTTTTATCACAGGACAAATTTCGGTCTCCTTATAACACTCATAGTTTCCTAGAAGCGTCCATACCACACATTTGGATAGCTCTTTGCGACAACACATAATCCTGAAGCATCTTTAACACTCTCACTGACCACTAGTGATAAATTTTGTTGCAATCTTTTAAGCTTTAAGTCAATTATCTTAAAGTGACTGAACATGTACAAATACAAATTGTGAAGACAAGTTCCTTTCTCATTTAACTTAGCTATAGTTTTCCCTCTTCGACCATATTAAAAACATTACAGTAAAATCCTCTTGTTTGATAAAATATTTACATTTTTTCTGAAGTTCACTTTTATTCGAAGGCATAAAATACCTTTCAAATTACATTAATTTCAACCATCTTATATTATTTACGAAACCCAAAAACACATACCATTAGTCTTTGCATGCCAACCAAAAATAAATTAAAACAAAGTTTCCCGACCCGCCTTTCCATTAAACGAAATGAAATAAAGAGAAAAAAAAACTAACTAAAATTAAGTTGTTTTATTAACGCCAATGATAAACAAAAATAAAAAAAAAAAAAACAGATTTCCTCCATTAAATTAACCAGAAATCACTTCATCATTGCCGTTGTGTGCTTCTGTGTGTGAATGGGCACTCTTTCTCTCCATAAAATACCAACAAAAATGAAAATTACCACACAAAACTATAAAGGTACCTTCTCCTCAGTAGAAACGTGTCCTCAACACGCTTTCAGCGCCACTATATACCAATGTGCGACAATCATTCATTCGCATGTGGCCCAGCACAGCAGTCGAAGCTATAAAAGTAATCGATTTCCGTCATTAACACCAATAGAGTTGTCAAACGTCAACTGGAGTGGCCATTAAAAGTCCACCATCTTGCCTCTGCGACCCACCTTTGTACATGCAAAGAGGGGGGGGGGGATGCAAGTAGAATTGCCAAGACAAACTCATTTCTATGAGCGAGTAGTAGTATGTCTAGGTACTTGAAGGAATCGGTGCTAAGCGTGTTGGTTGCGGTCTATTAATCATCTATCCTCTTTTCTAACTGCATTGTGAAAGATGCGATTCGCATTACCCAATCCACCCGCTTCCCTTCACATTGTGACACTTGCCTAGGGATAAGGAAAGGATATCCACATTTTTGTCGCTTGTTAAGCGCGGCATGGTGTGGTTGCTCGTCCGACAAAGTTAATGAATTAAAGTTCGCATTTGAGCGGTAATCACGAAACGTGAAGATATTTTGTCGCCGATTCAATGAATTGATTTTTAAGAAAATTCATTGTAGTAGTTGGATTCTTGGCAGATAAATAGGTAAAGTCATGGCCGCATTTCAATGGGCACTAAAAGCTATATAGAAGATAGATTTGCAGAAGGTAATCTTCCTTTTTAGAGAAGCTTACATAATGGTTCAAGTTTAACTTGAACTTATCGACAAAGGAGACTGGGCATTTTGGCCTATTGGTGTATTATTTTGTATGGACAAAATACAAAAGTGTTATAAAAACCGAAAAATGCATTGTATCATGAGTGAAAACTGGTGACAGAATATTCCAATTGAACTTCCAACACCGTCATATAATGTTTTTGAATCAATTTAACCGAGCATCTTGTAAAATTGCTTACTTTTCTGAGTTTTATAACATACATTGGACTAATAGGCCCAAAATGCCCAGTCTCCTTTTTTTAAATCCAAAACTTATTTTTTTGAAATTTATGATATGAAGTTATTTTGAAGCTTTCGTTTAAAAAAATTTCATCAAAATCGCTTGAGTCGTTTAAGAGAAACTCAAAAATGAAAAAAATGATTCTATGGTAGCTACCGTTATTAACTGTTCTAAAAATATTTCTTTCATTTCAAAAGTGTTGCCTTACTAACAGAAGTAAATACAAATTTTTCTAATCAAAATCGTTGGACCTGTTGTCGAGAAAATTCAACTTTTCCATATTCATTATATGGCAGGTACCATTAATTTTGAGCTAATTAATTAAAAAAAAAATCAATTTCCCTTCTAGGGAATCACCAAATACAAGTAACGATTGTCCGAAATTTTTTTTTGATGCTAATCGAGTTTTGCACTACTTTTTTTAAAAAGTATTATAAAAATTTTTTTTTAAAATACATATTGAAAAAAATAAAAAAAATTCCCTCTTTCAAAAAAATTTAAGGTTTTAAGAAAATATTAATCTCTCAAAAGAAATCACGCCACTTATTTAGCGAAAATTGGATATTATTGAACGAGAAATTATTTTTTGACCTAAAAATTGAAAAATCACTAAAGTTTTTTATATTCTTAACTCTTTCCGAGGCACAACTAGAAAAACAAAGGAAATTGAACAAAAAAAACTTTGAACTTTATTTAGGTCGTGTTATTATAAATAAAGGGTAAAAACTAAATAAAATTTTTTTTTCTCGAAGACTTTATTTTCAATTTATATCGAAATTTGGTATGAAATTACTACCATTTAAATTCTTTTCGATTTTGTAAACCTCTACCTACTGCACGCAAAATTAATGTTTTTGTTTTTCATTTTGTGCAAATGAGAAACTGCAACAAAAACAAAATTTTTTAAACAATTTTTATTAAAAGCTACAAATTAATGAAATGTAGCGATCCTCCTTCAAGCACATACTTATACTTCATTTTATGACCTGTAGGTACTTGCAGTAATTTTGGCATTGCTAATTTGTTGTAATTGCAAGGTCTTTCTCTTTTATTATTTAGAATTGGCCCGAAAAAACCTGGTCGTGTCCAGGTTGGCAAAATTTCACAAAATTCTCATCATCAGCGAAATCTAGGTATCTCTTTATTTCTTATCAAGAACTACATGGCATGGTCTCATTCATAAAAGACTGTCTAGTTGAGGCTTTCAACACCGTCTTGTCAATTTGATGAATGACGTGAGTAAGGAAAGACCATCGAATTGTTCCATTTTACTTCGATTAATGTTGCCTTGAAATTTGTTTCTGTTGTTTTCCTTAAAAATCATGCCTATTAGCTTTTCAGCTAAAAGGAAACTACAGAAAAGAATTCAGCGGGGGTCTCTAATCCTCCAAATCGAGGATATCATACTCATTCGGCAGCACAAACATTTCGTTCGGTAAAAATAATATGACGAAATGGTTGTTTTCTCACTCGAAAACAATGAAAACTTTGAATACCAATTTTTTGTGAATGCCCAAGCAGCCATATATGATATATCTTAATCATTTGTGAATGGATAAGGAGTCATATATGGAAGTTGCTAACGTCGTGTCTTGAAATCTACAGACATAATTGAACATTTAACAATTAAACTATACTAACAAATGTTGAATCTCACTAAAAAAAATATAACAGCCTTTATAATATTCGAGAGCTAATAATAATAAATCAGCTTTTATTTCTGTATTTTTGCACTATACTCTCGCTGCGGTCCAATTTGGTTGCAGTTTTTTACTATTCATCATCGTCATCATCGGCTCGACAACAGGGGTCTGGTCCTGGCCTCTTTCAACAAGTCTCTCCACCTATCCCGGTCTCGAGCCGACGCCATCCAGTTGCGCACCCCAAGGCCCCGGGCGTCCTGGCCTACGCCGTCTCTCCAGCGCACGCATGGTCTAACACGCTGCCATCTACCATAGAATGTACCACAAAGACTTTTCGAGCAGGATCCTCTTCGCTCTTACGAGCTAGGTGTCCTGCCCACCGGAATCTACCGAGCTTGATTTTTGTCACTATGTCTGCTTCAAGGTAGATTACGTACAACTCATGATTGTACCGTCTCCGGAATCGTCCTTCCTCACATATGGGGCCAACAATTCTCCGTAAGACTTTTCTCTCGAACGCGGCTACGAGGTCAGAGTGCCTTTTGCTAAGCACCCAAGTCTCGGATGCATACATGAGTACTGGCAGGACCATGGTCCTGTACAGCAGCAGTTTTGAAGTTATGGTTAGATTTCTGGATTTGAATAGCTTTGACAGACTGTAGTAGGCTCTGTTGGATTTGAGAAGCCGCCCGCGTATTTCTTCTTCTATGTTGTTATCGGCTGCTACTGTTGACCCAAGGTATTTAAAGGATTGCACCACTTCAAATTCGTGCTCCGCTACCTTGATTGTTTGAACAACTGCTCTTCTCGCATTCGACGCCACCATGTACTTTGTTTTACCTTCACTAATGTGCAGCCCCAGATTTTGTGCCGCCTGCTCGATCTGGATGAAGGAATCGTGTACAGGAAGTTCTGATTTTTTGCTGATTTGTTTATAATGTTAAGCCAATGTTAAATCATTGGTTAAAATGCAAAAAAAAAACGCCTATAAACTATGTTCTAAGGTTTCACCCTTACAAAATATTTTTTAATTTGAGCCCAATACCATTTCTGTAGAATCAACAGTTTCCAAGTTACAGTTTTCAAAATATACGTATAAAAACTGTATAACAGAACATAGTAGAATTTTGCACTATAATTGGTGTTTAAAAAAAGTGTATGGCGTATGAGTGTTTTTTTTTTTATTATAAACGAAAATAAAATGATTCTCTTATTTTCTTCGAGTAGAGGTCACTTGAACTTTTAAATTGAATTAAATTCAATCACTCCGCTTAAAATTAAAAATAAAAATAATTTTTATTATTATAAAAATAATTTTTATTATTTATTATTGTTTTCTCTTCGTTTTTATTCTATCAACCAGACCACGCGTTTTAACATCATTTTCTAGGTGTCTGAATTCCAATAGAATTCCCCTAGAATATTAAAATTCACAGTTGATATATGCTGTTATTTTAATATGAGTCGGTAAACATGGACCAAATCTTTTGCGTATTAGAAAGGGTACAACAACATCTAACTGATGAGCCCATTGTTGTACCTGGGCGAAACGCATTTTGGAGTAGAGGTCACTTGAACTTTTATTTTCCTTAGGTAATGTGCAAAAAATCTGAGACTACTATTTTTTTATAAAAAATAAATATTAAACAAACCATTTGCATAAAATTTCTAAAATATATTTAAAAACATAAAAACAAACCTTTACTTACTCAAGTAGGTACTTGTAAATCTATAAAACACCTCAATAATAGTTATAACACCACATATATCGTTTTTGGGAGTAATTTTTAGTTTTATTGTAGGCCCCTAAATAATGAAATGAGACCCTGAGAATGAGAATTGACGTTGTATGTCTTCAGCTTGATGGGGGCCAATGAAACCAATTTGTAACCTAAATCAGGTTTTATCTATCTACCACGTAACAACTATTTACCTGTGCATTGGCACATACCTACCTTTCTATTGAACGGATATGGAAAATTAAGTTTTGAAATGAAGGTATAGACAAACGAACGGGTTTTCCACCAAGCACACCATGTTTGTTACATTTATACAAAAATGCACAGGTACACACTCCGGACTTACTATACCATAAGAATAGATAGATTTGGAGTTGGAGTTGGAGGTAAAGTTGGAAAAGTGCCACCTGATTTAACCGAATGTCCTTTGATTTATTCATAAATCCAAATGAAAGGGGTGCCCTGATATGTCTTATCCTCGACGACTATATACCTAATACCCACCACGAGGTGTTTGGTTTCTCAAGACACACAAGTTATTTATCTGTAAAAGTATATTTTTCCCCATCAAAAAAGTATCTATCTATCTATTTATCGACTTTGACTTCAAACCTCACATATTTCCAAGTGATAGTCATCGAAATTGGAAAATATTTCGAGAATTGTAATTTAACATTATTTGAAAATAATTGCAATCACACATTGTACATCGTCGTTGTCGTGTTGTCGTCGATGTAAGATTTTATTGGAAATTGATAATTGTTGATATACAATGGAATGGAATGTTTTTTTATTTTTTTTTTTTTAATTAATATGGCTAGGCTACCACAGGAGAGTGACACAAGTGTATCTGGTTATCTAACTTTGAGTATGATGTTAAACCAAAGACACACTTTAATATCAAATGGACGCAGCAGAGTGTCGTCGTCGTGAAAAGTCAATTAAACTGACTTGAATTGATGATGGTGTGTTGTGTGGTGGTCCGGTAGCTAGCGGTGGTGGTGGTATGGTTGCTTCAATATATAATTACTGTTTTGGAAAGTTATTTTAATTTTATTTCCTGACTTAGTTATCCGTGGGGTTTAATCATGAACTTGTCCATATAATGAGAGAAGTATAATGACTATGGTTGAGGCAATGTAATGATATGATAGGATGGCCAAGGTGAAAATACAAATTATTTTTTTCTATTTTGTCTTAGGTAACTTTTTTGTTTTTCATGAGTCGTATTTGTTTTTTTTTTTTTTTTTTTGACTATGAAGAGTTTCTTAATGTAAATAAGACATTGAGTTTGTGAATTGTTTTGTTTTTGATTAAGCCATAGATATTGATTGATTTCAGGGTGTTAAATCAAGTAAGGTACCTACTTATGGCTACTTTTATTAATTTTGTTGAAGTTTGAAACTTGAAAAATTGACAATGACTTGAATGTAAAAGTTTCTATGTATCTATTCATTAATTTCATTAAATTAAATCAGATAAAGTTAAATTCTACTTATTCAATTCTGGGATCAAGACCTAAAAAGTTCATATTTGGCTTATAAAAAGAATTACAACGCAATGTCCTAAAGGTTCCAGATAAACAATTTAAGCTATTTGTAAGAAATATTCGAAACACCACTTCATCTTTGGTTTCAACGTTTCTTTATCATAACACTCCACTTGTTGCTTAATTGATAAAAGCAATCCTTCTCGCAAGGCAGTTTGCTGCCAATGCTACTGTACCTGAGCTTGTCATGGCTCCTCCTGTACTCGATGGCATAAATGATTTCATGCGTCAAATCTTTTTTCGCACTCATACAGTAGCAAAAGTTCTGAAAGATCTCAGCAAATCCGCTGGTCCGGATAGTATCCCTCCCATTGTTCTGAAGAAGTGTTCTTCCACGCTGAAAAAACAACTGCGGTAGCTATCCTAATCTACTGGACTCTTTTGAAATATCTTAAGGAACAAAAGCTCTTAACGACCGGCAGTATGGCTTTCGTATAGCAATAGGTCCACCCGGTGATGATGGTCAATGTTACCGAACAGTTGACCAAACTTATAAACATCATTTTGGAGAATATAAGAGCATTGCACTTGATATTTTAATAGAGTTTGAGGTCAAGATCTCTGATCGAAAATGCGTGCATTCGGTTTCCATGATCTTTTTCTTTTGTAGCTGGCTCCATGAAATAATGCCGAATGCAATAAAGTTCAAAGCAAAATGTTAAACTTCAACGCACTCATGAAAGTGCAATGAAGTCCGAAACAGTTTTGGACTTTTTTTCACTCTAGAAAATGCAATAAAGCCTTTATTGACTGTCTTCGACTGTCTTCCTCATTTTTTTTTAACTATCTCCTGTCTGAAACTTCTAATTCACTCAATTGTTTTGCTGACGATAGTACCCCGGGCTTTTCATATTCGTTTGTAGATTGCACTTAGGCTACCTGGATAGAATTTAAAACAAAATGCTTTGAAAATGATGGCCAATAGATGGCCTAGCTCTTTGCATTCCTCCCCTAAAACAGTTTAACTTTTATACTCGTAATACTTTTTTACATTAACTTTACGCTTACTTTTTTCAAAAGTGAAATTGTTTCAATTGGTGAAAGGTCAGGGCTGCTAAGAGCCAATTTGAAGGAATGAATTCAGCAGATGACTCCAGAAATCCCATATTATTGAAAGATATTTCCTCGAGTTGAATACCGCTGCGGTATGCATGGAAGAAGTTCCTCTTGAAGCAAAGCAACAAATTCACCAGCCCAACTTAACGACCATGCAAGTTAAGATTCATGAATAACACGTACTTGTAATTAAACTCTAGGCCCAAAATATGAATATTGTTTCCAAACCTAAATTAGTAATAAGCTATAAAGTTCCATTCTTAGAAAACAGATTTAAATGAATCATCTTGAAAACAAATGCTCTTTGTTCAAGTCTCTTTTCCTAGAGTATAAATACCCCAATAAGTCAGATATGTTCTTCAGTTCAGCGCAGTTCGTGGAGTTCCATAATTGATGTATTGCTGTTAGGTGATATTAATAAAGTATTTTTTTAAAAATTCATTCCTGAAGTGAAATGAATTAAGTGGCGACCGTGACAGGACAAGTTATTCTGAAAAACCTGAAAAAATAAAGTAAGGTAGAATATCTGTCTACGCGTTTAAGTGCGTGAGTAAAAAACCAAAAACTTAAAAAGAAATATAAGTATCCTTCGAAGAAAGGAGAAAAATAGTGAAAAAAAGTATCCGAGGAAAGGAGAAAAATTGTGTTGTATAAGTATTCCAAAACATCCTTAAGTGAAAGGAAAAGGGAAAAGAAGAAGAAATAAAAAATAGTGAAACGCCAAGTGATAATAGAAGGAATTAGTGATAAAAACCAAAACTTTTAAAGTTTATTATAAACACGAAGAACAATAAATAATAAAGAATCTAGTGAATAAAGGACTGAAGCAGGGAAATACAAAGAAAGTGATTGAGACAATAATCACCAACAGGACGAGAAAATTACATCAGCAAGTTTCCGTATATAAAGATAGTAAGAGTTTTAATTAATTAAGAAATATATACTATAAAATAAGAATATATATATTTTATTTTAAATATACATGAAATTGTACACAACTGTTACATCTTATTTTAAATTTTAATACTGGAGGATATATTAGAAGGTCTGAAAAACTTAAGCATCAATATGAATATAATAGAAGAGACAGTCACTAGGCTAATCGCAGCCAATACAGTGTCTCTACAGGCAGAAATTAGATCCTTAAAAAGTGCTTTAGAAATTGTTACGAATAGTTCGGTTGTAACAGAATATGAAATTCAGAAGATTGAGGACAATGTCATATGCAATGAGACATTGGATGTAATTAAATCCTTACCGGAATTTAATGATAATTCTCTTTCATACGTAAGCTGGCGCGAGGCGGCTTACAACTCAATTTCATTGTATAAAAAAGGAAGTAGAAAGTACTTCGCCGCATTAACAATAATGCGGAATAAAATTATAAATAATGCGAATGACATATTAACCAACCACGGTACAGTACTGAATTTTGACGCTATTATAGCAAGATTAGACTTCGCATACGCGGACAAAAGACCTATACACATAATTGAACAGGAATTAAGTGTTCTAAGACAGGGACATACCTCTCTTATCGACTATTACAATTTAGTGAACCAGAAACTGACTCTTCTAATAAACAAGACAATAATGACTCACGGAACGGACTCTGATATTACGAAACAACTTAACCTATCCAATCGTAGGAATGCCTTACGGATATTTATCACCGGCCTGAACCCTCCACTATCCAATATTCTTTTTTCGTTGTCCCCTGAAGATCTACCATGTGCCCTTGCTAAAGCGCAAGAATTGGAATCGAATAACTTGAGAGCTAATTTTGCAATGCAATTTAACAAAACAAGTGTGAACACACATCATGCGAATAACAATAATAACAATTTCAATAATTTACGTTTTCCTCCACGGAACCAGAATAATAATAATAGACAGCCTAAACCTGAACCAATGGAACTCGGAAGTTCTGCCCATCGACCTATTCCCAGGTATGAGCAGAAAAGATTTGAAGACAATAGGCGACTTTATAATCCTTTCAGACAAAACAATTATAACAACAATAATTTCAACGGTTTAAAACGCCCAAATAATTTCAATAATTACCAGAGACCTCAGTTTGGTAATAATCAAATCGAAAAAAGAAATCACGAAGGAGCAGCGAATAGCGCTCAGCCCCCATTTAAAATGGAAAGAGTAAATAATCTGAATGAAGATGTTTTTTTAGAACAGCCATCGGATTACCATATATCCACAGAAATGGGCCATATGGGAAACTAAAAATCTTGATCGACACAGGAGCTACATGTTGTTATTGTAGACCTAATTCACTAAAGGAAAGACAGAAGTTGACAATAAACAAAAGAGTTAGAACAATTAATGGTACGACAATTATAACACATTTTTATGAAGTCTTGATATTCGATAAACTAGTTAGATTTTATGAGATTGATAATCTAGAAGCAGATCTTTTGGTAGGATGTAATGTTCTTAGAGGAGCAAATGTAAAATTGGATTTTGAAAGAAGAACTTTACAATATAAAGACAGATGTGAACGAATTCACATACCAGAAGAGAAATGTAACAGTATAACAGTTAGTGATAATAATATAAATGAGATAATAAAGAAAATAAAAGGGAAAATAGAAAAAGACCATTCAGGAATAAATACAAATCTTCCTTTTAGAACTGATGTAAAGGCGGAAATACGTACAACTGTTGAAACCCCTATATGGAGTAAACAGTATCCTTATCCCTTATCCGCAAACACATTTGTTAATAAGGAAATAAGTCGCATGATGAACGATGGAATTATAAGACCATCAAAGAGTCCATATAACTCTCCAGTATGGGTAGTGCCCAAAAAAGGAGTAAATTCAGATGGAACAAACAAGATGCGAATGGTCATAGATTACAAAAAAATAAACGAAAAAACAGTATCGGATAAGTACCCGATACCAGATACAAACGTTATCCTTTCAAATTTAGGAAAAGCGAAATATTTCTCGACGATTGATTTAGAGTCAGGTTTTCACCAAATTAAAATGAAACCTGAAGACATAGAGAAAACATCATTTTCCGTGAACAATGGAAAATACGAATTTTTAAGAATGCCGTTCGGATTGAAAAATGCACCGGGCATATTTCAACGCGCAATGGATGATATACTTAGGAACTATGTAGGAAAAATATGTCATGTATACATTGATGACATTATTATATATTCAGATAGCATAAATGAACATGAAAAACACTTAAATGAAATAATAGAAGTTCTTAGAAACGCGAATATGAAAATATCTTTGGAAAAATCTATATTTTTTCAAACTCAAGTAGAATTTTTAGGTTATGTGGTAGGCCACGATATTATAAAGACGGACCCAAGAAAAATAGAAACGATAAAAAACTTTCCGGAACCTACAACATTAAGACAGTTAAGAAGTTTTTTAGGTTTAACTGGTTACTATAGGAAATTCATAAAGGGATATGCAAATATAGCAAAACCGCTAACTACTCATTTAAAAGGAGACAATGGGAAAGTATCAACACATGTGTCCAAGAAAACGAATATAAGTCTCGACGAGGAAGGAGTTAAATCATTCAATCAATTAAAAAATCATCTTGTTAATGAAATAGTTTTGGCACAGCCAAATTTTGAGAAAAAATTCATTCTCACAACCGATGCTTCAAACGATGCTATAGGTGGAGTTTTATCCCAGGACGATAAACCCATTACCTTCATTTCGAAAACACTGAATGATACCGAAAGAAATTACGCCACTAATGAGAAAGAACTATATGCTATAGTTTGGGCTTTAAAAAATTTAAGAAATTATCTTTACGGTGTTAGAAACTTAGAAATTCACACAGATCATCAACCTTTAACCTTTGCTGTTTCTTCACGAAACCCGAATCCGAAAATGAAAAGATGGCATGCAATTATAGAGGAGTATGCTCCTAAGATAATTTACAAACCAGGTACGACTAATGTTGTAGCGGATGCTCTTTCAAGACAAAACTTGAATCAAATGACAGATAGTTCCTCAACGGATACAACACAACATTCAGCAGAGAGTAGTGATAATGTTGAAATAAAAGAGACATCGAAGCCATTAAATCAATTTAAACAACAGATTTTACTTTGCAAAAATAGAATTACGGCTCATGAAATGATAGTTAATTTTGGAAGAACAAGGCATATAATAGAATATGACACGGTAGGAAATTTAATAAAAACATTAAAAGAATATCTACAACCAGGTGTAGTGGCAATTCATTGCACAAGTGAAGACTTGTACGAGATTAAAACTAAGTTAGTAGAGACTTTTACTAATAAATTCTTATATACGAAATTATTTCCCATGGATGTTTTAAGAAGAGATGATCAGGCAAATATAATAGAGGAAACCCATAATAGAGCTCATAGAAACTTTCAAGAAAACCTCAAACAGGTATATAAATATTACTATTGGCCAGAAATGGCACAACAATTTAAAGAATTTGCAAGAAATTGCATAATATGTAATAAAAATAAGTATGACCGTCACCCACAAAAGATACCAATTGGAGAGGCTCCAATTCCAAAGAAGGAAGGGGAACAGCTTCACATAGACATTTTTTACGCCCAAAATTTAAAATTTTTGACTTGTATAGACGCTTATTCAAAATTTCTTGTAATTAAATCAATTGAAGACAAAACAAAATTAGATGAAAAAGTTTTAGATTTACTTCAAAGTTTTCCAGATGCAAAAAGCATCATGATTGACAACGAACCAGGATTCTCTACAATTCAATTTAAGAACCTACTACAGAGAATGAACATTAAAATTTATTACTGTGATCCCAAACATAGTACAACAAATGGTCAAGTAGAAAGAGTTCATTCAACTTTGATTGAGATAGCCAGATGCGTAAAACAAGAATTTCATTTAATAGAATATTTGGAAGCAATTTACAGGGCAGCGCAGCAATATAATAAATCTATACATTCAGTTACAGGAGAAAAACCATTCGAAGTGTTATTTAATAAGGTAACACATGAAAATTTAAGTGAAAAATTGGAAAAAGCTCAAGAGAAAATGTTAAATTATCACAACAGGAAAAGAAAACATAGGAGTTATGCTCCAAAGCAAATTATATACGAGAAAATATTAGGATGTAGGAATAAATTAACACCTAGATATAAAAGACAAAAAGTTAGAGTAGATTTAGGAAGAAAAATTCGTGTAAACAAAAGAAATAGAATAGTCCATAAAGACAACATTAAAGTATAAATTTTATTATTTCTTTCAGGAAAATGTTTCCTTTAATATTACTGACAATATTACATCTGACAACGTCTGAAATCATAGACTATACCCGAGAAAACTACTTATTATTAGAGAACGGAAACGCAGCTCTTTATACAGATTATGGGAATATTTTTCATATTACACATTTGAAATATTTTGAACAAGTAATTGAGGAAGCGACAGCAGAAGTAGAAAGAAACCTTTACTTCAATTTAGAACCCAAAGACCGACAGGATACAAATTTAAAAATTAGCAAAGACACTGACATTACGATTATCGAAACCCTGATAGCACAATTAAGGACAACGAATAGATTTAGAAGAGGAATAAACGAAATAGGGAAAATCTGGAAGTGGATTTCAGGATCTCCAGATCATGACGATCTTGTCCTAATAGATAACAAATTATCTGAACTCATAAATAGCAACAACAAACAATTCGTAACGAACTCTGAAATGTTTGATGCAATAGAAAAGTTATCCGAATCTCTTCACGAGATACAAAATGACGCTCAATTAAGACTAGCGCGAGAAAGAAATAAACTAATTGTTATAGAATTACAAAACATAATCCAAACAATCGCCTTAGCGAAATTAGGTATACTTAATCCTGCTATACTGAACCTAGAAGACATAAAGGACATAACACAACACGAACATGGTACAATAACGATTACGGACTTAATGGACGTATCTCAGTTTAAAATTCTACAGAACGAGGATGTAATAGTTGTCTTAATAAAATACCCAATAATTAACAGAAATTGTAAGCTTTACGAAGCCAGGGCCATAAGCCAAATTGACGGAAAATTACAAATAGATAAAGAAATAACCAAATGTAATAACGATTTTATTAACGTTAAAAATTGTAAGAAAGAATTAAGATTTCACTTTTGTCAATTGTCAAGGAATGAAACATGTCTATCTGACATATTAAACAAAAAGAAAGGAATTTGTAATAAAATAAAGGAAAGAAACTTAGAGCTTGAAATAATTAGAGACGGATCTATACTTGTAACGGGAAAACATATTATAAATGATACAATTGTAAATGGAACTTATTTAATTAATTTTGAAAATAGAACGTTTATTGATGGAAAATTATATGAAAATCCAACTTCAATTATACAAAATTACTTGAAAACATATAATGTAGATAACTTTGTAATAAAGAACTATATAGAATCTTATAATGACGACCTGAAATTCGATAACATCAATCTGATAGAATCTCTACAAGAGAAAGCTGCCAATAGCCCCATCATTACATCATTTGTGCTGATAACGATAATCATAAGCATTGCACTATGTATAATGTATTACTTAAAAAGGAGATCATCGTACGAATCAAGGCTGAAACACAAAGAGGAGATAAGATTTAGCAACCTGCTTAAACGTGTAGAGGAGTTGACGAAAGAAGCGGGACGTTCTACTCTTAAAGAAGGAGGGGAGTTAAGATTCATGAATAACACGTACTTGTAATTAAACTCTAGGCCCAAAATATGAATATTGTTTCCAAACCTAAATTAGTAATAAGCTATAAAGTTCCATTCTTAGAAAACAGATTTAAATGAATCATCTTGAAAACAAATGCTCTTTGTTCAAGTCTCTTTTCCTAGAGTATAAATACCCCAATAAGTCAGATATGTTCTTCAGTTCAGCGCAGTTCGTGGAGTTCCATAATTGATGTATTGCTGTTAGGTGATATTAATAAAGTATTTTTTTAAAAATTCATTCCTGAAGTGAAATGAATTAAGTTGCATCCATATACCTACCATTCCTTCACCTTAATTTACGTACGTCCTAATGACGTACTCTGCCTACTCTAAATTTGAAATGATCTGGTTTTTAGGAAAATCATGTGAATTCTGTTGGCAAAGTTGACTACTTAATTCTGATTGATAATTTTATGAACCAATTTAAAGGAAAATAACAGTCCCGGAATGAAATTTTGAATCATTGATATCTTTGCTTTTTGCCAAAAATATCGCTCGTTCACTCGAAGTTATTTATGATTTTCAATATGTTCAGGAAAACACGTTGAATTGACTCCATTTTCGACTCGGTCAACTGGCAGAAATCATTTGAAAATGTGATACATGTGGATGTGGAGAACTCAATAACTGCTTCGAAAACACATCTGCAGTCCTATTAGGTTGCAAGAACATTAACTTGCATGTTTGTCTTTATTGGATGGATAGTTTGTCAGCTGCAGTTGAACATAGAATAACAAAATGAATCTAACAAAATCCACCGGACAAAAATATTTCGAGTATCACGATGATCTTTTTGCGGTATATTCAATGACTTCAGGGACCTTTTATGGACCATCGTCCAACAAGCTATCAATTTGCATCTCGGGAGAATTTTTGCCATTACAGTATTTTTCGCTATGTAGCAGATTGGTGTTCCGTTCACTTCAATGTTCCTATCTTAGCTCGGTAGTCAGAAGTATCGTTCATTGCATGATAGTGTATTAATTTGAAAATTCGACAACATTATTACCACTGTTCTGTTTCTACTTTCGTTTCTCAAAAGAATGTGTCCGAATTTCGTTTCGTTTTTAAATCTTTCGAATTGTGGTGTTCCAAATAACTATCGAATTGGCATTACTATCGTTTTCATTTGGTTTTTAAAATCGTGCAGGGGTGTTTTCGCCATCTGTAAAAATTATTTTATTAATCTAATTGAAAACTTAACAATACCTTTTGGAATTTGCTAAGCAAATTTCGCGAAGAAACTTTTAGGTAAATGAGTTTGTGGAAAGATTGAGATTTGACGTAGCCCAAAGATGAAATATTTGGAAGAAACTGGTACACATTTTGAATTTTGAAACTTGGGTGTGAGTAAAGCATTTATTATTCGTGTTAGCCCGGCTTAAGATAAGGTCAAATGTATGGTTTAAGGATAATATCCATATCAATGCATCGATACAGCACTTTGCTCTTGGCAAAGTGAAGTATAAGTTAACATGACCAACTATGTAAAATCACATAAAGCAGAATATCAAAAAACCAAACAACTGTTATTATATATAGTCAATGGGGTTCCTCGAAAGGTTCAAAAACCTTGATAAGATTTTTTTTGTCGTTTAGCTTGGGATATTTGTTGATACATCATCACCTGTTTTTTCATTTTTTTTTCTAATCCTAAAAAGCAATCTGTTTCACATGCAATCTTCCAACAGATGCTTCAACCAGTTTCTTAGCTGAATATGACTTCCGTTCAATGTTCCGAAGCCATCATTGGGAGAAGAATCAACAAAAAAAAACTATCAAAGCCATCACATCCATTTGTACCTTGTCCAACATCTTGTAAACTCGATTACACCATGCTCGTGATGCTTATCTATCCATCCCACAGGACGCACCATCCCCAGCACCATCCCCAGCACCAAGCCGAGCCAAGCACACCACACATCACCTCATCATCATCGTCATGATTGTCGTCGTACTCCATAAAATATGCAAATCTCCACATAAACTGTGATCCACTTTACCCCACCCAGATTTGCTGTGGCATGCAATTTTCATAAATTTCCCATTGAGGAGAAGCAATGCAAAAGGTTACCAAAGGTTTTTCTTCCATGGAGCACCTCTCTCTCATCTTTTACTCTGAGTTGAGGAGCTCTCTATGTAGTAATGGAAGTGCGGTGGTCGGTTCGGTGGTGCTTGTATTTTATGTCGAAGTGGATGATGCCAGCTCAAGCCTCTCATTCTTACGGGACAAAACGATTTGCATGTGTTCCTTTTGTATCAAAGAAAAAAAAAGAAAAAAAGTAGTCGCCCCAATCTGTGGAGTGGAAAAGGCGACCAGAAAAATACAAAAACGGCACAAAGCAAAAAAAAAAAATAAATAAAATAACAAAAACCAGGAACGACTCCAACGCAGCCATATTTAATGACAGAGCTTCGGTTTTGCATTCATATCATCTATAGAGTTGCTTTTGGGTCTCCCGGTCGGTGTTTCTTTGGTTATTGCTTTTTTCTCCCGTCTTTATTCAATATGGCGAAGAAACAAGGAACGTAGGTATACAATGTGTGGGGGAGCCAGAGCCAACCGAAAGCAACCGACCACAATATCTGGACAAAGTATCTAAAAACTCCACGTCGAGTCGTCGTATCGTATTACAACAACAAAAATTATATATTTTTCCAGGATCGCAATCAATTATTATCCGATAATTTGGGCGCCAGGATCGATTTATCTGTAGACACAAACTTTTTCGAACTTCATTTCAGTTTCAGGTTCAAAAAATAGACCAGTTAAGTCTAAAAAAAACGAAAACGAAAAATTATCATAGTTTGTTTGGTCCTGGTTAGGTGTATTCATTCATTTTTCCTGCTACGTTAACACATCAAGATCGTGAATAACTTCCTTCTAACGTTCTATATATGGTTTATTTTTGCGTTCGGCCAATTTTAAATGGTCTTTTTGAAGCTTGTAGCTGCCCACATTAATGTTTTATACTTCAAAATGATCGCTGATCAATTTGATCGTGATGCGCAAGTAATCTCAGACAGCAAGTAAATATGAAATTAAAGGTCGAAAATCGTTAAATGAAGAATGTCACTTTTGATAGCTAGTCAAATGTCCCAAAAAATTTCCCTTTGCTTTTTTTAAACTCTATTTAATGAGGGGAAGTAGTTGGGGTATGAGGGTTTATTAAGCTGAAGAATTTATGTTAATACAATTCGGGATTACGAGATATTTTTAAAGGTATTTTTGTAATACTGGATCGAATAAGATCAAACATAACGAACTTAAAAAAAAAGTTGTTATCACTTTTATGCAATGGTAAATATATTTTGTGTGCAACAAGTAAGATATTAGCGTAAATCCTTTTCAAATAATTGTACATTGATAAAATTTGGTATCCATTCAAATACTTTGGGTGAAAGGATGTTTTTTTGTGGTAAGGAACTTTGAGCAACAAGCTAAAACTTTCCTTAAAAATAATGTTAGATTAATAAAAACTTAAAAAAAAGGTGGTGTATCAAAGTACGCCTGCTAGAAGTTATACTTTTTATCATTATTTATTTTTGTGTAGTTTTTTTGTAAAATTAATTAAATATTTCATATAATTGATATTTTATCGACCAAACCCTTGTTATATGGTTTATATTTGCGTTCGGCCAGTTTCAAATGGTCTTTTTGAAGCTTGTAACTGCTGATCAATTTGATCGTGATGATCAATAATGATGCTTGGGTAAATAGTTAAGCGCTTCGTTTTTTTACCGTTTCTCGGCTTACAGAATACAAAAAAATGTGAAATCTTGTACAAAAACGTGTTTACCAAATATCTAATGGCTGCGTAAATTTCATGTTTAAAAATGTAAAATTGAAAAAGATAAAAATAAAATACCGTTCGAAACAGTCAAAAAACTTGGACTGAAAAATCTTCTTCTTATCTTTATCTTATCTTGTTATTCATTGAAAAAAAAATATAATAATTTAATTTTTCACACATATAGTCAACACATACATAAATCTAAAAGCTATTTTGACAAAATATTTTTTCCGTTATTGCCTGATTTGTAAAATACATTTAACCAACCGCTTTAACTTTCAAAAACGTACCTATTTTTAAAGCTAAAAAAACCGTTAAAGAGCTTTTGAATATAAT
This sequence comes from Meliscaeva auricollis, assembly GCA_948107695.1. Classification (NCBI taxonomy): domain Eukaryota; kingdom Metazoa; phylum Arthropoda; class Insecta; order Diptera; family Syrphidae; genus Meliscaeva; species Meliscaeva auricollis. Next base: position 71,205,094 of record OX403618.1, on the reverse strand, counting down.
CCGTATTTGACGCTTTTGTAATTTTTTTTTACTATCTATCAATGTGTATTATTAATTTTTCAATAAAATAACAACTTTACCCACAACAATATCATTTTCAAAAATCTAAAAAATATTTGATTTTAGAAAAAAAAATAATTTTAAACTTGAAAAGTTGATTTCTTAGAATATTTTTCTTAATCAAAACTCATCATCATTTTAATTTATCTATTCAATAAAATATATTTTATTTTTCTATCTCTCATACTTTTTGAGATGTACATCTTTTTTATCTTTTACCCCATTTTACCCTAACTATTCCCGGTGGAATTACAAAAAATCCCGTTTTATCGGAATCTTACATTATACCACATATCTTTTGTTGTATTCGGTTTCTTTTTTCTATTACCTATAGTGTAGAAAATGAATCAGTGAGATTATTAATAAAAATGGTCATTTTCTGTAGCTTAATAAATTTATTGTGGTTCACAAAAAATTCAAAATAAAAAAAAAATAAAAAAGAGTATAAAATGTTAATGTGAGTTGTTACTTTTTCCTTACTTATAGTGTTTGTGTGAAAAGAAACAGTTTGATATACCCTCAAACCACAACTATTTCCCCTCTTTAAATGCAGTTTAAAAAAAAACAAAAGCTAGATTTTGAGGGATATTGGACCATTAAAAAACTCAAAATAAAGTGATTCAGTAGGTTTGTACCTAAATTTATATTTTATATACCGAATATAAAATGACAGAGGTAAAATTGGATGTAAAAGGGTTGCCAAAAGTCAGAAAAATACACAAATTAAAAACAACATTACAAACATGTCTGATACAAAGCTTAAAATCGATGCCATTAGAGCCTTAACTAATGTTAATGAGATTATCAGAAGCATAAGTAAAGTTGCGAGAGTCATCAAACCTAATTTTTTTTTTATTTACTAAAGCCATAACCGAATGATTTACTAAACTATTAAGGGATACAAATAACTGAAATGCAGATAAAATAGAAACTTTGCCAGATATCAACATAAAAAAAAACTATTAAAAATTACGGTGTAGGATAAAAAGTTGAAGATTGGTCATAAAACATCTGGCAACCCTAAAACTTTTTTTTTGCTCAACCTGCAAAAAAACTCAAAAAAAAGATTAACCATGCACAAAACATTAATTCTATCACTGAACCCTTTGAGACGGAAGGAATGATTTTCTACAATATGGCTCAAAATGGAAATAAAATTATTTAAAAATTATTGTAAAACTTGTGCCTATTTTGAGTTTTGAAGGTAATAAATTTTCTTAAAACTAATTAGTGGAGTAACTAAAGCTAAAGAAAAAAAAAAACATAATCTCGAAACTTATCCGAACAAGACCGATTACGAAGATTTTATTTTTAAATGTTGGTAGTCAAAAAAAAGAAACCTTCATGAATTAAAAATTGCCGCTCTTGTTAGATCTATTTTTTACTTAAAATTAAAATTTTTGTCAACAACTTATTTTAGTAAAAAAAATGTTAAAAGCTTATAAGATAAATTATGGTATAAATTTTTCAGATCTATTGAAGGAAAATAACTGGTCAGGATAGGGGTCTATTTTACCCGTTTAGAGGGGAAGGGGAATTTTCTCAAGAAAAAATTGAAAGATAACGGAGTTAAACATAAAAAAATTAAGTTAATCAAGTTAATCCAAGAATAGTTGATATTCAAACTCAGAATTTTGAAAAAAATAATCCAAAATATTTAGCTGATTTTTTTTCAAAATTGAAAGATAAAAATTTTCTTTTAAAATTCAGTCGTCTATTTTTTTAGTCAACCGAATAAAGAAAATTAAAGTACATTGATCCTTGAGCCAAGCCAATGCACTGCGCCCTTTCAAGCTCAGTTTGGGCATCGGTTTATCAAATAAAATGAACAAATTGACTAAGCACTTTTTAAATATTGAATAAAATTCAATTGGGAATTTGGCTTTAAATTCTTAACGTTCACCAAATGTTTTGGAAAAGTCATGGCGCGAATTTTTTTTTTTCAATTTTGAAAAGAGGCATCAAAAATCAAATTAATGAACAAAACAATGAACTGTATCATTGTTTGAAAAACAATATTTTTCTTCGTGAAAAAAATTGTCTTCTTTTAATATAAGTAGAACCAACAATTTTGGGTTAACTTTTAAACCTAAACCAAACTTAAGGCCTCTTAAGTAATAAATTCAGCCCTGAAAGTATCCATCACTTCAGATTGCGGTTATGAATACCTTGGCAGGGCGCTGCTTTATAATTTTTTTTTTTTAAGTTTCATTTTTTTTTTTGTGTTTTGTGTGCGGCATATCTACATAAAATATCTTATATGCGAACAGGTACACAATATAAGGCCCGTTTGTTGTTGCATGATAAAATATTCATATATCGTTGCCATTGGATTGGGTGCCGGTGGCCCCATGTATATTTAATAGGGGGGCATGTTGCATGCAGAGAGGCCTTAGAGCGCCGGGAAGGCATTTCGTTTTTTTTTTTTTTTTTTTTTTAGAAGGAACAACAACGTCATGTCGTCATGCATATACGTACCGAGCGTAGGTTGAACGTACGTATAGTTGAGATAGCGTTGAATCGTGCACGAAGCACACACATAACCTGCAACGTATATCGAAATGACATGCATCTCAGAAAACAAAAAAAAAAAAAAAAAAAAACTATAGGCTATACCTTTTTATATTTTTGTATATAAGTTTTTAGTAAGCAGAATAAAGTACCTATCCAAGTGCGGTTGCCTTAAAAATATGTTGGCTGAATTTGCCGATAGCAGGAGGCGTCATCGAAGTTGGAATTTTTTTTTTTTTTTTTTCTTTCAAAATGGGAATTTGTGTATATTTTTTTCTTCAGTCTTGAGGTTTTCTGGTTATTGGAGATCCTTTAGAAAAATATTTTGTTATCCCTCACATAGCTTGCAGGTCTTGTTTTTGTTTGGCCAAAGCTTGGTATAAATATGTATTACCTCGAGAAGAAATGGCGTCCATCATATTTCTACCTCATTCAGGCAACACACGATAGCAGCTACCAAAACAAAAAAAATCCCACAAATGAGAACCAAAAGATGGGAAAATAATATTTTTTTTTGATTAGAAATCCATCACGCATTGCATATTCATTCACATTTGACCTGGTAGATGTTTTTTTTTTATTAGATAGAGCTATGGAAATTGCGTGTAAAGAAGTGTTGACGTGTGAGTTTGATGTTTACATCTTTGTACAAGGCCGAACTCTGGATGAATATGAGGTACCTACTATAATTTTTTTGTTCCCTTGTCACCAGTAAAATACCTTGTTTTCTATATGCAATATAAATACTTATTCAACTTCCATTAGATATAATTGTCAAATAAACTTTTCGATATAATTTTCTAATTTTTACTTCCGATATTGGTCTTAACCCAGTAAAAATAGACACTAAATGTCAAAGAAAGGCAAACATTTGTAAGAGGTGGGTTTTTGGAAAAGGTATAGGAAAAGGTTGGTATTAAATGGTTAACTGAAAAAAGTGAAAAGTCCTGTACTTCCTATTATCGCTAGGTCCTTTGTAGGCGGTCAGAGATCCAAAAAACAGATTTTTCATAGTCAGGTGTTTGAAAAAATTATATTCTACAATCTATTAAGCTGAGTAAATTTTAAATAAATTTGTGCTTTATAGTTTGTTGATATAACTCAAAGTTTAGAAGCTAAAGGACTTCAAATTATAATATGGATCCCGAAAGTATGCACTTTGTTCTCTTTTTTTGCTTTAAAACTAAAATTATGTACCTATAAATTACAAAATTACCGAAATTTCTCGAGCTAATTAGTACTAGGAGCGTTAAAAATTAAGTAAGTTTAAATAAAATTGCATATCTTTAGGACCCATATGAAATTTTTGAAGTGGTTTTACTTCCAAACGGTGAGTGATATCTACAAACTTTTAAAGACAAATTCATGTAAGATTAAGTCAGCTATTAGATTGTAGAAAACTATTTTTTTCAACACCTACCGATTTTGAGATATAAACCTCATCGAAATTTCACATAAATGGGGTTTTCACGTCAAAAAAGGAAATAAATTGCATACTCTCGGGATCCAAATGATCTTTTTATATCAATTAAATTAGGAGAACAAATGTATAGAAAATTAAGTCAGCTATTAGATTGTTGAACATTTTTTTTTTTACCACAGTTTTTGAGATGTAAGCCAAAAAATCAATTATGTTACCTTTGACTCCCTATAACGGACCTAGCAGTCATCGAAGAGTTCAGGACTTTTTTCTTAAATTGTAAACCACTCCAATACCAACCTGTATACCAAAGATCCGTCCGTTACAATTGTATTTTTTAAAAAAATCTATTCCTTCTGAGCTTATATAGGGAAATTTAGGATTCGTAAAAAAGTCGAACTCGAGATAAAAATCAGTAATGACATTACGATGTTAAATGATGCAAGAAAAGCGTGTCTCATAATTCTGTTTGTTTTGTCTGTGATGTATTCCATTTAGCTACATCTTGAACCGTTGAAGCGATTTTCTTCAAATTTAGTGGTTAAATGTTTTGGATACCTAATTCCTTAGGACAAATCGATTTTGAATTGAAATCGATTTTTGTAAGGACCTAAACTAACCAGTAGGGGAAAGCTTACTTTTATCAAAAATGACTCATAGAAAAAAATATATTACGAGGACAACGAAAATTCAGCTTGGAATTTCAAGTATTTTATTTCATAAAACTAAATGTGACTTACACTACATGCCAATGAAAGACACTCGCGATAGTGATTTTTTTTATTTCAAACATTTTCCTCTTAGCTTAGTCATACAAGACAAACAAAAATTGCTTTAGCTTTCTTTGGGTAAACCAAATTTAATGGCTATTGAAGAGATAGGTCAAATTGAAGCTTCCCAGGATGTTGATAGATCCAACGGTTTTATTGCCCGCAAGAATGCAAACGGTCTACCATTTGCTTATAACTACATATCCTACAGATTGTAAGAGCTTCGGAAAAAATTCCAAAGAAATGTTGTGGCCTTGTTGACTCTTTTTTTGCAATTTGTTCTAAATCAAAGTCTCTAAAATAGCTGTAAGCAAAAGTTTGACTTTTTCCATTCTTGCGGAAAATGAAGAAATTGGATTTATCAAGCTCCTATTTGGTTTATTTCTTTCTTATCCATTAAATTTCTTTTAGCCAAAACTGCGGATTTTATGAGGTTTTGTCTTGAATTAAGTTTTTGTATGCATTTAACACCGCATTTCATTTGAAGTGGGTGTTTGTATAGCATATAATACTCTCAGTTATGCTGCTTTTGAAACCATTAAACCATTTCATTTGGTTTAAGATATGGATATAGTTTAAGTTACTGGCTGTAATCAAGTGAAACAAAGAAAATGCTTTGATTTTATGACTATTTTTGCAAAAAAAAACATCAGAAAATTTTAAGTCTTTTATTACAAAAAAGTGCAGGATATTCATTTTTACCAAAACTTTTGAGAATTAAGTATTCCGGTTGTTGGATACCTATTTTGCAAATCAGTACCAAAAAACTGCAAATTCATCGTAGGTATGGTTACTCACATTTTTTGAAAGGTTATTGTATGAAAAGTACAAAAAGGTTTTTACTCAAAATGGCTGACTTTAACATAAGTTTATCTAATCTTGAACTTTTGGCGTTCACAGATTCCAATTGTGTTGATTCTAACCAAAGGTTTTCGTTTTTAGAAATTTCCAACGCCAACGATGACAACAGCTCACGCACATAAAAATGTCTCGAAAATGTGTTTTCTTTATGTTTGATGATGTTTTATGATGAAGTAAACTAATTTTGTGACAATCGCTATACTTTAATAGGTATCCTATGGAAAAATAAAATACTTGTCCGTAATCAAGTGAGACGGAGTGCAGGTCATGTATAGAATACGAGATAGATGACGATTGAAGAAATCGATTATTTTCAGAATATGAATAAATATAGCAGAATTTTTTTGTTTTAATCAAAAATGTTTTTGACATAAAAAAAACACATCTAAGCAGAAAATCACTCATTATAATAAATGTAGATACAAAGTAGGTTCAATAAACCTTCATACGTAAATATATACCTTTAAATTAATTCCGCAGCATTTGAATAGCCCCACAATCGTGACTACATTCTGAATGAGATGTCAACACCTTTTCACATCAGCATTATTGCAATCTTAGAACTCAATTGCATTCCTTTTGACACAAGAAGTCAATTCAATTATGAATTCACCTGCATTGCATCAGCGGACGTGTGTAAACGTCTAAGCACATAATATTATATCCCAATGTAGAACATCCTTCTGCCAGTTAAAGACATTTCCTGCAGCTTCAAGTTCGTACTATCATCACCTTCAGGTGCATCAACATCATCATTGCTTGCAGACAGCAGCACTCGCGTCCATCCACAAACTAATAAAGATGAAACATTGAACTGCACCATTGCCAGCGAACAGTTCAATTAAAAGCGATGATGATAGGTTCCATGCGTTTCCACCCCAGTCATAGCCGCATCGATTGGAATAGGATCTGCATCTGATGGAGCATAACTAATCATTTTGTTCCTCAGCAAGAGCTCTCCATCGTCGTAGTCGGTCGTCGTCACCTCTTGATGGAACCGCATCAGATCAGAGTGTTGCACACCAAAACCATCAAGCTATGGAAGAAAATGAAGATGAGATCCTGGAACCTGAAGTGAGCGCCAATTAAATCGAAGGTAAATGGCTTGACATGGAAATGTTTAATCAAATACGTGACTTGATTTCTCCTCGAGGAGGAGATTGGATTGGTGCCATCAGGACCCAGCAGATGAGAGGTTGATGCCTCCATTTCGAAATGCTCTCGACACGTTTGCAGGTTTGATTGATTTTCCTTCTTGTTTTCTTTTTTTCTTTTTGCCACACGCAAACATTCAAGGGATGATGCTCTTTGCAGTATAAAAATAAGACAAAAAAAAATCCTTTGCATAGTACCTAATGGAGCGCCTGCTGCCTCCCCCTTCACTACACTCCTTCATATAGTGAGACATGTTTCTGCCTTTAAATTCAAAATGGCGCATCGACTTTCATCTATCTACCCTGGGATTTATCCGGACCAGAAGAGCATACACCTATGGATGGCTCCAAAGGATGTCGATGATGGAGTGAACATTGTTGTGTGCTGATGATGGAGAGCGTGTTCTACTTCTGCCGCTGCCGCTGCAAAGGCGTGGCAAAATTACAGGGTGGAAAAGCGAAGCTCAAGCGAAGGAAACTTAATTTCATGAATATCTCAGAATAGTAGGTATAATGCAGTATAGTAGTCCACAGAGGTATACCTACTACAAATATAAATTATTTTGATAACATTACTTATACTTACAACCGAAGAAGTAGCGATTGATTTTGATGCGACAAGAACTGGTATTTCCAAGTTTAAAAACATACATTTGTGTAGCTATTATGCTAGTGCCTATGTGGGAAAGTGTGTAGCCTTGGAAATAGTGAAGTAGATTATTAAATAAAAACAAAATATGTTTATCGGATAAAAAAAGATTTTCAATGGAACTTCAGTAGGCACTTACTTACCTTATTTTCAAAAATAGAGCTATTAACTATTTGGCGCTAACGTTAGGTAAGCCATGAAATTTCTCCTTCTTGCTAGGATTTTTGGATTACGGGTTTTAGAAATATATAGATTCAGGATACCGATATTGCGACATTTTCACCGATCCAATTTACTTTAAGCTGCGATTAATAATACATTTTTTTATTAGCGTCACATATATAGGTATTACCAATGCCAAAGTACGGATGAATCCAATGAAATGAACCATGCACTAATTCTTCCAAATCAATAAAGCAAAATACAGAAGAATCTGGAAAAATTAAAGAAAAATCCAGCAATTAATGAAAAATTTGGAAAATTACGGAAGGATTATGAAAACTAGAAACAAATTGGGTGAATCTCTGAAAAACCAGTAAAAAATTTAATAAAAAGCCTAAAAGCAAGGAGAACGAACTAGATAACAGTAATAGTGGAAGAAATTAGGAAAATCACAGAAGAATTCGGCAAATTCGGCCAGTGCAAATTAAAAAAAAATCCAGCACTATTAAGGAAGAATTAGAAAAATACGGAAAGTTAAAGTTTATTACATAAAACGAAAAATAAATCTAAGATTCCAGCAAATTAGGGAAGAATTTACGAAATAAAGGAAGAACTCCCGGAAGAACCGGGAAAAGAATTCGGAAAATCAGGGATGTATATACAGCAGATCATGAAATTCATCCGAAAACCACGGCAAACAAACTTATGAATTAATGGAGTTCTTCATAAATAGTGGCAAAAATCAGTAAAGAATTCGGCAATTTACGTATGGCTTCATACAAATACTAGCGAATCTATCGAATAACAAAAGAATCTGATAAATTACGACAGGTTTCAGAATACAACAGTATTAGGAGAAGAATTTTAAAAATATTTAAAAAAATCCAGAAAACTACTGAAGAATTTTGGAAAATAAAGAAGAATCCTGAAAACATGAACGATTAAGTCAAACCACGGAAAATTCCGGGATAAAACGAAAGAACCCAGTTAATAACGGAAGAACTGGGAAACGACGTGAGAATTTGGTAAACCATAAATGAATGCAGAAATGAATTAGAGAATTAATGGAGTGGCTGTCAAATCGTGAAAGAAATCTGGATTGTCCGAAAAATCACGGAAAAACTAAGCAAATCACGTATGAAGTCCGTGCAAATCCCTGAAAATTGCAGATGATTAAGGAATAATCTGACAAATTACGGAAGATTTTAGAACATTACGTCAGTTGGAGAAAAAATAAAGAAATCGAAAAAAAATTCAGCTATAGAATTTTGAAAATTACGAAAGAATCCTGAAAACCTGAACGGAAATGGAAAATATCCAGCAAGATTAACGAAAAATTACGGAAGGTTATAGCTTATCACAGTAGTTGGTTACTCTCCAACTAAGAAACACTAGAAAATTTCGGAAGCTTTTCGTAAATCACTTAAGAATCCTTAACAAGAATTGGGCGAACAGAGGAAAGAACTAGGTAAATAACAGAAGAACTGGAAAACAAATTTCAAAAATAAACACGGATACATTCAGAAAATAATAAGACCAATCCGTAAACCACGGAAAACGAACTAGAAAATTAGTGGGGCAATTATCTCGGAAATCGTGTAATGGGCTGTCCTCGTCGGGAAAATCATGAAAGAATTCAGCACATTAGGTATTAGGTATTAGTCTGTGCAAATCCCAGAAAATTATGGAATAATTGAATCCCAATGAATGCAGAAAATTATTATAGAATTTGGAAAATTACGGAAGAATCGTAAAAACCAACGTAAGAAATACGAATAAAATCACGAGAGCATACCGAAAACCTTGCAAAAGAACTAGAAAATCAATGGAGTATTGTGGAAGAAATCAGCGTTGTCTGAAAAGTAACAAAAGGAATCGTTAAAATATGGACGAATTTGACAAAATATCAGAGAAAATCAAAGCAAATCAGGAATGAAGCCAATAAATCAATCCATCTTATTTATATTTTAGTGAATCACGGAAGTAGTTGTCAAATTCGAGGGAAATTCAGCATATCACAGGTAACTTACAAGAATTAGGTTATTTATAAGATAGGAAATACTAGGTTAATGTGACATTTGAATTTATCTTCCTAAGTTCATCAAACGATGATGAAGTTAAAATTTGGTCACAAATACTAAGTGACGTGGAAAAACATCACTTTGTGTTCGTTGTGCGTTGCAATAATAAATCGCGCCCCATTACTGAGATAATATTAAATTAGTTTTGTATTGTTGTGACGTAATATCATTACCGTAAAACGTAATCCAGATGAAGGTCGACTACCCTATTTTATTTTACAATATCATCTTCAAACATCCCTTAGAGAATAATCATCATCAATTCACGCGAATAAAAAAAAAACACCAACAATGACAAGGGTTACAAAACAATCTAAATTCCCTTTCAAGTGTTTCTTCATATAAGGAAAGGCAATACCCTTAATATTCGTGATGTGAGGGTACAAATGGCAAGGACGGATGATGGGAATGATGCTCAAGACTATAGCTAAGACAAAAGGTGTAACTCATTCCATCCCCTAATTGAGCATAATTACAGAGAGGCAACAGTATTTTTCAACGTTCTTGTTTTCTTCACGAAGACCATCTAAACTGCATACCACATTATGGGGGGAATAAGTCCTGCATCCCTTATATAGGGAAACAATGACAACACCATACCGACCACAATCGTCATCGTCGTCGGTCGTCTTCCGTCTCCGCTCGAAATATATGGTGAAGCTGAAGTTGGAATATGTGAAAAATGTTTTGTTTATTGTTGAACAATAGCACCAGCAAGTGGGGAAACAATGAATTAAACAGCGGAGCACCCAGTCGACCAAACCAAGCAACCATTACCACACCACCGGCACCATCTATAGAACTGCCATTTACCAACCATCTCTTCTATTGTATATAAATGTGGTCCTGGAGCTTGCAACGGGCCGGGCCAACTTACCAATAAGAGAGGAAGTGTGTCAAGTGCAATTCCATTGTTTTCTCATTTTTTTTTTTTTATATTTTGATTTTGAAATGAAACAAAATAAAAATGTGAGAATTGTTCTTCGTTTTGTTTTCTTCGTATTTTGCTTTGTTTTCTGTATAAGTTCCTATTTTGTTTCCACTTCTATACCCACAATAAGAACAGTTTAAAGAAATTCAAGTGTCTACGTGGAATGAGATGTAATATAGAACAATGCAATCGCTCTTTCTCTCTCTCATCAAGTACTTCGGGAGTCATATGGAGAAACAATGGAATTCCGGATATCCGGATTCAGAAACGGCCCTTGGACAGTTAAACACAAAGAAGTGGTATTTTTGTGCTTCGGTTTTTTTTTTGTAAGCCTAGCCACTATGCATTATTTTGTTTTGACATCGAGATGCAATAGAAGGAAGTGGGTTCAAATTTAGGTATAGAAGATGTGATTTGTAGATTTATCTATCACAATGTTTACATAGATTTTGATTTCATGTGGTTGTTAAACAAAAAAATATCAGTTTCGTTTCATTGTACTCTTTTATACTATTTGATATACGTGAATAAATAACAGAATTCGTTAAACAGTCTTAGCTAGAAAATTCTAGCGAAAACTTCTTAGTTTAATCCATTATTAATTTGTTCACATGTTTGCATGGAAAATTGACGCAGGCGGGTTTTTTTAATTGTGTCAAATTGCCTCATTTTGACTAACATATCAGAGAAGTACAAATAAAGTCAAAATGAGATGTTATAGCTAAGACCTGCCTTGTCATGGCAAATTAAACGTTTATGTCAAATTTTATCGCTGTAGCACTATTGGAAGTGTTTTTTTTATGATACTTTTATAATTTGTATGTTTTTGTTTAGAACTTTGAGAAAGTTTTTGTAATCGCGCTCATAGCTTTGACTGCTTATAGACTATTTTTCCATCTCCATGAAAAGGAGTAATATCTCTTTTTAAACATTTGAACTATTTCACTGTTTTACGCGCTTTTAACGCGCTTATTACATGTTTTTTCGAGATACTTGCTCCAGTAATTTTCTAGTTCGTTTTCCATGGTTTACTGATTGGTCTTATTATTTTATAATCCATGTTTTTTTTCAAATTTGTTTCCCAGTTCTTCCGTTATTTACCTAGTTCTTTCCTTGTTTCTTCAGTTCTGCCGTTGTTAGTACAATTCGGCTTAAGGATTCTTCAGTAATTTCGAAAATCTTCTGTAAATTCCTGGGGTTTTGATAGTTTCCTATCCAATTACTATGATAAACTATAACCTTCCGTAATTTTTCTTCTTTAATTTTGCTGGATGTTTCCGCTGGATATTTTCCATTTTCGTTCAGGTTTTCAGGATTCTTCCGTAATTTTCCCAATTCTATAGTAGTTTGCTGAGTTTTTTTTTTCGATTTCTTTATTTTTTCTCCAACTGACGTAATGTTCTAAAATTTTCCGTAATTTGTCAGATTATTCCTTAATTATCTGCAATTTTCAGGGATTTGCACGGACTTCATACATGATTTGCTTAATTTTTCCGTGATTTTTTGGACAACCCAGATTTCTTTCACGATTTCATAGACACTCCATTAATTCTCTAATTCACTTCTGTATTCATTTATGGTTTATCGAATTCTCACGTCGTTTCCTAGTTCTTCCGTTATTAACTGGGTTCTTTCGTTTTATCCCGGAATTTTCCGTGGTTTGACTTATTCGTTCATGTCTTCAGGATTCTTCCTTATTTTCCAAAATTCTTCAGTAGTTTTCTGGATTTTTAGGTATTTTTAAAATTCTTCTTCTTACGCATGTTTTATGCGCGTTTTACGCAAGTACTACGCGCACTTTACGCACGTACCTATTTACACCTATTATAAACCTAGGCCATTTTTAAGTTTTTTAATAGCACATTATTGATGAACAACCCAGTTCAGCCGCAGTTCTTGTGACAAAAATAGCAAATGGTAGTTTATTCTACGTTTAAATAGATAATAAGTTCCTATATTAATCATCATCCAATTGAACTGGAAATACGCCATGATGTATTTCATTCAAAACCTGATTGATCTTTGTCCATAAATTGAATTTATAACTGAATTTTAAAACAAAACCAAAACAAGCTTCTTGTGAGAAGAACGTATGACGTGAGTAAAGGTATTTATCCTCCCCTTTTGTCAGAAAGTACTCCACACTCCCCTTTCGCTCCATGTCAGCACCTTTACAATATGTGTATGTGGCATCCAATTTAAGATATTAGATTCCATGAAACTGTGCAATTTCATGACCGCCAAACGTATAATTTTCGCACATTTCTATGGAAATGCAATGATGACGGATAAAGAAAAATGTTGCACCCCAATGGATAAACTGCTGTGCCAAGTGCATGGTGCACCACAGCTATCGCATCGCAGCTATAAAGCTCCCTACATTCTGACAAACAACCTGCTCGAGCACTATATGTGTTTTCAATTAGCATTATCGTGCTCTGCCCTCTGTTTCTAGCTACCATCAACGTCGTCGTCGGTCGGTCGGTCGGTCGGTCGGTCGGTCGGTCGTCACGTCAAAGTGATTCATTTCAATCATTCCCATCAGGGCTTGATGTGTTGTTAGTCCAAGATCAGGTGGCTAAGGCTAAACCTATACGAATATATAATCGAAGCTTACCTAGTGAGAAAAAACTATTTAATCGGATGGCTGGACTTGATAGCACCTTTGGTATAGCTGACGGACGCTCCCGAGCCTGACACTGGCAATATAATGCGAATTCAAATATGTTATTATATTTTCTAGAGTTACCAGCTCTATAGAGGTTGGGGGTTGGGGTGTTGTAGTATAAATTTAATTAAAAAAAAAGTTAGCAAAACCTGCTGTAAACCGCAATCAGCGTAATATACGAGTAGAATGGGAAAAACACTATATCGACTTTGCCACCCATCAGATGACCAACCCCATCATGGCAGGGAATAAGAAAAGACTTCCATTTCCTCTTCTTTGAATGTGGCTCCTTGATGGACCGCTACGCGCATGATCCTTTGCAGGCATTCAATTCATCCCCCCAAAGGCCCAAAGCCACCAGAGCAGTCATGCGAGAATAAGGAACGTGAATGAAATTTCATGATGGCGTTCGTCAACGATACATGAAACTGACGCAGAAGGTGGTCATGGTGGTGACTGTTGGCTGGTGACGGTAAGGTTTGACGTAAAGATATAGAAAATAAAAAAAAATTACAAACCTTATGCTTAGGGAGCAAGCACGTATAAGACTTTTTCATCCATGGATGAAAGTGGAGTAAAAGTTGGCAACTGACTGGCAACGGCAACTGGTTCCTGGTTCATTATGAATTCAATTTTTTTTTTTCAGGTTTTTTTTTGGTTTATTCCATTGCAGCCTCAACGTGACTGGGGAGATTGATTTTGTATCCATCAATCCAAAAACCATTATGTGCTGGTGATTGTCCATGATGATGTCTTTATATTTGAACGAAAATAATATTTTTTTCTTTCACTTTTATCATGGAACTTTAAATGTTATGTCTTGAAAACAAATTTAAAAAAAAAAAATTGACTGTGATTACTTACGGCTGACTTGCACCTAAAAATAAAAATTTACTAAGTACCTACTTCACAAGTGTCGAAAAATTATTTTCATATCTTTATCTTTTTTTTCACATTTAATTCTATTTAAATAAATTTTTTGCTCACAACCTAAAGTGCTATTATGTCGAGATAATGAATTTTTGCCCTTAGACGAATTGTATTTTTTATTTTCTCCCAATTTCATCTCATGAAATTTAAACAAAAAAAATAGTTTTTGTTTTTCAATTTCTGTTAAGGATAATCAAACAAACAAAAGAAAACTTTCTTTTTTTATTTCAAATCAACTCACGTGGAGTATTTTTTAGGTTTACATTAAGATTTTGGTTAACAAATTTTTTATTTGTTAAAAATTATGTTAAAATTTTATAAAATAAACTATACCAAAAATTTTACAGGTTTGTTAAAACAACATAATAAAGTGAGTAGTACGAGTAAAATAGTACCTACACAAAATCAATGTAAAAAAAAAAAAATATTGAAACTTGGCAAAAACTTTACATTTGCAATAAGACTGAAGAATCAAAAGAGTCCATAAAAATATCTTGGGTGGAAGGGTATTTTTTGGTGGTAAAGAGGAAGGAGGTGAAGACTAAAAAAATTAAATTAAGAAAATGGTGCTGCAATATAAACTGAAACTGACTGAAAAATTATACATTTATGAAACTTGGTAAAAATGTTACATTTAACATAGAAACCAAACGAGTCCATAAAAGTATTTTGAGTGAAAGGGTGTTTTTTTCAAGAGAAACAAAAATATGAGATAAGTAGCGATAGAAACTATAGGAAAAATTTTATCCTGATGAAAATTGGAAAAATATTTAATTTGCCATAGGAACCAAAAATCTAAGGAGTACATAAAAGTATTTTAGGTGAAAGGGTGTTTTTTTTGAAGAGTAATGCAAATCTGTGTTTAGTCCCAAGTAACCAGAAATTTAAATGGTGCGCTCATAAAAATTTGTATAAGCATTTCCTTTGTCATGGTAACTAAGAATCAAATGAGTCTATCACATTGTTTTAAATGAAAGGGTGTTTCTTTTGAGGTGAAGAAAATAAAACTGGTAGGCACCAAGAAGCTAAAGAGTTCATATAATTATTTTGAGTGAAAGGGTGTATTTTCAGCTCCCGCCTCACTTTTGCGCCGTTTTTTCTTACAAATAAATATACTGCAGAAAAACTCAAAGCTGTGCCACAAGAAAAATAAGGAGAAGAAAAAATAAATAAATACAATTGATAAAATATTAATTAAATTGGTAATCCCAAACTTTTCCGTACTGTTGCAAGAATTTTATTTTTACAAAAAAGTGTAAAATATTGATTTTTACCAAATCTTTTGGGAATTAAGTATTCTGGTTTATTTTAAAAATCCAGAACCATTGTTCATTGGAACATTTAAGAAAAAAATGCAAATTTGTGGTACTCCTTATATAAAAGTGAAATTTTTAGAGAGTTTTTGTATGAAAAGTACAAGAAAATTTAATTCAAAATGGCTTTACTAATCCTCAACTTTTGGAGTTTACATATTCCGATTATGTTGATTCTTACAAAAGTTATCGTGTTTACACGATGGAGACTGAAAAGTGATACCTTAACAGTCTTGTTGAGACGGTATATGCAGGGAAAAGTAGGTCAAAATTAAAAATAATTAATCAAGTTTGCTGCTCAGCTCTTTTGTTTTAGTTTAACCAGCCTTATAGTCTGCATTAATTTGAAAAACAGAGTGGATCTTAGAACAAGTTTCTTACTACGAAAATCAAAAAGTCTTAACAAAATGACTGATGAACTCTTAATCATCAATTTTTTCCCCTGAGAGAATAATAAAATGTTTTTAGGGCCCGCACGTCAGAGGTAGGAATCCTTTTTATAATTTGTAACAAAAGTTGAATTGTAAAACAATAATTAAGCAGGTACTTTTTATATTATGTAAGTATAACAGCCCTCCCACTAATCTGATCAACATCAATCATTGCCTAATTAAAGGCAAAGTCACTTCATTTGAACAGAGGTACAGTAGAAACCCCCTTATAACAATTTCACAAGGTTGCTTATTACATTGATCCATGAATCAAAATTATTGAAAAAAGTTAAATAGAGACAAAAACAAACGATGTAGATAATATTTAAGCTTTCAAGTAAAAGTCACCACTGAAAAATATAATTGTTTTAATCGAATACTTCATATATCCGTTTTATACTGTAACCATACCTCATACAAAAAAGGTCCATCTCTCAATCAAAATTGAAAAGAAAAAAATATTATTCAGCCACTAGACAAATGAAAGGATAACAGCAATAAACACAATACAAATGTTGAATAGGACATTAATGTCATAGGGCAATCAAAACAACACTGCGGGATAAAAAAGGACGCGCACATCACAGGCACTGGCACACAGGATATTCCCAACACAACACACCCATTAAGAGGGCGCGGGTGATGGAATGCGGAAAGGGAACCCAGTTACACAACCCACAATCAATTGCCATGCCGCATTATGATTCCGGATAACTCCCCTGCCTAATGAAAGGGGATGGTGAAGACTGGTTCAGACGATGTATGACGCCACCGACACTGTGCATGCCGTCGTCGTCGCTGCCATCAAAGACTTCTTCTTCATCATCATTGTTGTCGTCGTCGTCGTCGAGGTTTTCTAACGACCATATCGTGATGCCTTCCAGAGAGTGATGTGTTATTTTTATTTTGTTCGTTTTGTGTGCAACATTGTGTCGACTCCTTTATTCCCATGCAATATATTGTGTACCAAAGGGCTTAATTAATTGACAATGGCATTAAATTGAGGATGCAATGAAACGTGTAATCTTCAGGAGAGCACGTGCTCTCTTCAAGAGAATCCATTCCCTGGGATGTAATGCATTATATTTCTTGGATGCAAAACTAAACTGAAATGCACTATATTTTGGTTAAATATGGAGAACGATGAATCGCTTAGTGATGGGATATGGTGGAGTGCAAAGCGGAAGTGACCCTTCAAAACTAGACAATCGTAATCTCATTACGAAATCATCAAAATCCCATTAAACATTCCCTAATCGCTGAACTGGAAAACGAGCTGCGTTCACGTTCAGTTGAATGAGCAGATTCCTGGAGTCATATGAAAATGTCTTCCTCCTTCTTTGCCATATGACCGGACCACAATATTGTTAGCGGCGGACTCAATGAATGTGGAATTAGTCAATTTGAACAGACAAAAAAAAAATGACACACGTTGTCAAAAGTCACGCGGCAATCGCTGTTGTCAAAATTGAAATCGACATCCCATCAATGGGAATATCTTTTAGTTGATCGCTGTGGGGATTAGGATTCTAAGCTGAACACAGTATAGTACAAAGAGCGCGGGAGCTATGTGTTCGGTTCTGTTCCCATCAGAGAGCTTTTGTGTTGATTCTATGAAGTGACAAAATTTAGCTGCCTCTGCATCTATTCTGAATCAACGAACTGATACATGATTCAACGCTGTGAATGCGAATTGGCACAGTGTCAAGTTTTGGGTGGCGTTCTGACTGTGCTGGCTGGAGTGTGGGATCTGCTTTGATAATCCATACGCAGCAGGACATTGGTGTTAGGAAATTGTGGCATGGCCTGGGGACTATAGTAGGTAGGTATATGTATTTAGAAGGACGACGATAACTATGGCGACGACGACGATGACAACGCACAGGAACTTTGTATCTATATTCAGTGAATAGGGTATGGCAAGAGCTAAAGAAACAGCGAAGCATCACGAAATTAGAGCTGATTGTTGTGATTTGAAGTTGAAGGATTCAACAAATTGAATAGACTTGATTGTGCGGTGTGGTAGGATGTCTCGCTTTGTGTATTCAAGTTGGCTTCTAAATGTGTGTAACGATAAGGTTAACGATGGTGGGAGAGTATTTTTTTTATAGTAGAGAGAACATCAATTTATGCGGTCAGCAGGTATTGTTAGGTTTTATGCTGAAAGTTACTCGGAAAGTCCTATAATGTGGAATGAAAGTAATTTCAGTTTTTTTAATAAATCTTGATTCTTGACTCCTTCTGATTGATCCTGCTGAAGTCAGAGAAGAACCCATATTGCCAGTTTAAATACAGATTCTGCAGCTCTTCTGTTTTTTTTTTTAAACGAGTCATTATGGAAATTCCGAGCGGGGGCATCAGCCACCTTAATAACATTTGTTTTGAAATGTACTGAAAAACTTTATAGATCGAGAGCCCACAGCAGATTTTGGGTGTTCTGTGAGTGTTAGCATAAAATGATTGGTATTTTTGGAAAGGTCCTTTGATTGTTGTTACTGCATATTGTCAGTGTTACCGATGGAAATTTTCGGAAAGTTGCAAAGAGTGGCACTCGAGAAAAAAAGGTGGCACTTAAATATAATAATAAAGGAACACCATATTTGTATGAAAGTTGACTTAAGTAAACAAAAATGTCACAAAAAATTTCACCAAAATCCTAAGAATTGAAGAAAACCCACAATCTAAATAGGTTAGCTGGGGCGTTTGGAAGTTACAGTGCAATGAAATTACAATTTTCAAAAAAACTAACAAAACAAAAACTTTTACTACTTGAATAAAATTTTACAAACAAACATCTGATAGAAAATGAAAAGATACCAGCGTAAATAAGAAATTAAAAATAAAAGTATGTTTCCAGGCGACGGCGATTGGAATTTTTTTTATTCTTAGACTTACATAAATTATTCTAAAATTAACCAACCAACATATTAACAATTTACATTATTCTTTAAAAATTATAAAGTTTTAAGTTTTTTTTCCCTCTCGGTGCATTCTGCCTTACCTACATATATACAATAATGGTTAGAAATTACAAAAAAAAGAAGGAAACTCCAAATGAGGCCTGAAATGAGTGACTAAACTACATTTATTTTTTTACTGCATATTAAAGCAATTATTTTTTTTTTTTCTATGATATTGAGATTGAAGTTCAAACAATGAATTACGAGTATGTACACATTAAACTCAGAGTTCTTTATTAAAGTTTTGAAATAATTTTTTTTGGTTAAGAAACTACTTTATTGCGAAACTAGAGCGACTTTTGAAAAAAGTGTCTAAAGGTGCCCCCTCTCCCCTACTATCGAATATGGTTAAACATATTCCGACTCCCGCCCGCTGTAACGCATTCATCGGATTCTGTATAATAGAAGTGATCAAATTTTGAAAATCATTAAAGGTAAAAAAATTTAACAAATATTTTTTAACAAATGTTAAATTAATATAAATGAAGAAGGTTTATAAAAATATTAAATTTCAAGAAAGTTTACTATCGCGTTTTTGAAAAATTGAAATTCAAAAAAAATCAGTACCTACAATTAGGTTACACAAAATCAATCACATATTTTGCTATTTTCAAGGCAGGCCATGTAACTATTCAATATCTCATTCATAACGAGTATTTGCCTCCTATAGTGGTTTGTGATGTACCTTGGATTTTATAGCTGAGGTATGCTGTCGGGTCCAGGGTCAATCAAGGGAGGTACTGAACCTTGATATATTAAAAGATCATTTATTCTTTTCAATCCTTTATTTATTCATAAAAACTTAAGAATAAACACTACTTTACTTTTACGGCGGTAACTCTGGTGTTTTGATGAATGCGGCAACTCCGGTCTCTGCTCTTGGCGATCCTTCTATCTTTTTCTTTTGGTATTTTCTACGGCTTTTAACCAGTTGCTCTTGAAGTTTCCTTAGGTTTTTTAACGACTCTTAATCGGTTTAGCTTTAAGGTTTCCCTTAGCTTTTCAACGGCTGTAAACCGGTTGCTCACAGAGTTTTCCTCTGGATTTCAACGACTTTTAATCGGTTTGTCTACGGTATGGTACCGGCTATACATCAACTTTAGATCCCATACCGCTGGTGGGGGGAAATCTTCGGTATCCGTATGGTATTAGGCTTTAAGTTAAACACTCTCAACCTCTTTTTGCTGGCCCTTCGGTGCATTGTTATTAATATCTCTGGCACAAAGTGGATGCAAATTATAAGCATGCAAACGATAATGTTAATATTTACCGTACCAACTTTATATAAAATATAAACTGTTATGTAAATTTATAACATATTTTATATATATGTAGTGCACCCTGTATTGCACATAATGTTTCTTTTTTATCAGGCGCTCATAGAATATGTGTATTTAGTGTTTCATGGTACACGGCAGGATGCATCATTACAGGTTTGAGTACTACATTTTTGGGTTTTCTCAAATAAAATCGGTAAACCGAATAAAAACAGTAAAAACGGTTTTTGAATGTGGATGCATAGTAATTAGTTCAATATCTGCTGCTTATACATAGTCTTGCTTTTAATGAAGAAAACTATGGATAGGTTTTTAGATTACGGGCGTTTTTCAATGATACATTTGTCTTTCGTAGTAACTTTTAATATTTTAAATGTAACTTGAAAACCAAGCTGAATCTCACAAAAAAATTTAAGTAAATAGCAAACTTTTTGTATGAAATTCAATATTCTATCGGAATAAATTCCACTTACCATTTTTCAATGCTAAATTATTCATGAAATGTTTACAAAAACAAATTTTAAGTGTGATTATGTAATAACCATAGACCCCCAATTAAAAAAGTTATAAGTAGATATTAAATTTGTTCGCCTCTAATAAAATATAAAACATCCTTACAAAAATATACGCAACTTTTAATATTTTATTCTTTTAAGTTAACGGTAAGCACATACTACCCATAACTAGGTAGGAATATGTATATGGTATTTGTATATGTAGCTGAATAGATAGAGAAACCAAACAATCCACCATTTTAAGCATAATATTCTTGTATAGTCTCTAAACTCTTAAAAGAAACAGCCCTTAATAAAATATAACCAAACAAAATAGCAGCTCCAGTGGTTGATGGGATATCTTTTTTATATTGTATCTACCACATATTGCCGCGATTCAACCGCAATTCTATTTGGCAGTGGACAGACAGTTCCATCAGTTCAACTCATTTATCATTACAGAACATCTCACATAAATAAGGGATGAACCACCCTTGTACCTATATTATGTCAAGCTACTAACATTTTCTATTTCCTATAGTTTCAAACACTAAGGAAGGTAAAAGGCACTTATATGAATAGACATATAAGTACTTATATGTATATGTGCTAGTGATGTAGTAGTTACATAAAATGTAAAGTCCTTTCTTTGCTTGACTGACTTCCGTGGGGAATAGGATAGGATCTGCCATTAAATTAATTGCGAGAAAATGGAAAACTTCTTGGCAACTCAAGCTGGCGAAGGCATTTTTTTTTTTTTACTTTTTTTTGTTTCCTATTCGTCTTTAGTTTTTCCTTGAATTTTCTATGATGCCTTTGTGTGGTACGGAATGATGTGCCATATGCATATGACAGTGGTTATATATGACATTTAATTCTTTCTTTGTCAAATATTCATAAGAAACTTTCGTTTGGGATCTTTTCTTATGGGGTTTGATAAAGTCGTCTTAGGAGTTATACAAGTACAAAATACCCCCCAAACTTATATGTACCTATTTTGGGAAATGGAATTGTGTTAAAGTGGGTGACAGTTGTGGTAAAATGGAGTGTAGCTGGTTGGCCATACCACATAAAATTGGTTAAAGATAAAGTGAAAGAAGTTGTCAGCTTAAAGTTTTCTTTCATTAGTTTATTTTGTGAAAAACTTTTCTAGTAAAACTTTTCTGGCTATGAAGCAAATTTAGAAAGAAATTATTTTTCTTTCTTTTTTTAATTTTTGTTGAGAATTTCGATTTTCAATAAATAGAGTTTGGGGTTGGTATTTGGAGAAAAAAGTTTTTTTTTTTTTTTTAAACACTGAAAACAATGGATCATCAAATACAAAACTAATTTTATGAGAGGCCAAGTTTAATTGTGAATAGGTTAGGTATGCGATTCCCTTTACTCCTTAAAACTTTGCATAGAGGGTAGTGGTGAACGGAGGAAAGCATTTTTGGGAGGGTGGTTCATATTATTGTGTTACTCTTATTTAAAAGTCACAAAAACCAACATCTAACAATTTTCATAATGATCTTCGAGGTGCAATAAGCTAGCTCTGTGTTATAAAATATACGATCCCGTAAACGATCGTTGAAATTTACAAACTCAATTTTAATTTGTCATGGTATCATCATATCACAAATGGTCACTTTTTGGTGTGTTCGTTTTCTCTATGTATATTTTATGTCGTCTTCCATTTGTAGAGTTAGATCAAAATTTGTTGACTTGAAATCCAAAACTCGATCTTAAGTTTTAATGGAATCTATTTTCAAACACACCAATGTAATGTATTATAGTGGGGTTCAGATTCAACGATAGTCGTCTTTTTAAATGACTTTTTCTTTAAACATTCATATTAAAAAATATTTAAACCTTTGCGACTCATCTGGGGTCTTGTTTTTAAATTTATATTAAGATTTTTGGGACATAAAATTGTTTAAACTAGACCGTGCCAAAAAATATTTAGGTCTGGTTTAACGAAAAAGAACTTATAAGGGTAGAGGTCCAATTACCTCCATTTAGATTTGATGGGAAACTTTCTCAAAATCTGACTTAGTAGAGAAATAAATTATGTACCTATTGATACACAAAATTAATGGGTTGGAGTCAATATTCCGAGAACTGAAATACCACAAAACCCTAAATCCCGAAAACCATTAATCCAGAAAGGCCAAAATCCCAAAAATAACATCCCAAAATCGGAATCCCGAAAAATTCTAGAATTTTTTGGGAATCGTTTCGGATGCATAATTTGACAGGTAAACAAATTGAACAAATAAAATATGAGGATAAAAACAACGTTTGTTGTTATTTTTATTTGTTTAATTTCATTTTTTGTTAAAGTTTATAAATTGGAGCATTGACATATTTTCGCAAAATTTGGACTTTATTATGCATTTGGGGTTTTTCAAGATTTTGAGCTTTCTAGATTTTGGATTTATATGTTTTTCTATAGCCAAAATTTCCTTCTATTATTTTTATTTTAAACTAGCTGACCCAGTAGACTTTCTTTCGCCATTTAGATTATTAATTGAAAATGTTCGGCTAGTTGACCTGACAGACAGGAAAATCCTGTCATGCTAAATGATTTTAATGGTGTGCTTACATTAAGTGGCTTACAACTGTATTAGTGTTGGATCTTTAAATCATTAGTTACCTAAGCTATTTGAAGAATAAAAGAATATTTTATTTTAGGAATAGGCTCTGACCTTATGTAGTTCTTACTGCTGACTGATAAAAAATTGGAGTTTAGCATTTTAAATCTTTTCTTTTTCAAACACAATAGTTTCTTGTTTTCCCATCTGGAGCAGGGACACATAAGATTGAAGTTATTCCGACGTGGGAAGTCCCGGAAAAATTGAGGGACTTCACCCTTTCCTCGTGGTACTAAGCACTTTTTTGTAACTTCCCGTGCTATTATCCTTGTTGTTCTGCTTTTTTTTCGTCCATTCCGTTGTATTTTGCCTTTTGGGGCTTTTTCCGCGGTATGTAACGCTTTTTCCTGGTATACTTTACTTTTGTGCTCTCTTCGTGACTAACCACGAGTTTCTCCGTCACTTTATCCAATTTTTTCAATTTATTTTACGTTTTCGTGGCAATAAGAGCTTTTTTAATGACTCCCCGTGCTACCTTCCCATGCTCTTTCCTATAACCTAAGCTTTTTTCTACAGTATTCCGCTCTTTTAACGGTGGTAGTCCGCATTTGTATTTTGCATATTTTTCCGCCACTTTCACTTTTTGTACGGCGACTTTCCACGCTTTCCCTGCTACTTTCTTCGCTTTTTACCGGTCTACTTTAAACACTTTTCTCATGTCACTCTGTTTTCCAGGGTCTTAACAGATCAACCCATAGAATCAGTTGCGTCCGTTCCGTCAACAAATCCGTTGTCGATGATGTTGAAAGTTCGGCTATTTTTTCCGTCGCTTCCGTTCTTGTGGGTCACTTCTGATAACAACGTTTGTATTTTATAGAACTATCAGTTGAAAACGTGCGTCGACGTAACGCATGCGACGGATTCTTGAGGTTGGCTCCTTTACATGCTGTTTTACCGCGATATTCGTCGGCATTTCGCATATTTTTTTTCGCTATTTTTAAAGTTGTTTTCCGTGACTATCCCCATTTTTTCCGCGGTGTTATAGCAGTTCTAAGCGCTTTTTCATGATCATATTTTCCACGATTCTTTCTGCGGTATTAAACGTTTTGTTCTGTGCGCATATATTTAACTCCACCACTGCTTTAATTACTTCACTATTTTAGTTTTTTTGTTTATATATAAATTCTGACGTAGTTTCTGGGAGCCAACAGAATCACACACGTGGCACATATGTAAATGGTCTTAATGTTGGTATATGGAATACAAAATATTTACCCACCAAAACTATGCACAAAGTTAAAATCAACTGTTTCCTTTCTAAGAACGGAAATGTCTTTTCGGTATTCCTTAACCTATTTCGTCCTTCGCACGCATGTTCCCCAAAATCCAGATGCCATCATCTTCACCTTCACATCAATGTAGACGTAGATATGAAGGTAATTACAATAATTATTCCCATTGAGTGAACAAATGGCCATCCAGATGAATTGAATTTCGTATAGACTTGGTGCCTGTATAGTCGAAGGGCGTGTCACACACCCTCTCGACTCGAGCTCGCTTACAATGTGACTTTTGTCTGACACTAATTACCAAACGTTTCCAAAATTCGCCTATAATATTCATCCAAATATACCTATGCACCGCCATCCTTCGGTTGTCTTCCTCAACGAATAACGAATGCAGAGAGGACCATAGGAAACCAGGATAGATTCACGTAGGTTTCTCTATGTGTGATCTGGACAATTTTGGGCAAATGACCCATCAATTTTATTGGACGTAAGCAGTCGACCATCACGACTCGCTCTCTTTGAGTCTCTCTCTCTATCGAGACTAAAATGACGCTCAGTTGACCAAGTTAATTGCTGGTTATAGAGCAGCTATAAGGATGGCATTGTCTTCAATTATCTAATCCCCCGATTGCATCAGGATCCAGGAAGTCGCTGCATCCGAGAATTTTATCTAAGAAATGGAATGTCTTGTTTTGTAATTAATTGAGTCTCTGGCATTGGATTGGATAATGATTTTTGAAGTGCAGATGTGAATATGAAAATAGAGACATCTAGAAGGGTTTATCCGGTGTTGTGATGGCACCTTTGACAAAGAAAATGTCCGCCATGCTTGGGCCAAACTCTATTTAAAGTAAACATATAATGGCAGGTGGCTCTATATAGCCGATGGATGATGTGTCCGAGTGGCTATAACTTTCTTTGGAATTTTAGCTGATTTTTTGTTTGCGCGGCTTCCATTGGACATTCTGTCCTTTGACTCTGTGTCATTCGTCAGGCCGAGAGCGCGTTCGCCAGCCAAAGGAACACCGGTGGAATTCTTATCATAGCACCGCGGACAGTGACGGATCTCTTTGATGTCACACCGCACCAGCCAATGCAGCGGCCTGTCAAACGCTGAAGGCTGTTAAACTGGTCACTCTTTCTTCTATATCTGTGGTGAGGAAATGATGACGGCGACACACTATATAGGTACCAGAGAGGGGGTGGGGTTTAGGAATGTTGTGGCTGTTTTTCTGCTTTGGCATCTCCGCGTGCGACACAACAAATATTTCTCCATTTCCGACCACGGCTTGCTACAAAGACCGACCATACAATCCACAACATCATGATGACGACTCAGAGACGTTGTGGGCAACTAAGATCGAAGCAACTCGACGCGACCGACGCGTCACAACGATGGATTAAAAGAAAAGGAAGGAAATTCCCACATTTTCCCTAGCCAATTCACAAGACTCTCTCAAGCTCTGCTTTGGTCTTTTGCTTAGAGGTGAATTTATGCGAAAATCCCAATCCCGATTCCACACTTGAGTTATCCAGTGTTGCCCCCCCCCCACCATTAAGCCTGCGTTGATGATGTTTGTTGTGTCCTCTATCACTCACACCCGGACGGACGCTGCTGGACAGACGGACACGGACGGACAGATTGAATTAGTGGATGGACGGCAGATGGATAGACGCCAATTTATGTGCGGCGATGACTTTTCCAAAGAAATCAAAACGAAAAAAACTACAGAAATCTTTGGATTTCCCTGTGTGTGCTTTTCCCAATGCGCACATTTTACTGCGCGGATTCGATGGTGTCTTTCATGCTCATGGGGACGCGCACTCGAGAAATTTAGATCTGTTAGTTGACAAGCGCATCACTATATAGCTATAATAGTGGAGAGGACATTGCTGTTGCACACACGACTGACAGGGATCGTATACGATGAGTAAATCAATGGGACAAGGTGAGTTTGCCAGCGCATTTGCCAGGAGGTTCTATAAAGAAGAAAAAATAAAACAAACACACATACAACACAAAACAACACGGTATGCTAAGTATTTTCCTTGAGAGTCGTGCGCAAATCGATAGTCTTTGATGATACTGTGCAAGGGATCAATGAACCGCATCGAGGAGGAGGATAATAATGACTTTGTTAGAAGAAACCCATAAAGCTGCAAGATCGACTAAATTCTTTGTTTAGATAGTTACAAACTTAGGAATGCAGTTTCAATAAAAATATTTAGAGATCAAAGTTTGGTAATCTAGAGAGGATATGTTAGGGGAACTAAAATGGCCCCCCAAGGTAGAAAACATAGAATCGAGCATAATTAGAAGGTTTTGGGAACAAATATCTTAAGATTATTTGGCATCGCCGACACACACGAATTGGTAGCAACTTCAAGCTGTTAAATTGAAATTTGACAGTTCTAAATATGTCTACCTGTCTCTAAAACTAAAACTTAAGCCCCATTCACACTTTGTTGATCAACACGTTCAACATTCGTTACAAATCAATATACTAAATAGTTTAACTTATACACAGCACATTATTCAACATGTAGGCTTTGACATATGACACATACACACTAGTTAAGACACTGTAGAATAGTTTTACTGATCAATTTCTTAGTTTAGAACGTTTGTTGAACGTGCCGATCAACATAGTGTGGATGGGACTTAATAATTTTTTTGTGGAACTTAACCTTGCATTTCTAATTTCTTTACAGGGTAAGTTATTGTAAAATACAAACGCTTAACTAACAGGCAGTCCTGGAGGAAGGAATAATTATCAAAAGGTTTAAATGTTGTCCTAAAACGGAAAGAGGAAGACAGCACATTTTGAGTTTCACAAACTACCCTACCCAATAAAAATAAAATTTTAAATGGCTTACAGAGGGGTCTGGGTCGATTTAGGACCACCCCTTCCTTGAAAATGAAAAACGGAATTCCTGCATGGGGATACGGAAATTTGCTTACCAGGTGGCTGACTAAAAACACACTTAACATACCAGTATGGGCCATTTTACACTGGCAATTTAGATCAGTGGAATTTGAGGAAGTTTTCAAAATAGAAAATTTAAAATACTGTTTGGAACTATTGGAAAAAGAAAGTCAGAGAGAAAAGAGTGAAAAAAGTGAAAAGTCGCGAAAAAGTGTTTAAAGTCCCAGACACGTAAAAAAATTGAATACCGTGGAAAAAAGCGCGGAATACTGGTGAAAGATCACGGTAGGTATACTGCAGGGAATACCAAGGGAGGTCATGAAAAAAGCACTGTGAACCACGTGAAAAAGCATAAAATACCGCGGAGAAAAGCGAAAAAACTTACATAGACAAGCGTGGGAAGCCGCGGTAAAAATTGTGAAAAGGCGCAGAAAAATATGTGAAATACCATTTACTACTCGGGTAAAAATCGCGGAATAACGTGATAAAAAAAGCCCTGAATATTGGTGAAAGATTGAGGAATACCGTGGAGAATAGCAAGGGAGGTCATAAAAAGAGCACTTAGTGCAACAAGATAAGCGCAAAATCACAGAAAAAAAGCGTTGAGAGTCCACAGACTAGCACCACTCCTTATTCCTTGACTTCCCACTCTTTTTTTGCTCGTTATTCAACGCTTTTATCCACGACTTTTCGTAAAATGTTATTTCACGGTTTTTTATAACCGCTTACTTACAGATTTTATTAAACCTATAAAATGTTTGCTTATCAATGTTAAATGTTGATTATAGTTTTTTTTTTCTTTGACTTGCTTCAAAAAACTTTTAAAAAATTAAGCGCCCTTTCAGTGAAGCCACTGAAAGTGGGCTACTTCGCTCGGACCGCTTCCATAATGCACTTGATGAGGAACTTTCACAATTTAAATTATTTTTCAAACACTTTACATTACATAGGGTCTAGTTTGTGGTGGACTTTTGGATCAAATTTGACTTTTTCTCCTCTTTTTCAAAATTGAGTACCTACATATTGCAAAATACTTATAATGATGGCAGGCGACATTTTTAGGTAGGCTACCAATATTTCTTTTACTAAATAGGTAAATATACATACCTAGGCATAATGAATGTAGTGTACATAAAACACTAAGGTACCTACAGTTAACTTACTTTTACTTTACTTTCCATCAACTACTTTCTTGCTACCAGTTGCGTTGCGTTTAACCAGTTGCATTTTAATTGGTTAACTTTCATCTAAATGCAATTACGTAAAGTATTTACCGACCTAACCTATCCAACAGGCCATCATTCCAAACAGGAATAAGTGCATCCTCGTTTAGCGGTGTTAATCATCACAATCACTGTAGATTAGATAGGCACCTTCTACAGTAAAAATCATCAAATGTTTTCTTAATTACCGCTAATTAGGTTATCCAATAAATTTTGCAGAATCAACTGCAACCAACTTCATCAACATCGCACAATCCACCCGCCATTAAACTACCTATCCATTATTTTTATTATTTATTTTTCGCGCGCAAATAACATAATTCCGCCAGCACCTAACAAAGCCCCTTCCTCGTGTCTGCTGTCTGTGTGAATCGCCATTATTATATCGAACCCCCGACCAATTAACATGATTTAATAATAACAATCAACAGTTATCATGTCACCTATTAACGGTAATGTTCCCCTAAACGCTGAAAATTTGTATCAAACTCTTCTAATTGACAGCTTGGTGACAAGTGTACCTACACTTCAATATAATGACAAGGAGAATCATAATTTTCTCAGCTAACCCCCGCACAGCGCGCATCAAGCTGCCTGCCGGTTAATGGCAGTTTATTTAGCATTTTTTAATTTATGATTTAAAAATTCAATGCTCATGATACACTACAATTAACGGATAATGGAGTGCTGAATTAAAACGATTGTGGTGGCAGCGCGGCGGCTGCGGGTGGTGACGGTGGCTAAAGAAGGGAGAATAGAACAATAAAA
This sequence comes from Meliscaeva auricollis, assembly GCA_948107695.1. Lineage (NCBI taxonomy): Eukaryota > Metazoa > Arthropoda > Insecta > Diptera > Syrphidae > Meliscaeva > Meliscaeva auricollis. The sequence continues at coordinate 71,175,642 of OX403618.1, read as the reverse complement.
TAAAATAATAATAAAAAAGAAGAGATAGGTACAAATGGCCGGGTTGCATTAAGAATAAGAACAAGTTGAAGTGAAGAGCTGAGCACACAAAATAAAAAAAAAAACCAAAAGATACTTTTGATTTCGTTTAAATTGCACAGGTTTTGTGGTTTGTTTATGGTTGTTCGGCTTTTTTTTAACCCCCTGCTTAAAAAAAAAAAAAAACTCAAATCCCCCTCCCCTTGCACTTGCACTGACATGACAGTTTAATTATTATTTTGGCCACAAAGAAATAACCACAAAAGTTCTTTGGACTGGAAATAAAAGTGTGTTAGTGAGTGAAACTGGAAACTCATTTTAAATCCCACCTCTTTTTTATCGTTAGCTTGTTCAATATCAATGGGTGGGAGAGAGATGGAATGTGTTGATGAATGATTGTTGGAAGAAAACATCATGGCAGACGACTGAGTGGGGAACATTTGTAAATTTGTAACACATTTATGGCCATCTACTGGGTAGTAGTGAAATGATGAATGATGGTAAGGTAGTTTGTACAGTGTAGTTTGAGAAAAGTGAACGCGTTGATATTTTACTTGTATGTTTTGTGCTGGATATTAAGATGAAAAATAATTTGGTAAGCACATGTCTATTTAACAATATTAGGTATAATGGAGGAAATTTGTAGGAAGCCATTATAATTACTGCAATTAATTGAGGAATCCTGTTCAGGTTGCTGCGATTACTGAGCGCTAAGAGATGTCAGAAACGTGAACTTACCCAGTTCAACGAAAGCTAATGATTTAAATTTCAAAAACGCAAAAAACAATGTCTCTACCCAGTTAAATGGAGCACCTCACGTCCTGGTTATAAGGGCTTCAAAAAATAGGTTTTACTTATTTACTCAAACGAAGAGTTTTTTTTTACCGAAAACAACTTTGATTGAAATATTTTTATTTTCAAATTGTTTAGCTTAGAAAAAATAAAATCGGTTTGATAAAAACAAATCACAAAATGGGTTAAAAATAATTTTGTTTTGGGGTTTCAAAAGCTGCATCTTTAAGTCCACGTTATTTGAAAATCAAAGAATGTGTGTTGTGAATAAGAAAGAGAGGAGAATTCTCTATCCATTGAAACTAAAATGCACGACTGGATCACACGAACTTGCTCTTGTAATGCAAAGTAATAATATATGTATTTGTTAGTCATTGACCAATTCAGTTTTTGTATAGTTATTATAAAAAAAAAAACATTTTTTGTTTTGACTGCACATTCACTAATTTTTCTAAAGCATTTGATCAACTTTTCAACTTAATGTTTTTTTCCTTCTTTTTTTATGTCATGGATGGAGTCATACCTTAAAAATAGATCCTATCAGGTAAAATTAAAAAAACCAGTCTCTCTGACCCTTTTATTGCTCGTTCAGGTGTACCTCAAGGAAGCCACCTGGATCCACTTCTTTTTATTCCGACTATAAATAATATAACATCATTTATTCGTTCGAGTGAAGTTCTTCTATTTGCGGATGATGTGAAGATTTTCAAGACAGTACAATCTAGCCTGGACCACTTTCTATTACAAGCCGATATCGACAGCTTTAGTGTTTGGTGTTGGAAAAACGGTCTTTCTCTTAACCCAGTCAAATGCCAGACAGTAATTTTCTGTAGAAAACGAGTCCCGAATGCTTTTGATTATTGCATTTCGCAACAGAAACAAAGTCGGGTCTTTTGTTTTAGGGACTCAGGTGTCCATTTTAGCTCTAAAATAAAATGCCATTCCCCCAGACAACGAAAATTAAATTTTGTAGTTGTACTACGTAAATAGTTAGTTAGGAAAAGGATTCATTCACGCCTATTATCCTAGATACCTGCTGCTTCAATGTCGCGAAAAATACTTACGAGTTTTAATATTAAATGAAATTAAAAAGGGTTTATTCTTAGCAAACCTGCTTATAATAAAATCTTATTTTTTTATTTTTTTTTTATTTTAACGAAGAATAAGAAAAAAAAATAATGAATCCATTAAAACTTAAATGATTCCTGTTATAGCGTTGACCCTAACGACCATCCATTTAAAATCTTGAACTCTTTTTAGACATTAAACTGAAAAAAAAAATGGAAAAAAAAATATCAAACCTTCATCGAAAAAATAATCAAGAATCAAGTACATCACCAACCATAATAATTTTACATTTATACTCGTTATACGTATACGTATACAGAACAACCAAAGGGAAAATGATTCATCTGCACCGGGCCCTTAGGGCGAATGCAAGTATAAACATGGAAGACCTTATACCGAACGAAATGCATAAAGGCTATATGTACCTATATTTGCTTGTTTCTTTTGCTTCTTTTCGGAATAAAGTTGTATATCATTTTTATTGCTGCCATTTTTCTTTGATATCAAAATGGGAAATATGAAAACAAAAAAAAAAATAAACTATAGCAAGTTATAAGAAACTTATGAAAATTTATTGCAAAAATAATGTACGAGTAGGGACTTTTTTAAAATATTGTAGCACATTTTAAAATGTTTTATTGTTTTAAACAATTTAAGAGAAAGGGACTAGAAACTCCAATCTTTATTTTCTATTTTCGACTTATAGCTTACAGCAGATTATTGGTATTTTTGGAAAGGTCTTTTGATTGTGTGTATGAGATGTCAAATTCTTGCAGTCCGTGACTCCGTTTGGAAGTTAAAGTGAAGAGAATTACCCCTGCCATAGAACCCTTCAATAGACGCGACCTCTTACTTTTCGTGCTACTTTTTCTTATGTTTCTATAAGAAATCCTTCTATTCTTTTTTGTACATAAGGTTCGCAGGTTGATTTTTCATCAGTTCAGCTCCTAGCATGTGCCCGTTGCCACTATATTCTTCAATGAACCAGTAACCTGGGAAAAGATCGACGAAAGAAAACAACAACAAGCTCGCATCGCAGCTACTCGAGCAGCAGAGAAACGAGCTAGAGTATCGTATAAATATGAGAGAAGTTTATCGTAGCGTGAGACATGACAAGCATAACTACATCAACGCATTAGCTAAAGAAGCAGAAGAAGCCGCAAATCGGTGTGACATCAGAACTGTTTCTAGACTCACTATAAGGATCGTACTCAAAACAACACCTGGTGAGAGATGTATAAATGGTTCCCTGCTCCATTCAGATGAGGACCAGCTCAGAAGGTGGAAGGAACACTTTCCTTTGGTATTAAACCGTGTGTTCGCCAGCGATGCGCATCCAATACCTGATGAAGCGTCCGAAGCAACAAATGCCCGAATTCGCACCACACCTCCCAGTAAGAAGGCTGCATTCCTCAAGAGCTCTTACAAGCAGAACCAACGACTTCAAGAGAGCTACTGCATCCACTCATAGAAGAAGCCTGGAACTCTGAGTGCTTCCCAGAGGAGTGGAAAAAGGGAATTATCGTCAAGGTCCCGAAGATAGGAGATTTGATGCAGTGTGTTCATTGATTTTAAAGAAGCGTTCAATAGTGTCAACAGAGAATTTATTTGGATTGCCTTACGCAGAAGAGGCATTCCAGATAAAATAATTGCTAAATGTCACGTTTTACATAAAGGAAGGTTGCGGATGAATTCCAAGTCCAATGTGGGTTGCATTATATCGCCAATACTTTTCATGTAGTGATAAGTGATGTACTGCAAGCAGCATTCTTGAACGGAAATGGTAGAATTCAATGAAGTCTGACATCTTACTTACTCTCTCATCGTATCATGGATCTCCATCAAATGACAGCAAGGGTGGTGAGAGAAGCAGAAATTGTGGGGCTGAAAATTAAAACGGCAAAAACAAAAATGGTCTGCCTCGAAAGTAACTCATCCGTTCAAGTCAATATTTCTGGACATCCGGTAGAGAAAGAAGAAGACTTTCAATATCTTGGGAGCTCTGTCTCTACCAAAGGCGGAACCGAACAAGACTTCGACAGTCGGAATGCTGTCCAAAATATGGAGAAATAATGCTATCAGGTTAAAGATCAAGCTGAGACTGTTCCGTTTCAATGTTGAATCCGTGGAAAATCTTATCTACGAAACATCTTAAGGATTTTTTGGCCCAACCGTATTACTAATGAAAAAATTCATGGGAGAACGGATCAAGAATCCATAGATAGCAGGTAAGGTATACTATACGGATTGGTCATACGCTTCGAAAAGGCAACGATTGCATTGTTGGCCAAGCGATGCAATGGAACCCACCCACACAGGTAGGCAGAGAGGTCGGGTCGGCCGATAAGCACATGGAGCAGGACAGTCGAAAGGGAATCTGCACAACTGGGGAAGAGTTAGAATGAACTGCAATATATTTTCAGAAAACGTACACGATGGCGCGTAGGAGTTGTGGAGGCCTTATGCCCCTTAAGGGGATCACAACGGACTCATCAAGGTATTTGGACCTAAGTGGTAGGCCACTGACATCCAGAATACTTGATGAATGTGTGGCATCTATCGAAACAAGATCAATTTGGTTGATAGTTATTTTAATATGACTGCATTTCAAATAACTGTCAAGTTTCCTACACACACATAAATGACGGATTATAGGGTCCTTGCACAAATCGGCCATATCATGTTTCTTTTTAAATGAAAAAGTATAATTTTGGAATGTGATTCAAAGCGCCCCCTAGATATCACTTCCATAACCTACACCGTTGATTTTTCCTAGAAAATAATACCATTAAACACTTCTCAAGACCGCAATAATGTGGCGCAAACAATTCTTGTTCTCCATCAACTTTAGCCATGTTGTATATCCACTGGCATGCCACCACAAAAACAACAACAAAGTAAAATCAAAAAAAGAAAAAAGGAAAAAAACTTAACCAAAATGCATTCTGTTCTTGGAAAAAGGAGCAAAAACTTTGTAACATGGCGACCAACACAAGATACAACAAAAAAAAATACATTTCGCCTTGAGTTCACATAAAATGAATTTTTACGAGGATTTTGGCGCATCCATCTTGGCAAAGTAATTGAAAGGTGTTATTAGAGGATCGCGAACATGCTCCACAGACACAGAGGATATGATACAGCATATGCTTCACATCTGTCTGCTGCATATAGAGCCTTGTTGCATCTTGATGGGGGGGGGGGGGGATAAGCGAAGATAACCTCTCTATGTGTCCGAGAAACGAGAGTATACCTATAATTTAAATCCAGAGATCATAAGGTAAAAAGGATGCCATTAACATAGGTACTCTCTTGGCGCGTCATCATGAGACGAATCTCTCTACAGACACGCATCAGGTTCAGGTAGGATATATATGGTGCCTCCTGTTGCACTCAATCTGATGACTGATGCAATAATTAACACGTGAGCTTGATGGACGGACATTGCATTCGTGGTTCTCGGAAAACATCGTCATTTGGCGGAATAGCCAAATAACTTATTCACGAAACTCCATCCATATCCGTCGTACTCGAAGTCGTCCGCGTCCGTCGACAACGACCACCAGGACGAAAATTAAATACTACAAATGTGGCTTACCTTATGAACAACCAGGATAATTTGTTTACTTTGAATAATTGAATCGAGCCGAGAGACCTTACCTACTATATGCATGCATTGTGTGCTTATTGAAGCACTCTTTGGTCAAAGATGTCGTTCGTCATCACCACCATGATGGTCATCGTCAGCGGAAGCGTCCTCGTCGCGTTGTATTTGGCTTGCCGAACATGAAATTAGGTTGTTTGAGTCAACAGAGGAATGTCCTCGTCTTACCAGTCACACAATCGTAATTGCGAAGGCGAAGGGGGCTTTAGTTAGATGAAAAATAGAAAAAAGGACATTCATCGTATAGAGCTGTCGGCTTCAACTGTCGTCCACCTCAATGTATTAGCTACAAAATTCCGCCCCAGAAATAAGTTATGTATGTAGATGTCCACTATATTGTCGCATGTCATCCATCAAGGAGTCGCGAGAGTGGAATTGTTTGTGCTGTGACCCTTCCTTCCAATTACCTATATATAGTAGGTACCTTCCTCGGCATACAAAGCAAGAACATTATGGTTTTGTTCGCACCAGGGAACGAGAGGCGGTTGGACTTTTCGTCTATCAAATATTCAAGATAAGTAAATAAAATACTAGAATATGGGTAAGTCTCTTGTGAAAGAGAATGATTGAAAAAAAAAAAAAAAAAAATGAGGAAGTGGACAAGGGAATAAATAAAATAAAAAAAAAGGACACCACACGTGAAGTAACGTGACCTCCATATTATAAGGCTTTTGTTGAAAGAATCGTAGTATAGTTAAGCTATAAAGGTTCATATATGTTTTCGTTGTTCTTTGGCTCTTATATGTGTCCTTTTAAATTTGTAATGGCGGAAGAAGTTCAAAGGGGCACGCAACCACAATCCACAATAGAGTGTTATGGGCATCGTGTACAGGATAACGAAATGATTTGGATGGATAGTTTTATTGGCTAATTATTATTATTGCAACAATTCTTTTGTGGTTAACTATTTAGTATACGTTTTTTTTTTTTTTATTTAAGAAAACAAACATGTTTTGAGAATTATGTCATATGGGAACGTTTAAGGGATCCATAGGTATAAGGAAGGGTTTTGTAGACGTCCTTCTCCCCAGCCTGGCAATTTCCCAAAATTTAAAAATAAAATCTATGCTTAGATACCTTTTTTAGGGAGCTTTGCATATTTTTGAGGATAAATTGTGTTGTTAAAAATGAAAATTAAAACACGCAGAGATAATACATTTCAAGAAAGGAAGAAAAATTAAATAATACTTAAGGAGAAAGCAAGAAAGAAGGTTAGTTTTCATATTTCATCGCTGTCGCAAATTGTGACCGAATTTAAAATTTCCCGATTTGACTTATTAAAAGATATATTCATCTGACTTAACTTTTGGCACAGTTTTAGGGCCAGTTTGTTGACGCTTCTCCGCGGCGCGCCGATGGACTAAGATTTGAGAACCGAACTGACAAATAGACTAAAAATTGGAACGATTTTTGGAAAAGCCTAAATTTATTAATGAAGCTGATAAAAAAGTGAACAAAAGCTCTTTAATTATCATGGATCTTAAATTATGAATAAAGACGAATCCGTGATAATCTAATTTTAGATTTAACCCACTGTCCCTTAGTTTCTGAAAGACAGAGATTACCGAAATTAATATCATTGAAGGCATAAATAAAATACTCATGTTTCAGCTTTTTCTGCTTTCTCTTTATAATGCAAGTAAATACTTACATTTTCTTGGTTTTTTGTTACAGAAACAATCATTTTGATACTTTTTTTCTTGAGACAACAATTTGAATGGGATGTTTTGAAATTTGGCGTTCTTGACTCAAGAATTTTCATTTTTCTTTTCATTTTAAGTAAATAAGTAATGGAATTGTTTATTTAAAAAAGGTGTGTGTACTTATGTACGCGCTCCAGAACTTATACTTCTATTAATGTCTGATACTACAAAATGACCGCTGATCACTCTAAGATAGATAAAGTGAAAATTGGTAATTTTTCCCTTGCGGAGCCTATATTTACACAATTTAACAAACAATTCATTGAGTTTTTATTTTGGTATTTTTACGGAGGCTTCAATCTTTCCATTCATACCTCAACTTTAAAAATCGGTTATTAAAGTTAAAAGCTATTTTATTTACGTGAAAAGTTTTTTTTTTTAAATTTTTTAACGTGTGAGAAATTGACTATTTTTGATATTATTTAATGAAATTGCGAAACTTGTGAGTGTCTTATTGAAACAAATTTTATATCAAAATAATTGTTGATATTATTAAAGTGTAGTTTCATAGAAATTTAAAATTATCTAAGACAAAGTCAGAATGGGCAAAGGATATAATATATTATGTATCATTTATAGTCTTTGTTTTTAATTTAATCAATAAATGTTTAATGTTTAATAAAATAATTGTCTAATATTTTTATGTAGCACTATAGTCCAACATTTTCTCTAACAGAATTTTTTTATTTATTAAGTAACCAAAGTATACAGAAAATTGTGAAATTTTGGACAAAAATGTATTGCTAATATCTAATGGTTGGGTAAATTTCAAGTTTGAAAATGTAAAAAGTAAAAAAGAAACGGAAACAAAAACTTGGATTGAAAAATCATATTTTCACTGTTATTCATTGAAAAAAAATATTTAAAAATCTTATGTCTTCCACATTAATCTTAAAGTCATTTCGACAAAATATTTATACCGTTATTCCATTATTTTTGAAAGTAATTAAGCCACAAAAACATATTTGTTTTTTTTTTCAAAATATTTGATTTTAGAAAATAATTTTTAATTTGAAAAGTTGATTTTTTAGAATTTTTTTTCTCAATAAAAACTCATCATCATTTCAATTTATCTATTCAATAAAATGTATTTCATAAATTCTACCCTTATACTTTTTGAGATGTACAAAAAGTTTGTTTTGCCTTTCACCCCATTTTACCCTAATTTCCCTGTGGAATTTTCTCTACTAATAGTGTCTGTGTGAAAAAAACCAGTAATAATGAGCTGGAAAAGTCTATGTGTTACTGGTTGAATATTTTTATAAACTCCGGTAAAGAAGTATAACTTCAAAAATTCAGGGATATTTTACAAATATAAATTCTTAATAAATTCTTAGTAAATTTCTGTTAAATTGAACATTAATTTCCAAGTTAAGACTGACACTAATCTTAATTATTGCATCTATGGCTTATTTAAGACGTCTGTTGCGATCAAATATTTCTGTTTTTATAATTCCCTTGTTGTTATTGTTGTTCAATTCATTTTCATTTACAACTAATAGCTATCATTTTTTTTTTGTTTTAAGAAAATTGAGATTTAGTACCTATTAAAATGTTCGCACAGAAGTTTTAAAAAAGAATTAAGATTTCTTTTAAGGCACTGTATTTTTGTCCTTCTTCCTATTTGCTTAAACAAAATACTTTTTTGGTTTACATTTTTAGACTTAAGTTTTTTTGTCTGAAAAAATGGAGAAAAAATGAACTTATGTTGTTATGAAATGTGTTGATAACAGCAAACTCATTTTTGCGAAAAATGGACTTATGTTGTTTTTTCCTATCTGCCACAGATTTATAGGGATATCCATTTTTCTGTATTCTTTGTTAGGCGAGTTTCGAATTTATTTGTGATAATTGTTATTTTTTCTTTTGAAAGTGATTTCGAAACTTAGTTTTTTTTTTCTTGAAGAAAAACTCTAAAATAATTTCTAGACTCGAAGCTGGTGATTCTAGTAAAAGTGTGGCAGCTCGAAAGTAATAAAAAAAAGTCAACAACCCGACAGATGCTGTATTGCTAATAGCTATGAAAGCTGAAAGCCCAAGTGAATACACGGGCCGTTTTTACAAATCAAGGCAGAAGATTTTGCAAAAATATTGGTGAAAAGTTGTTCTAAAATACAAAAAAGTTAGGTTGCGCCTAAAATAGAAGACTTAATAGAAGACATAAAATGAAAAATCGCTTATAACGAAGTATCGTACCTATACTAGTTCTTCAGTCCCATCGAATTTGTTTTTACCAATTTATGTATAAGTATTCACTTTATTTATGCATTCTTAGGTTTCATACTAACTTAAACAAACCCTATAATTTAAAAATTCTTTTTTATGATTCACTAAATTCAACTTGAAATTCTCCATCTTATGATGTTTCTTTTTTTTTTTGGTTTTTAGATATAAGTAGATTTACCCAACACAATAATAAGCAGTTTGTTTCCAATAAAATATTTCGTCCATCCGTTGGACTAAAACAGAGATCGTTTTTTTTTCAAACAGAGAAATAAAATATATATAAGCTGCAACGCACAAGCCAAAAGCCGCATATGCCGCCTTTAGTCCGCCATTTTGTATAGATCGATCACTCAAATCGCCCGCAACAAACGACCGACCCGAAATTCTCCACTGCAATATGCGAATATAACCATAAAGAGATCTATCTACTTGCCTGCAAGTAAATCATGCATCCACAACAACAATGGTGGAATATGCCACACAAATAATAATGGACACAGGCAACCCAACACGAACCAACAAAATCCAACGATCTGATGCGGCTTTTAATTGTATATCCCTGGACCTGGACACGGACTGTTAAAAAAAAATAAAAAAAGTTACCTATATGCAAGAACCGCGTCTTTGTGTCTTGTGGATGCAGCAAGATCGTGTTGCATTATTGGCTGATGATGATCCTGATGTATCTTCTCTCCATTGCCGACATCAAGTCGATGAAAATAAGCTCCAACATACAACAAAAAAAAAGAACAGATAAAACGGGCTGTCTGTGTCTATAAGAGGTATAGGATCCTCGATTCAACTCTGAGGTCGTCGCAGTACCACCACGCCGCCGTCCGACGATTCCAACGAATTGTTGGAGAGGCAGGCAAAGCCAATTCAACTGCAATCCAATGGGGTGCCATGGTGCACTATCGTTTGTTGGAATCTTGAATCACGTTCTGCGCCGCGCAACTTCATCATGCATGGACCACAGCATACAAAATGCCGTCCGAACCCAAGCCCCCAGAGCTGATTCAGCAGACAAATGTTACCTATCTACATTTTGAATTTTGTTCTCTGTGATTTTCTTTCTTTTTTTTCAACATAGCCTTCAAGACATATTGGAAGGCGTGGGAGCGAGCTTCGCCATTTTTTTTTAACTTGCCATATACCAATACAAACTGCTACAATTTCCACATTGTTTTTGGCTTGGGTCTATGTGTACGCGGGGCTCTTTTTTAACAGCCACACCACATAAGCTGAGTTCTATATTGAGCTTGGTCGGTTCTAGCCTCCCTGATGTTTAGCCTGAAGGCTTTCGTTTTAATTCATAGCCTAGACAATGTTATGGAAACCGCAACATGCAACACAAATGACGTGACATGACAAATTTTATGTCTGCGGTGGCGGCGTGGCGGGGTTTAAATTCCTCCCTTCGTTAAACTTGATTGCACACACAAGGGAAACCACAGTTTGACAACCACAAAATAGCCAGAATTTGTGGGCAAATGTTGGTTTACCTAAGCATTGGAGAAAGGACATAGCAAAATTTAGGATAGGCTTCCATTTTCAATGGAAAGATGTTTCCCTTTTGTATTCAAGTTCCTCAAATGCATGGAAATGCTATTTTAACGTCGAGATGCATGCGTCACTGCATGCAGAATTGCAATTTTGAAACATTTGCAGGCATCTAACCTGTATTTCTGACAAATTTGTGTATATCGAAAGAAATTGTTTACGCACAAACCTAATCGAGCGGAATAAATGCCCTTTTCGACTTTCTCACATTCTAGACACATCGATAGCTTCAAACCCCCTAGGGTCCCAGGAAAACTACTCAAATACGAAGAATACCTTAAAATCCGTCAGTCGACAAGGACATTTCTCACACGATTTACCTACAATTTCTGCTTGCACCACCACGAAAACTGTCTAAAAGTTTCAATAAGCTACCAATCAACTGTCTTGCCGCGATCTCCCGAAAGGTATAATCGTCAGCTCACGATCTTTCTTAAAGGAACTTTAAAAGCAAGCCTGTATGTCGTCTTATTTTGTAGATGTGTAAGTTTTTTGTCTTCAACAACTCCATTAATTATAGGTATGCTTCATGACATGGTAAACTGGCTGAAATATATCCAAAGTGTATAAGCCTAGCTTGAAGATACTTCTTGTACATTTGCTGTCTACTATCTTATGTAAAAAAAAAAATTAGTAAGACTTTTCTTGCGGTGATCAATGGTTCTTCGGATATACTCGTCGTAAGTAAGTGATTTTTTAATGTTAGGTTATTCCTTCAGGGGGTAGTTGTTAAAGAAATTATATATGTGGTATTCTGTTTCTTTTACAATGCTGTGTTTATGGCTTTGTTAAGTCTTTCATTCTCGATGTTTTAAGATTGTGTCACGCTTTTAGGAACACTCCTTTTATATCCAACACAAGAGTTTTAGTGTCACGATGTCGATTTTATTTTACCATCGAACATGATAAAGTGATTGACGTTGGAGGTCCAATCGATGAGGTCTTAAAGTTGTGGTAAACAAAGAATAAATAAAGGAAACACTATTATCTATAGAAATCATTTACTTTTTTAAAAGGCACGTAAGTCAACTTGAATTGTGTAGAGATTGATAATGTAAACTAGAAATTAAGATCGCTTAAACCAACTTGTTCCAAGAAAGGTATAAATCCTAGAAATAAAGGACCTGATTCATTGAATCTTTCCAATGCATGAGCTTCGGTAACGGGTTTATTGGCGTCGGAAAGAAGTGTCTACATAAAACGTTTCAAGGGATCGTAAATAACAACATACAAAAAGCCAACCTTTAAATAACTATGTTTCTATTTTAGCTTTGAAAAACACACTTTTTGTATTGAATTAAAAAAAAATTGTTGCGAAAAACTACTGCCACAAAGTCATTTTTTACAAATTAACATTACAACTTGTATTAACTCTTATTATTGCAGTTTAACATTGCATGGTATTAAATAAATATGGAGCACTTCTATTCACCTTGAAATTTTCCAAGTTAAGAGGAATTAGAAGCCTTGAAAAATGATAAATCCAAAATTTAAAATTATCAACTTGTTGTTAAAAAAAAAGTGACAGAAATTTGAAACTTAACTAAGGTGGCGTGACCTATGCTTAGTTTAACCAACGAACACATATTCGATGTTGCCAAAAATGCTGCGAAATGCTTAGGTTTCCTCCGGAGATGCAAGAAATTTGTCTACCCTTCTGATCTATCTACCAATCTACGTTTATTCTTCCAAAGCTCTGAAAATAATAGGTGACGGTTCAATAACAGACACAATTACGCCTCTCAGTGTTCTGAAGAAATAGCTAGTTTAATTCCTCCCCTCAAACAATTTCACAATTTCGTAGTCTACTGTGTTCTTGCGATTTATTTTGTGTTTTTTTCTTTATCTGATAGCCAGTTGTCAGTATTCTGAACTTTATTGTTTGTCAGAAATAATTTAAGTATCAACTTAGCGACACAATTTATTCCAACCTTGCTTTTTGTATGACCATGAAAATGGCTTAAGCGCCATTAACCGTTGTATCAAGCGACAATGTCATGACAGCGAAAATGTACTAAGCGGCAAAACAAATGTTATTGATTTAGTAACGGTAATTTTAAGAAAGTAATTTTATACATACAAGTATACATATTTGTTTTCTTTGAAACCACTTATGTTTTTCATTGATCAACTCTGGGTTACTTACCTTTCATTTTTGGAAGAGTGTGGGAAAATATGGTTTCAAAACTCAAAATTCTGGCTTTTAAACGTAAAATCTGCTTCTGCCAGTATGAAATTAATTTATTAAATCTGTGATAATTCGGTTTTTTAACTTAAATAAAAAATAATAACATTGTTAATCCAAAACATGGCTGTACCGTTTTCAGAAATATTCTACAAAAAAAGTGTTAGGTACTTTTTGCGGGTCCTTATGTAAAAAATTGGTATATAAAATATTGATTTTACCAAATGTTTTTAAAATTACGTATTCTGGTCTGTTGATATCTCCATTATTTTGTAAATTACAAACAGGTATTGTAACTGTCATAATTCAAATGAACCAACCAAACAATTAGAGTTTCTGTGTATTTCGTGCATTCTGGATTTAAAATTGAAGTTTTTATTCCTATCGACTTAACGTGGATTTGATAGCAAAAGATCAAACAAAGCGCCCAACTCCGGTCATCTTCTCTTTTTTCATTAAAAAACAAAACTATTCCAATTATTAAGTTTGTTTTAAGAACATAGAAAATTGTATACAAGACCTTGTTGTAATGATTATCCTTTAACTTATGTCAATTTCATTTACTCGGCTGTCATATGTCAGTGCATTTGCATTGCTCAAACAAGAATTCTGTCATTTGTCAAAATATTAACTTGCTTACCATAAGACAACTTCCTCTCCTGCCCTGACGGTCTGTCCATCATTGCATCTTTTTCTTTTTCAGCCCTCACGCAAAACCTTACACAGAAACGTGCACGCACGCAATCTACACCACCTCCCGATACGTCTACAATACGTCCAACATCCGCCAATTTGTACTTCTCGTGTGCTCAACAACAACAGCAACTGTTGTTGGCCTTCTGACATGTCGACGGATTCAAGACAAGAACTGAAAAAAAGAAAACCAAAAAAAAAAAACCTTCCATCGCATCGGGCTGATCGGGATTTTTCTGGTTAGCATGAGAGTCGCCAAATAGACCAAGTCCAATGTTTTCATGTTTCTCTTGCCTGACGGTCCGATAAGACATCATGTGAGCTGAAATCGCGGTAAAACGCAATGCCACATTGTGTTGCTTTGACTTTGCCCAAGATATACCGACACAGGTGTAATTACTGGTATACACAGCCCAGAACCCAGTCGAGAGTCGAGACATGAGAAGAGATGCGTTACCATTGGAAATATTCCTGCGGTTTGCCTTGCGTGGTTTACAGACAGAAGATGGATCCGAAGAACGATTCAAGTACAAATCCCAATGTTCGTGATTTCGAATGATAAAAATGGAAACCAAAAAACAAGAAGAAAAGAATCTATAAGCTAAGGCCTGTCCTCAGCAGTACCTACGCAAGTAGGAAGCAACATCCTCATCCGGAGACAAAAGTCGGTGATGCTGCTTCACTTCCATGGTTCTGGAAGAGCGCTCTGTAATTAAAGACACTGAGGGCACCTCTCTTCTCAGGTACCTATACCTATAAAAGTAACTACCCTAAACTTCTTCAGAGGAGCTAAGTGCAAACTCACAAAAATGTATGCAGCAGGCCAGGTAGAAGGCAAGTCCATTGGTTTTCATAGAGATGACAGAAGTCCTTTGTAGGCATTGCATAGGAAGTATCTATCAGAATATCCCAAAAAAATATAAATTTTCGGGAAGATTGCCGACAAATTTTCCTCAATGAAAATCGCCCAACATTTGAATTATTCTTGGGATAATACACGCCCTCCACATTGGAGGCTCTCGTCTATTTCCACACAGCAATGAGCAAGGTTTGACTCTAATTGCTGCCGGATGAATTATTGAAATTAATTGCCTAGCAATTATGGGATCAGAGGATAATAATTATTACAATTTGTGCATTCGACTCGGAATGTGTGTTTCGGGGTGTTTTGCTCTTTTTTTATTTTTTTGTTTCTTTTATTTGTATTTTGTTTTATTTTTCGCCGACGGAATATTCATTCATAAAATTTCAAAAGAAGTTAATTTGTTAAAGTGCTCTGGGCAAGGTGGATCTCTTTCGGACAGACATGGTGGTCTGACAATGTGGTTATTGCATTGGAACGGAAGGATATGAATTTTTTTTTTAAATGATAAAGTGTACTTTGAATGAATAAATTGGTTGGAAATATTTGCATATTTTTTATAAATTTTTGCACATAATTGTAACAAATTGTTAAAGTTAACTCTTAAGAAAGGTTTGAAATTAACACTTCTACTACTACTGCACAGTAAAAAAAAATGGAAACTAAACGATACGTAAGAATAAAATATTTACGTCCTGTTTTAAAAAATAAAGCCGACCCAGCACTCGAAATTCGAGTGCCTATTTATTTTTTATTTTTTTTCAGAAAATCACCGAAATTATATAATTTCAAGAACAGATGTTGCTAGTGTAAGTGTGTGTTCTTTTTCACTTTTTGCAAAAAGGACCGATTGTAGTTAACGCTTAATGTTTCAAAATAATATTTTAAGAGCTCAACTACTAACAAAAAAAACGCCTAATATTTTGAGTTGATTTTTCATTTAGTGGGTTCATATTCAACAACATGTTCATCAACTTCTGTCGTGTTGGCGGATGTGGGTTCTGGTCTTGGGTTTATGGATTTGACATTTCATGTGTCAGTGGATTTGACATTTCTAATTATTTTGTTTACTTCGCATTTTGTTTTGCAATTTTAATTCATTGTCTTACACAATTTCGGGCTAAAATATTTTAATAATTTATAGCCATAATTTATGCACGCATCTATGCAAAAAATGCTTTCGTTTGATATGTAATTTGTGCCCCTTCGGTTTGTGTGGGCCGAGTAAAGTGTACCACAAAAATAGTGTTCGCCGTTTTATTATATGATAAGGAAAAAAGCTTAAAAAAATACTAAAATAGCTGGTACAATTTTCATTTTTTATACCAAGATTTATTGAATGAAACAACATCTTTTTAAAACCAATACGTTACAGACAACTAACCAAATAACATAGGTAGTTTATTCCCCGCTCGAACGGGGATTCCACATTCCAGCATATCTCCTGCGGATGGTAAGGGACTATCTCAAGGAACGAGAATTGCTTTACAAGACCAGAGAAGGCCCGGAAGGAAGGAAGTTACATCTGGCGGAGCGCAGGGATCAATCTTAGGACCAGACCTCTGGAATATCTCCTGCGACGATATCCTTCCCATGATGCCTAACGATGTCTTTCTGGTTGGGTACGCCGACGACAGCGACATAGCCACGGTGATCACACCACGAGACATTGATAACGCGCAAAGAAAGTTGAACCAGGTAGTGCGACGAGTAAACTTGTAGATAGAAGAGCTCCAAATTGGGGCTGAAGTGATAAGAAGTAGTCCGACGGTAAAGTACTTGGGATTGGGACTCAACACAAAGCTTACCTACTGGCAACAAATAAAGGCAGCAGCGGAAAGAGCCTCATAAACAATCACACATTACTGAGCAGACTGATTGCCAACGTGGGGACCAACGGCCAGTAAGCGAAGGTTACTGATGGCGAATACACAATCTATTCTTCTGTACGGCAGAGGAATCTGGGCGGACGCACTAAAGCAGCAGAAGTACCGTAAACAGATGGCGGCACTGCAAAGATGTGGAGCTCTACGAGTAGCCAGCTATTAACGAATGGTGCAGAACCAGCCGTCCTTGTAGTCGCTGGAGTGACCCCTATCGATCTCCTAGCGACGAAAAGGAAGTACGTCTACGACAAAAAGGTGGAAATAGGCTAAGCAGCTGACGATACACAAGTGGCAAGAGTAGAAGGACCAGAAACATCCTGAGATTAACTATTACGTCGCCCAGTTACTCACCGGACACGGATACTTCAACGACTTTCTCCACAGGATCGGCAAATAAAGCAGTCCACCCTGTACTGGGACTTTCAAGATGATAATTCGCAATATACCTTCTCCGTCTGCAGCAGATGGGAACCCGAAATAAAAGAACTGGAAAAAAATATCGGCAACATTACTCCAGAGAACATGGTCGAAAAGATGTTGGCCAGCGAACAAAACTGAAACAAGATCTGCACCTACGCCAACCAAGTTCTCTGAGGGAAGAAAAAAGAGGAACCGCAGCTCCGAGAGACAGCGTGAGCTCAAATTGGACACTACAACAGGACCCCCCCCCCCCCCCCTTGAAGTAATACGAAAGCGGTACCGAGGGGATGATTGTAGAGACACTTTTGGAGGTTTAGCTGATATGTCGCTAAAAAGTTGAAATCCCTTGGAAAGTCCGGCACACGGGGGATGCGTAACGCACTCCTCCAAAAACAAAAAACAAAGTAAACATTACAATTTCAAGTTTATCCTCTCATTTGAAGCGGCTTGGTCATTTGTGAGACACGATTTTGCGATTTAGCTGTTTTCAGAATTGTTCCTGAGATGCCATTTCTGGGTTTGGTCGATTTTTTTCAACCAATGGCGGTTTCGGGGTTTGCTCCTAGCATATAAACTAAACTATTCATATAATTTTCAGGGCAATTGAGATTATTATTGTTCAGAAAACTCGCTTGCAATAATGAAACTTCAATTGAATTTGGCATGAACGTTTAATGTGCCAATAATGAACCAAGAACAAAAAGAGTGCATCGAAATATTTTGCATCAGAGGGAGTTTTTGTTTTTTTTTTTTAGGAGAGAAAGAATGTTTTTGTTCTTTTGTTTTTAATCTTTTGCCTTAATTTTAATAGAAAACTTTAATATGAAATACAAGGCATGAAATCCACTCGATTGCCGTAATATGTGGAAAAATAGCAAAAATGAGCATTCGCAAATTCTGAGCTTCTATCAAAGCTTTGAAAAAAAGTATGGTTGTTCTTCGTTGTCTGTACGGTGTCACACTTAGTGTGCCTAAACAAGAATTTAATCTTTCCATTCATACATTTTGTATTTATTTACCACATTCTTACAAAAAAAAATATCTGATCAATTATAGGTACTAACCGCCAACGTGTGTACCTAACAAATTGGGTCAGTAAAGATTCATGACTAAATTACCCTTCATTTTATATAACTTACCCTTAATTGAATTATCCTTTACCTCCTGAATAATTTCACACCCCATCAATAGAAAAAGTATTCCAAACTCCACTTCATTACTGTCAATGCACTCAAACAAAAAAAAAAAAAACCAACGGCATACCGTTTCGATACTTATCCAAATTATCTCCACACCAAATTCCATAACCACCCATCATCAGCCATAGTATAATGACAAAAACGAAAGTGAAAACTCAATTTAACTCAACCCGATGGACTTGTGTTCAATTATCCTCGAATCAACAAAACAGATTCCCATTATCGAGTGGTATGTTGTAGGTATTTTCTTTATAAAGAAATAAAAATATACAAATAAAAAAAAAAATACCAACACGTTTGGTTGGCCAAATAATATAATCATCACTCGATTACACTTGATTGCTCCAACAAACACTTTCCCGGCATTCCACGAAGCGACGAAATGGAACAGAACGTCATGGCACTTATGTTCACTTCCAAACAACTTAATTGACATAATATGCGATCCACAATCGAATTTGAAAAAGTGCAACACACATTACCCCTCGAGGGATAATCACATCTCTCTGATGGGACATTGGTCGGGGTAAAACCGTCAGCCATTTTTATGTACCTACGTCTTCATTCCAGTTTCAGGGATTTCCCCAAACGTAATGTGCCACGTGCTTGTTACCGGCGATTATCTTGATGGCCATCAGCCCAGGATCGTATAAGAATCAGAATAGAGCAGTAGTTTCTCACGCACCCTAAAGATGCTCTTTAGTGCGCTCATCAAAATCAATAATACTCGATTAAATCGATTAAATAATTAGAAAATTGTGAAAATGACTGTAATTTAGACGAGGAATCAATTGGCGCTGCATAGGAGAGAAATTCATCATCGTCATGGCCAGCAACATCAACACCGCCATTACCACCAGCATATTCAGTGTGAGCGTGGTCGTCGTCGTCGTCATCATCATAATCAAGCTTCGCTTATGGAGCTTCATTTTAATCCCATCATGCCACCACCAACCCAACCCAGCCAAACCATCATCGACATTATTGAGGAGAGGCAGCTTTTGGGTCATGAGAAGTGGTTCCGTTTCGTTCCACACACATATACACCGCATATCAGCTGGAACCTGAATAAGTAATCACAATGTAATAAAATAATGAACCATAATTCTCTAATCGTCCTCCATATATGTGAAGACTTGGTGAGATTCTGCATCATCAAGCCATCTCCATCTCCTTCGCCATCGCCGATGAGATATTATTAAAGGTTCCACTGTGGCTCTGATGGACCGAAAGACAAAAAACTTGGCTAGATTTGTTCCAATTTAAATGTAAATCGAGCTGGCATGAGACGCTTGAGTTTGCGCGCCTTATTAATATTCAAAATGCCCGCCACCATAGCTGTCAGTCGTAAATAACGCGTCAAAAACTGTCTGCTATAAGTCATCCATCATTCGATCTTGGAGCGCCCTCATCGTTTTTCTCGATTAAACAAAAAGTAAAGCAAAAAGCATCAAACAAAAGATATAGTCGACTTCAATTTGTAATAAATTATCAAATCGGTCAGGATCAAATCGTTACGATAGTTTGTCCTGTGATGGGTTTGGCTGGCTGTGTCGTGATGAAGCAATATACACAGCGGTAAGCTACAGCACTCCCTCTCTTACCTAAACTGGCTTAGCAGAATATTTTGTTGAGAAAGCGTCTACAGCACGCCTACCGCCCTCTGGGTTAGACTCGCCGAGATGTCTAAAAAAAAAAAAAGCGAAACCACTTTTGATTGATTGATATTGATTCGATGGAATTGCCCCAAAGGATCGATACTGCTGTATTATATTGCTCCGTTTTGGAATGGAGTTCGAGATGATGTGTTCGCATATGGGCATCTACATATAGGCTCCGTCAAATAAGGATCGAAGAAACATTTTTGAAACATAAATCAGTCGGATGAATTGTGACAGTGTGCATTGTAATTTATAGATTTTATGCGTGTAGATGAGTTGAGGAATTTTTGGTGAAGGAACTGATTAATTTATGATCTTTTTTTTTCTTCAAGGATTCTTTTTCACGCTGGAAATTGAATATTTCGAACTATTTGTTTTTGAGATGGAAGAAGTTTCAATAAATGAAAACATTAATCGATAGCTTAGTATGATAAGTTCTCATAACAGATTTCGCAATGAAGTTATTATAAAAGTTATATAAATTTTTTCTATACACGTGGGAAAAAATTAAATTTTTAAACATTTTTTTTAATGAATAACAGTAAATCCAAGATTTTTCAGTCCAAGTTTTTTGACCGTTTCCAACTGCATTTTATGTTTATCTTTTTTATTTTTACATTTTCAAATTTGAAATTTACACAGCCATTAGATATTGGATAAATATATTTTTATACTAAATATCACAATTTTCTGTTCTACTATTTATCCACATTAAATAATGATTCAACTTTATTGAGCATCACGATGAAATTAACTTAATGTCACACATAACTGTACAGTGTACATGCTTTAAAAGATTTACAAACTTGAAATGAGTTTCATCAAAATTCAAAAAAATTTTGTGCTTATATCGTCGGACTCGACCAGCCACCAGTGAGAACGGTACCGCAAGCTCACAAATGGATTCGAGATGGTTCGCTTGTATAATTAGAATAGAAGTTTTAGCAAAAACTAATGCCTGCTAGTAAAGTTATTGAGGTAGAAAGACGGTAACGGAGAAGACGCGTACTCCGTCTTCTCCGTTACCATCATCCTACTCAATAATTTTACTGCCAGTTATTAGTTTTTAATGAGAATTCTAGGACGATAACTTGATAAAGTGGCTTCACAACCCACCAAGTTTCAAGTAAAAATGCCAAACGAAAGAAGGATATAAGTTATGTTTAAAAAGAAAACTGGTGAAAATTCGATATAAAGCAACATTAATTATGCTTTTTGAGCAAAAAGGGTCATAAAATGTACCTTTAACGGTAAGTAGAATGCAATAATAGAACGCTTAACGGGGCAGATTTGTTACAGTACTTGTGAAGAAATAAGCCTGCTGCGACTGAGTATGGTAGCGGAAACTGCTTAAAATCGCGAAATGAGTAGGAATTTTCTTCGAAAAAGCAGATCTTAAGTAAGTGTTTAGTGTTTGGTGTAGGAAAAACGGTTTCTCTCTCAACCCAGTAAAATCGCGAAATGAGTAGGAATTTTCTTCGAAAAAGCAGATCTTAAGTAAGTGTTTAGTGTTTGGTGTAGGAAAAACGGTCTCTCTCTCAACCCAGTAAAATCGCGAAATGAGTAGGAATTTTCTTCGAAAAAGCAGATCTTAAGTAAGTGTTTAGTGTTTGGTGTAGGAAAAACGGTCTCTATCTCAACCCAGTAAAATGCCAAACAATTAAATTCTCTAGGAAGCGTTTTGCGAATGCTTTTGACTACTGCATCTCGCAGCACAAGCTTTTTAGAGTATCTAGTTTCAAGGACTTAGGTGTCCAATTCTGTTCAAATTTAGAATTCACGGAACACATAAATCTTATAGTAAATAAAGCAAGCTCAATACTTGGTTTTATAAAATGCTGGGCAAAGGAATTTAACGATCCATATGTTATTCTTTCTTTGTACAATTGCTACGTGCAACCCCATCTTGAATATGCTTCACATGTATGGACTCCCTTTTATCAAGTTCATATAAGACGTATCGAATCAGTACAACTTAACTTCATACACTTCGCTCTGAAAGGTATTCCCTGGTCTGATCCCTACAACTTGCCTCCTTATGAACAACGAATTCAATTACTTCAGATGCAAACTTTATTTCAAAAGCGTGTAAATAATGATCTAGTATTCCTTCATCAGCTAATTAATGGCCAAATTGACGCTCTTGATTTATAAGCCTGCATTGGCATAAATTACCTGGAAGGATCTCACCTGCTACGAAGATTTGAACTTCTACATGTTGACTTCCATACAACAAACTATGGTATGCATGAGCCTGTTAATCATGAACAAACTTTTTAATTTTAACCATTCAACTATTGATTTTACATGAGTAAAGCGGGATTAAAAACATTGCTTCGGATCAGTGCTCCACTGTCGTGATTGTCATTAATTGTTTTAAATAATTTATTTGTCTTATATTTGTAAGTATTTTTTTTATTGTATATTGTGCATGTGTAAGGTTGTATTATTGTATATTATTATTTTACTAACCACTAACACATGCACTTATGATGAGGTTGCTCTAAGCTGACTACATCAAAGAAACTGAAGTGTAAAAAAAAGTTAGGGTTTACAGTTTTGTATTTAGAAGATTTTGTATGCAAGCTCTTACACTAATCAGCTAGGCCATTTTTCTGAAATGCGGTAGTCTTTCAAGTATGTAGCCATTTCAAAAAATGTATGTAGATCTGAAAACCATTTGATCTCCAGTAGCGAAATAAAATCAATCTTTATTGTAAAATAAAAGCAAATATTTGTGTGGGTACACAAATTAGATTTTTCATTAAAATTATGTGTTGTAAATTATTGTTGCCGAAAATATTTCAAAAAACAGAGATAAGTCTGCTACATTGCAATTTTAATTTGTATTTATTCAATTTTGCTACTCATTTTGTTATATTTTTATCTCAAACGAAAGAGCTGACGTTCGAACCTTTTATATAAACATTTGTAAACTAGAATAATTTTCTACTTGTTTTTTCTTTAACAATCAAGAATATTCAAACTGTATCTATTGTAACACATAATTTAAGGTTTCTTTTCATGAAAAAAAACAACAACATAGGTTATGTTAAGTGAATTCAAGACAAAAGAGTCGCACACTTGTGACTGGTCGTAGGTAAGTAAAAAAAAAGTTACTTTACACTTTGTATTAGGTGGAATGATGCGTTGGATATGTTTTCACATTAATGGCTTAGAAAATTAAATATATTCATATTTCCATTATCATATGTGTGTAGCGGGGAAAACAAAATAACGTTAGAACTATAGTCTAACAAATACAAGTGGGAGAATAATTCTTTTATAGTGTTTTTTTGTTCAACACCTCAGAAGTCTACTTCTCAACTAATTTGTTGAAACTTCAATCATAACAAATAGGTAGGGTAAACCTACACATGATTTCCTTAAGGTGTGAGCAGTTGGTGAGAAGTTATGATTAGAATGGCGTATCTGCGCACTTAAAACAACACTATATGATGGTTGTTGTTTTATTTATAGGAAAGGAGTGTCAGTTTTTTTTTTGTTTTTTTTTTATGTTTGCTTACTACTTTTTGCAAATCATATGCAAATTAAGTACCTGTGATGCAGCTACTGACTGAGCAGTTATTGTTTTCTTTTTTTTTTTTTGCTTTTAATTGATGTTCACGGATGCCAACGGCATCTTTGAGATATAATAATGGCCACAAACTTGCTGTCGATTAATATATTTTTTTTTTAAATTTTGATTCTAGCATTCTGCGTTTGTTAATCACATTTTGTTTTCTTCCTTAAATAATATAGCATATTTGATGCTGGTATATGAAAATTCATCAAACCGATGATTTTAAAGTTAGGGTTAAGTATGATAAGTAGATTAATTTGCTTGGCAGAAGAGTGCTAGGTATAATTTATCCATGAGACGAGGTTTTTCTATCCTAACACAAAAGTTTAAACAAAGGCATTGATCCTTGAAATAATTATTTTTAATTTTTAATGCAACAGTGAAAAACAGAATGCACCCAAAGGGATTCAATCTTGCAGTACTTGGATTCTGATCGGAAAGCGGTAATGTGCTTTAACCATCAGACTACCTCACTGTTGTAACTTATGGAACTTAAATATTAAGATATTTAATAAGTTTTAATCTACAATAGAGTATAATACAGTGCTAAAAAGCACCGAACACTATAGAAATATAATAGAAAATGATGATGTGGAATGTCGAGGAAAACAGCATGATGAATCATAAAAAATGGTTCAGTACCACCGGAAATTTGTATATTGTGCCACGTAACAAATCGTGGTAAGTCCCGAAAAAAACTGTGAAAAGACGCATTTAAATGCACTGAAAACCATGAAAAAATCGTTAAAGAATTGGTGAACAATCGCGGAATATCGCGATATAAAGCTTAGAAAACAGCGGACCACAGGGAAGACATGTGTGGAAAGTAGGAGAATAAAGTGTAAAACGTCACAAAAAATATGCTTGGAATATCGTTTAAAAAACGCAAACTGGTGAAATCACAGAAAATAGCATGGGAAGTCAAGAAAATAAATATTTAATACCAGCGGAAAAAGCATTAAAAAGCCTTTAATACCGCGGAAAAAGCGTGGTAAGTCTCGAAAAAGTGTGAAAAGCCTTGTAAAATACGCGTAAGACCGTTAAAAAATTGGAAAATATATATAAGGTTATTGGTTTATCAGGCAAAGCGACACAATAATTTTAAACAAAACTGAGTTTCACTGAAATAAATGTTTTATTTTGTTTGTTATTAACACATTCTTACTTAAAATAATTAACAATAAAATATCACCTGAAATAAATGAAACGACATTTAATGTTAATAAATTATGTTGTATCGATTCCTAATTACAAAATGGTTTTAGCAACGATTAAGTTTTGACAGCTGAAGATTACTTGTTATTGTAGTGTGGTCCATCAGGTTACATTTAGAAGAATGACAGGGTGAACAGGGTGATACATATTTCTTACATATACATACATAGGTACCACGTTTTGTATTTTGTACCAAGGTAAGAATCATAAAATAGCGCAGAAAATAGGGAAAAAAGAGTGGAAGGTCACAGAACAACGCGTTCTAAAGTGCGATGTGCGATGATGGTTAAAACAATAGGATGGAGAAAAACCCCAAAAAGAATCATGGAAAAGTGCTTACTACCTCGGAAAAAAATGTTAAATACTACGAAAAAAGTGAAGAAAGTTACGGAAAAAGCGTGAAAAGGCACTGAATTAAGAGAAAAAACATGCAAAATACCGTGGAGTACCGCAGTAAAAATCACGGAATACTACGGAAAAAATCCCAGAAAACTGGTGAAAGATCACGGAACAATGTGGAAAAAGCAAGAAGTCATGAGAAAAGCGCTTAGTACACCGGGAAAAAGCGTAAAATGCAGATGAAAATCGAAGAAGGAAGCAGTATAAAGTGGTAAATAGAGTGAAGTGAAATATACAAAATACCATTTACTACCGCTGTAAATAGCGCGGAGTATTGTAGAAAAAGCTCATCATAAGAAGTTAGCATGGTAAAAGCACTTAGTACCACAATAAAAAAAAATTCAGTGAAAGAAAGTGAAGAAATTCATGGAGCAAAGCGTTTATAGTCAAGGAATACTTTGGAAAGAACCGTAGAACACGGAGCAACATAGCAACGAACAAGAGGTCATAAGAAAAGCGTTAAGAGTACACAGGGGCCTTATTATGTAAAACGAAAACGAATTAAAGCGATCGTTTCGGCAATAGCCATCTCTATCATATGTGAAGAGGAAATCAGGGACCGTAATTGTAATTGATCGCGTTCGTTCGTTTTCGTTTTACATAATTTGGCCCTGGGATACATGCTAAGAAAGTAGCAGGAAAATTGTGGAAAGTTGCGGTATAAAAAGTGAAAGGTAGTGGAAAAATATGCAAAATATCGCGTACTACCGCCGCAAAAAACCTGCAATACTTTGGAAAAAAGTTCGAAAAAAAGCAGAGAATATCATGGTTATTAGCACGGAAAGTCATAAAAAAGTGCTTGGTACTGCGAGGAAATCCGTAAAATACGGAATACTGGTGAATTTACGCTTTTTTCGCAATATTCCCTGATGGCACGAACAACGTTCGTGAATCAGCGGAAATGTTTATGACTTAGCGTCTCTATAAATTCTTGATAACAGCTAGGGTCTTAACATTTTGCTGTATATAAAAATGCATGCTATGAAAATGCATACTTGTGATTTGCTGATTATATTAAAACATAATTTTTCTTTAAAACTCAATTTTATCTAACAAAGTTTTTGCATTAAAATATAATTCTTTGTTTGCACATACATATCTAGATGCAAACTAATATCCTTACTTCCCAAAGATAGATGTTTTGCAGTAGGTATAGTTTCTTTTTACATTTTTTTTTTGCAATATAGTTTTGCAAAATGTAGACACAACTTCGAATGGCGGCCGACAAAGAACACCAAGATAGAACAACCAAACCTTAATTTTTTTCTATTCTTCACTCAACACAATATATATAGCAAACCCCTTTATAGCGGGCGCAGTATCATTCAAAAGCCTCACACGCGAGGCTAGTGTGCTTCTCCAATTAGAACGCCTCTAGCTACCAATTATATGAGGTGGGTTTTGCCCTAAAGGCCACCGATTTTATAAAGGTATGTATAGTATACCTTTATAACTGGCAAGTCTATGGCCATAGCCAAGCCACAGACGCCAACAAACTTTAGTTGTTTTAGACGTTTGAATGTCAGTTTGGCACAACATCCTGCAGTCAGCCACGATGACGATACTACTCGTATAACCAACAACGACTTCAAAAATACAAATCCACAGAGCGCAACAAAATTTAACCACAAACAAAAAATTAAACTTAAAATGAAAAAAAAAAAAAAATAGAAACAACATTCGCCACAAATGTGCTGAAAACTACCCCCGAGGGCAGAACTTTGGTTGCGATTCTATCCCCTTTATTTTAGATCGGAGCCTGGTACCTTTATTGCTGGATTTTGCCATTTTTTTTGTGGAAACAGCAGCAATCAAGCCAAAGAAACGTATCATCCATTCATTGCCAGCACATAAAAAAAGATGCATTCGACATGTTTTTTTTTGTAAGTTTTCAGTATCCAAAGCCAAACACGTCTCTGTGTCTCTGAATCTTCTCTCTTCTGCTGAACATTTCAAACCCTATACGTTATACCCTTGGCGACGACCGACCGACGCACGGCAGCGGCGGATAGTAGAAGATGCGATGTTCAGCGCGCATGAGATGGTAATTAAAAACCATCGAGCTGATGGAGTTTAGCAATCAATCACCATTAAATCATGATCCAGTAATATAGTGGCTGCTGCAAGACATCCACCAAAATAAAGGGTAGCCCCCAAACGACGGACGACGAAGACCAACACGATGATGCGTCCGTCAGTTGGGATTTTAAGAAATTAGTTCGGCTGGTGGTTAGCACGAGCCAAAATATTTTTCATCTTCTTTTTTTCTTTTATGCATCACGAAAACCTTTTTAATGAATTATCATTAAATCTACATCAAAAAAAAAATCTTGTCTAATATTCTTCTTAACAATTGCCCTTAAGATGTATCATCTACGACTTGACTATGAAATCGAGATGTTGTATAAATTAGTTTATCTAGTTATGAAATTGAAGTGGATAATTATTTTAATCTTTGTTGCTACTGGAATAAACTTTGCCGTGCCCCAAACACACAGCAAGATAGTAATTATTTATGGGTAATATCCATACGCGATCCACGTGAGTCGCACGATACCTACGTACATAACCTAAAAGGTGCGGTTACCGTATATGAAGTGAGTAATGAAAAATCAATAAAAAAAAAAAAAATAACACACAACTTATGAGAAGTTATAAATACTTGTTCACACCCAACTTCATGGAGGTAATTGACTTTTTTTTTTACTCAAAATAGTACTTTTATGAATATCATTAAGTTATTAATATACGATTCTGTGATATTTTGTAAAAAAAAAAACTTGGGGACACTTTACTTTTATACTTTGTACGTTGTAATATTGATAATTATTGAATTTAATTTCGATATAAGCGAAAGGTGAACATGCCTATTGGCATTACTACATTAAAGTAATACTACCTTTATAATTTCGTCATTGTATGGCTAAATCGATAACACTGCCAGTTTACTGACATTTTCGGCACAAGTAAATAATACACATTTATTTATTAATTTGAGTAAGGATTCCCTGCTGAAAATTTGAGTGCAATAAAACAGAATCACAAATCAAAACAGCAACACTGTAGTGTAAAGCATACACCCCAGTATGCCGAACGTGCATCGGAAAATTCTAACTAAATATTTTAAAATACAATAATGTTTGTTTTGACACAAGAAAAACTCACAGAAAAGTAAATTGACGGATCGTCAAAAATTTATTCAACAGTAAATGGCAAAAAATATTGGTTTTTCTCATATAACTTTTTAACGGCGAGAGCTATTGAATACTTAGTATTTTTATTTTGCACAAAACTTGTAGATTTTTATTAAGTTTTCTACAAAAAATAATCAGACATTTTTGTCTTGTCTTCGGCTGATGGCTTAGAAGACATTGTTATTCAAAAATCTTAAAATGACGAAAATTTTAGTTTTCCAAGTATTACTTGTATTACTATGTAATACAATATATGGGTCGCATTGCAATATTATACCTATACTTTGTAATAGAAAATACTTGTACACAAAGTTTTAACAATGTGTAATCATCTAAAGGGTTTTCAAATGGGGACTTGACAACTTTGGATTTAATTTGCGAACGCACCCTTTCACAAATCATCGAACTGTCATTGTCAATTTATTCAGTAAACTCAATATTTTCACCATGATAAAGTACACGGCTGAGCAACGTCTGCAAATTATAAAAATTTTCTACCGAAATTCGGAGTCGGTGACCGCAAATTTAAGAGCCAATTTTCGGTCGTAGTTCTCGCCCTAGTAGACAGTAGACAGGCAACACGTTTATTATAAAAAGATCTTATATTTGAGAAATTATTAAGCTATTTTCAAATTAGAGATGTTTTAGAAATTATAATTTTTGCTCGTTCGGCTGTTTTGGTCGTAGTGATGTTTTATTGAATCACATATTTCATTACTTTCCCGACCATTCGATGGTGATTGGCACCTTTTTCTATTTCCAGAAACAGAAACAAAAATATAAACATTAAAACACAATATTTAAGGTGGATGATGATCAAAACTGAACTTAGGTACAATTGGTGCCAATTTTTTTTTTTTTTTTTGATTTTGAATTAAATCATTATAACACATAAAAATTAAAATTAACACAACCAAACGTAAAACAGGGTTAAAATTCAATTCAAACTTGGCATATTACGTTTTGTTTTGAGATATCCCCGGACGTTTTTCGAATTAATTTGTTTGAACTAAAAATAATGACTTTAGAAATACTTACTTTTCTCAAAAATCGGTCCTACCATTTCGTGAAAACCATTTTTTTCAACGGTTTTAGAGGTACCTGCCATGGAACCGTTTTTTTTTTTTTAATTCTGATGTTCCCATTTATGATTCAAGCGATTTCAACAATTTTTAATATAAAAGCTTTTAAGATGCTGCAATGCAGTTCAGCAAAAAAAAATCGTTTTTTTTTATTGGATTAAAAAAAAAAATATTTTTAATTTTGTTTTTGATGATGTTGATGTTGATAATATTAGGTGTGTTTTTTTGCAAACCGTTATGAGCTTAAAATTTAAATTTTAATGTAAAAACAATAACAACGATACCCTCGATAAATTTGCTCGCTTATGAATAAAGCGGATATAAAAAAAGTGCTTTCCATACACACTTAGAATTTGTCTGCGATAAATTCTCTATAAATATCATAACAAATTTTGACAAACATATCAAATTTGAAATAAAAATTTGAAATAAAAAAGTATACGAAGGAATAAAATATCCTTTGAATGGTTGTTGGTCCTCCACGTTATGATAAAATGAGTGTAGGAATCTTCTAATCAGAGTCCAGTGTAGCTGAAAAAACGTACTGCTTACATAATTTTTTTCTAAATTAATAAATTAATTTTTAATTTTTGAAATGACAACTTTGAAATTGTCAAAATCTAAAGTGTCGGTGCTGCCAAGCAAATAAAAGTTAGTTAGTTAGTTAGTTAGTTGTGATGTCCGTTTTTTTGTAACATTTTGTTTATTGCGTGCAAAAAAACACACCTAATATCTTAAAAATGGCGTACCAATTTTTTTTTTTAAAGTGCCCTTCAAAATTGTATATAGAAAAATAGTTTTTTTTTCTATTTTAACGGCTCTAACGATTTTCAATTTTTTAAAACATTAATTGCTAATAGGTTAGGACCATGTTTATGTTTGCCATTAATTTGTTGCTAATTAATTGTTATTATTTCGATAGAAGAAAGTTCAAAATGTTATTTAAATATTTTACCAAAATTTGGCTAATTGCCAAAGCCGAATTATCTATTAAAATGTTCACAAGCTTTATTTAAACCTTGATGATTGTTTTGCTAACAACTTCCATCATTTTTGGTTCGTGAAAACTGAAAACCACAAAGTTGCGTTTTGGTATATTTTTTTAATTTATTTTATAATTTTTGTTTTTTAAATGAATTTTGTAAATTTATTTTTCGGAGGTTTTTATGTTGCATGTTACTCGCAACGACCGACAAATTCTATTATGTTGCGGTTGCATGTTACGATTCGGGGTAAATGTTTAAACATGACAACCTAGCTACCTGTGATGAGTTTTTGGCAGCTAAAGGGTATAGAAGACCCCCGCATCCATACCATGGCTATATATCCAAATCGAAAGAAGTCATTTTTGAATTCTTGATTTCTCGGTTCAAACTTCTTGTATAGTCGTGTCGGTGTCTTGTAGTCATGTCGGTTGTTTGGACGGGACGGGATCCTAATTTTCACTTCCTGCCTGCAGGGTGAATTGCTGGCCCAGACAAACTTTATACCAAAATCCAAGAAGACATCTCCAAGAAATGCCGAACAACAATCAAAAATTAACTTTTTTCTTTTTCTTTTCGGGGGGATTTTCGTTTGATAGTAATTTCCTGGATTCGAATGTTTCATGTTTCGATTTTTTTTTATTTGTTGTTTTCTTTTTTTGATGTTGAATGAAAATCTTTTTGGCGCACTGTTGTAATTATAGGTTAGATTGTCTGAAGACTCGAAAGCATAACCATCGGATGGTATTTCTACAGAAATGTTTTTCTTTTTTTCTTATTTTTTTTTTTTTTTGTGTTGATGTTCTTTAAAAGGGATATCACGCTTAAAACCTTTTTCTCCCTCTAATCGACATTTTGGGACTAAAGTTTTATCAGCCAGCAATAGAAGTTGTTCGTTTTTCATCGCTTTGGGGCCATCTCAAATTGGAATATTAAAATCAAATTTATTTTAGATAATTAGGTTGTTCGAAGGTGAAGCGTTTTTCCGCCATCTATTTATGTAAGATGCTACAAGTATGGGTAAAGCGTAAAGGTTAAGACCAGTGGCTAGAACATGACAATTTAATAACCTCTTACAGACACATGAAATTATCGTTTGAATTGGATATGGTGTAATTTCTAACGAGCTCCGTCGGGTTATAATCTATAAGGTAAGGTCATAATACCGACGGCACTTTTTCAAAATATGGTTATAATTTTTTAGAAGAAATTAGATTTTGAAGGAAAAAAAATCATGCAGTAAGTTAAAAAAAAATCATTTTAGAGGAGCAAAACGCAAAAATGCATCTTGCTAGTTGTAATAAACACAGAAAAATTTAATCAAAATCATCGTAGCCTTTTTTGACAAAAATATTTTTTTGATATTGGCATTGCTCCGCTCAATCACTAAAAACCTACAAATACCAATTTTGGAGGAAATCGACCCTGTAGTTTAGGCTGCAGCATAGACGGACTGACAGCCAAACAAAATTGCGAGACCCATTTTTCTCACGAATTTTAAACTTGCTCTCCAGTACCTACTTTCCTACATCGCAAGTAAACAATTCCTCATCTTGAAGCATCGTTGGTTCATGACTCATGAGTTAAATTTTTAAATAAACTTTTTGTACTGTGGAGAGAATTTTGATATGTTACATTGTCTACACTCAGTCAGAGAAAAAAACGCAAAGTTGTTTCGTTTTCGTCACGTTGAAGTATAACTTGGTTCAAACGCATGTTTTTTGCCAACAGATCGTAGCTATTCAATTGTTCTCACGCTTGGAATTTTATTGCATAGTTGCACTTTTATTGGATTTTGTAATCCCCACAAGAATATATTTTAATAAATAGAAAACAGTTGTCTAAAAACCTTCAAGCTCTCGAGTTGTTCATTTCTCGGTTTCATAGTTTCAAGTAATTGAGTGTTTGAAGATCTTTGGACATGTTAAATTTAATCAACATGAAAAGGCTATTCTTTTCTCTTACTCCCTGACGGTTTGCAGCACGATCTTTACATTGAGAAGCATTAATAGCGATCGTGCTGCAAACCATCAGGGATTTCGTGATTTTTGCAGATATTCTGTTACTTCCTGATCGTGCTTCAAACCATCAGGGAGTAACAGAAGAGGTTACTCCCTGATGGTTTGCAGCACGATCGCTATTATGGCTTTTCAATGTAAGCACCCTTTAGGAACAATTTTAAAAGGGAAGGGCTTCCCGCATTTTTCACCTCTTGTTTCCCGACTGCTCTCCCACTTGGCTTCCCACACGTTTTGCATCCGTTTTTTCACCTAGTTTCCCACCCGATTTCCCGCCCGGTTCCTGTCTGTTTGCCCCCCCCCCCCCTCGTTTTCCCACAATATTTTTCCCGCCTGGTTTTTCAACCGTTTTTCCATACGTAATTTTTCGGTAATTTTCAATATGATTTCCTCCCAATTTTGCCACTCGTTTTCCTACTGGGTTTTCAACCATGACAGCAAATCGATGCACACCATCTCTTTACCGGCTGTAATATCACCTATGATAACGTTGATATAGGGGCGAGCTACCTGTACCGAGTCATTCCACAGCCACTACTCAACATCACTGCCAAACTTTTCCTCTTTACCACGATGGCAATGGAATAATTTTGTTGCTCTCGGTGAGAATATCAGTGACCGACGACGTGAAGCTCTTGATGTCGAGAAAGGTTTAGGGCAGGGTGATTCGTCATCATGCAAATTCTTTAGCATCGTGCTTAAAGTAATCGTGCTCATCTCAGAATTCAAAATCAGAGGCACAATTTTTCAAAAAATCGTTCAACACCTTGCTTATTGTGATAACATTGACGTCATGAAGAGAACTATACTCAGTCCCACAAAGATTGTCAGTAGCAGTTCACGGGAAAGATTTTTTGAAGCTTTTTACATGCGATAGACTTATGTAATACGCTGCAACCAAACTGAGATGTAAGCGTCCTATTTTCTTTGTTGCTGGCAATCTTTCTGGGACAAAGTAGAGGGCAGATTGAGCGCAAGGATAACGACGCACCAGACCGATTAGTACTCGTATTCAACACCAATGGAAATCTAAGGACCCGCAATCTAGTGGTGAACGACATCATCCGTTACTGGTGATAGCTACCTAACAACAGGGATGGTTGGAGATGTTTATTGGTTAAAGGTAGAACTATAAAAGACGGACTTGTTCGGAAGCAAGGGGTAAAAACGATCGAATATAAAGGTCTCCCAAGCGGCAAACACACACGTTGCCCATAATGAACGAGAGTGATTGAAAGTAAATGTTGCTTTTGTACAACAACAGTAATTGCAACCAACTGTCAAATTTTCTTCCGTAGGAGCGGTCGATAAGCGCTCTTCCTCTCCGAAGCAAAACTTATCGAAAACTGCACGAAACATAACAAAACGTAATTATGGACACATACGAGTATGTACATTGAATTGCTTGCATTCGCTTGGTTGTGTACGACTGCGTACGTTGGGATCCGTCTATTATAGTTCTACCTTAAGGCCATGATCCACCTTGGATTATGAGCACCATCTTATGTATAAGTAAGAAACCAACAGCTATAACTATTTGTTCTTCGTTCGAGACCCCTGAGTTACAAGCCGAAATGTAATATTCCCTCATTTAAACATGCCAATTGATAACAGTAAAAAAAGCACAAAATTTTCAACTCCTTTTGCCTAGAGTACACTGACCTGCAGGCAGAGGGCGCTCACCCTTTGGACGTGGAAGTCCAATTAACAGTTTTTTTTTTACCAGTAGTTCTTAAATTTTATGTTAAAACTTTTACGTCGAAGAGAGTAAAATTTGTAATTATATTGACTAACATTCTAAAGAGGTTTTATGATTTTTATCTTTAAATCAGCAATAATTTCTTTCTGTTTGAATAAAAACAATAAGCTAATGGCATTTTCATATAAAACTTTTTTTTTTCATAAAAAATACCTAAACTCCTAATGCAATTACTTAAAAAAAATAACCTGAATGCAGATAAATATAAAAGTGCACTAAATGATAAGTTTATGCGATTCCATTAAAAGAAAATTTGTATTTTTACAATCAAATTCCATTTAACACCCAAACACACTCTAGGGGCTGACTCAATTAATTTTTAAAAATAGTAAAACAAGAGAATTAAAAAACAAAAAAAAAACTACTCACACAAACGTGCAAATTGCAAACCATTATCTAAGTCGCATTTGAAAATGCTATTTGCCACACACATAAATCGTTACCATCCACCCTCACTTGAATCAAACGAAATTGTGTTTGCCACCTACACAACAACCCATCAGCACCAATTTTTCACAAGAAAATAAAAATACAAACAAAAATGTACTTTCCGGCGGACATTTTGTATTTTCTTCTTTTATTCTTTTAGCTTCAATGTTTTTGTACCTATGTGCAATTTCATATAGAAGAACGTGTTATTACGGTAGATTTCGGTTTATATGGCCGAAAACCACGCAAACAACAAACGTTTTTCTAATAACGTAGCGCGCTAGAAGTTTTGTTAGTTTACCGTTACCCACTCCACACTTCCCGTGGGAAGTTACTTAAATGGGGAAAAAACGTACAAAATAAAAATGTCTACTGCTGATGGATTTGCTGCTTCTTCCTTGGAGGTGGCATTGTGGTAGATGGTGGTTTGCAAGTTGCAACATTTTTTTATGGTAGCGGTGGAGTTAGGTACTAGTTATAATTAAATTGTGGCAAATGAAAATTTTATTGGAAAATTGTATAGGCATACATTCAGTGGCAAAGCTGGCAAAGTGAAAAGAGAACATTTCTAAAGCCAATATGTATGTTGTTCTTGTTTGCATTTTGTATTTGAAAATAAGTAATTCAATTGGATAGGGCGGTTATTTTGGAAATTATGTGAACTTAACTTTGAAGATAACTCCTCTACCTACGTCAGAAAAAGAATTTTTGAGATATAATTACTTTATCTTTTGGCAGAACCATATTGCAAAATCTTAAGAGTTTATTAAAGCTCAACATTGGGTAATTGTACACACTGTTTGGTAAAAGAGTTTGCAGATGCATATTGACTATTAAAGCAGTGCAAAAGCAAAATCTGTAGTTGAAAAACTTTTGCATACCAAATCATGAAACCACTATTAGCTGCAATTTATTGCAACTTAATAAAAATATTACTTACATGTCCCTATAAGACCTAAGGTCTTTTAAATGCAACTTACCCTCCTGTTACTTTACTGGTACATACAGTCGATTGAGCTAAAGGTAATCTGGCTTTGTGTTTAAACTGTCCATTGTCCTCCACAGCCACAATAGGATTTTTTTAGAACATAAGCAATTACATATATCTCTGTCTCATAGTTACTAAACGTCAAATCGACACTTTGGCACACTGACGTTTGAGTTAATGCTTTTTGTTTATGTTTTGGAGCCAAAAATAGTATGAAATCGCTTATAAACTTTAATTAAAATCATTCAAATAGGCAAACCTTTGTTAAAAATTTGTATTTTTACCGTGTAGTAAAAAAATATTTATATGATTGCCTGAAAGCTAACTTTTTTGCTTTTAACATGTGATAACTTTCATTGGGCCAAAGTGTTGGTTGTCAGTTTTAAGTTTGACAATTTTGTGAAAATCCCTATTCTTAGTGACAGTGATTATGGTACCATGAATTAGGTTGGTACATAAGTAGTGTAAAAGAGAAAGGAAGTAATATAGTATAAAATAGAAATAGAACTACCTAGACATGTACTGCGTAGGGTTTTTTTTACATGTTTTTGACGTTTTGAAATTTGACGTTTTGAAAATTGATTTTTTTTTTTACAAAAGCTTACCGGTACCTACCTAAGCCAATAGGGAACGTTTATTTTTGTCTAAAAAAACCCAGTCGGGCATTTTATTTTAAATTTCCTGCAAGGCACTCCTAGTTCTATTATTTTGTTACTTCAAAATTGAAATTGAAAATATGGGTACCTATAGTCAAAGATAGCTGTCAAAATAATGCGCAACTAAAACAAATGCTTTGTGTGTTCATTACCGAATACAAGTTCAAAAGAAAATATCCAAGTAATGCGCATTAAATTAATTTGAGTCGAGAAAAAATACATAA
The DNA here is from genome assembly GCA_948107695.1 of Meliscaeva auricollis. Taxonomy (NCBI): domain Eukaryota; kingdom Metazoa; phylum Arthropoda; class Insecta; order Diptera; family Syrphidae; genus Meliscaeva; species Meliscaeva auricollis. The sequence goes on along the minus strand of OX403618.1, from coordinate 71,139,175 downwards.
TTAAAAAAAAAGCTGAAGTGAACTGAAAAATGAAAAAAAAAAAAACGAGAAACCACTGAAAAGTGGAAATGGTAAATGTTAAGAATGTGATAACAAATAAATACCAATTGTCTTTTTTACTAAGTCCGAATTAGGTTTTCATTTTAGTCGTGGTAATTCATTTACCAACCGGAGGCGATGATTTAGATCGATGGACATTGAGAAAATGGTTGACGTTTTATTTTTTTTTAAACATCATTTTCTGAATTTTCATTATTTTATGCAGTATGTAGTATGTACATACATTGTATACCTACATATGTATGTACATAATTTTTAATTTGTATGTGAACTTATAAAGAAGACCTCCCTTGTTTGTTAGTTTTAAAGGGAGAGCTAGAAATTTGGCAACAGATGAGAGAAAATATCCCAGTATCTCCAGCAGATGCCTACAAAAGAGCAACGGTGCTGCCAAATATAAGAACTCTTTGTCAATTCCAGCGACTACTAGCACTGCTGAGCGCTCTTTCTCTACCTTACGTCATTTAAAATCATTTTTACTTGATCTATAGGGCAAGTATTGGGTTCGTGTCAAAAATAAATTCGAGGTTTTAATCAAAACCAACATTACGTTGATGGAGAAATCCAAAAAAGTGGTTTTGGTCATGCCGTTCGTCGGTCTGTGCGTCTGTTCGTCTGTTCGTCTGTGAGTCCATCTGTACAGAGAGCCACAGCCTAAATCCGTCAGATTTGCTTGAAATTTGGTACTGATATTTTTTTTGTGATTTCCAAGGTTGTTTCGAGTTATTGGATTTTTCTTGAAAACGGCTATAACGATTTCAATAAACTTGGTGTATGTTATGTAATAAGTGATTGTAACAATACTGCATTTTTAGTTTTTCTCAAAAAATTCGAATAACGGAAATATTATGAACACGTTTTTCGAAAAACTTTATTTTTTTCCGTATATATATTTACTGACGCAACCGATTTCGTTTAAAATTGGGTAACATGTTCTTTTTATGATTTTGAAAAGTATTCTTTATGTAATTTTTCAAAAAAAATATTGTTTAAAAATTAGGTAGGTAAATAAAAAAATATATTTTTGATAATTTTTTTTTCCAATATGAAAAATACCAAAAACTAAATTGTTCAATGACTTACGAATACATTATTAATTTGAGCTACAAGAGCAAGTTCGTGCGATCCAGTCGTGAATATTATTTCTCAACAGGATGACAGAAGAGCGTTTAAATGGATTAGCTTTAATGCATATCCATCAAGACCTTGCGGCCGAAATGGACGCTAATGAAGTGCTGAAATATAAAAGAAAAATGTCTTTGATAAACATTTAATTTTCCTATTGGACCTTTCTATACATACTTTAATAAACTTGACTTGAAGTATGAAACTTCACTTTATTTCTAACTGTTTTTGCTGATTTTTTTTGCCAATTTGCCCCTTTTTTTACATATAATATAAATTTCAAATAAAATCGCGCATTATTAATTTTTCTTGCTTTACTTTACCTACCTGCCAACAAAAAAAAAATGGTCAAGGACGTTTTATTTTTATGCAGTAAATCTCCAAACATAGAATTATCCATTTAAATTCCAACCAAACAAGAGCACACGATATTTTTCAAAAAAAAAAAAAAAAACATTTACAATCAACCAAGCTTCGGCTCAGTGAAAAATGTTAGACGCAAAACATTGTAATTATCCTTGAATTAAAAGTTTTCGTTCAAAAGCGGCAGAGGAGAACAACAAAAAAAAAATATTTTATTTTCAACCTAATCATCTCGAATCATGGCCGTGTTCAGAGGAATCGAACACGATGCAAGAACATAAGAAAGCGAAAACTTAAAACAATCCACCCTTCACTTAATAACATGCAATTTTCAACTCACAAACATCCTTTTGAAAAATGCAGCACACAGTTTTGGTGGCATACAATGTTTTCGTAGAAAGGATTACTATGTATACATTCTACCTGCAATCAATAAATTTTACAAAGAAAACGAACAGAATTTAGTCTCTGATACTGATGAGACTCCATCTAACCCTTTCAGCTTTTTCCCTTAGTGGTTTTGTGGACCAATGTAATCAAGTCGTTGTGATTTTTTAGTTCTGATATGGTTGAAGGTCTGCGTGACTTTTTGTTTGGAATTTAAAGCAATTATCCTTTGATTATAATATCATGGTTTAACTAAAAATCCTGAACTTGACCTATAGCTTGTGAGAAAATTCAACTTTACTGGCAGCACACACTGGTATTGGGAATTTTGTCAGCCCATCAATGCTAAATAAATAACAAGTAGGTAGGTACATAATATTGTGAGTTTGAAAGTAGTAGTTTGTAGTAGTAAAATGAAAGAAAAATATTTTTAAAATTCAGAGTTAAAAAATCATTAAAGAGTAGTTTCTCAAATAATAATACAAAAAACCTTAGATAAGATTTCCATAACAAATTAGTATCAAAAACTACTTATTTTGTGAAAATCTGAAAGTTTTTGATATCGCTGAAGCGAGATGTGTTATCTTTTATGGTTCTACAACTTTTCATTTACAAAATGCAACGATTCATGTTTGCATAAATTTGAGATCCTTTTGCACAATCAGTTGACCACCTGACCATTGCCAGGTGATGATTTCAAAAACCTACTGACTAAGCAGACTTAACCAAAATATTTAGAAAAAAATTCGCCTTGCCAGAGTGACGGGCGTTTCTTAAAAGTTCACCAGCTAAAAGTATATAAAAGTTATAAGAAGTACAACAGTTTGTTTTAAATAAAAGTGTTGGTAGACATTGAAAATGAATTTAAGTAAATAAGATCTTAAGGCTGTAATTATTTTCGTAAACCGAGTTCTACATCTTATCAGTAAAAAAAAAATAAAAATTGGAAATTGAAAAACAACTTTAAAACTCAAAATTATTGAATTACTCGCAGTCTTTAAAAAAAAACACACACAAAAGAATCCGACTAGGATTAGTATAAGATGATTAAATCAATAGTAGTGTTAAGCAAAAGCAGAGAGACGGCGGAATTCGTACCGTCACGAGAAGAAACAGGAGGAAACGCAAATGGTATGGGGCATAAAGTTGAAGCCAAATCTTATAAAATCATGCTGGAAACCACTTGTGTCAATGCCAAGGTTACAAAGGCCGTCGAAAATCATTTTTCAGCTAGGTTAGGTTAGGTTAAGTTGGCTGTCAGGAAAACTGCTGACACATTTAGGCAAACAATAGGCCTATTTTGTGATAGCACACAACAAGTAAGGGAGTTCATCTAATTAAATCAGTTGAAGTTTTTGATAAAACGATGGAGACTGTGAATGTCAGTCTCATCATCAACGAAATATTTTTCTATGTGAATTTTGCATCGGGAAAGAGCGGGGCATGCACAGAGAAGGTGTGGGATCGTTTCTTCTTCATATTTGTACATGCAGCTTCTGCAGAAATCATTTGAGAAGACTCCTAGTCTTCTAGCGTGTATAACTTTAAGGCAGTGTCCAATAATGACACCTTTTGTGGAGCTAATATGCAGTCTACTTAGAGACAACAAGCATTTGGAACGCTTCGGATCTATAGGTAGTATTTTCCAGATCTGTTTTGTCGATAGACAAGTTGTGATACTGGTACATCTATATTGTTTGTCATCGTAATGGCACCCAGAATAGGTGAGTGTTGAACTGTTTTGTCTCCAGGGGTGACTTACACTACAACAGTGTTTAAATTAACTTAAGATTTTTTTGATTTTCAAAAGTTAATATCTTAAAAACATGATGTGATACAAAATTTCTGACTCTGGATTCGAATTCAACATGTCAAAAACATTCGAAAAAGTAACGGTTGGTTTTTGAAACAAAAATTAAAGCTTAAATTTGTTGACCTGTGTTGTTTTTTACTACCAGAGCCAAGCTGAAAATGATTTTAGTTAGCAAAAAACATCCCAAATAAGGGATGCGACGCTCACGATGGTGTCATTTTTATGACCCTAAAAACCACAAAAATGCTGAACTTTGTTTAGTTTTTGGCTTAGAATCGGAATATTGCATCGGACAGAAAAATTGTTATTAACAAAACTAGAGAACATTCAATTTTTAGTCGATAAGAATTCTTAAACATTGATTTGCATTCAGCAGGCTAGTCAGAATGCGAATAAAGGAAGTTTCTGATGAAGTATTGATATTTTTAATAAAAAAATAATATGTATTTCAAAAGTGAAGGTGGTTTATTAGTGAACAAAAAGTTTCAAAAACTTCTTTTTCGTACAAATGTTCCACACGTAACGAATGTAATGCTCCTTTATACAGTACACACCTGCATAGATATAGTTACTTAGTTTTAAAGAAGATCAATAGAAGACCTGAAATTGTTTGTCTTTAAAACCTACGCCAACGGCTAATAACTTCGGATTTGTCACTATTGGCCTGAATAAAGACATTTAAAACACAACCTACCAAGAAACCATGCGAACGTCGGTCGGTGGATGGAGGCGAGGGCGTCCCTTCATTATTATGCAATAGCATATTTTACAATATAGACATTGGTACAAATTTACCAACAACAACATCCTGCAGTAAAATGCAACAACAAATTGCAACTTCTGAACTTGACTTTCAGCAGTTCTCCTTAGCCCGCATCATCAGACAACTTTGCAAGGTTCCATTCTGCGAAATTAAATCAAAAAACCCGACAACAACTGAAGACTGCCTAAGGTGTCATCGTTGCCGTTGCATCCATGATACCTACTCCTTTCCTTATATTTACAATACGAGTACAAAAAGAACAAAATAATAAAACTCTAACACTGCCCCCGTTTTTAAAAATCCAGCAGCCAAGTTATTCGAGTTCTGACTACCAACGATGCGACGCGACGGCACAGAAGCAATTAAAAAATTTAAAATTATAATCACTCCAAGGATATCAACTGCTAAGATCTGCACAATCGGAGCATCACATATATGCGATGTGTTAGCAGAACATTAGCAGGAGCGCATCAGCATCATCAGGAAGTCGTTATGGCCAGAAGGTGGTCGTTGCCGCTGAAGAAAGTCGCAAACATGTAAAACTACATGACATCACAACTTGAAAAGCAGGCGAAGACCTTGTTTTTTTTTTTTTTGTGAAACATAATATAAACCTCCTTTTACAATCGGGGGTCACTTCAGAAATAAATTACAGATTTGACATTTTCTCCATACGAAGGTGGTCTCAGTATAAATAAATGGAAATGAAATGCTCGTACCATGAGGCCATATCCGAAAACATGTTGAGGTAAGGTAGTTAGAGTAATAAATTTCATGATTCTACCAAAAAAATATAGCCAGGCAGGTGCCAAAATATTTACCGAGGCCAAATGAATTATAATTTTTTTTTTTTTTTTTTTCATATTTGTTTCAGTATATTGTGGGTCGCTTCTGTGCTTTGTTTGCATAATAAAAGTTCTCGCATGACTGCAGGATATTTGCAAAAATGGTAGAAGAGAACACTTTTAAGTTACATTCATAATAATTCTTATCGCAAGGATACAATCGCATTGAAGCAGCTTGAATTGGGCGCCACTTTAGTTGGAAGGTGTATATATTGTGTGTGGTCTGGCTTGTGGTGGTTGTATTATAGAATTGGCAACAGAAGAAGAAATTTTGAATTGTGGCTGCGAGGTCACAGGAAGTGCTTTACCACAATGTGTTCTTCTTCTTTTTTTTATTTTTAACCGAAAACTCTTAAGTAAGGTGGTTAATAACTCAAAACCGTGTCGGTCTTTGTAAGGTAAAGCTATTCACTATAGAGTCCGCTAAAAATGATAACATTTCTTTTTGAATTTGATATTATAATGGCATTGAATTTAACTTCTCTTTTAAAAAAAGATGAGAAATTATTAAAAAAAAACAAAAATCCAACTAGCCTATGACGAGTTAACCGCACTAATTTGCTTCAGTAAGTGACACTAAGTTGCAGTTACGTTTTTAATATCGAATAGTTATTATATTTTTAAGAATCTTCATTCTTATTAGGTATAAAATATAAAAATGATAAAGACACTCCATACAAAAAGGCTTGATCAATAATTTTAACGATCATAAGAAGGGAAACGAATTATTTTGAAATTAAAAAGTAAATGTTTAACAATAAAGGTACGTATACGCCGTAGTGTACCTACACATTTCGATGTCTTTTTTTAACTTTCCAGTGAAAGTTATTGTTATTGGTCTGAAGTTAACATTTTGACATTTCTCCACGTTTTTGGGTTACTAGAGTCTGAATCCGCCGATTCGTACAAACAAAAAAGTTGAGATAACAATCAAACATGACATTACTATGATAGAGATTGAGAAAAAAGTGGTTCCGACAATTCTGTCTGTCTGTCTGTCTGTAAAATCATGGTCATTTTTTTAGATAAGGTCTATCTTTCAATGGAAACCATTTTTTTCAAAAACCGTTAGTAACGGTACCTGCCATAAAACTATTTTTTTTAATTCTGATTATCTCCTTCATAAATCAATCAGTTTCAACCATTTTTTTACATGAAAGCTTTTAAGTTGCCGCAATAGTTTTTTGTAAAAAAAAATTCGAAAATTATTTTTTTGGATTTTTAAAAAAATAGTTGAAATTTTTTTTGAAAAATCATTTTTTCAAATACTACTCAATTTTTTTTTTAAATTTAGTTTTTAGATGTTGATTAATAATATCTTAAAAATGGCGTACCAATATTTTCTTATAAAAATCCTTGCAGAATATTATATGGAAAAAATAGTTTTTTTTAAAAAAACGGCTCTAACGATTTTCATTTTTTTTTTTTCCTAAAAATGCATCATTAAAGGGAAAATCAAATTGCATACTTCGTTTTCAGGTTAAATTCATTTAAGAAGCTGTTTTAGTCATTTAAAATCGAATTTTATGCTTTTTTAAATGTTTTTAAAAAGCTGCACTTACAATTTTTTAATTAAAAAGGCTTAGCATAAATAGTAACTTTATCCTTAAGAGCAAGTACGTGCAACCCAGTCGTGCATTTTATTTTACCTATTTTCATCCAACGTTCAATGCTATCGAAAAAAAAGTGTTGTAGGTGTTTGTAGATTATGCGTTTACCTACACAATAAATGCTGAAATGCTTTTTTAATTTTTTTCTAATGCTGCTTTTACAAACGTTTAATTAAAAAGGCTTGGCAATATTTAGTAACTTTATCTATAAGAGCAAGTATGTAAGTGCAATCGAGTCGTGCATTTTATTTGATCTATTTTTGGATAACCACGCGTAAAATAAACAATTTCATCAATCAAAAGTTAAATTAATCCCTGCTAGAGATCTAGTTATTTATTTTTGACTAATGAGCTTGGCATTTTTACAGCCAATGATTCTGGTTTATGGATCGTTCTTTTTTTATAGTTGAAAGTATCTTTACTGGAATTGTATTAATCACTTTATGTATTTCCTAAACCTATTTCTTTTAACCTTTCCCGAAGTCAGTGATCCAAAGTTTAACAGTGCGTTCAATATTGTATAAAATCATTATCATTAATCAAACCAGTATAATGTTAAGTGACTAATACCTACTACACACTTATGAATTCATTTCTATTAAACAGCAAGTTCGTTTGAAATAATATAAGCTTTAAAAAACTAAGCTAATGGATTTGACCGCCTTTAAATAGCATGCGAAATTAATGGAGGTCAAGTCTTTACAAACAAATTAAAAAAAAAAAAAAAATTACTAGAAATGCTAGGTAGGTAGATCTAGATATTAATGATGAACCATTTTAAAGATGAGATCAACATCACTCACCACTTATATAAATATATTTACTAATTTTCCATTAAGATACATACATTTACATACATCACCTTGAAATTTATGTAATACCAAAAGAACATCTATTTATTTCAATAAAGTGCATACACTCACAAAAAAAATGTATGTACCTAAATCTTTTTTCAAATAATTATGCTTTATCACCCTTAATCATTAAAAGTACTTCTTTAGACAATTATCTTGGTACTTACCTGAAATATTTCCCAGGATATGAACATTCAATATATTTTTCCCAGGACCTAGCTCGAAAGCCCTCTCATTACAATAATGATTTACATAAACTCAAGGTATTCACACTTAAACTCAATCCTTGACCTATACGTTTTCTTTCGTAGGTCTACAAATTCTTGTACTTTCCATTAAAGATCCTGGAACCTGAAGTTTGTATAATCTCCTTGCACCATCAAATGTCAAAAGTTTAGGTCACGAATCTTATATATATAGGATATACAGACCTGAGCTCCATTATATTCAAATACTCTGATTTCTTCGCATATAATGATCGCCTAATAGCCCTCTTCGTATGTCCGGTGTCAGTGAATTGATTGCCATAATTTAGATCTCAACCTGCAATCGATTACAAATTATTCGACACGGACTCTTTACATATGGACTGAGGAAAATAAACTCGTACATGAACCTAATTGAAGCTCTCTACTCTTATGCAAAGTATGTGGCTTGATGGTTTCAAGACAAGTCGTCCTTATGGAACTTCCAAGTCTTAAAAGTGAATGCGATTATTTTACAGAGAAGAAAATACATCCACGTGCGAAATGTACGAATGCGATAATTGAACGATTACCGACCGATTTACAAAAGCGATTATCGAAATCGGGGTTAAAGCGCGAACGTGCTGATATTTCTCCAGATTTATCTGAAGAAATATTTTTTTTCTTTTTTTTTAAAATGGTTGTGCTAATGATTGTGGTTAGGAATAAGATTGTTATGATTTAAACTTAATGTAGAAACTATTGATACCATGACTATCTACAAGAATAACAAATTAGCTTATGGATCAACCTTGAATCTAATAAGAGAAATACCGCAAGAAATGGTAAGTATAATTATGTCCTTAGACCAGAGAACGCAGATTCTAGGGTAAAAAATTAGTTGATTTTCGTTTTTCGAAACAAAAGATATTGTCGTACGTAAATTGGGACTTAATTTTCATTAAATTAATAAATTTTTGAATCACATAAACGGAGTCCCAAAAACAATAGCCCAAACTGAAAATAGTCAGTGGCAGGCCCGTAGCCAGGATTTCATTTCGGGGGGAGCTTTCTTCAAATTTTTTCGAGTAATTTATTTTACAAAAAATACAAAACCATACCTGAAAAAATTAATGTTTAAACCCCTTATCGATTCTATAGAGGAAGACCATGCAAAATTCTAGTCAAATGAAGCTTTTTTTTTGTTGTCAGTTTTTAAGTTTTGAACGCGACATTTTCAGAAATCCATAAAAAAAATAAAAGAAAAACGATTTTTCCAGCCTTTTAGTAATTTTGAACTAAGACCCGAGTTTAAAAAAAGGTCTCAGTTTTTCTTAAGAAAAAAAAATAATTATGAAACAATTTGAGTTTAATTTTTTCTTGCTTCAGCCCCTCAATCCCCCCCTGGCTACGTGCCTGGTCAGTAGTGTTGTCGCTTTTTAAGAACAGTGTCAACATTTCTGCTGTTTTCAAAAAGAATTAAGACTTTTGGAAGCTGAGCTCAAATTAAACAAAACTTTTGCAGGTTTTTAGTCAAAGTCAAGTGAAAGTTAATTTATTATAAATTTAAACTTTAAAAACTTTGCAATTTCGAAAGAACCAATTTGATTTGTATTTTTAAAGTCGCAAACTATTTTTAAATTCGTAACTGATTACTCGTATCGAAAAACTCGTCATGACATTTCTTATGAGAAATACTATTATCTACAAAATAAGCATAAAATATTTTTTCAAAACTCCAACTCGACTTTTGATCATTTTTTGAAACCATGGTTTCTATTATATGAACGCAATTAGACAAAAATTGTCAATGCTTTTTCATCAAAAGTTTCATAGGCAAAAAATTATGTAAACATCTTTTTGATTTAATTTACAGTTTTAGAGTTGTATGCGAAAACCCTAATTTTTTGACAACATATTTTGTAATTGAATTGTGAAAATGAAAATATTATACAATTATGACGGCCAGTTCAAAGGCATGCAATCTCAGACAAGAGGTGAGTACCTCTGTGTGGATGGGAAAAATGAACACATTCCACAACGTTTTCCACGCCTAGTTTTCATTTCCGAAGCGGGCAACCACTAGAAAAACGTTCAAGTCAACGAATGGTAAAGCATGGAGTTTGGTCAATTATTTTATTTTTGCTACAAAATCAAACTCAAAAGTTTGATTACGACTTTTCGGACTGAATTAATAAAATTTAAGGAACTGTATGTGTGATGTGGAACTGTTTTATAACTTGATAGTTGTCAAAAAAAAAATTCTTATTTATTTTTCGATTCAAAATGAGTACTAAACATTTTAGATATGAGTATCAAAAATTCACGTGGATAAAAAATTAAAAATGTCTTTTATATTTCCTACGATTTTTCACGTGTAATTTGAAACGTATTTATTTTTCATTTCACGAGAACTGAGTACTAGGCTTAATACGGCTAAACGTGTCGAAGTTGTTGTCCATTTGGGAGTTTTTTGGGCTGAAATATGAAATCCCTTAATTTTTTGAGAGCGGGGATGAAATTCTCTCAATTACGGTCGAAACAGCTCAAATACTCGGGAACACGATAATCTCAAATATCTCTGCCACTTCTTGTTTTACTTGTTAAATAATTAAAATTAAATAAAATTAAATAACTATAATTCATTCTAACTCGATTTTTTTTTGTAAAAAAGGAAAAAAACACCAGATTTTTAAATTTCAACTGATTCATTCTCAAAGCAGCCAATAATTACCTCCAGGCGGAGTTTGTTTCGACTTTGAATCTTTCAACCTTCTCGATTCATACTCAATTCAATATTGATTCCAAAGAACTCCATGTAAAAAAATAATTGATTTATACGTTTGCCAGATTGATACGTGATGCTATACGATACGGTATTGCGGATTGGACGCCAATCATAATCCAGCTCCGACGCCAAACCGAGAGGTTTCTTTTTGGAATGGTTCCACCTCGTCTTTGGAGCACGTACCTATATATACATCGCACACAGGCTTAAGAACAGATGCTTTAATGATAGGTGTGTGAGGAATGAGATGCAAGTATATTTTTCTTGGAATTTAACAATTTTTTTCGTGTTTCACTTTTTGATATGCGATTTTTTTTTGTTCGTTCGTTTTGCTTATTTCGCAAAAGTTATTCCGCATAAGACCCTTAAGGTATGGAATCCATTATTCAGTATGCGGGTCGGGTAACCTAGAATTTGAATTGAAACTTTTTATATATAAAAAAACGTCATAAATCTTTTGAATATTGGTGATTTATTGGTGAAAATGATCAGTCTAATGATTGCAGATGATTTGTGTGCTTCACGACTGCTCTTATTGATGATTAATGATTTCTGTTTCGAAATACAAAGATAGAATACTCAATGCAAAGTGAGGTTCAAGAAATAGCATAGATGATTTATAGATTATTTGGAGCGTACGGTTAAACCGCACTACGGATTAAAAGCTCCGAAGCAATTTTAGCAATGTTCATTATTAAGAAAGAGTCACTACCCGGAAATCTAGTTGCTCGGAATTCGCATAAAATTTCAATTATTGAACCTGTTGGATTATCAATAAATTAACTAAACTAACTTGTCGTTATTAATCCGAACTGCTTCATGTCATGAGTGCAAAAACGAGCGTCATGACGCCCAGAAACAAGCGTCATGATACTCAAAAACCAGTGTCATGGCACTCAAAAAAAAGCTTAATGAGACACAAAAAACGATAGCTATGATACGCTCAAAAACAAGCGTCATGACGCCCAGAAACAAGCGTCACGACGCGACGGTCAAAAACAAGCTTCGTGAGACTCAAAAAACGTAATTACGCTTGGATAGCCCATTGAAAGGGAACATTGATCGACTTCCGTCTCTTAAACGGTGTTTTAAAAAATTTTTTTGACATTGTGTTTTAGAGGTTTTTTCCCACTCTGCGCCACCGGATTTCATACCTAATAGAAATTCTGACACCAGGTGACTTTTACTCTTTTATGAAAAATGTTACTATCATAAAAAAATCAACAATTTCTACAGAAAAAATGCAATAAAATCGTCGTATGATTAAAATATTAAATAACTGAAAAGTCCATTGGAATTAAATTGAAAATCGAGAGCAACTCCCTCTCGATTTTCAATCATCTGTCTTTTTAATTTTAAATTCAAATCAAGTTAAGAACGCCAGCAAGTATGCAATGGTTTTTTTTAGCTGATGTTTATATTATTTGTTTTAGGTTGGGCTTCTCTGTGATTTGCAGAAATTCTCAAACTATATATAAAATGGAATGTGGAAGTAGTTAAAAATAGTTTGAAAATCGAATAATATCATAGACGAAAACCATTTGTACTAACTTGAAATCAAAGATGTCATCACACAGATTTGATAAAATGAAAGGATTTGAGTTTAAAGGCTTTACTACAATGGCCACTTTTTGCAAAAGTGCATGAAACTTTTTTGTTTAAGGGCTTGCCCATACCAAAGTGCGACATGACAGTGCGGATCGAGGACACCAAATTTTTTTTACACAGCATCATATGAGAGTACCCACACCAAATGCGATTAAGCGTAAAACGTTTTTCATATTAAAATCGTGTCACACATGTCGTGACGCACTGTCGCACTTTGGTTTGGGCAAGCCTTAATAGGTCCATTTGTTTGCGGAAAAAAGTACGCCACTTGTTTGAGAATCCAAAATATAAGGTTTTTGACACATTTTTGAAGTTTACTGATGTTACCTTAAAGGCTTTCCCAAACGACGACGACGGTGCGAGACGACAGTGCGACACGACTTTTATGTAAAAAGCGCTTTGCGATTTATCGCATTTAATGTGGGTACTCTCATATGACGCTGTGTAAATAAATGTTTCCGTTGTCGTGCAGCACTGTAGTGTCGCAGTGCGACAGTTTGGTTTGGGAAAGCCTTAAAAAATCAAGAAAAATGAGTTTGAGAATTTTCGCTTGTGCACTTTTTGCAAAAAGTGGAAGTGGTCCAAAAAATGGACCTAGTAAAAAAACAATTATTTTACTTTTGTAGTTTTGTAAAAAATTTGCATTGTAGTTAAAGGCTTAAGAGCTGAACAGAATGCATCGCTCGTAGTTAGTCCTTAAGCCTTCACAAAACGTAGGCACAGGCACTTTTTCAAGAAGAAAAAAGCTGTCGAGAAACCACTGTTTGTCGATAAACGCTGTGAATTGAGTCAAATTTAATTTTTCTTAATGAATTTCATTACGATTCAACATGTTATGCGAGAGTTGCAAATACGTTGGCTAGGCACATCAGGCTGTAAAATTTGCTATAAACTATTAGGGGCATTCATATGCAACCTGGTAAACTCTTGGTAAATGTGGTAAAAGGGTAAATCTGTTAAAAGAAGTGCTATTTTCCATTTAAATTGTTTTCACACTAACCATGTTTGCCGCGTTAACTAGGTTTGCATGAATACTCCTATTGTTTTTTTTTTTTGTAGTGCATCGGTGCACTGTAAACTAACCTTTACACAAAAATATTTAAACATGAAACAGATTAAAGGCAGGCCCAAAGCAAAGTGTGACAGTGCGACAGAATAACGTCAAAATTGATTTAAACAGCGTCATATTATGAGAGTACCCACACCAAATGCGAAAAAGTGCAAAGCGTTTTTCATATAAAAGATCGTGGTGACGCACTGTCGCACTTTGGTTTGGGCAAGCCTTCAAAAGTTCCTGTCGGACTGTCGCACTTTGGAATCTATTTATTTTTAATTTCACGAGAACGAGTAAAATAGGCTTATAACAAAAACAACACAATTTTCAGTATTTTGTGTTTTTTTTTTTTAGAAACAAAATCCAATCCAAATAGGGGGGTTCACATTGACTAACTTATTGGACGACCATGATAAACAGAAAACAAGGTATGCTTGTTATGAACGTCACGTCGCCATTTTGGAAAACTGATGACGTAGTAGTCATCTCCGATGCTGACAATCGAGTTTTTATCAGTTTCATTGTTGTTGTTTTCAATACAAAAAAAAGTTTTGTGCAAAGCCATAACTGACGTTCGGACGAACTGCCGATGAGAAAGATGACTATGACGTCACAGAAAACCTGCCAAAAATTTAATGAGCATACCTTGTTTTCTGTTTATCATGTTGGACGACGAGCTGTCAAAATTGAAAAATGAAAGTCAGTCGTATGGTTTTCAAACGATTTTGATATTTGCCCAGGGAAAAAGTAAGTTAGTAAATTAGTTTGATTCGACTCGATCCTACTCGCTCAGTGGAGTCGAGTTCAAATCTTGCTGTCTCTTTCTTCAAAATCCAACTCGACCATTCAATTTTGCATGAAATCGGGGTAAATGTTAACCCACCTTTAATCAGATCTGGGGGAAAATAGAACACTGCTATTGCCACCAAGTTTCTTGTGATATTTCCGAAACATGAACACATCCAATTCTTACATTTCCCATTCCTGACATTTGTCTGACAGTTTGTTTTCATTTGCACTTTTTTTTATAGTTTGCATTTTGCATTCGCCGTACTACCGACTCAGCCGAGTACATAAGAATATTTCTTGTTTTTTTTTTTTTGCAAATAAAAGTATAAATCCTCTTAATAATTTGTGCATTACAAAAAGAAACACTAAACTAAACATAAATATTAATTAAAATTCTTGGTGCTAAAGTTTAATTTATAACTTTCATTCAGTTGTTTTGTGGAATAGAAATAGGTCAGTGAATAAAAAAAAATATTTACATACTTTTGGTTTGGTTTCTATTTCTATAGATAGAAGAAACAAAGAAAATGCATTACAAGATACGAAAAATTATTTAAAATTTTATTCTTAAACATGATTATGATAAGCTTTTGTTTGTTATTTTATTTTGTGGGTGAATTTTTATACAAACATCTCTATATTGTACTTCAATAGATACTTTGGAAATACTAATTAGCAAAATAGGTGTAACTACCGATTCCATTATTAACAAAATCATATTAGTTTTGGTTTCATTGCATGTAATGCCCAATACATATCGTAGCTTGCCCATCTTAATGAAAATTAATTGAAAGAAATCGTACCAAATTATCAATATACCTATTAGTCACGATAATAATAATTGTTATCGATGGCATTGGATCTCTTTGTGGCATATTATAACATATTCCCCAGCTGGGATCTTGGTCTTATCAGTTAAATGGCAACAATTAGTCATAGGCTCATTAAAAATTTGTTTAATTTCGTTGTCGGTATTATTGTGCTTACAAGAGTACTTATCATAATCGATATTGTATAAAATTGGGAGCAATTTCACTAGGTAGGTAGTTGTTACCCCTTCATAAAGTGATTAACATCCGAGGAAAGTGTTAAGTGACCATATTTCAAGTGCGAATTAAGAAGAGGAACCTTCAAATTAGCTTAGAAAAGTATTTCTTACAAGTTTCAGTAAAATCGCATAGATTTGGACACCACAAGATCGTCTGTCAGACTCATCTAAATTCTCAATACCTATGCCTCCTTTCATATTATGTCTCTGACCGATCTAATAGATACACTTACTTGCATTGGGGCATTTGTTTCTGTGTCTGAAAAGAGAATTCTTGTATAAAAGAATCTTGACTTCATGACTAATAGAAGCTCATCGATGAAAATTCAATGTCATTGTCCACCTAAGGGGAGATCACATAATACGGCGGCGATCATGCTTTTGTAGTTGGTTTAATTCAAAAGGTCTCCATTCTTCAAAATCGGGTAATAAATGTTGAGGCTCAGTTCCATTTCTTCGATTATAAATACATTCCAGATGATTTGGTATTTTATCCCAAGCAAATCTTCGCCTACTGGTTGTTGTTTAATTTGGTCAGCTTTGTTAGAGTAACGATAAGATAGCACTACCTTAGATTAGGTTAGGTAAATGGGCTGACAGTTGATCTTGCTACCGTCACACTTAGATCAGTAAAGTGTTGATAAGTTTTTGTAGTCTAGAGTCTGAACAGTCTGAGGGTACTTCTGAGTCATTGAATAGATACACGAAATCACATGGTTGCGGAAAGATTAACGCATCCGTTTCTCTTGAGGGCGTGATTCTTTCATTAACCCCCGCTTCTTCCCTCTACCAGGCCCGTTAGAGCGTGTGGCTCCTTTCAATATCTGGTTTTTGCGGTAGATGGTTTCCTCAACACGATCTTCCCTATCTCAATGAGTGGTGGCTCAATCAACTCACTGACGGTGTGTCTATCGTAGGAGTGGCAATTGCTGGTGTGTAGTTGAGGTACCCATTTTTAGTTAGTTCCTGCTTCTAAAAGAAGCACGTACGTTGCTTCATTTTTCTCTGCCCGTTATATTGTTGTCGTCGTAGATCTGTTGACACATTATCACCGGGTTGAGGAACGGATAGTCTTTAAAGGGCACGATCCTTTCCTCTTACCCACACTAAAAAAAAACCCAGTTAAAAAAAAAAACCTTAACCAACCCCGCGGTAGCGTGTGGCTCCTTGCAATGTCTGGCAGAGGGGTTTTATAGTTTAGTTCTTGATGTGTGTGTGTGCTTTGTTTTTCCAAGTCTGCTGAATCAGGTAATAAGGCTGTTCCACTTTTTCAAGAGGATCTTACCAATCAACCCAAGAAAAGCCATAGCTTTTCCATGTGTTTCGCTTTCGTGCCTTCCATCGTTGTCCTTCTATACTAATCTTCTGTACTTCGTGGTTGGCGTGTTGATAGGTATCAGATATTATGAAGCCATTTCCTAGCGTTGACACATTTTAACAGATTTTTGCTTGGAATCTCAGAGAGATCCTCCAGGTCGGTGAATAAGTGTCTTCCGAGAAGCCTGGTTTTCAGATGACACAGCGCAGGGCAGTGATAAAGGCAATGCGGAGTATTCTCATGCATCCCCTGTCCACAATTTCCTCTGCATAAGTCATCCATTCTGAGTTTCATCTTTTTCGTGTGCTTGTAACTCGTAGTGATACTCAAGAAGAGAGAGAGAGAGAGAGAGACTTTACTCAGATGAATGATATTGTCGTCTTTTGTTTGTTGAAGCTTAGTCAACATCCTGATCGGACCCTATCAGAGTGGTTTCAAGCAAGGAAAATTAGCCAACGATCATCAGTTTTCGTCTCCCAAGACCCATATTATGTGGCTCTATCTCATTATAAGCGCCATCTTAAGTTAGTAATTAAGCAGGACTCACACCGCTAGGAACTTCCATTATATTACTTGTACTCAGCTTCGGACGTAAAGTCAAGTACAGTGGTTTTTTTTCTTATTTGCGTTTATCTGGCAGAAAATGTTTCTCCCATTTCCATATTAGACATACCCCATCCATTACTAGCAAATTTTCCTAATATCTCTTGCATTTTTAGGGTCGTCGGCGTAACAATTTAAGTACTTGCAGTATTTTTAAATAATATGTCATATTGTATGGACCATACATTTTTGTTTACAGACATGCATCGATGTTAGAAGATCAGAGAGTAATTATTGGAAACAATCTATATTATGCCCCGTGAAAATGCAGATGACATTCGAATAGCAGCCGAAGCAATCTACAGCAACTCCCGCCCAATGAATCATCGTGGACCTTACCAACCACAATTCGACTACAGTAAGTTATGACTATCTTAAGAAATAAGCTTTGTTATTAATATTTTATAATTTTTTTTGTTGTTTTAAGATCGTGCCCATGCTGTTAACCTCATCTCGGAAGATTTCCTTGGTGGTTATATGCAAGATGGACGTATGTCGGTTGTTCGAAGATTCTTTTGTTTGTTTGTAACATTCGATTTGTTTTTTGTGTCATTCCTGTGGATAATATGTATTATGGTAAGTAAAATGATTAAAATCGAGTAAAATTGATGAATCAGTTGTTAGAGGTTCTTCTTTTAGCTCCATGGTGGAACAATAATTGATGCCCTCCAGAAGCAGGTAGTGCACTACACAATCTACACATCGCTGTTTGATGTTGTGGGAACGGCTATTTGTCGATTTGTTGTCCTGGTTTTGTTCTATGGGCTTTTTTACATGAATCATTGGTCGATAATTGCTGTAAGATTATATAAATTAGTTTTATTCAAAGATTTTTCATTAAAATGCTATAATTTTGATTCACAGTTATCAACGACAGCTTCGTGCATGTTTCTCATTTCTAAAGTTTTCTTTTTTGACGTAAGTTCTTTTTGTTTTTTAATAAATATTCATTATTTAATGAATTTTGTTTGCAGTGGGTACATTCACCAGAACCAGTATTTGGAGTTGTTCTTGTATTGACATCTTTTGTACTGTCTTGGGGTGAAGCGTGGTTCTTTGATGGCAGAGTTATACCTCAGGAGCGACATGCAAGGAGTTATCTTGCAGGTTTAATAGATACATCCATATTATGTTCAAAGCTCTTTAATAATTAAATGAAATGTTTTATTTAGCTTTGGCATCAAATGATCGTTCACCGCTAATGGCTCCATTTTTGGCTTCCGAAGGAGAACGACCACCGCCAGAAAGTGTGTTCTATTCACCATACGATACCAGACAAAATAGTGATGATGAGGAAGAACAGGTATGGTAATATGAATTAAATATCATTCAAATTCATGACATACAAAATACTTGCCTCTTTATTTAAATTATGAAACTGGTTTATAAATTATGCAATAACTGTCTATGTCTACAGTCAAAATTTGCTTAAATTGAAAGCAGTTGATAAAATGCTGACTCAGTGCAAATTTGCATTTGCCATTAAATAACCGTACCCGTTTATTCTGAATTTCTTCTTCAAAGATCGAATAAAAAATAATTCGAATTAGTTCCTCAATAGGGGAGTTAAGTTGATACAAAAAAAAAAGTTGAAGTCCTTAAATAATCTCTAATTAACTGTGTTTAAAAAAGATTTATGATATCTTGATATTATAATGTCAAGTCCTAATCATGTAAAATAGAACATCTTTTTAATTCTTCATTCGACTCTAAACAGTTAGCTTTTAAATAGTTTTTTCAAGTGTATTGCGTAAATAATAGAAAGGGTTCTATTCCAATGGTTCTACGTAGACCTTAGTGCGGCGCGAAGTAAACGAATAAACTCTGCACTGACAGCTAGCAAAAATTAAACTTTTCTTATTATAACCTTATAAAATCTAAACGAATGTGTTTAAACAACTTTTACGAATCAGAAAGCAGAAACAATAAACCGTTATAAATTTAAATTTGTACGACCCTAATTTCGTCCCCTTAAGTAGATGAAACTGAACGGTCTTTCATTCCATGCATGTGGACTACAACCTACAAACCACCTTATGTAGAATTAACACATATTCGATGTCGCCGAAAACGCAGCAAAATGCTTGGTTATCTTCAGTAGATGCAAAAAAATTGTCTCTCCCTCTTATCTAAATTTTATTATTAGAGCGTATATTCGCCGAAAGCTGAAGTACAAATTTCCACATCTTGAGAGCTTATCATTTAACCTACTTGAGTTTCTTAAATAAAATAGAAAGTCAAACTTTAAAAATAATAAGTGATAGGTCCATAACAGAAACAGCCACGTATATTGTTTCATGTCTCTCTTAGTAGCAATACACGAAGTTGAAATGAATTACTCGCCTTTGTTTTTACTTCCTTTAATTTCAAGAACTTAAAAACCAATGTATTCCGGTACCTCCTTTCCAATTCCTCCCTTTTCACCTCACAGTTGTACTGACTACTGAGTATTATATATTAAAGGTAACTTAGCCATTTTAGTATGATGGAATATTAAACAAATAAATTAATTGGATCCAACACGGCGAGTTGAATGGAATCTGATTGAATCCTATCTTTGAATCTGAGAGAATGCCACAGTTCCCAAAATTCGTTTTTTTATGTTTCCACTGTGTTGACTCTGTGTTTTCAGAATCCACCCAGTGACAGAATATGTTTATAATTTAATGGTACAAATTTCAAAAGGGGCTAAAAGGAGAAGAAATGCTGACAAAGAGGGGTTCCAAAAATTATAGATTTGTTTGATTTATAGTTTTGCAAAAATTGATAAATATTTTTACTTTTTTGAAATAGAAAAGCATTTTAAGTTTTTAAATTTTGTATATTTGTGCTGTTACATGGCAAATTGAATCTGCATTGAATGCTAATTGAATCTGGATTAAAATTTATATAAATCTAGACTAAACAAAATACAATACCAATGCGATTCGATCTTTGAATCATCATTGTTTTCTTCAAATAAATTTGAATTAAATATTTTCATGTGTTTTTGGACTTGTCCAATTTTGCCCGTTTTTTTTTCACTTTTTCTTAAAAGGCTGAACAGTAAGTACGTTGGTATTGAAAATAAAAATATAGTGTTGAAACAACTATAAATGCTACTTTAACGCAATACACTCTGTTTCAAACATATTCCTAGGAAAGCTTAATGATTGAAAAAAAATACATAAAAGTACGTATACGCCATAGTGTACATTTTTTAACGTGATCAATAATAATAATAAGATCAATATCATCGATCGCAATATAATGCTACCACAATCTTCGGCAAAACAATGTGGCTTCATGCAACTGATGGATGCGGTGGCGATCTTAGGCTTAAGGATGGTGGGTAATTTATTAATGGAATTATTAAATGAACATTTTAAGTCGAAAATATATTCTGTATATCCAACAAAATAGAAAATAAAGAAGCACAAGGCTGTATTTAGGATATGATCTTCATAATACCTATACCTTCTGGTTCTTGCCGGACGAGTCTAAATTTCCATTCAAAAGAATTAAAAAACACAGTATGGCTTTCAAATGTTTTTACACACACAAAAATTTCAATTGAATGTTTATTTTGTGTACTTATCTACATAAACATATGTACAAATCAACTGAACACAAAGTTTCAGTCTTGCTGCTAATGTTGAGCCAAAGTGGCTGGTTCTTAGACTATTTCAGTCATGCTTTCTTCGTGCTGTGTTATACTAATAGCAAAATTCTGGGAATAGAGTGATAACCAAAATTAATCGGATCATTAAGATTAAGGTATCTAAACTTAGGAAAAATTAAAAAGCATCGTATTGATTGATTTGTTAAATGTTAAAAATGTTAATTTACTTGAGTTTTTCTATCTTATGTGAGGAGCTTAGGAACAAAAAGTGACATTTACACTTTTTGTGTTTTTAAATCTTTTTTTGGAATTTGGTTCTCTGCCATGAATTCATGAATGTTTAGTTAAAAAAAAAATACAAAAATTCAGTAAAATTTCAATCTAAAAAAAGGTGACATTTTTCATTAAAATAATTTAATGAGAAATAAGTACTAAGTTAAAAAGTGATTTATTTTCTACTTATAGAGTCTTACCTCTTTCATGCCTTATCAAATCGGATATTTTGACCAGTGCCGTACTAGACCAGAGTACTCTCCTTTGCAAAACAGTATTTTAACAAAAGCCCAGGGACCAAATAATTATACGTAAACATATTTGCAGATTTGTCTCCCTACATTTTTGTACAGATTATGCATAGACAACAATCGTCAACACGTTTATGTTTCTCATTTTCGTTTACGGCGATTCCTGAATAAACAGTATGCGGTATTCTTTTCCATACCAATTCAATATTTTCTTAGGAAATGAGCTCCCAACCGAAATATTGGCGCAGTTTTGTTCCCTTTTCGCTAAAATATCTTCTCTCTTCTGTTAAGAATGTAGAAAAAGCAAAAAAAGTACAAGAAACAAAGAAATTTTTTATTGAAAGCCATTCTCGTTAAATATTTCCGCAACAGTTTCTATTCATAGTATTTAGTTATTAATAAAAAAATTTAAAAATATTGTTTCAAGTGTTTTCTAAGCTATAATATTCAAATAGCAAATATTCCCACTGTAGGTTTTCACTCTAGTTATGGAACAAGTCGATCTTTGTTTGACTTTCAAAAAGTGACATTTTCTTTGTGTTGAATCAAAAGGTGACATTTACAAAATACTATTATATTCAATATAAACGCTATTTCAAAACATATTGAAAAACTAATAGATGCTGCTGAAATGCCCCATATGACGAAAACAAAAATTTGAAAAATTACCTAGACATGCCTGAATTTCTTTTTTCTCAATTTCTGAGAAAAATAAAAAATTGTAAATGTCACCTTTTGTTCCTAAGCTCCTCATGTGAATTGGAATAATCGCTTTTTTTTAACCCTTCAAAAACATAGGAGGTTGAAAAATAAAATTTGACATCAATAAATAGCAAAATTATTCTTGGCCTCGGAACGTCCACACTCAATACAAATTTGCCCATTCTCCTTAGTTTGCTAAGCACTTGATTTGTCTTTGTCTTGAGAATAAAATATAAAAGTGAGTAATTACAGAGCTCAAAGAAAAAACGACACAAACACGCATGTAGCATAATGCAAAATTATATCTAAGAATTGATGAAAATACAAACTTTTTGAAGTTTAAACCTTTTTAGACTCGAGCTCACCTTATATTTTATTACTTTGCAGACATAAATTTAATTTTGTTCATGTAGCGTCACTTTTTAATGTCTAAAATGTACATAGGCCCTTGAATTATTTTTTTATCTGTAGTAATAGTAATAGAAATGCCTGCCACTTTAACAGTTGGGTAAAGTGTTAAAGTTTCAGTAAAAAAGAGGTCATATGTCTAACATGTACACCTGAAACTTGTCTAAAACGTTAGTTGACATTGCCTTGAGGATAAAAACTATACCTGTCACCTGTACAGTTAGGTTAGGTTAGGTTAGGTTAAAGTGGCTGTCATTAGAGCTATCTGACACACTTAGACCAATAGAGGTCCATTGTGATACCACGAACTATAGTGAACAAAAAGTTCCCTACTAGTGAAAAATATTTAGAGCTTCTAATGAAGCGAGTGAGACTACTAATGTCTGTGTTTGAGAGATCGCTAGGTTCATTATAGAAGTAGTCTCCTAAATGAAGTTTGCGTCTATAGGAGAGAGCAGGGCATGTACAGAGAAGATGTGAAATTGTTTCTTCCTCTTCTTCGTCTAAACAGCTCCTGCAGATATCATTTGATAGTACACCGAGTCGTGCTGCGTGTCTACCAATAAGACAGTGTCCCGTTATGACACCTATTACAGAGCTGATTTGAGATCTGCTGAGGGACAGGAGGCAATTTGACCGTTTCAAATCTAGTTTGGGCCAGATTCGTTTGGTCGCTGTACTTGTGGTAGTATTAAGCCAACCTGTACAGTGAAGCGAAGTAAAAAAAAAAGCGAAGTTGCAAAAAAAACGCAGCAGCAAATTTTTGGTTTAAGTGATACTATTAGATGATTGGTATTTTTTGAAAGGTCTTTTGATAGTATGTATGAGATGTCGAGTTCTTGCAGTCCGTACATTCTGTAGGGGAGCGTTTAGAAGTTAATGTGCAATAACATTGCAGGTTTTAAAATAATTAAGACACCAACAAAAATTATTGCCACTAAGATAGTTCTTCGTAGCATGTTACCAAAAAATTAGTTTAAAGTTATTTTACATATTTCGTAATTTCGTAAGATGCACTTTAAATTCATACTTCGAGTGCATATTTCAGACACATGGAAAAGAGACAACCGCCTTGAAACAATTTTTTTGGTAACATACAAGGGAGATCTATCTTGGTGGCACCAATTTTTGTTGGTATCCTAATTATTTTATAAATGTTTACAAAAATACAACTTTAAACTTAACTGGTAAATTAATTTCCCATGGGTACGCCTGCAGGCATCGATTTTAATTTATTTTTCTATCGTAAATACATCACGAAAAAAAGTAATATATCCACACACATATTTTTCAAAAATTAATGACACTGGCTGCCAGGCTATGAGTATTTTGATTGATTTTATTGTTCTTTTGCGAATTTTGTCCAAAATGATGTAGCCTATCTAGACAGTTTATAAAACAAGCTGCAATTTTTATTATAAAAAAAAAAAAACAAAACAAATAGCTTATATTACATTTCTCCTTGCCTTAAAGGTGATCTTGGAAAGGAAGAAATAATTAGAATCGGACCTTTTGGTGATACCGAACGTCACCAACACAAGTCTTTTTTTTTTTTTTTGAATAAAGATTCGTAACATATTGAATTCGACTTGCCTTCAACTGTTTGGCTAACCATTCTTTTTTAAATAGATTTTGCAAAAAGTCTCTACCCCTTTTTGTGTATTAATACTTTTGGTTTGATAAGGCATATCTATTCTTTTTTTTGTTTTGTTTAATGATTACGTACAATCGCTGTGCAGAAAAAATAAAACAAAAGATTTCCAGATTTAAATTGAATTTGTCCCCTCAGCTCGTATATATTTTATTCATTTTATCAAATTCATTTATACAATTCAGTTAAAATTCGAATTGCAAATGAATACCTTTTAGTTTGTGGTTTGTTCGATTGCAAAGAAAAGATAGAATTTAAAGAAGTTCTCTCTCCAGAAATCTTACAGTATCATCCAATAAGTCATCATGTCCGAAGTAGAATTACGATCCATTTAAAAGAAAGAGACAAAACAAACTTTCAAATTCTTTTTCTCAATTTTCAGGATGAAGACTACAGACAACAAGGTTTGGATTGTGTTCGCAAATGCTATCAACTTCTCAAAGCAAGTGATTGGAAGGTCGAAAAAGTAACACAAAAAAATGATACCATTCAGAGTATCAATAGAGAGAAACTAGGCAAAATATACAGATTAACTGTGAGTTTTTTTTTTTTTTTGTTCAAAGTTTAAAAGATAAAGTTATTTATTGATTTTGTTGCAGGGTCGCATTAAATATCCAGCTAAGGCACTGCTAGAGGAGCTTTTCTATAGAATCGAAGATGTTCCCAAATGGAATCCAACACTGCTAGAATCGAAAATTCTTCGTGTAAGTCCAACTTATTGATAAACAAATTATTCTCATTTATATTTCTGTGTTTATGCAGAAAGTGAACACTTATACGGACATCAGTTATAATGCTACCACCAGCGGAGGTGGTGGGATAGTAAAAAGTCGAGACTTTGTCAACTTACGCTGCTGGCGGCTGTGTTGTGATGGCAGAGTTATTCAAGACAGTGACAGTGAAGAATATAAAAACAATGAAGACGACGACGATGATGAGAATATTTTAAATCGATCTTGTGAGGGTAGCGTTTCAACAATCTCAGGGGACAATGACTATGTGCCATCAGGTGGTATGGGAAGCTCAAATGTGCGAGCTTCTAAAAGTTCGGTGAAACTAGGAGAAAATATATCTCCTCCTAACACTGCAGGAATTTATCGAACTCTAAGTCAGAGTCTAGGTGCAAAAGGTTTTCAGGGACACTTAGACTTTCCTGATCCCCCGCCACTGGAAGAGGACTTCCATGATGCTGAAGAAACTCCTGTGTCTGAAGTGAAAAAACAGACTGAGCCGGCAAAGGAGAAAGACAGGATTTATGTGAGTGCTGCCATAAGCATTGAATATCCTGGGATGCCTCCAATTCCTAAATATACAAGGTAATAGTTTTAGTACTAACACATACACACAATACCTACTTATTTGTTTTTTTTTTATTGCAGAGGTGAAAATCTTGTATCCTGTTGGGCTATGCGTGAAGTGGAGGGTAAGCCTGATGTATGCATATTCGAATGGCTCCTCTGTCTAGATCTTAAAGGCTACATGCCACGATATGTCTTGGACAATGTAAGTTCTTAAGAATACTCTATCCTTTATTAAGAATAAACCTATTTGAATCCACTTTCTCAGACATACACAACATTCATGACAGACTATATGCTGTATTTACGCAAATACGTTTGTGAACTTCGTGAGAAACGAAAGAGAAGTGCCTCCCATCGATACTCAGCTGTAGAAGACGATTAAAGTTTCAAATACAATTATAATACAATTTTAAACGAACTATTTAAAACTGATACGGGCAGTATCTATTCGTGTTCATGTGCATATTACATACATTCAATTTAAAGTTAGATATTAGTCTGTTTTTTTTATATAAAATATTTATCCATTTTCTATGTGAAATATGAAATGTGTGTGTGCTCGCAGTAGTTTGTGATTCTGATTAAAAATAGAAACCAATAAAATTGGGAAACAAAAGTCGTAATTCAAATTATAAATAATAACATGAACTAGCATCACAACTAAGAACAAGTATTCTTTTGTATACTTTATTTTTTTTTTATTATTTAATCAGAGGTTAATACATAATTTTAAAAAATCAATTTTTTTATAAATAAACAATGTTTTTACACTTGCATACGTATTAGGTATTTAATTTTTGACAGAATTGTCAGAAAGCAATACAAATTTTGTAAAAATGTAGCTAGTCTTTGAATAGCCATTAAAAGTTACATGCCTGACGTGACTCCGGATGTGGTCAGACAACTAAAGCCAGGACATAGTTTTACAGATTGCGCCTTCAAATGTAAACTGTGATGTGTCGCCAGCTCTACAATAACATAAGTAATTAAGAGAATTGGGAGTTCGGAAGAAACTAAAACAACATGACAAACTAAGATTGGAGAGTTGCAATCATCAGGTGTCAACTTATTATAGATGACTGTATAAATTAAAGGATAACTATTAAAAGGCACTAAATCGATGTTAAGTCTTGAGACTGAATACTTTTATCAAGTGTTAATCAACATCCAGTAGCTTGAGCTAGTTATCGCTAGTAGTATGGTAGTACCTACCATCTGAACGAACCATAAAGGGGCCTACTTTGCACCCACTAAAAAGACATTCATCTCAAATTGTATTCTATCAATGTAAAAATCAGCATCTGTTTTTTTCATCATCTGGTTTAACCCTGCAACTTCGGATTCCGTTTAGAAAATCTTATTATGAACAAAATAGACTTTGAGGAAAAGATTGGAGAATTCATATCGACACCCATCTCTTAGTTATCGACTTCATGACAGTGTCAACAGAGTGCCATACCTCATTTCTCATTATGTTTTAACCAATCAGTCAAAAGCGAAAACTATGAATCATTCCATAAACGAAAATGAGATGAAGTATAAACGTTTATAAACTAGAGTGAATTCCCTACACGGTTTTGGTCAGGACGTGGCCATTAATTCTTTTTCTTGAACTTATTGAATTCATCTTTCTGAGCACATCACACGTAATCACTTTTGGACTTAAAAAACAATTAAGAAACAAAGTCTGTGATCATCTGGGTTTTAATGTATTAGAATGGAACCTCACATGCCCATGAAATCACTCTTGGTGTAGGTACTCGAGAGAACAATTTTTCGTAAGTTTAAAGTTTGTTTATCGATTAAAAAAATAAAGCAGCTAAACTTTACCCGCTGTACTACAGAAACATAAGGATGTTCCAGTTTATAAAGAATTTGACACCATGCACAGGAACACTTGATTCTCAATGGATTCAACATGTTGAAAGAGATCCCGTGGAATAAAAACACGAAGATAAAGATTCCGAGCTATATTGAAGATCCACTGACAGTTTCCGCATAAGTAAGTAAACAATTTCGTTTTTAGCCAAATTTTTGGCCGTGTACAGATGGAGGTAAAAACTTTTCTTCACCGTTAATTGTATTTACTTCCTGTATCAACCAATTTGAAATCACTTTTAAGGCTTTTGAAAAATAAAATTAATTTAATTAATCAAAATCTAGATTGCCAAAACGAACATGTTTTTTCTGAATTTGTTAATTTTTTTCTTCTTTGTGTCACTCCAATCACCAACACTTGCATTTCTGAAAAACCTATTTCATTTTCAGTAGGAAAGTATTCAACAATTTGAATAACAAGCTGGATAAAATTATAAAATGTCTGTAATTTTGTCAGCTATAGCTTTGAGTTTATATAAAAATACATTATATCAAAAAATGGGGAAAATATTTCATACAAAAAAAAAATTCGCTTAATAGTAGTCTTGATTTGACCACAGAAACTACTACTCAAAGTGGAAAGGGGAGCTTCTATTGATTTTGGATGTTCAATTGTGCATAGTTGATGTAGGAAATGTTCAAATTCAATTGTAGTTTGATGAGAAAGAGACCTCTGAAATTTTTAATTTATTGATTTCAAGTTTCAACTCAAGAAAATAGACAAATTCAAGTTAGTTTTTTTTTTGTAATTTTTATTATTACCAATTTTATCAAACGCTTAACAATTTTAAAGCTCACACATATATTTAATTATTCAAATGCATACAATATAATAGTGGACCCTATAGTATATATTTCTTATTATCTAGCTGCTTTACTTGTTTTCCTGGGGAAACCATGACTGGCAAGCTTCTAGAGCAATTTCACACATGGCTGTGATGGCTTTTCCGTTGTCATATTCTGTATAAGAAAGAATGTTAAATATTTGTTTTAAAAATGTCATAAATAGTATTTTCTTTTTTTTTTGTTTTTAACTTACCAATGCTGTTACGTTTTCCGAAAATGCTTCCATTGAATGGAGGCTTCCTGTAGGCAGCTTCAGTTGATTCAACTAAAATAGCTGCAATCAAGAAAGCAACAAGGAGGAATGAGATAACTCGGATGGCTGCCATTTTAAGATTGAATGTAGTTTTTTGTTTGTTTTGTGATTGAAAAGACCAAAGAACTGCTGATGCAAGTTGATTGAAGACGATGCAAGAACTGATACTGAACTTGGAGTTTACCAGGCTTTTTATAGTCGAAATTTCTCAAAGAAATATGGTGGTCCCTGAAGTGGGATATCTAAGATTGCTTTCCAATTATCTTTGCTAATTTTTTCTTGGAACGAAAATAAATTGATAACTAATTGGAAATCTTGTATGAAAGGATTAATTTACGAGTAAAAGAAGGGTGAGTTTATATAATTGTGTTTGGTTTGTTGCTTCAAAGATATCAAATTCTAAACACCCTTAAACTCGAGTGGAAAGGTAGTTCGGATATCAGAATAAGGCTAGTAGTAAATGTAAAGGCAGTTTATGATAAATAATGTCTAGATCTCTTTTATTTGAAAGTATATTTGCTTTTAGCAAAACTTTTTAGATTTTATTTTAATTTACAATACCATACAATTCATACACATAAACAAACCAAATTTCCAGAGAATAAAATTAAACTTTTGTTTGCCAATCTAGAACCTTAGTGAACTCCTTCTCACCAAATGCAATCATCCTTGACTGTTCCATACACAAATTCTGACGCTTTAAGTTATCAATTAGAAATAATTGCTTCTTGTAGGCGTTCAGCAAATCGGCACGTTGCTTTTTCAATCCTTTCATTTGTTTCTCTCGAACATCATTTTCATTTCGAACAGATTCCCTAATCTCCTTTTCTGAGTTTTTCATTTGATTCAGAATATTTCGGGTATTCTCAAGCTCCTCATTGGTTCGATACAAACGTTTTTCTAAGTTAGCATTAGTTTGAGTCAGAACTTTTAATTCGCGTTTTGTAGTCTCGAGTTCTTTTCGAGTAGTATTGTGTTCGGTGTCTTTTTCCTTCAAACGTCGAAGTGCTTCCTCCAATTGTCCTTCCATTTTGGTCATTTGATCTGATAATGCATTGTTTCTAGTGTAAGCTAGATCACGTTGAGTTTCAACTTTCTTTTGCCGTTCGACACTCTTCTCAGCTAATTCCTTCTGATCGGACATTTCTTGCGTTAGTTTCTCGTGTTCTGTTTGTAGAATGACAATTCTAGATTTCAAATATCTGCAACAGTGAAAGATCTTAGAAATGGACTTTAACTTTTAGAAAAAATAATTACTTACTTGACAAGACCCTCTGAACTAAGATTAACTTTTGGTCGGACTGTTGAAAGAGCTGCACTCATATCAGAAGTGCACGATGTGGCCAGACTGCGAATTGATTCGTTTTCGTCTCTAACAAGGATTTCCAGTGATGGACTTTGAATAAACGAACTATTCTTGTATCGCAAAACCACATTTGAAGGATTTTTGACCGTGGTGCTTCGAGTGAGAGGAAGAGTTCTTACAGAATTTCTTGGACTAGCCATAGTATTGCGTTCAAAAATATGTTTCTTCTCTTCGACAATACCTTGAAGTGGTCGTTCCTTTGGAACAACTTTTTTCCGAGTACCATTTGAAGAAACATTTTCCTTAGTGTTGGAGGACTTTTCTTTGAATCCATTCAAAGCAATTTCATCGGTCTTTCCGTTCTGTCGAACGACAGTAATTGGTCCCTTTTTTGTGTAAGTTGCATACTTGGAATCAATTTTTGTCGGTTGTGGTTTTTCAAAAGCCATTTTGGTCATCTTGTCCAAGTGCTCGTTGATTTTAATAAATTCTTGTTCGCGCGTTAGAAATGCAGTCATTAGAATGTCTTTTCTTTCAATGTTTAAATTTAACAAAAAAAAAAATCTACATAAATTGGAATTTTAATATTTTAAATACAAAAAACAAAAAAGAATTGATTTTGATGTTTTCGTCGTGAAGTTATAGAAGTAATTGAGAATGTTTGAATATGTTACTAGGATAACCGGAAGGGACTTTAAAGGAGTTATTTATCATATATCATGGTTGTCAGGAGGTATTTGGTGGGTGGTAGTAAAAAAAAAAAAATAAACTAGCAAATCGATTAAGTTTGGTAGACTGAGAAAATGTCCTAGTAACTATGAAGCGTGGGTGTTAAACTTTTTTAGGAACTGCGCCAAAAAAGTTATTCAAAGACACAAAGGAATTACTGTTATATGTATTTCCTGGGAGTTGTTATTGATAGTAGACACATTATGTATAGTTGCAGTCAAGCTTTTCAAATATTTATGTAAAGAAGTAACCTAAAGGAATCTGAAAATTCTCTTTTTATGAGACAAGGGCGTGAACTGTAAAAAAAGCATGACACATAGTTAGAAGTTTTTTTTTACTGCATACATATTTATGTAATATATTGTATATTAATTTGATTTATTAGCTTAAAGTATATATATTTTATTAAATATTGTCAATTGGTGACCATTAGATTAATTATATACTTCTACTTCGTGAATCGTCAGGGGAATTTTGTTATTTATTTTTTTATCTCGGAATTTTTTCAAGCGATCGTAAATCTTCCGTGGAATAATATTCCAAGGAACAAAAAAATTATGAAATGACAAAAACATTTCCCTGGAAATTATGTTTCCCATAACAATAAATTCCGAGGGAAACATTCCCTCGGTACGTTTCCATTTTTTACGAGGGAAACATTCCCAGGAAATTTTTTATTCACTATAGTCCCCATTATTTACCACATAAAATTTTGAAAAAAACAATCACGAAAAACTTATTTAGAGAATTAAGTTACCTATTAGTTAATCATCCAAGACAAAATCAGAAATTAAAAAAACTAACATTTTTTTCCAGAAGTGGTAGCCATTTTTAAGAATATTTTTTTCAAAAACCGTTATATAGCAAGAACCGTTGTCTTTGCATAAACCCGTCTTCACCAGTCTCAAAAAACGCTAAATACCAAGTTAAAAGTTAATCGATCGATCCGTTTAGTTAAGGCTGTGTGTATGCATTCTCATGCAGGCCGAAAGACGGTATAGTCGGACCCACCTTTTTCACGATATCTATTTTATTGTAAAGTGATTTTTGATTGTTATCTTTATTTTATTTTTTATGAATGCATAATTTTATATAAGTACCTACAAGTAAAAATTGGCACTGCTTACGCATTTTTTTAAATGTGTATAATTATTTATGTATTTTCATTTTTATCAATTTATGAACAATTCAATTCCAATGAATTTGATTCTTCTTTGGTTAGTTGTAAGCCATCTTCATCAACGCAGTAGCACATTTCACCTCTGCATTGTACCTAAAAACAACAAAGATTAAAATAATAAACTACTTATTAATTTAAAAGAAGATTAAGTAGGTAGATACTAATCAATGTATGATATTAACTAAAAATAAAAAAAATAACATAAGATGTTTTAAAAACGGATAAATAAGAATAAAAAACTTTCACTCATACAAAAGAAAGATCAAGGAAGAAGAAATTACAATATGAAGTCTAAATCAGGCAATTTGATGTTGACCTCGCTGTAAATAAGTGCAAATCTTTACGTCAAAAAAAAAAAGTTTTTGTAAGAGAACTTTTCGATAATTCAAAAATTCTAAGAATTAATTCTTAGAAATACAAATATTTTTCATATTTACTTCAACTTTTTTTTTAGTTTTCGCACTGACTAGGACTTTCGTCAGTTGTAAAAGTTCGTATAAAAAATTTATCGAGGTAGGAAGATGTGAAATTCAAAATTTTTAAGGTGGTTTCTACCAAGCACTGCAGATACAAAGAACTGTTTTAATTCTAAAGACTTGAAACCCATATGAAGTTTGTTTATTTGTTTTTATTTTTGAAGCCCTGATCAACTTAATTTTACGGTATTTTTACCACAGACAAAAATTTCGCAGCATAAATTCATAAATATTTAATTTTTTTGTTTGAACTTCGCTTTATTGTTTTCACGTTATTCACTCTTTTGCTAAATTAAATTCATTAAATTATTGATTTTGAACTGCAAATGGGTAAATTTAATATGAAAAATCTATTTTTTTTTTCAGTTTATTAAACAAATATGTATGTACCTTCTTAAAATTTCCATTGGTTGTACATTCTGGCAAATCTTTAACATTCTGCTTCCGCATCAAATGGCGGGTTCTAGCACATTCTAAAATAGATCCACAAAAAATTATTACAATAGTGGCCAATAAAATTAAATCGTACACTTACTGCAATTCATATCAATTGCATCCTGACTACCAGATTGTGCCTTAAAATCTTCAATCTTTTGATTGTATTTGTCCACACAAACTTGAATTGTCCCATCTTTTTGAACAGCATCAAACCATCCATCTGGCTGGCAATTGGGAAAATCATATCCAAAGACTGTAAATTGTTTACCTTCTGCTGCTTCAATTTCTTTTGCCAAATCATTCCTGATTTCTTCACAATTATGCGAATATTTATATTCTAAATGCATTTTACGATCAACTTTTAAAATAAAAAAAAATTGATTTTCAATTCAGGATCCACATTAATTATACAAATATAAAAGACTCACAACATGGCATAAGTTTGTAGTCGGTTCCAGTCACAACGGTTACCGAACTCGCTGGAGCTCCGGAATCAGGTTCAATGCAAACACATTTTCCGTTCATGCATTGCAATGCATCAAAAGTTCCATCTTCCTGGCATCTAGCTGTCAAAACTGGATACTTAAAGTTCATTGTAGTCATAAATTGGTCAACCATTCTAGAACATTCACATTTCATAGTTGCTTCGGTGGACATGCTGTAAGGAGCTTCCCCAAAGATTCTCTTGCCATTTTTGTTGACACAAAAGCAGCTGCACAAAATGACGCTTATAATATTTGGAACTGAACAAAAATGATATCATCACTTACGATTGTCCGACATTGCATTTTGCTGATAGAAAATTTCCATCACCATCGCATCTGGGTCTTTGTATAAAAGATCCTAATTGTCCAGCAGCTTTCTTCTCGTCATAAGCAATTTGCTCTCGGAAGCATTCAGTGTGTGTCACTGAAATTAATTATTTGACAAGTGTTAATTTGTGTGATTTAATGAACTTTTGAAAGTATTTTTTTTACTTTTTTGGCAAGAAAATTCCGACTTGACTGCATCTTGTTTGCAGTACAATCCTGGTCCACAGACAAGCATTGGAGGTGTCACATCCGGAGAACCGATCGTACAAGGATCACCTTCCACTTTAAAAAAATTATATGCAAAAAATTATTTGAAATACTTCAAAAAAAAAACATTAAAAAACGTACGAAGATTTTGTAGACAAACATTGCAACAACCACAGGGTACTTGCCCCGGAAATACTTCTCCACTGAACGTTTTATTTTGAATTCTGCAAGCATCACTCGTTGACATGCAACCATTTTTCTCCACGTAAAACTTTTAAAAATTAAAAAAACAAAATACAATAAAATAGTTAAAAAAAGGAACTTATTTGACTTTAAATTTAACAAAATTAAATTCATTTGTACCGAACAAAAATCTTCTGAACAGAATAAATCTGCAGCATGAATCCAATCTACTGTATTAAGTAGAAATAAAAACGTTAATTTTACCATTATTTCTTTTTTGACTAAGCTTTTAGATAAATTGCATTTTTGTGTGGCGATATGAAGTTCGATAGAGTGAAAACAATTACAAAGAAATCTTATCAGAGTTCTTGAAAATCGTGTTCAATAATTTCTTAAAGATAAAAAAATGATAGCATTGATGGTATCTCAGATAAGGAATATGATATAAGACCGTAATATTTGCAATGAAGTAAAACAACGACTGTGTCGAACGGAAATGCGTGCACTGGCGAGCAGAAATTAATAAAACGATTTCCGTTTGATCAAAGACTTTTAATGGTAAAACATATTTTTTTATTATTATAGTGTACCTATTTTTAAAAATATTTATCATAACAAAAAATAAATAAATAATAAAAGTAAATAAGTCTTGATTCTCCAAAAAATTCAAATTACTCCATCTACATATATTCAGTAGAGATAAAAAAAAATGCAAACGAAATGGTAGTCTTAGGCAAGAACTTGGCTATTTTCCGTGGTAATGGATTGAAATTTTGAATAATTTTGTAAAATCGTATTTCCTTAAACCGAGTCAAACTTAACCGAATCTTACTCCAAAGAATTAGGCAGCAAACAAAATGCAAACACGTAAAAAACTTTAAAAAATAACAGATTTTTTTCATTTCTTTGAACAAAATATTGTTTATAAACATGTAATTGCTTCGTTAGGAACCATTTATTAGCAATAACGGCACTGAACCTATTAACCTTCAAGCCAATCAAAGACACCAATTAGTTTGGAGAGATTTGGTCCCACTCTGTCGCCATTGGTTCAATTAGCTTATTTATTTGAAGTTTCAGCTTACTTATTTCCCAGTGTAAAAGCTCCCATTCTTTTTCTATACGATGTAGGTCAGGAAATTGCATTGGCCACCCAAAAACATGAAGATTTCCCTCTTCCAAGTAGTTGGCTACAATCCGTCATGTTTCTTCTGAGTCATGATCGTCATGGAATAAACTGTTTTAAGGGATAGTGGAATCATTTATGGTCTTTGGAATATGCCTTAATAAAATGAGCAACCGTCCGAGTGCTTACTTGGATTGGTTGCAAAATTCATATTTTTTGAACGAGTTGAGATATTTTATTGACGAAGCCGCGAATGATAAAACTCGTATTTCAACTCCAGATTCTGAAACACCCGTTTAAACACATTTCATGTGTTGTAAAATGTGACTAACCAGGTGTTTCAGAAATACGAGTTTTATCATTCGCGGCTTCGTTATATGAAGTGGAAATTTCTAGTTATCAATTTCGTTTATCAAAATATGTTTAACAGGGTGTTTCAGAATACAGTCTTGAAATACGAGTTTCATCATTCGCGGTTTCGTGAATGCTTTCAAATCTTCAAAGAAGTCCTGATTTTAAATTTATTAATGGTTTTAAACAAATAAACAAAAATGTAAAGCTTATATTAGTCTGTTTTGTGCATAGTTTTAATCTAGTAAAATAACCGATATTTCTGAAATATTTTTTGTTTTTAGGTTTTAAGAATGCTTTAATTTGGAAAAAAAAGTTTTCCGCCAGGAAATATTTTATATTGAAAAAAAAACTTTTTTCTTTAAATTGACACAATTTTTGAAAAAAAAAAACTTATATTTCTTATAAATCTTTTGCATTAGATTAAAACATTGTCTTTTTAAACACCGTTAATAAATTGCCTTACGTAAAAAATTGCGGCCTGCCGATAGCGTTGTTACTTTCCTTTATTCTAAAATAAATCTACTGCCTTTAAAAAAATCTACTGCACTTTTAGTTCTACGAACATTTTATTAACTTATTGTTCTCTGCCACTTAAAATTTTCCTCAGTTAGTTTGTTAAAGAATTATAAACTCAGAAATAAATTTAATGCAAATTTTAGAAAATATTTTTCTAGGTAAAGAATTGGACGATATTTCAAGAAATACTCTTGGGAAGCCATCTGATTCCGTGAAAGTGGGATTAATTGATTATTTTAACATGTTTTCATTATAATAAAATTAAAAATTTATACCAATAAGTAATTCTTTAATATGTAAATTTTATAACCATTTTACTTTGTTTGTTATGTTCTAAGAGATGTTTATACCAAAAAATTATGTTGTTTTAAAAAAATACAAATTGGAATGTCTTTTCCGCATAATCTACTGCAAAAAATTGAAACATCTGCATTTTGTTTTGTAAATCTACTTCTAATTTTTATTCGAACAGTGGCCTGCAGAACTGCCCGTAGAGAGTAAAACTTGGTAAAACATGTCTTTCTGCTGTCATTTTGTTTTAGAAAAATAAGAATACAAGAATTTAACATCGAACAAAATAGTTTCATTTAACTAGGTTAGAGAAAAAGAGTTCTGAATTTGGACCAAAATATGTAGCTTTACTCTCTATATACATGAATTGAATGTATAATGTTTAATATTTTTTTTTACGTATATCGGAGAAGCCTTAATATAAAAGGTGTTCACAAAATAGTTTGACCTAGTTGGTTTAATTCTATCTGGAGAATTCTTTAGCTCATCTGCGGCGAGTGCTTTGTCGGGAAGTCTCAGCCATATAATAACTTATACGTATTTTCCAGTGTTAATAAAGTTTTTGATTTAGAACTCCGTATCACCCTTTACAACATACGAAAGATTGAGAACCTTTGTACTAAAGTAAGCTACTCAAAACCTAAACAAATTCACTCAAGAGATATACGCCATTTAAATACATTCAATAGAATGTTGGCCAAAAACAACTTCCAGTTACTGAATCTGTTCTCTGGCTGCTAGCTCACTCTCCTCTCTCGGCCTTTTGTTGTTTTAGGTTTTGTGTTTATGTTGAAGTTTTAATACACACATCTTTAACAAAAATCAGCTGAAAAGATTTTGTACCTTCAACACTTCAACATTTACAATGTGAAGACATATAAATAATATCTTACCTTACTTTGAATGTATCTTTTGCTTACTCATGAATCTCATAGATAGAAAAGATCTATATTTTGCAAAAAAAAAAATATTTAAGTGTAGGTACAAATACCACCAAGCTATAAGTGCAGGAAAAACAATAAAAAATAGCAAAACAACATCAGCGTAAACATTACTTAATAATATAACAAGTCTTACTAACTAAGTGGAAGCTTTGGTTATAGGTGTTATAACAATGTGATCATGCGGATCTTATATTGGAGACATTTGGATGAAGTAAGCTTCATTGACTGTATAATAAATTATAATAATAAGATACCGTAAATATAATTGCAAATATATATTTGTACAATCGATAAAAAGCTAAACTTCTTAAGCAAAATACTTTATCTCATAATTAAATCCCACGAAATGTTTAATGTTCTAAGAATTTACTTTTATTGAATTCTGCATACAAAATACGAACTATTGACAAAGACGGGGAACAAAAATATTAGTCACTCATGGAACTTGGAACGGATTGAACTATACATTTGACTTTTGTAGGCGTTGAATAATTTCAAATCCAAGGCCGTTAGACTCCGAGTAGACGGTTGTTAGCGAGCAGTATCTACATGTTTGTGGTTTTTTGTGTCTCATTGAATGGAAATTATTATTTTTGGAAGACTTACGTCAGCATGTAGGAGGAGTATAGGAAGATAAATCAAACTTGGTATTTTAATTCGCTAAAGTCATATAAAATTCTATATATTAAGTGTTTTATTGCATAGTAAACCTATACGAATATGTAGGTACATTAGGGTGGCTTAGTGACAAAATACAACTCAATTTTGTATATTAGCTTTGTTTCAACACACAGTTCGAAACCGCCGGCAACCAAGTTTGTGATTTTAAATAAAATTACAGTCATGATTTTGGCTGGTTGGAAATCTGACTTATCACCAATTCAACTGTCTGTAGGAACGATTTTTTGCTTTCTCCGACTGTTTCAACATAATGTTATTCAAGTTAAGGATTGGTGAACTAAATTGATTC
This sequence comes from Meliscaeva auricollis, assembly GCA_948107695.1. Lineage (NCBI taxonomy): Eukaryota > Metazoa > Arthropoda > Insecta > Diptera > Syrphidae > Meliscaeva > Meliscaeva auricollis. The sequence continues at coordinate 71,101,266 of OX403618.1, read as the reverse complement.
GACATAACAATAAAAAATGTGACATCACAATGATAGAGAATGCGAAAAACGTAGGCCCGCCAATTCTGTCTGTTTGTCTGTCTATCCATTTGTCTGACTGTCCATCTCAATCTTGTGCTACAGCCTACAGCCTGAGCCCCAGAAACGATTTTCTTAAAACGTGGTAGTTAAGGACTTTTAGGTGATTCTCTAGAGGGCAAATCGAATTTTTTTAAGAACCATATTAACAGGTCCTATTTGCCATATTACGTAAATGGATAAACTTATTTCTTATTACTTATTAGGTACTTACTCCTACAACTTTGATTCAAATTTGTACATACTTTTTGTATAAAAACAAAAAAAAATATTTCATATCAAGATTTTTAAAAACAACAGTTTTGGATTTAAAAAAAAATTTAAATTTTTTTTTTCAAAATCAATTTTTTTTTTAAATTTTGGTTTTAGATGTGCATTAATATTTTGTTAAAAAGTTTTTTTTTTTTTAAAACTCCTTTAACGATTTTCAAAACTTTTTTCTAAATATCCATATTTATTAATGGAAGCAAATGGCAAACCTGTTGGAGCCAAAAGTTATTTAAGTTATTTTAGTAATGAATTTTATGTTTCTTAATATTTCTTATAAAAATTTATTTACTTTTCATGTGTAAGAAGCTTTAACGTTCACAGCAACTTTGACCCTTAAATCGAGTAGGTACGTGCGACTTATCAGTCGTGCATTTTATTCTTTTGGTATATCCATTTAACCATTTTAAAATTTAAATTAGTTATTTAAGGAACAAATTCTATACCCATAGTTTCTTACATTTTTTAATGAAATTTAGCATTTTTGTATCTTAAATATATATTCGGGTTAATTACACCATTTATTACTCAAGAACTCCTGGATCGATTTTAATGATCTCTGATTTTTTGGATTTTTCTCCCTTTCGAAAAACAGAATAACTTTTAAAACTTGTCTTGAGGAGCTTTCCCATGCATTGACAAAAAGAGAAAAATCACAAAAAAACTTAAATCCTTATACAACCCAATCTCTGATTCACGATAGCAAAAAAAACATAGAATGCTGGCTTTTATAATGCCAATAGATGGCGTTGCGTTCGCCTTTGAGAGTTGATTCAGTTGCAATACCGCATGGAAGGTCATGAAAAATGAGCTTTCTACCACGCAAAAAGCACCACGAACTAGCATGATAAAAAGCGCGGAATACAGTGGACAAAAGCGTGGAATACTGTAGAATGAACTTTTAAACACCACGCCTTTTTTCTATGACTTTCCACGGTTTCTTTCGCTTTGATTCACGGCCTCCATGTTTCTTTCTCAGGTATTCCACACTTGTTTCGTGACTTTTCAAGTATTTTTCTCGGTATTCTGCATTGTCCCATGTTTGCCACATGGAAATGGCCAACTGTGTTATTTAGCATGCTAGTGCGTCGGAAAAAAATTTAAAATAATATGACTATGGTCCAAGTGGAAAAAACAAAAATATTGAGTATTCAAGAGCAATTTAATAAAACGATAATAAGTTCTAATAAAACCAATTACATACTGAAAATTATAGAATGAAAAATCTGGCGTCAGTGACTAGCTAATTTTATAAATGTGCAGGGCAGTACAACGTCTGCTGGGTCAGCTAGTATTTTTATATACGTCTTCAACATTTTAAGCCTCATCTTCAACAAAAGCAAATCTTTTATTAAAATAGGTACTGACCGCTTTAAAGATATACATATATTGCAGGTCCATTTACCGTCATTCTAGGATCTTAATAAAATGTCAAAAACCTCTCTGAAGAATTTAAAATAATGCTAGAAGTTTGAAATAAATCGAAATATTCGTTTAGCTTGTGGTCTAATCTTAAGAAACAAATATTTTTCGTGACTTTAAACAAATATTATCTAAGAATATGTGTTCAAAATAGCTGAAAAGATATCAATAGAAAAATAATCAAGCTTCAAAATCATAAAAAAAATTTCTTCGTTTTGCCTACTAAGACTATCTGCTGAATAGGTAGTAGGTAATAATGTACAAAATTAATTCATGAATGTTAGAATTTCGATTATTAAATCGATGATTAATTTTAATACGTAAATTACCCTATTTGCCCCCAAAACATCGCCTCCTTAAAAATGTATGTTTTTTATTAGTCACATTTTGTATCTCTATTATTTATAAACTCAAAAAAATTAATAAATAAAACAAAAGAAACAGAAAAACAAAGAATCTTCAAATCAAGAATTTATCCATTAACAAAATAATATACCTAATTACTAGAACTCTATAGAGCTAATAATTTCCGGTGTTTTACGAATAAAACAGTTTTAAGTATCTAATTTATACAACCAAAATTGCTATGTGCTATTTATTTTTTTTTTTGTATTGCCAACAACACACTCATCCAGCTCTATGGCAAACCATATTTTTATTTTAAAAAGAGACACATTGTACCTATAAGATTAACAATCTTTATAATCTTCTACACATCCACCTTTATTCGCAAGAATTATACTTCTCGCCTATTAACATTCACATCATATCCCATCATTCTAAAAATAGGGTTTGTGCCATCATATCAACAAAAAAAAAAAAAACAATAGATGGTCATCACTCACTGACCCCTTCCTGTGCCATCATCAGATCCACACACACGGTGTGTCTGTCTTCTTCGTCATGCCGCACGCACATACCTTCAACATTTCCTTCGATGACTTCAATCTACAACAAAAACTCAAGAAATAATAAAATAAAAACAAAAAATAAAAAAAACAACAACAAAAAATTTGCCTTCCTCCCATATAGAGGGGTAACCCTCTTTATACCGCTTACCAGCTAAAACAGCAGCAAGAGTGCGGCTCAATTCAAGTATTCTTATCCGGGCGTCTCAAGGTATTCCAGTATCCCACGAATTCCAACAAAAAAAAAAAAAAACTGGTAGGCTAACAACCACACTATTACTATTACCTACCGATCTACCAACAAAACCATCACCAGGTATTATGATCTCAGCAAAGTAAAAGGGGTCTCCAAACACTCAATACTACCAAAGTGGTCAACAGCGCTGAGCATACAGTCAAACACTAGATCGTGGAAAAAAAAGTATCTACAAATAAACTGAGAAGGTAAAAAGATACAAAATGAATCCATAAGATACAAGCAAATACCACTCGTCAGTCCAAACGTTTTTGTATCTGAGTTTTACTCGGTATTGGCTTTAACCGGGCTGAGACTTGAGAGAAATACCTGAGTGTTGTGGTAAGATAGTATGGAGAATGAACGTATCCGTGTAAGAAAATTGGCTTGAATCGTACAGATACTTGTAACTTTTAACTCAAAATCACTCAGCCGGAGAATACACAAGATCGGCTTAGCCAACTTTAGTTGGAAATAGTCAACTCCAGTCTCAGTCTTAAGATTGTTCGAGCGAAGTCAACAACGGACATACCATCGCGACACCATCGTAGCTGCAGTAACAGGTGTTTGTCTGTGTGTGTGTGAGTGGCGTATCTCGATATCTCGTATAGATCGATCGATCGCACCGATCGTGGAAAAGATAGATTTTGTTTATTTTGTATAGTTTTTCAATTTGGTTTTTCCAAAATTTATCATCGAAAAACGCGTTTTTTGTTCTTGAAAATTCGATAGTTTGCTTTTAAAATTGAGAAAAAAAAGGTATAAATGGTTTGAGTCTTGGCTAAGTGTGTGACGAGGATCATAATATTTTTTTTCTTCCAACATAATAATAGTATTCCAGTGTTTCGCAATTTTCTGTTTACAACAGGATATTGTTGTTGCTTCACAATTTGGTTTCAGAAATAAAAAGTGCAAAAGAGTGAAAAAAGAAGAAGGAAAAAAAGTGTGTGTGCAAAATCAAGAAAACAAAACAAAAATAAATAAAAAAGATAATCACGCTTACTGCCATATCACGAATCGATCATTTAATGGATTTTAAAACAACATTTTTTACATAACCATCTGGATCTTTGAAGTTATAAAACAACTTTCTTGCTTGCCTTGAGGATTATTTTAGATACACGACAATTCCACACACTGTGACTCTATTGGAAATAAGGTAAATTATGTTTTTTTTTTTTTTTTTTTGTATTTCATTCAAACAACCATTACCAGTAAACAATAATTAATCAATAGTTGTAATACTTTTTTATCAAAACATTGATGTGGGTTTGATGCTTTTCAAACTGCAGGTGAATGTAAAGTATTTTTTCGTGAATCAAAATTTAGGTTTTAATCAACTCGTCACCTATTGTAATATTGGTTTGAAAACAGTGAAAAAGCCCGCATTATTATATTCAGCATTATTTGTGTGTTTTATTTATCTACCATTTTCTTGTCAACCAGATGGATCACCCTGAAAGCTAGTATTGTATTTAGTTTTAGTGCATTATTTGCACTTTAAGGGCAAGTAATGTATTCGAAAAAAAATTTAATTCCAGTTTTTAATAAAATATAATTTTTAAAGCCATGGGAACGGGCTAGGAGGAATTCAGAGTTTGTTTTACGAGTGGCTAGATCACATAAAATGGAGGAATAATCAGCACTTTCTTGAATACTTTTAAACATTTCCGCATTTGTTTGTCTATACGCTGAGTACATTATAAGCTTGTCTAGCATCAATACTGACTACTGACAATAATTCTGTCTATCTGTTCTGAAAATTTCAAAGGCGGAAAGCAAAAATGTTCTAATTAAAACAATTTTGTATTCCACCGACTACGATTTGAAAATTAAAGTTGTTAACTTAACACTAGAATAAAATTTTTGAGCAATAACGTACGCCCAAATAATACTCTTTATTATTTTTAATTGCTGAATTGTTGAATGGAAAATGAATTAATTCTTCATGCAATGTGATGCATGATGGTGTCGAATTGAAACAACAATATCGTTCACAAATCATTATGAGCCTCTCTATTAAGTAATACCTATTTATCGTATCAGGTTAAGAGTAGACACACAATGTGGGTTAATTTATTTCGATTTAAGCCTTTTGTGGAATATATTTTTTTGTATGTGTGTTTTATTGTTAACCGGGTTACGTGTGTTTTTATTGATTATTGTGTTTTTTGGGTAAAAGGATGAAATTAATATGAAATGATAAATTAGGTGTTAAAAACGGTGTAGAAAGATTATAATTTCGAAGTCGCAAATCAAATTGTTTGTTATTGTTATGTAAAGAAAGGGATATATTTTTTGTTTTCAATAATTATTAGGTTTAATTGATGTCATTTTGGTTCCTTAAGGTTTGTTTTCTAAAATTTTATGCAAATCATCTCTTTTATCAATAAGAACAATAGAATCGTTAAAAAGAAAAAGAGGCCGTTTTCGAAGATGTTGTCTGAGCCGTTGCTAAAAAACCTGAGGTTTATCCTATTTTATTTGAATAGGATAAACCCTTATCTTTTTTAGTAACTGCTTAGATATCATCTATGAATAATTCCCAATATCTTCGGAAATATGGCATGTTTCTTATTTGATGGAAAAATTAGTTTTCGTATTTGCAAGTTTGTTTATTTACATCTAAAGGCTTCGTCAAAAAGAGCCACGTTGGGGTTCTTTTGCTTTTCGGTAAGGTTTGCTAAATTCCCAAACGCAACATTTGCAAAGCAGGTATTACTACGTACAGAATGCAAATGCAAAAGAGCTGCGCAACCTAATTCTTACATTTGCTCAAATGTGTACGCATGGATGCACCGTGTGTGAACTGAACCCGGCCGAAAAAACTTGGAAAAAACGATTTTGAAAGCGAAGGCGGTGTGAAATAGATTTGTGTTCAATCTAAGGTATAAGGTACACGATAAAAAAATTACCAAACAAAAACAATGCGTGACTTTGGTAATTTCATTGAAGTGATTTTTTGCAAATTCAGAATTTCAAGTGTTAAATTTGTGCAGGTTATTGAAGCGCAAACAAATTTTATGAAATGATTAGGGTGGGTATTAAAACGATTTGATAAAATGTTACTAATCGATTTGGTATCTAAGTCTTGCAAATCATTCACTTGATTTGCGAGCAGTGACTAGACTAGGTATAGCCTTTAACCTTTGGCCGGAATAGTTATTTTAGAATTATTGAAATTTCTTGGGGTACGAAAGTTTAGCTCTAAGAATTGAGTTGAGTTTGAAATACTTTATAGTTTATAGATGTGTTTTCAAAACCCTAGAGAAAACCAATTTTGGCATCCAATGGCTAAGATTTTGAAGTGGATGTGGTCACATTATTCAAAATAAGGTTACAACAGTAAATTATATCCTTTAAGTGATTTTTATTTGCGATATATGTAGGTTCTTTAGTGCAAGTTTAGGATTCGTAAAAAAAATTAACTCAATACAACAATCAAACATGATATTATGATGATATAGAATGCGAACAAAGTGGGTCCGGTGGTTCTGTCTGTCTCTCTCCCTCTATCTCGGACAGACAGACAGACGGACAGACAGAATTGCGGGACCAACTTTTTTCGCATTCTCTATCATCGTATTGGCATGTCTGATTGTTATCTCGATTTTGATTTTTTTTTACGAATACTTAAATTGCCCTTAAGTACCTATGTCGCAAGTAAAATATTGTTTCTTCGATTAATAACGGTAGGTACCTCCCATAGAACCATTTTTATTTTTTCTGATTTTCTCGTAAAAAATTCAACCGATTCCGATTATAATTTTTACGCAAAATGTTCAGTTCAGTTCTCAAATAATTTCATATCAAAGTTTTTAATTTTTTTTTGATTTTTTTCCATTTTTTTTTCAAAAATTGATCTTTCCAAAACATGTTGATGTTTTTTTTTAAATCTTGGTTTTGGATGTTTATAAATATTTTCTTGAAAGTGGCATACCAACTTTTTTGTTAAACAAGGCTTGAGTATTTTTATACATACACTAAAGGAAAAAATGGAAGGATCCAAAAAAAAAATTCATTTTTTGTAAGTGATTTTCGAGAGGCTGTATTTGAGTGAAAAATGATCTTGAAACTTCAAATATTCTAGTTTTCAGATTTTTTACTGAACTATTTTTAAAAATCACCGTTATCACATAGGAAAAGTGCGAAACCAAAAATTTTAATTTTTTTTTTGCTTTTCAATGCAACTTCTTAAACAACTTTTTTAGGCTAAATCTTTATAAAGTCCGGAAAGCCTATGTATTCAGCTTCAGTTCCATATTTTTTAAAAATTTTGTTACGATTTTTTTTTAACCCATTTATTGGTCTTTGAGTAGAAAATGATGTTTCTGTTTTTAAACATCAATTTCTCTGCAACTAATAACTGTAAATTAAATTTAAAGACAGTTTTGAAATCTAGAACAAATTTCCATGTGCTACAAGTTTGTAAAATGATTTAAGACTTTCACAAACCGTGTTTGATAAGATCTAATAGGCGGCGATATAACTCGGTAGTTTTTGCAAGATAAAGGATACTGGCTCGAAAATGGGGGGATATAGTACTGATTCATAGTACACAAAACTGATTTTATTTCGGTTGCATCAACTAAAACAAAATCAGGAAAGCAACAGATTAGATCACTTTTCTTTTATTTCTTTACTATTCTTATTTAAACCAATCAACTTAGCACAGACAAAAAATATGCAAAAATATTTAACTTTTCAATATATTCAAACACCAGGTCTCAAAAGTAAATCGTATGGAAATTGGATACGTCTGCTACATTCATCATAAAAAGAAAAATTTCTAGGTTTCTAGCACACTGTTGGTATCATCGTAAAAAATACAAACACACCGACGTTTTTGAAATTTCCTTTTTTTTGACATAATCGACTTCCTTTCTATATTTTTCAACAATTACTCAATTACTTAACTGCGTTGCAAGTTGACACTTAAGTGCCAAATGCAAGCGTGAGTTCAAAGCAAAATTCAAAAAGGTAATAGTCTCGCAAAGAGTATAATACACTGATGGCTGACATGCCGACACACTACTGCCAAGCCTTAGATAATTCACACTGAACATTCGCATGCATTTATATAGTTTTTGCAAAACTATAGGTATACCATATCTTCCATAAAGATTTACGTTTGACTTCAAATCCATTTAACCCAAATAGAAACGTAAAAAGTTTGCATGCTAATAGCTTGGAAAGTAACATAAAGTCCTCAACTAAGGAGAGGTGCAAACAAAAAAATAAAAATAAAAATCACAACTTGGTGGAATGCAAAATGAGATTTAATCTAAAACGATATATGTACGAGATGTTGCCTGGTGGTGAATATAAATGAGAACGGATCATCTAAGCTAAATTATTTACTTTGTGGGACAGAAACGTTTGATTAAACAAAAGAAAATAAAGAAAAAAACTTAGCCAAAACAAACACGACCAACAAGTATGACAGCTTATTTTTAAGAATTATTGAAAATGACTCAAGTCATTGAAAAAAAAAAAATAACGACTGATATTTATTCGAAAAGCACTCAAAAGCGGAACAAAGTTTGTGTGTGCGTGTGTGTAAATCAATAGCCAGCTTTTTTTGAGGCTATGACCGCAAGGTATGTCAAGTTTGCTATTCAACTTTATGCGTGCAGATTTTGTTGCCACAATGGCTTAAACTTAAATAAGATTGGTTCAAAATTTGACACAAATGAAATAAACAATTAATTTAAAATTCACAGCACACCATTTTGAATTGAATCTCAAAGAGCCGAACAAATCAAACAATCGAATTGGTGAAACATTAAATTGGCATAATTAGGTTTTTACCTACCTGAGTCTAATTTTTTTTTGAAAAAAATCAATTGACTGTGTTTGTATACCATAATTTCAAATTGGCAAAAAGACATAAATAAAAATGGCAAACAATCAAAGCTTAGACATGAAAGCCAACAATTATTCAAGGCCGAGAAAGTATCATTTGTCTTATTTTTTGGTTGATCTATATATTTATAGAAAGAAATAGGACAATAGTCCTGTGAGATCGAGGTCAGAAAGAGTACTTGCTATGATTTTTCATGGTTTACTTAATTTGGTGTAAATTCCACTCAATTGTCTCTTAGTTGAAGAAAGAAATGATTAATGATGACAAAAAAGACATTCGCTTCGTAAAATAAGCAAATTTGTTTGGAAAAGTTAAAATTATAGTTGAAATTTTAATATTAAGAAAAAAACAAGTTTTGACGTAAGCTCTTTTGTTTCGTTAAAAGGAAGTTTTATAGAGTTAACTGGGTTGGTGTTTTTTCAACATGGTGAGATATTTTAATTGAATGTAAACAAATTTAAGGCAAAATAAGACAGGAAGATACCTGATTCATAAGACTAAAAATTGTATTGTCGTATGCTACATTAGAGACAATAGGTACTTTAGCTTAAATGTTTCATAATGGCTTATCAGATGTTACGCCTTCTTCAAATCCACTGCTGGTGCTGATATTTTCATGTTATCAATAAGTATTCTAATATTCCATAGACGTCATGTCGTATGTTTTCGTATGTTAAGATCGAAATTAATACCTGAAGTGTACAATGTACATATAACGAGAAGTTAAAGATTGCATTAGTTTCCAAGGATGTTTTAGGCTTTTTAGTAGCTAATATTTCATGCAATATTTCAATTTTTTTTATGTAAAATAATACCTATTTACTTATTGATACTTAAAATAATTGTTTTAAAAGAAACCGGTTTTTGTGATTATAATTATAATTTTTCGTCTTTTGAAGAAGAAGTGGAAAAATTAGCTAGGCTAATTTATAAGTATCATATGATAGAACAGCGAACACTATTTTTTTGGTACACTGTCCTGTTTTGGTCCTGTTACAAAAAAAAAACTAATTTTAGTTTTTATAAATGTTAATACCCAAACAACAATTACAAATATTGGAACAAAATTAACTTTTGTAGGGTAAAATGTCCCATTGCCTGCATTTCATTCTGTGTATAATTTTGTCTATCCATTCAATTTGTAAATTAGTAACGTACATTTGTGACAACTCAAAACGGATGCATTGTAACCTTGTAAGTGATTTAGGTGTTGCAACGATGGCAGACAGTCCAGTGACGTCATTGACAAGTACAAAGAACGTGATTTTGTGTATGACATAAAATATTGAATCCGTCAAGATTCTATAGGTTGGAAAATCCACACTTCAATCAACTCAACAAATCAGTCAATAAGTAGATATTGAATTCCAACACGCACCATCTTAGATTATAATTTAATACATACAAACATACAAACGTATATAAAAGTATTTGTATTTGTTATTGAAGTCACTAAAAGATTACGTCAGATTACTCTGTCAGCTTTATGAAACCAAATGTCAAAGTCACTTGATTAATTTGTTCCGAAGTGTGACTTCTGTATGCTCTGATGACAAATCCAAAACTCTATTACAAAAAAGAAATATATGTAAGACAAATGAAACCGCAATCTTATTCAACAGATGCATAATAATATTGATGTAGGTACGCCACATGCATCATTGAAGCCTTAACAAAAAAAAAACACATCACCACCACCTTCAAATCAAGCCGCCATTATGTTGTTTCTTCTTTTTTTTTCATACCAAGCCACAAGACTCTATAACCACCATACCTCCCTGAAGCAGCCGCCATTAATGTTTACAAACTTCAAGACTCTGGTTTTTCCACTAAAGAGATCTTCGTGACTTTGAGATGTGATAAAAAAAAAACGAAAAAAACACGCAAAAAGGCTTATATCTTCCTCCAGCCCTCCTCCTACAGTATTTGTTGATTACCTTACAATGTCTGTCGCAGTTCGGTCTGAGATTGTCTGTGAGTTGTTTGGGTTGTTATGAGATTCCTAATGCTCCAACATTAAACACGGATATCCGATTTATTCAAGCTCTCAGAGAGGTGAAAATCTAAGCATGACGCCTGCCTCGATACGGTCGGTGCTGAGGAATGAGGATTTGAGCCTAGCCAGCTTTGGTGTTTTGGCATCATCCAGCCATATGAAAAGTGAAAGAGGAAGATCAGCTAGCCAGGTTAAGATACGTATAAGGTGTGACAGACTGAACACGGTGAGGTGTGTGTCGGTGTGAAATCACGTAATTCAATGGCAATGACAACGTCAAGACCGAAAAAAATACAAAAATGAGGATGCTGCTGGCGATGAGGGTTCCCTCTATTTACCACGATACATAACTTGAATAAACAACCGGAAACTTTAATATGAAAACAATAAATTTCTATTCCATAAACCATTTGGTTAAGCGCACCACATTCCTGAGAGTATTTTATGGTAGCATCTTATTTGTTATGGTTGTGCGATTTAATGTTTATAATAAGCAAATAGTTGCAGATTATGATCATGAAAGAAGCTACATCAGCGCCCAAACACGTGCGCACTGAATAAGATTTTATATACAGTAAACCCGCTTATGGGTATAAGCTTTCTATAGCTTCCTTATTTTAGTTGTATTTTCCTATTAAATTCTGAGAAGATTCGATGAGTGCGAGGTTCGTATGGTATAGGATGGGTGTGCGTAATTGGAAAACGTAGTCAAAGTCAGTAATCAACCAAGATATCTAGCTAAATGGAGCCATAATGGATTCTGTTTTGTGATCTTGTTGGGTTTATAAAGAACTGATTTATATCTAAGTAACGGGATGTAGTAATTGGAAAAGATAATTAGGAAACGTCGTAAGTGAGTTTTAACTGAATTAACATGTTTAGGATCATGACTGGATGTTTGTTATAAAAGCATTGGCAAATTGGATTTTGTAATGAGTTCTGTTTGAGGAACAATTAAAGAAACTATTACATAAATATGTCTATTCGTGAAAAGAAGAATATATGGCACGAAAGGTTAAAAGTCTTTAATAACAGTATTTTAGTGAATTTCTTTGAACGAAAAATATGATTAAGATCAATTTTGTAGTTTAATAGAAAAAACATTTATTTTATGCAAAACACCTTTACAGAAATTATGCACTTCTTAAAAGAATTTATGGAGTTATATTGCTGAATAAAGAAAATACACTTTTTAAGTTCACTTAGCAAAATACCCGACCAGAAAGAAAATTTATAATCAATTTAATAATGAATGCTTAGTAGCTACAGCTACGTTTAGTTCTCTCTTTATTTTGTGTGCTGTCCTTAATTTTTATAATTTTTTCTGAGATGTATCGCTAAGTTTCTATGATTTTGGCGAAATATGCATATTAAGGTGATTCAAAAAAAATTTAGTTCCGGCACCAAGCTCAAAACTTTTGTTTAGGCTAAGAAATGAGATTTGCAATAAATCAGCTCTTAAAATTAATGTTTAGTACCCGCGCTATGCACTTTTCGATTTTTCTTACAAATTGCACTGGGATTTTATGTGTGTTTTACTCTAAGTGCTGCAACTCAAGTGTTTTATACCGCTTTTTTTGTGGATCTTATAAGCTCTTCAAAATTGACTTAGATGATCCTTCTAATTTTAAAAGCTCTACAAAAGTGTAACAGGCCTTATTTTGTAGGTTTACTCTTTAAAAGTCAACTCATGGGAAATTATGTGCCCAAAATTTGATGCAGAGCACGAATTAGATTTTCTTAAGTGTGAACTAAAATTTGAACTGTAACTGATTTTATTTAAATTGAAAAATTGGAAATTGTTGTATGATACAATATTTTTCTCACAAATCTGCTATAATAACTGTCAAAAAACGGTAATCAAGAGATTGTTAAGGAGTAGAACTTTCAAAAATTATCTTTAACAATTTTTTAGAGCTTTTAAATAAAAAAAAAAAAACTGTATCAAAAACTTTACTGTACGACTAACCGTTAATGAGTTACAGCACTTAGAGTAAACCAAAAAAATTTCAATGCAATTTGTATGCAAAAAGGAAAAGTACTAAACATTAATTTTATGAGATGATTTTTTGCAAGGCTTGCCGGAAGAATTTTTTTTTTTTAATCAACCTAATTTCACATTTGGATTTGATACAAGACAAAAGTGATTCGATACGTTCATATGAACTGAGCGAATGCCCCAAAAAATGAAATATAAAAGCGCAACAAAATAAAAAATTCTTTAAGTAATAAGAAAAACCTATAAGAGATACGCAAAACATTGTAAAAATGGCCTCGAAATCCGAGTCCCAATTTAATTTTTTCAGAAAATCACCGATAGATGTCTGAACTTAAATTTGAATGGGGTTAATTATACACTCTTTTCAGCAACAGATGTCGTTTGTGTATGTGTGTATTTTTTTTAACTTTTTGGAAAAATTACCGATTGTAGTTAACGCTTAATGTTTCAAAATATTATTTTAAGAGCTCAACTACTAAGAAAACGCCTAATATTTTGATTTGATTCTTCATTTAGGGTGGTTCACATTCAACAACATGTTCATCAACTTCTATCAGGTTAAGGGATATGTGTAATGTGAACAAACCTTAATGTGAATACACCTTAATATTTTGGGTTCTGGTCTTGGGTTTATGGATTTGACATTTCATGTGCTAGAGGATTTGACATTTTCAATTGTTTTGTGTGGGCCACGTAAAGTGTACCCTACAAATAGTGTTCGCCATCTTATTTTGGAAGTTTTTTGTATGAAAAATACGAGAAGGTTTTATTCAAAATGACTGAATTTTGAACTTAACTTAAGTCCAGTTTGTGACACTATGTGCTTACATTAAACCATAAATATTGCATTCGAAGATCCCAAACCTTGTAAATGTTCCACTTGTAACCCTATAATGTATCCTTAAATGTTTAAGACTAATAAAAAGATATTTCTTGCAGACAATAATAAACATTACAAGACATTAAGTTAAACTTAAAACGTATTTCTGTAATTGTTTTCCTCTATTAATTGCGTCAAACATTGTGCATTTTTGTTTAATTTACATTTTATCTAAACATTTTTCAAATTTTGGACATATTTTATACAATATTTTTTTTGTGATTGACAGCATATTTATAATGACACTTGGAGTTGACTACCTTGCATACCGTTTAAATGTTTCAATTATTATTTTTTAGTGAGGAACTAATCAATTAGATTGTGTAACCCATTTTTCAAAAATTCATGTTATCTTAATTTGTTGAAAATAACCTCATTTCTAAATGGAGTAATCTATATGGGAAATGATTATTATATTTAAATCTAAATTTTGTAATTTTCTCATTGAAATAATCTCATAAAATTTATTACATAAACTGACGTCTTTTAGTATTACATTTGAAATATATTTAATTGAATCAGTTCGAGCTTATATTTTCACACTAATTCAACCCACAGTTACCCATTTGTTACAATTATTTTCTCATAGGAAGGTTTCGTTGCAAAACACAAAACTCTTTATAAGTCTTGCTGATTCATTTCTGGGAAAAGCCATTTTAAGTTGTTTGTTCTTTTTTATTTTTTTTTTTCTTATAAGAAAACGCCCAGCAAATCCATCTAACGAAAAACCACACAACATCACACTCAAATTCCAACTCAATCATAAACTCCCCGAATTGGATGACGTAAAAAATGACTTTATGATGCCGGACTTGACCAAATTTGGCTAATATAAACAACCCATATATTTTAACTTTATTTTCAACTGCCGCCATCATCATCATATACCTTAATGTTGCATACAGATACACTCTGTATTCAGTCCAGTCGTATACAGTGATGGTTGCATGAGATAAAATCTACAAGGACTTTAAGTGCACACGTTTTGGTCACGATATAGAAAACCGGTATTATCGTCTTGGCCATAAAATCTATGGACTTTGAGGCTTTGAATATCTCTTTAAAAAAAAAATATGATCGATGTTCGATTTGTTGAATGTCGTCTTATTAAAATAGATCTTAGTGCTGATCTCGACTGGAGCTCTACGATGAGAAGATGTTAACTTTAACTAAATACACATCCCGACATAATTCCCACCAAAAGCGTGGATGTGCGCTCACATTCAGATTTGATGATTTTCCTGTTTTTTTTCGAGAGAAGTTAGGATAGTTGATATAATCCCACGGGATTGACAGTGAAACTGGTTCGATCGATTTAAAAAGACTTGAATTTGCAATTAAAAATATATATAAGGGGGTGTGGATAGACAGACAGACACAAAGACAAACACATAGAGTTTGAAATGGACTTGAAAGAACTGAAAGCCTTTGCTGGCTATAATTAAACCAATTAATGAGTTTTTTTTCTGCATTGCCCATTTTTAGTCTTCGCATGAAAACAACTTTTTCATTATGGTGAAGAGGGAGTGGTAGAGTATGTTGTGATAAAGATTGCAATTCTATATTGAAATGTCCAAGAGTGTAGTCAGTAAAAATAAAGAATTCAGATAATGCTTGCGGCTTTCATGAATGATTTATAAGTGATTGCTTTCTTTTGGGCATGTTT
This sequence comes from Meliscaeva auricollis, assembly GCA_948107695.1. Classification (NCBI taxonomy): domain Eukaryota; kingdom Metazoa; phylum Arthropoda; class Insecta; order Diptera; family Syrphidae; genus Meliscaeva; species Meliscaeva auricollis. Next base: position 71,085,949 of record OX403618.1, on the reverse strand, counting down.
AGATAAGGGAGATTATTTAATAGACTGAATTGATTGTTTACGGATGTAATATATTTTATTTTATGATCTTTCAATCTAGCATTGAATGAATTAAGTTTATTTTTTGCATGGTTTGTACCATTGAATACGATTCAATCATTCACTCTTAAAAAAAAGAGTTCGAACATCAGCTCTTTTGTTTTACAAACAATATAAATAGAGTAAGCTTCGAGCCGCTTTTATTTATTTCAAACATTTTCCGGCTACATTTTTATAACAAAAAATGCTACTTGACAATTTTGTTGAATCTCTCAAAGTCCCCACAAAGTCCACAGAGAGTAAATATGTATACAACTTTCAACTTTTCTTATAACCAAAACAAAACCACTAAACTTTTCTCAAAAATGAAAAACTATATTCCAGTTAGAGTGTTAAATGTCTGTCTATATACGTGGCTTAAGCAATTGTTATACAAAAACTAGCCATAGCATAAACTAAGTATTATAACTGCACATAAAAGATACGCGAGAGCCGTTGTCTCTGTCCCCGATGTTATATTCATTGTCTTCATAACAATTACTCTTCGAGTTACCACTTATATTATACACCAACACGCCAACAACACACCGGACTGTGTAGTGTATATAATCATGATATCAAATTCATTCGTGAAGCTTTATAGCTACTTCTGGTTCGTAAAACAGCTAGGAAGTATCTAATTGTTAAACGAGAGATGCTGTATAGCTGCTTCAAAACCTGCTTCCAGGCATAGAGTTTCGACTGCATCTTGCGAAAGTTGTAGTCGATTGTTTACTTTGTTTTGACAATTAATTAGCAAGAACTATTGTGAGAATCTTTGGTGTGTTCCGTATTCTCGAAAACTCGACATGGCAGTGTCCAATTACCTTTTTTTTTATTATTTATTTTTTTTTTAACTTAAACTGTTAACAATCTTTGAATGGGTAGACTCCACCTTACCCACGCTGCTAGAGTCTCGTCGGAGACAAAGTCATGGTATACAAAATATCGATCGGTTATTTTGTCTGTAAGAAAAAGTTTGCTTGTTATTATATTTTTTTTTTCGTTTTTTATTATTTTGATTCAACCCTACATGGACTGTAAATTGCATAGGCTAGGTATAAGAGGTATTATGTAGGTACTGTTAAAATAGGATAATATGTAATGTTGTGTTGGCGATATAAATTACGATACTGCCACTGTGTTTTTTGTATAATAAATCATTGCAAAGCTATAAACGTTGAAGGTTGAAGGTAACCATTTTGAGAAATAAGTGCACTTTCAACTTTTGCATGGTAAAGGATTGTTGAAGCAAGTATGATTTGTACATTTTTTAAGTGATTTTTCTTAAAATCTTGCTAAATATTTTGATGATAATTCTTAAAAAAGGGATTTTTAGAAACTTTAATTTCTGAATTGTTCAGCTTTTGACTCATTTATATATTTTGTATTATTTTTTAACTTACAACCTCACAAAATGTTGAAAAGGGCTTGAAAACAGCATTTATTTTTACATCTGCAATTTTAAAATGACGTTCAATTCAAATATCACATTACTTAACTAAAAATGAAAAGAATTGATAGAATTTCAAAAAAAAAATCAACGCCCAGTACAATAAATCATCAGATGTATTGAGATCAAATATTTTGAGAATAGGCAAGGATGTTGGCTTCAGATACTTTTATTTTTCATAAAATACTGTTATTATGAATCCGCAAAGCAATAATTTTATTGTGGCTCAAAACTAATAAGCCATCACTGTAAATTATATTAAAAGAAATTCACAAAATACAGTTGCTTGGTAAAGTTTCTAGCACATTTTTTTATGAAAACAGTTAAGGCAGTTACTAGCAAATGGATTCTTTTGAAAACCTTTGGTTTTATGAAACAAATTATTGAACGTTTTTTAGGAAATTTTCTAAGCTACTATTTTGCCTCATACATTTTTTCTCGAAAATCACTGGAGATTTGAATGAAAAACAATTTTGGGGATCTTTGACCCCTGTTGAATTGTTAGAAGTACTCGTTTTCATGAGAACTTTTCACAGTTTCTCAAAAAACGTAATGCCAAAATGTCATTTCTTTTTTTATTTAGTTGTTGGCATTAAGTGTTTGACCCAAATGAATCTTTGAGTTTGCTGCAAACGAATTGAAATCCAAAAATTATTGTCCAACAAACATAAAGTAGTTTGACGCAAACGATTCGCTCTCTCATTCTGTTTATATGCATTCTACGCTAACCAATAATTGTACAGCCCGTAGCGACAAGAATAACAAGATACTTGCTTCGTAAGCGAGAGGTCGCAGGTTCAATCGCCGGTATAGCGCTAAACTTTTTTTTTTAATCGGTCGGAAAAAATGTTTAACGCAAACGAAATTATTTATTAGCTGCAAAAGAAGTGCAAAAATCGTCCACCAAACGAAAAAGTGGTTGGGGCAATTTGGTCTCTCAGTGAAAGGTTGCGCCGTTTACCTGATCAGCGTATTCAGCCAGGGAACCCTCTTTATTCTTCGGTGTAAGAGTCCCTGATGTTTATCAAATCAATGTAATTTTTTATCGCTGAGGTTAAATCTACCTAAAACTACATTTGCACATACCACAATGTGTTTCTGTAAAATTTAATACTCAATACATGATTTTTTTTTTTTTTGAAGTTAATCATCCTCCACGTTTAACCTTCCCTTGTTTTTACTGTGACTGTTTTTAATACAAATTCTGCAAATTTAAACAAAACAAAATTAACAAGATGATTTTTTGTTTTTGTTTAAATTCATATGAGTCAAGCTTATAACTTATGGTTAGTGAAACCTGAATATCCTGATCCATCTCGATGGTGATGTTTTTTTTTATTTTTTCTTCGTTTCGTTTCAAGGTCAGCTGGTTAAATGAGCTTGGCATAATAACAAACATTTTATTTATTCATCTTACTCATATAACACACCACTCTCCATTTTTGGAAGTCACTCGGTCGAGTATAGTATGACTGAATGAGCAAAACTCACATTAAAACAGTGACAATATTAAATGTCAAAGGCGGTTCATTTTATTATATTCTTGGCTTTGCCATAATATGATATAAAAACTTTTTATGTAGATGATGATGAGATCCAAATTACATTCTCACAGATCATGGTCTATATAGAATAAAAAAAAATAAAAATGGATCTCTTAATTGCCCATTAGGTCAATCCCGCTGTTTAGCCGGTTCTTTTTATTCCCTTTCATCTCAACATCTACAAGTTGGATATCAAATTTTAAAAAAGAATCACTCCATCACGATACACGACTGATAGAATAGAAATATTTTGACAGATGATTTTGAAGTGTATAGGCTTTTAAATGCGATGAGAAAGGTTCAGTTCAGAATGAAGTTTACAATCGATTTATTACAACAACAAAACAAAAAAAACATCAAAGTGCCTTTTTTGAAAATAATCGATTAATCACAGTTCTTTGAGAATCACAACACAACGAACGCCTCGATGAAGGTTTTGTCCGTGTTTATAACTGACACGTGCTTACAAGTAGGCGCCTCTATGTTTTTAGACAAATGTACATTTGATGAAGGACTCTTCATTTTGTAGTTACCTGCTGTTCTTTAACACATCGATCGTTAAAAAAGAAGGTTAATGAACCTGTTTTTGTGTTTGGTACTTTAAAAGATAAAAAGAAAAGAAAAATAAAAACAATTAATTCTCAAAACATGACCCGGAAATCAATTCCATTTGCATAATTTAATTTTATCTTAAGCAATTCTAATTTCAATCAATTTGAATAAGATAAATCGTTTTGTTTGAGAGGATAATGATTTAACTTAAATTGAAATCAATATGTTTTGAGATTAAATACTTATACGGAAAGTTTTGATAAGATCTATAATAGGGTCAGTAGGTAAGCGGAAGATAAAATTAGGAATATTTTTTTACTAATTGCTTCCCAAAATGTGTGTTTTTATAAATATAGTATTACACACGATTTGTGTATGCAACAAAATTTGTGTATTTTGGTCATAAAAAGATGCACAAAATAATTTGAACGACAAGTTGGATGACAGTAAATGATATACAAATATAATTTGTGAATAATTTGATTTTTTCCGAATTGTGGTTCCAGATGGCAGTGTGTAACAAAATACGCAACTTTTTTGAGACAAGTTCTTACATCTATTTGACAGGTCATTATGTTACTGCTGCTCTTAAGAGTTTTATCAATTTTTACTTGCTCTATAGGGCAAGTATTAGTTTCGTCATGCTGTCTGTCAGTCTATGCCGTCTCACAGTGAGTTGACTAGTGGACAAAAATTAAAAAAATAAATATGCATGAAATTTTGATCAATTAGGATTTGATCCTAGCACATGTTAAATAACTTTTTTTTTACTGTTTTTTTCATGCTTGCTTTTTTTTAACGATAGATTAGCGGCATTGTTAATTGTTTTTTGACTATCTCGTCTTTTCGTTTTTCTCAAAAAAAACTTGGATAACTAAAAAACAGCGTTGCCGTGTTTGTTTTGCAAGAATATTCTTTTTTTTTTTTGCTATTTTTGTGAATATCTTGCAAACGGATTAAGCGATTTTGATCAGTGTACAGATATTTCATGTAACCTCAAACAATCTTATTAAATTTTCAACAAAAAAAAGGTTATAGTTATTTCTTTTCACTTTTGAAATGATATTGTTTCCATTTTTCTTGTAAATAATTAAACTTTACCAAAACCATATATATTCCCCCTGAGTTATAGCATAATCGGCTTAAGCTACAGGTGCAAGTTCGTGCGATCCAGTTGTGCCGAACACTTTTTCATTTAAAAATGGTTTCAACATTTTTTAGTAACGTTATAAATAAAAGAATCTTCTTCTGTTTTCCGAATCTTTAAAAAAAAAAATGGATCCTAAAATTCAGTTAACTCGTAGTTAAACTACAATTTGTTGAGGTTAGTTGTGCAAATTTGTTTTTCATTTTTAAAATTTTTGTTAAAGTCTTAACTTGGCTTAACAGAGATTTACACCTGAGCTATTACACCGAAGAGACTGGCCCTAAATTCTACAAATAAATTAATCCGAAATTGGCTCAGGAATGGTTCTTCTTTAGTAAACTTTTACTAAAAGTCTTAGCAAATTCCTAATGTAATGACATGCTTACTTCCTGTGGAACTATACAACGGTGCATCCAATTATGTTCAATATCCAATATATAGTAAATCCCTAACTTGACCTATAAGTTGATGATGTGGTTCAATTTCCTACAAAACTAATTTACACCAATTCTAATCGGTTATACTCTATTATTCTGATTTGGTAAACCTTTCTACTCGACATGATTGATTTATTGATCTAAAAAAAAGTATTAAATAAATTTAGATTTTTTTCAAAAGATCTAATAATCAAATACGGCTAATTACTTTTCAATTACCCAACAAGAGAAAAAAGTTATTGTTCTTCATCAAACAATATATTAAACTAATCTCCAAGCTCAAATGGAACCACGAAATTGAACACTACGAAACGACTAAATTGACTTGGCCTCATTTTATGATTTGAAAAAAATATTACATACTTTCTATAGTTCTTAGCCCTAAGTCAAGCTTCCAGCAAAACAAAAACAAAAAAAAAAAAAACAAAACCTAAAATTAAGAACATGCAACCCGTATTCTCTCATTAATATTGATCTGCCTCATGGCAAATGATAAATGAGTCTCGAAGATTTCAACCAAAAACTAACTGTAAAAATAAGATTTTAAAATATCATTCGTATCATATACATTAAAGAATCATAAGAAATATGAGAAAAAAGAATAATTCTATTTAAAAAGTAGCACAACATTTGAATGATATGTATTTTTGATAAAAATCCATTAGGAATTGACCTCCATAGTTAAATCTTCGTTTGTAAATTTATACACCACAAAAGTATTGCATAAGGAATTTGCACATACAATTGTTTCAGACAAAAATACCAAATTAATGCGGTTTTTTTTTTATTATTATAATGTTTGGCACATAAAAAAATACACTCTTTGACCACACAAAATTGATTTCAACCCATAAAGAGAAAGCTAGTCTACACGCAATACGTAAAGTCGTAAGACGATTTTTATTTTCGCAAGGCGTTTCGAATTTGAATTTCAAATCGAGTATAACCAACAAGATAAATGAATTGGCGCACAAGAGATTTATGAGAATGATAAATCGATGATGGGAAGCTTAAGACAGACCCATAAAGGCTAAAGATAGTAGAGCTTGATGGTTATCCGCCCAGCTGGCACGTTCATCGCACAGTGGGGTGTACTTTGTAGTATCGGTATAAATTTAAACAAATTAAAATACTTAGAAATCGAATCTTTTTAATTCATTTTTTAGTAAAGTTTTTAACACAAAGCAAGTTATTTTTTTTTTCAGTTTAAGTTTTCAAACGATGAATGTTGTAATTGCTGAGAAGATTTCATGACAATTGCTTCCTTAAAGAAGTTTGCAGAAAGGAGATTGCTTGGCAAAAATTTTATTTCAAGAACTAAGAAAAATAAATCAATTTTGTTTATTCTGTATATTTTTTTAGAAAATGGTGCATGGACCTTTTTTACTTAAAAACTGTTGGAGGATTTTATTCCAGTTTAGAAGTAATATTGTCCTATTGTGACTCACATTTTCTTCTACATACTTTGTCTACATCACCAGTATCAAAACTTATTGAAAGTGAATTCGAACATGCCCTCAAGGTGAGCCCATTCAGTATTGCCACTGCTGCGCCAACATGTACATATATATGAGTCTACGTTGGTTTTAGGGGGCGCTTGCTTGATAGATTCCAGTATAAAAGTTGGAATTCTTGTTTGAAACCATTCACTTATTTAAACATAGTATAACACTGCAACCGTTTGTTTTCTAGTTTATTCCACTTAACTAACTCACAGGTAATTGCAACAAGTTTTCCAATTCCATGTATTTTCGTAAGCCATTGCAATTATCCGATCATTGATGTAAAATTGATGGAAAGGCTCTACGAGTTTTCAATTTAATTTCTTCCGTCTTCTCACGCGGGATGGATGTTTGTTGTTTCAATTCAGCATCAAAGAAACGGAGGTAATTTTCATTGTAGATGGCGTAATGATGTCAAAGTAATCATCGGTACAAAAAAAAAAAAACAAACAGAAGCTAATCATTAAGTATAATTAAATCAGGAAAGAAGGAATCGAAAGACATCATAAAAAATCATTTGGTTCATTGATGGTATTGGTGCGTTTTTTTGTATCTTGTAAGGAGAATAAATTGAGATAACTTGAAATTTAAGCATCAGGATGCAAATTGAATTGATATTAATGGCTATACAGAAGATTTCATTTATTTAATCAAATTAAAGAGTAGTATGGTGCGTGTTTATACGAGTAGGAAAGCCAGCTGGACCAGTATGCTTGATCATTTGAAAAAAAAAATAGCAATTTTCTGTCGGAAGACTCTACTCTTGTTAAGTTTTTTACTTCCAGTTAATGATCCATAAAAAAAAAACACTTTATCGCTTCATCAAAAAAAGATAAAATTGAAGTTTTAGCTGAACTTGACATTGATACAAAGATTAAATAAAAAAAAACACTAAAAATACAGAGCATTAATTGAAAGGATATTTTTTTTCCTATTCGTAGTCCAATGAGCTTATGAATCTTTTTATTTTCGTTTGAAATATTGCGTTTACAAAAAGGAAATCAATGTCATTTATATCACAAGTGTTTTATAAATAAAAATAAAATGCATAACTTGGTCGCATGTAATTGCTCTAAGGGTCAAAGTTGCTGCGGACGTAAAAGCTTCTTATATTAAGTTTAAAAAATATAATTTGAAACAAGTACTAAAACAAAAATTAAATTCATTACTAAAGTTGCCATTAGTTGTTTATGTCACAACTTCATAAATTGTTTTGAACTCCAAACCAAGTACATATGCCATTCAATTTGACAAAGGATACATTTTAAGAAAGAAAAATTAAAAAATTGATTTTTCTCAGGCACTTGAATTAGTTATTATAACCTCTCGGTCCTTAATTTCTCTAACTAAAATAAGATTTGTGTCAATCATCCGTCAAAATTCAGAAACTGTATATGAATTAACATTTGATCAATTACAAAGGTGACTACAATATTAATTATGAAATTAAAAAATTATTGAAAAATTGATCACTACTGAAACAAAAGTAAAAATCTATTGCTTTTATTCAAAATCTTATCTGAGAGAGTAAGGCAAAAAATAAATGAGACAAGAACAAAATTTTGATTTTTAACTCCTTTTTATTTCTTTTTTTTTTTTTTTGCTAATGGCATTAATTTGCTTTTTAACTTATATGTATGTTTAAACATTACGATTGGTTTCCATAAAGAGAAAACAGTAATATAATGAATTTAACATCACCTAACTATACATATTCCCCTAAATTTTTCTTGCATTTTTTATAAAATTAGATAATAAACATTCGATTAAAAAACTAGTTTCTTTTAATGGATTCATAATTGCAAAACAAAAGAGCTGACAAACGAACCCTTTTTTTTAAAACTATGTTTCTTTTCAATATTTAAATTCAAAACATTTTCTTTTATATTTGGCCATAAAATCAAACACAATTTTTTGTAAAATTGTTAATACTTTGTTTATATTTTGTAAATTGTATAATTATTTTATTATCATCTGCAAGACAAACGCGTGTTTCTTAATCACTACCCAAACAAAAATAGTTTATACCTTATAAAATTGTAATAAGAAAACTACGTTTTATAAATATTTGGGATTAAGTGCAAGAAACAAAACAAAAACTTTACCTACAATCGATTTTGTTGATGCAATTTAATTATTACTATTATATACAAAGCTAGTCACTCAAGAGCAATTTAAATTTTTTTTAATTAATGAATGGGTGCATTCAGCTGTCATATATCTCCAATTTCTGATTTTTGAATCTAGAACGGAAAATGTAGAACAAAAAATATTTCATTCAACCAGAACTAGAACGAGAACTCAAACTTGTAAATATCTTGTCTAAATAAATGTGTTAGACATTCCAAAACAAATCAACAAAGCATAACTAATTAGCAGACAGATTTTCATATCTTACCACTGCAGAGCCTTCAAATGAGCACTCCTCATTTCATTCTCGACAAACAACTTCAAATGAAACGAGAAGAAATATTCATGTCAAAAAGAATCTTACACACATAGTTCCGATAGTCATATAAAGATTAAGGTCAGCTGTCAACCTATATCTTGGAAAAAAAAAATCAAAAGGAATAAAAAAAAACCTATTATACTCGAATATTAACGACACCGGCGACGGACGTATATCTGCCCATTCTACTATGATTCTTATTATAAATGCATATTTTAATAGATCAGAAGCAATCCAATTGAATTGAATTTTCAAATTTTATTTTCACACAAAATTAATTTGCATTTTCGAAGAAAAGAGATCCAGAATAAGAAATTAATAGGACACAGTCCCGTACATTAAATTCGTGTCACCTTCAGCTTTACAATACAATATAACACAACGGCCTTTAGTCGTCACATTGTCGTCTATCGATTAACTCTCGTGGAATTAAAACACATTCATTATAAACAAACTATAGACACAAATAAAAAAAAAATAACAAAGCGTGTTATGGTAACATGCTTCACCAGACAAAACAAAAAGTGTTACCTATAAAAAAAAACACACTATTAACCTCGTGCATTGCTCCAGAAAAATGCTCATCACGCAGTCGGTTACGTTTTTCGTATATATCTTTTGAATGACAAATAGTAGAGGTAGACAAAAAAAAAATAAGAAAAAATAAAAATGAACAACAATAGCATTTATTTTAAGCTTTGCGAAGGCCTGGTGAATAGAAGAGAATTCCCAAAAACTGGACTTAAAAATATACATAATACATTGATGCATTAGATACATTGATAAAATATTAATACAAATATATATATATTTTTTTTTATTTTTTACAATTAATGAGAACTATATTAAAAATGTAAATTTATAAAATTATTTTATGTTTTGCATAAAATAATACTATATTGTGAAAAAAGATACCAACTTAATTTTGTAGGAAGATTTACACCATGTTAAAAAAAAACTTCAGCTTAAATATAGATTTGCCATTTGATTTGTTAATTTGAAAAAACAATTTTTGTAAAATATGTCTTTTACTTGGCTTATTTATTCAGTAGTATATAGAATTTGTATTATTAAACCTTCATTATAAAACAAAGATCTATCATACAAATTTGTTTACTCGATACGTAATCTTAAAATATGTTAAATATTTAATTTCTCCAATTAATTTTTTTTTTGGAATATTGGAATATTTGGCGTGCTGCACCTTGGTATTTCTACGACGAACATGAAATGTAAATAAACAAAAATGTAGCAAATTTAATGTTCTATAAAATATATAAAAAGTTTTTTAAATTCGGATGCCAATTAGATAGAGAAAAACTTCAAATCCATTTTACCTACGAAAATCAGTTTTTTTTGTCAGTTTTTCGAAAATAACTTTTTATTGGAAAAAGCTATATAAAATAAGACAAAATAATTAGAGAATTTGTTTTCCTATAAAAATAAATAAAAATAACTCGTCTAAGACCAATAATTGCCGAGAAAACAAAAAAAAAACGTTTTTTAAAGCTTTTTTAAAAATGGCGGTTGACCCATAGAGTTAAGCATATTGTTTTAAAATAAAACAATAAAATTCTCCTTAGCATTTTTGTAGACAATGTTTTACTAATTTTATTTGGACATACAATTTTTTTTTCAAACTTGTTAAAGTTTTATCAAATTTTAGGGCTAAGAAATCTAAGTAGCCCTCGTGTAAGATTTTGAATGATTAATGGTCGGTGAATGCAACGTTCTTTAGTTATAAGCGATAAATATCAATTTTAGATTGAGAACTAAAATGGTCACAGTGGCGTATGCACAACTTTTTTTTTATTGAAACATTTAAAAATTTAGTAAAAACTATAGTATCGCTGAACTGCCAAAATTCGACCGCAAAATAAAGGGTTACGGCAACAAATAATATAAGAACTTAGATCCAACAGAGAGACTGCTTGTACCTTTCAAATAAGCCCAAATTTATTGAAATTCGTTGTTTACGTTTATAATTATAGATCTTTCTAATGCTGCCCCAAATAATGAAACCATTAAACATTTGTTGACTATGAACTGCCCTCTAAATTAATAATCAACTTATTTTTTTGAAGATGCAACTGTCTGTTAACAATGCAGTCTTTCAAAAACGACTTTTCAGGAAATCGACAAAAGTCTTACGTTTAAAAAATAAAATTTTCATTTATTATGTGTGTTAAAAATTTCATTTATAATTTAAGTACATTCATAAATTCAGTAGTCAAATCAAGCGACCTGTATTTTCTCTAAGTGTAACTTGAATGTCATCGAAAATTAGAAAAAAAAAAAAAAATTATACAGAGCATGCGTTTGGCACTAATTGCAAGTTCCGAACGACCTTGTCGGCCTGCATCATCACCTATCTCTAACTATTCAACAATAATGTGAATTTCAACGGATGAACTATCATCGGACAGGTTAGATGAGAGTCTGATTAATCGCCTACTAATAAACAATATTGTTCGATGGTGGCTCTCTGTTTGTCTATCTGGCTGGCTTGGCGGTATGAAATGACTTGAGGTTAGTGGGCGCATCTGCCACTGGTTGTTGTTTACTGCAAGCTGGACTGGACTGCGGCTATCTATTATTTCGTTTGCTAACAACACTATACACAGCTATTCTATTAAAACTTCAAAGATACTAGTACTCTCGTACTTATTGTGTATACTATTGTATTCGGTATCATTCAATTAGATTGAATGATTGATGGGAAATGCCACTCGTTCGTTTATTTTTGTATCTCCATCTCTCTTAATTTGTGTATTCAGTTTGCAATTTTTTGCTGTTGTTGTTGTAGGTATTCAAAAGTTTATGCATTTTCCTAGTTGTTGGTAGCTGAGTGGTAGTAGAGTTTTGTAGTTAAATAGAGTTAGGCTAATCAGAGTGTCTATGTACTATTGGCCTACTAAAAAAATAATATGTGTGAGGTCATCTTTTGTATGGCAATACACAACAGATAGTGTTATTCTTTGGTATATTTAATTTGCATAAAATATTCAAACTTGCTTTGCGGTGCTATGATGCAATAAAAAGCTGAACTATAACAAACTTCCGTTTTTGTTTTTGCAAGTTTTTTATTTATTTTTAGTCAAAAGTAAAATTTTTGGTGGGAGAATGATAAATTATAATGTTGAGCTACTACTAAATTAGATATTATTACTTAATGTGAACTTAATTTGGTCAAACAGTCAAGATTTTACGGTCAATCCAAGTGAAAGTTATAATTTACATGGTCAATAATTATACTAATATGTAAGAAATTTTATTGTTATATGTTGTATAATGGTGTTGGAAAATGGAATTAAGGTGTTTGAAGATAATTTGAAAGATGGTGCGAAGTGAAGAAATGATAATTTAGTTGGGACTTATGTTAATATAATTGTCTGGTTATGTCTTACCAAAAATAAAGACAAGACATTATTGGAATTACGCGAAACATGTGTACATTTTGCTGCCATAGCAGTTGATTTTTGGTTTTAAAATTTTGGAAATCTATTCATTTTGGGTCAGTTACTTAAAAGAATTCAACGTTATTTAATGCAATAAATAATTTGATAACTGAACACATATTTCTTATACGATAACTGTACCTATTTGGATGTTTTTCTTGATGTGTAATATTTTCAAAAAGTCAGCCTGTCTTTCGATACGCATTGCAGACATTTTGCTTTGCAATTTTTTAAATTAAACTTGTAAAAAATACTTCGTTGTGATAGTTTAACATGTAATTTGTGCAATTGATTTTGGGTTGAGTTAGTAGATCTGAGATGTCCCAAGTTAGGTCATTCAGAGTTGAGTTACATAAATGTCGAGTTAATTTGTCCTGAGTTTAGTAGATTGAGTTGAGTCGAGCTATACACAGAGCTGTAAAAGATAACAGTCAATTGGTAATGCAGTCAATTCAGCCACAGTTAATTGACTTTAACTTTTTGTCAATTAACTGCTTTCATTAACTGTACAGTCAATATTTTAGTTCTGACTACTGACTGTAGTTTTACAGTCAAAGGATTTACTTTTGTAAGTTAAAAGACTTAAAAAATTAAGTCTTGTACGTCAATTAACTGCAGTACTGAAAAGACTTCAGTTTTTACATCCCTGGCTATACCCAAACCACAAAAACCATCTTTTATTTTAAATCAAAGAAATTAATGGACTGAAGGATAGTTAGATAAAACTTGGAACTAAACTAAAAAAAACTTTAACTAAAGGGAAATTTCTTTACATTTGATCCATGATTATTCCAAACTGTAAATCTTCGAATGTCCACTTAAACTAATTTATTTTTCTGATGGTTTGAGTTTTTTATCATGGATTTAGTTAATCTACCGATTTTGCCATTTAACTAGAACCTCTGAAAATTATGCTAGAAACTTAACCCGCTGTGAACAAACTAGCCCTAAGAGCCCTCCAGAATTTTATTTTGATCGCTCAAGGTTCTGAGTCATGAAGTAAAGATTGGAGTGTGAAGATTTGAGTGTGCAGTTGAGTTGGAATACCTGGTGATAACATATCAGCAACAGAATGTTCTTTGTAGGAGTCTCAACGTTAACCTGCGGATCTTTAAAATTGGAAAGGAAAACCACTGAGTAATTATCACTTACGACTGTAAATCGAAAGGGTATAGTAAATCCTTTTTTTTTAGATACGCAGTATTTTTGGTTGGAGTTTAGTTCCTCTTATTTCTATTTAAAGAATTAATTGACAGTTCACTTTTTTACAATCTTCCAGCTGTCGAATAAAAATAAAAATACAGCCTCAATAGTTTAATTAGACGCATCCTGTTTCAAACGACCCACAAAAATTCAGACACGACAAGAATGGTGCGGCAATGAAATATTTTGATACTTCCCTAAATTCAATCATAATATTTGTTCCTCTCAAAATTATTGCTTCTGCCAAAGTTTAATTAGATGAAGTATGGGCGTCAAAGTTTTGCGTGACAATGAAAAAGAATCATCGCATTTTGGAACAACGTTAATCGACTTGTATCATTCATCTTACTGTCAGCGTTTAAAGCATTTTCACTATCAATTTTGGGGGACGTTGACAGAGGGAAGATGAAATTTTGACGCCTATTAGTAGCTTTACTTCTTAAAATAAGTCCATAGGTAAGAGACTTGTAGTACCCCTTGGCATAATGATAATAGTGCAATGGAGTATCACGTCTGAGAGTGAGGTTTGATTTCTAACCTATGCAAACTTGAATTTTTATCAGAGGTAATACATCTTGCGAGAAATTCATAGAATCTCCAAGAGTACTAGTTGTCATGAAAAGCTGTTCGGAACCGACAGAAATTTTTCTGTCCACTCCAAAATGCAGACTTACGGAACCCACACAAGATATGGTTGAGAGAGAGAGTGTCAGTCAATACTTCGCCTCTACGGAAATTAGTTCTTACTTCAATCATTTTTTTTCTTTTATAGAGAAAAAGGTGTCTACTATACACATAGTTTTTAATAGTGCAAGATTATTTAAAACTATAGTATATATAGTTTTAAAACTATAGACTTTTTAAAGTCATGCAAATCATAACTAAAAAAATGTATTTTGAATGACCTTAATGTGTTCTTTTAACACCACCCTAAAATTATGTTAAATAAAAGTTAATTTAAAAAACACTACTAATTTTGCCATTCTAAAATAAAAGTTCTAAAACTGAATCTGTGGTTTGTCTTCAATTTATTTCTTAAACTTATGATCGTTCCGCAAGAAAAGTGATGAACACGAAACTAAGAAAACGAGGTCACTTAACGGACACTGAATGTCCGTTAAGATCAGCGGACCATTTCATTTTTGCCTTTCAATTATTTAAGACATCTATACAAAATTTACCTTTACAAATTGAAAGGTTCCTTCTAGAAAAAAAAACTCATTCCCATCAATACTTACACACACCCCAAATTAATTCTAAAACGACAACAACAACAAAAACTACATGAACAACAACAAAAACTACTTGAACAAGGTGTGAATGGGGCCCAAATTAACAATCTCAGTGTTCGATTTCGTTCCTTTCTTTCTCTTTACTTGTTGGTTGCCGTTATATTCATTATCATTAAATTCATTACATTCATTAGCTTCTCCATTCATTCGGGGTCGAATCTATACATTCGTAGTTCTGTGTTATTCCCGTTGTGTCATGCGGTGATGTGTTCATGTTAAATATATGCTGTACCCCTGGTTTAAAACTGAATTCAAATACGGGTCATCATAAGTACCGACAATGAACCATCACGAGTTGAATGTGTTCCATAGTGGTAAAAAAAGCCAAAAAATGCGATGTAAAAAATAACCAATGACACTTCATGGGATTTTGCTTCATAGGCAAAGTCCTTGTTGTATTATAAGTTTTGTTGTTTGTTTGTTTGTATAAAATACAGAATAAACAGGTAGATGCGTGGTCATGAATAAAGTAGAAAAGAATTTCTATAGAACCTTCATGGTGTGGCACGATTTTGACCGCCATGCCAGCATGCAAATAGTGTCATTTTCGATGGCAGAACAGATAGAAATGTCGCCAGAAACTATTCTATAAGCATACTGTACTGTACTGGCATATATAATAGCAAACAAACGTGTGGCATCTTGACATCTTGTTGGTCTGCAACTGCTGCATCTCTGTGTGCATGGACAAAATAAAGAGCTAACCGATTTCTATTCTTGCCATGGAATACGGAAGTCAGCCATATCCTATGTTCCACATTTGTTTTCATGAAGCCGAATCACACAATTACTTCGTCAGAGTTGCAAAGCGAATTTAAATTCGTGTAGCGCATAGAGTTACCCACCAATGGCATATTCATGGTTGACCCCAAATGCTGCTGGCTATATGGTGAGCAGACTATACCCATAGCATTTGTTTATCAAACGATCTTGGGCACAATTTTAAAACAGAGAAAATGTTCCAATCTTCTATGTTCCACTAACTATGTAGGTATACGAGTAAATATAAAAATATACAGACATCGGATAATGGTGGTTTATTGCTTTGTTATAGAACAATGTGCCAGAGAGTGGGCGCTTTGGCTCTAATACCAAATGTACTCTATTGAAAATTGAAGGTCCGCTTTATATGCAGATGCAGATTTGTGTCCAATTCAAGTTTTGCTATACTGTTTGGTGAAGTTTATTGGGCATTAGATATTGGGTCTGTGATCTCATTTTGTAGATCAGGAGCAGAGAGTTTTCATTGGTGACTGTTTACTTTGTATAGGAAAACTATTGGAAGCGAGAAAAATTTAAATAAGACGTGACTGTTCGTTATTAGTACAAGAAGTCACCCACCAAATGGCTGCCTATTGCATTGTAGGACAAAAGGCCAGTTGAACTTAATTGTGAAATGAGGTAGGTAGGCAAGTATGTCTATAAGTTTCTATTTCCATTTTTGTGTTTTGTATGTTTTTTTTGGTTCATTAATTCAATAAGAGTTAATAAATCCAAAACTGTACTCAAGACATTTGAGTATTTTATCTTGAACAGCAAATATAGAACTAGCACGAAGCTAGAGTGAACAGTTCTGGATACTAGAAAATAGGTAAGCATTTTACTAGTTCAAATATTTGTTTTTGAAGCGTGCGTTTTATTTTAGAAAAAGCGTTTCCATTTGCTTCGTTTATCAGATTTTCTTTAAATTTAGATTCGAATGCATCCAAAAGTCTTTTTTCATCATCTTGCTATAACTGTATTTGTTTGGTACCCAAAACTCGACATTATCTGATTGATATCATTGTTTCTAAAACACCAAGGAGATTTCATAATCTACCAACTCTGTTCATGTTAGCAAGCAGAAAATTGCACTGTTCGGACGTTGCTGCTGTGCAGATATCAGTAGTGTTGAAGA
Organism: Meliscaeva auricollis; assembly: GCA_948107695.1. Lineage (NCBI taxonomy): Eukaryota > Metazoa > Arthropoda > Insecta > Diptera > Syrphidae > Meliscaeva > Meliscaeva auricollis. The sequence goes on along the minus strand of OX403618.1, from coordinate 71,068,958 downwards.
AAGTTTGCAGCTTTAAAAGACCTGTGGTAATGCATGGTTAAGAAAAAAGCCCGGAATTTTCCGAATTTTTATAGTATTTTTGTCTTAATTCTGTCAAATATGGTATGCATATTTTGCAATCTTGTTTGAATAAATAATATTTTCCTTTTTTTACACTAAAAAGTTTTGATGCATAAAGTGATGTAATTTTGTTTTTTCAAATATGGTTGCCATCACGTTGATACATCAATTTTAAAAGTGGACATGTTTTCATTTTTAGTACTAACTTATATTTTATTTGACACCAATTTAAATCTATAGCATTATGAGCTAAGTAATCCGACGGTTACCGCCTAGTTTATAAAAAGTTTATTACAGCCCGGAAGTTATTTTATTTTTTACAGCAAAATTAATTTAGTAGAGGTTAAAAATTGTAGATTTGCGCTATTTGGCATGATTTTTCATAATTTTATTAAGGACCCGGAATCTTACGTAAATTCAAGTTTTATTTTACCACAAATTTGTCAAAAAAATTCAATAATAGCATCTTTAAACTAGTTCTGAAATTAAAAATTAAAATTTAGATTGTTGTGACTTAAATGTTTTTTTTTTATAAAATAAATTATTCACTCCTATTACTGAATCCGACGAAATGCGTGCAGAGTAACATTTACCCAATTTTAAGTTCCCTACACACTATCACTGTTTATTTGGTGCATAGTTTCAAATGTCAATATGTTACTCTAAAACACATGTTTCAAGAGCAGAAAAAAAAACTCAGAAAATTTTGAATTTCTTAGTGTTTTTTTTAATCCATCAACATCGTAGCCATCCTTCAACGGAATTTGACAGTTCATGGCTTGACAGATCGGTGATAAACTATATTTTGACGCAAATGATATATTTCTATCCAAATGTCATCGGAGCGATAAAAAAAAACTGTTGAAATTTCGGTGTTTTTAATGCATCGACATCGTATTTAAACTCCAACGAAATGTGACAATTCATAGCTTAACAGATTGAGGATGAACTATATTTTGATGCAAAATTATTTATTGATTTAAAAACTTTGTTCATGCGGATATAGAATTAAATTTTAAAAACCAATATGAAGCAATATTTTGTTCATATTTTTGCACAATATAAATGATTATGCGCCACTTAAATTGCAAAATCTCAAATATTGCCGCAGACCAGACAGTCACTTTAAAGTGTCATACTCTCAAGCTATACTACATTATTAAAGTTGACATTTCCTTTCTTTATACATAGTTGTTGTTTAGACGATAAAAATAGAAAAAATCCTGCATAAGTAGATACACAAGTGAGACATCTTAATTATATGTTGTGCTGCAGAGTTCATTAAATAAATGACAAGACATCGCCAACTTTTGCTTTGAGGCCCCACGTAAATTATTCATTTTAGCACTAAACCAACTTAAACGTTAACTCTACGAAATATACGTACCTATTGCAAAAGGTTCACTCTATAAAGAACCGCTTTTTGCATTTAAAATGTATCTCGTTGTAGTTTCTTTGATGAATCAAAAGTTGAAAATTTACATTTCAAGTTTTTACTTGGAAAATCTTAAACTTGTAACGCCTCTGCTTTTCGTCTTTTTTTTGTATGCCTTGATGATCATGTCCCTTACATGGATAGAAGGAACGAGCAAAAGTACGCAAATTAAAACTAAATTTACATATTTGAATTTTTGTCTTAATGTCACTCTTAAATCAAAATAAAGGTTGACATAAATTAGTGCAGGTTTTATACATATCAAAGTCTATTTTTTTAAATCAGTCAAAATTCATGATACTTTATGCATATTAACTATTTTTTAAGACGTGTGGTGTCGGTTTTATTTGAGTTATGGAGATCACATACCATTAGCTTTTAGTGGATCATCAAAAATTCTTTGACCGGGATATAAAAATCTAAATCAGCATTTCGGAATCTTGTGAAATTCATCTTTTTATCTGACTTCATTTTAAAATGAGTAGAGTAGGTTAATCTTCTCTACAGGTTCTAAAATATTCTAATGTCTGAGTGTCTAGTCTTGGGCCGAATCAATCATAAATACCGTTCTATCTTGTTAGACATGTTTTATTGGTTTTGCCATTTTTGTGTGGATTTGCCATTCCAATTTTTATTTTCAATTTTTGTGTAAGACTGACATTTTATTAATTTTGTATCTTCTTACTTTCAGATAAAATGACGTCACCTCGCATCATATACACAGCGCTGCAGATTTTTGTAAGTATTTTTTTTTTTTTTTTTTAATTTTGTATACATACTTGTTTTAGAATTTAGTTTGTTTTATGTGGGATTACTGTGCATGTTGGAGGATTATTTTATGGTTAGATGAGATTTCATCAATAGCAACAATTGCATTTGACTAAGACTTTGGTGTAAATTATTTCGAGATTGTGAAATCAAGTTGTGAAATGCTATCAGGACAGTTTAAAATATTTAAAACATGTTTGTTTAGCCAAATTATTTTTGTTTGGAAATTCTTCTAAGACTACCAACTACTTTCTGTTTATTTTAATACTTTTTTTTAGAATTTCAATTCCTTATAAAAGGTATACTTATGTTGTTGACTGCTGACTCCGTTTAAAACTTCTGAACTTACAATTAGTCATATTTGGTAGTTTGTAGCTAAGTTCAAAAATTGTTCTTCATCTATCAAGCTCCAAACTCCTTTTTGAATAACTGTATATAAGCTGCCTCGGTTTCGCACTTTTAGTAATTTTCATATTATTTTATATCAAAATTTAGATTTTTTTTTGAAATTTTGTTATAGATGTCAAAAAATATTTTCTTGATAAGCCATCCATCTTGTTTTTTCAATAAGGTTGGAAAACTTGTATATGTAAATAAAGTGCTCGACTGGGTCGCACGTACTTGCTCTTAGGGTCAAAGTTGCTGTGGACCTTTCTGTTAAGCTTCTTTTATAAAGTTTAAAAAAAAAATAATTGTATAAGAAATGTAAAAAAAATAATATTTATTACTAAAATGACATACACAACTTCTTAACTTGTTTTAAACTAAGTATGCCATTTAATTTGATAAGGAAATATAAATTTTTGGAAAAAAAAATTGAAAATCGATTGAGTCGTTTAAAAAAAAATAATTTTTTATATATGAAAATTCTCGAACATTGTTTTAAAATAAAGTTGGCATGCCATTTTCAAGAAAATATTAATGCCCATTTGAAACCCAAATTTCAAAAAAAAAAATTGATTTTTCAGAAAAAAAAAAAATTAAAACATTTTTAAAAATCTAAAAATAATTTTTTGGAAAATTTTGGTAAAAAAACAATTTTAAGGTTGTTAAGGAAATTGGTTCAGTCAGAAAAAGTCGAAAATTAAAAAAAAAACGGTTCTATGGTAGGTACCGTTAGTGGAATTTTTACAAACATTTCTTTCATTTCAAAAGTATGAACTAACAAAAGCAGATACAAAAATTTTAATCAAAATTGGTAGAGCCGTTTTTGAAAAAAAGTTAACTTTTCTTTAATGGTTATATGGTAGGTACCGTTAGTTTTAGGCCGAAAAAAAAAATTAAATTTCCCCTCTATGGAATCACCAAATACCCTTAATTACCAAATTTGAAGAAAATTGGTTCAGCGGTTTAGGCTGTAGTTCGAGTAATACATAGACACACAGAATTGCGAGACCCACTTTTTTCGCATTCTCTATCATCGTAATGACATGTCTGATTGTTATCTCGAGTTCGAAGTTTTTTACGAATCCTAAACTTGCTTCTTAGTACCTTTATCGCAAGTAAGAATCGTTTTAGACCAGTGCCAATAATTAAAAAAAAAAAAATTATAATCAGGATATGGATGGTGGGAAAAATTAGGTAAAATGGTATATGAAAGGGGAAACATAATTTGCTCACCAACAGATTGGGGGAAATAGGGTGGTGGGCGAAAAAATGGGGTGGGCGACGAATATCGTGTTTTTTTAGGTATTCTATCTAAAGTTTACTTCGTAGCGAAAAAAGTTCAATGCAAGAGTTGTAGATGGTAAAAAGATCTACAACTTTTTTAGGATCGATTTTCCGTAAATGAGTGTTATATCCGCTAGCGAAGAGTAGTTGTAGAAACCAAATTAAACTTTTGCAAAAGATTTTGACTCTCTTAACTCGAATATAATATCAGAATTTCTCTACCATGCACAGTTTTTACGATATAAAAATTTGAACTTCCCAAAAACACTGTTTTTGTGATGTTTTGGGTAAGGAGAGATTTAATTTTAAGAAACAAGCAGGGGTTTGTAGGCCCAAAGAAATGATTGTAACAAATTCAGACTAGCTTAAGGCGTTTAGAAAGTTTTGCTAAAAATTCTGTGTTTTTTCTTAAAATGAAATATCTCTTTACCCAAAACATCACAAAAACAGTGTTTTTGGGAACTCTTAGTCTTTCTTCTAAAAATTCTGCATTAAAACATACTTTTAAGTGATGTGCCATATGTTCATTTTACACCAACTTTTTTTTCTTTAATTCTATAAACCTTCAACTCCCCCTTTGACCTTGAAATACGTGACCTGCGGACATGTGACTCATTGTGACTTTTGAGCTTAGTTATAGAACACCAAAAGGAAGATTTTGAAAAAAAAATGTTGCCCGTTAGCATCCATTCCGCAGATGAATACTTATTTTACTGGACTAAATACATATGTTTCTTTTCAAGTTTCTAACTACTTTACCACTTATACAGAAATAACCTAACTTAAATGAAATATTTCTCTTTTCAAAATTATCCAACAAAATGATTTAATCAAAAATCACTCATTATATGCCCCACGGTGCGAAGCGAGGCGTGGTATCTTTCATCTTAAAATTTCTTACATCAAGTTATACTTTAAAATAGCTAACCGTCTTTTGCTTTGAATTGAATTTTCAAAAAGTTCAAATGATCACATAACAAAACTATCAATTTGCACTTTCTTTAGGTTTTAAAATAACATATATTTCTTTTTTAGGATTTTAAGATGCGCGAACAATAACAATTGATTTTTTATTTCGTTTTTTATTTTATTTCAGACAATCGTAACATTAAGTACAAATGGAGCACAAATCCCAACAGCGACAAGTAAGTAAAAAAAAAATATAAAATTTGATGTGCTTTTATTATTAATTTATGTTTAAATGATGGATATCTTTCATGTTTCTCAAAACACTATCGATTTATTTTTTTTTATTGAACGAATGAAACACTTTTGAATAACACTATAACCGTCAACAAATGCAAGGATCACAAATGGATTAAAAAAAAAACATAGAAAGTGAATTCACACAAAGCTACATAATGTAACAAAAAGATTGATATTCGGTCACGAGTATGTGACTCTTTTTTAGGTCTAGTCGTGGCAAAAATAAAATATTTTGTCATAAACACCTAGTGCTTCTGTAACTTTTATGCTGTAATAGTTCAGGCGTTCATCAAAATCGTGATGTGATTTGCGCTAATAGGTGGTATATGTTTGAAGGAAGAGCTTTTCACTTTTCCATGCAAAATAGTTTTACGAATACGATGATTTCCGACATTTGTGTTTTAATAAATAACTTTTTTCCTATTTAGTCATCTTATCACTAGGTTGGGCATTTTACGGTGTACTTTCTTTTAAGTTTAAATGTGGAGGTACCCTAACGGCTTAAATCGTATTTGGAACTCCTTTAATTTATATTTTACATTTACTTCTGAACATCAAGTCGATAGTAGACGGTTTAAAATTTCAAAATTTTTTAAGGCAGTGGAAATTTGATTATAAAAAATAAGTTTTACTTCATCATTTTGGCAAAGCAGTGTTTTTGTTTCGGGTGAATTTATAGAAAGGAATTGAATTTTTGGGAAGTGTCTATCGATAGGAGAAATGGTTGTTGTGTTACGAGCAGGCGAATTTCCGTGAATACATTTTCTTTATATTCAAAATTAGTCCTTAACGTTTTACGGGGCTTCTATTGTAACGTGCCCAATATTTGTACGAAGAATCTAAGACAAAATTTTAATTTATTTTTATGTAATTATTTTTTTTAATAATGCATTTAAGCGATAAAACACATTTTTTTTTCAATATTACTTTAATAAGCGAACGAGATTTACTGTATTACTGCACGTAACGTGTCCGACACGTTTATTACCACTGCTCAGAGTTTTAGTGCCTTAAGTTCTATTTCAATAAAACTGTAAAGTTGCGAACATGTACATTAAATAAAAGTCTTCGGAAATCTTTTATCATAGTTATATTTTAAAAATAAACCCTATAGTTACAAAAAAATGTTAAATGCTGTATCACGTGCCCGACAGAATTATCACGTATCCGTAAGACGTGTCATGTAAGACTTCCATCCAATTGGAAGGTAAATGAAACTCACATTTTTGTTGTTTAACTAAATCCTTAATGTTTGAATATTCGTAGGTGTCTGGGTTCAAATCGTTTAAGTTTTTTTTCTTAGCCAATCTTCAACCGATTTTCATAAAAATTGTTTTGAAATAAATATTGTCCAAGTTCAAGTATGTATCAGGTTTTCCAATAAGGACTTGACAATTTTTTTTTTCTCTTCAATAAATCGATTGTTAGGTGTGCTGTGTGGCTTGTGGCACCATCCTGGTAACCCACTTGTCGTCCAAGTCCATATCTTCCAATTTGAGGCAAAAATAGTCTGAGCGATACCCAATTCTTGAGAACGCCGCGCCGTGCAATTGACTGATTTGGACCGTTTGCTACCGTTTGATTTTCTTAAGAAAAGTAAATTCGTATTCTGAATATTAAAGGAAAATAAAGTCAATCAGTTAATAAATTGTACCGTAGCCGAGACAACAACTTAAGGGCGGAGTTCATACTCTTCACTCACGTCGAGATTTGCTCAGATTTGGCCATTTAAGCTATTCATAATCGAGATTGTGATGGAACACTTAATCATTTACTTGAAGATTGACTGAGTAGCCTACTTTTTGTCCTTAAATACGAATTTCGGTGGAGCAAATGCTTAAGATTTTTCTCAACTTGCAGGAGTTAAGAAAAATTTCGACTTGAGTAATGACTATGAATTCCGACATAAACAATTTTCAGAAATAACAGAAACAAAACCAACAATAATTTGAAGATGAAGATATTAACATTCCAATATTCCAAAGTAAAGCCAAAAAAGAAGTATTTCCTTCTTTTAACATTACTCACATTCTAGTTCGCTGAAGAACAATTTTTTCCTCAATCTTGCAATTAAATAGTTAAACCTGAGAATTTACTCATAAACAATCATTTTTTCAGACAAATAAAGGTTCAAATTTCTTAATCACATGCATTGCGAAGTTCAAAGCATACCAAGTTTATGAACTTCTTAAAGTGTGCACCTGAGGGCGATGCATGGGGGCAGACCTTGTGCCATGAACTTCAAAGAAAAACAATGTTCCGTTATGAAAACTAAATCCAGGCCAGTGGCAATAGTTTCTCACACATGTAATAACTGCACATGGTTTTTCACTAGACAATGCATGATTACGGCTCCCGCAATAAATTTCACATTCATCAAATAGGTACTTTAAAGTCTCTCAAGACAAAGCTGAGAGACTTGGAGCAAAGAGTAAGATGTTGTAAAAAAAAATCTAAACTACATTTCAGAAGAAAAAAAAAATAAATAAAAGAATCAGTTAAATGTATTCTCAATCAGCAACCAACATTCTTCTTTTACCCAAAGTCTCAACGTTCTAAGATCATTTAACAAAATTGGACCCTCGAGAGCCACTCTGCAGTGCATCCACTACATTGCCAAATATGGCCAAAATGAAGAACTCGTTTTCAGCAATTCAAAACCGAACGATAAATCAATTCCAAGTTCTCCAAGCTACACTATGTGAATAACAAGCGCTGAGATGCAGATCTCTAAAAGCTGAGCTCAAACCCACCAACAACTACCACAAGGAAAAAGAAAGAACAACCAATTGCATTGGCAATGACATTGAGTAGCCAAGCTCCACAGAGAGCACAAAGAATTCGCCTTTCAAGAAGATCTGTGTGTTCTGCTAACTTTATCTTCGTTTTGGTTTCCATGCATCGTTCAGGCAGTTCCTTGAACCCAATAAATTCTAAAGCCTGTGTCTATAAACTCGACACTGGAGGAGGAATGAAGAAGTCTTGTCGTTAACGTTGCTTTGGTTTGGTCCACCAAAGGGGGAGCCTTTTAGTTCTCTCTGTGATGAGGTTCTTGTTGTATTTTTATGGCTTGCTGTGCCATTATTGCTGTGTTTCTTTGCGCATTTGCACACAGAAAAAGGTTCGTTTCGACCTTAGCCATTTTTGCTCCTATAGAAGAAGAAGCCCAACACGATATTATTACATGAGGTACCATTATGGTCAGTGGCGGCTTAAGGGCGTACAAAATAAAACAGGCGCGCGCTCTTTATTTTAAAACAGTTTTCATCGAATTGAACAACACTGGTTTTGGTCTCGTAAGATAAAATAAAACATGACAATAATAAAACATGACAATACAATAATTCAACAGAATGCTTAGCAGTTTAGGTAGGTATATCAATGTTAGGTACACTTTCAATCACATTTTTATAACTCTGCCCGGGCGCCATTTTTCGAGAAGACGACCATGACAGCCGTGTACTAGCTACATACAACCATGTCATCTTGGGTAAAAGCAGATAAAAAGTACATCTTTAACAATTTCTTCCTCCGACGTGGTTGATTTAAAGCCAACATAGCTGCAGGCACGAGACTTCTGATCATGGTGGACAAAGTGCATTGAACCTATTATTTATTCTTTTTTTTTTTTTCTTCATGCAACATCTGCAAAACTCTGGAGTAAGTCTCCCTCTTCATTCATAGGGCTATAAAATATAAAATACTTGCATACTAGTCATGCTGTTGCTTATACTTTGTTTCATCAAAGCCTTAGGTGTGGGCTTTATCGCATGCGGAATTCATCTAAAGGTCAAAAAGTCTATGTGGATGTTGAAGGTGTTGGCTTTGAGACACAGCGTGGGTTTGGATAGAGAGCAAGGTGTGCAGAAGACATATTTTATGTGAGCTTAAAAAAGAGTTGAATGAATATCATCGTTAAGTCAAAATTGATGTATATTCTATACAGAGCGTTGTGCATTTTTATGACTTCCTTGTGTAAAAAAAAACACTCTAAACATAATTGTATTTCATTAGGTCGGTTTTATTTTTTTTTTTTAATCTGTGCGCACACTCAAAATGGTTATGACTAGACGACTACCCTTCTAAATAATAGTTATAAAACAAGGTGAATAGAAAGAGATGGGAGAGAAGATACCGATGCACATTTGTTTCAAACTCCTAGGATTCACAATCAGAAGAAAAAACAGAGTCCTGTAAAGCATTCCACATTCTTATTGTGCTGCTACAGAACTAATCTCTGTAATTAGAGTACAACCGAAATTTGGCTCGAAGGTAAACTGATGGGCATTTCTAAAAATATAACGGTTACATTGTTTAAGAGGAGGAATACAACTGAATATTTCGATAAAGTACTATTTAGACAAAATATCGATAAATAAGAAGAAAAAAGCTGAGATGTTGAGAGAACGGAGCCCTGCGGCACACCAGCATTAATTTTGTTGGTTTCAGACTTGAATTCATCTAATAGGAATAGTATTTATCGGTTCATATATATGTTTTAAAAACAACATGCTGTTTAAAAATACTTTCTAAAATAATGATGTTTATTTCCAAGCCAAACGATACGTTTGTTTTTATAAAAATCGGTTGAAACTTGCCTAAGAAAATTTTTTTAACGATTTCAACCAAGATACAAAAATTCAAACGTTTACGCACAGAAAAAATTTGGTTTTACCAAAATTTTTGGCCCTAATTAATTCCAAGCCTTTTTTTCTAAGCCTTTTTTAATTGAGAACCACCCTAATATGAATACTCTATAAAGCGAATAAAACTAAAAATTAATGTTTCTTTTAAAATAATAAATTAAATCTTTTTTTTTTACAGATTCACCATCATTACAAAGAAACAGTGGCAGTGGCATTGAGCCAACTGTTCGAATACAATGCATGTCGGGATCAATGTTAATCACAATCAAAGATGCACCACCAAATCATGAGAATGGCCTTTTCAGTGGAATGGTTTACCCCAAGGGATTATCGAAAAATTCCACTTGCCTATCCGAATATCGGTAAGATTTAATACAAAAAAACAACAAAAAATACTTTCAGATATTTTAAACAATTCAAATAATCACAGAGATCATCAGGGACCCCTGAGGTATAAGTTGCCACTGAGGAGTTGTAATACGATGCCACAAGAAACGGTAAGTGTTATTTACAATTCAATAAAAATAACCTTTCAAAAAAAAAAAGGAGAAGTTACATAACCATCAGCAAACAAACAGAAAATTATTTAATAACTGAGGGGAAATTAAAAACGGCATTGAAAACACAAAATAAGATTCAAGTGGGAAGAAAAAATTTATTTCCATTCTTCTTAAAATTAAGTGATTTTAAGTACCTACTTTTATTTAGGGTTCTGCTAAACGAAGCACCCACTCATAAAGATGATTTTTCAAGTTCACTGAAGAAAATATGATGTAAGCGGTCGTAAAAGTCAAATTGTTTATAATAAATTGGTGTTTTTACTTTTTATAACACTTTCATAAAGCTCAATTTTTTGTTGAATTTGAAGTTAAAATGGAATAAGATGAAGATTGGCAGTTTTGTTTTGCTTGGGGCGGACTATATAATATTGAATGAGGTATCCGGTTTAACTTTCAGGGAAAGTCAATTAATGTAGTGTTATATTCATCATAACTCAAAACCATCAAATTTGACTTGTTCATTCGAGGCGGTTAGTACTTGAAATAAAATTTAAACTGGAGCCAAGTAATGTTTGTGTAACTTTTTTAACCACAACAAAAAGTTTAAGAGTGTAGCTGTATTAAAAACTATAATGACTTATACATTTATTTAGAATAAAGATTAATAAACTTACCCTCAGATTATACATAAATGAGCTTGTCTGAATTATAAAATAAAAACATGACGAATATGAAAAACTGTCATATTTCAAATAATTTAATTTTGTGTCGTTAACACCGAAAATCACAATTGATTGAACTTCAAATGAACTGCGTGGGATAAAAGACCTTGGTATTTGATAAATCACGTTTGTGATTGATTTATTCAACAAGCTATTATTTAGATTTTTAATAGAATTTATCAGTTTGTAGGCGGACAAGCAAAAATCAAGAGATCAGTAAACTCTGGCATAAGTTCAAAGACAGTAATAAATGATACTCCTTATGAATGTATCAAATACATCACAATTTAAAAAAATAAATGTTGTTGATTTATTATGTAGGAGTTCAAAACATAGACACATCATTTAGTTTTGTATGCAACAAGCCAAATCAACTTCATTTATTGGTCAGAAGGTCTGTTCAATTACTTAACCGAGCTTCTTAAGAATAATAATTTTAACTATGTTAATGCTAAGCCTATAAGACATAAGGTCTTTTAAATGCAATTACTCTAGCCTGGAACGAAAATCGCCTTAAAACCAAACTGTACTTTTCTAAAGGAACCGAATCTGAAGTCAAAACCTAGCACGTCACGTTTTCAAATATGCTAATGGACATTTGGACTCATCTTTTATTTTTTTTTTTGTAGATTTAACGTCGAATTTCTTTACTGGTAAATACTTTACTACAAAACTATTAATGGGATGCATTTCATCTGTCTAAATCGTTTTAAATCATTTAAAAAATCGCTTTCAGCTCAAACTTATGATTTGCTTAAAATACTCTCTTTAGTCCAATTAAATCGATTTTAGAGGTGAAAAAGTCTGAAGTATAATAATTTTCTATGGCTAACTTTATGTTTTTTTGGGATGCTGATTACAAATCTGAAGTTATCCAAAAAAAAAAAAATTATTACGGGAAGCATGAGAAAAAATCATTAAAAAAAAACTTACAAGTTTTTTATTGTTTTTGGTTCATAATCAAAAATATGACCATTTTTCGCTAAAACCGTTTATGAAGAACAAATGTACACAAAATTATCAAATTTATGTCTTGGCCAATTTTTTGTACGACTTCTAAATTTTTCAGCAAAAAATGTCGAAAAATCAAAAAAAAAAAAAAAGTCCTTTTGAAAAGCACTAAATATCCTTTTCGTTCTCGAAGCTGGGTTGAGAAAGGAAATGGTGTTAAAAGGCCAAACAAATTTGGCAAAACTTTTGAAAATTTACTATACCGTGTCCTTCGATTCGTCCATAATTTGTAAAATCAATACGATTTTTGTTGGAAGAAACAAATTGCAAATTTGTAGTATCTTCAATTCAAAAATCAGTTTTTGATCGAAAAAATGGATAAAATTCAAACTTATCCGAAGTTGTGATAATTCCAAGCTATTTTAAAGATTCCAATCATCTTGAACACTTAAAAAAGTTATCGTTTTTACAAATTTCCAACACCTAATTTGAAAAATCTTGGAGTCATAAGGTCATTTCATTTTCATCATGAAACGTCAAAAACGAAACGTAAATACGTTTTGAATACATTTTTAGCTTCATGCGCGCCGTTGTCGTAGTCGGCGTCAACGTCGTCGTTGGCGTTAGAAATTTGTAAACATGATAACTTATCGAATTGTAGTGACTTGTGTTTTCTTTATCTATTAATTTATTTCTATTTCTATTTATTTTAGAAGTACGACCGTTTCACGGTTATTGGTGCACCATGCAGTTCGCAAATTTTACACTTCTGGTACATTTCATCATCATTATGTTAATACTTAATTTCTACCTTTTTAACTAAATTTCCTTAGCAGTACTAGTCCTGATAAAATCTCAAAAAATCAAACCAAACAGAGTCCTCTTCCATAGCTATAACTAAGTCTTCCGTGTGCTTCTGCTTGATTGTTGACGGATATGATGCCATCAATTAATTCATGCCATAAATAGCTCTTTATACAAATATGTGATTTTTGTAGGTGTAGCTAAATCATTAATAATAATATGACAATCTTAATCCATCAATGTTTTGATTTTTTTTTGTCAAGTGTTTAATATTTACACATCCAATCTTTCCCATACGAAGGCTCAAATGTATATGAGTGGGTGAATATTTGAAAGATAAAAAGATCATTGAACCATAAAATTGATTAATAACATTAAAAATTGTATAAACTCAAGTTTGCATCCGTAAATATAAAATTTATTCCATTTTTTTTCATATAACATTGAATTTTCTTGTTTCAAATGAAAATCAAACGTCTATAATTCTTCTCAAAGAAATATGTAATTTATAACTTTTCATTCATTTTTTGCTTGTTTTCAAGATTCATTTATGCACAATTATCTTGATTTGTTACTCTCAAGTAATCGACGGATAATTTGTTCTTATTTATAACTTTAACAGCATCGAGAATTGTTTGAACAGATGGTGTTTTGGCTCGAGTAAGAATCCATACGATTTCTTTTAAATTAAAAAAAAAAAATATAAATTATAAAAATATGTAATGGGAATATAATTTGTTTTTGTATAATAACCTGAGTGACCCTTTGATGATTTTTGAGAGCAAGAAAACACTACACTATAATTTACATAGTCTGTGTGTAGAACCCAGTAATTGCTACCAGTTTTTGCTAAAATTAAATTAAAATTTATTGATAAATTGGGGTATCGAAGATTAAAGTCAAATATTTAAATTCTTACGTGAACCAGGAACGGATGGAAAATTGACCAACAATTTGGCGTTGCCAACTACAACTGCATTCCCTTTGATAGATAATGGCGTATGAAGGCTTAAAATAACATAAAATAATATAAGAAAATATATATGAAAAACCCATACGAAATAGTCTTATATTTTGAAACATGATGTAATAATGTTAAAAATGTGTCAACAGTCTTACTTATTTATTATTATTCCATCAACATTATTAAATATATTAAATATTTGTTTACTCACAGTTTATTATACTGAGAATTGACTACTCCAACTGTTCCATTTGCCAAAAGTGTGTAGGTTGCTGTAATACATGAGCCACCTGTTTCAAAAATAGCTGGATATTTTGCAGCTTCATACCATAATCCCATGTACTGAAATAATTTCGAATTATGAAAAGATCTATTTAAAAAGATTAGTAAAAATATTTCAAAACTTACTGCTGTTGCATTGAAATTTGGAATAACTGTCACATTGGGACAAGTTCCCTGCATTTGTACTTGTGCCTCACAACAAGCAACAAGACCAAAAAGGCTTATGGCAACTATAACTGAAATGCTTAAAAAGAAAATACAAGAATTATAAAAACATATATTTTAAGTATTTTAAATTTAATTATTAAAACTAAATAAAACAAACCTCTTTGTAGAAATCATTTTATCAGGCACTAACTCAAACAGTTTCTGAAGATTCTTTGAAGCTTATATTGCTTTTTATATTCCAAGCAAAACCTTGTCTTATCTTTCAATTTAAATAATTACAACTTTTTATCTTTTTAAGTGTGATATTTTTATCATTCAAGTGACTATGTATGTGAATTAGATTTGGAAAAATCAAATTAAAGCAAGTGTATATGATTGATTTTTGACTCACTTCAAATAATTTAACGTAAACAACATGATTGGAAGATAAGATTAAGTGAAATAGTGAATAAGTTCGTGACACATCTGAGGAGAAACGAAACTAGGCTTACATAAGTGTTAAAAATATATTAATTTTATATTAAAAGAATTAGAAATCTTATTCATAATCTATTTATAATACAGTAAATTTGTGATCAAAAATGTTCCTAGAAGGAAAGTTTTCGGTTAGTTTTTATTTCTATCATACACTTTATGTTTTTGGGGATGCTGAATCCGAATCTGAAGTTTGACAACAAAATTTCGTGACGCAACATGGTCAAAAATGCAAAAAAAACACGAAATTTTCAATGATTTTACAGTTTTTGGAAAATTTTATCCTGAAGGACTAGTTTGTGGTAGGTATACCTACTTTGTACTTAAGTGTTCAAGAAAATTGTCAAAGTAGCCATTATAGTTTCCAGGATACAATTCTTCAAATCTTAAAAATTTCTGACACACCTTAAATATTTATACTGTTCAATGTAGCTTGATTTTGACAAACAAGCATTTTTTCCATCTAAAACTAGTAGAAAATATTCACATTAATGCCCTTATTGATTTCTGAAAAGTACCAGTAAACATACCCTCTTCAAAAAACAACCGCCATTTTGGTTTTTTTGTATCTCGGCTTTAACTTAGTATGTCATTGTCCTAAAAATACTGTTCTGATGTCAAATTAATGTGTTTTATCTGCTTATTATAATAAATCAAAAATCAAGAGTAAACTTTTAGTCTTTCTTATCCATATATCTATAATTTCAGTGCAACAGTTAAACTAATACAGAATGATCTTAGAAAATAATGGGACAGTTATGAAAATCGAAATGAATGTTTAATTTGTCATACAAAGCTAAAATTTAAAGGTTCTTAAAAAAAAAATTATATTTACCAATAATTTCAAAGAGATTTCTCTGTAATTTTACCTTTTCTGCTACTAGAAAAACGAAGATAAGTGTGTTAAGTAAGAAAATTTGTTCTTGGTATTGGCTTTATTAGATCCAGCACATAAAACAGCATATTTTGTTAACTTGTATGACATCTTTAGGACAATTACTTACCAAGGTATAGCCAAAGCGCGATATGGTTTTACTTTTCAGTTAGCAGTGAGGGCATTGTAGCGAACATTTTCAACAAATTTCTGATCGAAAAAAATGCTTCTGAGTCAAAACAAAACTACACTGAAATATGCTGCTAAAAATTTTAAAGGTATCAGAAATTGATAAAAATGGAAGAGGTGTATTTTGAAAACTATAATGGTTACGTTGATAATTTAGGCTCAAAATTAAGCTAACCCAGTTTCCTTAACCATTTAAGTATAAAGCAGATACCAAAAATTAATCCTTCGCGTTTTTTTTGGCATTTTTGACCATGTTGCGTCAAAAAAACATCAGATTCGGATTCAACACTACTAATAAAGACAAAGTATGATAGAATTAAAACTACCACAAAACTTTCCTATTAAAAACACATTTTGATTTATTTGTATCTACATACATAGATACCTGACTATTATTATGAATATGTTTGATAGCTTTTAAGTACCTACACTTGTCAAGCTAAAAATAAATTTAAAAAAAAATAACAAATTCAAGTTAAAATAATTTTATAAACATGTAGAGGTTGTTTATTTAATTTGTCCGTCACGAAATTTAAATTAACGGAAATAACTTTGAAAATAAATACCGAATTGTGATTGAAAGATTGTAAAAAAAATTAAACAGAAATTAAATTAATAAACAAAAAATACTTGCTACTTGATGTGGAGCATGTACATACAAATTCAATTTTTAAGATGTTAAAACCAATACCAAAGTATACCTACAATGGAAACAGAGATATAATACAAATCGTTTCGTTAGGTGGAACCATGTTTGTAAGTAATTATTATTGAAATCGATCATCAAATTCGTTCAAAAGCCTTTTATTGATTATCTTTGCGCGTTTTAAAATCTGTTTATATGATAGTAGGTGCAAATATTTCATTCTGAACAAAATAAAAAAATATGATCTAATCAGAATTTAAAACTGTTAGAAACTTCCAGCCGATAAGATTGCGGCAGAACTATACAAAAGTTATATCATCCATCAATTATACTATATACATACTTTAATTTGGTGTGACCAAAATATTACTAAGAATCAGTATAGTCAACAATTTACAGACGCCTCTTAAAGTACATAGATATACCTAAGGGCATACGCCCTTAAATTGATTCTTATTTATTATGAGATCGAATGTTTACACGAAAAGTCTTTTTTTGAGATTTTTTAAAATCTAAGTACATAATTTTTTACATTAAATGCAGTTAAGGCAAATAAAAAAACAAAAGATATTACGGTTTATCACAAGTAGTGGGGTGATGGGTCACCCCGCTTGCCATCGGAAGGTTAATAGTTATTGGCAATGTTTCCCAGGGCACAAGTATGAAGTTAGCAGTAAGGGTTCTTTCCAGAGGCCTCTTTTTTATTAGATGGTCAGGTGTTATCTAGGCATCGAAGTGTGGTCTATTTTATTGCATCCTTTTACCCTAAAGCACTTTGCACATGAGAGCAACCACCAAATGAGCGAATGAACGAACAAACGAGATTTTATATATTTCTAAAGCTATTTTTCAGCTAAAATTGTACTTAATGGTAAGAAACAAAATTAGATTAACGTTAAGACACTAAAATTTTCATTTTTATTGTTAAAATAAGAAATAATTGAGAAAAATTGGTCGTAGCGACTAGATTTCATTCGTAACGACCAATTTGTTTTTTTTTTCTAATATTTCTTATGTTAAAAATTAAAATGAAAATTTTAGTATCGTAACGTTAATCTAAGTTTGTTTTTTACCATTTAGGATGATTTTTGTTAAAAAAAATAGCTTTAGAATATTATCATATCTCATTGGTTCGTTTATTAGTTCATTTGTTGGTCGCTCTCATGTGAAAGGGCCTTAATAATTTCTTTTAAGAAGAAATGCTTAAAGTTGATAGCTTCGAATTTATTTAATGCTATTCATTGTGTTAAAAATGCACTCATTCGTCTTAAAACCTTGAACATTGTATAATGAATTTCAACATATTCCTCAATTGCTTCTGTATGTCTTATTACGTTTGCTTTTAATATAAGAACACGAATACCATCCGCCAAGCCAATATTAAAAAAAGAGAATTTTGTCTTGCATTATTATTATCCACCAAAACCTCAGATAGTATAAAACAAAAAAAACACCTTTTTACTTGCAAAAGTGACGAGCTAACTCCATCAATGAAAGTGGAAGAAAAAACCTTGAAGCTATAATAAAGCTAAATTGTAAAATAACGCACATATGCATAAAAGTATGATTGGATTTTAAGTGAGTATCGTTCCATCAACCCATCAATAGTCTTTTGTTTTCCTGAGGAGTTTGCGTACCTGTGTGATTTAACAAAACAAAATTTTACACTCAGAGTCATTTAAATGGGACGCATAATTTTTAAAATTTTTGGTTGGGTATTTTCAACAGAAGTTTGAAAGGGAAGTTAAAAAAAAATAGTCATAGAAAAAGCACCCTAATGGATATCTTGGGAAAGCCAATTCTTTTGTGCTAAGTTAACTGTCCGTTAAATTGGAATTCATTAATTCTGCCTCAAGTTGGTAACAAAGTTGATTGAAAACCATGTTTCAGAAAACAATTCGGACTAAACTCCGAAACCAACAAACCAGTGAAATACATGGCCTATGCCTTAGATAGGATAAAATGTTGTTAAAAAACGAAATGATCGCCTTAAATTGGCACAAAATGTGGATTTAAACGAAGTACACACGCATTGGTTCACACTTTTTACACAAAAACCGTGCAAAAATCTGCCATACTATTTCTCGGAAACATATAAGCAATCTGTATTGGGGAGGGTATGGCCTCTTCGATGGTGCCATGAAACAAATTTTGCGAACAAAAAATTAAAAACAAATAGTTTTTGCAAAAGGAAGACACAAAATTTGGACACAAGACATGAAAAATAACGAAACAAAAATTTGTACAGGATGACCTTACTTATTTTCATGAAGTCCAACTTCAGCTTAAAAATAAACAAGCCTTGCTTGCCGCATGATTACCTATGAGATCAGCACAAAATCGCCTCAGCAAATAAGTAAATATTTGATGCCAACATAGCATTCATTAAATCTGCTGTTTTTTTTTCAAAACTAATAAATGATTAATGGTTTTACGGCTTTGGCGGTATAGGTATAGAATGCCTGTGCATCTTCTCTAAACAAAATTAATTGAAAATTATTTTCGTTACCTCTCTATTGCAAGAGATAATAATCATTAATTGCTATAATGAAATAAGCATTAAGATAGTGTACACTTTGACTTAGATGATGATTTAAGAAGCTTCACGTACGTAAAGCAATCAAGTTTGTAATTATGTTTTTTTTTTTTTTTGCTGTTGTTTGTAGAATCGAAGGTCAGTGTCAATGATATCAGGTTTAGCTAAAGCATATCGTGATAATATCTATGTATATTCGTTTGAAAATTATGTCTAGAAGATGTTTAATTATTATTTTTTAGAAACCTTCATTAGATAAAAATAGTCAAGATGAGATTACGTGTTCATTCATAGAAGTTATTTATAGATTGTTTGACACATTTGTAAACGATTGAAGCATGATGTCTCAAGTGACAGAGATGACATATTGACTGACGCCATAAATGATTTTGGAGATAGCTCTAAAATAGGTAAAAGTTAATAAATAATAAATATTGGATGATTTATAACCAGTGCCGTCGTCTAAAAGGGGAGTCTTGAATAAACGATGCTCTGAAATAAATGAATACAAAAATGATTTTATTCCAGCCCATGATTTGAAATTCTCAACAAAACAAGATTAATTTTTATTGCTATTTGAGTTGTAATTTATAATTTTTACAAACAATATCAGGAGAAGGTTACGTCATTTTGTGTAGAATAAAATTAACCCTTGAGTCAAAATCAGTGTTTATTCTTGAGATATTAGAGACGGGAACACATTTTTTAACAATTCCTACCTAACAATTCCTAACCTAAACAAGGTTAGGTAATTAAGTTACAAAACTTGGTTTCAGTGGCCCACTATTGATTTTTAATGGTAAATTTGAGCCACTGGGAAAAGTACAATAACTTGGGCCCCGAAAATTCAAAACAGATTTCTTAGAGGGATTTTTTACTATAGGAGAGTCTATGTCCCCCTGTTTAGGCAGGAATAGCAATTTTATGAAAAAATACTAAAAAAAAAGAAGCATTTTTCAATTTTTTTTGAACATGAGGTATCCTCTTTTACTGCAAAAATTGTAATTGATTTATCAAAGAACTCGTTCTAATCTTTTTTATTCAGTTTCAATCATTTCGTTACCTATTTTCTATACCGATAAATCTTAAGTTGAATTAATTAATTTTTGATTTTTAAACAAAGTTTCTTGTTACCGAAAAAAAACTATACTGTTCTAAAGTTTTTCGATGTGCTTAATTCGAATCTAATATCAGAATGTTTCTATTGAATCTCAATTTTCAAATATTCCCGTTAGAAAATCATAAAGAAACCTTTTTCGTTTCAAAAAATTGCCTCGAAAACTGGGAAAAGGGTTTTTTTGTGATTTTCTAACGAAAATGTCTTAAAATGAGAGCTGATAGAAACATTTTGACTTCATCATCAAGTTAAGCACATCGAAAACCTTTAGAAAAATATTGCTGAATTTTTGCAACAACGAAACTTTGTTAAACAGTATAAAATACGAAATGCATTAATTAGACTTAAGATTTCTTGGAGGAGAAAAGAGGTATCGAAATGATTTAGAATGAACAAAAAAGAAGAAAATTAGTTTTTTCATATTCCGTTACAATGTTTGGTATGAGAGGCTACTTTACGTTATTACATCGCTTCAAAAATATTAAAAAATGCTTTTCTTATGATTTTGTAACGTGAAAATCTAAAAAAAAACTAGAGCCAATTCTGACTTCGGATTCGAGTTCAGAACGTCGAAAACCTTTATTAATCAATTTTTGGGCAACAGAAACCTTGTATACTAGTGTTATGTATTATACCTTTCCTTAAATCCAATACTCTGTTCTATTAGCCAGTTTCTAAACAAGTGAAATCTATGTATGGTTTTTGTAAAATCATTTTTCTTATATTTTTATGTTAAACATTATTTTTATGTTTTTTTCTTCCCAAATTTCCAGCTTAAAACTAGTTTTTTGTTTTCAAAAACTGTATAAATATAGATTTCACTTGATTTAAAAACTGGCTAGTAGAACAGTGTATTGGTTTTAAATAAAAGTATACAACTTAATCGTAGGTATTACCGTTATTTTTTAATCATTTTTTTCCATTTTTAGTACTTTTTTCATGAAATTACCTTTCCTGTCCTATCAGAGTAAAAAATGATTGTATTTGACCCCTCTACAAAAATCCATTATTATATTTCAAGTTATCGTACTCATGCTGGCCTTATTAAATTAAATTGTTAAAAAGGTTAGCAAGCTTTGATCACAATACCTAATGGCGATATTGAGCTTCCAAAATCTGTGATTGTGCAACACGTGGCTTTACATTTTGTAATCATATAATGTGTTTGTTCTCATCAACAGAAAGAACTTTCACAAAAATTGATTTTTAACATTAAAACCTGTTGTCAATTCTTAAAAAAAAATCTGCAATAGTGTTTATTTCTGCAGACTTTGTTTGAATCCGCACCGGCATCAGTTACACGCGTTACGCCACTTGTTATGTTGTTTGTTTGCTCATCGGGTTGTTGTCGTCGCATCGCTTCAAAATTATTGCACACCCAAATCGCAGCTAACACTCTTCACCCCGAAAAGGCAATTCCAGATGAAAACCCGATATGATTTATGCTCCACTAGAGATTCACAAAAATCACAAACATCAGGGCTGTCGACGCGACGGTATTTAAAATATGTATTGGACAAGAATGACATGACATGAAACTTTCGCTATGCTTGTTACGTCTATTATTCTTAATTATCTTTCATGATTCAAAATAGTACATTTTAAAAAAAAAGTTTGCTGGAGTTTTTAAGAATGATGATGTATTTTCCAATCAAATTTTAAAGTTTTAAACAAAATAGTTTAAATTCTCAAAAAAGTACTAAAGCGACTATGGTTTGTTTAAATGACAGCCCTGATCGTAAAGTCTAGCGAACTATGATTATGGATCTAGACAGACCAGAAACACCATTGGATTGAGTTACGCATCAAGCACCAGGATTGTGTGCACTTGAGTATATTGAGTAATTCAGCGATGGAACAGAGAGATGATGCGAGGTGTTGCATGTTGACGATCCGATCCAGCGATGGATTGTTTTGCTCGATTTATCTTTCTTCTGTGCGCCTATATATTGCGAAAATCGACACCAAAACATTCGAATTGAGTTTCCATCAATATAAAAACAACAACAAAAAACTGCACAGCAATATAAAGATGATGATGATATCGCATCAAACCGCACCGAGTGGCATTTCCATTACCATCAGTTGTTAAAGGTGCACATTGGAGGCGGGGTGGTGTTGTTCTGATGCTCATAAATATTGACGATACTCAGGTGATTCTTTGACAGGTTGAATGTCTATTGTGTGGGTTCTTCAGATTAGAAGCTCAGGCGTAATTAATAGTTTTTTTTTTGTTTTCTTGCTTTCAAAGTGTTTGGTTGATCTTTTAGCAATGAACACACTTTGCTGTGTGGTGAGTTATAACTTCTTCATTTCTAAAGACCACATAAGTTAATGATAGGGTTAGTCTTGTATTAGGCAGTGGGCACTCATGGCTATCGAGTATTCTATCTACTGGTTAATGTTGAAGGTTATTAAAGGTATTTGAACTTAAATATTTGACCATCAGAGCGTAGATATCAGGTGTGAAAGATGAGAAGGTTTTATGATGTTGGAAATAGAGAAATACTATAATTTATAAAAAAGGCTTTGGTATGTAATTTAACTGGATTTTCAACGCCAAGATGATGGAACCTTCAATAGTGTTTTCAAAATACAAATCTTATTCGTTGGCCGATAATTTGGCCCAAAGTTAGTAAGTATTTAGTTACTTTCTGCCCAGGGCACTTTAAGAATCCCTGCCTGAAACATGGAGGCATCGTAGAAGATATCTCTCTTTATCGCAGGATTTCGGTATTTCTTGTTGTCTGGGAATGGGATTTTTTGTTTTTAAGATAGACTAAAAGACATTTTTGGTGTTAGTCTCCATTAGATACATCTTTTCTCGTTTCTTACTAGGCTTACTACATCATGATTCAGAATTTTCCCAAGGGCCCAATTTTGTAGGACCAAAATGGCGTTACAGAGGTAATATTTTCTTTGTTTAACAACACGTGCGGTGATTAGACAAGCAAGTCGCATATAATTATGCATAACACTAGTCTGCAAGCCAAACTATATTTTTCTAAAGGAATTTGGCACGAATCTGAAGTCAAAACTACCCTAGTACGTCACATTTTCGAGACATGCTAATATTAACATGTCAAAACCATGTATTTTTGGTACATTTAACGTCGAATTTCTTTACTTGTAAATACTTTATTACAAAACTATCAATAGGACTTGAATGAAGTTCATGTCATCTGTCTAAATCATTTAAATTCATAAAAAAATCGGTTTTGGAGCAAAGATTTTGCAAAGTGAAATTTATGATTTGTCCAAAATACTCTCTTTAGTCCAAAGCGTTTTTAGAGGTGGAAAGTTCTGAAGTAATAATTTTCAATGTTTTACTTTATGTTCTTTGGGATGCTGAACACGAATCTGAAGTTATCCAACAAAATGTATCACTAGAAACATTATAAATAATTGAAAAGCTTACAAAGAATTGTTTTTTTTATTGTTCTTCAATTCCAATATATAAACATTTTTCGCTGAAACGGTTTTTGTAGAACAAATTTAGACAAAATTACCAAATTTATGTCTTGACCAATTTTCTTCACAAAAAATGTTGGAAAATCCATAAATCAGTCCTTTTGAAAAGCACAAAATATGCTTTTTTAATGGTGTTCCTCTGATTACTGCCTTCTGTACACCATAATTAACTTGACCAGTGTCAAGAGTATAGAAATTACATACTATCCTCTGAATTAGAGGCTTTTTTGCATTGTAGATCCCAAAAAATACGGAATTTTTAAATTTATGGTATTTTTTTTTAAATAACGGTCTAAAATGTAACTATACGTTGATGTATAAAACTAAATCTGATCCCAGGTCTTAGCTTATGCTATGTGGAATAAGTCCTCCAAATTTCGACCCAATAGTTTTGAATGTATACCGGGTTAGCCGAATTTAAGAGATCTCCTTTCTACAAAAAATTACATTTTTTAAAAATCAATTAGAAAAAAATGTCCGTGTAACAAAAAGTGCAATCTTACATAATTTCAAAATACTATGAAAATATCAAAATATTATGAAGGAAACTTTATTTTTGCAGACCAGTGTGATCATACTAATTATGAGTCATTAGTCCACAAGCCGAATATGCTAGAACAAAAAGAAAATGCTAACTACTTTAGCAATTCTTAGAACATCTGTTAAGTTCTATAGATACCATCATTAATATTACTTATAATAACATACCTTCACCATCACCGGTCACTGTACCTTGGCGGCCGTAAGCATCAAAGTCATTAATTAAAGCTTCTAGGTCTCGCTTGACGTCTCATCAAAAAGTCGTATGTCTATAGATACAAAAAAATATACGAAATACATAAACATCATCTTCTTACTATTCAATCCCCCCCAAAGGCTAGTGTTTTAGAAGTATTCTTTATAATTTGACGAAGAAAATTATTACTTTATTTCACGGTCACGCATATTTAACTACAGCAAACATTGTTTCTTTGCTAGTTTAAAGTCTGTCACTTAAGTTGATAAATAATATTCCAAGCACAATTATTGTTAAACTTGACCTGAAATCATTGTGGTTAAACAGTATTAAATTGATTTTATAATTCATTCATTCATAAATGCATTACTGTACACTTTTGGAACGCATTATGAACATCTTGATTGAGCAAAATAGGATCACTTAAAGCTCTTCGAATTCGTAAGCTATGATTTAATAGTACAGAAGGTCATATTACAATAATAAATGGGTTGATTTTTACTTGTATGCTTTAAAAGTTTACATTAAAGACATCAGTCCAAAATAGGAACCAAAGAATTTCATCTTATATAATCGGAGTTATGTACATCTTCTGCAACACTATGCCTGAAACTATAACAATTAACTCTTTTTCAATCGAAACCTAAATCGACACACAAAGTGATCTGCATGCAACACCAGGTGCAACCAATTTTAAGCAGTCATGCCTATTCATGGAAATTAACCCAATAAGGCAAGACAACACAAAACCCAATGACTGTAAACGTACAATTATTCCATTCTTAAACTTGTGTTGCTGAGTCGCCACCTATACGTGTCGTGGGTGGGCACGGGTACGGCTGGCGGGCACTGGCACGGAAAGTCGATAACCTTGACAGTTTTCATCAATAAAATCTATATAGGAAATTTCATGGTCGATGATGCGTGTACGATAACAAACAGAGCTACAACACTACACAGCACATCCACTTTATACACTTCCAATGTCACTTGTTTTGTTCGATGCTAACAAACTCTATTACATTGCTTATGAAATGTCTTGAGTTTCATCTTCCTATCAATTGTTTTTCATTTTTTGTAGAAATTGTTTGTGTAGCTATATAATTTTTCTCTTTTAAAAAAAACCAAACTCAGTTGAGTATAGAGGAGGAAACTTATTGTTTACTTTTTTATCACATTCACAAAATGCGCATATAATTAACGTGCATAGTAATAAACCTTTTCAAAAAAAGATTTATATTTATTTTGCTATTTAGAGTCAAGAAGCTACTTATTTGTGAGACTACCTTTTTTAAGATTCTCAGAAGCAGAAAGGTAAATAACGTTCATTATTTTGTTCGCGGTTGGTTGAAGGTATACAACGATAAAATATGATGCATATGCATGGTCATCAGTTGGTAGTAAATTAATGATAATTAACTTTAGCAGGTGAATCTTCTTTGAACGGTGAATGTTAAGATTACTTTGTTTGTTCATTTATGATTCTGTGTGAAATGTGGACATAAAATATTATTTAATCTTCTAGAATCAAAATAGAATTGAAAAATATTGAACAAATAGGTAGGTTAGGGTGCTTTTTAAAATCTTAACTTTAGAAAATTAAATTGGGCACCCTATATTTATTTGGGTTCTATGTTCATAAATAAAAATTTGTGTAAAATTTTATACGATTTTGACAATTTTTGGGGGTCGCTGCCGACCTTTGGATTTTTGCACATTGTGGATGAATCCTATAATTAAAATTTCGAAAACTTTTCATGGCACCCCTTAGTTGGATTCTTTGTATTAAAATAAGATAATGTGTAAAATTTCAGTCAACTGATTCTGACAACTTTTCGGGGTACTTGTTGTTTGTATACAAATCTGTGATTTGAAAATTGATGTACAAAATCGTGTGTAGCAGAATCGCCTTATGTAAAAAAAAATATACCTATTATAGCAGCCCTACGATTTTACGACAATTTAGATAAGATTTAGATAACAAAAATCACAATGTCAGTAATGTCGATTGAAAATCATTCAATTGCAGTTCCAGGTTAGCATTACGAAGAATAGAACTTCCCTTCTGTCTAAAATCGTCCTTAAATAATTTTAAATATTAAAAAAAACTGATAAAGTTGCATTTTATGTTTTGAACATCTAAAAATGAAAAGACTTTCAAGAATAGGCTCATAAGACGAATTGGACGAATATTTATTAAAGCAAAAATTTGTATATTTGTTTACTTTCTTAGAACTTAACAATTTCATAAAATTTCAGCTTTAAAAAAAAGGACGTGCGCTTTCTCATTTTTTTCTCTAGAACTTAACTTTATACAAATATATATGCTTATAAGTGTCATCCTTTACTATCTATTCAACTTGATGTTATCATAAATTCTATTTGAAAACTGCAAACAACTTAAAGACATGTTCTGCATAATAATTCATTAATAAAAATTCTATTGAAAATGTCATAGAAGTAATTCTAATAAATTAATTACATAACCCAACCATCATCCAGCAACCGGACGTTCTCATATGTAGTGTATATAGGTACTTTGTCCATGTCATTGTATGCTATTCACATTGAGGGTGTTTAGAATTTTCCCCGATGACAAAGTACGACTTGATATCTATTTTTTTTTTTTTTTTATTAATAATTCAACACACACGTCAAACTTTGCAAATTGTTTTCTGCAGAATGGCAATTAATCTTCTTCTATATTTGCCAGTTAAATTACCACCTGGATGGAACTTGTGTCAATATTTTTGTGTATCACAATTATGTAGTTTTAATTTATTCAGCTCTAAACTTATTGTCGAGTATGAACATAATCAAAAATAAGGTTTTAACATCAGCTCTTTTGTTTGACTAAAAAAGTTATTGGTTTTGTTTTGTAAATATAATTTTAAGGCCAAAATGAACAAATTAGCAAAGGAAATTATTTTGACAATGTAACTTCCTTTGTCGCAAATTGTTTCCGTTTCGTTTTTTTGTCTTTCTTTCCACAAATAGCTGCAAATGAATTCACATTCGTAATAACATGGCTATCACCTTTATGACTTTTTCTTTTGTTTTTGTATTCTTTTTAAAAAATTCAATCACGTATTCAATAGTATCAGCGATGGTATGCAATGCGTAATTTAAGGTGAAGAAGTACGGTTGTTTTGTGGGTCTTTCGGCCTCAGAAAACAATACTCTTTCAAGCCGTACGAAGAACAAGAAGAGGTAGAATAAGTTCCACGCATACTTTATTCTCAATATTCTTTTAACGGCGGCGGCCGGTGTGCGCGAGAACAGAGAATACCTTATATCCAAGAAACGTTATTCTCATCACAGAGTAGGTACACTTGATTAATTGTTACTGACATTGTGATTTTATCGCAAAATATTTTATGTCTTTGTGATGTGCATATGTGTGTATATGTGAGTGAGTATGATTCCAAAACAAATATCAACGTTTGCACGATTTCTACCTCTGTAAGCTATAACCAACCACCAGGAGTTGAACTCATTCTTTTACTTAGGTTGTTCTTACTTCGAAACAGGTACAATGCGGATAAGTATGCCATCATCGTATACCAACTTCAAAGTGAATTTCTTGTCGGTGATTTTGTTGATGATGATTTGATGACAAATTAGATGAGTTCTAAGAATTGTGTTAATCTGGGAAATTTTTTTAAGAATCATCTAGTCTCTAGGGAATTTTGTATTAAAGAAAAATAAACGGCAATTTTTTTTTGTAAATTTTCACAACCACATCTAGAATTCAAGTCAACTTTATTATATTTGGTATATATTACTCCCACAAACAATGACTTATTAATAATTTTTTGTTTTGCATTTAATTTAAGCATTTCAAGTTCGTTTAATGTCATCTAAAGTCGACGGCCTTGATTTTATTAGATCGTTAAACTTGAGCTGACTTTAATTTCATTATACTAACACACTGACTTTATTTTGAGACATTGAATGCAAACGAATTTGGAGATGTTTGCTTATATTTTAATTGTAAAACGTGTGACCTGAAGAAGGCATATTATAATTGAATTAAAGTTTGGAACAATAAAACCTATTAAGGAAGATGAGTTTTTATTGTTGTTCAGGTGGTAGGTGATTGCTTGAGTATTTAAAGTCATTTTTTTGTTTTATTGAAATTAAGTAACAAGATTGACCTTGAATTTAATGACTTGGTTATTGTAGGATTTTGTTATGCCATTTTCTTGCAGTTCAATTCAAGCTGTCATTTACTGTTCCCAGACAGATAGTTTTTTCAATGTCAAACATCAAAGTGTTTCAGATTAAAATTAGTGTCTGCCATTATGCTACAGTGCTGAGTGTGTCGGTTGCGCTGTCAACACTCAAAAACGTTTTCCAGACAGCTGAATCTATGGGCAAAAATCATGGATTTGAAAAATTTGATGGCCAGGCTTTTTTTTAAACCAAAATTACATTAAATTGAAATTCACTTAAACGGTACGTTTAATATAATTGAGATGAATTTCCAAATGTATATTCGATCTTATATACCCGAAAAAGAATTCCGGGAACGGTGTCATAACTCAAATCCTGAAAATACACTTAAATCAATTAAATTTAGGTGCCTGTATTCTTAGTATTGCTAAGGCAAAATTTTCTTCTTGAATTCTCAAAAGTGCCTCACCAAAAACTGAGAAGTATCGTTATTTCTGTTTAAATAAAAGTTGTCCAAAGAAATATGTCTCAATGTTGTTGCAGTGACAAAATATCAATTTTTTATTCATTTAACCTTCAGATAGCGCTATAAATGGTCTTTTCGGAATTTCATGGAATTGGTTTATCTTTCCATAAATAATTTTCTGCATGAATAAATTAAATTAAAGTGGTAGTTAAAGTTCAATTTTATGTACTAAAGAGCGTACATCAATTAAGCGTCATTCCGGGAACGCCTATTTTGGGATGGATTAAGATTCAAATTTTGTGTCAATATAATGATGTCAAATTGAGACCACTACAACAAAACCTCAAAAATATTTCGTTTGATTTTGTCAGAAAGAAAATAAATGATGATAATGATCAAAAGTTCCTTCATTTCATTTTATCAGTGAACTGATCCTGTATAGTAATACGGGCACATAACACGTCTCGAACTCCAAAATCTGCCTTGGAAATTGTTTAATGGCGGCGATCGTTAGCATTTTCATTAGAATTGACCATTAGAATCAGATAAAACCGCTCTTAGAAACGATCCTCTTTCCCTTGCCAGATATGCTTAAGTTCATAGTTTAAAAATGCTCCAAACTAGAAACAACTTCTTTCATTATTTTTATGCAAATTTCTCAGCAACATCAAAACTAACAATTTTTTTTTTTAATATTCCAGGACGATGGTGGAATTGAATTCTTCAACACAATTGTCCTACAGCCCCATTTGAAACTGGTCACAGATTTGGGACGTGGATATCATGTACGTTGCCGTTACAAGAGTCGCGATGCTGCTACCAACAACAAATGGCGCACATCGGCTTCCATTTCTAAATATGCCGAAAATCCACAACCATTGCGTAGCAATGAAGACGAACCAGAAGCCTACAGACGAACTTCAGGAGATCGTCGTGATTACGGCAGATCATTGGATAAATTCAGTGATTCATCCATACCGATCGAGGATAACACCAGCACCACCGATGACGATGATGAGAATGCCATCAATGAACTTCCAATGCCCGGTTGCCATATGAAAATTTACAACGAAGAGAAGCACATAGCCGAGAATGTGAAGATCGGTGACCCCTTGACGATTGTTATCAACATAGACAAACAGGATGTCTATGGGCTGCATGTGACCGATTGTCTGGTACGTGATGGTCTTGGTTGGGGTGAACAGCGTCTTGTCGGTGAAGATGGGTATGTTTTTTATTGTCAACAGACATCATGAAAAAAATGAATATTTGCTTACACATCGGAGGTTTGTGTTTATTTAGATGTCCAATGGACAACGAGATAATGGGTCAGTTTAAGTATTCTGGTGACAGGTTGGCGGCCAATGTTACATTCCCAGCACACAAGTTCCCCTACACAGCATCCGTATACTATCAGTGCAATGTCAGATTGTGCGCTGTCGAGGATCCAGACTGTCGAAAGGTAAATAAAAATGTTTTTGTGTTGAATTTTTCATAAAAAAAGAAATATTTGTTCAGGCACTTGCATGTGGAGAGAATGCTAAGCGACCGAAACGACAGGCTAACGGAAAAGACGACGAAGGTCTACCAGCAACCATCGAAGTTTATTCAGGACTCTATGTTAATGAGAACGTCGATGTGTCAGAGAGCGATGATGATTCTGTCTTTAAGGAGAAGGTATGTTCCTATTCTTTGACTATCTTCAATATTTGACAGTTTGTTTTTTCTTTCAGACCCTTGATGACGCCCTTTGTGTATCACAACGAACGTTTGCCATTGCAATTGCAATCGCTGGTCTCGTCCTGATGTTGGCCGTGGTAGCGGCTGTCCTTTGCATCATGGCACGTCGAAGAACAAAGTCTGTCTCAAATTCAGGCAGCTCGATTTACAGTGGACCCTACACGAATACAGCCTTCAGCCATAGCAGTTAGATAGTCACCAGTAGTATTTAAGGTTTTATCAATTTTATTTTTTTTTATTTTTTCATTGAAACGAATATTACTACTGTAGGTTGTAAACTCAACTACAATTTTACTTAGATTTTCAAAATTTTAAACGCAATTTGGTGCATAGTACATGAAACATGAAATCCTAATTAATTATGCTTTAAGCCTAAAAGGATATTCCAAAATTATCAACTTCTATCTCAACTAAAACAACGAACGCACATGTAGAAACAAAAAAGTCCTGGACATACACTTGAAAGTTTAACTTTAACACCTAAGTCGATATTTTGTTTGTAAAGAAAAACAAGAAAGAAAGCAAACAAACAAACAACCCACAAATTATAACGATAAAGAATACAATACCCTATAAATCTACATTTTTAGTTTTAAGGACCAATCTTTGATATTACTAGGCAATAAGAAAATTGCCTACTAATATCGCAGAGATGTTTCAAAAAGTTGGGACTCTATATTTTTTAAGGTCTCGTCTTGCACATCTCTGGAATTTAACAATTAATTATTCCTTAACGTCTCTCATAGAATTAAAAAATGGTTAATCTCAATACATCCCCTCATGGTGATGGGTTGTTCTGAATTTTTCTTTTATTTCTTGTTATTAAACTCGACTATTTTCCCCTGTGACTTATTCTTTTCTTCCTTTTTAAGTAAAATTTCTAATTTTATTAATTTTAATTTAGGATACTTTGCCAAAGTTAATCCATTATTTTCTTATTCTTTATGATTTTTTTTTTATTTGTATTTTATTGTTTTACTTAGGATACTATTTTCAATCTTGTCATAATATTATTAACTATTTAATAAATTCTTTTAGAGTAATAAAATAATTTAAATGTCAAAAAAAATTAAGACCCTTTGAACACATCCGTCCGCTTAAGTCATTATTATGTAAAATAGTTAAATTCTTAACAAAAATTGATTTAACTGTTTTGTTTAGACAAGAAAAAATATAAATATAGTATATATTTTTTTTTTAAATAAACTATAATTTTATGAATATAAAATAAAATATTTTAGAATTAAAAAAAAAATCACACATAAAAAATTTAAAAGTCCACAAAAAAAAAAGAAAACGATATATAAATTCTGTCAAATTTTGCACTGCTTCACAAAATCATTTTTGGAAAAAATAATAATTTCTAAAATATAAAATATTAATTTAATTAATAAATTTTTTACTAAAATAAAATGGCTTTCTGGAGCTTTGCAATTGTGACAAATTTTACGATACATACGATATAATTTTATAACTCGCAGTTGAAACCCTATATTCAATATATGGGATCATGTGATTGAATTAATTGTGTAATAATAAGCTGATGAAAATGTAATATGTGAGGTTATTATTTTATGATGGGGTGCTTAAATAAAATAATTCATTAAAATAAAATGTTTACTATACTGTTTTTTTTTTCTAAGGCTGAATTTTTCAATCACCAATTAAGCTATCAGAAGCATAAACTCCATAGTAAAAATAAAGTTGAAAAATCAGTTGTGGCCTAACTGGCTCTCATGGTCTGATATATAAACTCAATGGTTTTACCCCAAAATGTATTTTAATTGGACTTTGTAAGGCTGCGGTTACACTTAGGAGAACGTGTTCTAAAATGGCCCACCTAGAACAGAACTCAAAAGTTTTGGGAACACAAATCTTAAGTTTATTTGGACAAATAAGAAATGTTAGCAACTTAAAGCTATTATTTGAAATTTGACAGGTAAAAATGCGTCTACCTGCTCTAAAACTAGGCCCTATACATTTTTGTGAAAAATGCATTGAAAAAAACTTTACAAAAAAATTGCAACTTAGAAAAAACCAGGAAATGCATGTAAAAATTAAGTATTTCTTTTAAACGGACTTAAAAATGGAGGAGGTTATCAATTTGTTTTTTTTTTTTTTGTTTTATTTTTGTTACCTCAGAACTTTTGACCGGGTGGATCGATTGCGATGATTGTTTTTGTATTTGAAAGCTGGTGGTCCCCGTTGGGGTTCCATTTTATTTGTCCAGTTTTGACAAAGGCTCTTGAGGAAATATTAAAAGTCTTAAATTTGAAGTCGGTTGTTTTTTTTGTTGAAAGGTATTTTCCATTAACTGAAATTAATTGTCCCAGAACTATTCCAGCTTTTTCGGTATTGAAAGTTTAATAAAAATGCCCTAACTCATATACTGCAGCCCCCCCCCTCCCACAAACTTTTCTGGATGCTCCACTGGCCTTATGTCACCCTTTTTTCTCGTTGTATGTGTAATTTCATGCAGGAAATTTAGTCTAAAAATTAAAAACTATAAATAGTTTTATTAAAATGTTTAAGAGTACTGTATTACTGTATACCTAATAATTGCCAATGACACTCAAGCTTTCACCGATATATTTTCTGCTTTTCAACTTTGTTGACAGAACACGCAGTCTTTTAATTCAATTAGCTTTATCATGTGCATACGAGTAGATTGTTATTAATTTTTAAAAAAATGTGTAGGTACTTTGATCACATTTTAAAGTGACTCTCGCAGCTTAACACATGTCGTTAAAAAATTCACTATCGTGCATTCTGATTTACATAGTGCTATGCGGATCTTATTGTATAAAAGACCCTCGTAGAACATTTCATCTTATAAAACGTTGTCAACGATCTAAACAGAATATGGTTGATTTCGAAAATGTTGCTTCATTGGATGAATGTTTTAAGTTGGCTGAAAATTCTAAGGCTCTTGCTTTGAATTATTCACCTCTTCGGGGATTGAAATCAAACCTTTTTCAAGAAAATGAGGATGGCAGTAAGTAGACACGCATGGATTTTCATTAGTTTTTTTTTTAAGTTAAAGATTTTTTGCACTTTTATTTATATTCCTTAGGTATTTGTTACTTTTAAAAATCTCACTTCTACTCTTTCATTACGATTATTTAATAAAAAGTGTTTACTCCTTATAATTAGTGGGGTTTTATCACAACAGCGTAAGCTTTGTGCAAATGGGGTCAACGGTCAAGTGGTAAATGTGTAAAACAGCTGTCAAAATTAGCATATGGAAAATTAATATTGTTGATAGTTTACAATATTTACAACTTTACAACGTTTACGCACAGTTTACGCCATTGCATTTATACCCCTATTACCTATAATTTATGAATTTGTAACTATTTGCTGCCGTTGCAACGTGTTACTAAAGTACGCCTTTTATATAAATTTTGTATGGATAGGCTCAAAACACAATTTTGTCCGTCGCAACAAAAGAAGACACTTTTTCGAGCAACCAGAAGAGTTTTTCAATTGTCATGCATTGCAATGTCCCGAGAATTCAGCTTTCACAACGATGGCCAATGATAGTCGTTATGATTATTACAGCTTGTATGGAAACCCTCCAGGTATTCTCTATCGAAATCAATATTATAGTTATAATTTACAATACAAAATTAATTTTTATTCAAGATGCAAATAATTTTATTTGTCAACCGGAAATTGGATTATTTCAGCTAAATTTGACTCTAGAGAAATACGAAACTGCTTACAATTTTTGTAAAAAGTACTCCAATGGAACTTTAGCTCATGTTGCTTCGGAAAAACGAACTATAGCTCTTTCTCAGATTTTGCAAGGCTCTGATTTCACAAATGGAACATTTAAATTGGCTTACATTGGCTTAAACTTGACTGTTAGTCATGAGAATGGGATCTTTATGACACCAGAAAACGAGGAATTGAATTGTTTCCTGTATAGAGCTTGGGGACCAGGACACCCTAAGACTAAGTAAGAAGATTATTTTCAATTATCGATGTTAAAATCAGTTGGTTTTTTTTTCCATTCTTTTGTTTTTGATTTTAGGGGAAGTTTTTCAAATTCAAGCTGTGTAGCTATAACTACAGACATTAATTGGATGACAATCGATTGTGATCAAAAACTTCCTTATATTTGTGAAATATATACTTCACCCCTCAATAATGCACTCTTTTTGGATGCTTGTGATGCATTTTTAAATAATTAGGTAAGACTAAGTGTGTACCAGATTCTTTGAATAAAACTATTTTTTTAAGGCATTTTTAAATTCAGTAATTCTTTTTATCTATCTTCTACGATACTGGTTGGTCGTTTTCGTTTTACATAATAAAGCCCCTGATACCCAAAAAAAATTCGGAAATGGTCTTACGAATGTACGAGCGAACACACCCATACGGAAAGACACAATATATAGATCTTTGGTAAGTTAATGACTAAAGCTCTGAACGCTTTCATCCGAACTTCGAACTCTTGAATTTCGAACGGAACGAAGAACTAAATAAAGTCCAGCAAGAAGACCCAGATATTGAAGCCATTCTGGATTGGAAGAAACATGAGTAGAAACCGGAATGGAGTGACCTCTCTGACAGAAATCCGGCTTTTTAGGCATATTGGGCATATTGGACATCCCTTCAATTGCCTCTAAGGTTCTTAGCACATGGTGAATACTGGCCTTATAGCACTTTCACACGAAATCAAAATCCCGCAACTAGACGGAAGCTCTTGAACCGTTCACAATGAAGAGAAACCAGATTTTGTTTTGCATTTTTACCTTTTTCTCGATGCTAATAAAGATATGCTTTTGACAGAAGAAACCAAATGCAAACAGTTTAAAATCTCATGTCATTATTAACCAAATCTCCTTTTGTTAATTTTAGTGCTAAAAAAAATCAATCAATCAATAAATAATGTCTCGAATGCAACTATTGAAAACTCCTTGTTTTTGTCTCTTCCTATGCTTAAGCTGTTTCCTATTTTGTACCTACCAAATCATGTGAATCAAGATTACAAACAAGATTATGGAAACGGAAAATGTATGGGAATTTAAGTAGATTTCGATCACATTCTTAAGTTTTTGCATGAAAACTAGAACCCGCAGAGCTGTGTGTTTTTGTGAGGTTGTTATTCAACAAATTTATTTATTCATTTTTAGTCCGCAATCTATATCAATATCATATATCATCAAAAAAAAATCTTAAAATTTCTGATCAAAATTATGCTCTCGCAAGGTAAACGATATAAATGCGAGTAGTACTAAGAATGTACCAAACCAAAATAACTTCTACTTTTTCACAGATGGCGGTAATACAATTTTTAACATATCCATATATACCACGCACATCGATTATAATTATCGTTGCTGTCAATTTGACATTTTACCATTCAAACAAACGTCATCCTTCTTTACGAATTGGCCGTCACCTCGTGGTGTTTATTGTGCCATTAATTCGTTTTATTTTTCATAAATTTTCTTGAAAAATAATTAATAAATAATACAAAATGAGCTTGTATAATTTCAAAAAAATTATGGTGGTTCCGCCAGCAAAGGTAAATAATCAATAAATACAATAGATTTATACATTTTTTTCAAAATAAATATTCAAACCTAACCTAACAATTTGCTATTGCGTCGTCGTTTTAATTAAAATGAAAATTTTATCTAAAAAAAAATGTGCATGTTTATATTTTTTTGATTTCAGGACTTTATCGATATTATGCTATCGAAAACACAACGTAAAACCCCCACAGTTGTGCACAAAGGATACAAAATATCTCGCATTCGAGCCTTCTACACGCGCAAGGTTAAATACACTCAACAAAATTTCCACGATCGTCTATCGCAAATTATTCAGGACTTCCCCAAGCTAGACGATGTCCATCCATTCTATGCGGATTTAATGAATGTCCTCTACGATAAGGACCATTACAAATTGGCTTTGGGTCAATTGAACACTGCCAGGCATTTGATTGACAAGTGAGTTTTTTTTTTATAAAAGTAATTGGAGCACTTTCAGCTTTAGGAGCGTAGTTTGTTGAAATGTGTTGTAGATTAGCTACTTCCTCTTGACTTCATTTATGTTTGATTGCTCTAAACGAGACTATTTTTCTTAAATTTTCAGTGTTGCCAAAGATTATGTTCGTCTACTGAAGTACGGTGACTCACTTTATCGTTGCAAACAATTGAAGAAAGCATCCCTTGGTCGCATGGCCACAATTATGAAACGTCAAGCATCCAATTTAACATACTTGGAGCAAGTCCGTCAGCATTTATCGCGTTTGCCAACAATTGATCCCTACAACAGAACCATCATCATTTGTGGCTTCCCCAATGTTGGCAAGTCCAGTTTTATCAACAAAATCACACGCGCCGATGTAGAAGTACAGCCATACGCATTCACAACTAAAAGTTTATATGTTGGACACACAGATTACAAATACCTGCGTTGGCAGGTGATTGATACTCCTGGAATTCTAGATCATCCATTGGAGGAACGCAATGTCATTGAGATGCAGGCTATTACAGCTCTAGCCCATTTGAGAGCATGTGTCTTGTACTTTATGGACATTTCAGAGCAATGTGGACATTCGTTGGAGGAGCAAGTCAAACTCTTCGATGGAATCAAACCACTTTTCACGAATAAGCCTCTGATTGTTGCCATCAATAAAATCGACATCACTACGGTTGAAGAATTGGACGATGATCGCAGACAGATTATCACTAAATTGCAGGAAGACAAGAACATTCCAGTGATGTTCATGTCCACTGTCAAGGAAGAAGGTGTCATGGAAGTCAAAATCGAGGCCTGTGAGCGATTGTTGTCGTTCCGTGTTGACCAAAAGATGCGCACCAAGAAAGTTGACAACATCCTCAACCGTCTGCATTTGGCAGTGCCAGCGGCTCGTGATGAAAAGGCACGTCCTCCATGCATACCAGAGGCAGCCCTCAAGCGTTTGCAAAGCAACGCCGACAAAGCCGAACGCAAACGCAAGCTGGAGAAAGAAATCGAACAGGAAATGGGTGACGATTACTCACTGGATCTTAAGAAGAACTACACAACCATACCCGAGGAAGAACGTTACGATGTCATTCCAGAATTCTGGGAAGGCCACAACATCGCCGACTACATCGACCCCGATATATTCGAGAAACTGGAAGAGCTCGAGCGTGCCGAAGGTATCCGCGAAGAAACCGGACTCTACAATCCACCAGACATGTCCATGGACGACACACTCAAAGAAATTCGCGAAATGGCTAAACAAATCCGAGGCAAACGATTCCTCCTGCGCGACGACAAGCGTCTCACAAGTAGAAAGAACAAGCCAATTATTCCAAGAAACAAACAACCCAAGGTGCGTGATCGCAGTGTTACCAAACTTCGTGAGACCATGGAGAATCTTGGAGTTGATATGTCTGGCACAGAAAATGCCAACTTCACAAAGAGTGTGGTCGACATTCGACGAGGTCTTGTTCCAGTTGGTAAGGCCTCCATTGGCAAAAAGATACTGCTCGACAAAGAATCTTCAGCGATTGTGCGGTCCACGGGTACAGCACTTAAGAGAGCTCCTCCCCGAGATCACCAAGGTGTCAAGAATACGGCTATGAAGAAGAAGCTGCAGATTATGGCCAAGCGAGATATTGCCAAGAAGGTGACGAGAAACGGTCTCAAGGGAGAAGCGGATCGTTTCATTGGAACGAAGATGCCCAAGCATTTGTTCGCTGGCAAGCGTGGAGCAGGCAAAACAGATAGACGTTAATTATTTAGGTGTGATTTTTTTTTTGTATTCTGTGCAAGTGGGGGTGTGTACTCTTTCACAGTTTTTAATATTAATTTTATAACATGAACTAAGAAGAGAATAAATAGATTTACAATATTGTAATTTTGTTTGTTGTTATTGTTGTCAAGGTTCGCCTTTACTTAGATGCCTTCCTCAAGAGACTGAAGTAGCTGTATGCTGCTCGTATTATCTACAAGAAACACAAAAAAAAAAACAGGTAAGCTTCGAATTCAATATCAGACGAACGTACATCTATGAATGTTGTTAAACTAAGTGGAACTAGAACGGCTTTGATTTCCACTGGTCGAGCTGTTATTATCATAGCCATTTGGATAATCTTTTGCACTTTTATGGGATAGTTATACCAATCGCAAGAGTAAATCGCAAATCCCATTTCAACACTCTGTAAACGATAAATAATAAAAAGGAAACAATTATTCATCTGAAAATACAAAAATATTGAACTTATATACATACATTCTCCTTCATGAGAGTTGCATGCCAATGATAGAGCCAAAGTATTGAAGACATCACAAATAAATACAAACACATGAAGACAAAATCCATGTTTGACGGATTCTGAAAATAGAAGAGGAGTCAATTACTAAAATATTTGAAATTGAATATTCAAAGTCTTACGCCTGTAACTAATTCATAAAACAAAAAACAGATCAAGATCGAAAAGATGATAAAGTCTGCAAACACTGGGACACCAATCAATTCTTGAAGCTCCCGGGCGAACCTGTAGACAAGATAAAAAATGTTCATTTGAACTTATAGGCCGGACAATTAAACAAACAAGATGCTTGATCCGGTCAAAATATTTTATGCCATTTTTATTGGTGAAAATTGTAGAGAGTAATGTCCTTTCTCGTATCGCAAAAGACCCAACGAATCCCATTTGGGGGTTGGCCACTATCTCGAAAAAACTACATCAATAATGCAATATTTGGTTAAGCTATATCTATTAAACTGAAATGTGAACATTTAAATGTGAAAACAAGCTAATTTGATCAAAACCAAGGCAGTACGACCACTTTTAGTGACTATAATAGTCCTTTTTATGTAAATTCCTATTTTCAATGCAGCAGGGGTCATTTTTTAGAAAACCCCGTTCAAAAATTGCTACAGCGATAAAATTTGAAATGAACGTTTATTTTGATATGATAACTAAGAAACAAAAGAGTGCATTGTTATATTTTGGTTTAAAGTATGTTTTTTTTTAGAGAGAAAGAACGTTGTGCAACGAGAACCAAAACACCCTGTGAAATTAATTGTTAATTTGAAAAAAGTTGGTAGATATTTAATCGGAAAATGGAATAACTCAAATCTAGAGTGATCCTATTAGAGATATCACTTTCAATGTGATTCGCCGCGCCTTGTATAGCAAACAATTATCGTTAAAATGCTAACGAAAATCGTTTTAGTTTAAGAATAATCATTTTAGTTTAACAATGGGCTGAAATATGAAATCCGTAAAATTGTTTAGAGTGGGGATGAAATTCTGTCAAATACGGCCGAAACTGCTGAACACGATGATCAAAAATATATCCGACTTTTTGTTTTAGTTATTAATTAATTCACTTTTTGATTATATTTCAATTTTTTGTTAATTCCTTTCAAATTCCTGACATTCAAAAATATTTTTATTATTTTTTCTCGTTTTTTTTTTATTTGTTTTGCTGTATGAAATTATTCTGACAGAATTCATATTTCAGCCGCAAGAAATTCTTTGATCAGAAATTTTAAAAAGAGGGGAAATAATTTTCTCTCTTAGTACGCTCTCTCTTGACAGGCTGGACGGGACTTGGACTCAAAAATAGGAGAAATTCTTTGTTTTGGCAAGTACACAAACAGACCTAATAATTTTGTCTGTCTGTCCGTCTATCTGCCTGTATGTATCATAAGCCATAGCTTGGTATGTGGCGTTTTTTGGAGACTAACCCAAGACATTTTTTGAATTATTTTTTAGACCAAAAATAACGGTACCTGTGGTATACCGGTTTTAGAAAAACTCATCATTCTCAAAAATTGTTCCTACGATTTTGACAAAAAAAAAATCATGGTCATCTTTTTGGATAAGGTCTATCTTTAAATAAAAAACGGTATTAATGGTACCTGCCATAGAACCTTTTTTTTATTTTAATTTTCTCCTTCATGGCTTAATTAATTTCAACCATTTTTTTTACATGAAAGCTTTTATGTTGCCGTGTTTAGTGTTTTTTTTTTTCTATAAATAGTTTTTTTTCGAAAACGACTTAATTTCTTTTTTTAATTTAGTTTTTGGATGTTGATTAAAAATATCTTATTAATTTTTGTTTTGAAAAGTCCTTTGAAACTTTTATATATATAAAAAAGTTTTTTTTTTAAAACAGCTATAACGATTTAAATTTTTTTGTTTGTTTAAATTCACCTGTTTTAGTCATTTTAAAATCGAATTTCAAGCCTTTTTTAATTTTTTTTATAACTAAACAAACTAACAAAACTTTTATTAAAAAAGCATGAATATCAGGGTCTTTTTTCAAATAAAAGCAATTTTTTTCTTAAACCACTATTAACGTTACCTGCAATAAAACCATTTTTGCGGTCTGCCAAAAACTACATGTATTTAGAAAAAAAATATTTTTCCAAAGGGCCCAAGACTTTGTCAGGCCCGGTTGCCAAATGACCTAAGACGCGACCCTGATTCTGATTCTCCTCTTCATGACTCACTCAATTTCAACGATTTTTTTACATGAAAGCTTTTAAGTTGCCGTAACAAAGATTGGTAACAAATGTTTTTTTTTCAAATCTCGTTTTTGGATGTTGGTAAATAATATCAAAAAAATGGCATACCATTTATTTATAAAATTTCTTACAGAATTATTTATATTAAAGCTTTAACGTCCACAGCAACAACTTTGACTTTAAGAGCTTAGGACTCGCATTTATCTATATTTAGGTTTTAGTTCTTGCCATTCCTGAGTAGATGAGAAGTTGGATGCTTGTCGTTTTCTTTCCATTTTCCAATTCTTTATTTTTTATAGGTAATACTTTAAATTTTCGCAAGAAAATCGTTAAAAACATTTATTCTTAAAACGAGTTTTCTAAATATATAAAGGAAGCATTATACACCCTCAAAAAATATAAATGATTATAAATTCCATTCGCGTCAGTAATTTTTTAGGAATCCCGAAAAAATAAACCGTCACAGAATCCATCGTAATAGAAAATCTCATACAGATTCCACAATAATTTTATGAACCGATTCTGTGATTGTTTTTTTCGGAATTCGTAATACCTTGTTCTATTATGTACCTACTGCTAACAACTGCGTAAGATGCATAGTAACCGATAGATTAGATTTATTCCTTAGAAGAAAATATTGCGTATACGCCACAGTGACCGTTTAATTTAAAACTTTAATAATTGATATACAATTTCTATCGCTGACCAAATAATGAAACTAAATAATTAATTTTTTGACCAATAAGTAGTCTCTCTTCAAATAAAGTTTATCATAGCTCTCTACAGAGTAAGTAATATATACAAAACTAAAAGAGAGATCCCCAGATCCCTATAAAAACAAAAACTATTTGCATACGCACCACTGGCATATAAAAGGGCTCTAATTTTGTACTGCTTAGAGTTTTCAGTGTGAATATTTGAAGAATCAAAATTATTTACTGGACTATTATTGTTGCTTTGTTGTTAATTTTATTTCATACTTACCAACGAATACGAATTTGTTCAACAACACAAAATTTGCACATTCTTTCGCGTAGAAAATTTATTTTATTCTCATCTCCATTTAAGGACGAATAATATAGTGTTTCATTTGGTTCCAAAATTACTTTTGATATCTAGAATTAAAAAAAAAGAAATTCTTAAAAGACAGATTTATCATTTATGTTTGGTTTTTGTATTAGGTATGTGACTTCAAACAAGAAAATATACTTGTAAAAACAAAGATTCGTCTTTAAGAAAAAAATGCAATTAAAACCATTGTTTCACCAAATGTTTCACCAACAATAATTGTCAACACTTTAATCCAAAATATAATCCAGGACACAAGACATAACCTTAAAAGAAAGTAAAAACACAGAAAAACCAAATACATATATAGACAATTTCTAACATCCATTGTGGATAAGCGTTTATGCATTATCCTCCATTTCAAAATCACATAAGACATCATCCCGGTGATAAATGTATGCCACAAGGGAATCGTCATTATGCCGAGGAACAATGCGTACAGTGCCATAATGTATCCCACAAAGAAATCATTATGAACTTCTCGAAAAGGAAAGAGCCTTGTTAGTAATGGCTGCGTATCCGCGGTTAGTTCAATCTACAAAATCAAATTGAATTTAAAATGTTTTTTTCTATTATTACTAAAGTCATTAAGAGCCGTTTGCTAAAATGAAAATTTATGTTAAACATAAAGCCTTATGTATTCAGTTTACGCTGAGGAAAAAGTAGCTCAAAAGTGCTTATGTTCAACATAAATATTTTAATTATCGTAAGCAAACGGCCCCAAAATACTTACATTTTCTAAATTAAAAATAATATCTGGAACGAAAGCCATCATATAAAAAGCTTCAATGTACGCCATACAGCCGGCTACTAAAGAAGGTGTCCAAATGCAAATTGTTATCAATCGCATGTATCTGTGAGATTCTTTAAAGAACTGTTCTTCAACATTATCTGATTTTGTTTGAAGTTTATCCAGATCCTTTTGTAAAAAGGTCAACATTCTAGCGATTCCTTGAAAATCCATCATTGTTTTCAACTTAAATTTTCATAATATAGTTGAACTTACTTTTTCTTTTAAAAAATGCTGTATGAATTGCAATGGATGTAGTGAGATATAGAAATGCTGTAGCAGGACTCATACTGCTTCCTTTTTGGCCGTAATTTAAAATCAATTTACTAAACTTGAGGGCGAGAAATTAACAAAAGTGACTTGGATAGAATTCATGGTAGAATCTGGGCTAAAGTACTCACTTCTAAAACACAACAAAAACCTAGCGAAAATGTAAAAAATGCACCAAGACAAAAATGCCAAAATGCATGTTTTTGTGTCTTATCAATTAGATAGCCACTCAAACGTAAAGCTTTAACTTGAACAATGAAAAGTTTGTTTTCAAAAATCTCTGGATCAAGAGGATAGTTATAAGTGTACACCATGATTGTAAGAATAATTTAAAAATATTGGACGAACATTCAATAGAAAATCCTTTTGGAGCAAGATTTTCGAAAATCTTTTATTATTATAATTTTAATTGCGGTATCCAATTCATCGCCTCTAATAATGGAAGAAAGCACTTTCGTTTGTAATGACAAGTAGGGGTGGTAGAACACTGTTAATTGCTTTAAATGAAGATAGAAGGTGGTATAAGGGTGTTAACCCTTTAACGTATTGTAAAACACTTAACATAATTACCTGGTCATTATACCAATTATTTATTTGTTGATTGTATACCAGGAAAGGAGGAATCTGTTAAATAATGGGAGAAGTTTTGAAGCTGTAATTAAAGTTCTCAACAAAATATGCAATAAAATACAATGCAATTTTGTATTATTAAATGTTTTTTAAATATCTTAGCAATGCTTTGTGACGGTCATAGCCTATAGTGGTCTTATATTTGATTCATCTCTGACTCATAGATTAGGCTGAATTTGAGCAATGAATGAATTTATATTTCTTTTGAGGGCTTAGTGACATTTATGTCTGTGATTTGATGGTGCGTAAGAAAACGATATCCCCTTCAATGGGGTCGAATTGACGCATACGAAAACGAACTAATGTGAACGTAATGACGATTGATATCTCTATATAATCGTAACAAAAAGATAGAGAGGTAAACTGCAAATACGTTTACTTTCGCTAACGCCATCTTGTTGGAATCGCATGTCGTCTTACATATCGTCTAATTTTTGCCAGAAGAAATAAAGTATCACCAATCAGTACACAGAACACTCCATTGTTTATAAGGCTGTTGATGTCACTTATAGGTCCATACCTACGATAGAGACAAGACGCTCAGCCCCTTAAGCCCTTGTCTGACCCTCCCCCCCTCCCGGCTACGTGCCTGATCGTTAACAAAAAAAAATAACACTCGAAAATTTCATGAAATGGAATGAATCATTTGAAAAAGTTGCTGTGTGTTAGAAAGCCACCCTAATACTGGAAAAATGAATTACATAGATAAATGCATTCAAAATTTTTAGTAGCTGCACTTCCAGTCAGTCAATGATTAGATAGTTCTATCACCTGGACGAGGTATAGAAAAAGGTGACAGAGTTTTGAAAAGGCTTGAGAACAGAAAAGCACTCACTCTATTTATTTATGTCTTATGTAGTATGTACTTACATCCATTTCTGATAACCGTTTATGCATCAATTTCCACTTTAAAATCACATAAATCATTAAACTTGTAATGAATGTGTGCCATAAAGGTATAGCAACAGCTCCAATAAACAGACTATACAATGGCAAAAAAAAACCAAAAACTGTGTTATCAACAACATCGCCAAATGGAAAGAGTCTATTCAGTAATGTTGGTGTGGCTGATTCCTGTAAGATGAACTTTTTTTTGTATCCAAATTTTTTTCAG
The DNA here is from genome assembly GCA_948107695.1 of Meliscaeva auricollis. NCBI lineage: Eukaryota > Metazoa > Arthropoda > Insecta > Diptera > Syrphidae > Meliscaeva > Meliscaeva auricollis. The sequence goes on along the minus strand of OX403618.1, from coordinate 71,023,992 downwards.
GTTTTCTGTCTAAACTTACCTCATCATCCCTTGGATACCAGAACGAACCAAAAGCAATTCGATAAAAAGCTTCAACGTATGCCATAAAGGCAGCAAATACTGTAGGTGCCCAAATTGAAACGGTTATTCCTTTAATATATTTATGCATTTCATCAAAAAGTTTTTCTTCTTCTTCATCTGATTTAAGTAGAAATTTATCAACATCTTTTTGCAAAAAGATTAACATTCTTGCGAGTCCTTTAAGCAACAATAATGGAAGATATCCTTGAAGCACGTTAAGAAAAAAAAAAAACATCCACCTACTTTCTCTTTGAAAGAATGCTGCATTAAACGCTACGGAGTTTGATAGATAAAGAAATGTTGTTGCTGCACTCATAGCACTTCCTCCAGAAAATTGAGGATCAAGGACAAATTTGGTCAACTAGATAGTATCAGTGTTTTTTTTTTTTTTTATTTCAAAGACAACAAATATAATAATTACTCAAATACTTACACCCAAAGTGAAAAAAAATGGAAATGAAAAAGTAAAAAACGCAGATCGAAAACAGTGAAAAACCTGATACTTGTCATCTCCTTTAACAATATAACCAATGTAACGTAATGTGATAACTTGTGCCTTAAAAAGTTTATTATTAAATATTTTTTGGTTCAAGGGATACCTATAGGTTATCTGCATTTTTGCAATTTTATAGTGTTACACTGCAATGAGGAACTGATTGAAATTACTTCTGTTTTTATAGAATATGGATGTTTTGCAAAAAAAAAAAATGAATTCCATTTGAAATATTTATTTCGATAATTGTATTCTAGTTAAGTGACAAATAATTATTGTTGTGATACGTATTTGCAATCTTTATTTATCCATGAGAAATCATTTTAATTGTTATTGATTTAAGTGCGATATCAAAGCCGAGGAAGGAAAACTGAAATAAAACTAATTATTGTTTTATTACCAATTGTTGACAAGTAACATTCAGAAGACCCATTTTTTGTATCATTACAAGCCAATTTAGATAAGCTATGGATATAAGGAAAAACTTTCCAATACGTAAATGGTAAGAGGAAGTACAGTATACAACATAAAATGTACTTTATATTCACACATTTTTTGAGTTTATCTTGTTTAGCAGTTCTAGGACAATAATTTTTGTGAAGGGGTGGCAAACTCTGCCATGGAGAAATAATTATTTTGTAACAAAAAAAAATAAATTTGTTTACAAAAAGTACGTATACGCCATAGTGTACACATTTTTCTAATAAAATAATCACTTTTGAATTTTGCATTTATAATACATAACATATTTATAGTCTTGCAGGTAAAAGGCTCCATTTAAGGCGTCTTCGACCACCGTTATTGTTATTAAGATGATCTGCTCTATCGTTGAATTATTCCCAAATTCAATTTTTTGCAGTTTTTGAGGCAGAATGCCCCATGCAAAAGGTCTTGGACCCCCATATTCATATCTAGAGCTCTTATCTTTTTTATTTAAAATGAGAAATTTTGATTTTACCAATTATCAAAAAAATGCATTTTAATTGTAGCATTGCTCAAAAACGTCCAAGCTACAATATACAAAGAACTCGATATTTGATTAAAGAAAGTAAGGATCTATATCTTAAAGTACCAGTAATTTTATGCTTTCACTCACATCCAATTGAAAGAATTGATTTTTCGGAAATAAACCTTCAGAAGCTATAGGTACAGTTGTGCAAGTTCTAACAAAAAACGGCACTTTTTGGTAATAATTTAACCGGCTTGAACTGATAATATAAGATGGTACATGAAAGTGTGACATAACTTCCACAATGATAGTCGCATTGTCTTGATATGAGTCTTATTTAATTGTGCATTCAACATTTACTTTTAAATCATGTAACAAAGTTTATTAATCTATCACCTTATCGTTTTTGATTGGATTTCGAGTAATTAAATAATAACTCTGCTAGATAGAGTAATACAGTGAATTTGTGATCAAAAATTTTCCTAGAAGGAAAGTTTTGGGTTAGTTTTGATTTCTATCATAATTTTTGTTTTTTGGGTGAATCCGAATCTGATGTTTGCCAACAAAATTTTGCAACGCAACATGGTCAAAAATGCAAAAAAACAGCGAAATTTTCAACGATTTTGCAGGTTTTGGAACATTTTGACCTGAAGGATTAGTTTTTAGTACCTACTTTGTACCTAAGTATTCAAGAAAACTGGATCAGCAAAACATTTTCACATTTTGTTTTCCTTATCTGCTGCATATATATAATGTAGATCATTTCAAGAAAATAAGACGATGTGGATCAACATAGAAGAAGTGCTCTACATCTTTCTCTATTCCATTTATTTTGCATTAAAACAATTCATTCTATGTCCAAAACACCCAAATAGACCTGGGTCTGTTTTAAACAAGTCCTTATTCTATATTTTAATAATATTTGCTGCAAAATAAGCTCAAGTTCTTAAATTACAAAAAAAAAAAAAACCATGACCATAACAAAAATATTTTGTAGTGCAAAAAAGGCCTATGACAAAGATTCATTTTATTATTTGTATAAAAAAATGTTGATTACATTAAATAAATTAAAGTTTTTTTAACAATTTCTAAACCTTTTAAGCAACAACAGGATCTTCATTCACTACAACCGGTTCACCATCGAGCTTCTTTAAAAGCGGCAAACGCTTAAGACATTCAGCTCTCCAGCCAATATCGTCATATCCTTCGCATATAGGATTTCCAACTAAAAGCAAATCTTCTAAACTTGCCAACTCCTGCAATTTATTAATTTCACACCAATCCTTCAACAGATTATTGCTTATAAATAGAAGTTTTAGATTCTTAAGTGCACTTAATCCCTTTAGTTTTTCAATCAGATTATAGCTGAGCCAAAGTTCTTGCAATGTATCGGCAACAACTTCCTACAAAAATATCTTTAAATTATATAAAAATTTGTGATAAGTTTTTTTGTAATATTAAATTACCAGTCCCGAAATTTGTTTGATGTAATTTCTAGATAGCGAGAGCACACGTAAATTTCGCATACCATTCAAACCGTTAATTTTTTCAATCATATTCGTTGATAAGCTTAACCATCTGTATGTAAGGAAGAAAAACAAAGCATTTTATTAGGAAATCATTGCTTTTTAACCATTTTATGGTATTTCATACTTGCAATTAATCAAATTTCCAAGTGTTCCATCCATTTTTTCGAGTGGAGGCCATTGAAATTGTAAATCAATTTCTGTTGCTTCGCTAGAGCTTATTCGGGAACGTTCTTCAAATCTTTTTAAAGCTTCTTTAATAGTTGTTGCTTTCGACATTGTTTGATATTAAATTAAATAAAAACATGAAAAACTTTATGTTGATTTGATTTATCGACCAAATAGATTTGCTTTAATATTATTTGTCTCTTCTACCTATAGCAACGCGTTTGTTTGCACAGTTGTTTTCTAGAAGAGACTCGGTTCACACATATTGGGTTTTATTTAGTTTGGTTAGTATTCGGTTCACTCGATTTTTGTTGTCTTATAGAAGCATATTAATGAAACAGCTACCTGGTAATTTTTAAAACTGCCAACAATATCATCTTTCTAGGACCTTTGAAGCAAGTGTAAAGTTAAATGTTTCTTGCAGAAGCATGACCCTGTTGGTGTTGCGAACCGTCTTAAGTCTTTGTAGAATGAGTCTATTTATTGCAACAAGAAATTTTAAACTGATGTACCTTGTAGAAATTAGTTCAACATTTGCATTCATTGTTGAAAGCAAATATCAATATTTCTAAAAACTTTAAAAAAATTGTCTGAAGAATAGAAATGAAGAAATGGAAGATTGATTTTCTAATGACGCTGAATTTTTACATTTACCTACGATATTACAAACTTCAGGAATCACACTGGTGTTGTTTAAGAAAAGTAGAAATATTGGGACTGAAAGTTAACACGGCAAAAACAAAAATGATCAGTCTCGGAAGTAAAATATCAGTTCAAGTCAATATTTCTGGTCAACCGGTAGAGAAAGTAGAAGACTTTCAATATCTTGCAGTATTTTGTCTTTACCAAGTATTGTTATTACAAGAGACAATTGAAAAGGCAATCGACTTATTTGTTCCCAAAATAGCTATCCAAAGTAATTCTAAGCCCCCGTGGTACAATACGCGACTCAGCAATCTAAATAATAAAAAAAAAAAACAAATCTTATAAATTATTTCGAAATTCAACTGAAAATGTAGTTCTGCGTTGTAATTATCTTCGCCTTCAAAAAGAATTCGATGTTTTAAACAAATTTTTGTATAAAGACTATTTAATTCGCACTGAATCTAACTTAAAACAGAACAGCAAATGTTTTTGGAGTTTTATAAACACAAAAAAATGCTCTAATGGGATACCTAATTGCATGCAATACTCAGGGACAACATTTTCCAATATAGCCACTATTTGCAACCTCTTCGCTAGCTTTTTTAATTCAGTTTACTCACCAATATTCGTTCCTCGCAACTATTCATCTAATGCGTGTCATAATTCGATTAGCATCGGTCACTTATGTTTAAGTAACACAGATGTTGAGTCAGCCTTAAACGGTTTGAATGAGGATAAACAACCCGGACCTGATGGCATTCCACCAATTATACTAAAAAATTGCGTGAGCGCTCTTTCGGAACCATTAACTCTATTGTTTAATGCTTCTCTTGAAAAGGGTATTTTCTTGGATGATTGGAAAACTTCTTATATAATTCCCATTCATAAATCTGGGTCTAAACAAGATGTTTCTAATTACCGGCCAATCAGTAAATTGTCTACAATCCCCAAAGTTTTTGAAAAAATAGTCTACGATAAACTTACATTCTCTCTTAAAGAAATCATTTCTCCATTTCAACATGGGTTTGTTGCTGGAAAATCCACAACAACCAATCTTACGATTTTCTGCAATGAAATTATAAGAAACTTTGAAAATGGCTTTCAAACGGATGTCATATTCACTGACTTTTCAAAGGCATTCGACAGAGTTAACCAATTTATTTTATTAAAAAAACTGGAGACTATTGGCTTCCACTCCAATATTTTAAAATGGTTCGGATCCTATTTGAAGGGTAGAACTCAATTTGTTCGAATGAACGATTTACTATCAGATGTCATTCATGTAACTTCAGGAGTACCACAAGGGAGTCACTTGGGACCCCTTCTATTCCTGTTGCTCATAAATGACATCCCTGATTTCATAAAAAAATGCCTTTTGCCTAATGTTTGCTGATGACACTAAAATCTTCCGTTGCATTAAAACACAAAATGATTGCCTTCTTCTTCAAAAAGATCTACTCCACTTATCTAAGTGGTGTGATAATAACCAGCTTTTCTTAAACGTCTCCAAATGTCAAGCATTAAGTTTTTCTCGTAGCCCGTCACCGATAGAATTTGAATATGAAATTGAAAGCTTAAAACTCTCAAAAATCCCAGAAAAGAAAGACCTGGGAATTATCTTTGACTCCAAACTTTGCTTTACTCCGCATATTGATTTTATAGTTTCTAAAGCTAATTCTATGCTTGGCTTTGTGTGCCGTAACTCAAAAGAATTTACAGATCCTTTTGCTTTGCTGTCACTTTTTTATGCGTAGGTAAGATCCTCCTTAGAGTATTGCAGTGTAATTTGGAACCCTTTCTATAATGTTCATTCTACGAGAATTGAAAACATTCAAAAGAAGTTCTCGCGAATTGTAGTTTACCGTCTTAACTGGAATATTCAAATGCCTTCGTATAAGACTAGATGCCAACTTCTAGGCTTGCAGTCTCTCGAAACTCGCCGTAAATATTTCTCAATTGTCTTTATACGTGATATTGTTACATCTCGTATTAATTGCCCCCAACTTTTGTCTCTTGTTAAAGTGTATGCTCCGTCTAGAGGGGTACGAATTCGTTATCTGTTCCATGAATCTTTTCACCGAGTAAATTACGGATTAAATGAACCTCTAGCAAGATGTATTAGAGAATCTAATAAGATTTGTAGTCATATTGATTTTTTTTCTCAAGTAAGTCGAGACACTTTTAAAAAACATTTAATGTTCATTTTAACGATATTACAACCTGGTGGTTAAGTTTAAAAAACATTATATATTATATTTTTCTATTAGTTTTTCAATGAATTTATTCAAAATATATATAATTCAGTAGTCTTTATGATTATATATTAATTGTGTAATCTAATTGATGAAATGAAATGAAATAAATAAATAAATAAATAAATAAATAAAGGCGGAACAGAACAAGACGTCCAAATCCGTATTAAAATTTTAGAAGACAAAAGCTGCTTTCGAAATGCTATCTAAAATATGGAGAAATAAATCTTTTTAATGGCTACTGATAAGGTCATACACAAAGTATTGCTTACCTTTTTTTTAAGGTTAAGCTAATGGTCTTTTTTTACCAGAAGTAAAGTTAAGTTAGTTAATCTTGTAACATACTAGGAGAATAAAACATCCAAAGTTTATTCATAGAAATTAACAAGTAATTTCAGTTTTCGTACCTACTAACAGGTATTTGTCACTATAAAATAAAAATCTCCATGTCATCCCCGCCCAACCCGGAAAACGACATTATGGTGGTGTGTGTGTGATTGTGTGAATAATTGATAACAACCATTACGGTTGTGGTTGTGTGCTGAGTATCGTGAGAATCTGAACAGATATCACCACCACACCATGTCTGAGGGAAGTTTCTGTGATAGTTATAACCAAAAGTCTAGAAATTTAAGAGAATGGTGAGGCATTTCTACTGAATTAAAAGATCTGTGAACATCAACTAATAAGCTTTCGGCGCGATTTATTTATACTTAGATAAATGTGGCTAATCCACATTTCTGATATACCTAAAAGGATTTCGAAGAGAAAAAATACTACTATCAAAAATGTCTAAATGTGTATGGACTTCTGTGAGACATGTGTGCAAGGAAATAAACTTGAAAATGCCATTAATAATTTATTATTTTGATTACAGTTTACTCTAATTTCATATTAAATTCCTTACACAAAACACTCCCAACGAATCATTTCCTTTCAAATCGAATTTTAAGAAAACCCATTCATTAATTCTGTTTATGAGAGAATACCCTTTTCGGAAAACTAAGATTTCCTTATTTAAACTGGAAATAAATCTCAATTCCGTTTAGTTCTTACATGGTTTAGTTACTATTTAGTAGTTTAAGGCGAACAAAATATGAAAAATAAAAACAGTACTCGATATACTGAGCGAATAATCTTTTATCTACGGTTGATAGGATTTGAATTAGAAAATAAAAGCAAATGGATGCAAGTTAAATTCATTTTTGCACTACTAAATCTGATGACAATGGTTTTTGGTGAAATTTTGTATTTGGCATTTAATGAAGGCAACGATATACAACAAGGAACTCAAAATACTTCATATGTAAACTACGGTCTGGTGACTATTGCTAAAGCATTAGCATTGCTTTACCATCGAAAAAATATTTATGAACTTTTTGAGGAGCTCAAACAATTATATCCCTCAGAACAATTGGAAATTTCTTACAATTCACAGCAGTTTCTTAATCAATTTTTAAAAATTGAAAGTATTTTAGTTCATTTCTCTCGATTTGGTGCAACATTTTATGCGTTTCTGCCGCTGGTATCGTCTTTTGTATATCTATTTACATCGGGAACATTTGGATATAGATTACCTATTCTAGCTTGGTATGGACTTGGTATATCATCGGATAGTTGGCTATTTTATTCGATAACATATACTCATCAATTAATATCGATGTTTATTGAAGCTATTGTAATTTCTGCCTCAGACATATGTCTTTTTTGTACGCTCGAACAACTTTGTATGCATTTTGATATTATTCAAAAAAATATTTTGAACATAGAACCGGATGGATCTGAGAAGGCTAACAATTTGTTGGTTGAACAAATAATTTATCATCAAAAGGTTTTGAGGTGAGTAGAAATACCTATTAAATGTTTTTTAGTTGATTTTAATTTCATATAATGCCAAAAGACTTTTTTGGAATCCATTTTCTTCGACCAAAAATAACAGTAGATTCCTGCCATAGGAACAATTAAAGAAAAACGGCTCCTATTTTGTCTCTAATGAAATCATGATAATTTAAATCAATTATCGATTAGCTAAATAACCATTGAATAAAATAATAAATTTTATTTTTCTACAAATTAATTTTTTTCTGAAACGCGTACATCGCCAAAAACTACTCAAAATCGAGAATAACCTTATTGACTTTGACTTTGACAAACAAATTAGTTCCATCGATTCTTTCATAGATGGCGCTTATTGATAAAATTTAGAACATCCGTAGTTCTAATTGCATATTGTATGCAAAAAAAAACAAGAATATTTTCTTAACATTCCAAAATTTTCAAAATAGTTAAAGGTTAACGCTAATGGCTAATTCGATTTTAATGAATTTTTGCATGAAAAGTTTTCAATTGCCGTAAAATTAAAAAAACATAGTCAAATAATTTGTATTTATACAAAATAGTATAAATTTAAGTGTAAAAGGCTAAAATGTAAATCAAATTTTAGCCTTAACTCTGTTCTATCTAAGCAATATCTTGTGTCAACTCTAAAATAGGTACTTGTACAATGGCAATCCTATTTGATTAAAAAAAAAACACTCTTGTTGGGTCTAAAATTTGGTATGTTTTAAGCTTTTAACACCGTCAATTACGGAATATTTTGACAAGAAATAGTGTTTTCCTAATAGGGTTACCGCTTACTTATACCCATTTTGGGGTTGGCACTTTTTTTTTTAATAGAAGAGAGTTAAGGCTAAAATTTAACTCCACCAAAATGTATACTATTTTGATAATTATTTGAGTGTGTTTTCAGTCGAACAGGGTTACCACACTTTTAATTCAATTTTTTTTTGTTTGGGTCAGTATTTTGTTTTCCTTTTTAATAAACTAAAAAGTTATGATGCCTAAAGTGATGTAGCTTCTATGTCGTTTAAACAGGGTTGCCACGTTGATGTAAATATGTTAAAACTGGCAACCCTATGTTATTATTTTCAGTATCAACCCATGGTATAAAGACAAAGGGTAGCCATTTTTATTTTATTTGAAGTCACATGGAGTGCCAGCGAATTGTGTTGTTATTGTTTTGGTTGATTTCGTTCATCTCCAAACTGAAATTTTTCACTCACGATGACGTCACAAAGCAGTCGAATGAATTGTCAATCATGCCTTGTCTTCTTTATACTATAGAGTTAGCCTATCTGTCATTTGACACCAATTTAAAACTATAACCTTGTGAGTTAAGTAATCCTACGGTCGCCTCCCCAACTATAATGGAGGTGCTATTTGTATAAATGTGGGTAATAGCTAGCTGATATAGTTTAAAGATTTGTATGGCACGAGTCAAGTGCTTCTAAAAGATGAGACTACTAGATAAGTATATGGGCTTCCACACTTGTGTGGATATAATTAAGGATAAAATTTAAAGGAAATGAATTTGAAATTTACAAACATGTTATTTCAATAAATAATTAATTATTTTGATTGCTAAGTAGCAATTTTGATTGCTAAGTAAGTACTTAGCAATCTAGTCAAATTTGATATGAAATTCCTTACACAAGACAATCTCAAACAATCATTTTCTTTAGGAATATACACATTATGTAAATTATGAACTCGGATTTTCAGAAACCCACTCTTGACTTCCGTTTATGAGTAAATACACATTAGAATACTGAGATTTCCTTATTTATACTCGAAATAATTTTTGAATTAATTCAGTTCTATCACGAAACAGTGACTCCTAAGTCCAATAAGAGAGAAAAAAAAAAACCACAATATGAAAATTAATAAAAACTGCAATCGCTATACTAAGCGAATAATATTTTATCTCCGGCTGATTGGGTTTGATTTGGAAAATAATAACAAATTGATGAAAGTTCAATTATTCTTTGCACTCTTTAATTTGATTACATTGATTGGTTGCCAAGTTTTGTATTTGACATTTAACGAGGCCTACAATATACATCAAGGAACCCAAAACACTTCATATATAAACTACGGATTGGTATCTTTTGCAAATGCTTTAGCATTGATTTACAATCGAAAGAAGATCTATGAACTTTTCAAGGAGTTAAACAGCATATATCCTTCAGAACAATTAGAAATTGCTAACAATTCGAAGCAATATCTTAATCAATATTTGTGGATTGAAAGTGTTTTGATAAGATTCGCTTTTTTTGGTGCAACATTTTCTACAATTTTTCCAGCGGTAATGTCCTTGGTAGAACTATTTATATCCGGGACATATACTTATAGAACGCCTGCGATGGCTTTGTATGGATTTCGTACCACAGTGGATTCTTGGGTGTTCTATTGCATTAAATATATGCATCAATTAATAACGACATTTGTTGAGAGTATTTTACTATCAACCTTGGACTTGTTACTTTATTGTACACTACAACAGCTCTGCATGCATTTCGATATTATTCGCAAAAATATTCTGCAAATAGAACCGGATGGAACGGAGAGGGCTCAGAATTTGTTGGTGGAACAAATAATTTATCATCAAAAGGTTTTGAGGTAAGTAGGTGTATTATGTAGAACTATTAAGTTTTTTTTTTTCTTTTCTAAGTGAATAAATGTAAATGTAATGATTAATATGCTTATTAGAGTGACCAGAAACGTACTCATGTACGTGTGCCAGAAGTTATACTTCCTATCATTACTTATTTTTGTATAGTTTTTTTGGATAATGTTAAATTATTTTAGAGATGTCTAGAAGGGAAATTATTTCAAAGAACTCAACTTAATTCCAATAATTCAGATAATTGATATTTTATCGACCAAACCCCTGTACTTTGGTTTATTTTTGCGTTCTACCAATTTCTTTTGGTCTTTTTGAAGCTTGTAACTGTCTTTGACTCTTCACAAAAGCACCTTAATAGTCCATTTTGTTTTATATCAATTGGATAAGTAGATTAAAAATGAAATTTAGAATTTTTCCGCATGCAAAAATATTTTTACAAGCAAAACAAAAATTGCAATTCATTGAACAAGATCACACATAATAATATCATAAATTCAATATCGTAGATACATCTGTGATTTTAAAATCGACATTTCTCAGATTTTGTGCTTATATACAACAACGATGAAAATTATTAACAATAATCTCCACAAACTTTTATAGAAAAATAGTAGGTACCTACATACATTATAAACGTTGAATAAATAAAGCTGCCTAATACAAACAACCCTCCTGTCACATCTGTTGGTTTCGATAATTTTCTCACAACATCAATTACCAAAGAAAACTCCCCTGTCTGCTTGGGAGTATATCAATTTTATATTGAAAAAACGACTCAATTACCATGGTATGTACTTTGTCTATGCAAACTCACATAAAACTTAATTATTCATTAATAAAAATAAGACGCCTACAATTATTACTATTTTTAAAGATTTCTTCTTTACATTCAATTCATTGTAAGATCTCACGAAAAAAACGCAAAAAAATTTGATTTATAAAATGAAAATATTCTCTCAGTTCGTTCAGTCTTGTTTTAATATTTTGTTTTGGAGGCTTTTGATATCCAAACTAAAAATGTCGAAAAATAATTTTCAACAATTCATAAACGGTCCAGTTTAATATTTTCGAATAATTGGATTTGAATTTCAAACTACAGAAAAGTGGATGAAATTTCTGCTAGTAATTGGCCTTTGCAACATGTGCGTTGTACTTCTAGGGCAAATGTTATTTGGAGCACTATCAAATGTTGAACTTGTAGAAAAAACTGCCGGAATTAGCTACATGAACTATGTCCTGGTATCAGTGGGAAAATTATTTCCTTAATTTATAATCGAAGTACTATATTCGATACATTGAACAAATTTCGTATGATTTATCCATCCAAACATTTGGAAAACACTTTTAAAATTGAGAAATATATCAAGCAGTATTTACTGATTGAAAGAATAATTACAGGATTCTTCAAGAGTGTTACAACATTTTATTGCTTCTTTCCAGTATTATTATCTTTAACTGAATTTATTCGTGATGGAGTGTTTACTTATCGAACACCGCTAATGTTGTGGTATCCAACAGAAATTCGTGGCAATTGGATTTTTTACTTTGTCACTTATGTTCAACAAACTCTGGCCAGTTATGAGTCAGCAATAATTATTATGGCATCAGATTTATGTCTTTTTAGTTCTCTGTTGCTATTGTGTATGCATTTTGAGATTATTAAGATAAATATTCTTAAAATTGATCCCGCCGAAGAGATAGCCGAAAAGAATTTGAAAGAACAAATCGTCTATCATCAATTGGTTTTAAGGTCATTACATAATACTTTTTCCAGCCTGGAAGTGTTCTTGTAAAACCTAATGCTTCCAATTTTACAGACTTGCTGACAATATCAATGATATTTTTACACCATCAATTTTGTTCAGTTTGCTGTCATCGTCTTTTATTATCTGCTTTACGGGCTACCAATTGCTTGGCGAAATATCAGTGTTAATCATAGTGAAATCAATTCTTTTGCTGGCATATGAATTGAAGCAAGTCGCAATCATTTGTTTTTTAGCTGATAGACTAATGGAAAATGTAAGAGAAGGAATTTTGTAAAAAATTGATTAATTTGTTGGTTTTTTTTTTGTTTAGAGTTTTCAAATTTCTGAAGCAATTTACGAAACCAAATGGTATAATGGATCTCGGAGTTATAAACAATTAGTTTGTATAGTGTTGAAGCGTTCACAAAAATGCGCTACTCTTAATATTGCTGGAGTATCAGATGTTTCATTACAAACTTTGCGAAAGGTTTGTGTATTTTTTGTGTGTTCAGTTATGCAATGAAAAAAAATTGTGTTTCATTTTCCTAGGTAATGAGTATTTCATATCAAATATTTACTGTTTTAAAAACTGGCGGCTCATAACTATGAAGTACAAAATTTATAAGATTCTAATTTCAGTATTTTGGAATTAGAAACTGAAAAAAAATAATAAAAATGCTGCCTTTCTTTGATTGTAAAATGTGTTTTAATTTCAATAAATCAAATTTAGTACCTACATACAATTTGGAACAGACAATAGAAAATCCGTTGTGTGAATCATGCTTTCAGTAGTTAAAAAAAAAAATTATACGTTTCTCCATAAACATTCATTCATCAAAACATTTTCTTTTTAGTAAAATAAGCGAAATCGATATTATGGTTTTCATTTCATATGGATTTGATCACACGTTTTGCTAAAAATCAACAAAACCTTAAATCAAAGTAAAACCAGAACATTTTGGAACGAAATACGCCAAAAAAGAACAACAACCAAAAACCAAAGCTATATTCTGAGTTCGAAATTATTTTTGTGTAGGGTGGATGAAGTGGCGCGAAAACTCTGCCATCTTCTGTGACCGAAAAATGCCCCCTAAACTGAAAGGAAAGCTCTATACTGCAGTTGTTCGCCCAGCACTTACATACGGTTCACAATGTTGGACAATGTACAGAACGTATGAGAATAAGCTGACAGCAGCTGAGATGAAGATGCTTCGTATGACAGCAGGAGTAACAAAGCTTGATCGAATCAGAAGCAAGAAAATCCGAGGAAGCCTTCACCGTTTAAGCTGGTACTGTCATGTACAAAGACGAAACCCTGAGAACCCAGTTCAAAAGGCGATCGCTTACGACGTTCCAATGCAATCGCGAAGAAGAGGCAGGCCCAAGAACTCATGGAGAAGACAAATGCAACGACAACTGCATTCAGTTGGCCTTAGACATGGAACAATTCAAAATCGAGAAGCCTGCCGACGTTTCCTGAGGTCAACCCGGCGAACCCCACATGCGGAGCCGTAGTGTGAAGCAGTAGAGTGGGAGAGTTGTGACCCCATCCGAGATCATGACTATCGTCGATAATGGAGAAGAAGAAGAAGAAATTATTTTTGTTCGCGTTGAAGTATACCTTGGTTTAAAAAGTTATACTTCAACGCGAAAATAAACATGTACATTTCTGAATTTAATAAGAAAGATCTATACATTTTACGTTGCGTTTTTCCGTTATTTGCTATTTCTTGGTTGGTTTCGTGTCAAAAAATTTTTTTAAGGTTTTGATCGAAATTGTAATTCTATTACAGCATTACATCTATTGAGCTCATTTTTATGAGTTGATTGCAGCTAACAAAATTTCTTCCCACATCTAAACACCTTTTTGTTTGCTAGAAAATTCTATCGTTTGCAGCAAACGAATGAATAGTTTGTAAAGAACCTCTCCACAAAGTAGTTTGTGGAAAAATACTTCACTTTTGTTGTAAATTTTTACATCAAATGACTAGATTAAACAAACTTTCTTAATAATTGACTCTATGTTTGTGGTGCTCATATGCATTCTATGCTACACAAAAAATATTTAGTTCGTGGTGCAATGTAAACAGCCTTGTTTTGAAATCGAGAGGGCATAGGTTCAATCACCCGTGTTACGCTGAACTTTTTTTTTTATTAATAAATAAATTGTTTCACCTAAAAAGTTCACTGCAAACTAAGTTGTAGTCCAACAATTACAGTTCAACAAACAAATAGCCATTTGACGCATATATGCGTTCTACGCCAATCATAAATACAGTCCATGGGGTATAGGTCCCCGGTTCAAACACAGGTGTTACGCAATTTTTTTTTTTCATCGTTCTCAAAAAGTGTTTAACACAAACGAATTTACCACTTTGCTGCAAACGATACCGAAAAATTGTCCTGCAAACGAAAAAGTCGTTTGGGCAATTTTTTCAAATATTTTCTATTATCAAAATATGTGATCGGATTGATTTTTTTTTTAATTTTTCACACGAGAAATTGATGAGCAAAATGCAAATATGCAGAAATATCCCAAAAATATGCTCGAAAGAGTAAAATATGTAAAAATTTGAATTATATTAAAATATGCACAAATATGGCTGAAGAATAGGGCTTAAAATGCTTAGTTTTCAGGCCAGTAATAAAAGATTTCTAGGTCGAAAAAATTGCAGATCTCTAATTTTTTTGGGATGTTATTAGGTAATATGCCAGCAGTATATATACGACCAAGTTTTTGAGCTTCAAAAAACCTGTGCTAACTGCATAGTACACCAAAAACCTCGAAACTTTCGCACTTATAACTTTTAAAATCTGCATTTTATTGAAAAGCTACCAGACATCAAGTAAAGAGAAGCAAATAGCTAATTTCGTCTTCTTGTAGCTTTTTCTATTAAATGCACATTTTAGAATTTTCTAAGATAAAAACTGAAAAAAGTGGGAATTCAAGATTTTTGGTGCACAATGCAGTTAGAACAGATTTTTTGAAGCTGCAAACTTGGCATATTTAATAACAACATCCCAAAAAATTAGCGATTTGGAATTTTTTGTGACTTAAAGCTCTTTATTTGTTTTGTACTACTGGTCTATTTGTAGGAAACACATTTCTGTATCTTCCAATTTCCGATATACGACGTCCCAAAAAAAACATGCTCGAGCGTATTTCCGGCTGTACTAGTAATTACTTTATTAGTAATCAGTATCTAATTAGTTGAGTTTTTAATCGAGAATTATAATCTTGATTATAATATAATTTGCCTTTGTCATGCTTAAGCTGAAAATGATGAGTATGAAGGATATACGGTATGTACTCGAACAATAAATTAAAACGTTTGCAGTAATCTTTTAGCAATTAAGCCTTAAGGTTTTCCAATAGCTTCAGTTCTTGAAATGAAATCATATAACGTGGAACACTTTTTAAATGGCACTCATCTCTATTTTCGATTAATGGGGTTTGAATTTGAAAACAAAAACCCTTGGATGAAATTGATTTTTGTATTGGCTCTAGTTAACATATGTTTTGTTATACTCGGCCTAAGTTTGTACTTTGGCTTATCTGACATTGACCTTCATGAGAAAACACACACGTTTCTTTTTCTAAATTACTATTTTGTGTCAGTAGCAAATATAACAACATTAATCTATTACCGAAGTGACATTGTTAAAGCATTCATCGTTTTTCGTGCAACGTATCCCGTAAAGGAATTGGAAAAGTCCTACAATCTTCAAGTTCACGTGAAGCAATACAAGTTGATTGAAAATATCCTTGTTGGATTTTTCTGGACTGCCGTATGCATCTACTGTTTTCAACCATTAATTTTGTCGTTTATTCATTTGGTCAAAGATGGAAAGTACACATTTCATTTAATCTGGAATGTGTGGTATGGAATAGAAATACCTAAGGAAAATGTTTTATTTTACACTGTCTTGTATAGCTCTCAAGCTTGGTCTATTTATGTTGCTGCAAGTATAGTTTTGGGAATTGATTTGTGTATTTTTAGTTCGATAATACAATTAAATATGCAATTTGATATTATTCGACAAAACATTCTGCACATTGACCCTGATAAAACCAACAAAGCTACTAGTGAATTGATAAAGGAAATCGGTTCTCATCAAAGACATATCAGGTAAATAGTTGACACTCTTTAAAGACTGTGTGTACAGTTTACATGACGATTGTTTAAGGTTTTTTTTTTGTTATTGGTTTTAAGTCGGATTATTCGGAAATTCCCCTTTGGCTGAACTATTTCACTAAAAAATATATTATTTTCTTTACAAAATTTAAGAACTTATATAAATAAACTATTTTCATTTACAGACTCGCCGAGAAGTTGAATACCGTTTTTACACCTTCCGTACTTTTTAGTCTTCTATCATCATCATTGATTTTATGCTTTACTTTATTTCAACTGCTCGGAGAACTATCGTTAATTATAATCGTCAAAGCGGTATTCCTTTTGGCTTATGAACTGAAACAAGTTGCCATTACATGTTATTTGGGTGATAAGTTGATTGAAATTGTAAGTTTCTAAAAATTTACATGCGTTTGTTATCTTTATTGATTAATAAAATTAAACTTTTCATTTCAGAGTCTTAAAATTAGTGATGCAATTTACGAACACAAATGGTATAATGGAACACCAAAATATAAGCGACTTGTTTTGATGGTCCTAATGCGATCACAACACGGTGTTGCTCTTCATATTGCTGGTATTTCGGATATATCACTACAAACATTTCGAAAGGTTTGTGAAATGTGACACAAAAGATATAATTTTTTTTATAAAACAGAATAAATAATGTTGGTATAACATTTTCAGGTTATGAGTGCCTCTTACCAAATATTCACTGTTCTGAGAAGTCGATAATTACTGCAGCAAACAAAAAGAATCTTTTTATTTATTTATGACCTTAATAAAATTGAAATAAGAAAATAAATAAAATGAAAACTGTAAAATTAGGGTTGACAAGTATTATTTTTAGTTCGATAGTAGTTGTTGTTAATTTTTGAAACACAATTTAGTTTTCAAATTACCAGATTTAAATGTTTATCAACTATTAACCGATATTTGACAAAAATAACAGCGGTGTTAGCTGATGCCTATAAGGACTTGGGTTCAAATTGATGAATTTTTGTTTGCGTTTGTATATGTGAATTATATGTTATAGAAAAAATGTATGATTAACTACTCAAAGTTGCGACCCAATAAGAGGCCGTTGTAAAATATGTAATACTTCCAAGCTTGCGGAACTATACATTTCGGCAAAACTTCAGAATGCGCATTCGCATTGTTTTAGGTATCATCCATTTCCGCGAATGCGGCCGCGTTCAATTCTTCTTGTATCTGTATTTTACTGTTTGCAGTTCCAAATGATGAGTTAGAATCATAGCCCCGGGATACAAAAAAAACTGGAAACCTACTATCTATAAGAGGCAAAATCCAGAAAGCCTAAAGCACACAACAAGTCTCGGTATTTCAATTATTCAAAAAATTGTATGAATCCAAAAATTTGAGTGTGGATCAGAATCACGAAAATCATAATCCTTAAACAAACATAATCCTGCAGAAAACTTAGATTTCCGTACCCGCAAAGTCCGAAATCGAAAACGCTGAAAAATTATATGAACCAAAATTTGGGCTCAGTAAGAATCACCAACAAATCGAAAATCCCGAAAGCTCGAAAACCCAAGTCCAAAGATTATATTTTATATTTTATGTTGAGATCTATTTAGATTTAGTATTTTTAGAATTTCAAGTTGTTTGAAATCAGGGATTTTGGATGTTCAGGTCTCGCGGATTATGAAATTTCTATAGATTGGACAGTTAGCTTTAAGATATCGAGCTGGGCCAAATGCTCCATTGAATGGAGCCAGGTGATTGGATGTTGTAGGAATTCCGTGCAGCCCGAATAGCATCAACTTTGCAACACCCAGTATCCATGGGCGTACGCAAGGAAGACAAGGGGTGGGGAGCGTTTGCGCCCCCTCCCCTCACTCCTAAAATTTGTATGCTCACACAATTTTTTGAATTTTTATTATGGAAAATTCGTTCTTGAATGAGTTTGCTCCACCTCCCCCCTGATCAAAATCCTGCGTACGCCAGTACCTATTGATTACACTAAACTGCAAAGGTAATTATTTAAATCGATCATATAATATATCTATTCAATTTATTATAAATTTGTAATTATTTATTATAATCATTATAATAACTCAATTTGCATTTCGTTTAATTGTGGCTATTAGCGGAATGAAGGCATCTATTGTGAAATTAATCATAGTATACCGTCAGTGCCTAAAAAAACTTTTCAATAAATCAGAGGCGGTTTTTGTAAGTGCCGGGATGGGCTACTGCCTGGGGCCTCTCTCTTGAAAAAATTAAGTGATTTCATGACGGCTCAAACTTTTCAGCACGTTCATTTCTCATGTAAGTTAGAAATGCAAGTAATTATTTACTATGAAACGCGGGTTTTTTTCATATATTTTGCCTTAGGCTCACAAAATCAAAATTTAGATAATTTTTTTCTTGTTGTACAAAACTGTACAAAATTCATGGATAAGATTTGCATTTTTATTTTTTGGATTTTTTATATACCCGGCATAGTGTCATATCTTGTTTAGTAAATTACCCCCTATAAAATCAAAATGCCTCCCTGTAGGGCGTGGGCCCCACATTAGGATTGTTAAATTGTGGTTTTAATCGATTGTACAATATTTCAATGAATGTTTAATTTAATATTATAATGGTTTCAATTACTTAATTTAGCATGATTACGTTTAGCAATATGATATGTAGGTATATGTAGCTACTCGAAAAATGAACCTAAGTTACTCAACAGCAAAAGTACTTAATAATAAAACCCTTCAAGAATCACGATAGTTTTTTAACAAATTTCAAAATGAAAACCAATAACGCGGAACAGTTTTTAAACGGCGCAATTTTTCACTGTCGATTGATGGGCCTTGAATTCGAAAATAAAAACCCCTGGATGAAAGCAATCATAAGAGTGGCTCTCGTTAACAAGGGTTTTGTAGCCTTAGGTCTAGCCTTGTACTGTGGCTTCTATGACATTGACCTGCACGAGAGAACACACGGGTTACTTTTTGTAAATTATTATCTTGTGTCATTTGCCAATGTTGCAACATTGCTCTACAATCGAAAGGATATCCTTAAGGCATTCAATACATTTCGTGCAACGCATCCTGATAAGGAATTGGAAAAAGCCTACAATCTTCAGGTTCACACGAAGCAATACAAGTTGATTGAATATATTCTTTGTGGATTTTCCTGGTGTGGATTAATTTTTTACTGTTGTCAACCACTTCTAGTGTCGTTTTTTCATTTGATTATAGATGGAAAATTCTCATTTAATTTAACTTGGAATGTCTATTACTGTATAGACATACCTAAGGAAAATATTCTGTATTACACTCTTATGTATATCTCTCAAGTTTGGTCAGTTTACCTGTGTATACTCATAAATTTTGCCATCAATTTGTGTATTTATAGCTCAATTATACAGTTAAATATGCATTTTGATATTATAGGCAAAAACATTCTGCGTATTGAGCCTGATAAAACCAACAAAGCTGCAGAAGCATTGATTAAGGAAATCGATTCTCATCAAAGATGTATCAGGTACATAGTTGTTTTATTCTTTTACTTAAGTATTTAAAATTTCTTTTGAGCTTAGAAAAAGTATTTTATATAGGTTGTATTTGTTAAAATTGTTGAGAGTAATGTCCTTAATCATATCCCAAAAGTCCCAACGAATCCCATTTGGGGTTTGGTCAGTATCTCGAAAAAACTGCATCAATAATGCAATTCTCGGTTCAGCTTTACCATCTATCATAGCCGTATTTAAGGGGGTAGGGATGGTTGTTCTTAAGTTGTTTTTCGTTAAAATTCATAGGAGCGTATTCATAGTCATTTTGAAGCTCCAGTTTATCATTGACTGGGGTTCATCCATTTTTATTGGAATAGGGTAAAATCCAGTTTATCTTAGAAACGAATTAACAACATTTATGAATCTGCCCCAAAATTTTTTCTGAGATCATAATTTTGATTTTTTTTTTGTTTGAAGCTAAAAAAATTAGCTTACTATTATTAGCACTTATTTGGAACAAGAAGAAAAATCTAGGCAATAGCTCATTTCATTTATAAAGTTTTTAAACGCTGTTTTTCGTTAGCTATTTTATTTTGGACTAAATTTCTAAAAACAGTTTTTTTTTCCTTTAATTTTCTTGAAAATTAGATTCTAAAGAACAACTATAAAAAACTTGCCGTAGAAGACTACCAATTTTCTGTTCAGCTATCGAATACTCTACGATTTTTAAGATTTTTTAATGGCCGCAAATACACTTTACTTTGCCACTTTGCAAAATGAAAAATACGAATTATATTTTAAATTGGTGAAACGCTTTTATTTTTAACGTTTTAAAAATAGTTCGCAAAATTGAAAAGTGCAAAGTCTTTTCACAAACACTTAGGACTTTTACTTTGCAGAGAATTATTTATTTGCAAGGATGCAAAGTCATAATTGAAAAGTGTTTGGTGAAATAGGCCCCAGGTCTATTATTGATAGAATCTGTAAAAAACACAATTTTTAAAAATCTAGCAGAAGTTGTTTACTTTTCGTCAAAGTATAATTTCTTGAAAAAAAAAAATTCCGGATTTCTAGAAACAAAAGAGGGCATCGATATTTTTTTTGGTTAAAAAAGTAGTTTTGTAAATTTTGGATGATTTTTTTCTTCAGATTTTGGTACCTATTTAAACAAATACGAATTACATTAGTAATCCCAAACTTTTCCATACCTACCGTTGCAAGATTTTTTGTACCAAAAAGTGTAAAATATTGATTTTAACCAAGACATTTAAGAATTGAGTATTCCAGTTTTTGGATAACTTCATTATATTGAAAATCAGTACCGTTGTTCATTGGAACAGTAAAAAAATTGCACGACTGGAAATAAAAAAAATAAAATTCATTACTAAAATGACATAAGCATCTTCATAAATTTTTTTGAGCTCCATTTGATTTGATTAAAAAAGAGATTTTTGAAAAAAAAAAAATTGAAAATCGTTATAGTCTTTTTAAAAAAAAATAATTTTTCATATATAGCAATGCTCAAAGCTTGTTTAAAATTAAAATGGTATACAATTTAAAAAAAAAAATTGTTATGCAGCTTCCGTATAAAAAAAATTTATCAAAATTGGTTCAGTCGTTTAAGTGAAAGTCAAAAATGAAAAAAACATTTGGGTGGTACCGTTAGTAGAATTTTTACAAACGTTTCTTTTATTTCAAAAGTATGACCCTACTAACAAAAGCAGACACAATTGTAATCAAAATGTTTAGAGCCGTTTTTAAAAAAAAGTTTAATTAATTGTTATATGGCAGGTACCGTTAGTTTTAAGAAAAAAAAAAATTTTTAAATCGTTACAGCTATATTTTCTATATAAAATTTATAAATTGGTACGCCATTTTTGAAATATTATTTATCAACATCTAAAAAACTAATTTTGAATACAAATATTGAGTAGTATCCCAAAAACAAACTGAAATCTTTGTTTTGAGTGGGGCAACTTCAAGCTCAAATGTCTCAACCCTCCAATGAAAGATTTGAAAAATATTTCAGAAAAATAAAACAAACTCAACCACCTCTCGTTTAATTAATACCAAAAATGTTCATGTTCAGTCTGGGTAAGAAGTGAGCAATACCGTATCTGTTTTATTTCCATATTTTGATTTAAAGTTATTATGCAATTACTGTTTTGATAACTTTGTTTTGTTTTTGTGTTCAATAAAGTTTTTTCTGAAAAAGGCCATAACCCCTGCCGAAACTTTTAAACTTTTGTTACATAACATAACATATCGTGACCAAAAAAGCCGACGGAAAAAGAAAAAAATTCTTTTTAATCCACAATATTGATGTTTAATTTAATATTATAATGGTTTCAATTACTTAATTTGGCATTTAGCATAATGTAGAGATATGTAAGTAGTCGAAAAAAAGTCCCAGTTACTCAACAGCAAAAGTACTTAACAATAATACCCATCAAGAATCACATTAGTGTTTAAACAAATTTCAAAATGAAAACCAATAACTCGGAACAATTTTTAAACGGCACAATTTTCCATTGTCGTGTAATGGGCCTCGAATTCGAAAACAAAAACCCGTGGATGAAATCGATCTTAAGAGTGGCTCTCGTTAACAAGGGTTTTGTAGCCTTAGGTCTAGCCTTGTACTGTGGCTTCTATGACATTGACCTAGCCGAGAGGACACATGGGTTACTTTTTGTAAATTATTATCTTGTGTCATTTGCCAATGTTGCAACATTGCTCTACAATCGAAAGGATATCCTTAAGGCATTCAATGTATTCCGTGCAACGCATCCTGTAAAAGAAGTGGAAAAAGCCTACAATCTTCAGGTTTACACGAAGCAATACAAGTTGATTGAATATATTCTTGGTGGATTTTCCTGGAGTGCAATAATTGTCTACTGTTTGCAACCCCTTGTATTGTCGTTTATTCATTTGATTATAGATGGAAAATTTACATTTAATTTAACCTGGAAAGTCTATTATTGTATAGAAATACCAAAAGAAAATATTCTGTATTACACTCTTCTGTATATCTCTCAAGTTTGGTCGGTTTACCTATGTATACTCATTAACTATGCGATCAATTTGTGTATTTATAGCTCAATAATACAGTTAAATATGCATTTTGATATTATAGGCAAAAACATTCTGCGTATTGAGCCTGATAAAACCAACAGAGCTGCAGAAGAATTGATTAAGGAAATCGCTTCTCATCAAAGATGTATCAGGTACTCATTTAATTTTTTTTTTTGAAGTATGTACCATAAGTGTATTTGAAAATTGAAACATTGGAATTTTCATCATTTAATCGAGTTACTAAAGCACTTTTTCTCTGAACCAGGCGAAACCGCTCCGAATTGGACGATTTTTTTTGTGTTGGTTGCCGCTATCATTGGATTATTTTTTTTTTTAACAACAAGATATTTGTGAAAAAAAAAACATTTAATCAGAAAATTTTTGTAAAATAAACTATGCCAAAAATTTGCCAGGTCTGTTTAAGGAACACAATTAGATAGTAAAGATATGGGTCTATTTTCACCATTTCAGATGGGAAGGGGAATTTTCTTAGAAGTTAACTCAAAACAGAAAATACAAAATTTGAAAGGCAACGGAACTGAATGAAAGATCCCGTTATTTGTTTTTTGATAACCAGAAATCCCTGTTTTTTATTTTAATTTTAAATCAATAAATTTGTTTCGTGTTTGTCATTGCAAATTAAACATTCATGTCAAATTTTAATGTAATGTACCACTATTGCAGGGAGTTTTCTGAAAAACTACCCCTGTTGCACAGAAAATAGGGACTTGCATAAAAAGGACTATTATAGACCATAAGAGTAGTCGTACCGCCTTGGTTTAAATCTCAATGGATTCAACATACAAATTATCTTGTTTTGGCATTTAAATGATCTCCCAAAGACAATCAGTTTAATAGATATAGCTAAATCAAATATTGCATTATTGATGCAGTTTTTTCAAGACAGTGGCCAAACCCCAAATGGGATTTTTTGGCACTCTTGGGATATGAGTAAGGACATTACTCCCAACAAATTCCACCAATAAAAATGCTGTAAAGTATTTTGTCCGGGTCAGCCCTTTTTTGTTTGTTTAATGACCCGGTCTAGGATTATTTATGAAACTTTTATGCTACTTATGTTGATAGTATTTACATTTGATGGTATTTTTGATAAATTCAAGACCACCCTAAAAGAAGTTATAGTCCTTTTATAATATTAATCCCTTCCAAAAGAAAAACAACCGACTTCAAATTTAAGACTCTTAATATTTTCTCATTGATGCCATTTAGTATAATGGAAAAAATAAATCGTAGCTAAATCGAGTGTTAACGAGCTTTACCCCCAATATTGATGATCTAAACGGCCTTGCACATGAGAGAGACCAACGAATGGGCGAATGAACGGATAAATGAGTTTAATAGCTAATTTTGTAAAGAAAAAACTAAAACAAAAGACTTTTGTTTGGAGTAAGGTTGCAAAAAATAGTTTTTATAAAACTAGCTTTTCAAAATTCTTTACTTTCTCAGAGAAAAGTGATGCCACAAAATTAAGAACTAACTCTCTTTGTGCTGCCGGGAACTCCAGTCAGAACTCGTTGCTTTTTTATTTTTTTTTTGTTTTCTTTGCATGTGAAAATGTTTGGTACTAAATCAAAAGGCACCTAAATTTATCTAAAATCCATCAGAAATTATAGAACTCTTGGTTCAAAGTTTTAAAAAAACTTGCTCCAAAAAACGCTACTTTAAGCTTATAACAAATGTTGTATTAAAAAAAAAAATATTTTGGAGAATTTCGACATACTGAACTCAGAAAAAATATTTTTTGCACTTACGTGTCGTTGTACCAATGAAAGTGCGATATGATCTAAGAGTGACATCTTCAGAAAAGGATAAAACTTAGTGCACTTTCCAAGGTCTGCTGCCTTGTAAATTATGAAACGCTATGTGAGAAACAGTAGACACCAAAAATAGATTGGTGAAAAGATAAATACCAAAAAATTATGATAATTTCTTTTGAATACGAGAATTCATAATCTTTTACTAATTTAGATAAATTTATTTGTATTTACAGACTTGCCGAGAAGTTGAATACCGTCTTTACACCTTCAATCATTTTTAGTCTTTTTTCATCAGCAGTCATTATGTGCTTTACTGGATTTCAATTGCTCGGAGAATTATCGTTAATTATAGTACTTAAGGCGATATTCGTATTGTTTTATGAACTAAAAAATGTTGCCATTACTTGTTTTTTGGGTGACAAATTAATTGATATTGTAAGTTTTAACTTATAGCTACCAACTTGTTTTCAAAATAAAATGTAAAATTTACATTTCAAGTCTTTAAAAATCAGTGATGCAATTTACGAACACAAATGGTACAATGGCACACAAAGCTATAAACGACTTGTTTTGATTGTTCTAATGCGATCCCAGCATAGTGTTGCTTTTCATATTGCTGGCATTACGGATATAAACCTTCAAACATTTCGAAGGGTATGTAACACAAATTAATGATAAATAACATTTGTATTAACAAAATTTTTTGATATTTTATTTGTTTAGGTTATGAGTGTATCTTATCAAATTTTCACACTTCTTAGAAGTTAGATCTTCTTAGTCATCTTTGAGTACGTCACCAAGAGACAAGAAATTATTATAATTTGAAAAATGTTAAATAATATGTTATATTTATGTATTTTGAAAAAGAAAAATGAATGATACGGTGCTCAGAACTCTTTTTCTTGTAGAAGTTCTTGCTGCTCGAAGCTAGCAAAATCACTTTTTACCAATGTTAACGCTCTATTTGGCATAACTATTCAAAAATATAATAATCAATTTTGAAACTCTTTGTTTTCTTCCGAGAACTCTCATTTTTTTATAAAATTTTAGACTATTTTCTAGATTCGCAGGATTTATTTACTGGCCGTAATAATAACTACAAAACCATTATCAGATACTCAACGCATCATAAATTTGTTTTAAATTAATAAAAAAAACTCAAATTTAAACAATACCTACCCGATGTTGACTTTAAAACTTTTTGTAAGTATACCTCATCGATTCTAGAATATTTCAATAAACTTTTATTTTTTTTAATATTATAATCGCTAGCTTCGTACATACATATAATAATTTAATTTGCATTTATAATTTGCATTGTGCCTATCTCGCAGCTATATCTGTACACCAGCCAAGAGGACTTTCCAATAGTGCAATGGGGAAGTCCCATGAGTCTTTAAACAGATTTCAAAATGGAAACTAATAGCGCGGAACAATTTCTACACGGGACAATTCTCTATTGTCGACTCATGGGATTCGAATTTGAAAACAAAAACTTTTGGATGAAAGTGATTTTGAGAGTGCTTCTCCTTAACAAAGGTTTTATACTTGTTGGTCTAATCGTGTACTTTGGTTATCCTGGCATCGACTTTCATGCAAAAATACACACGTTACTTTTTTCAAATTACTATTTGGTGTCATTTGCGAATATAACAACAATGATCTATAATCGAAATGTTATCATTGAAGCATTCAAGACATTCCGTACAACTTATCCCGGAAAAGAATTAGTAAAAGCATACCATCTTCAAGTTCACCCGAAGCTATACAAGTTGATTGAAAATATCCTTGTTGTATTTTTCTGGAGTGCCATATTTTTCTACGTTCTTCAGCCACTTATTGGATCGTTAATGCATTTGTTTAAAAATGGAAAATTCACATTTCAATTACCCTGGAGGGTGTGGTATGGAATCGAAACACCTAAGGAAAATTTATTGTATTACACTCTTATGTATACGTCTCAAGCTTGGTCCATTTACTTGTGTACAATTATAAATTTTGCAATGAATTTGTGTATTTATAGCTCAATGATACAGTTAAATATGCAATTTGATATTATAGGCAAGAATATCTTGCTTATTGAGCCGGATAAAACCAACAAAGCTGCAAAAGAATTTATCAAGCAAATTGTTTCTCATCAAAAATATATCAGGTAGTTTTTTTTTTTTTTTTTTGTATTAATATTAGTGAAGTACTTAAGAGCAAGTTATCAAATTTTGGAATTTAAAAATACTTTAAAAGTTACCGGTTAAAAATTAAATTTAACTTAACAATACGATTTTTGTGAACAAATATTTTTTGTATCCAATAATTTTGGTAAAATTTTATTACATAAATTATGCCAAAAATTTTCCAAGACTGTTTAAGAAAAACAACTAGTAAAGATTGGGGTAGTGTTAGGGTACACCCATTCAGATGGGAGGGGGAATTTTCTCAAAAATTGACTTTAAGCTGAAAATAATTATTGAAATAAAACTAAAATGAACAAAATTTATTGAAATAAAACTGTTTAGAACAAAAAGAAGTTTCATATTTTTTGATAGCCAGAAATACTCTTAAATTTTAAATCGAGTTTAAGAAAAATTCATTTTCAAACTCAGTATTTTGAAAACGAAAATTTCAAAATAATTATTGTTAATATTGGCAGTATTTAACCGGTAACTGGTTAAGTATTTTTTAATGCAAACATTTAAAAAAAACATCATCCAGATCGGAGCAGTTTCACCCGGTTTTTTTTTTTTTTTTTTTTTTATAATTTGCGCGCACTAAAGGGAATTAAATACCCTTAATATGTTACACACAGTGCGAACTTCAGGAAAATAGGGAGGTATTTAAAAGGAGAAACCGATGCACATTAGTTTTAAAGCTCTGGACATCAAAATGACAGGGAAAAACAGAGGCGGGTAATATATTCCACATTCGTATAGTGCGGCTAAAGAAAGAATCTCTGTATTTGACGGTACGTCCGAAGTTGGGCTCAAGGGTAAACTGATGAGCATTCCTAGAGCTTTAATTACTCTACTATATTTGAAATAGTTTTAAGAATGGGTGCCAATGACAATTAGGGCACTAAAATAGATAGAAAGATAGATAGATAGGGAAACGTCCGAATGGTGGACAAAATAAAATGCACCACAGATTCGCACGTACTTGCTCTTAAGTTCAAAGTTATTTTTTAACGTTAAAAGTTCAAATATCGCCCTCCTCATGCCAGAAGGATAAAAATTTGAAAAGGACGATTTTCAAAGCAAATCGCTGTCGTATACTGTGACCGAATTTAATATTTACTGATTTGTCACATTAATATATTAATTTGACTTAACTTTTGACACAGTTTGAGTTCCTGAAAGACAGAGATTACCGTAATAAATATCATTGAAGGAAGCAATGTGAAAAAAAAATCAATTTGCATATTTATGTTTGTGGCTAAGAGGGACGATACATAGTTTTTAAAAATAAATAATTACGAATAAATACAAAAAATCTTTAAAAAAACGTGTAAGAAGAAATAATAAATTTACGAATAAAATAAATAATAAAGTAAGTATTCCATTTGATTTGATTAAGAAAGATACATATTTAGAAGAAAAAATAAAATGCACGACTGGGTCGCGTACTTGCTCTTAGGGTCACAGTTGCTTTGGACGTTAAAGCTTCTTCTATAAAGTTTTTATAAATAAATAATTTTATAAGAAAATGAATTTATTACTAAACTGACGAAAACAACTTCTTAAATTGCTTTGAGCTCCAAACAAAGTATGCCTTTGTATTTGATTAGAGCCGTTTTAAAAAAAAAATAATTTTTTACATATAAAAATTCTCAAACCTTGTTTAAAAATAAAGTAAATTAATATTGCAGACCTTAAATCAAAATTTCAAAAAAATACAGTGGCCTGTTTTCGAAAAATTGATTTTTCAAAACAAAAAATTTGAAAGTTTTTTAAAAACCCAAAAATTATTTTGTTTGAAATTTTTTATATCACTTAATTTTAAAATTGTTAAAGAGCTTCCGTATAAGAAAAAATCATCAAAATTGGTTAGCAAAATTTTGGCTCGAGGTACACACATACAGACAGACAGACAGAATTGCGGGACCCACTTTTTTTTGCGTTATCTATCATCGTAATGTTATGTCTGATTGTTATCTCGAGTTTGATTTTTTTACGAATCCTAGAGTTACCTGTACAGCAAGTAAAAATGTCGACTGGATAAATGATAATCTCATTGGCTGCTGTTAAAATGTCTACTTATGATCGACAGCAAAACAAGTTGTTAGCGTAAAAGGTTGATTCACTTAATTAAAAAGTAGTTGATAAAAGTGTTGACTTTTCCCTAAAACACATTAAAATAAAAACAGTATTCCCTCCTAAAATATGCAAGCTTAATTTATTATTAGGTAAAGATGTTGAGAAAAATAAAAAAAGGTTTTTTTATAACTTCTGGATACAAAAATGATACATACAGCGTTAAATAGACTGCAACTGCAATATTATTTTTAAAAAATCGACTTTAAAAAAAAATTGATAAAAATTTATAGCTACAAATAATGTATTTTTCTTTTGAGCTCTTTTGTCCGAATGTTTGTTTGATAGCCATGAAGTCATGCACTAACTTCGCAATTCATTTTTTGAATAAGCCCTATTGTTAGTCCACGTGAACAAACGATTCCACCTGTAAAATTTGCATTTAAAATTTCCCCCTATTGTAAATTACGGGTAAAAAGTAGACTATGTTCCAAAAATTCCTCTTACTTTGAACGATTTTTTCATTTAAAATGAAAGCAAATGTTTCTTTTGGAAAGGAACTTCTTGTCCATTTGACCAAAAATGTTAATTTTATTTAGACGAAAATCATAATATGTCAAAAATCTTCCGGGTTGGGTATTTAATTACTCTACCAAATCGTATCTTTATCGCACATGTCGCTATTTGAAGAATGGCAATCATTAATGTGTGTTGACCTTCGGCGATTCGGACTAAATTCCCAAATAAAAATCCTTGCATCAATTGCAAAACAATAGGATTTTATTTACTATAAAAAATTAATTCTATTAATTACAAAATTCATGAATATTATGTTTAACTTACATACATAAGTATTTATTCCGAATAAAAGATAAAGTACGCCTTAGTCAACCTGAACTTTTTTCTATTGTGGATAATCTCCAATCAAAAGTGACAAACAAAATGGAGAAATTATTTGACCCTTTTTTTTGTCTAATAACAGCATAATTAATTTTTTAAATATGAACTGGAACTATATATGACAATTTTACTTTACAAATCTGGCGAGATGACAATGTGAATGATGTAAAGAAACATTAATATTTTATCATTTTTAGAGGTGCGTGCTCATCTCTCACTATCAATAGTAGGTACACTTTTTAAACAAACGGTATTTAGATTTCTACTAGCTGTTACCAATAAATTTAAGCCAGTAAAGACAAGAAATTACCGTCAAGCATGAGTGGTTTTGATTATGATTTTTCACTGACAATAATTGAAACTGATGTTTTATAAATAGATGAACAATTTCGTTAAAAATACTGAAATATTTTGAATAATTGCAGTTGTTGTTAACGGCAATTTAGATGAATAGTTGAACAACCCTTGATTGATTTTATAATTAAAACAACATTCCAGTTTTAAGAAGATGTTTCCATTCATAAAACATTTATAATCAATGAACAAAATGACGTAACTTGAATCTACCGACACAAAAGTATTCTTGAATTATTCGTTACCTTAAAAAGTGCATGTTTACAAGAACAAGACTTTTTTTGGATAGCCAACAAGACTTTTGCCTATGATACAGCTACGGCTATCAGCAAATTATCGTTGATCGCACTTTAAGGTTTGGCTCACCCAATAATAATGAATTTTTAATGTTGCAATCTTTAATCTTGTAACAGCCGACAACAAAATATAATAAGAAAAAGAATAATACCTATTACCTACTCGAAAGATTAAAAAAAAATCATGACAATGTCTTTTGAACGAGAATTCATATCGCTTTTTATAACTTTGATTATTATTTACTAACTTATAAATTTATTTTGTATTTACAGACTCGCCGAGAAGTTGAATACCGTTTTCACACCTTCAGTAATTTTCAGTCTTTTTTCATCAGCAGTCATTATGTGCTTTACTGGTTTTCAATTGCTCGGAGAATTATCGTTAATAATAGTTGTTAAAGCGATATTTCTATTGGCTTATGAACTAAAAAATGTTGCCATCACTTGTTTTTTGGGTGACAAATTAATTGATGTTGTAAGTTTTTGCTTATAGGTATCAACTTATTTTTAAAAGAAAATTCTATAAATTTAAAAATTTTAAGACTTTCAAAATCAGTGAAGCAATTTACGAACACAAATGGTACAATGGTACACAAAGTTATAAGCGGCTTGTTTTGATTGTCCTAATGCGATCGCAGCAAAGTGTTGCTTTTCATATTGCTGGTATAACGGATATAAACCTTCAAACTTTTCGAAGGGTGTGAAACACAAATGATAATAATTTGCAAGAAATAAAAATTTTTGATATTTTATTTATAGGTTATGAGTGTCTCTTATCAAATTTTCACTCTTCTTAGAAGTTAGGACTTCTTAGTCATCGTGGATTACATCACCAAAAGAAGGATTTTATATAATCTTAAAAATTGTTAATAATATGTAATACTATTTTCATAAAGTAAAAATAAAATGAAACGTATCCACAAATTTTGTGGATACGGTTACTGCTTTTACTCAAGACGTCAGAAAAGTTGAGTCTAGAAACGATAATTGTAAGTATGAATACGATCCCCGGCGATAGCCGTTTTAAAAAAAAAAAAAACAATTTTTTCTATATAAAGTTTTGCAAGTACTTTTATAAAAAATCTTGGTAAGCCGTTTTTAAGATATTAATTATCAACATCTTAAAACAAAATTTTGAAAAAAAAATATTGAGTAGTTTTCAAAAAAAATAATTTTTCAAAAATAAAATTTCAATTTTTTTCGAAATTCTTTTTACAAGATATTATTACGGCAACTTAAAAGCATCTATGTAAAGAAAATGGTTGAAATTGATTGAGACATGAAGGAGAAAATCAGAATTAAATGGCAGGTACCGTTAATAACGGTTTTTGAAAAAATTGGTTTCCAATAAGGAAGACTTTATCCAAAAAAAATACCATGATTTTTTTAATCAAAATCGTAGGTACCATTTTTGATAAATATGAGTTTTTCTAAAACCGGAATATGACAGGTACCGTTATTTTTGGTCCCAAAAAAAAATTATTCAAAAATGGTCTGGGGATATTCTCCAAAAAACGCCACATACGAAGTTTGAAGTAAATGGGATTATCCGTTTAGGCTGTGGTCTCTGATACATACAGAAAGGCAGACAGACAGACAGACAGACAGACAGAATTGTCGGACCCACTTTTTTGTCATTCTCTATCATCGTAATGTCATGTTTGATTGTTATCTCAACTTTTTTTTTGTACGAATGCATAACTTGATATATAGTACCTATATCATATGAACAAGTTGGTATATTCGTGTACAACTAAAATTTTCGCAAGACACAAATTGCATTTGTATTTATAACCTTGGTTTGAATATCTCTTAACATTGACCGAATAAGGTTTCTAGGAAAGGAAGCTCTTTAAAAGGTTAAACTTTAAATTGAACTTCATTCAAACATTTTTTTCCTCTTAGCTTCCCCTAAAATAAGTAATACATTTCCAACTTATTGAAATTTCTTACTATATTTCTTTCAAAAGAATCAATGTTTAAAAAACTTGTGTGAAGTATCAGTTTGCAAACAAAACTGTCATTAAACTTAAAAACGCAGGTTATTTCTAATCGATTCAATACATTTTTAATTTATTAATTATAATTGCTTTAAAACTTCATTTTTATTTATCATGATTTCCCTCAACTGCACTACGGCCGCATGGAGTTATCTATCATAAATGAAAAATTATGACTATTCAGTAGTACCATATAATTCACATAAGAAACAGTTTTCAAAATGAAAACTAATAACGCGGAACTTTATTTAAACGGCACTATTTTCTATTGTCGCTTGATGGGTTTCGAATACGAAAACAAAAACCGTACAATGAAAGTGATTTTTGGAGTGGGTCTGGCTAACGCAGCTTTTGTAGTTGTGGGCCTATGGTTGTACTTTGCCTACTTTGAAATAAATCTTCATGAGAAAATTTACTTGCTGCTTTATTTAAACTATTATACCATGTCAATTGGAAAGATTATAGCATTGTGCTACCATCGAAGGACTATTCTTGATGCATTCAATGAATTCCGTGAAATGTATCCAGCAGTAGAGCTGGAAAAAGCCTTCAATCTTCAGACATACGTAAAGAACTACAAATTGATTGAGAATATCATTGCTGGATTCTTTTGGAGTGCCATATTTGTTTATTGTTTTCAACCGTTTATTGTGTCGTTCATTCAATTGGTCATAAATGGTAGATTCACATTTAATTTACCTTGGAGAGTCTGGTATGGAGTAGAATTGCCTAAGGAAAATGTGCTATTGTATATTTTTATGTATACCTCTCAAGCTTGGTCCATTTTTGTGTCTGCACTTGTAGTTATGGGAATTGATTTGAGTATTTTCAGTTCAATAATACAATTGAATATGCAATTTGATACTATATGCAAGAACATACTGCTAATTGAACCTGATGATTCAACCAACAAGGCATCAAGAAAACTGGTGAGGGAAATTGTTCATCATCAAAGACTAATCAGGTATATTTTTCGAATTTTGAATAATTGAAATTCTTGTCATTTCTGTGAAATGTTATAAAAAAATTTGATCCTTTGTGTGGTTTTTGACGTTTCTGTGTGTATTTCCATCTCATTAGAGTCAATGTCTTATTAAAGCGTTTCGAAATCCGTTGAGTCGCTTACAAGAAAATCAGAAAAGCGGAAAATGGTTGTATGGCATGTATGTACCGTTAGTAACCGATCATTTTTATGATTTAGAAAGTTTCTATTAGGTAAAATGGACTTTAATTGTGCATACAAATATTGGACAATATTTTACAAAACATTGCCGCAGAGGTCTTTTATTGAAAAAATGTTTTTTCTTGAGTTTTTTTTTATTTTAGTTTCAAGATGTATTTATCCTCTCAAATTATGCGTGCACAGTGTATTGGTTAAATTAAAAACAAAGACTAAAAATGATTTATTACTAATTAATTTATGAAACAAAATGACATTTGTATGCTCTTTTAAAGAATTGAACCGTTTATGACATTTGACTATGTGACTCAAATAATTTTAAATTTAAGATCAACTAACGTTTACGTACAATAGTTATCATTAAATACTATCAAAATTATCATAAAATCTCTCGAAACTTTAGGAAAACGGAACCGATCTTTGAAGTTGAGGTATCAGTGGAAAGGTTAACACTTCATCAAAAATACAAATATTTAATTTAATATGATTCTTTATTTACAAATATTGGACAATTTATATGAATAAAATTGCTATAAAGGTCTTTTAGTCAAAATATTTGTTTTATGCATGCATGAAAAATACAAAATTTATTGAAAAAAATTGATAATATTGAGTTTTTATTTTGCTTAATTACAAGATATATTCGGTCTACTATAAAAAAAAGAGTTTTGACCCATCAAATATTTATGTGCGTCAATTACAATCTTCATTTTCATTCATCTGTTCGTCTGTTCGTCTGTGCGTCCATCTGTACAGAGAGCCACAGCCTAAACGGGTTGACGGATTTGCATGAAATTTGGTATAGAATACTTTTTGGTAATTTTCAAGGTTGTTTTCTTTTGTTTTTTTAATATCTCGATAATGGTTTCGGATTATTGGATTTTTCTCAGAAACGGCTCTAACGATTTCGATGAAACTTGGAGTGTGTTATTTAAAAAGTGATTGTAACAATACTGCATTTTCATTTTTTCTCAAAATATTTTTTTTTCTTTTTTTTTTCTTAAAATAACTAATTTACAAAAACTGAACTTTTCAATGACTAACAAATATATTATTACTTTGATCTACAAGAGCAAGTTCGTGGGATCCAGTCGTTCCTTTTATTTTTCATGAATATTAAAGTCGTTGGTGCATTTAGTAATGATACCCAAATAAAATTAATTGATATAACCTCTACTCCTATAAATTTTAAATACATCAAAAATCAGCACTAACTTTTTCTTAACCCTTCTACTAATTATTTTGCTACTTTCCATAATAAATTCTTATTTTCATTGCTTGCTCATTTCACAACTTGTCGCACTTTGAAATTCCTGCTTCCTCCAATATTTCGAATAATCATCTAACGAATAAAGAACATTCTCCTGGTTTCCCCATTCTGTGAAAAAAAAATCCTTTTGTTATGCTTTTTTTGTGAAAAACTATGAAAGTAGCAAACTTGTTATTAAAATGGTTCATGCCATGTAATTACGGCAAAGATAGCTCTAATTTTATAGTAATATACAAACCATTAAAAAATCATTATCAATTAGAAGAGGACAGTATAAAAATGACAACCCAATTTCATATAATAGTAATTTTATTTTGTGTTGCAATAATGCCTTGCAAAATAAAGATTTTATTACTAACAATTTTATTTAATACACGGTTTTGGTCAGCAACCTGGATAATTTAAATTGAAAAAATGAATTTTCTGTTCAAAAATAAAACTGCATTTATAGAGAAAATTCTCTACATAAGAAGCAGTTTTCTTCAAACATCAGTTTTCTTAACATTCTCAAAAAAAAAAAAAAAAAAAAATGGAGAATGACAACGTTGAAAAATATTTTCACGGTTCAATTTATTATTTTCGAACGATCGGCTTTGAATACGATAAAAAACATAAAATAATGTCTTATTATTTAATGGCAGGACTCATCAATACTGCCATCATTGTTTTCGGACAAATATCATTCAATATTTTTCGAGAAGTTGACCTACAACAAAGAACAACAAATTTATCATATCTCAACTACTATCTGGTGTCAAGTGCTAAATTAGTTGTATTACTTTTTTATCGAGAAACTGTCAATGAAATATTCAACGAATTTCGTCAATTATATCCAAGTGCAAAATTAGAAAGAGATTTTAATCTTCAAGGATTCTTAAGACAATCTTTGATGATTGAAAGAGTTCTCGTCGTATTCTTTCAGGTCATCACAATATTTTACACATGGTTTCCGCTAGTGTTATCTATTGTGGATTTCAATCAAAGTGGAATATTCACTTATAGGCTACCATATATGTGTTGGTATGGTTTTAATTTTGCAAAGAAAAATTATTGGTTCTATGCAGTAAAGTATTTATTACAAGCTCACGCAACGTGGGTGTCTGCGATCACTATTTTGTGTTTGGACTTGTGTCTATTTAGTTCATTGATACAACTTTGTATGCAGTTTGACATTATCAATAAATCGATCGTCCTAATTGAGCCTAATATGACAGAAGAAGCTTCAGTTAGGTTAAAGAAACAAATTGCCTGTCATCAAAAATTGTTAAGGTATACACCAAAAAAATCAATTGTTTTGTTTAAGTTTTACCATAAGTATTGTAAGTTTTCAGTAAAACCAAACATAATATACGGATTGAATTTCCAAAAACATTTTTTTTATTCCAAATTCATTGAAAAACATCTCTGGAGATTTTTAGGGGACAAAAGGCTTGCCTATTCTCCTCTATTAAAAAAATAAAATAGGTCTTGTTTTTTGTAGAAATTAAAAAAAAAAAAGAGGAAAAGACACTTGTGAATTTGGGTATCTTCGGTAGAACAGAATTTTGCATTTAACTGGAAAACTAAGAGAATTTAACCTAAGAAACATTCTGTAGAAAATTTGATTTTGGAGACTTCAATCTTGACGATTAATAGAAACTATGAAACTGCATACTAAGTTTTGTGTTATCACTGCATTCCCAAAATAAACTGCCGACTCTTAGTTTGTACACAGCAGCGGGCAGCTCTAGTTAAATGGCGCAAATCAACCATAATCGTTTGATTAGCTAAATCCACGATTAACAAACGACTTAACAAAAATTGTTTATGTGGACATTCGGCGATTTACAGTTGGCAACAATCATAGATTTAAGATGAGGAAATGTGAGCAAATTGGCCCTTAGATTAATTAGACTATCAAGAACCAACTACGCTGCTAAACAAAACTAGCAGAACGCAGACAAAAAGTGGAGTTTGTTCCTGTTTTTTTTTATTTCACTGCAATTTGTAGATGGGGATTTTAAGTCCACATCATTTAAAGAAAAAGGCTAAATCTGCAACTGTTTTTTAATGAGTAAATAATTTATCATTAAGTTCTATAATTTCAATTTTTTTTCAAGGCCCTGTCAACATTAAAAAGATGATTTGGGACTAGGTGTTGTCTCCAATCCAATGGGTTCAACAACCCAAAGAAGTGTCCTTGTCTTTAATTTACCAGTTCTTTAGTGGGGTGTTTGGTTTGGTTGCCCCCTTTAACATCTGCTTGTGGATTTGTTTGTGTTGACCTTTATCCAAACATGTCTTGATATATCTACTGTTTAAGTTCAGGACAGAAACAGGGATGCAACTTTAACCCACCGGCTTTTTCGTTACATTGAAGACCTTCTTAAAATTATGCCTTCTCGAATCACATTTGAAAGATTTCAAATCAAAATCTTAATGAACGCTGATGGTTTTGTGTGCGATGCCCTTTAATTTACTTTGAAAAATCAGCCAATATAAAAAAGGGAACATTTGGATGATCTGCTTGAATAGCTTTAATCAAAACTCAGAGGTCTCACTGCGTAAAAAGAAAATGACCAAACGCTATCGTTTTGGCAGTAGCAATCTCTTTCACATGTGAAAAGAGAAAAATAGGGACAGCAATTGTCAAAACGTTATCGTTTGATAATTTTCGTTTAAAATAATAAAACCCTCAGAATTGACAGTATCGAGCAGGCAAAATGTTGACTATATGCATAAGGAAAGCTATTCCAAATTTAATATAATATAATCTTGGTGAGGCGAATTAATTTTAGAAACGTTCTTAGTGCATAGAATGTTCAAACGATTTTTCAAACAAGAGAAAAACTGTTACCCTGAAGATTTATGCTAAGAAGATATAAACTATCTTCTGCTACATTTCTCTATGTGTGCAATACGCCTGAAAGAGAAAATGTTGTATGTTGGTGGGGAAATACAGGTAGACAAAACAGAAGTTATGAAAATATTGAACGACGAAGACTGGCAGAAACTGATACAATTTGTGATATTTCTTTAACGTATATGGGAAAAAAATAATGAGAGTTATTTTGATCATGCCATAAAAGTTTTAAGTAATAATAAATTATGAATAGTTTTAAGCAATTTAAAAAATAAATATTTTAAGATTTAAAAAACTTCAGGAAAAAGAAAGCTCAAATCAGTTATTAATGTTAGAAAGGGCTTCTTGAAGGTGATGCAAAACACTTAACGTGAACATGAACAAGTGTAATTTTGCATTTAATAATAAAGGGGCATTTAATTTGCGTAACGGGTACACAAATTTGTTTTTATATGTCCCTTATATAAACGGAATAACCTTAGTGTTAAAAATTCAGTGTCTAGCTCGCCTAGGTCCATCCTTCTTCAGTTTGCTTGATTTAAACTTTATGTATAAACATTTATTTCTTTATTTACAGACTCGCCGAGAAGTTAAATATTGTTTTTACACCTTCAGTACTTTTTAGTCTTCTATCATCATCATTGATTATTTGCTTTACTGGATTTCAATTGCTCGGAGAATTATCATTATTTATAGTTGTCAAAGCGATATTTCTTCTGGCTTATGAACTGAAACAAGTTGCTATTACTTGTTTTTTGGGAGACAAATTAATTGAAATTGTAAATTTCTTTACAACTATGTTTAAATTTAAAAAAAAAAAATCACTGAAATTTAACTATTTATTTAGAGCCTGAAGATCAGTGATGCAATTTATGAACACAAATGGTACAATGGCACACCAAAATATAAGCGTCTCGTATTGTTAGTCTTAATGCGATCACAGCATAGTGTTGCTCTTCATATTGCTGGTATTTCGGATATATCACTTCAAACATTTCGACAGGTAAGTCCTATATTGTGTAAAGCAAAAACTGAACCAATCCAATTCTGATTATAAACTTCTGAGGACTTCGTTTTTGGGAGCAACCTGCCAATGGGTGAATTCTCAGATTTTTTTTTTTTGTTTTTTCTTTTGAAGCCTGTTTTCATTGAGAACAACGAAAAAGCAAAAAAAAAAACGAAATTCCTTACTAGATTTTCAATTTGGAGTTGTTTTCCAGAAAATATTTTCTTAGGAGATTTCATTCAGAATTGAAGTGAATATTTTTAGGATATAAAAGTAAATGTTGATAATAATTTCTTTCCAGGTTATGAGCATTTCATACCAAATTTTCACTGTCTTAAGGACTGGATAACTTTATCACCGAACAACAACAAAGGACGAATATTTTATTAATACTATCGCATAATTTACTATACATGTTAAAACTTATATTTAAATAATGTATAAAATGAGAAAAAGTAACTAGTGTTTTTTTTGTTAAATTTTTATTAGTAAATATGTACATCAAAAATGAGAATGGCGTATTACCCTCTTTAGCACATTCCCTTCTTTATATCTTAAATTAATCTATTTCAATTCCTATTAGCAAAAAATTATAGAAAACGATATTTAACTTGACATTTAGAACATTTTATTTCATAAGTCTGACGCTGTGAAGTTAACGCCAAGAAGGGAAGCTGAAACCATAAAAGGCAAGGTAAATTCTGTAATAATATATGTGATCTCAAATGTCAAAATTTAATGATCTATTTCAGGCCTGAGAAACTGTTGAAACTTGTACTTATGGTCACGAAAATTGGTTTCTCAATAAGAGATATTTGAGAAATTGTTATTTTCCTCATTCGGTTTTTTCTCAAAATAGCCGAATGACAAAAATTGCAATTTCTCAAATAAAAAAAAATTCCTCATAAAAATGAAAATTGGTTTCTTTTGAAACAGTTATTTACATGACATATCAATTAGTACAACATTTTAAAAAAGAACTGAATACTGCTTAAGTAAATATAAGTTTTGAACTTTACAAAAAAAAAAAGTGGAAAAATCAGTTAGGCGACCATGTCTAGGCGGTATAAGTTAAACTTGATGTAAAGCTATATAAATATTAATGTGTATGACATTTTTTTTAAGTAATATAAAATCTAAGCACATGCAATCTAAATTAATTGTATTTACTTCTTTAAATAATTCAATACATTTCTAATTTAACTTTCTAAAAGTTTGAAAAACCATTTATCATAATTTTCGTTCACATTAAGGATAGTAAGACTAACTCGCAAAGTGTAATTGATAAAAGGACTTACAAACACTACGTTATGAGTCTTTAAACTGATTTCATAATGAAAACTAATAAAGCGGACCGATTTTTGAACGGAACAATCCTCTATTGTCGGTTGATGGGTTTCGATTTTGAAAACAAAAACAGTTGGCTGAAAGCACTTTTCAGTGTGGGTCTACTTAGCCTATGCTTTGTTATGGTAGGCCTTCTTTTGTACTTCATCTTCTTCGTTACAGATCTTCAAGAAAAAATTCATATAATACTATATTTGAATTATTATACGGTATCAATTGCGAAAGTAATAGCCTTGATTTACAATCGAGTTACAATTCTTGAAGCATTTAATGAATTCCATGAAACGCATCCTAATGAAAAACTGGAAGAGACATACAATCTTAAAGTTTACACAAAAAAATACAAGTTTATTGAAAATATTCTTGTAGTGTTTTTCTGGAATATCATATTTGTATTCTGTGTGCAACCGCTACTTGTGTCGTTAATTGATTTAGTCAGAGATGGAAAATTCTCATTTAATTTAACCTGGACGGTGTGGTATGGAATTGAAATACCAAAAGAAAATGTATTGTGTTATGTTTTCATGTATATTTCGCAAGCTTTCTCGGTTTACGTATCGGCAATGCTGATTCTAGGAACGGATTTGTGTATTTTTTGTTCATTAATACAATTAACTATGCAATTTGATATTATATGTAAAAATATATTGCACATTGAACCGGATAACACCAATGTAGCTGAAAGAAAATTAATCCAGGAAATTTGTGCTCATCAAAGATTTATCAGGTAATTCCTTTTAAGAAAAAAATTACAAAACAAATCGTAAAAATCATATCTCGTAAATCTATCAATAATTTTTTTTTTTTTTTTTGATTTGTTTTTCGAGTTTTGCAATATTAAATCTTT
Source organism: Meliscaeva auricollis (assembly GCA_948107695.1). NCBI lineage: Eukaryota > Metazoa > Arthropoda > Insecta > Diptera > Syrphidae > Meliscaeva > Meliscaeva auricollis. Next base: position 70,982,942 of record OX403618.1, on the reverse strand, counting down.
ATGAAAAATATAACGATTATGTGTAGGTGCACTTTGGCTGCAAACAAATTTTATTAAATAAAATACATAGAAGTCATCAATTACCTTGTTGATATTTAAAGAAAATGTTTCTATTAACTGTATTGAATGAGATTATTGTTATTACATATTTACAGACTCGCCGAAAAATTGAATACTGTTTTTATACCTTCAATAATTTTTAGTCTTTTCTCATCATCTTTGATTCTTTGCTGTATCGGTTTTGAATTGCTCGGAGAAATAACATTGTTTATGGTTATCAAAGCAATATTTCTTCTAGCCTACGAAATGAAACAAGTTTTTATCACTTGTTATTTGGGAGACAAAATGATTGAAATTGTAAGTAAGAATTCTTGATAGCGAAAAAAATACCAATAAATCAAATGATAAGCATGTAAATGCGAAACATCTTATAAGTCAAGTGTTTAAAGTTTCGATCATTGAGAAGCATGCTTACCGATTAGTACCTATATCTTATTCAGATACAATAAATAAATATTATTGAAAAGTTTTCTTTATAAATTTTTTGTATATCAATTTTAGAGCTCTAAGATCAGTGATGCAGTTTACGAGCACAAATGGTACAATGGCACTCCAAAATATAAACGACTTGTTTTTGTAGTATTGATGCGATCACAGCACAGTGTTGCTCTTCACGTTGTCGGTATTTCTGAAATATCACTGAAAACATTTCAAAAGGTAAAAATGTTGCAAACTAAAAACACACTGTAATTATATAAAAATATTTTTTTTTTTTTCACATTACATTTTAAGGTTATGAGTGCCTCTTACCAAATTTTTACTGTTCTCAGAAATGGAAAAAGCCCGTGAATTTGGAAAATATCACTGCCCATACTAACTAGGAAAAATTCTACTTTGTTTTGAATGGACTGCCACCTATATATTGGGTTAAATCGGATAGCCCACGATGAAACAAATTATTTTTCAACTAATCATCAAACCCACACAGAAAAAAAAAAATAAAAAGAGTCGTTACTTTCTATTTATTTCTTGTTTTTCAGCAACATTAATAGAATACTTTATTAATAGTGCATATAAAACGTTTTATGCATTAAACATCATTGTTACTATTAGTTAAGTAAGAATGTATCACTTGCTTTTAAATATAAATCCATCTTTACTGCTTTTCTACCGTGTTCTTCTTCTTCTTCTTTTCGCAGTGTTCTTCTACTTGGAGAGATTTTTAGTACCTATTAAAAAGTTTTGTCTGGTATCTCGAACTTAATACTATTACAGTCACAAATCTTCAGATGTTGTTAGGACCAAGTATAGAGGTAAGACATGTCCGTTACAGTGTTGCCAAAAAATATTTTTGGAATTTTGGAAATCAGTTACATAAGCATTTGATAGCCAGCTTTGTTTCCAGTTGTGCCGTGGCTTTCCAGATAGCCCGCTATGCATTCTTATAATGCTTTGGCTATCAAAATTGATAGCTACTGGAACCGATACGAATCGAAATACACTGGGACCCAATGATGTGCTAGGTAAACTTGGTTTGAGCAATTTCATGAAAGTAAAGAAACAGGCGTTTTTTTTTTTCTTTGAAATGTAAAAACACATATTTTTTTTTTAAATATGTTGTAGTATTTTTCTGGGTTCAAATAAAACGTATTTCCACAAGAAAACAAAACTTCCAAATTACAATTTCACAACCACATATTCTTACCTATCACTGTCAAAATTAAACTGTCCTGATCTCCTTCTCCGACCTCATATTTATACTCCTCTCATTTCTTTCGAAGGTTCCAGAGATCTCCAGCTTCGTTGAGGAAACGAGACAAACACACACAGACAGATAGAGACAGATATAGACAGATTCCGTTCCGTTCCATTTCGTTCCTTTCGAAGTTCGAAAGTTTTAATGAAAACGTTCAGAGCTCTAGTCATTAAGCATAACCAAAGGCCTACATGTACCATTTCATCTGGGTGTGTTCGCTTGTACATTCGTAACAATATTAATTCAAATAAATATTAAATTCAAACTATAATAAATCTTCAATTTCATATTAATATATAACTACAAAATAAATTAACTTTTCAAAAATTTAATTTTTATCTTATTTTCATTTTTTGTATTTACCTAATATCTTATATTTTATACTTTAGGAACATAAGAAAATATTAAGGAACTTTTTTGCTTTTATTTTCAAAGGAACCAGAATGTGAAGGTTTGTTTTGCTTCTTTCCGAGCACAACCTTGGCCTTTTTTTATTTATATTTGTAGCAAGCACTACACTTTTCCAGATTGATTCACCCTGAACTCAAAGTGCCCAAGAGTAACCATCAGTGCAGCAGAGTTTGAACAGTTTCACTCAATATCGATGCGTTTTATTTGGTATGTACTGCCTAAATACAAGGCAACCTCTCTATGTAACTAGGATTAGTTTCATCCCAAAGACTAGAATAAATTTGTATTAAAGAATTTGTTGCTTTGGAAATGCATGTAATGATATGAGCTATGGGTAGTAAGATTTCAGCAAACGTTTTTTAAAATATTTCAACCGCAAGCATGTCTACCGCAAGCACTGCGTTCCCTGAGACGTTCACCACCTGTTTTATTTTAATATGACTAAATATTACACTTGAATAACCTCATTTTGAGGTAAATAACATTAAAAAATTATTTCCAATCAGGAAAAGTCTTCTTATGTCATCCCTATGCAGCAACAAGCTCTGAAAAATGTCAATGCCAAGGTTTAATTTTTAATGAAAAGCCAACCCTCTGTGCGGTTTTGAAATTAATATATTTCAATTACAAATGCTCTATTTATTTCAAGCACTTCCTTAGATAACACCAGTATACTTTAAGAATTCGAGTTTTTAACATCTTTTTTCGAAAAAAAAAAATGAAGAACAGAAATGTCGAGCGGTTTTTTCATGGAACAATCTCTTACTTTCGCATAATCGGATTTGAATACGAAAACAAAGACAAATTAATGACCATCTACTTGTTGGTGGCATTCATCAATTCGACCATAATTACTTTAGGTCAAATACTATTTAATATTTTTAAAGACATCGATTTGCAAACCAGAACAACCAATATTAGCTTCATAAACTATTTTCTAGTATCAACTGCTAAACTAACTTCAATATATTATTATAGAAAAAATGTCAACGAAATATTTAATGAATTTCGTAATATATATCCAAGTGAAGAATGTGAAAAAGCATTTCGGCTTCAAAAATATTACAATCAGTCTTTAAAAATTGAGAAAGTTCTCAGTGGATTCTTCAAGTCTATTTTAACATTTTATACTTCGTTTCCATTTGTGCTGTCCGTTTTGGATTTAACCCAAAGTGGAACATTTTCTTATAGACTTCCAGTTATGTTATGGTTTGGGTTTGGATTTGATTTTGCAAAGGAAAGCTATATTTTTTATGTTATTAAATACTTTTTACAAGCTCATGCAAGCTTGGTATCAGCTACGACAATTTTAAGTTTGGATTTGTGTTTATTCAGTTCATTGTTACAACTTTGTATGCATTTCGATATTATCAGTAAGAATATTCTCTTGATTGAGCCTAAGAGGGAGGCGACATCAACAGTTAGACTGAAGGAGCAAATAGTCTATCATCAAAAGCTTTTGAGGTATAAAACGCATTCCATTTTGAAATTTAAGATATGTGGGAACTATAATATAACTTTTTCGCACGCATTCTCACTTATTAACACAACGAAACAATAATTATCCTCTTAAAATGTTACAAACGTGTAGGTTGTAACTTTTGATAAATCAGCCCTGCTCTAAATAAAAAATTCCAGGGAAATAATCACAAGCGAAAACGGAATTATATTCCGGTAATATTTTGATTGGAAGCCCTTCTCCCAAAAACCTTTCTCAATGATTTTTTTTTAGAATAGGGTTGAATGTCTTATATTAAAATTTCAGCGTATCGAATAAGTGCTAACTCACCGTTGTTGGTCGATTTGTTAAAAATAAATACTCAAACCTTGTTTGAAAAAAAAAATTAGTATCCCATTTTCAAACAAAATTTCAAAAGACATCTAAAACCAAAATTAAAAAAAAAATTATTGATACTTAATAATCGATTTAGAAAAAAAATTGTATGAAAATTTTGATATGAAATAATTTGTAAATTGCTAAGAACCTTATGTACAAAAAATGTCATCGAAATCCATTGAGTCGTTTACGAGACTATCAGAAAAACGGGAATTTTTAAATTAAATTTCCCCTCTAGGGAAACACCAAAAACCAAGTTTGCAACTAAAACTAATATAAAGTTACAGCTTTTAATATCCAATGAAATTAACTTTTTTAAGGAAAGTTTTACCAACATTATTGTTGTACATTGTTTTATGAAAAAGAAAAAGAAAACAAAAATTCATTTTGCCTTTTTCTCATATTTTTTTTTTAAAATAACTGTATAAAAAAAATTAAACAATATTGTAGTCATATATTTTAGCACAACTTAACCTCAATCTCAATCTTTAAAATCGGACAGTAAAAAAAAAAAGTTACAAATTTAATAAGCGAACCATCTCGAATCCATTTGTGAGCCAACGGTACCGTTCTCCACTGGAAGCTGCTCAAGTTCCGACGACCAAAGCAAACAGTTTTGTTGAATTTCGATGAAACTTTTTGTGTGATACATATATCAAATTATTAAGCGCCGCTCACAGACTACAGAAAATTGTGAAACTTTTTACAGAAATGTCCAATATCTAAGTAAATTTCAAGTTAAAAAATGTAAAAATAAAACGATAAGAAAACTTGGACTGAAAAATCTTATTTTTAATTGTTATTCATTGAAAAAAATGTTTAAAAACCTAATTTTATAGCACATGTATGCATAAACAACACAAAAATCTAAGAGTCATTTTGACAAAATATTTTTCTCGTTATTCCATGATTTTTAAAAACAATTTAACCACCCACATAATCTTCAAAAATGTATTTGTTTCTTAAAGCTCAAAAAACCGTTATGGAGTATTTTGAATATAATTCGTATTAGACGCCAATTTTTTTTTAAATATCTATCAATGTGCATTATTATTTTTTCAATAAAACATCATTTTTACCCACACCTATTTTGGAAAATAATTTTTAAATTGAAAGTTTATTTTTTTAGAATTTTTGTCGTAACCAAAACTCATCATTATTTCAATTTATGCATTCAATAAAATTTATTTCATAATTCTAACCTTTATACTTTTCGAGATGTACAAAAAGTTTGTTTGGTTTGTACCCCATTTTACCCTTACTTCCCAGTGGAATTTAAAAAAATCCTCTTTTATCGGAGTCTAGCATCATACCACCTAGCTTTTGGTGTTTTTATTTTTATCACACTTATAGTGTACAAAATGAATCAGTCAAATTATCAATAACTTCTATAAACTGTAATTTAATAAATTTATTTATTAAATACAAACAAAAAAAAAATAAACCCAGTATAAAATGTAAGTGTGTTGTTACTTTTTACTTTATTATTGTGAGTACCAGGGAGTAGAAGTGTTTTCTTATATTCTTAAAAAAACAACTTCGAAAGCTTGGCCAATGTTCATAAAAAAACATTTTTGCACCCCAAAAGTTTTTACAACCTCGAATAACTTTTATGTAATTTGTAATAGCTTATATTTGTTTTTATTTATTCACAGACTTGCAGAGAAGTTAAATGTTGTCTTTACACCTTCAGTTCTCTTCAGTCTTCTATCATCATCCTTAATCATTTGCTTTACCGGATTTCAACTACTTGGAGATCTGTCATTATTCATAATTGTCAAGGCAGTATTTTTATTAGCCTATGAATTGAAACAAGTTGCTTTAACATGTTTTCTGGGTGACAAAATGATGGAAATTGTATGTTTTTATTAGTTTGGATGAAAAAGTGTTTTAACTTATAAAACTTTTGGAAAATTTCATAAATTTTAGAGTTTACACATCAGTGATTCAATTTATGAACATAATTGGTATATGGGAACACCGAAATACAGGGAATTAGTTTTGATGATCTTGATGCGATCCCAACATAGCGTAGCTCTACGAATTGCTGGAATTTCGGATATATCACTTCAAACTTTTCGAAATGTAATTTCGTCTTTGTATTTTCTTAATTGTAATATTTAAATAACTATTTTTTTTAGGTTATGAGTATTTCTTATCAAGTGTTTACCCTTCTTAGGGCTGGATAAACATTTATATAAACTTACATGCTTCATAACGAATGCGAACTTCTAGCACTGTTTAGATGGATGAATGCAAAAACCGAAGAAATATATAAGAAAAATGGATTTTTATTAACTTTTTCAATCTTGTAATTTGCTAAAAATCAGGATAAAATGTCAATACCTGAATTTCAAAAAAATATTACATAAAAATATAAAGCTTTAATGAATACATTCTCTAATTTTGTTTTTAATATTAAATAATTGAATAAAATGCAATTTTGATGTCACTTTTTTGTTATACATATTTTTGTTTTACAATCAATTTTCCAATTGAGGATTTTTTAGAAACTCATAATTTTCAATTAAACTATTTTTCAAATAAGAAAAAACTCCCACTTTATCAGCAATCATTTTAAAAACAAAAATATGTATGCCATAGTAAATAAACAAAACAACATAGTGCAGCATTTCTAATCTTTTGTACTTTGTTTTAGCTATTTCAGCATCATCAAGTGATTCAAGTCCAATGTAAACTTTTAAACCACTTAAATAGTTGTATAAAAATGTTGACCAACTGTATCGTCTGACATCACTTGGAAAGAATTCTCTGTCTTCTGGGGTCATTTTTTGTATGAGACGTTTCATGTTCGTTGTATCGAAACGCCAATCAACTTTCATAAAGAACGATAGGGCAACCATGAAACGCTGTACTTTTCTATAGATTGGCATGACTCTGAAAGAAAAACAACAAAAAAATAAAATAAGTAAAATAATATAAATAACTTTTACATTGCTGCTCTCAGATTCTTAAACATTTGAAATAGTTGTACAAGAAAATTTTCAGGACAGTCAAATTAGGACTTGATATCTCAAAAATTATAACTAACAGGATCTTGCGTTTTATTGTTGAATTCGAGAAGAATTTCATTACCCTTGACGAACGTGTTGAAAAACAACTCACTGTGACAGACACAAAAATTGAAACGTTGAAGTTCAATTTAAAGAGGAAATTTATAGAATCTCTTAAGAATTGGACAAGGTTCAAAAAATGGAACTTAGAGAAACTTCTGGCTTTTGTCCAAAGAAAAAAGAAATGCTACCACCAACCTTTATTAAACAAAGTTCTCGGTCGATCTTCAAGAAGCAATTTGTTACAAATGGCTGGGATTAAGAAGACAAATTCATAGCTTTGACGTTTGCTCTTAGAAAAGCTTTTGATGCTGAGTTATTGCAAACTATATACCAGCATATAAAAACAGTGATTTCAATGCTCTTGTCTAAAAAATCGTAAAACGATTTGAAGATAGCCACATGCAAGAAGTCTTCCGAGTCCAACTTAATGCTTGCTTTTAAAAATAGGGAGAAATGGGAATAGAAGAAGCAGATCAGGCTTCCCAAGGAGTTCATCTGGTATATTGAATTTGAGAAATGCTAGTGTCAAAAATTTGATTTCCGAAGAAAGCAGCGATACAGATACTGGAACTGTATAACGAAACTGGACATGTCCAGCGCCAGTGCACCAAGAATTAGAGGTGCATTTCAACATTGTAGATGCAAGAAGATTTCTCTACAACAGAGTAATAGTAACATCAACGCTACTTTTTGACCTGTTTCCCAGAGGCTGGAAACTAGCAAAAATCTACTTAGTGGGGTAGAAGCAAGTTTCTGGAATCGATGGCTTGCCCAGAACAAATATCCAGGTTTCCCAGGCCCAACGAGACAACAAAAGTTTGACAATGGATGCCACTATAAACCGTAACAAATGCCTTATCACGGCGACTATATAAACACAATTGCTAGCATGATATGTGCCAAGAGGAGAACAAGAGATTGTTGCAATCCAGTAAGTAAGAGCTGATGATCTCATTAATAGTTGGAGTAACCAAGAATTAAGAAACACACAGCCAGAACATCCAGATACCCATTCTGACTTTCAAGGAACCTAAAAAAAAACTGAAGTAACATCTCTGATAGAAGTCCGGCTCTCAAAGCAAGTTTCAAAAGTATACGATGTTCTTCGCGTGATGCATGATAAAACTGCAACAAAATTGGGAAGGCCCTAACATCTTAGTAACAAGAATAATGATGGCGTATACCAAATCCAGAGGAGGCAGGTTTCGGGTCTCTTGACGACCAATCGTAAGAAGGGGTCAATGTTTACATTTACATGAACACTAAACGCTCTAGAAGCGCCAATTGGTGTTTTATTATATATTTAACTTCAGCATTCTCTTCGCTTTTCACTATTCTTCCCATTTTGCTGACCGTTAATTGTGGCTTCTAGAGCCAGTTGATTTCGTGTCATTTTAGTACAAACGTCATGGGTAATAGGGGTTCCACAATCCACAAAAAAAATTCAATTGAAAGCCCTGATTCGATGAAGAATGAAGGCCAACCAAGATAAAAGGATTTCGAAAAAATGTATTCTTATGATGTGTTACATTTTACGTACCTCAAATCCTGTTTGCCTATCTTCAGTCCAAGATCCGTGATGAAACCTGGTATGACATGATACCAGATTGTTAAGTATGTGAACATAAATTGGTTATTTACAATATTGTGACAGTGTTTCCATAAAACCCTCTTTGCTGGGTATTGTTTGAAAAGGTTTCCCATGCTTTCGGCTATAGTACCTTTATTAAAAAAATTTGTTAAAAAATAAGAACTTACATTAGTAAACACAAGTTTTAGAAGTCTGACAAGTCTTGTTGCTGATTTTTAACCTGTAAGGGGCCTTAGTCTATGCACAATATGTTAAATCTAAACTTACCCCATTTAACGGGCCTGTCAGTTGAAGTACAAACATTATAAATTTCCGGATCCTTTTCTAATTTAGTTTTAGATTCCTTAGCTTTTTCATGTTCCTCGTGTGTGGCCCACAGAGCAGCTAAAGTCGAATTGATTACAAAGTCTGCACAAACAACATCACCGACATTGTTTTCCTGAATTGGAAGCAATCTCAGAACACCGAGACCACAAGCTACTAGAATGCCATTCAGGCCGTAAATATTATTACACCAAGCCGGAACTGGATCCTCGTGTGTGGAAATTACTATTGATGGCCTCATTACACAAATAGGAAACTTCTTGCCATAACGTCGCACCAGCTCTTCGGTAAGTGACTTTGTATAAGTGTAGGTATTGGGCCAAGGTTTGATAATTCGCTCTGTTAATACTTCCAACTCCTTAGTGGGCTTATTACTATATTGTTCACCCAGTCTTATCATAACTTCTGGATCTAAGGGAGAATCATAAAACTTCTCTTCGATGTAGGTTCTTACACAGTGGCTGAATGCGGTTGATATGAATGTAAATACCTTTGAAGAAAAAGCTTATAATTAAAATTACTATACAAAAAGATTTAGGCTATTTCTCAAGACATCCCAATGCATTACTGTCTTAACACACCAAAAGAAAGAAATGTACTTTGAGTGACATAACAAATGAGTTAAGGTTTTCCCTGTGGATGCGGGCTCATTTTAACTGCTATAAAATGGACAACTTTAAGTTATTTTTAAGTGTCTTGGAGTACTTCTATAGTATAGAACTAAAGTTGAATTCAGTTAGAAGTTATTTGAAGTAGTTAAAATACACACAAACTGTTATGGAATGTCTTTAGTCATAGCCATAATTTACTTAATAAATATTTATTTACTTGAATTTTCTTCATTTTTAATGTTAAATCAAGAATTTCCCGAGTACCACGAAGATTGACCATCAGAAGTGTTTTTAACTTCTCATCAAATCGTACATCAGCAGCAGCATGAATGACAATATTAACATTTTCAATAAGTTGTTTCTCATCAGATTCTGATATTCCCATTTTTAAATTAGCCATATCACCCTCAATTATTGAAATGCGATCTAAATAATTTGGATCATGGTTGAACAATTTCATGAAATGCTGTGTGTTAAAATAAATTAAAAATTAAGAGTTCAATAAAAACAGTTAATAAAATACGGACCGATCCAGTAAATGTGTTCTTGAGACGTTCTTCAGCACTTTTGCCCTTTTTAGGTCGTCCCAACAGATATATATGCTTGACATCACATCTATTTATAAGAGAAAATTATTGGAAATAATCATAAGAGCAATATATAATAATAATCAATAAAAATTGATTTATTTGCTTAAAACCACAATTAAGAAAATAAAAAAAAAATTACAATACAAGTAAATTAAGTTGTGTTCAACAAGGTCGTGGAGAACCTGAAAAGCAAGGTCTAGTGACTTACACAAATACACATTCTATTTGGGGGAACAACTGAGTATAATTTTTTTTGTGACCCCAATAATTTAAAAAACTTTAATAGTAAATAATAATAATTATTTTGGTATGCTGAATTCGAATCTTAAGTCAGAAAGACTGTATGACCATACGTTTTCGAGATAATTTTACATGAAAAAATATCACCTTTTCTCGTGAAGTTATAATTTTTTTATCTCACTTAAGTTTCGAATAAAAGTTTATTTTGGGGTCACAGAAAAAATTATACTCGGTTTTGTTGAAAATTGTTGTTTCGTATTATTTTGCGTTTTTAAATCGTTACCTTAGAAGTTAATGATGATTAATTATTTAGTTTTCAAAATTGCTTATGACTTATGACAAACCAAAAATGAAAGTGATAGTCCAAAAAACAAACACTCTTAAAGGGTGTGTACCTTTATTGCAGGATAAAATGGATTTGTTTTTGTGAACTCTTAAGTTTAGTTGACCTTGTTATTACTGAAATATGAATAATTACCTCGCAGTCAGTATATAAGAACCTATTTTGCACTGTAGGGTATTCTGCCACAAAACTTGGTATTAACCTCTAGGAAGAAAATACTGCTGATAAATATGACCAAAAAATAAGCGTCTACAAACAAAATCAAGTTGTTTTTGAAGGGGGCGGGGGGGGGGGGGCATTTGTGGCGAGAAATACGAGGGAGAATGAAATTTGTAGGTATATGAAAGGAAACATAAACAATTTTTGATTAACGTCCTAGTACATTTTTTTAATTGCGTCATTAAGTTGAAACTCTTTGCTACAAGCTGTTTAACTGAAAGACTAATCAGCAGGTACAAGAGGAGCTCAAAATATTCTCGGTATGGGGATGATGCTAGAAGAAAATATGGCGTAAGCTGACTGCCAGTAATCTGATTCTTGATGATAAAAGTTCCGATTCAGACGCTAAGTGTTTTTAAGGCGGTTTTGCTAGATTGTGGTTGCTAAGAAAATAACCACTCATCCTGTAGTTGTGTCCTCTGACTGAAAAAAAAATCTTCGCGGATAGCGATTTTCAAATGATGAGCAGCTCAAGGCGGAATTTGTAGTATTTTGAAGAGAATAAGGAAATATATTTTTTTAATTGTATTGGAAAAAAAATCGAGATTAAATAAATTCATTAATTATTTGTATTTGATCTAGATTTCTTCAATATCGATACCGAGAATATTTTTAACTCCCCTCAGATAAAGTGTGTTTAATGAATTCCAAACAGAAAAGAACAATAAATATCAGAAAAGTAAAGGTTTTTCTGTTCCATAAAAAAAAAACTGTTCTAAAATCTATCACTTTTTGTTCCATGAAGCTTTTCAGAACAGTTTAGCGCAACATTTTCTGTCCCTACTTTTGAGGTAGAGCAAGTTCGTGAAAAGTGTCAAAACTCAGCCGATCTATGTATTTTTTCTTTAGAGATTTTTAAAGAAAATACAAAAAAATGATTTGAGAATCAAAAAAAGTACATAGCTAATAGATAAATTAATTCGAAGGAAAATTCATCATAAAAAAGACTATAGGCAGATAGAATTTTGAAAACGATTTACATTCACTATCACCGTTGTGCCATAGTTGATTATTATTGATGGCTGTACCGAGTAAATTGTTCATAAATCCTAAACATGCCTTCATGATAAACGCATACCATAGGTACCTAAATATGTACTTATCACGTGTAAACATTTAATTTGACTACTAGAACGGTTTATTTTGGCGAAAGCTTTAAAGCCTTTCTATTTGTTTCCATTAAATGCATACAATTCGATATGAATTATTTAAATATAAACCACAAAAAAAGTATTAAAACTTATAAAATAGAGGTTTACAAAAAACTGAATATCTTAAAAAACGGCAAATATCTGCAAACTTTTTCTTTGTTTATCCAATAGAAAAATCCATAGCTGCAAAAAAACACAAAAATTAAACTGGGGACTTGTGGATTGCATAAACAAATTTTCCATTAAGGATTGTCAAGAAAATCAAAATAAGATTTCCAGCAATGGATTAATGAATCATTTATTTATTAATAATAAAATAAATGAAATATAGTACGTTTATTATTTTTTATAAAATAAATACCTCTATTCTCGTATTCTATTTTATATGTAGATATTAATAAAAAGGTTTTATCAATTAAATCAAGAGGAAAAGACATTAATTGAATGGTTAATTTTGAAAAGGGGATAAGTCCATTTTATAATTTTTTTTCAGGCAAAATGAAAAGTGGTTAGTATTTTAATTCTAAACTACATATACTCATCAGATTTTTTTTTTTGATAAGTTGCATGCATAAACTTAAAATACGTCAAAAAAATTTGGTAAATATAATTTAGAAACAATTTTTTTCTCATTTGCTCAAAAACAAAAAAATTAGGTTAATGCCATGTTTTTGTGGCTGAATACCCCATGTCCTTAAATATTGCCTCATTAATATATAACTTCATACTTTTTATCTTTATCAAACTACATTATCAGAATAATCGAGAAAAGACATAGGAAAAGAATTTCTCGTTCAATTAAAAAACAATATAATAAAAGTAGGTATTCGACTTCATTGAATTTCCGATGAAACTAAAATTACGTCACTGATCCAATAGGTGTGAGATTTCGATAGAACTTTTCTCGATGCTGTGTAAATATATTCGATTGCAAGTTGGAAAGACGTATGATAATTGCATCGTACACCAAAACCCCGAAATTTTCAGCTTTGATTTAAGTGACTTGTTTAAAAAGCTAATATCTTCAGTTCTACTGATTGTGTTTTTAAGTTTGTCCGGGCTCAGAAAAAATGACAGAGCACAATGTCATATATTTTAAATGTAAATTAAAGTTCTAGTAACAGGTAATAGCAAGTGAGGCGTTTAGTTTAAATAATATTTAAAAGAATTGACTCAACAAAAAAAAATCATTAAAATTATACAGGAAAGAGATAGAAAATTTAGTACCTAGGTGGTCAAAAAAATCTATTCATGAATTTTTATTCTTGTAATCGACGTGGAATGTCACCCTCTATGGCAGGTCCAAAGTCTCTTAAAATCCAGTTATTACTTACCTCAACAATTTTTCAACATACAGCTGCCCCAGAAATCCTGTTCCACCAGTCAAAAATACTGATTTGTCTTTGAAAAATAATTTCATTGGAGTCATCTTATTTTCATTTTCCTCTATTAAATTAATTGTTTTAAATTCATTTTCTGGAGCTATAATCTCCATTTTTGAACGATTTTTTCTTTTCTTTTTTGTTAAAAGAAAAATTTATATTTTATTTCACAACAGAACACTTTTCACAGAATATAAAACAAACAAAAAACCGACAATGTCTTTCCGAATTGATACAAGAAATACAACTGACGCGTTTTTCAATATCCAACGTATAACAACGACATTTTTAGTTAGGTTAAAAGTTAATTTATGTGACTTTTAATTCCAACGCGTTTGTTCTAATGAATAAGTACAACAAAATTTACATTCTATTACAAATGGGTCTATAAACTGTAGTGAGTTTGTTGGATTAAAGTAGACAGAGGTTTATTGATCTCAACCACTTCGACAAACTCATGCGTAAAGGAAATTCAAACTATACCTTCTTTTTTTTTGAAATTTTGATTTTAATTATGGTAATTGAAATTATAAAATAAAACTAGCTGACCCGGCAGATGTTGTCCTGCCCTGCACAATGAGTTCTTTTTTTATTTACATTTAGTGTCTGAACCAGAACTACAATAGCTTTCCTTCTTTTATTTTTATTAATTGGCTTAATAATTTGCTTTTGGATATAAAATATTTTTAGTTTTTTTCATCTGAAGCATGAAGTGATGTCACAAACAGTTGTTTATGTGAGAATCATAGGGAATATAGCTGAAAAAACGTATTCCGCGTTCTTTCACCAATGCTCCGGGCTTTTTACCGAGATAGTTCGTGATATTTCACATATTTTTCAACTAAACCCCGCGACTTTCCACGATTTTCAAGGTGACTTTCTTTACGCTTTTTCTAGCGAAACTTCATGCTTTTTTCATAACGTCCCATGATATTTTCTACGATATTCCACGATATTTCAGCAGTATTCCGCGTTTTTTTCCACGGTACTTCGTTTTTTTGTTTTTTACCCGCCGGAACATTTTCGGAGTGAATTTTATGTGTATAGACTAAACATGTTGTATTACACATAGTGACCAACATTATGTAGTATATCACTTGAAAGATATCGGTGAGTTCCATATTTTTTTGTATGGGCATAAGTCTCTTTAATTCAATAATTCAAAACTCTTAACCAAAAACTACAAATAAACTAATTTATTTGGCACAAATATGCATAATTTTAAATGTGCATTCGACCACTTGCAAAATGTGGAACAACACATAATTCATTTTTAGAATGATCCCACGTATAAGTTACATCAATATCGTTTTGATCAAAAACGCTGGCTCTCAAAAGTCGCTTTAAAACAGACGCTACTTTTGGATTGAATTTATTTCCATACATTTTAAAGATTTTAGGTCCATGCGACTTCTTTATTCTAGTAAGTATCTCGTACATTGCTTCACAATGAATTTGATTGTGGGAAATATCGAGGGACTCAAGGTTAGTACACGATATAAGTCTTGCTATTACTATACCACCTTCTGATCCCAAATTATTTGCGCTTAAATTAAGCGTCCGAAGGGCTTCGTTTTTTGTTAGTGCAGTAAACAGTACACCAGTTCCATGTGAAGTTAGATTATTCGATTGTAGATCTAAATGTTGTAGTTTTGAACTTGACGACATCAAATACTCGGAAAGTGGTTCGATATCGTGTCCGTTTAGATTAAATTGACCCAGAATTAACGTTGTTAATTTGTTTTGCCAAACTAGCTGTGCTACTATGTTGATTAATTTGCTGCTGTCTAAAATACTCACTGTAGATATAGGACATGGTCGGCTTATATCGACACCTTGAATACTCTTTGACTTGTGTATGCCATCAGCTAGGATTGGAAAATTATTTTCATTTATGAAGCAATTTTCAACATTCAAAAATTCAAGAACATCAGATTGAATTAAAATACACCGAAGAATTACCAAATGTTGCGAAGATAATTCATTTTGACTCAAGTCTAAGTTTTTAACTTTGAATGAGATGATGTTTTTCTGAAGCTCCAAAAGAAAATCCACAGAAAGAGAAACATTCTTCAATTGAATAGATTCAGCATTTTGCAAGCCTTTGACAAGATTTTCCAACAAAACGGCATTCTTAAAATCAGGTATTTCAATGTTGCAGATTTTAACACTTTTTGGTTTTCTTATTTCAAGATAATCGATTAGAACTAACCAATCTTGCTCTGTGAAATTCCTCTTCATTCGTTCTTTGAAAAAGGCTTTGGTTATTTGAAAATGTTCATATGGTCTTTTGTCGTATTCTCGTTGCCAACATTCCAAAAGTAAGACGGTGAGTGATTTGTTGGAATGAGTTTTGTGGACCTCACAGTCACATTCCACATATCTTGGATCACATAGCATTTTTTGTTTCAACTAAAATGACAAATTATTTGAATACAAATTGTTTTTCTTGCCAGTTCAGCTTTCTGTGATCTCAACTAGAAAGTTTTTTTATCAATTTTTCGCACACTACATGGGAAGCGTACGGTTGGTCGACAAAAAAAAATGTTGACTGGACAAATGGAAACTTCATCGACTTATACATGTTTGGTCGACAAGAAAAAAAGTTGACAATCTTAAAGGCAGATTGATATTGAATATTTTTCCATAATCTTTGTCAACTTGCTTACTGATTTTAATTTACATATTTTTGGTGTCTACGAGTAGCTTGAAGTATATACTGTAGGAAAGCACTTAAAAACTTCCCATATAGTGGTCGCATGATCGTCATTTAGGCATTAATTTGAATTGTAAGAGTCTAATATTCTATTTAAACCCACCACTTGCCTTACAGCTGATTGGTGTTTTTGAAACCTGTGGTATGTAAGGAACGTGCTTTAATAGTTTGAGCCATCACGAAATGAGAAAATTGCAACGCTGCCTCCCGTGCTATAACCAAATTATTCGACAAAGATTATGGAAAAATATCAACTATCTGGAATGAAAGGGCTCCCAATCAAAATATTCCATTAATTTTGTTCAGTTTTCCCTTGTAATTTGTTTTTCTGGCATTAAGAATAATGGAAAAGTGAAAAGAGAATGGCATTCCTAGAAATTTTTCTATTCTAATTTTTTCAAAAAAAAATTCTCCGCGAAAACTCATTCCCGATAAGAGTAATTATTACACATGCATCAGAAAATATTGGATTTACAATTTAAAAAAAAAAATATAATGCAACATTTTTTTCTGCAATAAATTTTTTTTATTTGCAATAAAAATTATTATCAATGCAACAAAATTTCCGATTTGCAATGATATTCTTTTTTAATGCAATGTAAATTCCTTTGATTGATGATTTGCATTTCATGAATGTAGGTAAGTTTTTTGTTTGAATTTGAAATTGTTTGTATTCGTCAATTTAAGAATATAGTAGTTCTGTAGGCATTGGAAGTATTCTTAGATACATACTTCCCTAAAAAATATGCAATAAATTAATTTCTTCGTCAAGTTTCTTTTATAAGTTTATACGCCAAAATGCCAACTTTATCAATTTTATTAAATTTTATTCTATTAATTTGAAAGCGTCCACATTTAAGTTTAAACATATTTATTTGAATTTTGGGTATACGACTCTGCACGACTGATTCCCACGTATTTGCTCTAAGGGTCAAAGCTTTTGAGGACGCTATTGCCTCAAACCTCAGAAACAATAAGCGAGACCAGTTCAGGCATAATTAATTGCATTGCTTAGCTCGCCGGTTATGGGGTGCGTTCTTTGTCAATTTTCTTAATAAATGTTTTTTTCGACAGCTTAAATACTCAGAAAGACAATCCTTGTAGTTTGCTTTATAAATGTCCTTCAGATAAGGTAAGTATCAGTCAATCGATTTTTTACTGAAAACTCGTTTAAAATAATTTTTAAATGATCAAATTTTATATGTATGTTTCATTGACCCAAAAAATCAAGAAACAAAAGAGTTAAGGCCAAATATTAGCCCAAAACTATTATTTTAGGTGGTTTTACAGTCAAAATGTACCTCTTGCATTGAATCTCAAAGTATGTCGAGATAAATTGCTTTAATTGACACTGGGTATGATCGCTCAAAGGCAATTATAACCAAGTATAACCAAAAGACAGAAATCCAAGATGGCTGTGGATTTTTTTTATATTTTGTCCTTATCGCATTGAAATAAATAGAGTTTAACAGTTTTTAGAGTTTTAACGCTATTTCACAGACTGTAGCTTGGTTCCTGTAAAAGTTAGAAAAAATTACTACCCAAAAAGTTTTTCAATTCGATTCTTAAGAAGACGTAACTTAACATTTCTTTCGTCAAATGAATTTTAACAGAGTTAAGGTCAAAAAGTCCATTTTTTCCCCAGACTAGTAGTGATTTCCGTCAAAAATACTTGAAGAACTTTGAAATTTTATTTCTAAACAAAATCAGGTGCTTTGTATCTCTAATCTATACAAATTTTCATAGAAATGAAAGAGGTTGACAGCGTTTTAATATATTTTATCAATTTTTCTATAAAGTTGTATTTAACAGCTAAGGACTGGAGACAGCTAAGGACGATACTAGTCTTAAAGTGATTTTAAGTAGATAAAATTATTTCTATAGCTCCACTGGTCTTTCAATTGATTTTTATAAAACTCAAACTCTGGTTTATTCAGAACAAAACTTCATAAGAGGACTTTCTTGTAAATGAGTATGCATGTCCGCGCACTCCACATTGCTAAACTATTTCGATAACAATTTTTAAGTACCTAGTTTTGTTTATACCAAAAACTACTCCGTCAAGGTCACATTGTACTTTATATTCCAACTAGAAAAAACATCGTAGTAATGTACATACATACATACATATACTATACATAATAATGTATAAATTCAAATTTAATTTGTTTACTATTTTGATTCCCAAATAGAAATATCACGGATTGAATATGCGCCATGATCATAAAACACACCTAAAGTCTAGCCCCATCTTATGGCCGTTGAACTTTCCAACGTGCCAATCTATAACACAGAGATCGCTTGTCAATCAAGGTCTCACTCTCAATAAGAAAAAAACAACACTAAGCGGCTTGCGGCATCGAGAAAAAAGAGTTCAGAGCCCCTCTTGTGAAATATATTTAATTCTAGACAAGAATCAGCTTAATTTCCATTTCACAATTCAGACAAAATATTCCAAGTCTGTGTTTTTTTTTTCAGATTGTGTACCTACTTACTGTCATTTATTCAATTATTGTCTATGTCTAGCCTAGACGTCTGGAATGTGGCTTCGGGCAAATTAAAATATTCTAATTCTTACCGAGAAATGTTTTTGTTTTGAAAACAAAAAATATATAATTTTTGGGAGAAACTATTTGTTGATTTGATACGAAAAAAATACGAAAAAAAAAAAATATGCACGACTGGGTCGCACGTACTTGCTCTTGAAGATAAAGTTACTATTTATGCTAAGCCCTTTTAATTAAAAATTTGTAAATGTAGTTTTAGAAAAAAACTATTAAAAAAGCATAAAATTAGATTTTCAAATGACTAAAACAGCTTCTTACATATATGAATTTAACCTCAAAACAAAGTATGCAATTTGATTTCTTCTATAATGATACATTTTTAGAAAAAAAATTTTGAAAATCGTTAAAAAAACTATTTTTTCCATATAAAATTTTGCAAGGACTTTTATAAAAAAAAAATTGGTACGTAATTTTTAAGATATTATTTATCAACATCTAGAAACTAAAATTTGAAACAAAAATATTGAATAGTTTTCGAAAAAATGATCAATTTTTTTTTTTAAATCCAAAAAAATAATTTTCGAAAATTTTTACGGCAACTTGAAAGCATCCATGTAAAAAAATGGCTGAAATTATTTGAGTCATGAATGAGAAAATCAGTTTTTCTAAAACCGGTGTATGACAGGTACCGTTATTATTGGTCCAAAAAAAATAATCAAATAACGTCTGGGGATAGTCTCCAAAAAACGCCACATACCAAGTTTGAAGTAAATCGAGCCATCCGTTTAGGCTGTGGTCTCTGATACATACAGACAGACAGACAGACAGACAGACGGACAGACAGACAGACAGACAGACAGACAGAATTGTCGGACCGACTTTTTTCTCATTCTCTATCATCGTAATGTCATGTTTGATTGTTATTTCAACTTTTTTTTTTAACGAATGCATAACTTGATATATGGTACCCATATCGCATGTAAAAATGAGATCGTAAACTATTTTGTCAGCAGTGGTGACAACATGAATCCACTGATTTAATTATGTATGTATGTATGGAGAGTAGGCATCAGATAGTCGCGACAGTTTTTCATTAACATTTCAAATAGGGCATTAAGGCTTCTGATATTTTATTTTTTTTTTTTTTATTTTTTACAAATTGTTTGTGGACCTTATAAGACATTAGGTATCGTATAAAATTTGTCTAGACTGTGGAAAATTTACATATATAAGCAAAATTTACAAACATTTAGACACACTTTCCATCATAATTTAAGTTCTGTATGGAAAATTTGAATTTGGAACAAAAAATAATAGTTCAATGCAAATGAAATGTTTAATCAGTTCTACTTTATGATTTTTGATTTACCAATAGTAGCATATAAAAAAATTTCGTAAAGGAGAATGACCAAAAATGTATGAGTAAAAAAACCCAGAATCGATTCAAAATAAATCATCATGGCTAAAAAGGTTTAAAAAAAAAATGTGAAATTCTTTCTCTCTAACCAAGATTGATTATGACCATATTTCATTTTTAACAACAAATACTTTTTTTGTGTAAATAATCAAATAAATGTTTTTTAAGGTTCTCTTGGATTTTCTTTCATTAGATTAGATACCTGAATACCCTGAAATTCTGGTTCAGAACTCATAAGCTTTAAAAATTCTGCTGTTCCAAAATGCCGCTCTCTTTTTATCCTGTATTACAAAGTTCTGTTTTTTTTTTAAATTCCACAAGTGAGTTAAGTAAGGAATAAAATTATTCTGCCTATTTTGTTACTATTTTTAACACAAACAATTATAATAAAAAAAACTATATTACAAATTAATTTAGTCACTTCAAATTAAAAATCGTGTACTTTTTAAACATTTTCAAAATCTTAATTTTCATTTCTTGCAGAAGCAAAATTTTGAAAACAGAATCTTAAAGCAAGTAAATTTTTTACCCCATTTGTAACTTCCAAAAACCCCAGCTACGGACTGCAAAAACTCGAATCGAACTCACATCCAAAATCTTCTGTGGGCTCTGAGTGTATAAAGTCATATACAATAATTACTAGCCTAAAAAGTTAAAAGAACTACAACTTTTCTGAAATGTTTATGATTTTTGATAGACTGAAGAAAAAAATAATTCAATTTAGGTAAATTGAAATGCATTTGAAAGTCTTTTGAGAAATTATGTGTTTGGGCTTTAATTGCAGCACAACCATAATAAAGTGTACTATTGGCTCGCACGTACCTGCTCTTGAGGTCAAAGTTTCTGTGGATTCTAATGTTTCTTAAACATATAAAGACTTGAAAGATAAATAATTTTAAAAGAAATTTTCAAAAAACATTAAATTTTTTAAGATTGTTTTGACCTCCAAATTAAGCATACCATTTGTTTTTTGTTACGAAGGATAATTTTATAGCAAAAAAACTTTGAAAATCTTTAAAGTCGTTTAAAATAAAAAAAATATTTTTTTTTATACATAAAAATTCTTAAGCCGTGTTTAAAAAAAGTATGCCATTTTCAAGAAAATATTAATGGACAACCAAAGTTTCAAAAAAAATCATTTACACGTTTCGATTATTGAAAAAAAAAATCAATAATTTGGATATAAAATAATTTGACAATCACTTACAACGTTTTCTGTAAGAAATTTCATCGTAATTCGTATAAATGTCAGAAAATTTTATAAGAATCGTTGACAACAAAATCAGAAAAAATGAAAACGGGTCTATGGGAGGTACCGATGTTAACCGATGAAAAAATATTTTTTTATTTCAAATTTACGACCTTTATGGTTGTATTACAAAAATACATTTTAATCAAAATCGTTAGACTCGTTTTTTGAAAAAAAATATGTTTTCCATTTTCGTTATATGGAAATTTGGGTTAATTTTGGTCCTTAAAATTCTAAACTACAAAGTTTGAAGAAAATCGCTTTTGTGGTTTAAGCTGTAGATTGAGATATGGACACAGACTTTTCTCTTTCATCGCAATGTCATGTTTGATTGTTATCTCGAGTTTAAATATGGATGTTGCATCCGCCATACTGTATTGGTATCAAATGTATGGAAAACTTATAATCATCGTAGAGTCTTAAAATTTTGCACAATGGTAGATTTTGCGGTGAACATAAAGGACAAAATCGAAAAGTTACTATTTTTTTATTAAATGGGCACCACGCCCATATTCAATAAAATTATACCAGATTATGGCAGATTCTTAAAATTTTTGCACAATGCGGTTGCTTTAGATGTGTATATAAAAGACAAAATCGAAAACTTAAGATTTTCTATAAAGGGGGAGTGGTATCCGCCCATTTTCTGCAGTATGATCAAATGCCTTTATAATGAACTTCTAAGCATACCTAGCAGAAACTTATAATTTGGCAGATAAACCAAAAAATTTAAAATTTTCTAATATCAGGGTGTGTTAGCCTCCATTATTATCATTTTGGTATTAAAAATTTAAAACTGTATAGTATACACAGTGTAAGTGCCAAAAGTGAGTGATACGCGTAAGCGTAATTATGTCCAATTTGTCAATAAAGGGTGCGTTAAGTCAACTTATCTGCTCCCCAAAAAGTTATTATGTATTTAAAAATGTCTGTCAACATTATGTGATTTGCAAGAACTAATGAAATCACAACAAAAACTCAAATGTAAAAAGGAAACCAAGTTCTACTATAAAAACAACTGTGTCCATTAAGTCTTTCGCAAAAAGGTGTGATGTTTAAAAGGATACCAAGCTCGTAGTTTTCTTAAAATTCATTTATTTTGCTTGGCAAGTTTTCAAACAAATGCATAAGTAGGTAGGTACAAGGTATATGGACAAAATTGACAAACAAAATAAACTAATTTTCAGAGAATATTAAAATTAAGAACAGAGAAAGTTAAAACTAAAAATGTAAAAATCTTTGCTGGTAAGTATTATTTTTCCATACATGTAGTGGAAAAGATAAGTATAGCAATTGGCCCAAAAATATTTTTTTCGAAATTAGTCTATTTCATTCATCCAGCATGAAACGTATAGAAAACACTTTTACGAGACATTTTAATGTGCGTGTGCGGTTGTCGTCGGTGTAAGTGTCGGTGTCGGTGTCGTTGGCGTTGGATATTTGTAAACACGATAGCTTTCGTTAGAAGCAAGATAATTGGAATTAGGTTAATCCAATTCAGATATTTTGAATAAAACCTTCTTGTATTTTCATACAAAAACCCTTGAAAAATTTCGAAACACCAAAAACCGATTTTAGCATTCTTAGAATTATCGTTTCAAAGTGTAACTCTGAATTAATCATTTTCATCATAAAACATCAGGAAACATAAAGAAAACACTGTTTCGAGACATTTCTATATGCGTGCGCGATTGCCGTCGGAGTCGTTGGTGTTGGAAATTTGGAAACACGATAACTCTTATTAGAATCAAGATTATATGAATTTGTAAACACCAAAAGTTCAGGATGAGTTTATGTTCGACGTTCAGTCATTTTGAATTAAATCTTTCTGTAGTTTTCATACAAAAAACTTCCAAAAATGTCACTTTTGTATGGGGAGTACCAAATATTTGCATATTTTCTTAAATGGTAAAATGGACAATGGTACCTACTGATTTTCAAAAACGTTGAGGTATCCAAGTATTGGAATACTTATTAATTCTAAAAAAAATTGGTAAAAATCAATATTTTACACTTTTTTGTTAAACAAAATTCTTGCAATGGAAATTACCAATGTATGGAATTAACAATGTAATTCATATTTTTTTGATTAATTTTTTGTGCATTTTTAATCGATATTGACGACGTGATTTTCTTGGCGAGATCATGGCGTAGAGTAAAATTTCATGATAGAGTTAGCCCAAATAACTAAGGAAATATAAACTTCAGAAATAATGTCTGGCATAGTGTCAGAAATAAATATTTCTAATGGAGGCACGGCCTCATTTGTGTGCGGAAAATGGCTTTTGATTTTGTCTTTCGTTGTTTACATTATAGCTCGAATTTGTCTGATTATTTTTGGAGTTTGTCTTTGGTTTTTCTTAGCAATTTGTGAAACTCTACATGAATATTTCCCCCTGAGGTTTTCCCAAGCATTTTGTTGTCTTCGTGGAGGACAACGAAAAATTTCGTATCGCTTTAGCTGCGTACTAAGCTTTACGTATTAATACCTGAAATAAGCTGTGTTTTATTTTCCCCCAGATGTGATCTAGATTGGATTTTATTCCGAAATAACATCTATGCAAAAAAACAACAAAAGATTCTGGTTTTCGTGTTGTTTTTGTTATGAATTTTGAAAAAAAAAACAAATCCTTAGCAGATCTGGGGGAAAATAGAACACAGTTAGATTATCTAATGCTCAGTTGAAGAATAAAGCACAATAGTTTACTCCCATCTATATAAACAAATAAAAATACAATATGAATTGATTTTGTTTTTTATTTTAATTTATTGTTTGCGTATATGTATTTTGTTTATATTTTTTTTTTATATAAATATTAGTAAAATTACAATTTAAACAAACCTTTAAATCTAACCTAATTTCAAACACTTTTAATATAAAAAAAATAGAAATATAAGAAAAATAATATTTACATGTAGGTACAACTTTATACGGGGTGATTTAAATTTTCTTTGCCCAACAAACTTATAAAAGTCAGAAAATACATAAGATTTTGTTTTCTATTATTGATTTATTCATGACTTTTCAAATCACTCATTAAATAATAAATTGATTCTGTTTGTAATCTATTCTTAATTTAACTAAACATAATTTTGCTGCATATTTTTATATGTTTTGATAACAACATAAGACTAAACTCAACTATTAGCATTCAATTAGCCAATCTTAAGTAAAATTTTAAATAATAATAATTAAACTTAACTTATTTCTAATTAATAATAATTTATCTATGCCTTGATATAGATGTTCATATTATTTATGTATTAGACATAGTATTTAAGCACAAAAATTATATTGACACGCATATATTGTTTTTTTTTTTTACACAAATAGAGTTTCTTTCAACCACATACAAATCACAGTCTCCTTAAAATAATTTTTAAACAAAATTTGGTAGAATAAATTATTATTAATTATCTAGTTTTCGGATTTTAACAAAATTTGATAATAAATTGAAATGTTAAATGTTGACATTTTTCTCGGTTTAAATTAAACGTTTTTCAAAACAAATTACGTTGTTTAAGATTCTGTTAAAGTTAAGTTATTTGTTTGGTTAATATTTGATGTTTCTTGAAAGGTTGAATGCACAAGGGCGCTTGGCAGATGGTTTATTTTATTTAAAAGAAAATTTTAAAGTTTTAATTTATTTTTGTTTTTCAAATTTCGAGAGGTAGTATTATTCACTAGTTAAATTACATATTTATTCGACCAAATCAATAATAAAGAAAACTCACGTTTAACTAAATGCGAGGTTAAGGTGCACTACAAAAGTATACTTAACAAAAAAAAAATAAAAAAAATACTATTTACAAATAATGGGAAATGCGATAAAGTTTTTTTTTTTGTTTTTCTGTCATTCGAAATTCTCAACGCATAATAATTTGGATTATTATTTCCCAATTTTTAACTTATTTTTGCTACAACCATTTTGATGAATTAAAAATAATTAAGTATCTGCCTCAATTCAACAACAAATCAATTAAATAATGAAACAATAAAAAAAACTAACTGGCTTCATAAGGCCATGATATGTTTAAAAATTCAATCAACTTAAAAATATTCATTATTGATTTTTTGAATTGTTCTGATTTTTGACTAACAATCTGACGAATGACTACCAACTTCTTCACTTGACATATCTGACCGTGTACTTCCTGTGGCAGCAGTTGCACCAGTAGCAACAACACTTCCGTCAACTATTGGAGCCGAATTATGTGAATGATGATGATGGTGTCGGGCATGTCGTTGCCGATGTCGATGAACGTCTGATGTTGAATCTGACGGAACTAGGAGATTGTCTGTGGGCGTAACAGATGTGGTTGATTCCTCTGAATTGTGATTTGAAATACGATAGAGTTCACGGCTGAGATTAGCATTTGGACGAGCATCTGGATTATGAGGAAGTAAAGCAGCTTCAGAACTTATTAATTTGATGTCTATTCTTGGGTATCTGCAAAATAATTTAAAAAAATGTCTTGAAAAAAATGTAATTTGTGGTAAGAAGTAGCATGAAAGAAAGTCAACAAGTTAGAGATCAATTTATACAATTGTTAACTATTTATTTGGCAGTTAAAGTACCTACTTAGTAGCAGTTAATACTTGCAGATAAAATTTAAGTCAATTAACTGCGACTGAATTGGCAGCATTACCAATTGATTGCAGTCTTTTACAGCTCGGGTACATACTCACAAGCTGAATATGAATGCAGGGAGTTTTGACTATAACTTTAAAAAGAAAACTTAATTTAAAGAACTGACAAATTGCTAATAATTCTGTCACAATTGCTGTCACAATTTCTAATAATTCTGTCACTTAACACAACGGCAACGTTGTGAATAAAACTCTATCAATTGTCCGAAAACAGTCAGCTTTTTCATTTACTATTCCTCTTTAAATACGTTTTCATATGTTTTTTTTTTCACAATAATCCTGTTAGACCTTAGGCCTTTGAAGTGCAATCTGCATGACACTAGTTAAAAAGAAAGCTAGGAAAGGATTGGTACAGTGGATTGGGATTAAGATGGTTATTATCTCATGAAATCCCACGATTGGCGTTCAGTCAAAAGCCGGGGATTATAAAGAAAAATAAATTTCAAGATTGAATCGCACGTACTTGCTCTTATAGATAAAGTTACTACAAAGGGTTTTCAAATGGGGACTTGACAACTTTCGACTTAATTTGAAAATGCACCCTTTCATAATTCATAGAACTGTCATTGTCAATTTATTCAGTAAACTCAACATTTTCATCAGGACTAATTATTATAAATTATGCAAATTGTTATAAAAATTTTCAACCGAAATTCGGAGTCGGTGACCGCAACTTTAAGAGCCGATTTCTGTAGTAATTCTCGCCCTAGTAGACAACAATAACAAGTTAAGTGCAAAAAATTGAGTCTACATACATATTAATTGTGTGATGTTGCCGTGTAAGTGAGACAACGGGTTGGTCAAAAATATCGCCGCCGTACAGGCGTCCGTATCCAGTCCAAATCAGTCAATTCCACGGCGTTGTCAAGAATTGGGTATCGCTCATACTATTTTGGCCCAAATTGGAAGATATGGACTTATTTTCTAGCATTTCTTTTGAAGACATAATAATTCTTTTTAAGATTTTTGTATCCTTTTTTGAAAAGGATAAGAACAGGTCAAAATTCTGGTTTCAAAATACTGTTTTTCATAAATTTGCTGTTTTGAAAATAATTTGTTTACAGTAAACAGAATTTTTAAAGCAGAATTTTGAAAATAGAATTTTTTCGCTGGCAAAATTTTCACTTCCATTCAAAAAAATATAAAAGTTTTCAATTTTCTAAAAGATTTTTCATATTTTCCATTTTCAAAGCAATGTTTTTATTTTTTGTGCACAAAAATAATGAATGTTTAAATGAAAAAAATATAAATACTTCAAATGCACGTATTTTAATCGAACAATCTTATCTCCTTGCAATTGAACGATAAATTCTTTTATATTTTTTTTTTGTTATTTGATCTTATTTCTTTTACTTTTGTTTGACAAAAGTAAAATTTACTTGAATAAGTCTACATAAATAAGAAAAACACTGAGATTACTATGAATTTGTTACCTATAGGTAAGTACTGTTAATTTAGAAAACTGTTTGACGAAAATGTCAATATAAAGATTTTTTTTTAAATGTTCAGTCCCTAAGCTTTTTTTATTTGACTGTAATGCTCGAACGACTATTTTCAAAGCATAGAAAAGTGATACAACTAGCCTACTTGACGAAAATGACATGACTTTTGACATTTCCCATACGTAAAAATTAAGTAAATTTTGAAAAAATAAATAAAAAAAATACTTACGTGGGCACTTTGTCCGTAAAAGGTGTAGGCAAAGTTGAGTAAGATCTGTAAAAATTCCAGGGGATTGCATAATCTGAAATAAAAAAATTATAAAAATATTAAATTACAGTGTCAATGTGGGTAATTTTTCATTAATTAAAAATAAAAAAATTAAAGAGTTCGATTTAATGTATTTGTTTTTTACTCTTATTCTCATTTTTTATTAAGTTTAGTTATTTTGTATTCTTTTTT
The DNA here is from genome assembly GCA_948107695.1 of Meliscaeva auricollis. Taxonomy (NCBI): domain Eukaryota; kingdom Metazoa; phylum Arthropoda; class Insecta; order Diptera; family Syrphidae; genus Meliscaeva; species Meliscaeva auricollis. The sequence continues at coordinate 70,954,968 of OX403618.1, read as the reverse complement.
GTTTTAATCAATGAAAATCGAACCCTTTAACGTATAAAAAATTTAGAACAACAATAAACAATAAAACACAAGCTTTTTTTTTATATATATATATAATGCAAAGCTAAGCGAAAAATAAATTATTTAATTGACTGACAATTTATTATATGTAGCTATTTGCAGTTTTTGGGGCTTGTTTATTTTTTTTTTTTTTTTTTCATCAAAACAATTACACACATTAAAAGCAAAACACCAAAAAATACATGCAAAGCACGCTGCACAATGTCTGTTACTATTAGCACAGTACATAGGTAGTCGTATATTATTTTATTTTTTTTTTTGGTTCGTTTAATTGCAAACAAAGGGTCGTATTTCTTACCGTTTTTGTGTATTAAATTACTGTTATGAAAAAACTCTTGAATTTTCTTCCTATAAATCTGTGAGACGTATATTTCGCATTCAAAAACATTTTTTTACGCATTTATAAATCGAAAATTCTGAGGTCGGTATTATGGTCAAATAAAATAAATTAAAATTTTATTTGTCTTCAATCTTGATTTTTTTTTTAAATACAGTCAAATTCCTCTCATTTATACAAATATGAAGTGGAAAAGTGAGAATTCGTCTAAAACTAATTTTTATTTTTTTTTTTTTTTATTTTAAGCTAAATATAATTTTGTAACTTTTTCTGTAATGCAATCGATAAAAGCGCTTCCATTTTTGTACGAAACCTTTTCTAGAGGTTTCAACTTAATGTTAGAGAGGGTTGACTGTATTACAAAAAAAAAATTAATAGAAATAAATCGTTTGCAAGCAAGAATCTGCTGAGTTTGTATCTCGATGTTTTTGTCTGTCGATCAGTAAAACGATACATTATACAGACATTTAGGCGGCTTGCCTGAAGTCTACCTTTTAGCTAGCAACTATACGATCAACATAATTTTATGATTCTCGAACACCAACCTACAGCGAAAATGTATCATCAGCCAATTATTATTGGGCTTGAAGATAGAAAACAACACAAAATGCAAACAAAAAAAACTAACTTCGTTTTTTTTCCAAAGGTACACTTAAAATGTCAGGTGGTTTGTGAAAGAGGAAGCCAGTCCTCGAATTGCTTTTCCATAAGACGTATATTTTTTTTTTTTTGTTTGATAAATATGATATCTTCTTTGGTATAGAGACTTCTTTTGACCTCTTTATTAAAATATTGATATTAGCTCAAGGTCAGGTATCGAAATATTTTTGAATTTATCGAAATATTTGTTTACTATGTTGATTTATCAATGAAACCTAGGTATGGGTATATTTTTTTTTTTTTAATTTGTTTTTGTTGTTTAAATTGGGTATTTTTTTTTTGTTTGTCATTAGCGTTTTTTTAGTCGGGCTAGCTCACAAAACAACACACATACCTGCCTGATCGCATTTAGGTGGTCTGAAATAAAGACCAGCATTCCGGGGACGATCTTCTTCATCGTGGACTTCAATTAATAACCAGCCAACAAGAACTGAACTGGCACGATGACGTTCTACTGTTTCCCAAATGTGAATGGCACGCTTAATATCAATTTCAACCCAGCCAGTTTGTGAGACATTCATCATTAAAGTATTACAGATGCGCTTCTTTTTCTCTGTTGAAATGAAAATAATAAAATATAATATTTTGGAAGATGAATTATTATTATTATTATTAATTACCTCGACGATTTTTACGGAGTACGATTGACACAGTGACACGAATTTGAGAATCGATATTTGGTTCGGCACATCCTTTAGTTGGGGCAGTTGGTTCGGCTGTGTTATTTGGATTTAGTTTGTAGAGTCTGAAATATAAAAAGGAAAAACATATAATCCATTAATCAGGCAATCAGTTACGGATAATTTTGCTCCAAAAATTTGGTGATTTGTCAGTCAGGCAGTTACGGACTTTAAAAACTTTGAAGCCCTGTTAATCATAAACTAGTCATGATTAATGGCTGAAATTTGCTCAAGTAGCAGAATGCCCTTGGTGTAGCTTTAAACCAGTATTTTTATGACTATCATTAAATAGTCATTATTAAAACATTTTTAATTTTCAAAACCAAAAGGGAAACACCAATCACTACGATTAAACTATAACAGCCAATTTCTTCACAGAGTTCTAACGCTGGGACCGGTACTAGTCCTAAAGTTGGGTGTCCATTTGAGCTTAAATATGCTGTGGACAGCCTCTAAAGTTCCTGATAGTTGAATGACATTGGAAATTATTCAACTATAAGAGAGCTTGAGGGCTCTTCGAAGCATATTTAAGCTCAAATGGTGACAAATTTTTTGGACTAGTACCGTTCCTTGCACTAGTATTTTATGAAGAAATCGGCTGTAACCCATACAAACAAATTACTTAATATTTATTAATTTGCTTGTGCATTCGTTTGAATACAAGAAAAATGCACATAAATGAGAGAAAAAGTAACAAAATTTCTTTGGTTCATTAAACGAATAAAAAATGTTCGACATGAGGTGCTGTCCACTTATTTTTATTTACTCTCAACTGACATTACACATTAATAAAAAAAATTCATTAAGCTGTTAAATAACAAACACAAACATATCTCACCTCAAAATAGCACTTTCCAAATACAAAGCATTCGATTTGGATTCAAATAAACTATCTGAAAAACGAATTGTCACATTAAGATCATCCTGCCACGATGATTCATTTGAATTGCATATTGGATAAGCAGCCATTTCATGTTGAATATTATCCGAATTTTCACTTGACATCGTTCCGTGACCATTAACAGCCATTTGAATTCTGTTTCGTATGTCTTCAAATCTAAAATTGAAAAAAAAAAACAAATCAAATCAACTTAAATAAATTATGTTAATTGCATGAATTCAAAGACTCCTGCAACAAACTGCATTCTAAAAATATAAACATGATGAACATAAACAAATAAAATAAAATAATAAAAAAAAAATAAAACTGTGGCCAGACGTAAATTATATACGTCTTCGTTTCGAATTTAAACCAAAGATGTATCGTTACAGCAGACGAACAGATATTTTATCTAACAAGCATAATATAAAAAAGCACAACACCAAATGACAAACTATAAGGCTAAGAGTTTGTCATACAAGTAAAAACACAAAAAAATACCAGAGACAGTCAGACAACGCAAACATATTGCATCATTAGTATCACAGAGTCCATATCTGATGTCTGGATTTATGTAGGTATCTTTTCAGAGTGCATCCATTGAGTGCATCATTTCTATAAGGGCCCCAAATGCGATTGCAAATTCGAATGTGCATAATTCCAGACATCACAAACGAAATCAGATGGCATCAGGAACCCCATAGCGATCAAACACAATGTTTGGGTTTTTTTTTAAGGAGACACACAAAGAAAAAAAAACAAAGCAGACAAGAAGTCTGGCCATACAATAATTTTCAGATTGTGTTTTACGTGTTGACCTTCAAAATGTCCTTAGTAATTCTGCCCATCATGGTGCGTCGTGCGTCGTGGGTTTGGAAAGTGATTCACAGTCAAAGAGATTGGATATTGCATTTGAATGAAATTTGACAAGACATAAAAAATAATTGTCTGAAGTCTGATGTCTTGTGACAAAGTGAATGTTTGATGAATGTGACAAAGTGAATGTTTGATGAGAAGAAAAATAATGAAGAACAAAATCTGCTAATACGGATTTTCAGTGAACTTAATCGTTCACCCAACTTTTAGGCCCAGATATTCAGTAGATTATATTAGTATCAGATACTGACATACAATTTTTTTCTTTTGGACCTGCGGCTTTTTTTTCATTTTTTTTCAAAAATACTATTTTTATGAAATAGATTTAATGTCAACAGTGTTAATCTTTTATACTAACTTTTTATATTATTTATCTTATTACTGGCTTGTTTTTTTTTTTCTTGATAATTTATTTTGGTCATACTAATTCATGAGAATCAACAAGAACGAATATTTGTATATCTTGGTTAATTTTATTTAACGATGAGTTCAATGCAAATAAACAAATTCACTTCATAAAAAGTAACAAGTATAAATAATCAAAGTGGCTTAAAAAACTATGAGTTTTGCGTACTGATCAGCAATATTTACATCAAGAACATTGAAACCCTTAACCCTTCCATAAAGTCCTACAAAATGACTTTGAACACAAACTGTATTAGTACGAATCCCTATAATTTATTGGATTAAATCAGCAAACAGAAAAAATCTTTTTGACTGATCATCAACATAAACCACAAATTTGAAGTCCATTTATCGTCTGTTAGATTTCAAAAGTATTAACCACACTAGACTAGACAAAAAGCAATGACATCTGTGGTGAAACTATCGTGTAGTGTAACTAATAACTATCACAACTAAGAAGAAAAACAACAAGAAAACGTCTGCCTCACTGTCTCCATCTCAATCTAACTTAAGTCTCTGCATACAAGGCTAAATTTTATGAATATATTTTGTAAACAATATTCTTGTCACAATGCTAAACACAAAGTTCATATGCCTAGGTACCTATACTTACGTACCTAACAAACTATAGCTAACATATTTGTCATAGGAAATGCTGTTGCAGATTGAATTTCATGTCTAGGCAATATATACGGTTATTTAACCAAAGTATAGATAGACAGCCTGCGGCCGGCGCGCGATATCACGACAAATAACACTAAACAACATGATCATCATAACTGCCATCTTCGTTTTAGCTCGTCTATAGAAAAAAAAAAAATAAAACGATATAAATTCCAGTTAATGTGTTGCATTAATGTAGACAGACACGCATAAAAACGCAGCATCAAACATACTACTAACTTTGCCTGCATGCAACTTTGAATTTGAGAGTCTTTGGTCTATTGACTACTAACATTCTTTTCTATATAAGTAGCTTCTAACGAACCCTCCTCCTCCATGGGGTCCATGGAGGTGTTGAAATCCTTGATGAGGCAGACAAATTAATTGGCTTTGGCTTGCATGCTTGTCATGCCCGCAATCTCTGTCTAGTCAGAGTCTGGAGCGGAACATGAGTATAGAATGAACAAAAAAAAATGAATACAAAAAAAGCAAAACATTTTAATTGTTCTGTACCTATTAAGCTAGTATACGAGAAGATACATCGTTCTAGCTATAGTTGTTGCTTAAAAGACTAGACTTTCTTGTTTTGAAGACTGCAAGATAATATTGCCATGAATTTTTATTTAACAGAGATGCTTTTGAAAGCATCAGAAATACTTGCAAACTCTAATCTAAAACTAGTATCACACGATTTGTGTAAACACCAAATTTTGTGCATTTTTGACATTAAAATACAGAAAACAATGTGAACGACAAATTGGATGAAAGCAAATGACATAAACACGATTTATGTATCATTTGGTATTTTCTGGTTCAGATGGTATTGCTATACCATTTATAACAAAAATACACAAATTTTTGTGTATACACAAGTCGTGTGATATAAGCTTAATACACAATTAAACCATGGATTAAGAACTCGATTTCTTTAGTTAAAAGGTGGCTAAGCTACGTTTAACTTAAAACAAAACCAATAGATAGTTTAAGAGCAAATTTATCCCATTTACTGTTTAGCCATCTTATGAGTTAAATATTAAGGAATTTTGGAGACTTTTTTTCTACAGGACTGTAAGTATTCAATGTCTTATTAAACACAGGTTATAAATTTGAAAAAAAAAACAATATTTTAAATAAAACGAGTGTGGCAACTCTATTCCCAACGAAACGATACCTAATTTGTGATGTGCTATGATTGTAATATAGAGTCTTTTGGACATGCGATAAATTATTTTTTTTTATTTTTTTGTTTTTCATTTTTTATACAGCCGGCCGGCTGGCGCGGTGCACCGCTAGAAAACTGGAAATAAAAAAAAAAAAAAACTTAATCATGTGCTCTGTCAGACTGATGTGATCTAACGCCATGACTTACATAAATTAATAGAATAATTTGGCGCTAACATGTAAAAAAAAGTTAGCTGATGTGCATCACAGATTTAAGAATAGAAAAATGGCATACCACCTCATGTCTATCAACTAAAATTTAATTGATTTAAAGCACAGAGTGGCCAAATCTTTTTGATGACCTTTTAGCCATCAGTTCAGGTTTCCCGAAATCTTAGAGATTTTTCTTGACAGCAGCTGGAAAACGAATCCTAAATCTTTTCTGTTTCGTTTTTTATGGGCACTTTACTGAGGAATCTTGTTCAGATTGCTGAGATTACTGAGCGCTCAGAGATCTCAGAAACTTGAATTGCCTATGGCTAATTGAGTAACAAAAGAAAATTGAAACTCAAACGATTGTTTGTTGAAAAAAGATCAAAAGAACACTAGTCTACAACATTATTATTATTGATTATTAAATTATTATCAATTGTAAACAGATAATAATTTATAAATCTATCCATGACTTTTATGGAATTCGCAATACTTTACTCCCGGAGATTAAACGTGATTCGAAGGTTTAGCATTCGCTTTTAAAAGCAATTATAAACTTGCCAGGTGAACTATATTATCACTACGAGGAACTACCTTACCATTTCCACTAAGACTCTTCCTCACCTGCGAGTTCAACAATAGAAAATATGGCTGAAATAAGTGCCAATCTCCCCGCAATGCATTCGTCGGATTCTGTAAAAGGGGTGATTTTTGACAGTTTACCAAACTTTCTAATTGATTCTCATAAATTAGAATGGCCAAAACTAATTGGGTTGGGTACGAAATTCCGCGCAATATAATCCTGCCGCACAAAATACCGCCGCACGAAATCCCTCCTTTTCAATACCTTTTTATTATTCTGTTTAGTCACTCGATTTCATGAGAATCAACAAGAACGAATGTTTCTCTTACGTTTAGTTTTTCGATGTCTCAATATGCAAATATTTAGGATTATAGGATATGGTTGGGGTGGTTGCGAGGTTGGATGCATGCAAAGTTTTCTTGATTAATAGTACCTTACATAAAAAATCTCATTTGAAGAAAAAAAGGTGTTCAAATCGGGTTGGAAGATACAAATTATAACATTGAATATTAAGTTTTGCTTTCAACAATCTTAAACTTTAAACTTAACATCTTTGGAAAGGTAATGTAGGTAGGTATGCGTTTTTTTTTGTTAACAAAAAAGTTGCATAAATAGGTCAACAAATCTTTCCTTGAGTTATAAGTCTTATTAATTTTTTTAAGTCAGCAACAATAAACTTCAAAGTGCTTCATTTCTTAAAAGTATTAAACTGTTCGAAGAAATTGCATTGAAAACCAACCACTCCTAATCCTTTTAACTTCCAACCCTACCAATTGGTCCCTAAGTCAATAAAATATCCATACGAAAAGACCGTGTGAAAATACCCCCAGTGAAATAAAACCCAACTTAACCTAACACAAAGTGGCACACAACAATCGTCCTATACAACAAAAAAAAAAAAAAAAAAAGCTTCACAAAGTGCCAGCGTTTCATCCTCAATTCAACAGACATTATCGCCTACCCTTCTTCTGGTTATCTTTAGCTCCTACATGGGTAAAGCATCAACCATCAGGAAAAAGTTTTCGCCGTGCCTACATGTGTGGAAATAATTCGTCAGACTGAACAACGAACGTGCCTACAGCTTCTCCCGCCCCCCAGTACACCGCAATGATATGACGACCTCTCTCGTCACCCTCACCATCACCTACAAAACCATAAATCTCTTCTCATCATTGCATCATATCGTGCGTCGCGTCGCGTCGCGTCGGTCGTGTCGCTTTTGTTGTCGTCGGATGTAGATTGAATGACTGATTATAATACCAAAGGTGGCAGATCAACTACATAAACGGCTCGGCTGCTTACCAAGAATAATAGGATGGGTGGTTGCTGGTTGGGGTTTGTGTCGAGTGATTCTGTTAACTGGTGCAAGTTGGCTGAAGCGGTGCATGCTTACATCTGGTTGATGTCATTTCTCAGCAATTGTCTGGCCTATGAGAGGGAATTCGATTCTGATCCGGCTAGACTCCGCCGCGCCGCACCGGCCGAGACGGCTAGTAGATGCTACCTTGATCGAAAACAAACAACAACAAAAAAACAAACCACAGAAGCCACAATAATTGTATCTCTTAGTCTGGTCGTCGGCGTTGCTTTCATCGAAAGGTATGCGGCTAGCAGCTAGTAGAAGATTCTGTCTGGCTCTGGAGTCTGCTGCGAGTTGCATGGTGCTATACATTTTGTTGTTGTTGCCGCTGCCGCTGCTTCTGCTTTTGTTGTCGTGTCTTCATATTGCTCCTTTTCTGTTGGCATAATACTTTACCTATACTTGTTGTGTTTGCCTTTGCCTCATCAAGTGGCAAGTTTGGCTAGACACCATCGTAGACAGGGTGTTTGGATAAGTGTGTGTGTGTGTAAACTCGGGCACCAAAATTCCTCTACCTCCAGTCTCCATGCTCCACGCTCCACGCTCCTCCACTTTGCGCTGAAAATCTATGAATGAAGAGAAACGTTTGTATCTTGCGGTTGCCGGTGCATTGGGAGGCATCATATAAGAGGCATATGAGCTTATAGGTAGGATAGGCAGGATGCAAGGGGAGACCGCGGCACAGCATGGCACAAGGTTCGGTCTGCTCGTGGAGGTCTGGGGCTGAGGCTGGGGTTAGGTAGTCGAGTTGTATGGTGCTCTCGTGTGTCTTATTCACTTATTCACATTTTTACTCTCACACATGGCGACCTACAAAAAGTTCATTAACGGAGCCGCTAGACATGGCCCAGACAGTTTGGTCGCCACCGTCATACGATATCTATTTGGAGTCTATATTCACATATCACATGGTCGCATTCATACTTTGTATCTCTTGGATTCTTGAATACTTCATCATCATCATCATCATCATCATCATCATTACCAACTCGTTCTCTGGATTATGGATGCTGATTATGATGATGGTTTCGGCTTGTGCAGCTTTGTTTCTCTTAACTTTGTTTGTTGCTTTGGCAACGTCTCGTCTCGACTGTTGTCAGACTGTTGCATTGATGATGGTGTGTCGTGTATGTTTTGTTTTTTTTTTTATATTTCTTCAGCAGTGATAGCAGCAGCAAAGAAAGGGGCACGACTCTTGGTCTTGCGTTTGCCTATTAACAACTGCCACCTATTAATGTTGGCTGGCTGGAAGCAAACACAAAGCGCACACTGATACGCCTTCGGGCCCGTTTGACTGGCTGGCTCATTTTTTATTGCGTTGACTGTTTTTTTTTTTTTTTTCAAGAATTAAGGTCCCCAAGTCTAGACAATTTATGTAGCAGATCGAGAGTTTAGATGCGAATAAATAAATATAAGAAGAAAATACACAAAAAAAAAACAGTGTTTGTTCTGAAGATTGTTTTTGCTTAAGATTATGTTTAATGTTTTGTTTTTTGTGCTTTTTCTCGGTCAATAATTGGTTTGGTAATTGAAATTGAATATTGTTTTAATGTCTATCTTGTGTATCGATTATGTCTAGGAAAGGGATATTGACATGAAAGTAAGATGTTAGACTTTTACAAGCTTTATAATTTAGGTTGTATGTAAAGTGGTATTTATTCTTGTTGTGAATAAATTTGACAGTTTACTGTCAATGCACAGATGCTGAATTTTCTTAAGCTTTGGAATACTAGCTTTGGAAAAACGTCGAAACGACTGTTAAATTTATTCCCACTTTTATGGTTATTGGACTGATTGTCAGATTTAAACTTAAACCACACGACTTGTGTATACACAAAAATTTGTGTTTTTTGCAATAAAAATACACAGTATCATCTGAACCATAATTCGAATGACACCAAATATAATGTCATTTTCTATAATCACGTTTGTGTTTCAAATTGTTTTGTGCATATTTATGTCAAAAATACACAAATTTTATTGGTTAAACAGATCGGGTTTATACTCTAGCTTTACTTACTGATCTCACCTTTGTGATACATGGTAATTCTAAGCCAAACATTTTATGAGATACTAGTTTTCCTTTCGTTATCGAGTAAATGGTAACGTTTTTTATGATTTTCGATGGAATTAAAAAAAAAAACTAGAAGAATAACGACTTTCTCGAAATGAAATTATTGAGTGACATTTTGTCTTGGTCTGCACATTTTCGGTAAGTACAGATATAATATATAAATTGAATTTGTATCTTTTTAAAAATGTCGTCCTCTCAAGAAGATATGATATTTGTACATTCGTTTACGCAAACCAAAAAAGAAGTACTGGCGATATCCGACCGAAAAAATAATAACTATCGGCTTTTTGTCAGGTCCAAAAATCTTTCAAATGACAATGTAAAATTTCAAATATGTATAGAATGTCGAAAAAACCTATTACGAACTTCTATATTTGATTTCATCATCAATTTTTTTTCGAAATAAAATTGTGGATTGTGAAGAACGAGGTCACAATTCAAAGCTCACACTGATTGGCAAATACCGAAAAAGTACTGCTTGCTCGTACCGAGGCTCGGTTTACGATTGCATACTGTACCGATACCGCACGTACCGCACCAATTAGGAAGGACTCATTAATACGTGCTCAGTAACAAATCGGTACCGAGTTGGTATACCGAAACGGTACCTTACCGACAAGTGAGTAAGCTGCCTTATTATAAAAGGCTAGATAGTTAAAATTTAAGATTCAATTTTAAATGGTAATTGATTTTTCTTAAAAAAAAAAACTAAATTTTTAAGAAATAGTTTAATAAGTTAGGCAAAGATAGAGCCATTAAAAAAAAAAGTCTGTTATAATTCGAAAACAGAAAAGAAAACGGAAAGAAGTGGTTCGATTAAGAATTACCTCAGGAACCCATAGTTTTCGTCTATTGCGTTGAATGTAGATCACCCTTTATACTGAAAGTTTTGTATGCATACAATAAAATTCGAGTTCGAAAAATTTTTGATGACTTCGTCACTTTTTGACAATTTCGTCTGAACTCTATGAAAATATGGAATTAAAACATTATAAATTGTTTATCGCAAACATCTGTTAAACCATAATCGTTTTTTATAGCGCCATAATGTTATTTTTGACAAAAAATCGCTATTAACATTCTCCCCAATGTCCCTAACTAATACATATGACTTTGACATAGAAAAAAGTGGAACTCTGATTCTCGAACCCATATTTAGAATACCTTAACGCCCCACGCAAGCGTGAAAAGCTTACGATGTGATGACGTGAAGTAGTAATTTTTCAAATAGTATTACCATATTGCTAAGTCTTAAAAAAATACGTTTCAAACAGCACATTTTGAAACAAAATATTGTGAGTCTAACACTAATAAAGGTAGAGTCCCAGATTACGATGTTACTGTAAATTTTACTATATTTTTCTTCCAGTGAAGAGATTGACCCAATCCTCAATATGAAACAATTTTGATAAAATATATTTTGCATAGATTTTAAATTGCAAATAAAAATTATCATTTTTACTCCGTTAATAGACAAAAAGAGAAAAAAAGTTATTATATTACTATGCTTAGGTATATACATGAATAGAACAAAATAATTTATCTAATACGTCAAAAATTTATAACAACTGATGAAAACTATTTATAAGATACACGTCTTTTTTTTCTATTTCACAATAAACTAAACGCACAAGTGAGTGTTTATTTTGTTGATGAAGTCACTTTTTAAATCAAAGTATACTCGTATATTTGAACGGCATCAATTAACTAAAGACTAGACTAATTTGATGTAAAGAAGACAATAAAGAACAATAATTAATAATTATAATTGGTGTTTGTCGGTGAAGATAGATTTGAAATTTCTGTGCCTGAGGGAATGGTGTATGATACCTTTCGTCAATGTGTAATAAGCATTTTTATAAATTAAAAACCTAGGTTATTGATAATGGACTTAGGTTTTATTTAAAGAAGTTGCAACATATAATTACCGTCTTAAGGTTGTTGAAAACTATTGTTCTCAAAAATTTGGCTGATCAATTAGTTTTTGAAGATTTGTATGCAATAAGTTAATCCTAGATCACACGACTTGACTGAGCCACCATTCGGATGACAGAAATTGACATACAAATTGTGTTTGTATTTCATTTGCTGTCATCTAATTTGTCGTTCAAATGTTTTTGTGCATTTTTTTGACAAAAATATACAAATTTGTACATACATTTTAGTGTTTTCACAAATCGTGTGATACTAGCAAGTGTTTTTAAGATCGTTATATGCAAACAAAAATATTTGTATTTATTTTTGCTCAGTTTTTGACAACTTCATCAAATTATTAGGTATTCTTTTGCATTTCTTAAAAACATACACCTTAGGAATTTATGTAGAGATTGTAGCCAAATTTTATTTTTCCGCACGCCTTTCAGCTATGTATTTTACAACAACAAAAAATGTAAATTAAAAACCAGCTGATTTCTTTAAAACAATAAAATTTAAATCGAATAGATATATGCAAATATTTCTGACGTATAAAACACTTCACATAGACACACCTCTAAAATATTTTATAGTTAAAGTGAAATTCCTTGACATAACTCATTTCCCCAAACGATTAAAACAAAATTCCATTTTATCTAAAACCTAATAAAATATATCTTTGATGGAGATTTGACACATTAAGAAATAAAAAATTATTAACACCCACCATCACTGTTTCTTAGTTTATTATCTAAATAAAATTCTATTAATAATTAAAAATGAAAAAAAAAAATTATTAACAATAAAAATGTGCAAACTTTAATTTATTATGTGAATTTTAAGAAACAAAATTTAAAAGTTGCAGTCTTGCTTAGTGATACACATTTCAACCAATAATAGATTTGTTTTGTATATATTTTCATATTTATTTAAATCACAGCACGCGAATGTAATTACTAGAAAATCTTACCTATAATAATTTTTTGTTGCAAATAAAGTGTTAAATCTCTTGATTTAGTATATTGTTTACTATATTCAAAGTGTTTAAATTTATTTTGTCCATGTCCACAATAGCTTGTGCAGTATTTTGAACTGAATTCAGAAATATACGCTGATGAAATAAACACAAATTTCTTGTAAGAATTTAACATTGTATTTTGTTTAGTTGCAAGAAAAGTTTGAAATTTATTAAACTACTCGTAAAGGTGTTGTTTCTAAATTGAAGCACACAATTTTAAAACAGTCAAAAACATTATGCAGTCAAGGAAGTTACATACAACTTTTAAGAATTGATTACAATTTTAATTTCTTAATACGTTATGACATTGTTATCAATATTAATAGATCGGTTAATGATCGTGATTTGAGGTATGTTGCAGAGTCTTCGAACTTCAAATTCGAAATCATAATGTTTGCGTAAAGGCTTTTTGCTTAACGTCAAATCGTGTGTCGTCGGTCGATCACTTAATTTTAGTGTTTATAGATTTCAACTATCGTGACTCTAACAAATTAACAAAGATGGTAAGGGGTCGGTTATAGTGATCAGAAAACCAAATCAGATAAAAACTTCTAGTGTATTTTGTTTACTGTCTTCATTCATTTCAAAACACAAATACAACTTAAATCGATGACAGATAATTTAAAGAAGCTTTTTTGAAATGAAATTTTACAATTGAGCATACCTAATTAGTTTAATTAAAAATCTATTAGTTTATTTTTATAACACGAAAAAATGTTCGTATCAGAAAAATCAATAGATACATTTTTTTATTTATGTTTTAATTCTGTTTAAAAACTAATGATAATAATATAAACCTAAACAACCCATTCAAATTTTTTTCTTGATACGTTTTCCTAGTCGCTATAACCTGAAGTTGTAAGGCTTTGAATGGAACTGGATTATAGTTAAAAACTACATTAAAGCCAATATTAACATAGACTTACACTTTAAAACATCACTGAATTTTGACTTTGAAAGTAAGTGGTTTACTGTTTGAAATCAAATTTTGACAATTTGTGGCTTTTTGCAATAAAAATACAAAATATCATATAAACCATAATTCGGATAACACAAAATGATATACAAATAGCGTTTAAATGTCATTTTCTGTCATCCAATATTTGGTTTATATAGTTTTGTGCATATTTATGTCAAAAATACACAAATGTTTACACAAATTTTGGTGTTAACACTAATTGTGTGATACTAACTTAACTTGAGTTTACTTTGAAAGCAAAAAATAATCATTTCAATGGAAAAATGAAAATTTAGACGTAAGAACGTAAATGGTGTATTTAAAGTTATTTACATAGTTACATTATAAAATTCTCAGTACATAAATAATAATTATAAAAACTAAGAAGGTAACACTGGCATATAATGATATTTTTTATTCCTTCCTCATATAACATTTTTGAGTTATTCGACCCTATTTGGGTAGGTACATCTCTTAAACGGTCAACCAAATTTTTATTTAAACTCTCTTAAACATATTTTATTTATAACTTATTTAATCTTATTAAATTTTCTAAAAATAAGTAAAAAATATAACTTAAAAAAAATTAAAAAAAAAAACAGAAAAAAATGTGTACTTTTGAATTTTTTAAATTTTTTTTTGAAATATCAAATGACTGCTACTACTTAAAGCTCATAGCTTATAATAGCTTATAGTTAATAGTCTTGGACTATAGAGGAAGTAAAATTGCATTTATTCTGTTTGCACTATTTTTTTAATTTATATTATTTATTAGATTTAAACAAAATTTCAACTAAAGACTCAGAAAACAATCAGTTCATTCATTTTTAAACAATAAATTAACACATTTCTTAAAACCACCTTCATCAAAATCATAAAAGGCGTTTGTGAGAAAGAAAATTAATTTATGGAAGAAATTACTTCATTGACGACTTAAGCTAGTAATTAGAGACAATTAGAAATTGTTCGCATTCTCACCATCGAAATATCTGAAGTTTAATTTTACCTATTTCATTTATAAATCCTCAACAATTTGAAATTTTAACTTTTATTTTAATAAAAGAAATATAAAATGGTTAAATTAAAACAAGAAAAAAAAACTTCTAACTTACCGATAACCCTTGATATTGACAAAACGCTGATTATCTTTGGGGGCAATTGTCGATCCTGCTTTAGCGGCTGCCAAACTTTCAGTTCTCTTCTTTAATTCATCGGCAGTTAAATTAAATAATCTCAAGACACGTTCGTCTTTCATGTCCACACGAACAGATTCGACAGTTTGATCTTCAATCGAGGTTCTCCTCGATCGTATACCACTTACACTATGCAAACATCCCGCACTGATAAAACACAAGGCGGCAAAAAATTTCAAACACTGACACATTTTTTTTCTGTTTTTTTATTTATTTAGAAATAGAATTCAAAAAAAAAAAAAAGGAAATAAAATTTCCAAAAAAACTTTCCTTAACAACACAACAAATGTGTCCTGTTATAAGAAACAAGGACCAAAGTCATATAGTTTTGTGAGTTAAAACAAAAGTCAAATATTTTGATAAAATATTGTTTTTTTTTTCTTTCGCACTATTAGTAACAAAAATTGTTTATTTTTTTTTAACTAAATAAAATATTTAAAATTTTAGTAACTATCAACAATATCTCTCTCAAGGATTCAAGATAAAAATATAATTTGTATATTATTATTTGGTTTCTGGTAGATTTAGGTAGATGGGTCTTTACTCTAAGAACACCAAGTATAAAATGATTTGCGCGGAGCACTTTTTAAGACTTAAATAACATTTCACTTCTGATATTGCTGGTACTATATCGAACTGATGTACTGTAGATAGAGAGATACTCGCATACATGCTAATGTCTTCGTTCTTGTCCAACCGCGCGCACCTCGGGTATCACACATATAAACAGTAGTTGCATACACTCAGGCAATGGCAATTCGGTTTGTTGTTGGTTTTCAAATAAAAAAGAAAAATAAAAAAAAATATATAAAATACAAGAACAACAAACAAAATCACACGGAATCAAAAAAAAAAAAAACAAAAAAAAAACAGAAATTAAGTGAAATGAAACAAATCATAATAAAAGTGTATCTAGATACATGAATTATATCTATCGGACTGAGCTGTGCCACCCTTTCCTTCGTTATCCTCATCCACCAACGAACTTGTTCTTCTTCTAATGAGGAGGAAAATTCTAATAGGCGGTTTGTATTTTGTTGCTTTTACTGTTTCATTGGAAAATTGTTTTTTCTTGTGGTTTTATTCGATTTGCACCGCTAGAGATACACAATTAATTAGTGCAGACTCGGATGGATATGATGGGGGATTGGTTTTTGTGAATCGAAGATCCACAAGAAGATACTTTTGTTGCATTTTTATTTGTTTTATTTTTTTTTTTTTGTATACAAAACTGGCTACTGGGGAAGAGGAAAAGGGTTGCATTTGAATTACTAAGTTCGCAATTCTAGATTTTGAATCGAGTTGAAGGCCATGGGAAAATTGGAAAATGATATTAAGTTGAGGTTCTGGCTCGTGGCTATAGAACGTCATATAATTTTAAATACTTATTAGAATGTGCCAAATGCAGTATTGCTATGAGTATGATAGTGTGTGAGTGTGTTTTTGTTGTTGTTGTATTTAAACGGAAAGCCGGCTTTTTTGAATCCAACATTGATTTAAACTTCATACACAATCATATTATTACTTACTACAGCGGCGGGCGGCAAAATAACAGTGTTTTCTTGATGAGTTGGACGATTCATTCCACTTTAGACTTTAGAGTATAGGTTTAGAGTTGCACAGTTGCATGTTGCATGTACAACATAGTGCGGTTACCTTTTCGTGGAATATCTGCTTCGCAGAAAAGTGGGTGGTTAAGCAACTTCTTTGGGGCAATGCAAAGTGAAATTAAAGAAAAAAAATAAAATAAATGTTGACTGGAAAATCTTGATGCGTGTCTGGCATACTGCACATTTGTACATGGATTTGATTTGATTGCTGTGATTGACGAGCTATTAAAGAACAGAGGTGGCACAGGATGGTTCTTAGGATTAGGTTAAGTGTCTATCAGGTTTATTTATAGAATAAGGTGTCCCTCCAGCAGGGTGAAGGCACCTTAATTTCTCTGGATCTGTGTCATTCAAATGGCTGTGTGTTTAGTCAAATTTAAATTCTGTGATATTTTTAAGATTCCTTGTAATAAAACTTTTTTGTATTTAGCAAAATTTCGCACGAATATAAAACTATGCATAGGTATTTACAGAAATAGAAGATATTTATGCATTGTTGTGCTTCGATGATATAAACTGTTAGGTCACTGATCTATTCGAATATTCGTAGACCATTAATTCCACTAAAGTAAAGAAATCCAATCTTTTTAACGATATTGAGTTTGATTTATGCAGTCTAAGTTACTTAAGATGACACTAACAAACCAGGGTGGATCTCAAACAAAACTTGCCAGACAGCCCGGACCTTGTTTGGCCAAATATCGTTCAAAGGATTTTTTCCCCAAGGCAACTCTGGAGCACAACTAGGGATAGTTAAGGTCTTAAAGTTGATGCAGAGATGGAATGTATCGATTTTATTCTTGGTTTTTTTTTCAGGATATTTAAGAGTGTGAAAACTTAATAGCTAATAGGATCGATCCGACCGGGTCTTTTTAGACAATTTTTTGTAATTTAAACTTCTGTAAGTATTTACTTTCTTCAGACCAAAATCTACAAATAAGTTGTTGTATTCTCAGGTCACCACACATTTTTATAAACAGGCATTCCTGACAATGTATGCGACTTAAATTTGGGCATCGCTTCTTCAACTTCTTCAGATCGGACGGAAGGATTTTTTTACCATTGTCTTTTAAGTTGAGTTTATTGTTCTGCATAACAGGGGAGGATTGGTTATCTTTGTCGGTTATTAGATTGGAAAAGAGTTGTTTCTAGATGCTTAACTAATGACATAAAACATATTTCCATTTTTAAAACGGCAGGCTTCTGGTTTAGGAAGACGTTTCGGTCTTTGTTACAACTTTCGAACATTACCCCTATCATATACTCGTATGAACCCGCAATAGACTCGTCCGCTTGCTTTTTTTGGTCCCCTTTTTTCTTTCTTAGGCACCGCGCCGCGCTGGTTCCTCTCTTTTATTTTTAAGGCACAGAAATCGGGAGCTGCTCTATCACCAGTTCTGGTCTGAGACTGGATCATGTACTCAAAGGTTTAGTCTTTGGTTTTAGTTGCCCGCCAGCACTCTTCAACTATCTAGGGATTTCAAAGTTCCGTCTTCCGACAGTCGAACTATAGTGGTCTCCTTCGCAATATCGATGTTACTTCCGTACTTACTTAAGATGGCGCATACAATCCAGGATGGATCTTGGGCTCAACCAACAAACCTCTTCAACCAGGCCGGTCCCTAGCTAGTTGCCACCAGTTTCGCACACCAAGCTTATTGAGGTCGTCCACTACTTGATCGTGCCACCTAATATTAGGTCTTAATAGTGGATCCCAGATAAACCAAGCCCTTGACTACGACGAAGTTATAACTGCCCATCATCGTGACATTTTGACCCAGTCGACGGTGTTGGGTATCTCTTCTTGATGACAGCATATACTTTGTTTTCTTGGTTTTAAAGTCACCAAAAACAATGTTGACGTCCGTCGTAGTTCAGACTGGGTCATCCCTCTTTTCTGTGGACACAGATCAGGGCCCATATTACGAAATACGAAACGAAAGGTAAGAAAACGATAACCAAGGAAAAGGATAGTCATGACTTTAACCGATTATGAATTATAAATTATGTATTTATTCATATTTTACTTTTTTCAAATAGCAAAACAAAACCATGACCGATGCACAAACACAAAAAGTACGAAAGAAGTGGCATTCAAGTGAAATACGACCGCCGAAAGAGTCGTAATAGAAAACGAGTATCGTTTTTCAAAAACGATCATCGTAAATCGTAATCGCAATTTGGCAATTTTACAAGACGTAATTTTTCCTCTTTCCACAACGTCAAAACCAAACAGCCGCTATTTCTGCTCTTACT
The DNA here is from genome assembly GCA_948107695.1 of Meliscaeva auricollis. Taxonomy (NCBI): domain Eukaryota; kingdom Metazoa; phylum Arthropoda; class Insecta; order Diptera; family Syrphidae; genus Meliscaeva; species Meliscaeva auricollis. The sequence continues at coordinate 70,936,067 of OX403618.1, read as the reverse complement.
TAAAGAAGTAGATATCATACGATTTTATCTTCCCGAAGAAAACTATCGCAATTTAAGATTAAAAAAATAGGCATTCTTTCGAATTTCGTATATGTAATTGAACTTTTAAAGGTAAATTGTTGTTTTGTTGTGTATTTTATTCTTGAAACACAAGTTCTTTTTCAATATATTCAAAGTTATTTACAAAGCGAGATATATCTGCAACAAAGTGGTTTGATGTAGTTAGGTACTAAAGAAATTACTAGACGCAACTGCGTATATTCAAACTCATTAAGTTTGTCTGTGAATTCAATTAAAATGAAGACTTTTTTGTTTGCTGCCGAAATTAAATCGACTCACTTTTCTATGAAAAATTATATTAGAATCATAAATGTTTCGTTGACCGTCTCATTGGCACAACGAAAATATTCAATTTATTATGTTATGACTATGTATGGCTGCCGGTTTTTTCTAAGAAATATCCGAAAAACCCAACACAACATCAAAAAGCTCTCTTCAATCAATTTATATATGTATTTATGTTTCTCAACATGTGCTGTGCGTAACGTTTAAGGTCAAAGAAAGTGCGTAGATTAATGACCCCAACAAGTGTTTTGTTTACGTGCAAGACTTGAGAAATTATTTAATAAAAAAAATTTCGAGGCCTATGATTGTTCATAGAAATGTGTATAGGCCTACGGGGGACTTAAGTAAATCTATGACAAACTTAAGCAACAATAGAAATTTAAACTTGGAAGGATATTACTTATTATTTTCAATTGTAGTTTTAAATTGCTACTTAACTGAGAAATATTTTTTTTTTCTTCATCCTACACATAATTTTGGGCGGATATTAATATACGTTGAGGATTTTAAATTAACAAAATATTTACGTGCGTGTAGAATTTTTACAAAATAAGCAAACAACAGTTAAAAATTCTAACTAATTCCGATCACGCTGAAATTTGGAACAAACCTTTACTTCAGCGAACATTCCAAACTTCACATACCTTAGGCCCCTGCGGCACCACTAAAAAAAATTAATGTAGAGTAGGCCCGGACTTCGACACAGACCCCTGGCATGGCTAACCATTACTCCAAAGGTCTGGAAGTTATACAAAACTAAAAACTCCTAGAACTGTGTTTTAACCAGTAAACACAGTCAGCTTTAACTGGCTCCAATTTAACAAGCAGAAGACTGGGTTTACTTAAACAAATCTCACCTATGCAGAAGATATGAAGATGAAGAAAAACAAACGAAGAACCTTGTTACCAGTCGCCACTTACCACTGCTAAGCAATATGTCATCTCATAAATAAATTCCTCGAAAGACATTTCTTCAATGACTAGGAGACACATTTTGACATTGCAAATGGCATACAAATTATCAGACTCTATTAAACAGATAACGAGAAGGTCAGAAGTCACCTCTTCAATTATAGCAAAAGACTTTGTAAGAGGTCCCAGGACGATATTGACAGAACGAACTAAAACGACTAATCAATGCAAATGTTTTTTATAAAAGCACCATCTAATAACGAATGGAACTGTTGCCTGTACACCAACGAATGCCACACGATGAACAGTAGAAGTGAGTTTGAGTTGGAGAAAGGGGAAGAACTATTGCAACTAAGATTGGTAAAACGTCTTGAGAAAAAGGATAGCTTCTTTAGCAAATCTTATTTAACTAATAAGACTCAATTGAACTCATTTGGTTAAGCTCTGTAAGAACTGATACATCCTCTTTCGGTAGGTGGGGGAAGATAGTACTATTTTACCAAAAACAAATTTCTTAAATGACTACCATTCGTCAAATTTATTAACAGTCAATATGATTTGACATTCATTAAATCAAAAACATTTTTCCCCAGACAACGGATATAAAAGGCCACTTAAAGTCAAGCAACGGAATCATAGGTGATGACGACGACCGAAACGACGCGACGACGCAACGTTAAGTCGCTCCTTGTTGCCTTCGCGCGCCAAATAGCTGTGATTACTCACTGTCTAGAGTGTCTGGTCTGGTCTGGTCTGGTCTATACCACACGACTACCTTATTATATCTTGAAGTTTTAATGAAAGACACGCTGACTCTGATGTTTCTCGTCTGTCTACCAACCAACACACAACTCAGTCATAACACTTTAGCTATGAGATGAACGAAAAATCACAGATTCTCAAAAAAATTAAAAAAAAAAAATACAAAAAAACACTTGGGCATATAAACTATCGTTCTCCCATGTGAGAATTATTGCCACTAAACAAGCAGAGCTAGTTGAAGACAGCGGGGCTGAGACAGCAGGGTGCCAAAGTGCAACGAAAAGGTAGACAGCGAGGAAGAGTTAAGTAAAGCAATCGTCTGGCCTGCTGTCTGGTGCGAATGCATTCACGATATACGAGTACACACGGGTGCTGATGTTGTGTATAAATTCAACGAATGCAACTTTCTGTCGTAGCACACATTCTGGCACACATCACAACGTCATCGTCGTCATCGTGATTATCGTCTTCGTCATTATTAACACAACTATCACTCTTGGTGACTACTGGTTGGTGAGACTATCATTATGCTATCAGTGTGACCAAACTAAAATAATATTTTGGATTTTATATGAATAAATAATTTATTTATGTAAAACTTGTATTTCGAAATAAATACATTGTCTTATAATGCCAATTAATTCGTATGGGTAATAAAATAAAACCCAGTAAGTGGGGGATTTTGTCCAAATTTACAAATTATAAACAGCATTTTTGCATGACTTAGTCATAGCAGTTCACAAGATTACATCCTTTGAGTTCAGCCATAAGCATCCCTTTACATTAATCAAATACTATTTTTAACTAGGACAAAATGTTTAACAATCCGAAAATGGACGTAATTCGTTCACAGCACACTGCCATCTAGGATATTTGCGTAGCTCAAAAACTGCACCGTTAAGACAAAAGAGGCAATTTTCATTTAAAATCGTGTGTCCTCCAGGCTAATATGTACACTGAGGGGAAAAACGACGTAGAATAAAAACAAATACTTCAAATCAAAGTAAATCGTTAACCACTTACCACCTATTGTGCTATACTCTCTGTTGAAAAGTTGAAAATAACTTGTGTTTGAAACAAGTTTACCTCAGCGTGAAAATAAACAAAACAAAATATGTTTTTAGCCAGTATTCGCATTCTACATCTTATGTTGCGTTTTTTCGTTGAGTGTACGCACGTTAGAAGTTATATTTCTTCAACTTGTTGTGGTAATAAATATTTTTCACATCAAAATAGAAAAAGGGATTCCGGAAACAAAGTATTCTTCTTCGTAAAATATTCGAAATTTTAAGAAAATCATCCCAAGACTTCACGAAATTTACTTTTCACAAGTTATTTTATCAATATTCTTCCCATTTTTTCAAAAAAAAAGTTGTTTGAAATTTGGAATGGGTTTTATCCATACATCCTCCCATTTCATCTTTTCTCCAAGATTCACTTCCTTTGAGAAAAACCTATAAAAGGGTTTTTAAATTTATTATTTTTTACTTGCTCTTTAGGGCAAGTATTGGTTTCGTATCAAAAAAAAATTAGAGGTTTTAATAAAAACCAACATTACGATGATGGAGAAGTCCGAAAAAGTGGTTTTCGTCATGCCGTCCGTCGCGTCGGTATGTGCGTACACTTCTCTATTGCCCAAACGCGTGGACGGATTTTCTTCAAATTTGGTACAGATGATTTTTACGTAATTTGGAAAGTTGATTTTTGTTTGTTTTTGAATATCTCATCTAGAACGAGTACATCCCATACAACATTTTTGAGTTATTCGAATTTTATCGAAAACTGCTCTAACGATTTGGATTAAACTTTTTGATATGATTTCTGCAATAACGATAATTTTTTAGAATTTTATTCAAAAAAACCCATCGAGCCGTTTGTCTGCAGAAAGTTCTTAACAATGATAACAATTTTTTTTTTTTTGTAAATATAATTCTCAAATTATTGAGCAATAAACAAGCACTGCATTATTTGTGAGAAAATATACTATTTTACATCACAATAACACCCTGAACCGTTGTTTATTTATCTACAGTTGGCATTCCTTGAGTGCATCTATGTTTTAGAACAATAATTTTTGTGAAAGGGTGAGAAACTCTATCGTGGAGAAATAATTATTTTGTAGGTAACAAAAAAAATGTTTATAAAAAAAGTACGTATACACCGTAGTGTACATATTTACCTAATACAAACTGGTATTGATCTGATATCATTTCAAATTATCAATAATGTTTTTTCACCTACAATATTCAGCACTCAGGTCACTTTGTTGATTTTTGCTTTATAAGTACGTTTTGCAGGCAAACGGATTCATTTAAAACGCCTTGGACTCATTCTGGTTATGAAGAGGCTCTGTTTTATAATAACAATGATCTTGCTGTTAAAATTATTTCGAACTTAGTTTTTTTGCAAAATCATGGAGGTGGGTAATTTTACTGCCGAAATTATTAAAAAATCACCCATTTAATAAACATTGATTAGGCAGAACCTAAAATTATGGCAAAATATTGAAATATGAGTTTTAGTTTGAGAGCCAACAGCTAATTTTTAGATTGGAGCGATAACCTAAATCTGAGTATGCAGTTTTAAAGGTTTAAAAGTCCTGATTTCAAATATGTACATATGTACAAAAGAGATGCTCAAAAAGGTTTTACAACAAGAATGGGCCAAAATAAGTTCAGATGAGTGCCGTAAGGTCTATGCCTAAAAGGATAGCAGCTGTCATAAAAATTAGGGTGGCAACACTAAATATTAATTTTTCTTTAATAAAAAAAGATTTCCAACATTTCTGTTTTTTTTTTTTAATTTTCATCGTTATAAAATATAACAAATTTATGAGGGTGCCTAATACATTTGGCCAAGACTGTATATTGAGTTCTATTGATCGGATTATCAAGATTAAGGTCTCCAAAATTAATTAAAATGACAGAGCATCAGTTCCGAAATACAAAATGTCAATTGAATTTGATTAATTTTTTTTTCAGGTGAATTGGAACTATCGCGTTTTTTAACCCGCCGAAAAGCATAGAATTCCACGGAAGAAACCTATCAGACTTTCGAATTTGAAATCAAGACGCTTAAAACTATTAAACTGACTGTGAACTGACCTAATATATCATAAGACTCTGAATAAACTAGTTACGTCTGAAGTACATACAAAGTTAAAGCAAATAAAGAATATGATTTAAAGTGGAATAACAAGTGTTTTTTTGTTTTAGGTTAGTCAAAGGGGCTGGGCTCTCCAACTCTTTCTGATTATGATCATCATAATCTTCGACAGAATTATTAACATCAAAAATATATATACGACTACCACACTGAACAGGACACAGCCAAGGAAATTAATAATCGGATTTAAAGGCGGTAATAGCAGTAGCTATTCGAGGCGTGTTCCTCTGGTAGTTGTAGTCAATGAACAGACAACGTTGTTTGCTCCGGCCGATACCTACAAGAAGAACAAGACATTCACATGCCACACTATTCTTCTCTCAACCAGGCCAGACCAGACCAGACCATGCCAGATAAGTTAGTTTGCCTAGTCGATTCCAGAGTAGTGAGTGCGAACTGACAGATTGACTGACTTTCAACTGACTGTTGGCTTGGTGCAGCTGCATTGGTTGCACCAGTGCACCTCATGTCTGGGAGGATTGCTCCTGTTATCATGTTGTGCATAGTTTTCATTCCGTTTTTGTTTTATTATTATTTTTTTTTTTTTTTCATAGTTGAAGCAGTCTCGTGTGCTATGAAGGTACTCGGCATTTAAAAGTTTCAATATTTATGCGTCTGAATGTCTGGTCGGGTTTCGAAGAAGACGAACAAGAACAAGCACAAGAATGCCCTCAAAGTCGAAGAAATGACTGTGTAAAGGCCTCCTCCGCATGGGAAACTATAAAAAAAACCTTCATATAGGGTGTATCCAAACGAAATTTTATATGGAACTAGTGGTGCAAGGCGCGAGATTGTCTGTGCTGCAGTTTGCTGACAAGTCAGACACCCATTTCATGGTGAAGCGTGAAGCATGGAGGAGAAGGCACATCATTTGCCGAGACGATTAAATAAGCATTTCATACACGTCTGGTGAATCTGAGATTTACTAGACGAATTAATGATGCACGCACGTAACTTCTGTCGTCTGAAGCTTTTAGTATCATTCCCAGTATAGTGGCTTGGTTATCATTTTTTTTCTTCTGTTTTTCGTTTTGTTTTTGGTTTTCTTTTTTTTCCTCACCTGAGACTCTTCAGCAGGCTGCACTCGCTGCGTCTGCAGTGGCGTGCTTTGGCTTTATGATCAAATAAAATTCAGATAACTGGAGTTCTTGGTATAAATTTACTTCTCTTCCGGGCAGTAGTTTTGTTTTTAAATTATTGTGTGGGTTTAACTATTCAAGTTATGTTTAACTCATAAAAATTCCTTATAGACAAGTCAGGCTGTTAATGGATAATAGTTTATGAAGTAGCGTTGACTTATCGTATTTTAGCCGATCTTTTTTTTTTATTTTAGAGGTTGTTTTAAAGGTACCAGATCAAACAGCTCAAAAGATGGGAATAGAATTTTAAGGATTTTTTTTTTATTTTCTTATAATATTAGCTAGTTTTAATTTAATACTTAAGGTTTATTTTTAAGGTTTAAAGCATTGCGTTACTACCGAAAATTTTCGAGTATATTTTGAATTAAGACTACTTCAAGCACCAGCTTTGCACCAAGGAAACATTGTTTTAACTTTACGATTTTTTTAACTGGTACAGTTAGACCAAAAAATTGATACAAAGTTCCAAATTTTTGTCTCAGACTATACTGACTTGCGTGTTATTTCTTTTGATTCTTTCGTGTTCTTCAGTAGAAATAAAATCTTAATCAATTCAATTTAAACTAAACATTGTGCATTCCTGGAGTAATACATTGTTTCAATTTGATGTAAATTTGTGTTGCATTTTTTTTCAACAACAGGCGAGACGTTGTTTGTACATTGTTTGTTGAGATAGTGTTTCAACAGGTACTTTTTTTTTAACTAGTGTTTTTACTTGCTGTATAGGGCAAGTATTGGTTTTGTAAAAAAAAAAAAAACCAACATTACGATGATGGAAAAATCCAAATAAATGGTTTTCGTCATGCCGTCCGTCGGTCTGTGCGTCTGTGCTTCCGTGCGTCCATTTGTACACATTTCCACTGCCTAAACGCGTGAACGGATTTTCTATAAATTTGGTAGAGATGATTTTTATGTGATTTTAAAAGCTTTTTTTTTTTGTTTTTGAATATCTAGAACGAGTAACTCCCATACAACATTTTTGAGTTATTCGAGTTTTCTCAAAAACGGCTCTAACGATTTTGATTAAACCTTTCAAAGTGATTTCTTCTACAACGATATTTTTTTCAAAAAAACCTATCGAGCCGTTTTTTAATAAAACATTTTTTTGTTAAAAAATTTTCAACCGATTTGTCAAAAAAAAATTTCGTATGCCATTTTTAAGATACCTACTCGTATTATTCATCAACATCTAAAAATTAAATTTTGAAAAAAAAAATCGAATACTGCCAAAAAATAAGGCAGTAAAAAGTATGATGACGATACTGGCTATAGAGCTTTTTATATATTGAAATGCAGAGGGCGCAGAGTCGAATTGAAGAATTTTTTTTTGTTTGAAGGTTTGAAGTTTCACGTGCGAAGGATGCGTTCCTTGCTTTTTGTTTTTTTTTTTTATAGATTTATTTAAGAAGTTAATTTATATATTTACCATCGCGCTGAGTAAGAAATAAATATTTGCTTATTCGTATTTTATAAAAAAAAAAAAAAAAAAATCATCCCATATTGCAAATCGAAAATGACATTCGATCAAGTATGTTTTTGTTTTGTTATTGATTGTATCAGGAAACATCAACATGGTTCCACCTTTCAAACGTTGAATGTTTAAACGAGTAAAATCTTTTTATTGGTGTTCGATTGCTGTGCTTTCTATCCATCTACCAATAAAACACAGCTATTATTGTTTTCAAAATTTTCGAAAAAAAAAACATTCTTTCAAAAGTAATTTTTTTGAACGTTTAGACTTTTTATGTTTTTTTTTTTATACAAAACGACTCTATACATAGATTTTCATATTTTATTTTCTAAAAATTTCTTATTAAATCATAATTTAAACGGTTGAACGCTTAAGGTGTGATATTTGTAAAGTAAAGTAAAGTAAAGTATTGATGTTTGTCGGTAGGTAGATTCAAAATTACCATTTCGTTCCAAATTTCTTTTCTTTTTGGACTCGGCGAAACAGTAAGATGCGGCCAAATTTTGCGGCCCATTAAATTTGGTCAAAAAATCGTCATGAAATTGCATTTTTTCATTGATGAATTTTTTTGTATGGAGTTTGTTTGGGTTCCTACATCTCGTAAAAAAAAACAATTTGATGGGTTGGTGGGGACTGGGGATGGTTTTGTTTTTATGCAGAATTTTGCATGTTTAACTTACAGATCATCGCATATTTGAAGCAGAGTGTCCCGTTTTAAGTCTAAGGTATATTCTAACAACAAAATTGTTCTACAGCAAATGTCCATCGCCAAGATTAAATTACTTTTCGATGGTGGTGAATGAAATGGTAAAAAAACTGTGCTTACCACTTTAATTTTAGACAAAATACAACTTTTTTGTAATTGCGTGGTCATAATGTAGATATGTAAATTTGTTGGTTGCTCACATATTAAAGGAGATGGCCCATTTTCTATGGAGCCTGGGTCCAGTAAATGCTGAGATTGAGCACATTTTGTAGGTAAAATACTTTCAAAATTTTTGGTGGGGTTTTCGGGATATAGCCAACTGGGCCAAAAGTGGCCATCTCCTTTAAAAGGTATTTATTTTTTCTGCATATTCAATTTTTTGCCTTTTTTGTCAATTTTCTTCAAAAATGCGTTTTATTAATTTTGTTTTATTGTGAAAGAAACAAAGATTAAAAAAGTCTTTTACAGTTTTGCCAAAATACAGGACAAGGGAAAAAATCAAAAATTTGCTAATTTTAATTTTGAACGTTTTATGCAGCCATATTAACTTAATCAGTATCAAATATGTGGTGAACTTCTAATCATCATTTTGTGGCTCAGGTAAAGGGGAACAAAAATTAAAAATTTGAGATTTTCTGTTCAGATAGTAGGTAATCTTCAAATACGCAAAAAAAATTGTTCGATGTTTAGTTGTAATAATCACAGCATGTATCAAATACATATATAATTTGATTTAATTTTAGCATTTTAAAGGAATTAGTTTAAATTCAGATAACTGCAAAATGTTTACCATAGCAGGAAAATAGAACAATAAAGAACAAAAAATCACAATCTCTTTTAAATTAGAACCTTTAATAAATCTTAAATGCTTAATTTGCACTAAAATCAAATACGAGTTCGTGAAATTAATTGAATTATTCTTTCTACGTCACTGGTATTTCATCGAAAACTGATTCTATGTGTCATTCTTCTTCCGAAACATTAAAACATTATCCATTGAAAATATCATTTGAACCAACAAAAAAAACTTTATAAACGCGAGAAGTATACGCTTGTCTGTTTTATTATACCACTTTGTTTTCTGCAACAGGTGACTTTTAAAGAAACCACATCTCTATAGGTACCACCACAGGGCAGCATCAACATCTTAGAGAGCCCAGTGATACCAGTTTTTGCCCTTAAAATGCAGGTAGTGAGCTCATTCCTACCGTTCATGTCAAAAAAAACATAGTGATATCTTGAAGGATAAAGTACAAAATATTTTAACAAAAAAAGCCTTTTCCGCAGCAAAGTTAATAAAACTAAAAATTTTGGGTAGTTAACACGTAATATTCCACTGAAAAGCTATCATACTATTTCGAATGCTCAATGAATTTGAAAGTTTAACCTCCTTAAGAATTGATTTCAAAACCACTATGGCACTATACCACTGGAAAGAATTATTTAATCTAGAGATGATCAAATAGCCGCAGCTCTAGCGCCGTATGTTAGTTGTACACTTTGCGCCCAGGTGTTAAACCAACCTGGCCACAAGAGGGACACAAAAACAGAAACCCACTCAATAATAATAAATACAACAAGAAACATGATAAAAAAAGAAATGAAAGCGTGCACATTTAAAACGAATGAATAAAACTGAAATAAAAACAAAAACAACAAAAAAAACATCATCATCGTCTGCCCCGCCAACATCTTTCGACCTTAAGTTGCAAATGAGTGAATGCAGCCCCCAGGTTTCCATCTCCATCACCGATTGGAGGCGAGACAAGAGGCCAATCGTCGACGTCGTTGTCGGTCGTTGTGGTTGTAGACGTCTCCGTGTTTGCTGGCGAGACATTTGATTAATTTGAGGCGAATGTATTTTTGGGTAATCTTTCGAGATGACGAGAGGCACAGACGATCAGGGAACGACCACGACGAGCACTATGTCCTCTCTCTCCAAAGAGCGATGGTATCAAGTGCATGCAATCTAAGTTATAATGCAGATTGCACTGCCTTAATGCAGCCTCTGTCCAAAAAATATTTAAAACAACAACAACAACAACAACAACAAAAGTATAAGAAGATTGTTTTTCGCATTTGGGTTACGAATTCAAGATTTGAGAATATTACACCACGCCAAACATTTCCCTAACCGCATTCAGATGAGTGCCTCGAGGAATCAGACAGCAGACAGACAGACAAATCTGTGTTTTGGCTGTAGCCTCCTCCTGCTACTGGCATTGGACACATGGTTATGCCCCCGAAAATAAAACTAATGACGGGTTGTTTTGACTGAGATTGGACACAAACAAAAATGGCAAGACAGCTCAACTGCTGTGTTGCGTTGTCCATGCGCCCATGGCGCAGGTGTGCAATCAGGCAATGCGAGGAGATTCCATATAATTGTGTAGGTCTGCAACTACTCCTCTTCGTGCCAAGTCCATCCACCATCAAGCATCGAGACGGCCAGCACAACAACAACAACAACAAAAACAGAAGAGAAATGAGCTGCAGTTCAAACAGAAGCCAATTTGAATTTAATGCTCGGGACGTGGTCCTGCGCCCTGAGTATACCAATTTACTTGGTTGGCGTGTTAAGGCTAGTTTGCCCAGACAGGCACACAAAACAGAACTGAAACAGGATTCCAGAAGAAGCTATTCAAATTGTCATGTCAAGTTGGTTGTTAATTTATTGCTGGAAGGATAAAAGACTCAAGATTGCTGCTACTGGGTAAATTATTATTCACGCAACAGGAGCTGTTGCAAACATTTATGAGGTGTTTCCAAAAATGTTCTCTGGGTTGACAGTTTGGCGATTAGATGCTTCTTCGTTCGTATAGCATTTGCCTTACAATGTATGTAGGACTTCATGGCCCCTGGGGCATTTTAGTTTTTGCAGTGTCATTATCAATTTGCAAGTTTTGCGTTGTCTCGATAGGTAGGTAGACTCTAGACTCCTTGCATGTATGTATGCATACACGTTGCATTATAGTATGTTGAGACTATAGCAAGTTTTTATTTTGCAAAATCCCGAGATTTTTGACAGATGGGACTTGGCATATCTCGATGGAAAATTTTCTGGTATTCAAATCAAAAATCTGTTTAAACTACTTTGGACAAACATAATTGTAAGCTTGACTGTTTCAAGTAAATAAGAATATGTTGGCAGATAAGATAGCCAATAGAATTACAAGCGATTTGTGACGAAAGTATTTCATCTCAGTTGCTTAAAACGGACACAGACATAAGACAGGATTGCTTTCTTTGTTTACACTGATATTCTATCAGCCGGGTAATGTTTGCTGATCTCACGATAAAGAGCATGATATTTGAACTAACTTATTTAATGCGATCCAGATCCCATTAAATCCTCGGATTTCCTGGTGCATTCAACAGTCCATTCCAACTGCTTTGGTATCTGCTATAGCTCGGTCCTTGATACACACGTGCTGTTATCAAAAGAAACCATATATGTAAGTACTGAAGGGATCCAGTAATCTTATCACTTAATGAATCAGAGATAATAGAAAAAAGTAATCCACAGCTTATAAATAAGAAAGCAAACTGGAGCGAATACAGAGAAAAGCTTGAAAGTTTTATACACCTCAGATCTCCTATGGAAACAACAGAGCAAATTACCAATGTAGTTTAACAATTCATTGCCGATGTTCAACAAGCTGCAGAAGAAAGTACCCCAACTTATTCGAACACGAGGCAAACTGAAATAAAATACCCTGTCGAAATAAGAGAGTTGATATTAGAGAAAAGAAGAGCTCGTAGAAAAAGTCCATTCAAAGAGTCTATTCGAAGGAAAACACAATTTAAAATTTTGTTTTTCATACAACTTAGTTAGTACTAAAGGCCTATTATGTATGTTTTAGAAAAGAATTGAATTGATCTTCTAAAAGTTAGGATTTCCTCAGACAGTTCTCAATAAATACTATGAGACATCATCATTTGTTTAATTTTGAGGAACAATGAACATGGCCGTTTTTCCTCTTGACCCTTCAAATTCCTAAGCCTAATTTCAGCAAACTTGAATAACATCTCTAACCTTTCTAGAAAATACACATTCTGGAATTCGAAATGTTCTACTCCCGGGGAGTCAGCTAGATTCGCAGTAAAGCAGCTATGGAACTTGATAGGAGTGAAAATGCTAAAGTAGTTCCTTGTAGCGACAATAGAGTTCACCTGTAACTTCCATAATTGCTTTGAATATGAATGCGAGTACTGCAAATCTAGCTGACTCCCCGGGAGTAGAACATTTCGAATTCCATAATAGGCATGATAATGTATACCAGAACACATGAATTTTTTAAGATATTTACCTCACCAAACCGACGAATTTTTCAAATATTAATAATACGAACATTAACCTGAACATTTCCATCAATGTATCACAAGTTCTAAACAAATAAAATCCAAACTTTGGACTAAACACAATAAATTCTAAAATTATAACAACCAAGTTTTATCTGTTTTATTAGTCTTTTTACTCATATAGCATACAATTTTCAACAAAAATTCTCAATAAAAACTGGAAAGTCTGAATGAACTTAATTTATATATAGGAAAAAGGAAAAAACCACCATAAGGAGAACAAATTCTTTCAACACCTCTTGCATAGTTAATGCAATATTCAAGACGCATGCGAACATGAACGCCATGATAACTCTATTTCTAGCTCATCACATAACTTTGCCAACAAAATTGATGAATTAAACTTGCACATTTGATGTCAATTTGACCAAGTGTGGAGAACTGGATAATAATTAACTTCATTAGCATTGGATAAATAAGGAAAATCTTCATTCGAGAATTTTTCTGACCAAGGCAGAAGACACAAGAAAACTATTTTTAGACTGTTCGTTGCGCGTAGTCGTCCGTGGTCGGTCGGGTGGATATTGGAATTCGAGCGTGCCATCCATCATCAGGCTAAATAAGATGTCTCGTCCATGTTTGAGTAGAGCAGACAGTATGGCACGTCGTCGTCGCCATTACGTGTCTGAATGGAAGTAGCCTAAAGACACGATATTTCAATGAGCAATCATGTAGAAAAGATGTCATCCTTTAGGCAAAAATAGCATTGTAAGATGGGTAATTAAAGAGTTTTAAAAATAGCTGCTAAATTTAGACCTAAACTGTTTATGGAAAACAAAAACCAAGAAACACAAACACAACACCTAATCAAGATACTTTATTAGCTATAAAAGTTCGTTGTTATTACACGAGTACATATTTAAAAATAAGTCATTTTAATGTTAACTATTTTTTTTTTCTTCAGATATGCAAGGAAATTGTAGTCCTTAATTTGAAAGAAGTAAATACACTGCGTGTTACTTGGAAACAGACGTTTAAATATTATATGTAAAAAATTAATTCGACTATAACAAAGTTAAAAGTATTAAAAGTAGCAAGGCCAAAATAGAAGGTTTCGAACTTTCAATGGCGATACATTTTGTGATAATTTTCCTCCAATAACAACATTAAAATAAAATTCTGTAATGTGTTTTCAACCGCAACAAACCAAAATGTTATTAAATCGGTGAGTTAAAGAATACTGAATTTGACAACATTTGAGCCGAAAATTGACTACGTAGCCAATATAGTTTCAAAAATACGACTCTTCAATTTTTTTTTAAATTTCTGAGACCCCTAAAATGCTAAATACTACCTATGTATGTATATTTTAATATATTTCAGTGCAATTTGATTTTGACCCAGAAGCATTTTTTCAATTCTAAAACTTCCCGAAAATGTTCACAACAATGGCCTTACTGAAATCTTAAGAGAAACAAAAAACATCACCCAAAAAACGTGATAACTTGGTAGGTTATTGTCCCAAAGATATTGTTTTGATGTAAAGTTAATTTTTGTTGTTCTATTTTTCCGGTATTACATGAATTTGACAGAAATCTTATACATATTTGCCCAAGGAATTTCTTTAGGGTGCATTTTTTGAAACAGAAAAAATTATTTTCTCTCTCATGAGAGAAGTTTTTCACAAACTTGACAAAATTTGCGCTTAAAAATAGTAGAAATTACTTGCTCTGGGGAATACCGAAATAGACTTGTTTGTTGTAAATCTGTCAAATTTGTGAACAAAAATGATAGATATTTTTTGCTGACACTTTAAATTTATTCCTAGGAATATCTTTTAAATTTATTCCCCTATTCAAATAATTATTCCTACGCCATATCTGACTGTTTTTAACAAACTGAAAAGTAAATTTTGAGTTTTGTAACAATTTTGTTTTCAAGGAGGAGAGCGTCTTATGTGAAATCCTGGTGGTAGTCGATTTATTCCTGATTCTAATGCATTTTTGAAAACTAATCAATTTAAGACTAAACGAATTTTGACTTGTTCGTGTTTTTTCCTAAATCTTTTATTATTTTTTCAATTTAAATTATTTCACGTTTTTTTTTCTAAATATATTGCATCCTAATAATATAATGCCAACACTATAATTGACGGTATGAGTGACAGTTTCAAGTGGACTCACTTACCATGTGATTCACGCGTCAAAATCAAATTCTAATTTATTGCAATCCTCTTAATCACCATGAAATATTATATCATCCTAAAATTATTGATGGTATTCTCGCACTACTCCAGACATCGCAATCGTTTGTCGGATGCAAGTCTGCCCCTAAGTCAAGTCATGGAGGAAAATAAAAAATATTTCTTCACTTTATTTATTTTACCCTCTTTCGTAATCGTAATCGTCTTTTGCGTCTTCCGAAATATGTTGATTAGTATGGGCAGCAATTTTGGCAGAGGCTAGACATTAGATATATACAAACATATGTATGTAGGGTAGCTATATGTTGGTATATTTCTGCATATCATTTGTAGATGCAACCTTAACTGGGGCAAATCACGTTAGCCCTCGCAACCCGATCTTCTAAGTGGTTCTTCGTTGAAATTTGCGTGAAGATGGATCTAAAAGATACACACACAAGATTATCTCATGGATGGAGCTAAGAGGTGTGATTTCGTGCAACTTGCTCCGTGTAAGGCATTTAGTCTAGTGTGAGTTTTTTTTTCTCTTTTTTTTATTTTTTGAGTGCATACGATTAAATTTTATTTGTTTATCTTTTTGCTTGGAAGATGCTTCAACATCAACATAGAGTAGGGTGCGTCTTTTTTACCGAATTCAAATTTCGTCCAGACACCGAAAGTGTTTGTTTTTGTGTCTCTGATGAAATGATTAGAAGTGATGTCCTTGAAGTCTCGCCTATGGATTTCCGCATATAAAATAGGGAGTCTGTCTGTCCACTTCAGCGCATCATTATTTTGGTTCTTGGTTGTTGTTTTTGTTGCTTTTTTTGTATACATTTTTGTTTTTGTTCAGCTTAATTCTGCATTGCGGACCGTGCTATGAGTGTGTCTCCATTTTGGGCAGAGTGAATTTTACTAAGTATCGCGGGAACTTTAGAAATGGCTATGTGGGTTTAGTATTAGAAGGCTTGCAATTTTATTTGTTCTGGTTATGAAATTTTTTGAATTGGTTTTGATTAAGAAATAGAGGGTAAACAAAACAAAACAAACAAAAAAAACTAAATAAATTACCAGGAAATGTCTAAAATTAAATCAGAAGAACTAGATTTAGGAATTCGCCAAGTCGAGGATGTCTTTGTTTTCAACAACAACTCAATTTGGTCGCGTTGGTATAATAATTCTCTGCTTCAATTGAGGTAATTTGTTTGTTTTGGTTTTTTTCTGATAATAGTTTTGCATTTTAGTTATTTAATATTATAGAACTAAATTAAATGTTGGCTTTTCAAGGACGTATACAATACTCCAATATGTATACAACGCAATTAACTTCAACGGTTTTGTTTTTCTCTAAATCCTAAGGAATTGAAGGTGTCAATCACATCTTATCGAATCTGAATTTTTATTTTCTTACAAATTGAGGGAAAAAAAAACTACAAGAATTGGCGATTTTCTGATATGATCGTCAGTCATAAACTGGCGATCATCTCCCTTTGAGGTGGTGCAAAGTAGCCAGTTTTTGGTTAAGGTGATATCGTGTCAATTCCGCTTTATTAAGTGTATATTTTTATTTATTTTTTTTGACATTTAAAAACCATAAGAAACGTATTTTAGTGACACAATTCAAGTCAAATAGTGAACAAACAATACAAAAAACAAATATTTAAAATACAAAAATATTTTTTCTTGAAAACTATGTATCTCTTAGTCCAAGTTAATTTTAAGTTAAAAAAAGTAGAAATTTTGATATCGTTTTTTAAGTTCTGAGATACCTTGGAGAAGAAAATATTGCAAGCAGTGCGTAGGTCTTCATTCTGCCGAACCCTTGAAATCTTGAAAAAATAAGCTATACGATAATTTTGTGAATATAAAACATAGTTTTTTTTAATTTTGTTCAAATTACAAAACTCTTCTTTAAATCCACAACAAATATTCACGAAACAAAATCCGATTTTCGAAGATAATTGCTTTATGAAAAAGAAATCAAAAATTGACAATTAAAGTCGAAACATTGCACTTTGGTGTTTAAAAAATATTAAGATTTTTTTTTTTTATTTTAATTAATAAACAAAAACACAATGCAAAATAAAAACTAAAGTTTTTTTTATGCTAACGGATAAGAAAAAGTTGCTTAAAAAAATCAATTCACTCGAACAAAAAATTCATTGCTATCCCAAAAACTTTTATAAGATTGTGAATGGAGAAATGTCAAATTTCGAGCAGCAACCATTTATTTTTGAGGAACCAAAATGTTAGTTTTAAAATCTTGATAGAACAATTTTTACATTGTGAATCAATTTCAAGAACGGAAATTCATTAGTATAACATTAAAATTACTGTGTAAACTATTTCTATAGTCAATAAATTCTTAGAAAAATTAAATTGTCTGCCCAACAACTTGTTTTTGAAGTACAAATTACTTGTAAGAATAACTTGAACACAATGGCATACAGCTGAAGCTAAAAAAAAGTCAAAGATGTCATTTAAAACGCGCACTATGTAGCAGAAGTAGTTTATAATGGTGAAGCGTGGTATTTCTAATCACGACCAATCACAAAAGAGAAAGAAGATCATTGCTATACTAAATTTCAAAATGGAGCTTCAGTTTCAACTTCGCATTGTAGCACTAAATACTATTTTCATACTTTTCAAATTTGACAGCACTCTCCTAAAAGTAAAAGACTTTTCACAAAAAGACCAATACTTTTTTACGTGATGGTCGAATAACATTGGTTTTGGATTTTTTTTTGCGTTATAGAATACCCAGAAATCACCTATCTGTACTCATATTACAGATATTCTATTTCTTGTTCTTTGAAATTATTGAAATTAAAAAAAGGAATAAAGAAAAACTCTTGTATCTTCACTTCTTGATGATGCAAAGCGCACAACTGACTTTATTTTCAATGCTAGGTTAATTTTTTTTTTGTTAAGAGATATTCTGAGTCACGCTATAATGTATTGTTGATTGTGATCCTGTCTTGCATTTTCTTACAAATCCTTAAAATAAACAAATTGACGTGAATTGTATTATTTTTATTATAAGCTTTGTAATGAAAACAATAGTTTGATCAAGTTGGAACCGAGCTTGAACTCCTAATCAATTTTTTTTATGTCTGCATCGGGTTTTTAAGGATTTGGACGGACACTTAGACGTAATCTATAAAGAGATTAATCCCGCTTCAAAACTGCATATATACACACTTAAGATTTGGTTATAGATATCAAGAAAGTCTGTCCGAAATATTGTTCTAGTGTATTTAAGGCGTTTTAATTCGATTTGAAACACAATCTAGACTAGTGGATTACAGCAATTAAATAATTTATTATTTTGTATTAAAAATTCCCTTGTAATTTTGCTTTTCAATTAGAAATTGTGTCTTGTGTGGCAAGCCAATAGACACAAAAACAACCATCAGGAAAAAAACATTTTTTTAACATAAACTTTCAACTTTCAACTTTTCCTGATCACTTAAATCAACCAATCCCCCAGAGATTAATCCTAAAACAACTGAACTGGCGCTAAGAACAGCCGACAGAATTACTTTAATATATTTCCTACAGGAATACCTACCTACCTATACCTATTATAAAAATTGAAACAATTTGGCAAACTGAAATAAGTTCTCCGATAAAATTAAAAAATAACAACAATAAAGTATTCTACAACCTACATGATTATAAAAGCGTTATCAATAATGATTTAGCACTCACACCTTTGAACAGTTTCAAGTACTTCATAAAAACATAATTTAATTCAATACTTTTGGTACCTACACCGTTTATTTACAATGTTCCTTTTAAAAGTTGTCAAACTATTGAGCTAATGAGAGAAACGTATGTAACGTAATCCATGTACTTGAAATGAACAATAAACGTACGTGTTTACTCTTAATATTAATATTGTTGTTTGTCTTTATTATTTGCCAGTATTTTAGTATATCGCAATATCAAATCATATGGAACTCTTGAAAACTGATGAATGAAATTTGTGGAGAACATTTAAAATAATAATGCAATATAAGAAAAAAGTTTATTTATAAACTAAAGGTTGTGAGCAAAATGGAACAGGTACAAGTAAAAAGTGAGTAGTAGTTTTTTAACATATTTTAAATTTTTTGATGCATGTTTGTATAATTTATTCAAATTCACTTAAAGAAATAATTACTTCTCCAACGTTTTTTTTTAATCTTTCAAACCTTAAACAGATGCATTGAATGTTGAATTTCAATTATATATACAGGAATTCCGGTAAACATTGGATAATCCTGAAGAAATGTAAGTCCTTTTTATGACTGCTCCAAAACCGGAAATAAAAATGCGCTACCTCAAAGTGTTCTCAAAATAAGTGCATTTTTATTTTACTTCTTTTTTTATATTTCTGAATAACACGACTACAAATGAATGATTTCTATAAATTTTCTTTTGCAGCAATTTTCTAAACTATTTCAAAATCTACATTTATTGCGCCAATTTTTTTTTAAATTTTGCACTAGGGTTTCCATACGATTTTTTTTTTTTATTTTTTCGAATTTTCGGGTTAAAAAACAAATCTAATTTTATTTCAAACTTTATTAATTTTTTTAAAAACTATGTTTTGGCATTAATAGTGTAGAAAATTGCTGCAAAAGAAAATATACGGAATTCATCCATTTGTAGTCGTGGTATTCAAAAATGTAAAGTACGCCCACCTAAATGATTGGAACAAATTAGGTCATTGTAGTACTAGGCATTCTCTCTCCTGAGTATACACTCACAGCAAGAAGTACCCTTGGCATCCATTAATTACTGTTGTTAAATTTTTAAGAAATCTGTTTTCTGCTAAGCATACTTTCTGTGTTATCTCACCAACCGCTCGAAAAACCAAGGGTAAATAAAGTACCGATAGATTTTAAAAACAATTTAAGATATTATTATTTTATCAACACAAAAAACCTGCTTCCCTGGGATTTTTTTTAAATCTATTAAATGTTTCTCTTTTAACTTTGATTCATTTTCATCAATTTAAATATCCAGTATCTTCCAATTTTGTTCATATTATTAATCTATTGTTGATTACTATCAACTTCCATGAATTAACCTATACAATGAAAAATATAAAGTGTAAACAACAACAGTTTACTGTTATCTGTTACTGTTTGCATTAAATAGATAAACAAATACACGTGTTAATCGTGAGCGGGTGGACAAAAAACTAATATATTGCATCTAAACCAATTAAGCTGAGTGACAACAACCACTTTTCGGGCAGTTGTTGAATGGATTGACAAGCTATAAGCAAATATCTCCAGAATGATAATCCAGAAATAACTTTCGCATTTCTTTATCTGAAGTACCTCCTCACAGCGATTAATAAACGGGTTTTTTTTTTTTTTGTGTTTTCCTTTACTATACAAGTACATTATATATGTATGTTACCTAAAGCTTTAGATTTTCTGATTCGATAAATGAATCTCAATGTATTGTTTTTTTTTTTTTTTTTGTTATTCACAAACCTGGTTAAGTATCAACTTACCAGTCTAGTACTAACCGTCGATTCGCGATGAGGCTTTCGCTTTAAACGTTCAAAATTGCCAAGGTTCTTTCTTAACTTGGCGCAGTGTTTTTTTATCGCAGTAATTTTAAGTTTTCTAATAAAAAAAAGCAACTTCACAAAAGTTGATGTCTATAAATAAGAAAATTTGTCAAAAATTTAGATTCAAACTAAAATAAATTTCATTTTGCATTCGTATTCACTGTAAGTTGATATCAAGGCTAATGCCTATTTTCTTAAGTTATTTCATTCACCTCAATAGAATAAACAACAACAATTTCAAATACGTGTTAAAAAAAATATAGATTTATGGCAGCGGCATCTATTGAAGAAAAAAAAGTTAAAAAAACACTCATACGCCCCAGTGTACAAATACAAATTATATTGCATCAATTGTGTTGAAATTAATTTCTGTTGTTTGCTCATTTGTACAAATCAGCTGAGTTAAAAAAAAAAAAGAAAAAAAAACATGCGAAATAAATATTTAACATTTTTTTTTTTATTTAAATACTCATATCAAATATATGAATCTTTTAAGTGAGCATGAATTGTATTTTAAAAATTTGTATCGTCATACAATTTACTTGACTATATCAGAAAGCTTTGAATGTGTTTTAGAGGTTACTAAGAAGATATTTTTTTTTATATTAATCGTTTTATATTTGTTATGTACTTTTTCTTTTGACCAAATGCGATCTTCTCGACTACCAGTGATATCCTTCCATCTCTATTACTTTTTAAATTAAGACATAATAAAAGTGAATAAACCTTCAAGAATGCAATATTGTAGCTATCAAAATAAAAAATCGCAACTTTATACCTACATCTATCAATATTTTATTCTTTACAAATCGTCGATGGAATAATTTGTCTCAAAATATTTCCATTTGCACACCTCCTTATAATTTGCACTCAAAACTGTCCCATCGTTTGCACAATTGTCATTTGGTGTTAAATTTTTGGTTTTATGTTTTTTTTTACTTTTAATTAGTGTAGTTTTAAATTGGGACAAGAAATAGGATCAATTAGGTATCCAACTTTTGAATTTTCAAAACGCCATCCGATAGATAACCTTTCGTGCAAATTTGTCTTCTTTTGTTTTTTGAATTTCTAAAAAAAAACTATAAATGTCTCAATCTTTGTAAATTTTGTACATTCATTTTCATGGAGTCCGTTTTTTTAAGTTTTAATTTTCTTACTATGTACAATTCCAGTGCCTGATACCTGCTTATCAGATGAGTCTTTTAGAAAAGCCTTCTCTAATTTACTTAACGTAGTTACTACTACTGCTAGCAGATAAGGGATAGCAGATTGTGTAAAAAATAGGTTAAGATGTCTTTTATTGAAAATGGAATATGATCATGCTAAAAACTGATGAAGTTAATGGTAAAATTCAATTCAATTCAAAACTATCACTTGAATAAATTTAAGATCACAACCAACAGGTATATTGATTGTGCTTTACCACCAACCAGCAATTTTTATTTTGATGAACATTTGCTTTGGGATGATCTTGGAATAGTCCGAAACTTCTCTGTTTCTTCTGGATGCCCTGAAAATTTCTGTTCTGTCACAATAGATTTTTAATATTTAAATATACTCTAAGGCTTTTTGACATATTCAAAAGCTTTACATCTTCTACTCATTACTACTTATTTTCTTCTTCCTTTGAGAAAAAACAAATAGAATAATCCTGAATTAAATAGAGTAGGACGGTGTGAACTTACTTACAATATTTTGAAGACAAAATTTACTATTCAAAGTGAGTTCTAAAGGCAAGTTTCTGCAAGATGATCATTCGATATTTTTTCTACATGTAAGATTTTTAAAAATTTCAAACTTGTATTTGAAGATTTTCCAATGTAATTCCATAAAAAATGGTAACTTATTTCACATTTAGTTCCTTATTGCAATCTCATATTGATAATAATTTATTTTTTAGAAAACTCAATTAGTTTTCTGTACAATTAAAATTTGCCAATCGATAAACTCAAATAACCATATACTCTTATCAGATACTACTTAATGTCCTTGGTTAAATTATGATTAAATTGGGTTCAAAATTCTATCTTATCCAATCAATCTTTTTCTATACTTTCTGTGGTATTTTAAATACTTTTGATGTTTTTATCTAAACATAAACTGAACACATGGTTTAGGTCATAAATCCAAAAAAT
Source organism: Meliscaeva auricollis (assembly GCA_948107695.1). NCBI lineage: Eukaryota > Metazoa > Arthropoda > Insecta > Diptera > Syrphidae > Meliscaeva > Meliscaeva auricollis. The sequence continues at coordinate 70,913,376 of OX403618.1, read as the reverse complement.
AAACTATAAGCACTAGTTATCACTATCTCAAAGGTGCAATACAATATATCAATTAAGATATTTTTTAGTGCTGGCTGATATATGGATCATTATTTCGTTTATGTTTATATCTTCCCAAATGTTCTGTTTTAAATCATTGATTTCAATGATTTGATATGCTTGCACAAATTTTATTTGAATAAGAAACATGAAATTAAGATTAAGCTTCTTTATAGAATCTATAGTTTTGGTTACAAACTAAAGCTGACGAAAGTCCAATTGATGCGTTTAAAATGACAGACGTTTTTTAATTGTAGGCATATAAATTTAATTGTTTAAGAATTTACAACCCTATTAAAAATACCTTTTGTATACCGCACCGCATAAGTAAAAGGTACAAGGGGTAAATATCACTCAATATCTTCTTTATCAGAATAAAATTCTTTGACAATTTTTGAAAAGATTAAACAGTATACGTCACACCCACTTCACTATATCGGATTGCCTGTCATATAATTGCAATCATTTTAATCGGTGACTTACAAATTAATATTTATAATATTGGAATATGACTCCAGGCCTTATTACGGATAACTGACGTAGGCTTGCCAAAAGTCTAGCCTAGATACATGAAAACTACTGGATTTATTGAGGTTTATTCTTTAGTTTATGGGGTTTTATAGTTGTGGTTGACTACTAACTTTGAGAAAGTATAACATATAAATATGATAATCAATAATGACAACTGATTATTATAAATTATTATACACCAATCAACAAGCTTTTTTATTGATGTTTTATTGCAATTAGCTGATTGTATTTGAAGATAAGTTAGTATTTTAATCAGTTAATCCGTACCAAAACTGGTTAAAATTTTGAATTTTATCAAGGTGTCAAAAAATAAACTCACAAATTTGTGATGGGACAAGGTCTTATTATTTTTGTTTGTTAAAAAAAAAAAAAAACATAAATCTTTAAATCTTTCAAAGCGTGTCGCTGAAAACATTATGTGTACTTTAAAATTATTAATTTTATTTTACGTTTCTGTTTTATAAAGTTCTTATATTTTATTCTCTTTCCTTACACCTCAGCTTCTTAATTTTCATTGATATGTGAGATGGGACTTCATTCCGCATGTATGGAAACCCTACCTGTACTAAAAATGCCACTGCAATACTTACTTTCGAACTCTGCTATAGTTTAAAGTGCTTATGATTCCAGTTTTGGTTATATGGTCACTCAACTTTGTTACTTAGGGCTAAGAAAAACATGTTTGTATCGAAATTAATAGTTAATAGATAAAATGTTTCTTTTCAATATTTGATGTCAAATGGTTATTCAAGAGAAATTTTCATTTCTTTAAAATGAATTTTAATGAAAATATTTCAAATGATTTTATTGATTTTACTTATTTAAGCGTTCTTAAAAGTTGTGTTTGAATATTTGTTTAGCTTTAAATTGAGCTGTAAAAAAATTTGTAAGGTCCCTTCAACTAAACTTAATTTGTGAATATTTTTCTCGTATTTGATAACAAAAATGGAAATGGTCAAATAATGATAATATAGTGCATCCAACAAGTTCATAACGTACACTAATAGTACTAGAGTACACTAATCCACAGGGTACTTTTGTCGAATTTTCCTATTTTATTGCAAATTTTGAACTAATTTTGGTTCTGTCTAAGGAAACTGTCAAGCTGTCACCTAAAAAAAATATACATTTAGAAATTGCTTTGTCTTAGCTTTGATTTCATATCAAAATCTGTCCATAATTTCTTGAGCAACACACAATTAACTAGAATTTAAAGAAAAATTCGTGTAAATCACATCTAACCTTAAAAGAGCCATTACATTGTGGTGAAACTGTTATACTTTAACGCGAAAGGCATCTGAATTTTAAAAGTGCATTTCATTTCCTTTAATTTCACACCAATTTCAAACACATCTTAGAAATGAGACCGAATGCACTTTGCCACGCCAATCGTGCCAGGATGTGGGCATGAAGCCCTTTGGTTTTCGTATTTGATTTCCAAATTTGAATTTCCCAAACTTTTTGCATTAATGAAAGTATCACACGATTTGTGTAAAAAATTGTTTATTTTGGTCCTAAAAGTGCACAAAACCATCTGGACGATTAATCGGATCACAGCAAATGACATATGACATACGATTTTTGTATTTGACATCCCTCGAATTGTAATTCAGAATTGTGTATTTTCAGATAGAATTGAGTTTTTTTTTATAACAAAAAGTACACAAATTTGTCTGTATACATTAGAATTAGACTGTGTATACATTACGCTTAGACTGTGTTTACATTAAACTTAGACTGTGTATTTTTGCAATAAAAATAAACAATATCATTTGAACCGAAAAACATATCGTATTTCTACTTGCAGATCTTATATTCTAATCAGCTACCAAAATGAAAGGAAATTTAAACGAAGCCTACGACGATGAATCCGTAAGTTAAATTCTTCACCATTTAATAATAAAATTATTGTTCTTGCGTTTGTCAAAATGTCCTCTCAACTCTCATAAAAAATATCCATTAAGCCTATTGGAATCAGGCTTAACTCATTAAATACTGATGATCTTCAAAGTACAGCATCAATCACAGTAAGAAAAGTGTTTTTGTCTTTATTATATTTGTCAAAATTTATAAAGTAAACATAATAAGATATCCAATATCTTATTTTGTATCTAGCTTCATGCAGACTCTCGAATAGAAAATGGACACATTGACTCAGATTTTCCACAAAAGAAATATTTCAAATATAAAAAAGAGCTAAAAATATGTCTTCAATCTTTGGTTCATATAGCAGTTGGTTGCTACTTTGGCTATGCAACTTATTACTATGCAGTTGTAGGTGAGTTGTTTAAAATTTGTATATTAAACCAAATGGTCTCTATAATAATGATACTTATTTTTAGTTCAGGACAGAAGTTACAACGACGTTGGGTTGTATCCAAATGATACAAGATGTTATGTCCGTTGTGATATGCATTTTTGCACTGGATACGGATTACTGGTCTTACTAACGGGCATCATCTATTTTGGATTATTTTATTACTACTTGTTGAAACCTAGGATTGGCCGAAAAATTCACATGTCAACATTGAAGCCGCTTGAACAATGGTGGCTTCAATTCAGTCGAACGACGTAATTTTTATTTTGCCTTGAAAAGTTGCTATATCATGATCCTTAATGCTCTTAATTTCAGTGTGGTTTCAGCATTAATGATAGCGATATTGTTTGTGGCACTTGGAGTATATCTTTTCTTCGAAACAAGGAACAGCCCTGATAAGTTGATTGGACTAGCTGCACCAGTATTTTTCATCTTCACCGGATATGTATTTTCGACATCGCGGAAGGACATTCAATGGCGGACGGTGATAACCGGAATCTTGTGTCAATTTATTTTGGGTTTAATTTGCATCCGATGGGAAGTTGGAAGAAACATTTTTGAATGTTTAGGAAATAAAGTTGCGACTTTTTTGAAATATTCCGAAGAAGGAGCTCGATTTGTATACGGCAATCGAATTGTCGACGATAGCGTGTTTGCTTTTGCCACACTTCCGGTCATTTTCTTCTTTAGTTTCTTCATTTCAATTTTATACTATCTGGGAACTATGCAATGGATTGTTGTGAAGCTGGGGTGGATATTGCAAGAAATACTTGGAACGACAGTTTGTGAAAGTGTCAATTCTGCTGCAAACATATTCCTGGGGATGTCTGAGAGCCCACTTCTGATTCGACCTTACATCAAACTATTAACGGCTTCTGAAATGCACTCGATTATGGTTTCTGGGTTTGCTACTGTTTCGGGAACAGTATTGGCTGCTTATATGTCATTTGGAGCTTCACCAGCTCATTTGATTACGTCAAGTGTAATGGCTGCCCCGGCAACGTTGGCCTTGTCAAAACTGTATATGCCAGAGACTGAGGAAAGCAAAACTAGATCAAATAATATGAAGTTGGAAAAATCGTAAGCAACAATAATAATAAGTTTTGATTTGATTTTTTTAATAATTTTAAATTATTTTTGTTTTTATTTTTAAGAGAAGATTCATCCTTACTAGATGCTGCTTCAAATGGTGCTAGTCAGGCTATTCCTATAATAATGGGAATCATAGCCAATATTGTTGCTTTTGTTGCATTCGTTTCATTTTTGAATGGTGTAGTCAATTGGTTGGGGTATTTGGTTGGATTGAATGATATTGACTTTGAATGGATCTTCTCGAAGATATTTATTCCCTTAGCTTGGGCCATGGGAATACCTTGGAAGGATTGTGATATTATCGCCAAGGTGATTGCATCAAAAACAATTATCAACGAGTTTGTTGCATATGAACGTTTAGGAGTGTACATTGACAATGAACAAATCGAGGTTGGTTTACATTTTGACATTTATTTATTGTTTGTACTTATGTTAATTTTATTTACTGTTAGCCTCGCAGTGCTGGCATAGCGACTTTTGCCATTTGTGGATTCGCTAATCCAAGTTCTTTGGGTATTTTAATAGGATCACTTGGTGTTATGGCACCTACAAGGCGGACCTTGATCACATCAGTTGCGATACGTGCATTTGTAGTGGGAAGCATAGTGTGCTTCATTTCAGCCAGTTTTGCGGGTAAGGATACAAATGAAAATGTTAAATCGAGCTTGTATACTAACTTATGTATTTTCATTACTCTTTTGTTTGTTTAGGTCTACTTATACCCGAAGAAGAGGCGGCAAGAGCTTATCAGAGATTTTTTGAAGCTAAAGCTCTAGCTAGAAATCACACGATGATTGCTGGAATCCTGCCACTTTAATATACCTTAAATGAACTGGAAGCATTAATTGTTAATAGTTATTTATTTATTTGTAGAAAACCTAGCAATAAGAAGTATAAAATATATGGACATAGTTTTTTTTACGTTTTTTTTTTCTTCTTTTGTTTTGGTTGCGCAGGTACGACCCGCTTTCCTTGGGAGAGCAATCCTGAGACACTAGATTAGGGGAAATAATAATGGATTTTTAGAGAACGAATTTTGCTTACACGGGATCATAAAGGGCATTAAGCAGTTATGTAGTAGAAGGAATTTTAAAACGTTTCTTTGAAACTTTTATAAAACTAGATTACATAAAACAGTATTTCTATAATTTCATTTTTTTTAGTTGATTGTAGGAATGAAGTCGTGGAATATTATTACTAGCGTAAATTTTTATTTGAGGATTTCAATCAAATTTGCCAAATAAACTCCTAAATGAGATAATCACCCATATTACAGAATCCATATAAGGCATTGCGGCGGGATTCGCCCTTGTTTCAGACACATTTTCTCTTAATTAAATCTCAGATGATTAAGTGTCTTAGTAGAAATGGTAAGGTAGTTCCTCGTAGTGATAAAACAGTTTACCTTTCAAGTTCATAATTGCCTCAAATGCGAATGCGAACCCTGCGAATCAGGTTAATTCCCCGGGAGTAAAGTATTGCGAATTCCATAATAGGCATGAATATTATCTTCTACAGATTCTAAACTCGAAAGAGTAATTTCCACTTCATTTGCACAAAATAAGCTAGGGTTTATACATGACACTGCATTGTGAATAGGTCACAAATTTGTTCTGTATAGGAAAAAGGAAACAAACAGCATCGCAAATCTAAAAGACGTGTATAGAAAAGAGTTCATACACCTACTGATCTCTATACAAACATGGATAATGTTTTAAAAAAAAAAAAACCTTTACTCCTCTTTAAGAACTTTATAACACCCCGACTCCATAAGTAATTTTTCTTTCTTACTCAATGCCTTACATCTAAGACATATAATTTTCTTTTATCTTGTTTTTGGCAAATCATGTTAGGACATTTCATTTCGTTTTGCGACTCCGCCAAAGATAATCACATTTAGACTGGTATTCATCAAGCGCTCATAAGTTTCTTATGAGCGCTCATATCGGAGTTTTCGGAGTCATTGCTCTCAACTCTATGAGTGGTCGACACCACTCATAAGTCACTAATATTCCTTTGTGAATAGTTTTATGAGCGATCATAACTTATGAGTACTTAATGCATATCGGACTTACTTACTTTGCCACCTCCACGGCAATCCATATTTTTTAATTGCAAAAATTGCTTGAAGTACTGAAATAAATCAGTCAAATAGAATTTTTAGTACTATAACATCAATACACTTTTTTTAATGAAATGGCAGCACTTATTTAAAACTCTCACGTTCTTACAAAAGTCAACGTTACGTGATGACCCTCGTAACGTCACCATAAGAAACATTTCGGTGAGCGCGCTTTTGTTGATGTTTATTTTGAAAACAAATTTATTCTAAAATTTAAAATTTTTAAGTAACTTTTTTCAACAAATTATGACTTCACAAACTTTAATGCTTAACTTCGGTGATCTCAAAAATCTCTCAAATGTAGAAATCGTTGAAGCCATTTCTTCAAAGACTGCTGTCGAAGTGACTCTGATATCCTTTTTAAATTTTTACCTAGTTTGTTTACAAAAAAATTTATATTTATTTTCCCCAATTATATTTAGTTATTTATCCTTTAACTCAATATAATACAAGAGCATCAAATCATGTGAGGTTTCTGAAGAGGAAATATACAAAACATGGTCCACATCGTTGTTCCAAAGTTACGGACCTTCAAGAATCACAGAAAATGATCTCAATAGTTTGTTGGATTTATTTTCTACAGCTATTAAAGAGGTTTGTATTAATTCTTGTTTATTTTTTGTAAATTTAATCTAAAAAATAAACTAAATTAGTTGCTGGATGAATGCGGACAATGCGAAAATGATGAACAAATTGAAAAACTCCATCAATTTCTCAACTATTCTCTGGAACTCTTCACTTGGATTCATTCGACTGCTAGTGACTTTGAGTCAAACAAAATCACTGCGTTTTTATGCTTTGGTCTCTTCTCCATTCAAAGCTATTTGGTTGTTCTATCAAAGTATGTATAAACTAAACTTTTTATCTCAATGATACAACAAAGAAACAATTTCTATTCAAAAAGGCAAACAAGTCGAACCAGTGGTGCTAGGAAACTTATTGAAAAATCTCTTCAAATACACACACTGATCTTAGGAATCCTCGCCTCACATTCAAAAACATTTCTTTGCAATATCAATAAGTCCTCGTTAGGAAGTCGTAGGTAGACCTATCTTTTTCAAGAAATTATGAACTAACATCAAATACCTAATCATTTGTAGTTATTTTGGGTTTATGTTCTGTTGGAGAGATTTTACCTACGTTAGATATAAAATCAACAGTGGAAACATGGAAATGTATAACAAAAGTTGCAACTGTTAATGGCACATACGAACAAAGTGGATACCAAATTGGTGATGACATTAATTGGCTATCAAAGCCAATGTCCTTTCTCATCAAAGAAATTGGTAGAAATATACAAACTATCTACACTCAGGTTGGAGTGTTAATATTTTTTTTATTGAAATTTGGTCTATTTGTATGCATTTTTATAGGATTCTCTCAGTGAGCCAATTCAACAAATAGAAAAATTTCTTAAAGTAACCAATTTTTATCTGCGACTTCTATTGAACCTTGCAAACTATTTTTGCCATGTTCTCTTTCCAATTTGCGAAGAATTCATTGGGACATGTTCTGTGGTATTCAAGTAAGTGGTTTTTTTAAAGAATTTGCACTAAGAAACAACTAAAAACGATTTTTTTCAGTCCGCCAGCTTACATTGCAAAGACTCCTGTTTATAAAGCTATAATGGATTATGTTGGTAAAGATTTGAAAGAATTGATGCCTTTAGCATACAGAAACGAGCAGTTTTTTGAAGTAAGAATTATTATGAGATTTTAATGAAAATAAAATAATCATGGTTCTTTTATGTTTTTTTTTTTTTCTTATTAGGTATTACTAAGTGAACTTTCTGAGAATATTTATTCAAAAGAATCCATCCATGAAATTGTCTTGCAAGTAATTGAAGTAATTATTCGAAAAGATGATCCGAAATACATAAATGAAAAGCTTTTAGATGCGTCTTTCAAATACACTTCCGAAGGTGAGACTAATATTATCGTTTTTTTATATTTCTTGATACTAGTAGGAAATGATAATCCCAGTTCTTAGGTATAGTAGGTAGCCCTCAAACTACTCTCGCGTTTCTACATTATTGTACCTACATCGTTTTGTTTTTTTTTTTTATTCAATTATTTTATATTCTGTATCCTCATCCAAGGTCACCTTAACACACCCAAAGCAACATATAATCGCTTTATTGAAACGCTAAGCTCTTTACAAATTCGCTTTAATGATGAACGAGTAAAAACGAAACTAGTTACCACAATTTTGCATGATAACACTATCCAAGCATTAGCAGCTATTGATGTATGGTGCACTATATTTATGTAAGTAAGATTATAATTTTAAACTTGCATTTTCTTAAATTTATCAAAAATATAATAAAAGATCATCAGATGGATCAATCCGACAATCATACTTAAAATTTTGGATCGATATAAACGAACGTTTTGCTAAATTTTCTACAAGCATGCCAGCCCTTCACACGGAAATTCTTTTGAAGAATCTGTACGCCTTACTGCCACCTTTAGAAAAAACTGAAATGTGGAACAATTTCAATGCATGTACTTTAAGAAATGAAAGATTATTCCTAACAATTGGTTTGGAAGCAATTCCAAGCGGTGCAACAAAGCAATCAATCACCCAACACTTTCAAACTGAACTTTTGGGTCATCTGAAGGAATCTGACAAACAGAAAACAATTCAAGGCTATTATACAATTGTAATTGTCTCAATTGTTTTTTTTTTTTTTTTTCTTAGATTGACCATATTTAATATTGTTTTGTTTGTTTATTCTCAGGTGAGGGATTTGAAACTTTTGAAATCAATTGATTTTAAAAATGATGATATTGTCGAAATGCTCTTTAACTGTCTTGAGATTGCAATGGAAGACAAAAAACTATTTCGATTGGTTGAAAGTATCTTGGATTTCATTAGTCCAAGAATAGGCCATATCGATGGCAATAAGATACAAAAAATTCTCAATATGATGAAAATGAACATTTCATTGTTTGATGAACTCTCAACAAAATTGTGTTTCATTGGATTCCTCAAATATGTGGCTAAATTATCAAGATTTGAAAAAACTTCCCAAGAAACTCTCAAGATATTTCAAAGTGACGAAGAAATTAAACGTTTTGGTTGTTTGAACGAAACAAGTACTCCTGTGGAAGACGATGCAGAAAAATGTGATAAATTGTGGAAGGAAATAATTCAAAATCGAAGCTTGGCTGATATTCAACAACGGAAACATATTTGTCCTATTACAAATGTCACGCCTGTTCTTACGACAAACAAAACTCAAACAGATTTTGAAGACTTACTTGAATCTCTTGAAAGAAACACAACTAGACTTCAGACAGAATTTCCAAGCATACAGTTAAGTACAGCGAATTTAGAAATAATCAGAAGGGTAGTTTTAAAACTGAAAGATGTAAGCAAAATGGATTTATAAATAAACTTCTATCTAAACGGTTAAAAAGAAAAAAAATTAATATTTATATTTTTAAAAAAATCAAATTTAAAATCTGAAAAAAAAAATTGGCTCAGAGGAGCTTAATTCCCATTAAAGCCCTACAAATAACAACAACAAAAAATAAATACTGTCCTAGAATAAGCACACGCCATCCTTACCATATAGACACTTGGTGCCACGGGCACGTTGAGAGTGTGAACGCTTAGTAGTGTTGTAAATTATTATATGTCGCGATCGCGACGCGTCACGCCATTCTTCGTTTTTACGTTTTCTTTCAATATTTGTACTATCTCTATACTTCAGCGAAGATAACATATTTGTTTTAATATTAATTCAACGAGCGACGCAATTTGCTGTTTTGCTGTGCGTAAGATGCCCGACACATTTAATACCAATGTTCAGGGTTTGAGTGCCTTAAGTTTAATTTTAAAAGAACTTTAAAGTTTGAAATACATAAAAAAGGTTAAATAGTTTAGTGTGGGCCTTCTCAAAACTTGTATTATAGCTAGATTTTAAAAATACTTAACTAAATTATTACGAAAAATAGTTAATGGTGTATCGCGTGCGAGCCCGACAAGTACGAAAGCAGACTTTTGTTAAGTCTCTTTAAGGCCATTAATTTTATACCAGTCCCGTATTTTTTACAGTTACAGTTGTGGCGAACTAATTAAGAAATACCTCTTTAGCTGCGAACTAAGGCTTTTGAAAAATAGACAAATAATTACTTGTAATGGGAAGAAATGTGAGGGAATGCCGAAGGTTATTTCTTAACAAATTTTCAAATGGCGCTATTAGACGCTGTCATTTTATTGGCGTTTCAGTTAAAACGACTATCGTAATAAGGGTTATTTTTAATTAAATCGGATTTGTTTCTTGCTTTATTATGTTCCAAAGTCTTATCTATGTATGTTCACAAGTTTTTCGTCGGATTAAGAGACAGCATTTGCAGTGGCCATTGAAAAATTTAATTTTTTTTATCCTCAAAACGACAATACAACACGTAAAGTTTGTTTAGGAACATTGTCCAACTGAAAATTTTTAAGAAACCGCGATATACTAAAAGCTTTATTGCGTTCTCCTTGTAATTAAACTGATCCATGTGTCATTCAATTTTTTTCTCGGATTTATTCTACGGAACTCTAACAGAAGTGTCATATTTCTTTTTGCACATATGAGCAAACGGCTGCATTAATACAAAATAGATTACCCAATCTCTGCAGGCTATCAAGACAATCCACTTTTGGTCTTGTTTTTTTTTTTGTTTTTTTGCTTTTCGGGAATTTAAAAACCCTCTAACCTGTGTGTAAACTAAATTAGCATCAAGTTAAACTTTTTAGAACACAGATTCTCTTATTCAATTGTACTGACTGAACATTTCAGTCAGAAGTACTTCTCTACAATAAATTCTAGCATTTCTAGTGTGTAGTTCATATTTTATCCCATTTTTTTCTGGATATTTAAATAAAATGATCTTAAAATCACTATTACTCTTTGCAGTAGAAGTGAAAGCGAAGCATAATCTATTTTCACAACAAATAAAAAAACAGATATAAATTAAAAACAAAATGAATCCAATTTAAATAAATGTATTTATTCACATGTTGCACGTATATGTATGATCGTGTTCTACATAAAAACTACTGATTTTTATTTCCATTCATACAAAATTCAATGTATTTTGCTAATTTTAAAAAGATTTTTTTTTTTTATTAAAGAATAACAAAAAGAACAAAAGAACTTAACCAAGCATGGTTCAATATGCTATACATATAATAATATAATATATAACCCCAAAAGCGCTTATAATATTTCTAACAAAAACCAAGTTGATTTCAAATTTGTTCTCATTTGATTTTTTTTTTTTATTTTTGATTTTATTTAACTATGAACCTGTCCATTACCAGTGGAAAATTAAATATTACATTTTCCAATTTATCTATCTTGGAATGATATCTTTAAGGATAAAATATTTATATAAAAAGAAAGGTACAAAATACATTCAAGAATATTTTGTTTTTAACCATTACATTTTTTGTAATTGTAATATATTGTATTGGGGACACAGGGAAAAAATATCAACATAAATAATTGTCATTTGAGAAAGACTATGTATAACAACGAAAAAACAAAATATAATTCATCTATTTTGATCAATGCAAACCAGTTTCGAAAATATTTCAATGGAATGCGAAAGCCTTGCCTTTTCTTGATTTATAAGATTTCTTTTAAATACAGTTTGGAAGTTTAAGCATTAAGAATAATAATAAAAAAAAAATATGGAAGAGAAATAAATAAGGCAAAACAATTATAATTGTTTATATTTGTTTTTAGTATTTATATCGGTACATTGCTACACCAGCAACACCAATCAGAATAGATCCCATGAGATAGCCAAGAACTTTCAACTAAAATATAAAAAAAAAAACAAAGTATGTATTTTGTTATTTAATAGAATATTATTATTTTATTTTACCTTTGAACTTTCTGGAGTAGCCCTCTTTAGTGGCTGTTTGCTGTTTTGTTCAAGCTTTTTGGCGTGGCCCAACATTTTTTGGTACATTTCTTTTTCGTTGTGTTCTTCGCGACGTGCTTTGATAATCAGTTTCGCAAGATCCTTCAAAGAAAATAGCAATCATAATTTAGAATGTTAAAAAACAAACTGAATTTAACATACCTGCTGAATAGTCCTGCTATCGGGTTCTAATGTAGCTGCTTTTTGTAGTAAACTGATTGCTCCTTTGGTGTCACCTTTGCCTTCTAAAATCTTTTAGACAAATATTTCAAGTTCTACATCAAATGGAAATAAAGAAATATGTTTTCAATCTTACCCTTCCTTTTCTGTACAAAGCCTTATGATTGTTAGGTTGACATCTTAATACATGTTCAACTGAAGCAAGAGCAGCATCATATGCCGAGATCTTAATTTGTGCCATCGCAAGATTGTTGTAAACAACCAGTCTGTCATCCAAAATGCTCTGTAGATCACCATTGGATAGCTGAAAAGTAAATTTGGTAAAGTAACACTTACTCGTTTTTTTTTATCTTTTTAACTTACTTGTAAGTCTTCAGTATCGATATTAGCATCTGGATCACCATCTCTGTCATCTAAGTACTCAAGTGCACGACGGTAAAGTTGAATTGCAATATTAAATTCATTGCGATTGTACCAAAAGTTAGCTCTTTCCTTTTTGCGATTACTAATATTTTGATAATAAATTGTTCTTAAGGATTTTCTTATATTATACGATTGTACCATTATAATTTACCCATATTTTTTACGAATTTCAAAAGTCTTTAGATCTGCGTGCTCTTCAAATTTAGTATCCAATAAGTGAACTTCATAAGTTATCTTGAAATAAAATTAAAATAATGAATTTTATTCAAAGGACGTAAAAAGAATGCAGAACAATTTGTATTAAAGAAATAATAGTTAAAATTGTGCACTGCAGTTTTTACCACCTGCATCTAATATTCTACCTTATTCTGCTTAAGAATGTCTTCACAATAACACAAATCTTTTATTTAATAAAATTTCAATGCGACTGGCCTAGAAACTATTTGTGAGGACCTACTCAAAACTGGATCGAATATAAGGAGGTTTTTTTAAGCTTAACCATCATAGAAAACAATGGTGCTTATATTGGGGATCGAACGCAGATCTAGGGCGATTTTATTCACTCAAAGTTAAACAGTTGAATTTGTTTTTATTTTCAACTTTGAAAATTGGTTTTATTCACCCTCTTAACTTTTGATATTCCAATGTTGAGAAAAGTCCAATTTGGTCTTTTTTCGTTTTGGATAAATTAAGGTTTAATATTAAAACTTTCGCACAGGAGTTTTGAAAAAGAATTTAAGGTTTCGTTTTAAGGACATTGTATTGAATTGTTGTTCTTATTCTTATTGGCGTTAAAAAAAAATCCAGTAAAAAATACTTTTTTGGTGGACATTTGTGGACTCCAGATTTTTTCTCTGAATAAATTGTGAAAAATGGACCTATGGTGTTATGAAATGTATTGAGTACAGCTAAAAAATAATGATTTGGTTCAAGTTATCAGCTAACAATTTTGAATGATTTTTTTTGTTCAAAGTTCTGAGTTTGAAAATCATTTTTAAAGGGGTGAAAATAGACCCTTATCTTTGTTTTTCTTGAACAGACCTGGAAAGTTGTTGGCATAGTTTATAAAATTTTAACACATTTTTTTAATAAAAAAAGATTTATTCAAAAAAGTCTAAATTAAAAAAAAAAAAAAAAGAGTCAACAAATACAATTTTGCAAAACTAAAAAACAAATTGCATTATTAGCCCTTTGCTTTATTTGAATACAAAATAGTATTTGGTGTGTTATCTGAAGTAGAGAAAAAATTGAAGTTTGAGAACACGTTGCATCCAGTCAACGCCAGGCGGGTCAGCTAGTTCTTCATAGAATAAAGTAGTAAGCAACTGATAAGATTTGTAATAAAAATCAATTGACTGTTTTTTTCGTTTTAAATATACAAAAAAAAAATGAAAATTGTTCAAAACTCAAATACCTCAGCACAAACGGCCCAACTTTGGTCTTCCTTTGATTTAATACTGAAGGCTTTCTAATCTTGAAGTTTTAATATTCTTAAAGCCAAAAGGCCATCTGGTCTCTAGTTTCCAAGGTTACCGATTGGAGTGTGCATCGCGCCCAGCCTCTTTATTTTACCCAACCTACCAGCTCTAAACTTTTCTGGCATCTTATGCGCAAATTAACCTTTATATTTAATCATTTAGGTATAAAAGTAGTAAGTGAACTCTCGTGTTTGTGATTTGAAGTAAAATTCTGATAAGTTTTACGATCTAATAAAAAATTATAAATGCAATATTTTCTGGTAGCAAAAACAAGCTTTTAATTAGGGTACTTAACTTATTATGTAGGTACTTGCAATTATTATTACATCACGAAACTTGAATGAATCTACTAACCTTTGCATCTGGTGGAATTGAAAGCTCAGGCTTATCTTCGTTTTTCAATCCTATCGGTCCGTAAGCAAATCTAGGATCAATAATAACCTCAGCTACCTCTCCCACCACCATCATTGGTATGGCTAAATCTAAGCCTTGAACAACCTAAAATAAATAAAAACAATAATTCAAATTTCAAACAACAACAAAGAAAAAAACTTTACTCACCTCATAATCACCAAGATGGCAATAAGTATTTTCTTCTTTCTCAACAATGGTCCCATCGTCCAATTTACCAGTGTAACTGACTTTAATCAATTCTCCACGTTGCGGACTTATTGGATTCTCGGATGTCTTCAAGGTTTTCTTAATGATCTGTCCATTGCCGAGCAAATCAACAACTCGATACGGATCAATTTTGGGTTCGTCAGCAACTTCTTCTTTCATTTGCTTCATTTCTGCCTCATTGAGGTTTGAGAGATCCTCAAATGAGCTGTTGCTAGACTTTTCTGTGTCCATCTTACAAAAGTCAAAAAGAAAACTTCAGTGTTTTTTTTTATATCAAAAATCAAGCAAATTCAAAGGGCAGTGTAATTAGTGAAAGTGTGGTTTGGTCAATTAGTCAATGTTGAACTTCGACCTATATATCGTGATTAAAAAAAGTAAATCCAAACGCATGTTATCAAGTTAAAATGCAAACAAATGACGAATAAGTTCATAATAAACTCATAACAGCTGCGTACGAATATTTATTTTCCATTTCTCTTTTCAACAACAAAGAAAATGAAATACTAAATTGGGAAATTGTCGAATGACTCAGGGCAAAAAAAAATTTAATATTTATAATCTTTGTAGAGGAAAGTTTTCATTTTTATTACCTCAATTTGTGCAGTTAATTCAGTGATTATGAATGATATTTGCTGTAGATGAGTTAAACGATAAATTTCACATTAAACGAGGTTAATTATTGTGTCGTATAAATATGATAACTACGAAAGAAAAAGTAAGAAAATTAAGAAATTTCTGCTAAAAACAAAAATTTTCCTTCGTTTATTTGACAAGTTGGATGAATGGACTGCGACAGATATTCGTGGTTTTCTGGTACAATTATAATTTTTTTTATAGGAAAATTGTAGTAGAATAGAATGTCTGTCTTGCGGCAAATAGAAAAAGCATAGTGATTTAAGGGTGAGTATGCATTCGGTCTTATAATGAAATCGTAGGTTTGTTACAAAGAATTTAAAATACTACCACAGATTGTAACGGAATATCTAACACTATTTCTGTCAATACGAACGAATCTGTGACTGTTTTTACGAAATTCTTAACAAATTGACGATACGAATGGAATGCATTATTGACGATTGTTGTCTCTATAAATATAATCTGTGCAAGAAGATCGAGAGGAAAATAGCGATTACGTTTACCTGCACTCGTTTTCGTATGCTACGATTCGACCCTGGTAAACCTCGAAAAGGCAGATAATTTGTACTGAATTTAAAAGGTTTCTATTTTTCTAAGGTTCATCAGAGTTTTCCGCATTTGCAAGAATACCCTTATTATTTGTATGTCCAACATTCGTACCTTGTTTGGGGCTTGCAATCATCGAAGTTGCAGTTTTTGTCGTTTTAAAAACAAGTAGTAAATAATTCATATACATTTCAAGCAACTTCAAGCAACTTTAACTAGACCTTTCTAGTTTTGAAAATATAGTCAATTTAAGGGGAGGATTTCAAGAGAAAAAGAGTAGCACTGCTTAAATGGCTCTGAAATAAAATACAAATCAAGACTGGGTGGCACATTTTCACCACAGACCTGTGTTCCTGTGTACCAAATAAATACATTTTGTGAGACATACCGTTAGTAATGGATTTGATTTTTTCTTTAATTCAAAAGTTTTATTACATTTTAGTTGGACTGGGAGCTTTTCTCCCAAAACCATTTCCTCGGGAGTTTTTATTCAGAATAGGGCTAAATATCAATTTTTACTTGCAATATAGGTACTAAGTTATGCATTTGTAAAAAAAAGAAGAAATAACGATGATTTAAAATGGGCCTGACATATTTTACACTGGCCGACAAAAGTCTCCAAAAGTATAAGTGCATCATTATTTTAATATGAACAAAAAATTGATTTTATAGAATGGTAAGACATCGTACGAAGAATTTTGTCAGCCGCTATATCTGTCTGTCTGCAGGCCAGCAGTAACGGATCGGTCAATTTACTTAAAACTCGGTATATAGAGTTTCTTGGAAACTATCTCTGGATACAGTTTTCTTTAAATTTTTTATAGATTAGGTCTATCTTTTTATGAAACCCATTTTTTTTTCAAAAAACGCTGTTAACGGTACTTTTGTTTATTAATTCCTGCAATTGTCTCCTAAATGACACCACTGTATATATATTCTAAGGTTTTATATACAATGGTGACTTTAACTTATCAAAGTACTATAAAAATAATAAGAAACCACAAATTCATTAAGTCAATAAATAATACATATTTTATTTTCCTGCTTCTCCCTTTTATCTCTGTACAATTCATGAATGTATACGTAAGCTTAAAAACTACAAAATCATTTTATTTTATTTTTTTTTTTTATTTAAAATTTAAAGAACTTCTTATTGTTCGTCTTAGTTTCGATTTAGTAAAAATTTAAAAACTAAAAATATATTTTTGGCAAACAAATTAATAATAAATTAAAATTAATATAAGTACCAAGCCATATAATGGTCTTTTTTATAAATTGTATATTTTAATGGAATATAATTTTCCCTTACACCTCAGAAGCAGTTTTAATTGAATGCTTTTGTTTTGAATAATTGAAGAGTGTGAGGATGACGGTGCTAAGTGAAATGTTCATACACTTGAAAAATCAGCAAACAATAAGTGCATGGAACCTCTTACCATCATCTTCAGCTCAAAAAGCATCTAGATGCGATAGAGAAGTACTAATGACGCTGTAGCTTAAATTTTAAGAATTTCATCTGCAACATTTAAAAAAATATTACTTAGCACTTCATCCTCCAAAACCTCAATTATTATTTTTAATACATATACAAAATTGTTGCTAAGATTTTATTGTTTTGTGTTCCTGATGTAATCTTTATGAGAAGTTCTTCTGGCTGCAGTCAAGTACTACTCTACTCTGTAGTAGTGAAAATCGTAGGAGTTCAGTAGTACTAAAAAGAACGCTCACCATTGAAGCACATAAGACTTGCAGCAAGTTTGTATGCAATATTAAAGCTGTTTCAGAGGCCTATGAATTAGAAAACTGTTTATCAACACGAATAGTGTGCTGAAAGGTCGTTATTTTGTTTAAAACTTAAAAATACTGAATATAAATAATTACTTTGTGCATTCCCTGATGAAATTAAATTAAAATACAAACTTAAATGAAATGTTGTGGCGATACACAAACTAAGCCACGAAAAATTGAAACAATAAAAAATAGGAAAATAAATTCTTTACAAAGGAACATCGTTTCGAAAACTGGAATGTGTCAGGAATCTCTTGTCCCAACGCGCGCTCACTCTCTTTTCCACAAAGGTCTTTTACTTGGTTAAGCATTTTATGTCTTGATTTTACGTCCAATTTTGGTTGTGGCATATTTCGAAGCATGATTATTATTTCTTGGTGCTCCATTCGAACGCAGGATTCCGTTCGGTTTGGAACGAGTCTCAAAAACAACATCTGAATCGGTCTCCGAGTCGGTTAGCGAAGTTGCACGATTATACGAAGTGGGTAGTTCTTCTTCTTGCGATCCTATCAACGAGTATTTCTGTACTTTTGGACGGGATCGTGGCTTCTTGGATGTTGTACGACAGGCACAGGAAATGCCCCAAAACAAACCAGACAATAGAAGAAATCCAACAATTATGGCAACCACAACATACAAAATTGACCAATCACAATTGGCCTCTTCTACACCCCAAAAATAGAACACAGAAGGCATCCAGAAAGTTTCACACATGCAGGAACGAGTAACAGTGTTACAAGAACCATGACCAGAGCATTTGTTCTGACAAACCGTTGTGCGGACGTCAGCAAATGCCGCACCCAAAATCGAAGAGTCTCGCAAAATCTTCTCTTTCAAAATTTGTTCGACCCTGAGTCCAGGAATAGGTGTCGATTTGACGTCTGTAACTCCAGCAGGTGGTAGTTCCTCAGCATAGAACACCAAAATCGCCTCATCCGACTTTGAATCGATTTTCAACTTTCGCACGTAGATCTTCACATTTCCCAAAAGCAATGCAATTTTTTGGACCATTGAGTCTAGTTCGGATTGGGTGAGTACAGAAATGCCCATGGAAAACGTTAGTTCCACTAGATTCAACAATTTCGGATCCGGACGTACTATGACGCTCACCGTGTCACTCCCAGTTAGGCCCTGTTCATCATTTACAGTCAATTTAAAAACATACCTGCCATGTGCCACATCAGTAAGCATCAGAACTGGTTCGTGGTTGGTGTTTCCAACAATATTTCCAGCTGCCAAACTCATGTCGTCCCTTGTCCATGTGTAGTTTACCACATTCAAGTCATCGTATGACTTCGACCCGTTCAAATAGATCACCGACACTGGCAAGGTGATACTCTGGTCTCCACCGGCGTTGGCTACTGGAGCGCTATTCTTCTCTTGGACAACCTTTACCCATGTGCTATCGCTGGCGGTGTTGTTGTTTTCATCGGAGACAGTCAATTGGAACTCATAAAGTCCAATTGTTAGACTCGTTGCATTGGCCACAGATTCATTGCCTTTCACTATCACTGCATCCTTGGGTCCGGAGACCTGAGACCAACGATAGTTTGTGATTTTAATGTCGTCCTTGGATTGTGACCCATTTAGCTCGGCCCAGTTCTTTGGTAAATTGGTTGTAGAGTTCGTCCCAGCTTCGGCCACAGGAGGAGTGTTAGTAGGCGGCTTCACAAAGACAGGAACCTTGGCGGTGCTAGATTGATTACTGCCATCAGTGACTTTCAACACAAAAGTGTACATCCCTTCTTCAAGATTGGACAGTTGCAGATAGGGCGTTCGGGTGTTCTGCATATCGACAGCTTTGCTTTCATCACTGGCATCTTTGGTCCATTCCCAAGCAACGATTTCTCGATCGTCAGTGCTGGCAGTTCCATTGAGAGTAACATTGTTGTGAGGCAGATAGACCATCACAGCACTTCCAGCATTCGCTTCCGGTGGATAGTCGGTGACTTTGAGAACCGTTATGTTGGCTGTTGTGGAATTCTTGGCATTATCCGAGTCTGTGACGGTCAACTGAAAGGTATAGTTTCCGGGAGATGTCAAATCGCTCAACTGAAGTGTGTTGATTTCAGGGAGGCTTGGTTCGTATCCTATGGGACCGGATTTCAACTCCCAGTGCCAGCCAATGATTTTGTCATCATCTGTACTCGCACTGCCATCCAGAATCGCCTTGGTTGTTGGCCATTTGATGGTCTGCTCAGCTGGGGAGATTACAACCTGCGGCAGACGATTGATGCGCTTCTCTGGAAAAACTGTGACATTAGCCATGGCATCGCCGTAGGTTCCGTTTCCTGTGACTGATACTTTAAAAGTATACAATCCCTCGGAGAGATTTGATAGCTTCACTTTGGACTTGGTTTGGTCAGAAATGGTTCCATTCATTGGACCTTTTGGCTGAGTTATCAGAGTCCATAAGTATTTGTATGGAACTCCACTGGATTGCTCATCGGGTACAGTATATGCCGACAGGGTCACTTCTTTCTCGGGCAGCTGAACTTCCTTCGACATCACGGACACGGCAATTTTAGTTTGTTGCTCTTCTTTGCTGGCTGCCGCCGCTGCACCACCTTCATCCATCTGCCGCTCAGTAACTGGCATTGATTCCAACAAAGAAATATGCCTGGGTCCCTCATTTTGAAAGATTTTTTCCACGATTTTGTCGCCTCCAAAGTCGATGTCTCGCAGGACACAGTCTCTTAGACGATTCCTCGCATATCCGAGGATGCACTTGCAGATTCCCTTGCGTTCGCCTGACCTGATACCAACACAGACTTCTTTCTCCGGGCATCCACCATCCATAGTCGGATCGCATGGAATGTACTTGGCGGATCCACTGTAGAATAGCATTTCGTCGTCGGCATCTTCGTCCATGGCCGAATTTGCATAGATATCATTTTTTCGATTCATAAAAAGTTGTTTAACTCGCTTCTCTTCCATTGGCATATATTCGTCTTCATAAACTGGCGGCGGTGAGTCATACCTAAACTTACTCGATTGCTTCCAGAAGTTGAGAGGATTTGCGGCTGCTTCTTCGTTTGGAATGAATTCGCTTAGCTTTTCAGCCTTTAGCACGTCCATCCAGGTTATTTCCTCATCGCCAGGTTGGCCGACAACTGGATTTACCAAAACCATCTCGAGGGGGCCCTTGGCATCGCCCCGCTCCTTGGGCAAGCAGGCGATATTGCTGTTGCACCTAACATGGTAGCATGTCTGCTTGTAAACAAATGCCACATTGCATGTGTGATTCTTTTTCTCGCAACATGCCATGACGCAGGTGTATAGATTAACCTCACCATCAAATTTCAGATCGGTCATGTTTCCTGCTTCAGTGCCGTCTCTCGGGGCATAGCCGCTGAAAACGTGGTGGAACACATTCGGGCAAAGGGCTTGTACATTTCTGGTGTTCAAGGGAGTTTTTTCGTTGCGAATTAAAGCACTGTTGCTGTTACTATTGATGGGGATTCCACCAGCAAGGCTTTTGATGACATCAGTGCTGTTGACAAAGGCCATCGACAGGCAGATGATTGCTAAATAAAATATACTCATTGTGGCGCAGTTTTTTTTTTTCTTACTCAAAATATCAAATTTTATTTTGATAAGAAGTTCGATTAACTTCGATTAGGTATAATGACACAAAAAAAATAACTTATCGTCGGAGATAAGAGCATCTGCAATAGGACTCTATCCAATTAGAAAAATATATTATTTCCATGACACATTTAATGCAAAAAACACATATTTTTTAGATAAGTTTCATATTATTAGCATTTTTTTAAATGCGAATAAAGATTAATTGAATTTTTCACAAGATTTTCAGAAATTGCAAGAGCACAGCGAAAATTTTTTTTTTTTGGTTTTTGTTGACAGCATCAAATGTCATTTTTAATATTTGTTGTGGAGTGTGGATGTTTGTGGATCTTGAATAATGTCAAGGAAGAATTTAATGCAAGGTGAATATGTGTCGATTCGTTGTGCAACTTAAAAGTCGCCGAGTATTTTTGTCAAATTCATAGCGACGAAGTTGAAAGCATTTCAGCTTAACTTAAAATGTATGATTCACAAAAATGACTTTATCCTATAGAAATCGTGTATGAAAGGGCTTCATGTTATGCACTGATTCTTATTTCCAAGCTCTAACTGATAAATGAAATTCGATTATGAAGTACATCGTCAGGAACAAATTTTCGTCGCGTCTAGCAATCAAAGTGTGTCAGTGCGAGAGTGCGACAACGACTTTTATACTCTATCATATGATGCTGTGTAAATATTTTTTTTTCGTCGTAAATGAGAATCATAAATGAGAGTACCCATACCAAACGCGACAAAGCACCAAAGCCCTTGTCGCTTTGTCATGCGACATTGTGACACAAATCAAAATGTCAATGGCAATGTGTGACAATGGCTAACATAAGAAAAAATGCTTTTGTTGTATTAAGCTTTGTCCAAACCAAAGTGTCAACTCTTTAGGGGCGTTCACATGGGCTTAACAGCATGCTCGAGAGCTTAACTCGACAGTAATCAATAAGTTTTGATTTCCAGCCAACATGATGTTGTTTTTTCGTTCATTATGGACGAGCATGGTATGTTGTTGAGCCATGCTCACGAGCATGCTTGATGTTAACCACCCTTTTGTTTTCTGACTTCTGTCTATCGTTTTTATGGGTATTCATGCAACGAGATAATTTTATCTTTTGCAAAAGTTTGTATGAACGATTTTTTAATATTTTGCGTTAATGCTGTGCAATCATTATGCTGTGTATAATAATCGTAAAATATGTGTGAAATAAGATGCATTCAGATTTCGAAGTTATTTTAAAAAGGAGAACCTCACCTGAACCAAATGAAAATCGGAGCCGAATAGGGGGATTCACGTGGGCGAGCATGTTCGTGAGCATGCTCGACAATATACGATGCTCGTCCATATGCACGGAAAAAAAGTTTTATGGAAATGACAGTTAGCTTAACAGATATTGTACTTTACCACGTTCACCAAGAGTTTACCAGGTTGCATGAATATCCCTAATGGTTGTTTTTTTATTAAATAATGGTTTCATTCACAATTTGATCTCCAACTAATAACGATGCGATATTAATAGAATACCAAAAGTTTTTTTTATAGTTTTCAGAACTCTGAGGTATTTCATATAATCATATTCCTGAACACACCTAATTCTCAAAAAACAGATGTTCGGATAAGTTTTACAAATAAAGGCTTGCCCAAACCAAAGTGCGACAGTGCGACATGACAACGCCAAAATTTATTTACACAGCGTCATATGAGAGTACCCCCACCAAATGCGATTAAGCGCAAAACGTTTTTCAGCGCAAAACGTTTTTCATATAAAAATCGTGTCGCACAAGTCGTGACGCACAAGTCGTGACGCACTGTCGAACTTTGGTTTGGGCAAGCTTTAAAGGCTTGCCCAAACCAAAGTGCGGCAGTGCGATGTGCGACACGATTTTTATATGAAAAACGTTTTGCGCTGAAAAATGCTTTGCGCTTAATCGCATTTGGTGTTGGTACTTTCATATGACGCTGTGTAAATAAATTTTGGCATTGTCGTGTCGCTTTGTCGCACTTTGGTTTGGGCAAGCCTTAAAGCTGTGTAAATAAATTTTACCGCACTGAAGTGTCGCACTGTTGCACTTTGGTTTGGGCAAGCCTTAAATTTGTTAATTTTCCGCAGTGAAATCGGTGAATTAGTTTATCCAATTTATGTAAACTATTTACGTACAGAATTTGACAGCTCATCAAAAGATAAACCTAAAGATTAACTTATCTAGTACACCACATATTTGAGAATCCAAAATCGAAGACAATTAATTTTTGAAAATTTTCCCAAGTGCAATAGTGCGACACGAACTTTTATATGAAAAACGAAAAAAAAGGTAATTTATGTATTGGTTACTGTGATTTAACAATATAAACATCAAAATATGGTACAAAATTATGCCCAAAACAGACTGAAACTAGCCTGGAATTTTTTGTTTTTTGTTTTTGCACGCTGAACTGTAAACTAGCCTTAAACGTGGTAATAAAGTGGTCTTCTACATCAAAAGGAACACCGCTATTAGTTTTTAATTTTCTTTCCGAAAACACTTTTTGGTATTACTGGTTATACAGCGACATCTATTGATTTATTTAACTGATAAAATTGGCATCACTTTTTCAATTTCAAGTAGATTTTCTTTCATCAGAGCTACTGGAATCTAATAATCTGCTATAATTCCTTTTTGCATAATGGCGATTCCTTTTGACAGTTGAATTTGCTTTTGGCGCACGTGTTTTCCAGCGCATCGTAAATTTCTTTTTTCGAAAATTCGTTCGAGTTATTTAACAAATTGTGAAAAAAACTCCTATCGAGTTTAAAATGAATCCCGAGAAGCTGAAGAAACTCCAAGCACAGGTGCGTATTGGAGGAAAGGGAACCCCACGCCGAAAGAAGAAGATCGTCCATTCAACGCCCGCTACCGATGACAAAAAGCTACAGTCATCATTGAAAAAACTTTCAGTAAATACCATCCCCGGCATCGAGGAAGTTAATATAATCAAAAACGACGGCTCAGTCATCCATTTCAACAATCCCAAAGCCCAGGCATCATTGCCCACCAACACATTCGCCATCACCGGCCATGGCGAGAATAAATCGATTTCTGAAATGCTGCCTGGCATCCTCACCCAATTGGGGCCCCAGGACATCACACAGCTGAAGAAGATCGCCAGTGAATTTGCCGCGAATAAGGGTGCAGCTGCTGGATCTGTTGCGGGTGGTCTCTCCGCCGCTGATGATGATGTCCCCGATTTGGTGCAAAACTTCGAAGAAGTCGCCATTGGTACAGCCGCCCCTGCTGCAGCTGCTGCTGCTACATCACCAGCTGCTGCCGATGCAGCTGAAAGTGCTGCCACCAGTTCTCCAGACACGACCGCTCCCAAGAAAATTGAAGAAATTCCTGTCGCCTAAACGGAGTCGCTCAGTTGCCCTGGGTAGTAGTAGATTGTAGTTTGTGAAAGTTTTACACTATACATAGTCAAAAAACAAAAAAGCAACCAGAGAAACAAAATTAACCTTTATAGAATTATAACACAAAAAAAAAAACAAATGAAAAATTATATAAAACAAAAAAAAAAAAAAAACTAGAAAAACGTTTATTTTTGGTTTGAAGATGCATTTTATTCGAGAACACCAAACATTCATTACTTTTTATTTTTTCGATCACTCTCGCTGCACATTATAATTCTCATTTACATAAACATTCATAGAACACGACAGACGAAACATAATTCCGAAGGATAATTCTTGAACTCTTACACTCCTAGAGATGCATTGCCAATGAAGGATACGTGGTCGAGCCACACACGGGACAAGTCTTAAACATTCTCTTATTTTTCTTTTATTATGCTGTAGTATTTGTTTTTTTTTTTACTTGCTTCTGGACAAGTTTCATAATAATTCATAAATTACAAAATACATAAATATTTTATTTTAATTGATGGATGGTATATAAGTAATAATTAGTTTCACATCATTTTTATGTAATTCTCTCAGAGTATGAACAAAATAGAAGAACGCTATAATAAAATTGCATTGATAACTTCATTGTGTGCTTTCATTTTGTTTCTATCGATTTCAGTAAATCCTAATTCCGAAGGTTGTAAGCAGTTGCAGGCAGTGGAACATAAAATCGTGGGCTGTCTGCTGTTGCTAGGGGCGCATATAGGTGTCATAATGGAGGCGACTAATGACAGTTCATACAGTCCCTCTGCCTATTTTAAAGTTCTCTTCACGAGATCAAATGTTTTTAATAAAAAAAAATCTAAAAATAGGGCAGGTAGAGATTGCTGAGTATGTAACCCCACGAGTACGGCACAAGGGCCATCTTCTCGAACACTTTAGAATAATCTAAATTCCAAAGAAGTGGTGAATCATTTGCTTGACTTCCAAGGCCATTGTGTAAAAAAACAAAACCTGATTTTCAAGCAATTTTTTAGTATGGGGGCATGGGGAAAAGGTTCTTTCCTATAAACAAATAACAAAGACGATTTCATGAATGTCGCCTTTGATTTGTTGTTGTTCGTAGGGATGAACTACTTCGCATTATTTATTTTGATTATTTTAATTACTTTTTAGTTCAGTTGTTGGGCGGTTGGTAAAAGATAGGCATCGGTCATGAACATGATGTATGTATTTGTTTTGTATTTATCAACACAAAAGCTGTAGAAAGCTTAAACTAAAAGTTTTGTACAAAAACAAGGGTTTGTTTGTTTTGATTTTGAGAACTCTTATGTGTAGATTTTATGGTGGTTATTTTTCATAACAGAGACCTATTCGTGGAACTTGGTAAACTTGGAAAATGTGGATAAGATGTAAAAAATTGTATGGAAATGACCGATACTATAGTTAACCAGGTTGGACGAATACTCCTGCTACAGACTCGCGCCTATTTACGTAAAAGAGTATGCCTTTCACATGAAGAAAACCATTGTACTTATCCCTTGAGAGCCAGACTTCTGTCAGAGAGATCACTCCATTCCGGTGACCTCATGTTCCTACCAACTTCCAAACCAGATGCCTACGTTCAGTAACTCTCGCATCGAGATACATGGTCGAGAAACATGCTGAACAGGAAGACATTCGCACAAAAAAATGACATTTGAAGATATTTTTCAGATTAGCCACGTTTTAAAATAAAGAGTGTACTTTTTTGTACTCACCCTGGACGTAACACATCAAGTTTCATTGAGCGTGGTTCCCGGTGACCACGATCAATGAAACTTGATGCGAAACGTTCGGTTGAGTACAAAAAAGTACACTCTTTATTTTAAAACGCAGCATCTTTTCAATATAATGTGAGAGTTACACAGAACCAAGACAGAAAATGGTTTGATAACTGGGTCCTTTTGCTGGGCGGTTCTCGGGTCTTTGTTACTCAAACCGCTAAGGCGATAAGCTTTTAAGGCTTGTCCAAACAAAAGTGCGACAGTGCCTCAAAATTTATTTACACAGCGTCATATGGAAGTACCCACACTAAATGCGACAAAGCGCAAAGCGTTTTTCGTATTCGCACATGTCGTGACGCACTTTGGTTTGGGCAAGCCTTAAATGCTTACCCAAACCAAAGTGCGACAGTGCGACACGACAGCGGCAAAATTTATTTACCAGCGTCATATGAGAGTACCCACACCAAATGCAACAAAGCGCAAAGCGTTTTTTCATTTAAGAGTTCTTGTTGCACTGTTGCACTTTGGTTTGGGCAATAAGGCTCATTTAGAAAGATGAATATTCTATAGAAATAGAAATAGAAAATAGTTTAGGTTACATTTGATTCAACAACAGCGAACAATTAAAACAATTTTGGGATCAACTAAGTTCACCGAAGAAAAAGAACTAAACTAGATACTTTATAGAAGACAATCTTGCATCCCCATTCTGTTTAAAGCATAACTCATAAATAAAACATGCATTCATCTGCTACATTTTAAATAAAATGACGTAATAGAAATGTACCAGATTAGTTCAATTTTAATTTTACTCAAAACTTTCACTCAAATCGAACTCTGCGCCAAAAAGAAAAGAACGGACACTAGGCTGACAGCGACAGGTTAAAATTGAGCAAAAAAAATTAAAAAAAAAAACATTTCTCATCGCATCGTATTCCGTTGTTTCCTCCTCCATTTTCTTTGTGATATTTGTTTTTGGTTTTTTGATTACGTGTCGTTTTTTGGAGCTCGTCAGTGAATTTTTCTAGCCACCTCTATCTCAACGATAAAACATTAAAATCAGTTTGAATTCATAGTTTAGCCGTTGAAGAGCTAAAGAAAAAGAAACATGAAGTACGTTCTCGTTTTGTGTTTGGCTCTAGCCGGAACCGCTTTGGCCTCTGGCTCTGATGCTAGTAAAGGACCAAAAGTCACCGATAAGGTGTGATTAAAATAAAAAATAAAAGAAAACCGCTAAACTTAAAGAGATAACAATTTGTTTTATTCAATTAAGGTTTTCTTTGACATTACAATCGGTGGAACACCCGCTGGCCGAATCGAAATCGGCCTCTTCGGTGCAACCGTCCCAAAGACCGCTGACAACTTCAAGCAATTGGCTGAAAAACCAGAAGGTGAAGGGTAAGTTGAGGCTAGAATAATCTGCTTGTATGATTCATATCTAATGATAAGTTCAGTTTCAAGGGAAGCAAATTCCATCGCGTCATCAAAGACTTTATGATCCAAGGAGGTGATTTTACTAAAGGCGATGGAACCGGTGGACGGTCAATCTATGGTGAACGTTTTGCCGACGAGAACTTCAAACTGAAGCACTACGGAGCTGGTTGGTTGAGCATGGCCAATGCCGGTAAAGACACAAATGGATCCCAGTTCTTCATTACAACAAAACAAACTTCGTGGTTGGATGGACGTCATGTTGTCTTCGGAAAGGTAAAATAAAATCTTCTTTTCTATTGACTTTGATTCTAAATTAAATCATTTAAATTACTTAGGTGCTATCGGGAATGGATGTTGTCCGTAAAATCGAATCCAGTGCCACCGACGGCCGTGACCGTCCTGTTAAAGACGTTGCTATTGCTGATTCTGGCTCAATTCCAGTTCCTGAACCATTCTCTGTTGCCAAAGAGCCTTCACAAGAATAAACTCAAAAACTACAGATGCGAGTGAAAACTGAGTTCAATGGCACAGTTTCATCTCTAAGAGAAGAAATTAAGAACAAAAACAAAAAAAAATAACAGAATGATATAAAAAAAACATTAATTTTTGCATTTAAAATAAGAGACCCAATAAAAGTTTTTTTTTTTTTATAAGAAACAAACAAAGACTAATATGCGCATAAAAATATTCAATACACAGATAGACAGGAGAAACCGTAGAACATAAAAAAAAAAATATTCAAGAATTGGCACAGTGCACTCAAGAACAAAGGAAATAATAACTAATGGGATGGTTCATTGTGTTCGGCTTGTGTCTTGTGTTTACTTGCCGGCCGCTTTCTTGCTTGGGTCATTCACTTGATTGATGATGCGAGATACGACTTAAAACGGGTTATGGTATTGGCTTTTGATTTCTTTGGTCATTGGCCATTGGCCTGGTCTTCAGAGATTTCTTTTGTTGAACTTGGTTGGAAAAAATTGATTTCTACTTTTGTCTATTCGTTTCTCCACGGTACAGAGGTACAGACATCTCTGCCTTTAGCTGCGTCTTGCTAATTTATGGATGCGAGTAACACTTTTTTTTTTGAAAATCAAGTGGCTTAATTATCGTATCACGAACTTGAATTGACGATACATATTTGACAAGAAAATTATATGGTGATTATTGCGTCGAAGTTTGAAAGTTATTCAATCTTGTTTTAAACAGAAATGTAGGTACCTACCAAGCTGCGGTTTTTGTTTTAGAAATAGTCTTGGGTAACTACGGTGCATATGCATACATACCTCAACTAAATAATACCTAACTTAATTGCACTCTCTTAAGATAATCGATGGAAACAATGTAGGCGGTGGTTTAAAACGTATTGATATCAGTCCCGATAGCAAAGTTTTAAGGAGGCAAATCCATGTAAATGGCTAATCTGATTTTTCAGCTCGGAAAATCATCATTATTTCGATATAGTTGATTTCAAATAGTTTTTCTTCCAAAAGCATAATATTTGTAGCCATTGATAAAATTAAAAAACTAAACTAATTGTTTTACATATTTATTAATCCAGAAAAGACAAAAACTCAACATGAAGTTTATCTAATTTATGAATTTGTTATTTATTTTAAGCACTTACTTTCATATAAGTATTTTAATTTCTTATATCCTACATGCAACTATATTCTGGTGAATATAGTTTAGAAACAACATATTACCCACTTTTCATTGCGCCTGAAAACAATTTTAAAGTCGACCTTTTCAAAATTAACCATTCAATTAGGTAGGTGCACGTTTTGAAACTTACTAAATTTCCTACAAACTGAGTCTAAAATCGTCTACAGAGACTTTAATTTAGATCTATTTTGTTCAAAGCACAGATTTGACGATGATGGTTTTGACAGCCGTTTAAGTTTTCAGCATAATTTTCAGAGGTTCTAGTTAAATTGCGCTTATCAAACCAAAATCGGTTAAGTAGCTTAATCCTTGATTAACAACTCAAACTAGGATTCTCGATGATTTGTAGTCAGCAATTATCATGGATTAAAGAAAAATCAAATGTGAACGAATGGGCCCTAACAATCCAATCCCTTACAACTCCTATGTAAAATTGTTGAACTAAGTTGTTGTGTAAAATTTAGAAAAACAAATCGGTTAAAAATTTTATTTTGAAATTTTTTTTTCAAAATTATGAGTTCGAAAATAATTTTTTTTTTAAACTATTTATCGGTTTAACTTTATTAAAAATGTAAATAAAAGAAGGGGTTTCTGACTATCAAAAAAAAAAAAAAAACAAAACATATACCTGAGTTGATCTTGTGTATTTTGTTGATCCGATGTATTTTAATAATTTTTTTTCCGCTTTAAGTCAACTATTGACAAATTTCCTCCTAAGAACAGGTGAAAATAGACCCCTATCTTTACTAGTTGTTTTCTTTAAACTGACGTGGACATTTTTGGGCATAGTTCATTAAAATTTTTAAACAAAATCCGATAAGAGCGGCAATTGAGGACCTTGCATCAAAAGAGGGGCAGATCCGTTTTTGAAGAGTTGTGGTAAAATTTTAAAAAGGTAATATAAAAATACATTGATTTGATGTAAGACTTAGTCAGTTCTGTTTAAAAATAAAGGAAGCTATTGCAAAAATTGCATTCACCACAATCCACATACAACAAATGCATTTTTAAATTGCATTTTTCGTTTTAAACACGACTTTTTAAAACTGGACCTGCCCCCCTTTTGATAGTGCCAGGTCCTTAAGTTTAATCCAATAAGAAAGTATTTTTCAAAACCTACCAACATTGGAAAAAAAAATCCAACTCGGAGCAGTTTCAGCCGGTTGCCTTATTTTGAGCTTTAGTTACTCCTTTATTGATATTTTATATATTTTATTCTTTAATTAAGACAATTTTGAAATAAGAGCAGTTTAAAACTTGCCAATTTAATTATACTATTAAAGCATTAAAATAAAATGCACGACTGGGTTGCACTTACTTGTTCTTAGGGTCAAAGTTGCTGTAGACGTTCAAGCTTTTTATGTATATCAAGTTCTTAAAAATAAATTAAATTTATTACTAAAATGACATAAACAACTTCTTAAATTATTTTGAGCTCCAAAAAAAGTGTGCAATTGCTTGATTAAAAAAGAGAAATTTTTAGAAGAACAAATTTTGAAAATCGTTAGAACAGTTTTTAAAATAATAATTTTTTATAAGGAATTAAAAATTCTCAAACCTAAATTTTTCGTTTTAAATTAAAGTGCTTAGCAAATTCTTACCATTAATATTAGCAAGCAGAGAAATTTATTGTTAACATGTGCAAAGGTATGCCATAGTAAGTGTTTTCTTAAACAATCTACAACTTCAACTGAAGATATACCTTTTCACTTAAGAAAACAAAAAGAATAGACCTTGATTAATTACGGGACACCCTGTATACAACTGTTGTATTAAACTTTGTTCAATAGCATGCGCATGTTTACTTTTGAGATAAATCTACGGATTTTCGACCTCCACCCCACTTTTTCGCCCACCTACCCTCTTTCCTCCAAAACTGGTAAACAATTTATTGTAGTCTAACAATAATTCAAACATCGCTCCTTAAAGGTTTAAGTATATAGATATTTAATCAACCTTTTATTGAACTTTTAGCAAACCTTTCACTTTTGAAGGGTTTCTTTTATCGTTACCTACATATAAATAGTATTTTGTATTTATAAATAAATTTATTATAAGATACACAGAGGGCTTAAAATACGATACGCATTTTGCTTTATAAAATCTCAAATAGTAGTCCGATTGGCTTAAGTGGCTACGCTAATTCTTTGTATATCGTGTAAGGCCAATCATTCACTTTATCCAGATGCTTTTGTTATGTTCTCAATTGAATTACGAGCGCACATTATCAGCTTTCACATGTGACAGAGAAACGCTTTTGTTTGTTGTTGTGATTTGTAGATAAAATATTTCTTACAAGTATTACTTTATTAATTTAAAAAATGCATTACCTAATATCCAAACAGACAGTATGTTTATGAATGATACAAGGCAAGTGTAAATGTCATCAAGTGCAATTATGTGAACTATACAAGTAAGAAAATTTAACGCATATACTTGAGTGAATGCGATGGGATGTTTTTAAATAAATCTAAAAAAGAAGGGGGGAAGAGGGGGGGGGGATGTTAGTAAAAATCATGTCAAAATGAGTTGATTTGACATTTTAAAAATGCTGACGACACGCCCATATCATTTTTGACCTTGAAAGTTTATTAATTACGCAGTCAAGTCAAATTTTTTTTAAAATAAATTGATTCTCTATGTAGATAGTACTACCATACAACATTTTTTTATGGCGCGTTAATTTTGACTTCATGTTGCAAAATTAACTAACAAAAATGCCAAAAATTATATAGGCATCGTCAGCATTCCAAAAACACCTATATCGATGCATTAACATCATAATTTTGAAAGTTTTTGAAAATGGTCCGTAACTTTTGAAACGGTTGATCAGCTGCAATATTTTATAATCAAAAATTATAGAAGCATAATTAAGCGGCGGACTTAAATTAAAATTTTACTTATTTTCTTATTATTACTAGATTATCTTCACAAATATATGTATTAAAATTTTGAAAAACTTTTTATCGTAAAAACAATTACATTAGTTTCTTAGGGATGGAGCAAAATGCAAAAACTTAAACAAAGTTTAAAAAAAATAATAAAGTTAAATAGTCATAACCTCAAAAATACACAGGCATATCAGGAAGTTGCAAATAAAATACAAGGTATATAGAATATAATGGTATGACATTCCGAACATTCTGCGCCAACATCCTCACACATGCTTACGCCACTTGCATCGTAAAACTTGACGTTTTGCTTTATTTATTTTGATTTGAGATATGAAAACACGATACAAATGACGTAAAATAGTGTGAGCAAGATAGAAACAGAGAATTGGAATATCATACCATTTTATTCTATATACCTTGCAACTTTCGTCTCATAACTTCTCCAATATTTCTAATGTCGTTTTCGATCAGTTATATTGTGTTATTTATATGTGTCACTTTTGTGCCAATAAAACAGTTTCAGAAGACTTCTTGATGCTTCCGAACTTCCAATCGAAAGCGGCATAATATTTTTGGGAGATATACGTAGATCGATTCACGTTTAAATGATGGATTCCGACAGCTACAACTTAAGCTTTTCTAATACCCTTCTTTCAGATTTGGAATAAACAGCATTCCTTTATTTCGTTCCAAACAATGGATAATTTATTGACTATCTTTCCTGTATTAGGAAAAAACTTAGAGTAAAACGTCTGAAATCGTTATCAGGAGGTGATACATTTTGTTTTAAGTGTGACCACCATTATGGTTACATTTAAAGATAGGTCAGAGTAAATTGTTCGATACTGATTTAATGTATACTTTAAAGTGAAATAAGTAAATAATTTTCGTACAATAAACTTTGAGTTGGTCCTTTTCTTTAGTTTTTATAATTTTTGTGTGGACATCACACCTACACTACGTTCATATAATCCTCTTTTTTAATTATATATTTCTATGCGAATTCAGGTCTCATAAAATGTATAAAAACATTTGTTACCATGTCAATCATTTCATCCCCATGAAATCTTTCAACCCACTTATTCAATATAATTAGTAATTATTAGTTGAAAGGTAAAAACTAAAACAGCAATTAATTGCCAGAAAATTATCACTATTGTTTGCTATAAAAGCGTCACACTCCAATCCTTAAGACAGTTGATTACAAAAAGTTTATCCTCCAAGATGGCTGAAGATATAATACTCTTTGAAAAATCTCTAAAAGTTTTCAAGTTTTTTCATATCTGGTCTAATGAAAAGACTAATACCAAATTTCATAAATTTTCAAAGTTCTGGGTAAGTCAGAACAGAACCATTGAAAGTAAAAACTTTACATAAATAATAAATAAATACCTTTATCGAAACTAGGTTATTATATTTTGTTGCTGCTTTTTGATAATTATAGTATCGCTCGATGTTATGGAGACAATTCAAAAGGATCAAGATGGACTAGATTTTTCCAAACTATTGTTTGAGTTGGTGATTCCATGTGTAACAATAAAGATCTGGACTGCAACACGAACTGAAGAAAAAATTAAAAACTGTATAAATGAACTTGAGAAATTATCATCAAAATTTAAGAACAGAATTTATTTTGATAATGCCCATAAACTCTACGAGAAAATATTTTTATTCGGAATAGTGGCAGTGAATTTTTCTTGTTTTTTTTTTGTGGTCGCACCAGCAGTTTTTTTCCGAGAAAAAAAATTATTTTTCCAGCCAAAGATTGCGTCTCTGAATTTGGATGAAAGTCCGTTTTGGCAACTGTTGTTTATTTCCCAATCATTAAGCTCCTTTGTTTTGGCAAATATTACTCTGGCATATGATTCGGTAAGAATTGTCATTTTTTAAAATAAATATGTAAATGTGTTAATAAGACCAGGAAAGATAGGGTCTAAGGTAAAAGTAATTAATTCATGATTTTTTTTGACTCGTATCGACGCAGAATGTCATCTTCTATAGCTGGTCCAAAGTCCCCCAAACTCCCCTCATTGTTTTTTTTTTTTTTTTTTAATTGCATTTAAAGCCGGAGAGTAGGGGTGTCACATTTGATTAGATTGTATTAATACGAATTCTTGAGCTTGATATACCTCCATATCCACCACTACTCTACGTGTTTAAATGCGAATAAAAAAAAAAACCAATAGGGGTATTTTGGGGAACTTTGGACCAGCTGTAGAGGATGACATTTTGCGATGATACCAATCAAACAAATTCATGAATTAATTAGTTTTACCTTCTCCATACTAAATTAACTATTTTTCCTGGTCTATAATTGGGAATTTCACTTTAATTTTGACTTGAATTTCAATATTTGAAAGAGTACCAGTAAAGGAGCCGAAACCCCATTTTCGAACAACGAATGCTTACCAAGCATGTTTTTAATTCGTACACAAATATTTAAACATTATTGAATGGTTTTTAGATTTATTGTGGATTATTGTGTTCGTCCACTGCTGCTCTTAAAAGTGTTGTTGACAAGATCCGCGAGATTGATGAAGTCATTACAAATCATCAAATATCAGAGGCTAAATTGAAAGATGTTATCGATGATATCATAGATATATCAAAGTAATACACATATTTAAATAATGTACATATTTAACTATTATTTAATCCTTATAATATGATTTTAGTTTTACCGACACAATATCGGATATATTTGGAATTACGGCAATAGCTCATATCCTCTACATAGGAGCCACTATGGCTGTGGGATTGTATGTGATGTCTCTGATGCATTATAATGATTTGTTTTCCATTGCAATGACGATGGCAGCAGTGTTGGAAATATTTATTCTATGGATGTATTGTTATTTTGGTCAGAATTTGGTCGATCAAGTATGAGGTTATAGTTAATTACCCCTATTGCGATTGTCAATAACTTTGATAAATTGAATTTAATTTGAATGTTGAAGAACTTTTCAACAGTATATTTATCAATTTTATTTCAGTTTACAACATCCTTATCAAATATCAATACTTTTCCATTGAATAATAAGATATAATGGATTTTCTGTTTTTCTCAATTATTATCAATTAAAATTTGTCAATCACAAAAGGGTTGAATATATAAAAAGAAATATGTTGGTATGTTCATTATACTGTATTTAATTTTATTAAGAGACAAAACGTTCAAACAGAACTATATTTCTTAAAATGGTATGAAGCTTCAAAAAACCAAAAGATCATGATTTTGGTGTCAACGTCAGTATTGCAGAGGGACCGCTTTGTTTATGCTGGCAAAATAATTCCACTTTCGATGGAGACATTTGGCCAGGTAAATAAACAAAACAAATAAATAAAGTTTGATAAAGTTTTTTTAAAATTAAAATTATACTTTCAACAGGTTTTGAGGAGGGCCTACGCCTTTTTTACATTTATGAATGGGCTTCACCGTAAATAAGGCACGCAGTTTTATGAATTTAAATTTTGTTTTTGAATCATAAACTATTGATGCTGGCATAATATTTGTTATGAAGTGAAAGAATTAAAGAATTGCACGTTAATCAAAAACATTTAAATCTCAAAACTACATATTTGACATTCGAAATGAATGACAGCTCTAGAAGAATCACAAATACCTATATGTTGCACAATTCAAGATCCACAACATTAATATTGTTCATTTAATTGCAATATAATTGTTTTAATGCAAAAATAAAATTACACAAAGCAAGTTCAGAGGAATTTTGATATTTTTTGTTTTGTGAATAAATTCTCCGGAACAAGGTAATGTTCAACTGATTCTCTGTCTCTGCGAATAGTACTGTCTATGGATTTTTGATCCGTTTTTCTGTGAAGTTCTTCATTAGAAATACGGTTAGGCCAAAAAATCCTTAAGATCTTTCGTAGACACCTATTCACGAACGATTGCAGCTTGCTTGTGACAGTTGTTAAGATTTTCCAAGATTCAACATTGGAGCGGACAGTCTCAGCTTGGTCCTTAAGCTCCATATTTTGGACAGCATTCCGAAAGTAGCCTTTGCGTTTTTAATACGGTTGTCGACGTCTTGTTTGGTTCCGCCTTTGGTAGAGACAAAACTCCCAAGTTGTGAAAGTCTTCTACTTTCTCTACCGGTTGTCCAGAAATATTGACTTGAACGGATGAGTTACTCCCGAGGCTGATCATTTTTGTTTTTGCTGTGTTAATTTCAGCCCCACGATTTCTGCTTCTCTTGTCACCCTTGTTGTCATTTGATGGAGACAGTATGCAACCCTGTCTGACTCCACATTGGACTTCGAATTCATCCGACAACCTTCCTCTATGTAAAACGTGACATTTGCATCCATTGTAGGTTGCTTTAACACGGTTTAATACCTTGCACCTTCTGAGCTGGTCCTCATCTGAATGGAGCAGGGAACCATCTACATCTTTCACCAGGTGTTGTTTTGAGCTTTGTACTCCAGTAAGCTCCTTGGTGATTCTATAAACAGTTCTGCTGTCACACCGATTTGCGGCCTCTTCTGCTTCTTCAGCTAATGCGTTGATGTAGTTACGCTTGTCACGTCTCACGCTCTCATCTTCATGCGATACGTGGACTCTAGCTCGTTTCTCTCTGCTGCTTGAGTAGCTGCGATGTGAGCTCGAAGATGTTTTCTTTCGTCGATCTTTTCCCAGGTTTCTGCGGATAGCCATGCACTATTTCTTCCTTGTGCCCAACCGACTATTCTTTCACCACCGGTTATGAACACATTTTTCACAGCACACCATTGGTCTTCGATGGAGGTAGGTTCACTGCTGCTGATTGTTCTCAGTCCTTGGGAAAGATGGTCCCCTAGTTGTTGGTGAACTACGGGGTCCTTTAGTTTGTCGGTATTAAACCTGGGCATTCGAGTGCTTGGCATCTCCGAACTGGAGCTGTGCGTAATCTTACGAGAGCTACCAAAAGATAGTGGTCCCGGGCCAATCCCATGTCTGCCCCTCTTCTGTTCTTGACGTCCAGGAGACTTCTTCTTAAACGTCGGCTGATCGCAAAGTGGTCAATTTGGTTGGAGGTTGCTTGCCTATCGTTGGACACCCAGCTTATTTTGTGGCACGTCTTGTATTCAAACATGGTGCCACCAATTACAAGACGGTTGACATTGCAGAAATCCGCGAAACGTTCGCCGTTGTAGTTGCAATCGCCAATGCCATGTTTTTCCATAACATTCCTCAGTCCTTCGTTGTTATTGCCAACTTTGACATTCAGATCTCCCATAACCATTATGATGTCTGCACGAGGTGTGTTTTTGTGAGCAGCACTCAGCTGGTTATAAAAAGCGTTCTTTACTTCAGGAAGTGAGGTATTTGTTGGGACGTAACACTGTATGATGGTGACGCGACGTACTCTAGTCCGAAACCTTCCCTTTAGTATCATGTCTCCTAGAGGCTCCCACGAAATCAGGCTATTGTGCGCAGTTTTGGTAAGTAGCAGTCCAACACCTGGTTCCCGACACTTCCGGGCTCTTTTCCGGAGTAGAGTAGTACAGTATTACGGTTTGGGGATTTATATTTGCCCAAGCCCAACCATCGAGCTTCGCTTAGTCTAAAGATGTCCAATTCGTATCTCATGAACTCTCGTTCAAGTTGGAGGAATCTGGCATTTTGTGGCCCTTCTTTACCATTGTCGAGAAGGGAACATACATTCCAGAAACCAATCTTTGTCAGGGTACAATGGCCAAAAGTCGTCATCGTTAGATCAGTCCTTATTCGAGGCGTAGTGTCGGTTTCGTTAGCGGAATTTGCGGTTGGACCGAGACCAGTATCCGGGGGTTACCACGAGGAGGTAAAATAAGCACAATTGATGTGTTTAAAAAAAGTTGCGGATCACTGGAAGCCACCAAGTTGGCCTGGTCAGTGCCTACCCGATCTCTACACACTCAACCACCTTTTAGTATAAGGAAAGCAATATGCAGCAAAAGAAATTATTTGAATAATTGATTCAATAATAATAATTGATTCAATTCCTATAATTTTTTTTTCTTTCTGCTCAATGTGTCATATGATCTAAACCGAAAAAATTAAAATCTTCCAATTTTTTTCCATCTTAACGAAAAATCCTAAAGCACGTATTTTTTTATTTATTTTTATTTTATTATTTATTTTTCATAAAAAAAACATGCAGGGTTTAATAATTCTGGAGATATTGATCAATTCGCGTTTTTCAAAATGGTGAATCTAACCAGGGGGTGGCATTGCGTCCCGAAAACCAAAATTGAAGCTGTTCTAGTACCCTTCTTTCCGATTTGAGGTGATGAATTTTGTTTTAAGTGTGACCATCATTATGGTTACATTTAAAGATAGGTCAGAGTAAATTATTAGAAAATGATTTATGTACTTTAAAGTGAAAAGTAAATAATTCTCGTACAATTAACTCTGGGTTTGGTCCTTTTCGTTAGTTTTCATAATTTTTGTGTGAACATCACACCTACACCACGTTCATACCTATATAATCCCCTTTATGTAATACATGATTATATATTTCTATGCGAATTCAGGTCTTATAAAATGTATAAAAAAATTTGTCACCATGTCAATCATTTCATCCCTATAAAATCTTTCAACCCACTTATTCAACTAATAAGTAGTTATTAGTCGAAAGGTAAAAACTATAACAGCAATCAACTGTCAGCAAATTATCACTTTTGTTTGCTATTTAAAAGTGCCGCACCCTTATCCTTAAGACAGTTCATTAAAAGAAGTTTATCCTCCAAGATGGCTGAAGATATAATACTCTTTGAAAAATCTCTAAAAGTTTTCAAGTTTTTTCATATCTGGTCTAATGAAAAGGCTAATACCAAATTTCATAAATTTTCAAAGTTCTGGGTAAGTCAGAACAGAACCATTGAAAGTAAAAACTTAAAATAATAAATAAATACCTTTATCGAAACTAGGTTATTATATTTTGTTGCTGCTTTTAGATAATTATAGTATCGATCGAGGTTATGGAGACAATTCAAAAGGATCAAGATGAACTAGATTTTTCCAAATTGTTGTTTGAGTTGGTGGTTCCATGTGTAACACTAAAGATCTGGACTGCAACACGAACTGAAAAAAAAATTAAAAACTGTATAAATGAACTTGAGAAATTATCATCAAAATTGGAGAACAGAGCTTTTGTTGATAATGCCCATAAACTCTACGAGAAAATATTTTTATTCGGAATATTGGCAATGAACTTTTGTTGTTTCGTTTTTGTGGTCGCACCAGTAGTTTTTTTTCGAGAAAGGAATTTATTTTTCCAGCCAAAGATTGCGTCTCTGAATTGGGATGAAAGTCCGTTTTGGCAACTGTTGTTTATTTCCCAATCATTAAGCTCCTTTGTTATGGCAAATATTACTCTGGCATATGATACGGTAAGTATTATCATTTTTTAAAATAAAATTGTAAAAGTGTTAATTGGGAACTTCAAAATAAGTAAAGTAGGTATACCTGCACTGTTATTTTGACTCAAATATCAATATTTGAAAGAGTAGGGAAGATTGGGTACGAAAGTAACGTGGGACGGTTATATGACTATAAAAACCTGGCAACGTATACGTTCATTTTTAAATGTAGAATGCTTCGCAATTTAGTCGTGAATGCACCCACAAAAATTGAAATGTCAAAGTACTGAATTGTGCCACATAAAGTTTAAAACGTAAATTTTGTATGGAAATATTATATTTTTTTTGGCGAGTTTTGCAATTTATTTTTGTCAAAAAATTATTTATTAATAAAGTGGTAGCGGTCTTACGTAAGTTGATTTTGTTCTGAGCTTAATGGAGTTTATCTTGCTATCATCGACTCAATAGTTTTTTTCAATCGATTCTTTTATATGTATAAAAAAACGGACGTTTGTAACATTTTTGAGATTACGTTTGTAACGAAAACTGCATCAGCAGGATCAGTGAATTTCAGCCACAAGATATATTTAACATCGATTAAACGGGTCTTACAACTACTGTCCATAAACCAACAAAGGTCATTACAAAAATGAGTGCAATCGGAGTTCATTAATCTAATGGAACACCTCGTAAAACATTTTCAATTTTCGATTTGAACAATAAATGTGAAGTTATACCATTATTTCACGTTTATTCTATTACATTTACATGGTGTCACAACCGTCCTTTCATCGTGTTACATTTGGTACAACGGGAAGGATTGTAACATTCGACTTTCACCTCTTTTGCATAGCATGGTTTCGTAGAAAATAGAAAGTCAAAAGGCAAATTAGTATTTAATGATAGCCAAATGTCCACTCATCAATATACGCGTTGTTCTGTGTGGCTATGTATTTTGGTTTTAAAGTTATGGCACAAAATATGCAAACTGTTACTTTTGTACCCACTCTCCAAGGAGCCGAAACCCCATTTTTGAACAACGAATATTTACTTTTATTTTTTAATTTGTAAAAAAATCTAAACATTATTGATTTGCTTTTAGATTTATTGTGGATTATTGTGTTCGTCCGCTGGTGCTTTTAAAAGTCTTGTTTACAAAATCCGCAAGATTGATGAAGTGATTACAAATCATCAAACATCAGAGGCTAAATTGAAAGATGTTATCGATGATATCATAGATATATCAAAGTAATACACATATTTAAATAATGTACATATTTAACTATTATTTAATCCTTATAATATGATTTTAGTTTTACCGACACAATATCGGATATATTTGGAATTACGGCAATAGCTCATATCCTCTACATAGGAGCCACTATGGCTGTGGGATTGTATGTGATG
This sequence comes from Meliscaeva auricollis, assembly GCA_948107695.1. NCBI lineage: Eukaryota > Metazoa > Arthropoda > Insecta > Diptera > Syrphidae > Meliscaeva > Meliscaeva auricollis. The sequence goes on along the minus strand of OX403618.1, from coordinate 70,872,213 downwards.
TCTCTGATGCATTATAATGATTTGTTTTCCATTGCAATGACGATGGCAGCAGTGTTGGAAATATTTATTCTATGGATGTATTGTTATTTTGGTCAGAATTTGGTCGATCAAGTATGAAGTTATAGTTAATCACCCCTTTTGCGATTGTCAATAACTTTGATAAATTGATAAATATTGGAATTTAATTCAACTTTTCAACAGTATATTTATCAATTTTATTTCAGTTTACAACATCCTTATCAAATATCAATACTTTTCCATTGAATAATAAGATATAATGGATTTTTAGTTTTTCTCAATTATTATCAATTAAAATTTGTCAATCACAAAAGGGTTGAATATATAAAAAGAAATATGTTCGTATGTTCATTATACTCTATTTAATTTTATTAAGAGACAAAACGTTCAAACAGAACTATATTTCTTAAAATGGTATGAAGCTTCAAAAAACCAAAAGATCATGATTTTGGTGTCTACGTCAGTATTGCAGAGGGACCGCTTTGTTTATGCTGGCAAAATAATTCCACTTTCGATGGAGACATTTGGCCAGGTAAATAAACAAAACAAATAAATAAAGTTTGATAAAGTTTTGTTTAAGCTAAAATTATACTTTCAACAGGTTTTGAGGAGGGCCTACGCCTTTTTTACATTTATGAATGGGCTTAACCTTAAATAAGGCAAGCAATTTTATGAATTGAAATTTTGTTTTCGAATCATAAACTATTGAATTCTCATAACAACATATTTGACATTCGAAATGAATGACAGCTCAATTCAACATCCACAACATTAATAGCAAAATAATTGTTTTAATTTCAAAAATTAAATTACACAAAGCAATTAGTTAAAGCGTTCAGGATCGGAGGTTTATTATATTTTGTATTTTGTGAATAAATTCTCCGGAACAACATAATTTTCAAGTGATTCTCTTGACCCCTGTCAAATGCATCAGCCCATAAACACAAACAAGAAAACCAATAGCTATAACACTGTCTTACAGTGAAAATACTTTTAACGGAGACCCGGTAGAATTTGTTATTCTTTTTGAACTAAACAAGATTGTCCTTATAAAAATCTCACTTTAAGGCGTAGAAACCGTTATTGTGTGAATTTTGAATATACAATTCTTTTTTTGAAATTTAATTCATTAAAGAAAAACAATTAGCATATTGATGGCGTATAACTAAAAGCAGTGTAATTGGAGCTGCTAAGGTTACATGTTCAAGTATTGTTTATTTCAAGATTCAATCTCAAAGACGTATCGCCTTTTGTTACAAAAACTTGGAACACCCAACAAAGAATTTAGTTGGTATGTAGGTACATATTTTCTTGTTGAAAAAAAAAAACAATCCATTGGTTCATTTTAGCAGACTTACATCTTAACTAAAGCTCATTATTCTGCTACGGATCCATTAAACTTAATATTTTCCTACTCAAAAATTAAACAAATTTTCTTAATTATTGAACGGTTTTTATTTGATTTTTGTTTTTGGTAAAATGTTATAATATGAATTTTTTTTTAAATAATTATTTTATATATGTATATATATGTATGTTGTATGTATGTATATATGTTTTTTTAATAAATAAATGAATTGAAAATACTAAATATTTTCGATGATCTCTCGTTTATAAATATTATTTTCTATTTTTTTTTTTTAATTTTATTTTAAATAATATTAATGTTAAAATATTTTTTGGTAAATATGCTGTTTAATTTTCAATTTGTTTATACATAGATTTTTATTTATTTAAATAACTTCTATTATTTATATACATTACATTTTGTTCATATAACTTTGTTACTTTGATTTTTTAATTGGAATATTTTTATTTAACTAGTTTAAACAGAAAACCAAAATGAGTACAATATTAAAATGGTTACCAAAAACGAACTACAATAATAGTTATTGTAGTAGGTATTAACAGTTTATAATACTTTTCTTTTTGTTTTTGTTTTCAATTTAATCAACTTTGTAAATTAAAACAATTACCAACTATGACATTTTTTTATTTTATTAATTTTTTGTATCTACATATTTATGTTTAACAAAATATTTTTTTGTTTATTTTTTGTTTTAATATATAGGTATTATTTTTAACGTTTCATATGTACGATTTGTTTTGTACTATTAAATGATGTTTGTCTCTGTGAAATTTGAGATCTACCTGGATACAATTCAATCATATATTGAATGCACCAGGATATGTAAATTTTTTACTGATATGACTTTGGATTATGACTAACCGAATTTGAGAAATGATTTGTTAACCTATATTTTATATTGTTTTTTCTTTTTTTTTAATTTCCTTAAACATGATGAAACATTATTTATGTACATTTGAAAAATGTGAAGTTTTGAAGAAGATCAAGACCTGATGTAGAGGTTGAAGAAGTCTTTATTTACAACAATATCTTATGTACTATTTTTTTTTTTCAAAATTAAAAAAATCAATATGGTTTAGCAGCATTTTTTTCGGCAGAGTGGCAAGTGAGGTTTTGAATGATAGCTAGACTACGAATTATCTACTTTTAAGCGTTTTAATGACCCCTCTTTAGTTAGTTTCTTATCTTAATAACAAGACTTAAAAAAAAATGTTTTATAAAGCTGAAAGCTGCGGCGTGATGTTTAAGAAAAAAAAATCTATTCTTGAAAATAAGAAACAAAAAGTGTTGCAGTCAAACCAAACGGCCGGCGCGGCGTGCAACTAAGAATAATTTTGTAAACGCTAAGTTAAAGACAGTCTTAATTCCAAGACTTTTGCAGACTCTGGAGTTTCGTGTGAAGTCTATGAATTCTACAGTAAATGAATTTAGGTGTAATCTTTCAATAAAGCTGCCTCACTTTGCGTAGTTCTGCCAAATTCTGTTTTTTTTTTGCAAACAAATCTATATAAGACAGCTTTTGGAAAAAATAAAAATAAAAGTAAAAAAAATAATAAAGAAAAGACAACCAAATATAATTAAGCATATTTAAAATAATGTTTTTCTATTTTATTTGCCACATAAAAGTGTAATTATTGTCGGTTTGGTATGTGTTTTTATTCGTAAACGTTTTTTTTTTAATTTTCTATTTTTTTTTTTTAATTTTGTGATAAAAACAAGCAAACTTTAAAACTATTTTTTTGATTATTTAACAACAATCGGTTATCTAAGCGTTTTCTACATTTTATATTTTGAATTCACTTTAGTTTCTTTTTTTTTTTTTATTTGTTATAGAAAAAAAAATATCACTTAATTGACGAGTGTATTGGTTGCATTCTGTTAATTTATTTTATTACATATTTGAAGTTAATAAACTTGTTTTTAGAATTCTCTGATTTAGTTGAAAATGAAATGAGTTTTTTTTTTTGTTCTATCTTGTGAAATATGAGAAAGGTTAGAGAAGAAAAGTGAATTCGTGAATGTTTTGTGGCTGTACAAATATTGAAATAATAATATTTAAAAAAAAGAAAAATAAATACTTTTCTACAAGAAAATGCTTATATTTTTTTTTGTTTTACTAAGATTACCACTATAGTAAAAAATGTTGTAAATTCAAATAGAATGTGTGTATTTTTTCGTTTTTTTAATTAGATATTCTTTTTTTATTGAAAATGAAAATTTATTTAGAATAAATCATCTGCAACACACACTGCACAACATATCTAACTGTGTTTATACTTTAACTTTAGTATTATTTTTTTTAAAATACTTAATTATTTGACCAAACCCAGATGAGTAAGTTAAAATGTATTGTTTTTTTTTTTAATTTGTTATAGATATTTAGTTTCATAATGATTGTCAATAATAAAACGAATGAGAGAGGTGAAACTTTAAGATTGTTATATTGTTGTTTGTATCTATTTATGTTTTAACTTTAAGATAGTTTTTTCTTAATTATGTAAATAATTTTGCATGGTTGTTGGCTTATATTGAATATTAAAAAATGTAAGTGTACGATATTTGGCTCTTAAAAAAATTTGTTATTGTTGAAACGTTTACGTATTTTTCTAAGTCAGTATTTATGTATTTGAATTTTTTATTTTTTAACTTGGAAGTATTGTTCAGAATGATACTATAGAATTATTGACGAATACTTAAGAAAAGCTATGTAGAATAATAAAATAATAAAAAAAAATTAACTTTTAAAAAAATCGGTTTGCAGTTTATATAAAAAGTTTGACAAAATCCTTTTAAGACAAATTAAGTTTTTTAATTCTTGATAACTAAAAAAATCTTAATTTAGTATTAGATTAAGGTGGCTCAATACGTTTTGTTTGTTGTTACTATATTGTCATGGATGCAAAATGATTTTTTTTTAGTTAAACATCTTTCAAGAAATCAATTTTGGGATTAATTCAGGCTCTGTGAATCGAATATGTCAATTTTACCAGAGCTGTGGTTCGGGATCACTTCATATTGAAATTGACTGCACTGTACAATAACTGAAAGCTGCAATTGGTTTTTATTTAGGACTTAAAGAAAAGCAAGTTTGCTTAAATATAGATAGTATCAGTCTACTTTGCTACTTGACGAACATTTCGGAATATATTACCTCCAATGTGTGTACTGTTTGAGTAATCTATTTGGCCTTACATAACAATGCGAAGGTACCAAGATTGTTTAATTCAAACAATGTTTTCCTATTTATCTAGTTGGGATTGAGGTTTTTTCGAGGATAATTATAAATGAACCTCGTCGAGCAGATCCAGTACTAGGAGGGGCATGGTCCCTGAAGTAATATTAAGCAGGATATTGTCAAAATCTTCGATTGCAATTATTGTGTTTGGAAGATTATTGAACCTTCTAGCATACAGCTAGGTAGTTGAGAATGATTTGAAGAAAAATATGTATTCAGATTTTCTTGTTGTTAGTAGGTACTCCCAAGCGGGTTAACCTAACTTTACAGTTAATAACATCGGGTTATAATACATTGCTTTATTGGCTATATTAATCAGTTTCTGCCAAAATTTGTTATTTTAGTGAGGTTTTTGTATAGCTTATAATACTCGCAGTTATGCTGCTTTTTCGTCATTTAACATTAAAGGTTTGAATGAAACAACAATAATCTGTTTGTGTTACCACCAAGTTCATAGGTTGGAATTATAGCTATTTAACAGGTTGCCACACTCGATCAACAGATTAATTCCATTAGTGGTGCTAAGTTGATGTAAGTTCGAATTATTTGAAAATGTGTTATTTTAATTTCTCTTTTTTTTACAAAATTATGGGTGGATGCCTATTACATGAGTAAGAGGTTATTGATTGTTAAAATTGGTGAAAAGGTTAAGACATGGTAATCTGGTAAAATTAGATGAAAAAAAAGTAAACAATGACAAAATATCTCATTTTAAACATTAAAGGCAATGTAAAATTTAAACAATATGAATACCTACTTTAAATTTCTTTGCAATCAAACAAAGTTTTTATAACTTACAAAGTAAAGGTTTAAAAAGGTCTATGTCCTTTTAAAGATCGATGGCATAATTGACGAAATAAGAAAGAATTATCTAAAGCAGTTGAGATGCCTTTAAAGGATTTTGGTACAAAAAAAAATAAATTGAACAAAAAAATAACAGCCTCAGTAAAATATCAAAGAGAATTATAAAAGATATGAATGTTGATTTATTAAATAAAGAAAATATTATTTATAGCATTTTTATGGATTTATGTTTATACAGATACACGCAAACAAAATTGGTACTTGGGCAACCAAGAATTTTAGATCAATAAGTTTATAAAAATTAAAATTTATTGCAATGATAAAATGCTGTTTTTGTTTTTACTTTGTGTTTATGAAATAAAATCAATGAAAATAAAAACAAATATATTTACAAGAACGGAACATAAAAAAAAATATAAATTTTATTTTTGAAATAACATCCCATCATACAAAAATTAAAGAAAATATTCGTAGCTACGCTTTATGATTTAATATTATTTGTTGTTATAAAAAATGTATGTTTCTAAGTCTGGTAACTTTATTAAAACAATTTTTATTTTTTTTTTTTAAATTCTTAAAACTATTTTCACTTTTTGTAAGTTCACTAACATTTTTGGCGTTATTTTTACAGCGCAGCTGGAAACAAATTATACTACCTATACATACATAATTTATTTAGTTTTCTATGATTACTGTACAATTTCTTTTATTTTCCCCTTTAATAATTAATAAAAATGTTCTTTTTTAACAAGTTTTTTTTTAATGAGTTTCATTTACTATTATTATTTTTTTAATTAATTAAACTAAGAATATTTATTGCCCTAAAATGATTGCTATTTAATTGTTTTATATTAATTCTATTATTTAGTTTTGTAACTATATGAGATTGTAAAAAAAAACAAAAACAAATGTATTGTTATAGGAAGGTACATTATAGTTCGAAATCAACTCGAGTAGTGTCTATTTACAGTTGTTTTTTTTTTTAGTTTTGGAAGTGGAAAACATTTAAATAACTTATAATAATTTTCTCTTTTAATATTTAGATATAAGTTTCTTATTTATTTATGTATAATATGCACGCTTTGGCATAGTTTATTGGCTATTCATTGAATAGCATTTTTATTTTAAATCTTTATTTATTGATGATTAAAGAGAAAAATGTTTACGTTTGGATGAGCTTTATTAAGAAGTTTTGAAACTATTTAGGCATTATTTTTTGGTTTTTATTTGAGAGGTATACATATTTGTGACTATGAGTTAAAAAAAAAACTTATCAAAAATGTGTTATAAGAAACTAAAAGTGTCATCACTGTTCACGGAATATTCGGAATATTATTTGCATTAAGTTTTGTAGCATCATACATAAATCATTTAAGAGCATTTTTTGTATTATTATAACATAAACCACCAAAATAACTTAAAAATAAAATAATAAAAAGTGTCTGAATAATCAAAAGTGACATTTTTCAAAACTTACATTTTTCTGTGAAACTTTAAAGAACGTTGATATAAGTTTTTTTTTATAAAAACCATACTTTGTTTGGAGTGTTCATGTCATATTCTTTTTTCTTACAGCAGCTTCTTGAAACACAGTTCTTAAAACTTTTGATTCAATTTTGTGTGAGTCAGTTTTGAATAGACGAAAGAAATTTTTCAGAGAACAGGGTGAAAGATACAAAAAAAGAGCTATTCTATACTTCTTGGTATTTATTCACCATGATCTGTCAAATAAATCTTTTGTCAATAAAAACTTGTAGAAACCTGGCATAAAAGGTATCATAAATACTCCAATTTTGTTTTAAAATTATAATGAAAGAAATTTTCGTCTTTTGCTACCAATTTCATGCTATTCAGACACTTTGTTTAAACATAAACTTAATTTTTACCTTACATTAATATAAAATTTACAAACTATTTTAGGTTGGTATATCTAACACACTGGTATAACAATATGACTGACAAAGTTATAATATTGTAAGTAGCAGAAAGATGATTTAGATTTAGATTTAGATTATTATTATTATTTATTGTTATTCGTATTCGTAAGTGAACCATATTATTGTGTATTGCTTTAACATCATCACTCATCAAGCAAAACAACACTCAAGTTAAAGATTGTCAACTTTGTTTTTCGTCTGCTTTATCTATAGACGACTTTTGATCGTTAATATTATTTACTAATGGTCACCTATTGCTGCTGTCAAATTGTTCATCATTATCTTCTACTATAAGAATTTCATCACCTTGTGGACTTTGACGTTTTGTTTCGTTAAAGTCTTTATCTGATGTAGATGATATATCATCCACCTGTTGGTCGTCTTGTTCTTCTTTATAATCGTAGAATATTTGTGAAGTATCACCTTGAATATTGACATCGATTGGTTCAGTGACATCAATTATAACATCATCATTTGTCATAATAGATCTGCTGGTTTCAGTTATTGAAGGATACATTTCTAATGCTGATGTTAGTTGTGAAGTAAAGTCTCCTTGAGGTGGATCCTTTGGACTTTCAACATTTATTTGAACTCCTGAATAGGGCCCGTGTCCCAGATCGTCTGAGGAAAAATCATCAGAGCCAGGACTGATTTTTATTTGAGGTGCTCTATGAATTTTTTCTAAAATAAGTTTAGATATATATTTTGTATTAATTTTATTAACATAGATATCTATGTATAAAATTTATTTAAATAGCATAACAAATTATGTTTTTAAAACATGTACATACATATATATGATGATTTTTTGAAATGACGAAATCAAACTCTAATAATGCTATTAAACCATTGAAGAAATATATCACCTTATCTGTTTTTTTTAGAAAATAATCAACACTATATTATATAAGATATTATTAACGAAGGTGGAAAATTTGATTTGGCTTTTTTTTTTAAATCAAAATTACCTTAAATTGAAATTCACTTCTGACTTCTGATATAATTGAGATGAAACAGGGTTAGTTTTTGTTTTATTCGATCTAATATACCCGAAAAAATATTCCGGGAAGCCATTACTCAAAACCAGAAATTCTAGTGTCAAAAAAAAAACACTAAAATCAATTAAATTAAGCTCCCTGTACTCTTAGCATTATTTAGGCAAAATTTTCTTAAAGAATTCTCAAGTGCCTTTAAAAACAGAGAAGAATCGTAATTTCTATTTACATATAAGTTGTCCGAAGAAATATGCCTCAATGTAGTTAAAGTGACAAAATGTCAAATTTGTATTCATTTAACGTTCAGATGGCGCTAGAAATGGTCTTTCCGGAATGATATGGAATTGGTTTATGGTTTCATAAATAATCTTTAGCATGAATAATTTAAATTAAAGTAGTAATTGAAGTGTAATTTCATATATGTATAAGGAGCGTCATTCCGGGAACTACTGTTTTGGGATGAATAGAGATTAAATTTTAGGTTTATGTCAATATTATGATGTAAAATGTCTGATTTTGTGAGACAAAAAAATAAACGATAATAATGATCAAAACATCATTTTCGGGAACGTGATTTCCGAGAACGCTCATAGGCTATGCACGAGTTATACAGTATTCTCGTAACAAATCTGAATATTTTTGGTATATTAAGTCAGAATCTAATGCAAATATGGTTTGCATATGGTGCCTTATCATAAAATTAGTGAAAAAACTTGTACAAAGTAGGAAAAATTATGTATAGCGTAGGGATTTTGTGTAAGCTAATCCGTTTCTGTTTAAAATGTAAAGGTATTCAGTTATCTGTTCAAAAGTAGGTATCTAAAGGGCTGCCATACGAAAAGTTGGCCACTTCCAAGGTTACTTAGATTTATGATGTTAAGTTTTCAACAAGTCGAGAGAATATTATTTCATCTAATATTTAATTTATTTATGTTTTAAGAAAAAATCCCACAATACTTTTGTATAGACAATGAAAACATAGGGTTGCTACTTTTAAAAATAATAGACGTTCTATCTCTGCTTTCATATAATGCATTCGGTTTAATACATATTTCTAGGTAAGCTCTCCAAAAATGCATTAAAACTAAATGAAAATATAAAAAAAGTACGTATACGCCACAGCGCACATGTTTTTTTACCCAATATTAATTTAATTTAGTTAAAAGCTTACTTAAAAAAACTAGTGCAAAAAATGTATTTCTGAATACTGACATTTGAAAAAAAGTCATAGAAATCGGTTTCGAGGTTATTTGGTGTATAGTTACACCACTAGCAAGACTAATGCAACATTTTTTTATATAGGGGTTCAAAGAAGTCTAAGGGCTAGACACAAAACTCACCTATTGGTGTGAACTCTTCATCGTCGGTCTCTGTTTTATACTCTTCACTCTCCCTATGAACTAATACATGTACCAATGTCGAGTTATCCGGTCTTAATGATGGTCCCGTTGGTGCTTCCGGTGATGGCTTTGTCACCAAAATACTCACTTCCGATGGTCCATCGGCTTTTTGTTGACACACAGATTAAAATACGCACACAGGTAGTAAAGAGAATGAAGAAAAGGAAGACAAAAGAAAAAAAGATACTCGTAAAATCAAGGATATAAAATTTAAATATTTGGACACACATACAGACAAAAGCATTTTTGTTAACTCTTAAAGCGCTTTGTGCTGACAAACCTCTTTCTAACGGTGGTTTTTTGCGTATAAAGCTCGTTGCACGTTTCCGTGTTGGCGTTGGCGCTATGATCGTTTTTTCGTCGGTCGTTGTCGGTGTTATGCCTGTGATTTGGTTTGTTTTTGTTTGGTTTTTATATATTTTATTTTTTTTTTTTTCAAATATATTTTTTGTGATATAATTTAAAATTGTGTAAGTTTTGATTTCAATTTATACATTGTGTAAATTTATTTAAGAAAAAAAAAAAAACAATTTAATATAATTTACAAAAACTTAACGAAAATGATTGAAATGATTTAAGTATAGAAGTATATTTTGTTATTTACTTTTTCTATGTACAGATGGTGAAGTTAAACTATCATCGACGGCATCTTGATGGCGTAAAAAGAAATTATAGAAACTTCGGCGACGATTGGCACGCGGGGCTTCCACAAATATGCTACCACTTTTATGTTATACGAAATAATAATGATAATTTTATTATTATTATTATTATTATTACTTTTTTTTTAATTTTCAAATTTTTTATATTGGTTTTAGTATTTTTTTTTTTGAAAGTTTTCACGAAATCTTGATAAATTAATGCTGCAATCTTTGATAAAAATATATATGATAGGTAGGATTTTTTTCGCATTAATATACATATGTATGTATGCACATCAAACATTGAGATAGACATTTTTTAAACAGGGATCTTACTGGCTAGCATTCAGGAATATGGTTAAAACTGGGTTAACAACATGTAATTGACTGCCAAAATTTAGACATCAAATGTTTTTGGGAATCAATTGTATTTTAGAACATTTACATGCTAGAATACATGAAGCAATTAACAACAAAAATACAACAAAATTATTTTTCTTAGTTCAACCCATTCATACGAGAGAAAATCTTCTTTATCAGTAAACAGAGCTCTACCAATGATTTTTTTTTATGTATCATTATACATATTGATGTATGCATGTTGGTGTACAAAATAACTGAAAACAGTTTTTTGATTAAGAATATAATCTTAAAATTTTGAAAATTAACATCAAAGTGGCTTATTATATTGAATTTTCGCTCGTGTAAAGGGTTTTTAATTAAATTAATTGAAGTGCAAAAATATAGTCTTGATAAAATTTTATTTAAAAATTTATAACACACATATACATCAAACAGAAAAAAAAAATCTTCATGTGACTATAAATTTGCACTTTTAAATAAATTTAAGATTTTGGGTAGAAAATAATTCGGTCCTTACTTACATACATTTTGTTAAACCTGAGGTTTAAGGAACGAAATTAACTTAACTTCCGTTCATAAACTGTTGTGTATTTTTAAGGGCCATAACAAAAATAAAGAATAAAAGTGGGGGTATTATCCCTTAAAGTAATGGTTAATGCGAAGGTCTAGGTTCGATTTTCGGCCTATGCCACCTTGTTTTTGTCGCCCCTTGCGAGGGTGTTCAAGAGCAGGCCTTTCGGGGCTAATAGCAAACATTGGAATGTGCATATCACTACCTTCACGTGGTGCCGGCTGATAAGAGTAAGCTTTTACGTTTCAGGTGAGATAGTTCTTGTCAGAATAAACTCGATTTGCTTGCGTATAACTGTAAACTTGTAAAGTTTGACTGCTTGTCCTCTGAACTTACTTGGAAAGATATGGCTTTTCGATGATCAATTAGACTTGGAACACAACATAAGTGGAATTGTTGAGATTATACTAGGGTCCTGAGAATGTCATGTGCAGAGCTTGTAAGCAAAAGGAAACGCTATAACTTGTCGGAACCAAGTGATGCATTTTAGAGAGCACTGCGGGGTACTGGGAGCCCTACGATCAAAGTCCATAACATAACATCAGCAATGTAAGAACTAAATCAGAAAGAGAAGGAAAAATATTCCAAAAACAGAAATGAATGACCTCAAGCATTTTTTTTTCGCTTGGGTGCTGTTATGTCATCAGGAGCTAGTTCTCTTTTCAATGCATGCCGTAACTACCCGCGGATTTTTATCTAAGTATTTTTCCTGAATCTTCTTTGTAGAACTTCTCATCGCTTCTGCTTTTCGTTTTACGTAATATAAAGCTAAGCACATCAATGATACTGTTTGTTTTTTTTTTCAAAATATCGTTTTCGATTTCTGGTTACGGTTTTTTTCAAAAATTGTTCTAATGATCCATTAAATTTTAGTTTCTCTCTCTGCTTTTGTTTAGCCAAAAAAACCTGATTCTTATAGTAATAAGTGTATTTTTTTTTTAAACTGGATGTAATTGGAAAAACTTGAAAAATTATTGAGTTATTAAGGAAAGTTTTAAGTTTCCTGAATATATATTGTTTTGAAGTTCCTATATTATGTTGTTTTGTATAAGTATTTCAGTTTTCTTTAAAATCCGAAGTGAACGTGGTGTTAGTCACGTATTTGTTCTAAAGTGTATTTCAGGAATTATTTTTCTAAAAGGCTTTTTTTTTTACTATTTAATATTAAATGCTTTTTACAAAAGTATGTTAAACTGGCAGTACCTATCGAAAAAGGGGAAGGCTTTTAAAAGAAGTTTTCTTTCTTTATTCGATATCCTTATTTAAGAAAAACTAGAATTAGGTATATGTAAGTGGAAACTTTTAAGATTTTCATATAACCGTATTCGAAAAATTTCTAGAATATTTTGGTCTCTGCAAAAAATAAAGGATTTAACTACACAATCTATTTAAATCTTCAAATGTGGCTCAATCAATCAACTCTTATTTAAATTGTAAAAAAAAAACACGAAGAAATCATCGTGCCCAATATCAAAGCTCTAATTCACTATTCGACTGATCGAATCTTAAACTTAGGCGTTATTCAAACGAACATATTCATTGAAATTCATTTTTCGAAAATTTTAATTCGAATAGTGTAAGAGAGCTGATCGTCGACAAAATTCTGTCGAATGTTCTATAAACGCTCAAATCCATGCTTGCGCCATTTTTGTATTGTTGGTATATTGGTATCTGTTTTATTGCTACATCAATATTGTTTTGTGAGATTTGTGTTCCGTGCAATAAAAACATTTTTTTTAAAAGAACGTTCAAAAGGTGCTTTTTTTCATCATTATGGACATCTTTCAACATTGACTTTAAAAAAATAAATTGTCGATTAGATTAAATTTGTTCTTTAACTACAATTACCTCTTAAGCACTCTAAAATTGTCTACCTTTTAACTATAATGTATTTTAAAAATAAGCATTTCATCGCTGAGGTGGTCCAATAAATTTATTATTTTAACTTTTCAAAAAAAGTTATCCCTTCCTATTAAAATATTACCTGATGGTTCTAAAAACATATTATCAAATGGATTTGAAGAATAATAATGATTTGGAAAGTCCATTCGGTCTTCTACGAATATTGGTGACATCAATTCTTCAAGTAGCCATTCATATGATAATGACATCCTAGAAAAGCTTTTTAAATATGTTTCATTTTTTTGAAAATAAAATGAAAATAATAAGAAATTGTAAAAAAAAGATTTCGTGAAAAATTTGCAAAAAATCTGTTAAAAAATGCTTTTTTATGTTTTTAGGTTCTAGGTATACCGCTTTCCAATATCATCATTTTGTTGCTTTATATCTTTCATTACGTCATCAGCTCCAGAGACTAACATTAGAGGTAAATTTAACCATGGACCAGCAAGTTCACTCAGATCAGAAGCATCCGAAGCACGAGATGATTTTCTTGATGAAGCTCGACTTGAGCATTGTGTACCGCGGCGGCTGACCTAAAATACATTATTTCGATTGTTAGTATGCTTAATACAAAAACTTTTATCAAATCAAATTAAAGAAGAAGCCTAAGAGCCAGTTTCTTTAGAATTTCTTAAGGCCGATGCATTTAAATTCGAAAATTAAAATATCTATTCAAGTCCTCTTTGTGATTTGAGTCAGGTTTTTTTTTCAGACCAAACGACAAGTATTCCACTCAAATTTTGAATCCGAGGCTTTAAGTACCTGAAAATTTGCATCTGCTGTCACGAAGAAGCTGGAAACGTTCGTTCGTAAGACTGGATTTTCTGAACCAACCATTTCTACACTAATGAACTTTATATACGAAGGGAGGAAGGAATCCAGATACATTATGTTATGAAATGGCCGTGGATTGGACGTGCTTGGAAAAGCAATGGGCAACTGTTTATGCAAGGCAACCAATGTAGTGGCAGCGGTGCTCAGACAGACAACAGACAGGTATGGATGTGAGTCGGTTGAGAAACACATGCGGGGTATTCAGAACAGGTCGTGGGAAAGAGCTAGATTAGAGAAAGCAAAAGCTACCTCATGGACTTAGTATGCCTGATTTTGCTCTATTTTTTCTATATAAGTTTTTGTTTTCGTGTGGGAACTTTATAAAGAAACCGACACTTAGAATCACTTAGAACTGTTTCGAACATTTACCTGTAAATGAAAAAAATTCAGCGCTGACAATTTTGCATGCCATCCACCGGGACTAGAAGACTGCGTGCCATCATCGTCTCCAGAATGAACTGAACGTTCTTTTTCTTTCTTTATTCTGTTTACATGCAAATCAATTTTAAGTACAAAAAAATGTCTATATTTTAAAAAATACTGACGCAAAAATAAAAATAACTCTATACCTTTGATATTCCTTCCAAGTTGTTTGAATAAGTTTGGCGGCTTTCTCTTGTCTCTTCCAGATCCTTGTTGACGACACAATTTCCAATTCCTTACGAGTGGGGAATTGTTTTTTAAATTTAACATCCATTTGTTCCTGAAGCTGCCTGAAGTTATCGGTCTCCTCAACATGGCCCAGTACGTGTTTCACTAAAGCATGTAGTATATCCAAACAGTGAATCTTATTACCCTTTGAGATTGGCAGATTGAATGATACTAATGCTACAGTGTTTGGCTTGGAGATTCCTAGAGGAGGATCTAAGGAGGCGATGAAATCAGAGAGCTGGGAGAAATGGATGAATTGTGTGGCATGTGGATCGTATCTGTAAACAAATAAAACCACATGTGTAACAAAAAAATGATGACACTAGATGAACATCTCTGTTCATGTGTTACGGGATACAAACTTTGACCAACGAATATAGAACATCTCCAGATCATCCTCAACTATTCCAATTTCTTCCTCTTGATGAGCCTGATTGAAGTTCTCCAATATAATAGCTATGTACATATTAATTACAATCATATAACTGATTATAATGAAGCTAGTAAAGTAAGTTATAGCCAACAGTGGATGGCCACAGTCTCCATTTGTCTGTCGATTGAAATGTGGATCACAGTCTGGTGGTTGAATCATAAGCGATTCCAACACATCATTCCATCCGGCTGAAGTCATTAGACGAAATAACAACTGCATGCTACGGCCAAAAGTTTGAAAATTAACCATATCGTCGAGTGCTCCCTGAAGTTTGACATGTCCAAATAATGACATTCCAAGAATGGCATAAATGAAGGTGATCAAGCCCAATAGAGCTCCGATGTTGAAGAGCGCAGGCAGGGAAACAACTAATGCAAATAGCAACTTACGAATACCCTTAGCAGCTTTAATAAGACGCAATATGCGACCAATACGAAATACTCGCACCACTCTTAGCAGTGTTGGACTAATTGGCAGATCTATCATGATGTCTTCCATCAATATTCCGAATATGGAGGCTAAAACGAGGAGGAAATCGAACACGTTCCACGGCACGGTGAAGTAGTGATAACGCAGTCCGATGATCTTCACTATGGCCTCTGTTTTACAATTGATTCAATTAAAAATTTAGTGAATTATCAAATTATTTTAGATGGAATAGAATATTTCGAGTGTCTTATGCTTACCCAATCCGAAGACAGTAGTGAAAAATGCATTGCTAACCTCTAAGATGAAAAACACGGCATGAGGCTGATTATAATGCTCAATACCCATCGTTAGCATGTTTAGGAAGATCAACACGAAAATGGCGATCTCAAATCTTTGAAAAAAAGTACTCGTTTCATTGCATTCTTTTACTAGCTTTTTAAATGAAGTATACCTTCTTGAGTTAGATAAGTCGTAGAACATTGCTAAAAAATGATTAAATGGTCGTTTGATTACTTTTTGAGGTTTTTTGCGTCCTAGTTTCTTCATTGCGGTGTAATAATGCTTTTGGGATTCAGTTAAGAACATTTCCAATACTCCACCTTCATACTGCAATTGAAAATTCGCTACCAATTTGTCCAGTTTTGAATGCAACAATATTAACCAACCTTCTTTTTTAGCATATTGAAGTTATCGATAATGACTCCGATAAACAGATTCAAAGTGAAGAATGACCCACAAACGATGAAGATAACGAAGTAAATGTATGCATACAGGTTGGCTTCTCGTTGCGGTTGCAAATCAATACCCCTGGCATCTACTGCATCGGCCATAACTTCCATCCAACCCTCAAAGGTTGCCACTTGAAGCAAAGCAAGATAGCCCATTCCCACATGATCGAAAGTTATCTTCGAATTGATCCACGAGTAATTCTGCTCAATGCAATCCCATTTATCATTGACTTCCTACATTACGATTATATCATAAAGAGTTGTAATTTCAATTTCAATATCGATCAGCATTGAGAAATTGACATCTCTTTGGCTGAGAGTTATACTTACATCTATTGGCAGTAGTTCACCATCATCGTCGATACATTTGAAAAATTTCCCACCAAAAAACTGTACACCCATAATGGAGAATATGAGCCAAAAAACTAAACAAACTAAGAGGACATTGAAAATTGATGGAATGGCATACATGAGAGCATTTACTACAATTCGCATTCCCTGCCACCTGGAAAATGTCAAAGAATATAAAGAGGTAAGAGAATATAGTTGGAGGAAAAGCGGAAGTTTTTGGTGGCTTCGTATAGCTATCTATCATTTTTTTGCATTTCGTATTGGCCATTTTATTTTTTTTTTTAAATTTTTTTTTAGATTTGAACTCGAAAAGCACATATAAACGAAAAACACGAAAATAGAGTGTCATTGTGTTTGAGTTTAATTTTTGGTAATTTTTTTTTTTTGAAAAGCGTTAGAAAGCAAAGTGTAACGAAATAGCTCTGTGATTACACCCGAAAAAGATTCATGAATTTTTTTTTTTGAATAATTTATTTTGTTTGCTTAAGTGAATTTATCAATTTGTACAATGAGAATGAACCTTTTTGGAGCAAATCACTTTGTATGCATTTAGAGAATTATGTGTGGTTTGTGGTTTTGTACATGTGATTAAGGTTAAACAAATAAATATTTTTTTTTATTAAAGTAGCATGCATGGTTAATATAGTGTAGGTAACTTAAAATAAAACATTTGTATAAATAAGAAGCTTAACACCTACAGTCGTCTCGTCTCTCGTCGCTAAAAAAGTACGTAGAATATCAATTGAAACATTCTTGAATTTCTTAAACTGGAAAAGTGGGAGCACTGGAGTGAAAATAGGTTAGTAAAAATACTCAGCTGGTTTCCATATATAAAGAGATTACAACACAGATATAAATTAATCGTGTCTTATCAGTTCAGCAAATAATGGGGCAAAAATTGACCTTTGTCCCATAAAAGTTTTCAGTCAAATGTAGGTACCTCCTTATTGCACTGAAATACAAGCTACAGTTGACTCCCTCTAAGTCAGATTTCAATTTCCACTATTATTTAGTTAAATTTTAGTTAAAAAAAAATCTCTTATAGTGGGGAAGAAATTCTTTCAATTACGGTCGCAACTGCTCAAATACTCGGGAACTCGATGGTCTCAAATATATTACACTTTTTTTTACTTATGAAATAATCCACTTTATGATTGTATTTTATTTTTGTTAATTGATTTAACATTCCCGAGATTCAAAAATTTTTTTTTTTTATTTCTAATTTGTTTTTTTTTTTTTTTTTGCATGATCAAATGATTTTGACAGAATTCATATTTCAGTCACAAGGAATTCCTTGGGCAGAAATTTTCAAAAGAGGGGAAGTGATTTTCTCTTTCAGTACGCTCTCTCTTGACAGGTTTGATAGGACCTGGACTCAAAAATAGTTAAAATTCGTTGTTTTGGCGAGTTCCCAAACAGACCTAGAATTTTTAATTAATGGATTTTAAATTTGAATAACTCGGTTATTTTTCAATTTTTTTTTTTCAAATTAATTTATTTGACGTGAAATTGAACAGCCTTTCAGAAAAATAGAAACACTTTTAAAATTTTAAATTAAAATGTTGTCGAAAATGACGAAACGAGAAAAAAAAACATCTGAATTTCGAAATTCTTTTGACTCAAAGAGCAAGGTTTTCCCTCTTGATAGGACATGCAGTATACTGTTGAAAAGTTATAATTCGTTTTGATTTTGCAATTAAAACTAGTTGTTTTTTAAAAATAGTTTTCATTCACGCGATTATAAGAAGCGGGATTTTAGAAAAGCGGAATTATAAAAAACAGGATCTTACAAAACGGGAACCAAAAAAGCGGGATATCGAACCAAACCCACAAAAAATATTTAGTTTTTGTAAAAATCCGATTAATCTGATGTTTCATTAGCAGGTTTTTGTTTGCAGAAATCTATGGGCTCCGAATTTTTGGAAAAAAATACGTACAAAAAACTAGTTCCTTAAGGTGTGGTTTTTTTTTTAATCTCACACTAAATACTGGGCCAAAGGTAAATAATATACTTTAAAAATAAAAACAAAACCTAATTTTTTGGGTCTCCAATTTTGCGTTAACTACAATATTATATACAACGGCAAAACTTTCGATATCAAACTAGAAGCAGACCAACTAACCAATTGAATTTTATACTAAAATAATAAAAAAAAAACAAAACAAAAATTGTAGCATGCAGTTACAAAATAAAATAAAAACAATGAACTACATCGAGGAAAAAAATTGTTGATTTTAAAAGTGAACATTTAGAACTTCATTTGATGTGTCAGGTCAGGAACCTGGAGTCCTTCTTATAAAAAATAAACATTTAAAACATTAATAAATGATTTTTTTTTTATAAATAAATTTGACATTGAATAAGAGAATTAAGTGCACACAGAGACATTCAAGAGCCTTGACAATTATAAGCTCAAGTATTCAATTGTAAATCAACTGTTACCTGGAAATCGCTCTAAGTGGCCTCAATGCACGAAGTGTTCGAAGTGATCGTAGTACTTTAAGATTTTCGTTTTCTTCGATGAGCAGGGAAAACACAGAAACCTAATAAATAGCAAAAAAAAAAATAGTTTTTTTTTTTTGAAAAATTAACAGTTAGTATATAAAATTTGAACACTCTACTTTACTTACAAAAACAATAATGAAATCCAGTATCGTCCAAAAACTCGTGAAATACTTGGAAAAACCAAGAGCCAACCACTTCAACACCATTTCAATGACGAATATTATACAGAACGAAAAATTCGTCCAATACAGTATTCTTTTCAATGTCTTATTGTTATCCAAGTAGATGTCCTCGAAGCATAATGTTATACTGGATGCAAATATAAGCACCAGAACAAACCACTCAAAGGCTGGGGTATCTACAACCGTCAAGACTGCCGTCCTCACTTGGGTCCAATTCTTTGCCCATTTCGTATCCATGCAGGACATAAAGCACGGACATCGAAAAAAGAGGCTGTAAATAAGGTGAAAATTGAAAAAAAAAACGCATATTATTTAATAATTTTCAAAAGAATCGTAACTCACTGATCGTAGCACTTCTGTGGGAAACAGTCCTGTGGCACCTTTGGCGGCTTAACTGTGCCAAAACTGGGAAAAGACATGGGATCATTGTATGCTCCCTGCGAGTTACGTCTCCCACCAACGGTAAGATCGTCCACGTAGGAGACCAAACAATGCCATGGTTTTTCTGTTAGTCTCGTAAAGGTGGACTTCTGTCCCGTCATGGTGGTAGGTTTGTCATCGTCATTTTGGCCAGACGTGTAATCGCATTGATTGCTTAAGCTTATTGAGGTGGCTTTGTCGAAAGGTTGTGGATGCACTTTGAAGCCTTCCATTTTGAAGTCACCAGCCTTTGGGTGATGCGTTTTAAGTTTTTTCATTGGTGTAATCGATTTCAATGATTGTGGTGGAGTTGGTGGCACGATTCTTTTGGTTTGATGTTTTTTCTGCTGTTGTTGTTGTTGCTGTTGTTGCTGTTGTTGATGTTGTTGTTGTTGTTGTTGTTGTTGTTGTTGTTGTTGTTGTTGTTCGATAACCTGTGATTGTAATTGATTTCGTTGCTTTTGAATGAGGAGGTTTTCATAACTATTTGTGCTTTTAAGCGATAAACTGTCAATTTTGAGATCGGCAGTTAAGCACTTGCGAGGTAGTTTTTCGCTTTCGATACGAATCGCAAACTTTTCATCCTCAGGAAGTTCGTCTACACGTTCGATCAGACTTAAACGTTTAAAACGATCAAACTGCGCACTGAAAAGATCGTTTTTTCGTCGAAGAAATGGCGATGTACTGCCTACTTCAGCAAACGGTGCATGCATCTGATCACAGATTTTGCGAATCTCATTCGAGATACTAAAGTCTTCGTCGATTTTTCGTTGTTTCTCAAGACTGCGACGTTTTATCTTAACCGAATTACGATCTACATGTGAATTAGGGTGATGTCGTCGCTGAACAAAAGCTACTTCGTAGTTAGCGTGATCAGCTTCTATGGCAGCGATGTGATCGAGTATGTCCTTATTGCATTCATCTGCTGCCGGCGATGGCTCAGACAGATTAGACAGCCTTCGTTCCAGAGATGTCGTTGACTTTTTAATTTCTTCCAATTCTTTCTCGAAACTTTGAATGATGTTATCAAATTCCGAATTACCTACCAGAGGCAATTGGTCATGTGAATCATCACCATTGGTACTACCGTTGAAGATTCCCTGAGATTCGGATCGACCGAAAACCTTGTCGATCGACTCACAGATGCTTCCATTGCGCCTTTGTTCAATTTGGTGTAATATAGAATTTGAAATATAACTAAGATTCGACTTAAGACTACTTGATGAAGTCTTTCGTGGCGGTGAAAAAATGCTCGCATCTTTTTTGGCCTCCAATATCAGACTATCGGTCTCAGCCTCGATCACTGCGCTGCCATAGCCAACAGTCTCACTGAAGTAATTATTACTATTGTCAACATCATCCTGCAGAAACTGAAACAACTCTTTTTGATCGCAATTGAGTAGTTCGTCCCGCAGGTTCCCCTGATGCATATAATCATCCTGTTCTATAGAAATGGTATTCAACGAATGACCACTGGAGACTCGTTTTATGGTCATGCGATCGTAATTCTGAATATTTTCATCTTCAGACTTACTCCTCGATGGTATAAGTGATCTTTGTGAAGTTTCACTCGATTGGGATAGCCGATCGAGTGACTTGCGATAACTTGGCGATCTAGTGAGTAGGGATTTCTGGTACTGAAGATAAGCCTCGTCGTGTTGGCGTAACGAATCAGCACGCTGAAATATAACACTCTGCTGGTCACCTGGGTCGGTATCTGTTGAATTGTACTGGCCCATCAGACGCAGCTCTATGGATTCGGTGAACGTTGGTTCGTCACGGCTGTCGTTCTGTTGGGTACCAAAACCGGAAGACACTTGATGTAGTAACTTTCTTTCTACATGAGGATATAGGGTGTAATCGTTTCTAAAATAGCAGAAAAGTTTTTTTTTTTAATATAATCATATAGCAAGGGGCAGTAATTTATGGTTATGGTACTTTTGATTATTGTCATCATTTAGGCAGATATTTTCATCGCCTTCTTTATATTCTTCTTCGTATTCACCTCCATCGATTATAGTATGTAGACCTTCTCTCAATGGAATTTGAAACCCGAAATCTGATCCCGAGACGGGACGATTCATTGATTCCTTGAAAAAAAAAAAACAAATATTTTTTCAAACCTCTTCTTTCTTTTTTATAAACACTAGTAGTAAGTAATTTTGACAGTTTTCGTAAACATAAATGAGATTAAGTAAAATAATAAATATTCATTCCTTTTAAGGAATTCTCAATATGGTACTCCCGGGGAGTGAGCTTGATTCGTAGTATGAAGCAAACCATTTAAAAAATAATTGATTAAAAATTAAGATTTTCTTAGTTTCGTAGTTTTCATATTTTTCAACAACTTCGATAAAACGTGTATTTAATAGCCAAAAAAGCTCTTCCAAAGCTACGTGTAGAAATTAACAGTTTCGATATAGTATCTAAAAACCTTCGTTAAAACTTTGTATGATAATAATAATTTTAACCATATGCCCGTAAGAGCAGAAATATAGGAAAGCATTGGTACAGTGGTTATTGTTTCCTCATAAGGATTTTTTTATAAAGGCTCTAACTTGTAAAACGTTCTCCTATTATCTATAAAAGGAAAAAACATAAGATTTACTGTTGTGCTGAAGAAGCTACCGGAGAGTAGTTACAGAGCTTCTTTCTATAGCAGCACTACACGAATGTAGAAGGCATTCCTGTCTCTGTTTTTCACTCTCAGTTTTATATTCATAACTTCAAAAATAATATCCATTAAAACGTTCATAAAAAGTTGAAAGTTATCAAAAACCTCCTCAATGATCAAGTTAGAAATAATACACAATGTTATTACAAACAAAAAAGAACTGATAGCTTTTTAAAATAAAACTCCAATTTAAAAACAAGAAAACCAGAAAGTATAGTTCATGAGTTCTATCGATTTTGATCTTGGAACAAATCATAAGACAAAGAATAAAAAAAAAAGTTATTTAACGAATCTTTTATTATTTTGCTTACTTGATAACTTAACCTATGGAATTTTGTTTCTGATTCTGTTTGCTTTACAGCTGCCACTTGAGCTTCCCTCACAACCTGCTCAAATTTTGTGGCATATTTGAGTTCCTTTTTCTCTTTTCTTGCCTGCCGTTTTCTTCGTATTAAATCTCTCACTCGTTCTATACTCCGTGCAAGTTTTGACTCTTCTCCAACTTCCTAAATCGATTACATTCAAATTCAATTTAATATACAAATTTATATTGTAAATTGATTTTTATTTTAAATAGTTCTAAGAAAAAACAAATACTTCTAAATAAAATTCACATAAATTGATAAATTTTAAAATTTTAAAATGACAATTTATTAAAATACTTTCCATTATTTATCCAATTTAAGTCATTTATGTGAAATTTTTATATGTAGTCTACTATTTTAAATACAAAAACAAAATTAATAAACAAAAGCTTTATGTATTTACAATTTAACACAAAAATTCAAAAAAAAAAAAAACTAAACATCTACAGGTCATTCAAAATATGTACGACTAAAAGGAGGATAGCTAGCACTTTATAGTTTTCCAAAAAAAAAAAGAAAGGAATAGAGATACAAACTACTTTTTGAAGAATTACCTTTTTCTTGAAAATCTGTTCGATAGAGACAGTTGAGAGACACGGTGCACATTGAGTAGGTGAATCAGTAGCAAACATTTTTTTTCAAGTTTTTTTTTTTTAGTGCGAATTTGTTTGCATTATTTTTTTTCAGATACACACATATTAAGGCACATCAATAAAAACACACATAGAAAAATTTAAAATATCGACAAACAACATATTAAAGATTTTTTTTTTAATTAAAAATATATAATTTTATAGCTTAATTTACATGCGACGATAAAATGTTAGAAATATTATTTTATTTTTTTTTTATTTAAAGTTTGTATTGGTTTTTTTTGTTTTTAAGTATAGTTGTGTTTAATTTAGAGTTAAACAGATTTTTTTTATAAATATTGTCCCAAAAAGATACAAATTTAGAGATTTTTTTATTAAGGTTTAATTTTAAGTAAAAAAAAAAAAAACTAAAATGTCTTTAAATTTTTTTAAACATAAGTGCGATTGCCACACTCACACCGAACTTCTATTGACAACGAAATCAATTAAAACACATTGATAATAATAAATTTAGGCATAATGAACATCCAATTATTTCCTAATGATTTTTTTTTAGTTTTTGAACAAAAGAAACACACACACACACTAAGACACCTAATTGAAGAAAATTTAAATAAAAACAATTGTATGGTGAAATTTACCTCTTTTTTCGATTTCAATTCTTCCGAATTAAAACTATTGAGCAACAAGGCCAAGAACAAATTTAACACCATGAAATTACCCATCACCAGAGTTGGAAGGAAAATTGCGAAGCACGTTGATGCCCCTTGCTAGAATTGTTAAAAATCAAAATTGTAATTTTAGACTATGAAGATTTTGAAATGAATGAAAAATGATTTATAAATGAAATTATCTTTTTTTTATATAAAATTCATTTGCTGTTCAAAAATTGAAGCTTGAAATGGACAAAAAAATAAACCACAAAATATTTATTCAATGTGCAAGCAAATTCATTGAAGGTCCTTGAAAGCGCAACAAAGGATGGGATGCTTAAAAATCGAAAAATTTTAATCATATTTTTCTTATTTAAGCATTTTTTTTTTAATTTGTAAATATGTATTGCAAAAAATGTTTTGGAAAAAAATTTCATCATTATTATACATTTCTACCTCTTCTTCAGCTCTCATGCAATCCCATAAAGGTTCAATCCATTCACCACATAAAATTCGAAAAATCATCATAAATGAATGAAAAAAATCATTAAAATTCCACCTGTAACAAATTTATTATAATTATTTGGTACATTTCTGTATAATATACTTTGGTTTTTGTGTATATTTTACCTTGGCACAGGATCAGGATCGAATTTTTCTGGCGTATAATCCTTTGAAAATAATTGCATACCAATCACAGCAAATATATAAATGACTATAACTAAAATAAGTGTAAGATTTCCCAGTGCACCGATGGTCGATATAATGATACTCAGGAGGACTTTCATTGTTGTCCATGATTGCGCGAGTTTTAAAACTCGCAGCTAAAAATAAGGATTGAATTTGTGTTCTGTTTTGACAAAGTTTTCATTTGTTTAATTAAACTTACCAATCTAAGTCCTCGGAGCACACTCAAACCATCGACTAGTTCGAAAATAATATCCAGTAGACTGGCTGTTACAATAATTAAATCAAAAATATTCCAACCACAAAGAAAAAATTCTTTCGATAACGCCAACAGCTTAACAATACATTCGAACGTAAATATTGAAGTAAAAACCTTTAAATTGGATTGTGAAATTAATTTTAATTTTATTTAAAGTTTAAAATTTTATTTATATTAAAATAACCTTATTTCCTATATCTAATGCTTGTCGAAAGCTCTCACTCATTCCGTGGTGTTCCATGGCAAGAAACATGGTATTCAGTACTATACACAAAGTTATTGCTAATTCAAATAACGGATCTCTAACAATCTGCAAAAAATAAAAATATAGTTTCAAGTATTTTTGAAACGTTATAAGTAACTATCGCATTTTCTCGGAACCGAGCAAAACTGCTCCGTTTTGGATGATTTTTTTTTTCAAAAAACAGTTACCGGTAAGAAACTGATAGGAGCGGCAAATTTTAATCGGTAACCAAAAATTGCAAAAAAAAATCATCCAAATCGGAGCACCCGGTTCTTAGATAATTAGCTTTAGTTATTCCACTATTATTATTATATTTAATATTCTATTTAGCTTTTATAGTTAAGTTTATCTTCAAATTTAAAATCAGGGGCTGAATCGTCGCATACGAAAACGAGTGAACGAAAACGTATTTCTTCCTCTATATTTGTGTACAGATTATATAGAGACAGCAATCGTCAATACGTTTACGTTTGTTTGTTTACGTATGCGACGATTGGGCACCAGGTTTGTATAGTTCTAGAAAGCCAGTTTAATTTTTATTATAGTTGATTTTCACTCTTTTAAGGGTCTTTTTGGAAATGAAATAGATTCCCGTGATGAGCCAAAATCATGGAGGTGTAAAATTTGATGTCCAGGCTTTTTTTTAAATCAAAATTACATTAAATAAAAATATACTGATGAGATGAATCTCAGAATGTATTAACTTTATTTTAAACAGAGTTAGTTGACGTTGCATAAATAGTTTTTTGCATGTGTAAATTAAATTGAAGTGGCAATTGAAATTAAATTTGATAAATAAGGAACGTACATTAATTAAGCGTCATTTCGGGAACGCCTCTTTTGATATGAATAAAGAATGAATAATAAATGAATAATTTTTCTTACGATGTTACGATGCCAAATTAAGACCCCTGCAATAAAACCTCAAAAATATTTGAAAACGTTATTTTCGGGAATGTCATTTCGGGAAAGCTTTTGGAATATAAATAAGTTATACAGTATTCTCGAAACAAATCTGAATATTTTTGGTATTTAAAGTCAGAATCTAATGCAAATATGGCTTGAATATGGAGTTTTATCATAAAGTTTGCAAAAAAAAACCTGAAAAAGTTATCTATTTCATAGGTATTCTAGAATAGTAGAAAAACATACATAGGAAAACTGAAATGAAGTCATATTTGATTGATGTGGTTATAAAATAATACATAATTCAGATTTGCATAGTTTTAAGAACACCACAGTCGCTTTGGAAACTCTCTTTTTAAAATTTCAAGTTATTTTTTAACTTTATGAAAATTTAATAGGTATAACAAGTGCGCCAAATTTCGGCACAAAAAAAAAGGTAGGAAAGTTTATTTTAGAATACAAACAAACTGCACTTAATTGTGTACAATCAACAAAAAAATAAACTTTTGTCTTAAACGTTTTAGACTTAAAACTCAGCTTAAAAGATTTTAAATTTAAGCATTATTAAAACAAAATTCACAAGATTCTAAGCCTTGTCAAATTGTGAACAATTTCAATTGGAAACCTTTGCACTAACTCAAAACTTTGCATTAACTCTTCGATTTAGATTTTGTGATGCAAATATTTATTCTGAACAATTTTAAAAATCATTACCAAATCAGCGTTCTATTTCTTCATCAAAAATCAACTTGGAATAATGTGTTTAAATTATGTGTTGAGAAATTTAGAGAAAATTATGGTTCTTTCCTTCGTCTTCGTCAACTAGATACATATTTGTGGCTTGTTGTATCTAAACTGGCCAAAATTAACCGTAAAAGTTTTTCACAATTACCATTTCCAGATGGTAAATTTGTGTATAAAAGTTTACCATTTTCTGGCAAAGATTACCTATAGAAAATTTGACTATCGATGATCAGAAATACCATTTCACCACGTTTACCAGGTTTACCAAGTTTCATGAATACCCCTATTATCTTTTTACATTTTACTAATAAAACAACATAATTAGAAAATATAATACTTACTTTATATAAACAATTTTGAAATTGCAGCCAACCCTCGTAGTCAACGCAACATTGAACACATCTATCACAATTTCGATCAGGAAGATCATCTTTGTATTTCAGTGTGTATCCATCCACGTTAAAATGTAAAATAAATAAAATATAAAAAAAAAAAAAATGCAAGACACAAAAATTTATTTTGTTGTTTAAACTAAAATAGTGATTAAAAATAAATTATATGCAAATAAATATGAGATTTTATAATTTTTTTTTTCAATTTGTATTTTCGCTAAACTATATACTATGTACCTATAACAACTATTTCCGAGGAAAATTCTTGATGCAAAGCATAAATGTTATGCTTCTTAATGCGTGCAATATTTCCATTGCACTTAATTAAACGAACCTCGCGCGGTGATAAGGCAAGTGTAACCGGAGTTAAATCGGATTGTAACTCCACCGCTGATGTGTTCACCATTTCATTACCTGTGTCCTGTTCCTCATGATCGTCCACGACACCAGAATCATCCAATGAGGATTCTCGATTCACTCCGCCACCTTCGCTGGCATTTGAGCTGGCCTGTCGACTGCCAGGTAGTAATTGACCTTTGTAGTCTGTCATAAAATGTTATTTATATGTTACAGGTTTTTTTTTTATTAAAAAATCATAGTTATTCACCTGAGGGGTACAACATGTTTGGATTCTTGTTTTGTTCGTCTTGAAATGAGATACCCCGTGGGCGTTGATTTGCAATATTCAACGCCTGCGGCCGGTCGGTGCTATGTCGAGGACTCGGACTCGGACTTGGGGTCACCGAACGACTTTGACTCTAACAAAAAAAAAAAAAAAATAATTTAACATCAATTCTGAATGTCCAAATAAGTTTTTCTCAAAAGAACCTACTTGGCCATTTCCATTTTCATTTGGAGCACCATCTTTGCCCTTCTTTTTCCGACGTGTCTTTTTTTTACTGTATTGCTGCAATAGAACACCCTTCCGTGAATCAATTTTCTTTTTGTAGTTTTTGTTTAATTTTTTTACATTTAATATGGACGGGTCGAAGCTAAAAGTTGAATCTTCACGATGATCCAATAAGTCTTTTTTTCGTTCCTTACAATATTAGAAATAAGTTAAGAATCGAATTAAAAGAAAAAACAAAAAAAAAACAAAACTTTGAAACTTACTTCGTTTGTTATTTCGGCTTCTTCCTCGTAACTTAACGCTACTACGGCTAACATCAAATTAATTAAATAAAATGAGCCAAAAAATACAACCACTGTAAAAAACGATACACTCATGGGTCCTGATGTAGCAAGTACCTATAGAAATATTACATAATTAATGATTCTTGTAGGGTAAGGTAGTGTTTTTTAAAGAGTTTTTGAGCTAACCATGTTATAGACGTTCTCCCAATAATCGAGGGTGATCAATTGAAAAGTCGTTAGCATGGACCACATAAAATTATCAAAATTTGTGTATCCATGATTGGGATTTTCACCCACACAAAGGCACGTGTATCCTGATGTACATAAATTTCAAGATTAATGTAGGAAATATCGCACATTGAAAATAATAGTGTCCTAACTCAAAAAAAAAAAAAAAAAAATAGAATAAGTTTTAAACTCAAAAGATTTAGATTTATTTGGAAAAAAAAATAGTCATAAAGTTTTTACAAAGCAATTCTCGTTTAAATTAATAAAACATAAATAAAACAAAATTGATAAAGTGTTGGTCTTAATTCAGTATTGAAATCCAAAGTTCAATGGTTTTCGTTTTTCAGTTCTGACACTATAGTTCTCAATGTGTCATTGCTGGATGTTTAAATATTGTAGTTAAAATCATAATTTTTTGATTATTTTTCATTTATTTGTTTGAAAAACAAACCTGTTGGGCAGTGCCTGGCTCCAGTGAGATTTCCACACAGCATTGGCAACTCTTCGAGATCGTACAGCCAATTTTCTGTATCATTCACCCAACTTAAATTGCAGAATATTGTTAAATTATTGATTTATATTTAAATTAAATATATTTATTAAAAGAAAAAAATAATTCTTAAAAGAAGAATTTGCACACCACTCAACATTAAAAATAAAACACCTGATCAAACACCAATCTTTACATATAGGCTTTGCCACTTGGTCGATAAAACTAACGCTAGATCCAGTTGTTCAAAATACATAAATTTATTTAGCTGTTCAAGAAATTTGAAAACAACAATAATATAAATTTGTAATCATTTGGAAAATGTGCTTGGTGAACGAAAACAAATATTTTGAATTTATATTTTTAACGAAAAAGGTTACATTTCAATACAAAGCCGTAAATATTGTTTAAGCTGTTTCTAAGAAAAACAGTTTTTTTTTTAAGTTTAAATCCATATCCCTTCTCTAAATACGTATAAACAAACTCTTAAAATGACTTTTTTTTCCTTACTGGAAATAGTCGTGACTTCGTGACTTTTAAAAAGAAAATACTTACGTACACTGCGGCGTATACGTGTTTTTTTTTAAACAAATAAACCTAACAAAAAAGGGACTTGAATGTTCTCACTTTTTGTTACAGAATTGAATCAAATAGGAAGGCCAACCTCTTGAAAACTTTTACCCTACACTATAAATACAAAAAATTTCTACAAAAAAATATAAATTTTTTGCGGGTTCTTATTTACAAAAAAAAAAAAAATATATATGGATTTTTACCAAAACTTTGTAGAATAAAGTATTCTGTGCTTTAGACGTTCATTTGTTGAAAATCAATATTTCTCTTCTTGGAGCATTTAAAAAAAATTGCCAAAATGTGAAATTAGCCATTTCCGGTAGGTTTAATTAAATGTACAACGGTATTTTTAGATTTTTAGCGTTTACAGAATTTAATTAACGAAAGTTATCGTGTATAAAATTACTAATGCCAATGCCATTCTGAGATGTTATAACCTGGAATTTTGCCATTTTCAGTTTGGATCATTACTTTTAGAACACCCTGTGCGTTTTTACTTTCACAAAGCTTTCATGATAAAATAGCAGATACATAATAATACTATTACGCATGATACAAAATGTTTCAAGAAATAAAATAATACAATATTCACTTATATTTGTAATAATATATTAATTAATAATATTCGCTCCATTCGATTACATATTTTGACTTTAGTTTTTCTCATACATTTTTGTTCAGTTTATTATTGGAAGGCATAGAAGATAATAAATTATTATCATTATACAGATTGTATGGAAAGCTTAACATGAAACAAATACAAATTATGTCTGTTTTATATATTTGCCAGAGATTCTCGTCGTTTGGTTTATGTTGTTCCATATTTTTTTCGGGTGCTTGCTGATAACAAAATACATACATAGTTTTCTATATTTATAGTGCAAATAACTCAATAAAAAAAAAAAAAAAAAAAAAGTAATCGTCTAGATGAATCATTCATTATAATCTAAACTTCCTCGTGTTTTTTAGGATTAAACTATTTATAGAGATATTTTCTTACGTTTTGTCGAGCATGATCATTGACCTTTAAATTGTTTTATTATTATGTTTTGATTGATTATTAATTAAAATTAAAATTAATAACTAACAGAGCATTATGACTTGCACCAAGTTGCTTAAAACATTTTCCAAAAACGCTTCATTTAACTTTTGTTTTAGTTCAATATTTAACAACAACATTTTTGCTTACATATGCTTTAAACAGTTTAGTCTGTTTTTTTTTAAAGTCTACTGCATTTCATAAAACTTTTCTTTTCCCATTGAATAAGATCAATTACTTTTTATGGAAGCTGAGAGATGCAAATTCTTCCATTTCATTCTCTACTATTTTAAGTTAAAATTAAACAATACAATTACCTTTTCCATTCTGCACTTGTTAAATTGACCCAGTCGTCTGGAAGATTTTTTACGCATTTATTTCTAAGTTCGCCCATATATACCTTTAAAATACAAACAAAGTATACGTTTATTATGCATTTTTCATTAAAACTTAAAAAAAAAACATTAAATTTACCTGTAGGGCAAATAGTGCAAAAACCATTAAACAAAATATCGTTAGTGTCATTACTTCGGCCAACTGTCGAAATGAATGCAACAACGCATTTATAATAGTTTTAAGGCCTGTAAATTATATAACATAAATTGGTATAATATGTATTTTATTAAAATTTTAGTTTTAGTTTTTTTTTGTTTGAATTCTAACCCGGCATAATGGAAACAGTCTTTAATGCTCTCAGTACACGAAATGTTCTTAGACCGGCTAAATTGCCAACCTCCATTCCAATGGTCGCATAGCCGCTAGTTATTACAATAAAATCCAGCCAATTCCACGGATTCCTTAAATATGTGTATTTGTTAAGTAGGAAGCCTTTAGCAATGATTTTGATGAACATCTCGAGGGAGTAAATAGCAAGGAAGATGTATCTGTCAGAATAAATTAAATTTACATAAAATTACAATTATTGTTTTTTTTTTTTTAATAAAACTATCATCATTGTGTTTAAAAAAAAAACAAAGTACTTAACCACTTAACTAAACAGCAACACCAGTAAAGTACTTAGGGTCTGAAGTATATATAATTGCAGCCAGTATTGTACTTAACAATACTTTTTTGAGTAGGTTCTCGTACTTTTGTGTACATTTTCCTTATGCCGGACTTATATGAGAGACAAAATGTTATTATTTTTGTCATTAACTTTTAATTAATGAAAAAGCTGTCACTATTTTGTCATTAATGTAGAGTTAATGACAAAAATAATGACATCTGTCACTCGTATAAACCCGGCATTATTCTAGTTTCAGGTTTAGCGGTTAAGCCCTAGATAGCTCCTAAAATATGAGGTAAAACTGACAGATTCATGTAAAAAAAAACTATTTTTTACTATGGACATCACCATTTGGCTATCGGAAATAAGGTGGTGCTGCAATGCAAATTGTCCTTTCCTTATTTTCAGTTGATGTTCATGTTTTCAGTAGCTTCTCAATAGCTTATACTTAGTTAATCCTTATTCACTGAATAACTATCTGACCTAACTTGGGTTTTTTTGATTAACGGGTTTAAATTAAACTGATTTTAACTCTGATTTAACTTTGCACTCAAAACCTGACTCTTAAAATACATATAATTGCAAATAAGAAACCTCTTGACTTCATGAATTACTGTTTCTTTTATTTTTAGCATTCAATTTTCAATTACAGATACAAAGTACTCTACTGGGAAGCTTTCTGTCCAAGTACAAAACTTTTTATAACTCTTTAAGCATTTTATAATTTACATACAAAAAAAAATATACTTACTCAGCTTCTTCGGATGTTTCGGTTCTGGCTAAAAAAATACAGTTGAAAAGTATTGTAGCCATTACACAGTAATCAAAATATTGATTCGTCGCTATGTACACACATACACGTCGACTACGACTCCAAGGATGAAACAGGAAAAGGCTCTTAGTTCCGGTGAACCGATGAATGTAGTTTTTCCGAAATCGCTTTGACACCACACAAAAGGTCTGCAAAAAGAAAGAAAACCAAAAAAAAAAACAACAACAAGAATAAGAGGACAAATGTCAAACCGAGTGTTAAAATGCAATTAAATTGGAAAAAAAAACTTAATGACAAAGTGGAGGGAATTTCCATTTTTGGTTTTTATATTCGGTGGTGCCTTTTTATATTGTCGGTTTTAAAATGGGTGTCTTTTTATGGTATTTTTTTTTTATATTGAGGTCGATTGTTGTTGTTATGTCGTACATACACATACACCTACACCAAAGGTCGGGTATGCAAATTATTTTTATGGAAGAACGAAAATTGAATATGGATAAGGATAAGGACACATACACAGAACTTAAATTAACTTTAATCTGATGGGCACTTTATTATAATAAAGGTGTATAAAAGTGTAGAGTGCCATGGGGACTTTCTTTTTTTTTTAATTTCCGTGAATTTAAAAATTTAATATTGTCTTTTTCGTTTCTTTTGAAATGTGTTTCATTTAAAGATTTTTAAACATATTATCCTTTTTGATGTAATTACAGGTTCCTTATAAAAAAAAAAAATAACGAGATAAGAAAAAAAAATTTTAGAATGTGAGAAACATACAAAAATTAAATATTTAGAAAATCATTGTCTGTCCTTAATCCAAAATGTCTACACTGAAATAGAATACCAGGGTGTCCGGTAAACATTGGAAAACCCGGAAACGGTATGAAGCCCACTTTATGACCGTTCTGAAATCGGAAATATAAAAGGGCTATCTTAAAGGGTATTCAAAATATGTGCCTTTTTTCATCCAGTGTTTTCTTTTCCACTTACTCTTTACGTTTTCAATACAACAACTACTTAAAAATAAAACTCCATCAATGTTCATTTGCAGAAAGTTTTTACACTATTGCATTGGTGCCAAAATATAGTTGCTAAAAAATTAAAATAACGTTCTTTGGAGTTAAAAAGAAAAATTAATTTTGATTTCTATCGAAAAACTTTGTTTCCATATTAGAACTAATATAAACATATTCACTCTGCAGATACAGTAAATAATGTTACGGTTTTGAAACCTACTTTTTTTGCGCCGGTTTTTTTTAAATTGTAATAGGGTCTCCATATATAATTTTTGTATACTAGAGAAGCTTAAACTTTTTAACATTTAATACTTATTTTAAATTTTTGATTAGAAATTAAACTTAGGGCCAATTTGTTCACCTTTGTCCACTTTTCCACTTAAATTAATTATTTTTTTTCTGAGAATTCATAGTTTGAGTTGTTAACCATGCATTTAGCTAGTCAACCGATTTTGTTTGATTGTAGAACCTCTGAAATTATGCTTTAAACATAACCCGCTGTGAAAAAGCTAGCCCTTAATGTAAAAAAAGTCAAAGAATTGTTTATATTTTCTACTAACCCATGGTTTGGTACCTCTAATAGTTTTAAATTGCTGCAAAAGAAAATTGATGGAAATCATCCATTTGTCTTGTGGTATTTAAAAACGTTAAGTGAGCAGTCATAAATTGGGATTTACGCCGTTCCAGAATCATGCAATGATTACCGGACACCTTATATGTATTTTTGGCATCTTCACAGAAAAAGTTCAAGAATTCAAGTTTTTGATAAGATAAAAATAAATTTAGGATTGTAGAATAAATTTTGAAATTTTAGTATTTTTATCTAGTGATTACTAAAAAAACTGACCTCAAAAATGTATTTTTTAGCTGTAAAAATTATAAACCATTCTTTATGCATCTGGTAATACTGAACACTCATGAGAACCTTGGCATAAGGATTGTGTGGTGGACTATCACACCGGGGCGGAGGTCTGACTACAATTCCAATGCCACCTTGAATTTTTCAGAAATAGGCGTACTGCCTCTTGAGAGGAATTGACAAAATTTCCAAGAGTACCTGCTACTGGCTGTCATGAAAAGTTCATCACAACTAGCCGTTCGGAACCTGCAAAAACTGTAGGTCACTCTGCTAAGCTACACGAAAACCGATTGGACAATGGATATGGTGGGAAGTGTCAGTCACTAGGCTTTGGTTCTTCATAAGCTAGTCGTGCCACAAATTTTGATCTTATTTACTTTTCACTTTTCACTCTTCACAACTAACAACTTCGAAACGCTTCCGTAGCTATCTATAATAACATTCGTATAAGCTTCTTAAAGAACAAAATTAGGCCATCGTCGTAAGTACTGAAACGTATAAAGTTCTGACAGAATTTTTTTTTAGTTCTCTGAACTATGCGATATGTTTCATGTAATCATATTTACGAACACGCCTAATTCTCAAAAGCCACAATGACGTTTGGATAAGTTTAGACAAATAAAGGCTTGCCCAAACCAATGTGCGACAGTGCGTCACGACATGTGCGACACAATTTTTATTCTTATTTTTAGCCTTAAGGCTTGCCCAAACCAAAGTGCGACAGTGCCACACGATAACGCAAAAATTTATTTACACAGCGTCATATGAGAGTACCCACACCATATTTCATATAAAAATCGCGTCGCACATGTCGTGACGCACTGTCGCACTTTGGTTTGGGCAAGCCCTTAAAGGATTGTTCAAACCAAAGTGCGACGGTGAGACGAGGACTCTTATATGAAACACGATTTATCGCATTTGGTGTGGAAAGTCTCATTATGACGCTGTGTAAATAAATTTTTTCGTTGTCGTATCGCCCTCTGTCCACTTTGGTTTGGTAATTTTCCACAGCCAGTTCGTTGGATAAGTTTATCTAATTTGTATAAGCTATTTCCATACAAAATTTGACAGCCCATTCATCAAAAGATAATCTTATCTAAGGGATAAACTTATCCCGAGTCTTACGAAGTTGCATGAATACCCTTATTATTTTGTCTATGGTTAGCAAATAAAGTGCCATTTAGCTAAAACATATTAATGCCTATTATAGAATTCGCAATACTCTACTCCCGGGGAGTCAACGTGATTCAAGGGGTTCGCAGCCGCATTTAAAGCAGCAGTTTTATACTTGCCGGGTGAGCTATATTATCACTACGAGGAACTACCTTACCATTTCCACTAAGACACTTCCTCACCAGACATTCTCTTGAGAGAAAATATGTCTGAAATAAGTGCGAATCTTGCCGCTAGTCATTTGTCGGATTCCATAATAGAGGTGATTTAAAATTTCATAAGAACTGGAAGAGAAATTTAGAACAACTAAGTTGAAAACATATTCTCTGGAATTTCATGAAATTATTTAATTATTTTTCAAAAATATATTTATTATATTTTATTTGTATAATGGCATTTTTACAAAAGAAAATTCAGAAAGTTTAGGAAACTGCATACTAACTACTAAACTACATGAATTATATTTGTTTATTTCTGAACGCAGCTTTTAAGTTCATAATCTCCTCTATACTACACAACTGCCACCTATGAACGAACACAAAACGAGTCAATTATTTTTCTTTTCAGCGCACTCGCAGTTGGTAGCTCTGACAAGAAAATTTTCCACAGAGCACAAAATAGGAAATGATTTCCGTTCATCTGTCTTTCGTTCTCAATCACTAGACCAGTAAAGAAGAGTTGCTCCGCAATTCTTTCCTAACTTCAATCAGAAAATGAGAGCTAAGGTGAGAAAAATATATATACAATTCCTATTAGAAATAAATTAAATATAAAGTGTTTTAAAGTGAATTCATCTAATAAATTGTTTTAATTCGTTTAATTTAATGTAAACTAATTGTCCGAAGTGTCAAATGAAATAGTTTTCTAATGAAAAGAAAGAAATTTTAAACACGTGTCTTATTGGATGACTTCACATAATATTTGTTAATTGATTCGTACATTTTGCAAGTGTTTCGAAAAACTAATAAAAATATTTCTATTTACAGTGGCGTAAGAAGCGTATGCGTAGGTTGAAGCGTAAACGCAGGAAGATGCGTGCAAGGTCTAAATAAACACGGCGATCTATCATATGTAAGTTCAAACAAACTACCGTCCAGCGGAGCGCCAAATCTATAATTGTATTTCTTTCTTTTCATTTGCAGGAATATGAATTCCATTCATCCCGATGTACAAAAACAATTTGCTTCTAGTGTTCTTTTGAAAAAGAATTTTAAAGTACCAAACAAAAAAGATATTTTTTAATAAAATTTAAAAGAATCTTGAAGTGAAAAAATGAGAATAATCTTGTGTGTCTTTCTTTTTATTGATTTTGTGCGAGGGCGTAGCCCCGATGGTGGTTCTACTTGTGATTTTCTACGTGTGTTCCTTCACTGCTGGTATCCTCGTTTTCATGGCGATGGTGTTTTTTTTCACTCAGGAAAGGAAGTTGGTATACCGGTTTTGCAAATGGAAAGAATGCCGAAGACCACGTTTTTCTCTTTCGGCAATGTGGTGTATGGTAAGCTTTTTTGCAGGAAGTGACGACGGCGTCCATTTTGAAATGTGAGCTTTTCATTTCTTCATACCGGTGAAATTTGTTTGTGAATATTTTTAGATTTTGATAAGAGGACAAGTTTAGTAAATGAAATTTTTTAAATTCAAATAAATAGTCGAATTAAATACTAAAAAGTGAATTATACCAGTGAAGTTACTCTAGTATGAAAAGGGAAATGTGTCGTTAGGAAAGCACATGCATGAACTAAGTAAGCAGCATTCCAGCAATTAGATTTTTCTGAAGTGTGCGAAAAAACGCCACCAGTGTTTTTGCAAATATATTTAGGTAATTTAATACAAAATTCCGTAAAACAAAAGTAAAACTTCATATTTAAATAAGCAGTAAATTTTCAGTTCTAAGTGGATAAACCTAAACGTTTCGTTCTGTGATTTTTTTTATTTGAAGTAGATTGGTACTATCTGGGGTGCTTTGAATGCTCTAAATCTTTGTATTTTGTTGCATATTCGAATCAATAATCTGCCAACTTTTCCAGCTTGGCCTTTGAATTGAAGATGAACCTCTAGTCAAAACTCATTGCCAAACACGTGTTAATTTCAATTCAAAGTGAAGTGTTCAGCTGTTACTTGTCCCTTCTAAACGGAACAACATTAAATTCATGAACAAATAGTCACTCGAGAAATAAAACAAAAACTAACTTTGGTAGTTAGCTTACCCCAAAGATGTAAAGTAAAGTAAAGAGTGCTCCTACCCAGATGTAGAGTTGTTCATATGCTTTTGGCAAAAGTATGTCCATCAGATATGGAACAAGATAGATAGATAAGTTCTTTATTATACATAAAGTGTCTTACAATATTTCTTTACTTAAGAATAATAAATAACATGGCTTTTCTGTCGTCTGCCTGAATATGAAACTATTGTATGCATCGTGGTTAGGAATCGTTGCATTTCGCGCCATTTTTTGGCGACATCAAATATATGTAGGTTAAACGTTTATTTATAATAGGTACCGGGATCGGATAGCTGGTGCTCATAGTGCATAGACTAGACCATCATCTGCACGAGAAAGAATTGAGTCTTAATAGCTATTTTATACAATTTTAAATGAGCTGAAGGAGAGCATATGCGAGTCCTCAAACAAAAATATGGTTATCTACAGCGAAGAAGATTGTTAATTAGTGAAGCCTTGGGCTCAGTTCTACAATAAATACATTCAGATTTGATAACAAACTATTAAAGGCCTTTGGAATATAAAATGTATTAATTTAACATTGTCCCAGACGATTTAAAGATCTAGTAAAATGTTCGAAGAGGTGCAACATCAGATAACTAGTAATGGTAAATCTATTGCTACGAAAGTCGTATTGCCGGTTATTGAGAAGCGTTTGTTTCTCAAGATACTTTTTTAGCTACTTATTGGTCAGAGTTGTTACCATGGTAGCTCTTAAATTGGAACATTTATGCACCTACATAAGTACGTTTGGTAGGATATATATATTCGATATAGATTCGAATGGAAAAGCTAACGCAATGGTTTTGTGTAACTATACTCACCAGAACAGGAATACGCTTCGACCGATACCTCGCTATGATCATAGGTCTTACCTTTCTACCTACTATAAATTCTGTTAAAGAAAATCATTAAGATTTTGGTCCTT
This sequence comes from Meliscaeva auricollis, assembly GCA_948107695.1. Taxonomy (NCBI): domain Eukaryota; kingdom Metazoa; phylum Arthropoda; class Insecta; order Diptera; family Syrphidae; genus Meliscaeva; species Meliscaeva auricollis. Next base: position 70,833,487 of record OX403618.1, on the reverse strand, counting down.
TTCAGGAAATAAAGATAGCATGGAATTAGAATTATAGAATCGAGTTAGTTACGCAGTTAGCTTAGTTAGTTTGTAGAAGTGAAATAGATATACCTAAAGCCCTATTCTAAACAAAAACTCCAGGGGGACGGTTTTAGGGAGAAGGGCTCCCATTTAAAATAAGTATTCCCCGAATTTCATTCCGTTTTTGCTTGTAATGGCGTTCTTCTTGTGCTCAGAATAAGGTTTGAAATTGCTTGCAACATTTTATCTGTAGTTTTCATTCAGAATAGGCCTGATAAACTGATTTTAAGAAATCGAAGTACAGACGTGAAAATGGCATAGTACGTTGTCCTCTAGAAGAATCAAAGACAATGGTCCAAATCACTCGTTAGTTGAGACGTTACTTGAGACAGTACTCATTTACAGAATATGCTTCTCATTGATGCTCTGAATAATAAAATCACAAGGAATTATGCCTGTTAAAAGATTCTGTTCAACATTAAACTGATTTTCTATTCATCTTTGAACAACAACCAACAACTTAAAAGTACTACCTACCTACCTAGGTACCAAGTTTATGGCTAGAATTAAAGCTAGGTAGGTAGGTATTTTATTTGTGAAAAAAAGACATTCGCATTGACTGTGCCCAAAAATATAATAAAAGAATCAAATTAAATGAACGTCTATCAGTTTACTGTAGATGTCCTTTGTTCCAGATCCTTTAAGTAGTTGTCTAAAGAAGTTTAGCTTCTCGGGTGCGGTTACAGTGCTTTCTTGCTTACTTTTAGAAACAACTATTTTGATACATAATTAACTGATTAAATTATAAAATTTACCTATTTTGTATATATTCGAAAGCTTTAAATATAAAAACTAGATAGTTAGGTACTTTCATTCAGCTGATACTGAATTGCTTGCCTTTCTGAAAAATGATAGGTCACTTTATTTTGTTAAGAACTGTGATATTTTTATATTTCTCTTGACTGGGCCAGTTCTTATACCCACTGTTATTTTATTCGGTGTTGCTAATGGAAAAGTTCCCCTAAAACCATAACTATTTCACAAAAGTGATAGGTCAGTAATAAATTTGTTTTTGCAATACCTATATTAACTACAAAGAAATAACGTCATATTTTGGAAATTTTTATACCTAAATATTTCGCATTTAAAGCTATGAAGAATAAAATAAACAGTGGTGGCCATGAAAATAGCACAAACTATCTTTTAAATGTATAACTTTAAGGAGCAATAATTCTAATTCTTTGTCTTGAGAACTCATAAGTTATAGAAAAAAAGAAAATCCGTTGTCTTTAAACAAGAGCTATGGTTTGTATGGAATTTAGTACATAAATTGTAAAGTGTGCTATTTATTTGCCCGAAACTGTATGTTTTTTGAGAAAAACAACATTTGAAACCAATTACCCTCAAAGTTTTCATACAAAACACTATTTTTTGATCGCAATTACACTAATGTAGCTGGGAGTCAAATCACTCAAAAACCAATATACGAGTCTCACACAAAAGCGTTAATTTTTTGAAAAAGACTGAGTACGTGACACTTGAATTTTGACAGATTAAGAGAGAACTGTAAGAGAACAACTCAAAACAAAAAACCAGTGTAAAGAGTTACAAATTCACTACTTACAACGATTTTTGTGCGAAGTGGCTGGCCACTGGAGGGGGCCGCAATTAGTCGATTCTATCCCATAGAGTACCTATCTACCTAGAGCCGCGACTCCGAGGTTTTCTCTCATTTTGCGTAAAACTAAAAAAATCCTGTATTGAGGTTCTCCGTGCATTTTAAATGGTACTAACACAACTTGATTAGGACTTTTGTTCAAATTTCTTAAGTGCGCAGTTAGGGAATAAAAGTTTAAGTTTAAAAAAAAAAGAATCCGTTAAATTCAAAAATTGGAAAATGAAAGTATATTTAAGTAAAATTTGAGTTCTTTAACCCTTAATCAATAGAAAACTACATTAGTTATGATTTTTGTTGCTTCTGGCATACAATTTCATAATTATTTATGAATTAAAAGCTAAGGAAATTCAAACCACGCCTACTGGCTATAACAGAGAAAGCTAGATTGGAGATGCCATTTTATTTTTGAATTCACCTTTCACACGTATTCACGGATAGAAAAAAAAAGAGAAAAATTGAATTGAATTAAAAAGTTGTTCTGTACTCACCTAAAATTAAATTTTCGGGAGTCGCGGCTCTAGGTAGATAGGAACTCTAAGCTCTATCTTAAGTTTTCAAAAATAATGTACGATTTTTTTTTTTTTTAAATAAAATTTAAAATTTTTAAAAATTACATAAATATTATATGTAAATTTAAAACCGTTGTATTTAAAAAAGACTAGCGATTATAAAATCATTTTTTTCTTGATACTCATCTCTAGTCAAATGGCAAATTATCTAATCTGGAATTCTAAGTCATTCCAGAAACACCTAAATGAACGAACTTCCAATTTTTATTTTTTTTTTAAACAACACATTTGACTTTGTTTAGGAGGTACAGCGCATAGGCACAAAGATTCTAAATAAAGTCATATTTTTTTTAAAATATGAGAATGTAGGTATGTTGGCTAAAAGCCGGTCTGTATCCAAACACATGAACATACAGCCTTGGCCAAAAGTATTAGGCACCCTTTATTTTTCGCTCTATTATCTGAAACATTTTAATTTTTTTTTTTTTTTAATTTTAAAACGGAACATTCGAAAGTACCCAACAACATCAAAAGAGATGCTCAAAAAGGTTTTACAACAAGAATGGGACAAAATAAGTTCAGATGAGTGCCGTAGGCTGGTAAGGTCTATGCATAAAAGGATAGCAGCTGTCATAAAAATGAGGGGTGGCAACACTAAATACTAATTTTTCTTTAGTAAAAAAAGATTTCCAACAATTCTGCATACTTTGTTTTTTTTTTATTCATCGTTATAAAAATATAACAACTTTATGAGGGTGCCTAATACATTTGTCCAAGGCTGTATAAAATTTTGTTCATTATGCCGGCCGCCCACGATATTATCAAGTCTTAAAATTATACATATTTAATATTGCTATTTTTGTAATCTTGTAACTACATACATGCATACATAGTAGTGTATGTGTACTGTACAGGCTAACAGCTGCAGGATGCAATAAGGTAGGTTAGACCTCCAAAGTGCATTTTCCTCTTCTTTCGATATTATTCTATTTTGAAAGGGAAATTATTTGTGGAAATAAAAGCTTTATTTTTGTTTAAATGTCAAAATCGAAAGTCAATTGTCCGAAATAAAAATAAAAACAGAAAAAAAACAAGAAGAAAAAACATTGTCAATTAGACGTTTAGCCCAATTGCTCTTCTGTGTGTGGTTTCTCAGCAGCTGATGCTGATTGATTTTGTTCGTCTTAATATTTTGTGTTACGTTTATTTACATTTTGCTCTTAATTCTATTTTGTTTTATTATTAATTAAATGCAAATTAAATTATTATGCCGATAATCGATTTCTTCTTTGATTTTTTTGAACATTTAAGAACAAAGTGTGATTAGCCACGGCTTCTTCAAAAATCAGGTAAGTTTTTTTATATTTTTTTTATTTGATAAAATTTGTTGTTGTTTTTATATTTCGTAACAGAAAAATGAAGGGTGAAGTTATTTGATTTTAATTTAAGACTTGAAAGTATGCATTCACTTGTTTAAAGAATATAATAATTAATTTCTTGATTATGATGTAATTTACAGCAGAATCTTTTATAGGTAGGTACTTGTACTTTCCTAATTGTTTGTTTTTTTTATTATTGATATACAATAATAGACAACCATAAGTTTTAAGTAGTAGGTATTGCATCTATTTATGTGGAGCACGTGTTATTCACCGTAAGTGCTTAGGTGATCTAGGTGATGAGCCAAAAAAAAAGTATGACCAAGGCCGCGTAAAAATCAATAGGTCAATAACAGCACCTATGCGGGTTTTGTTTATCATTTTTAGAGATAGGTACATGTCAATGTTTTTTGATGCTGATGCTAATCCAGCGTTTTATTTTGCTGAGGTTTTTTTTTTGATTAGGTACCAAAGAAACCAAACCAGAACGAAATCGAAAGTATTATTCCATTCATACAAAATTATCTGCACAATTTGCTTTATAAGACAATTAGTTACCTATGTTGGGTTTGTGAACCTAACCAAATTCCAGATTTTTTATTGTAACTAGAATTAATATGATGGAGAAGTGTTAATAAGTGGGTTTTATCGCAAAGGGGTCCAAAATGCCAAAAACGGGGTAAGGCATTATTGTTATTATTATTAGGGTGTTTATTTTAAATTAAACAAAATCGGATTGTCTGATGCAAAGTGAAGCAAATAAATATAACACACGGAAAATAAAGAATTGATAAATAATTAGGCTTCGTTATTTAAACAATTGAAGCGTATAAAATATGAAGGTGCGGAGTGACATTTTCAAACAGTAGAGTGGTCAGTGTATAAACAGTCCAGTAACCTTGTCTTTTCGTAGGAAAGAAACCTTGCGTCCAATCCGGTAGTTCTTATTTTTTTTTTTGCCGATGTTAAATCAAATTTTTGCGCTTTTTACAGTAAATGGCAATTTTACATATGAAAGGCTTTGTTTTACAATAAATTATGTTCTATAGCAATAAAAAATGTATAGCAGGAAGTAGTAGATATTAAAAATATATTAAGAGATTCTGAATGTTTCCTATAACATTAATTAAACTTTTAGATCGTGTTGATTAGGTCATAAAAAGAAAAGAAAAAAATGGGTGGTGTTCTATTATATAGCTTGTCTTAGAGCCAGAAAACTATTCTCGAATTTTATATTTAAATAAAGTTAAATTAAACTTATTTTCAAACTCTGCATTTTGCAAAAAATATTTTTTTTTCGGTTTAAATTATTATTTAATATTTGTAAGTTATAAAATAGTTTATACTAAAAAAAGCCTTTCATTTTTACCAATGTTGCGTTCGGCGCTCGAGGTCGAAAAATTGGATTGAACATCGGCTGAACATCATAAACAACGCAAAAAAAATCAGAGCTACCGGATTTGGCGCAAGCTCTGATGTATGTATATTGTTAGTGTAACTGTATTAAAATACGGAAGTTCTATCTTTTGAAGAAACTTAAGTAAAGGAGGCAAAGGTGGAAAAAAATGTTAAAGTATTAAAAAAAATGAATCTATTAATGTACAAAGTTCAAGAATAACGGCCATATTATTGACTTATTTCAAAACTACATAGTTTTATCTTAAAAAATAGTCATTTTTAAACTCCTGTCAATATAAGACTGGGGTTAATTCAATATTATTTAAGTAGATAAGATAAACATCTTTCTTTCTTAAAATGGCCCATTGATATTTCACATGAGTGGCCAAAATTATTAATTTTAGCCTTAAAAAAAAGGAATCAGTGAGCGCGCCTATGGCTCTCACGGCTTGATATACATATATAGGTTCGCTGTTTGCTCTTCTGTGCGAATAAATTTCACTAAATAAATATTAAATTCGTATCTTGAATAGGAACTAAATTTGATAATTGCATAAAATAAATAAAACTAAGATTCGTTTTGAGGAATAAATTGATTTACCTCGTAACAACTTACACTGGACACCATTAATGTTTTTTTGTTTATTTAAACGATGCGATGCGGATGAACTTAACTTACCCTCCATTCGAAATGAGTTCAAAAGTTTTGATTCTTACCTGAAAATTAAAAAAAAAAATTATGATAAGTTATCGTAAAAGAACTAGATTTAATAAAAAATGTTCATAAGTTATGAGATAAGAGTCCTTTTTTATGCATTGATAAATGCTCAACAAAATTTAAAGATTGACACTCTTTTTAATTATCATCTTCAAATAAAAAAAAACATAAAAAAACACATTTTAAAAACTTCCGTCACATATTCATCTAACTTATATTTAACTTAAGTATTTATTTCACAATAAACCTCCATTGAAATGATGTTTTCAGAAGTAAAGAACTTTTCTTTTCCACTTAAACCACTTATCGTAAATAGAAATGAAAGTGGGTTTAATATCTACCTCAGCACAGAACCTTTCATACATAAATTCATTCAACATTCATTTTACTTTCAAGAAGTTGGTAAAACTACAAATTATTGCATTGCCCACAGACGGGTGTAGCTGCAGCAACGCTAGGCTGTGTTGCCAAAATTGTAGAATTGTTTCTTCCCTAGGAGCTTATTAAAACTAAATAAATGTAACGATCTGTTTGTCTTACTTAATGGTTATTGCGCAACTTCAAATTCTTATTAAAACATTTATTTTAATTTTTAAGATTTTGTAAGACTTTTGATTTCTAAGAAGTCTTAGTTCGGTTTTGTCATTGTAAAAACAGATAGTTAACCAAAATATTTCTTGGCAACACTTACACACGGATATGTGAAGGCAGTGTATGTATGTAAGATAGGGGTTTTTAGAAAACTTTGTGTTGGTTGCATCCATTCAACATCAAAACACAATCTGAAACGTGCAACTATTTTTTAATTATCTTTAAAGTCTAAGCTACTACGCTACGACCGACGCAGTTCAGCGCGGCAGTCATGACGAAAGCGTATAAACTAGAGAACACAAAAACTACTATATTCCAATTGCACTTCCGGCAATCTTTAACAAAGCCAATGGCTGCTTCGGAGAAACTATACCAAGAACCTTAGGTGCATATCTCATAGATCGAGTCAAGTCCTCCTCGGTCCTTCTTCTATTCGTTAGGTGTATACCGTCTAGTTAGTGTTTTCATACAATTTTAAACAATTCTCATAGAATTGGGTTTTTGTTTCCGCACTAACTATTCTTAACACACACCAGCACCAAATACTATCTGCATGTATATAGAGAACATGCGTGTGTGTGTGTGTGGTTGTGTATTAAATGACTATAATACAGTTACTCGTGGGTGTTTCGTTTCAGTTTTACATCGTGCTTCTATTGTTTTGCCATCTTGGAATCCTTAGTTAGAAGGTACTGATGGAGCAAAACTACTCTTAAGTCTTGTTTTGTTTTTCTTTTTGAGTTCTTTGACAAAGAAAAAAACAATTCAGATGAGTTAGTTTCTCGTCTTGCCTTTCAGCAGCCAGAATTCTTTTCCATTCGCGCGAATTATTGTTTTCGTTAGGTTCCTTTCAATTTCAAAGAGCCTTTGTTTTATTTCGGGTTTGTTGTGAAGTATAGCTACTATTCTAGCTTTTTTATTTTGTTTTTTGTTTTTTTATTTGAAAAAAAAGCACAAATCGTTTTTACAAATTTTTCATTGTTGTGACGGATACAATAAGTATTGTTTGTTCTGATTTTTGAATGACTATTAAAATATACTCGTACATATGCCTCGATATTTTTTAACCACAAAGTGTTGCATCTGGGTCAATCGTGTCAAAAGTTATTCACCATTTTTAAAATTATTTAAAGTTATGATGATATTTAATGCATCGATATGGGTTTTCATTTGGAATTTTGACGAGTCCAACATAATCATTGACTGTGCTACAAAGACTGTATGAGAAATAAGACTCAAAATTTCTTTCCAATCATTTCTGTTTCAGAAGGGCCTCTTATTTAGATTAAGATTTGAGGTCTACAGTAAAATACTTTAGCAATTATTTCGATTTCAATGTAATAGTGGAGAAATATTTAATGAAATTGTATTTATATTCAATAAACTAGTTTGTGGTTCAGTTTCCTATTTCTATATGTTTCATCCCCAATCATCCAAATAGTTTAAAGATAACATTTGCACCCAAATAGAAAAGGTTAAACTCTATGATGAATAAATTTAATCCCGCCACATAAATGTATGGTTGGTAAGCCCAAAAGCAAATGAGTTTATTCTTAGTTCAAATGTATAAACTTTGATGACATTATTTTATAACCCAAAAACAATTTTATTTACATTTTGTCATATATATGTAGGAACACGAAACTTCAAGGTGTCCTGTTAAAACAAGGAATCCTATTTGAATAAAATTAGTTTGGGTCAAAATGATTTAATAATCTGTAGTTTAAATAGATTTGAACTTAGAGGTTAGACTGATTTACATTTGGGCTGAATTTATGTGTTATTTATTGGATTAAACCTTTTGTTATTGAGTGAAATTATTATTTGGTAATAGTTCAAACAAATTAAGGATCCAGTAAATTTTTATTGAATTTTTTGAAGAGTTGTATTGTTTTGAAATTGGTCGTATGGGGGAAAATTTTGCAAATTTCAAGTTTAGCTATAAGTGTATGCAAAGAATGATATAACATCAGATAGGATACCAAATGTACCAAACAAAATGGGGTTTTGACATGTTCATCTCGAAAACGTGACGTGTTAGGTTAGTTTTGGCTTCAGATTCGGGCTCAGCTTACCAAAATAATTTAGAAAATTATAGTTTAGTTTGAAGGCGATTTTCGTTGCAGACCAGTGTTATTGGCGTATGGCCCGAAAATAAGAGTTCTTTTAAATATAAATTTTAACAATTTTCATTAAAATGTGCAAGAAATTGATTGCTCGCAATTTCCTTGAATGTCGAGTAAATTAGGTAATAAGTAACTTTTATTTAATAAAAAAAAACATCTCATATTGAACATTTTAGTGCCACCGTGTTAAAATGCCGTGGCAAAAAACACGATCCTACGACATCGCCAACGCTGATTCTACCATGCAAATATTCTTAGAATATTTATCGAGAGCAGCATGTGCTCATTGTTATTTTTTTCAAGATTCGCCGTGCGTAAGGATCAACGTTTTTTTCTGTTGTATTCCAAGATATTCCACTATTATTTCTGTGGTATTAAATAGTTTTGTATGTCCTATATTTCAACCATCATCGAAAAAAATCCTTCAGTTATTTTTTGGTTTAATTATTATTTTTTGTCGGTAAACCTAACGCCCTGAATACAGAAATTTATTGTAAATTTTCATATCTTTGCGGAGTTTACCTACATCCATTTCCAGAGCTGTTGTCAATATCAGACTTTCGGTATTTCAAGGCCATTGAGTAAAAAACAAACAAAAGTTGAATTAAATTTATATAGATTCCTACGAAAATCTAATTTATATTTTTTCAATTTTCTTACTTTTCCTTAAGGAATTTTTAAATGTCTCTTCTCCTAAACAAATATCCTCGAAATCGTCGATTCGTTCTTGAATTTTTGCGATATTAACGAACGGGCAGCGATATGATTTTCACTATGGTTTTTATTATTATTTAGAAGAATACAAAAGTTTTCAATACAATAATAAATATATATTTTGAACCCCCGACATTTTTGTGTGCGTTCCAGATAACATCATTAAAAAAAAATATATATTTTGCAACTTGTTTTCTTAAATTGTTTATTTTCAATTTTGATTCAAAACTCGGTCAACATTAGGATGATGTGGAACTTGGTTTTGTCTGCTATGGCTCTTACTACTAAAGAAATGTCCTTTGCATATTTTTATTTAGTCTATGTAGCTATCCTATAGTAGAGTATTGGACTCCTGAGCTCACAATTTTGTTCCTAAAGAGCCTTTGCATATTAACTCATTCTTAAAGAATCATTATCAATTTCAAGCTCTATAAGAATTATGTCTGGAATTGTACTTTTTTGTGTCTATTTTAAGTGAACTACTTGAATGAATTACTTGAAAAGTTCATTAATTCTTGAAGGCAATCCATCATAATGTATATCACCGAGCTACTAACTTTTCTATTCAACTCTTTTGATGATTAAACTGAGATTCTTTCTTTTCGCAATAAAAAAAATATTTCAAAGAAGTAAATTTCAATAGTAAATAACATTTCCAAATATCCTTTTTGACCATCTTATATATACTTTCTTTGAAACTTTGATATTTCCAAAAAGAGACAATTGTAAATATTGACAAGACTTAACCTTAAATTTACAAAACAATAAACAAAACCTTGAAATGGCTTCTTCATAATCACAATCTTTTAACCCTTGAATTTTAACTACGTATAACTTATTTATTATTATCTTCATCAGAATTGTCTATTATGCTTTGTTATACCTACATTGACACAGTCCACTCGATTGTTCTCTCTATACACAATGAACTACCTACCGTCTTCTTCCAAGAACTACCATAATGAAGCTCTCCAACATCCCTTACAGCTTATTAACTGAACGGCCCTTTATGAAAACAATCACAAGACTTTATACCCTTTCAAACCTTTTGAAATGTTTCCATATCTATTCTTCGTGTCCTCTTGTATATTTTTTTTCTTATTTTCCGTCAAGTGGAATGAAGAGCTCTTGATCAAATAACCCTTTTACTTAGAAAAGTTTACCCCATGATGGAAAATGGGAAAATGTACGAGATATGATTTTTGTTTAATTTTGTTCTTCAAAAAATAAGAATATTTTTTTTTTCTTATTTTGTATTAAAGGTGACTTTTGTCGAAGTCGTTTCTTTTGAATACAAAAATAGTTAAAAAAAAAAATTCTAGGATCTGATGGGTTGTTTGAGTATTCTATCTATAGATTTTGTCCAACTTAAAAACTTTGTACCCTCTACAACATATATGAGATAGAATATCTCTTTCAAAGGAATATCATCATGAACGTTGATTGTCCTTTCCCTTTGAAAAAACACCTACCTACTCTATAACTCTCTTCATGTATGTCAGGGGTTCAATTGCACAAAAAAGTTCATCTCAATGTTGTTGCTCCTTGATACCATCACCAACTACTCACCAAACCTACTGTTATTTTATTTTTTTTTTACTGTTTTGTTTTTTCTGTTGATGGAGAAAACTTTTCCCATTTGAGAGAGTTCTTTGTTTTAAAAACATTTAAATATTTTAACTGAGGACATTTTTAATGAGGAAGTACAATGTGCATGTGAAATGTATGCCAACCAACCAACTCCACCTTCTCACTGGGATGTTGCAATCTGACGCATGTCAGCCAGTCCCTCATATCACCCACCCATCATTAATTTACTCCTTATTTTCCTGGATGGCATAGTTTTGCAATCGGGCTAGCAGCATTATAGGGCAAAGGCAGGAAAAGCAAACCAATTGGCACGCAAAAATGTATTTAATGTTTTTTTTTAAATCCATTCTTATTCAATAAATTTTTTGACGAGAACTATTCAATACTTCTACCAGAACAAAAACAACACATTTCTGTTTATAATATTTTACTAAGTTTTGGCACGCATCTTAATAAGATGGGTTTGCCAACCCTGGTTCAGTGCATGATGCAATTGAAAGAAAAAACAGACTTTTTCGTGTGTACCATAGTTGGATGCTGATAGTTTTCTCGTTGCGGTTTTTCGAAAAGTAGGGTAAAACTCAAACAAAGCAATAAAAGGTGAATTAAAAATTCACAGGATAAAATGCACCCTCTGTTCCTAGTAAGTACAGTACAGTGTTGTGAAATCAAAAATATCAATATCATACACTCTACACCTTTAAGGTATAAGTAGGTATAAGAATTTTTAAAAGATTTTTTTTTGTCATTAAATTGACCTCTTTGCAAATTTAATCAATTCTGTTTCGGAGTAAAATGTACCCCTTTACATATTTAAATCATTCTTTTGTGAATAGAATTCACCTTTTTGAGTATCAAAATTACCTTTTCCAATAATCTAATTAACACTTTTAATTTCTTGCCATGTAATAAAATTTTATTGATGTATTTTTGCAAAAGGTGATTTTGATTAGCAAAAGAATTCATTAAATTTGCAAAGGATACATTTGCTGAGCAAAATGGTGAATTAAATGCGAAAAACCTGCGTATAGAAGAGAAAATCTGAAATTTGTTCATCATGATACATACAAAAAACTTTTTTAAGGCCGACATGCAGACCAAATTTGAATAAGTTAAAATTTGTATGAGTTCATATCATAAGACACCATAAACGAAAAGTTCTGAAAAAAATGCAATCACACTTGAAACGTCGAGTGAAAATTAATAATTATATAATAGACCACAAAGGAGGTAAAACATTTTAAGATCAAGGTACCCATTGCGAAAATAAGCAAAGAAGCCGGAGCTGATGGCTATACAAGTAGAGGTGTTCAAGCACGTTAGAGAGGATCAGGAAAGAAACATACACCATCTGTAAAATGTGTTAAAGTATTTCGCAATACGAAATCCATCACAAAATGGTCTTCTTCTTTAAAGAAAAATCCATTTTTTTAAAAACCCATCCAGAAAATTCCCATCTCCCATGAACGATTAAGGAAGAACAACATTCACCTTTTTAAATTCCTGGTACTTTTAGTCTAGTCTTCGAATCCAGGTCAAAAAGTACTAAAATTATTAGAACTATAATACTGTTAAACATGAAATTTGTTTCACCTCGCTGTTTGTGTAGATTAAATTCTCCGAAAAGCTTTCATACTACAAGTTTAGATATGCGAATGCATTTCATTTATCTAACCTCGTTTTCGTGTTTTAAATATATTTTATGTTCCTACTTGGCTTTGATTTATTTATTAATAAAGAGATATTGTTGACTGCTGGCGCACTACAGTCTAGAGCTTAGCTAAAGCCTAGCCACTGTGAATCGAGTCAAACGAAAATAAATTGAAGCTTATGCTGAGTTAAGGATAATGTCAAGGAACACTTCATTCAAACTTTGGTTTACATAAAAACATTGGATAAAAATTGCCAAATTTATCTACCACAGTGGCAACATCTGTTTCAAACCAACACCACTTTTACGACATAATATTCAGAAAATGCAATAAATAAGTTGTTTCTGCAACTTTTAATAACAGAATACTTTAAAATAAACCTTTGGCTATATTTGTATGCAATTTCTAATAATGAGTACTTCTGCCTTGATTAAGAGTAACTTCATAAAGTCTTTTCGGTATTGATTCATAGAGTTTGGCCAAATATTCCAAGATTATGTCACGCCATGCTTTTTTGATGGCATCAATACGCTCATCCTTGGTATTATATTTTTTTCCTAACTCATAGACCATGCGCGTCATCCAACCCCACACTTTTTTAATGATGTTAAGGTCAGGAGGGTATGGTGGCCACTGAAATAACGAAAAATTTTGACCTCTAATATACTCTTTCACTCCTCGAGCGGTATAGATAGGCGCGTTATCGTTTTGGTATGTCCAGGTCTTGAAAAATAGTAAAAGAATATGGAAAGGCCTTTTCCAATGCACCAACATACGAAGCAGCGTTAATTTTTGAAGAGAAAAATTGTAGTTCTGAGAGAATGAAACTGCTCCTCAAAACATAACTCACATCTCTGGAATCGTGAAAACAATATTTATAACCATAGGAGCCTTCCATGTTGATTTTTGTTCATCAAAAAAAAAAAACAACCCGATACCACTCGTTTTTCCATATCATATGGTTGTGACAAAAAGTAGACGTGTCTCTTTGCGACACCTTGTAACACCTGATTTTACCTTCATTTTTGCAGCAGTATCGTGTGAATTCGAACCAGTTCTTAGCATTTCTCTTCTATCGGCGGCTGACGTGGCTTGGTAGGTTCCACCTTTCATGGTTTTCCCGTACCCGGTGACCTTCTTCAAAAAACTGTATATAACGCAATGACTCTTTAAAAGCATGCACTATTCCTCTTTCCTGCGGACTCAAAGCGCTTTTTTAAACCAATTTTCACTGATTGAAATTCCATCGAACTGAAAATAATTACCAATAGCAACAATAAATTGAATGCTCCGATATATTCGACTGAGCTAAACAAAAAACAAGCCTACAGGTGTTTTCTTTATGAATGGTCTCAATTTTCTGAGAAATAAAACTGAATATTATGACTTACAATTGTTGTTAGTTTAACAATATAAATTGAAAATTTTAGTGTTTTAACGTTAAAAATGTATAAAATCTCATTTGTTCGTTCATCCGCTCATTCGTTGGTCGTTTTCATGTGAAAGGGCCTTAAGTTCTTCCAAGAACACAAAGGGTCTTTTGAAGACCGAAGATCCATTTATGTAATTTTTGGACAGAAGCCCACAAGATGTTAAATTTAAAAAATTCTGAATGAAAATCTATCAACAATTTTGTCCTTGCAAAAATTTGTCACAGAAATTTCGAGTAGACATATCGATTTTACGTTAAATGAACGTGACAGAAATAAAAAATGAAAGATAGGGTATTGAGAAAGGTTCTTCTTGTGAAAACTTAAAACTTTTTAAGAAGGGCAATTGGGCTTATCAATAATTAAGTTTTGAGTTGACTAAACAAATAAGAAAAAATAACCATACATTGTATGGATCACAACTAATAAACCATAAATATTATGTCAAAATTTTTAGATTACAAACTTTAACTGTTTCGTTAATAAAAGTCAACTTAAATATGTAACTTAGGTTACATGTATGGTTTATTAATAAGAGTCCATAGCATAGAAGTTTATTTCACAAAAATATTAACCTTAACACTAAATATGATTGTTGGTAAGGCCCAATGACTTTATACGGAAGTTTGTTAAAATTTCCACAAATTCACAAAAACTTACAACACGCGACTATAGTTCCCTCCCTTAATACAAAAAAAAACCTATGTATGCAGATAAAATCCACTAAATAAATTTTTCAACTTGATTGAATTTAAGTTTTATTCTTTGCTTTCCGAAATATATAATACCTCACTATTTCATTGGTGTGGAAAAGTTAAGTGTGATATTGTTAAAGTTCATCAAATCCAGAATATTCATTGAACATTATCATCACCAGCATCATCATTATCATCATTAAAACATTTCAGCTAAAACTTCAAATGTAGTAATCCTTTTTTAAACAAAGAGCAACACATCTCAAAACCACTTTGTGTTAATTCATCTAATATTGCTTAGCAGCCTCGAAAATTCAATTTCACACTCAGCTACACAATATTTGAAATTTCACACTGATAAAATATTTCTCGCAACCAAATCTTGTTCTATCCATTTCATAAATGACTCTTTGAACATAATCTAAATCTTACACTTGAACGGGAATTATTATTTTAACAAATGCAGATAAAAGTTTGTGTTATCAAATCCTTTTTTGCTGTTTTTGTTGTTGGCTGTGAGAAAGTAAGCTTCTTGTATAATTGAAAATAAACCCCTAGGGATGTTACACAATAATAATTATTAGTTGTTGGGTTAATATTTGTTTCTTAATGCTTTTTTCAGAGGGTCTAGTCTAGTGTTGTTGGTGTAGTTTTATGTGATGGTTAATGTGGTCTATTGTATTTTTTTTTTTTTGTTGAAGCATTATTTAAAACTGACAGGATGTAAAGATCAAGTTTAAAATCGCAAAAGTATAAAGTTTATTATTCTATCGCCTTTTCTTTATGAACTTTATTGAAATAATAGTTTCACGAAAAATATTTTAATCAAGATAAGTTTTAAGTTGTTTGCTGGAGGCAATTTTTAATCATTTTTAAAGTAGCTTTTTGTAACTCTTTATTATACATTGATGAAAACATTTGGGCAAATAATAGTCGTTTCCGTCAAACGACTTTTCATTTGTTGGAAAATAATTTGTCGATTTTAACTTTGTTTGCAACAAGCTCTTAAATTCAATTGGGTTGGACACTTTATGCTATCGACTAAATAAAAATAAAATTAAGCGTAACACCTTTAATAAAACCTGTGACTCCTCCCTTTCGAAGCAAGTTGTCATTGCACCACAAACCAGATAAATTTCGCGTAGCATAGAATGCATATGAACATCACCATCAGTTGTTGTAAATGAATTCTATATTTACACCAAAAGTGAAATTAATTGCACAAACTATTCATTCGTTTGCTGCAAACAATAGAATCTGTTAGTAAACGAAAAGGTATTTAGAGGTAAGAAGCATTATTATTTTCCCGTATCAATTCATAAAAATGAGCTTCAAACAAATGGGTTTGCATTAAGTTTGCTGTTAACACAAACGAACAAAAATTAGGACCGCCAGGTCATTCCCATTGACCCCTTAAGGACAGGCGTTTGCAATAGCAAACGGTTTGGAGTAAAAGTTTAAATCTCAACTTTATAATTTAGACACCAAATACGGAAGTATAAGTAAACCTATAGCCCGCTCAAAGGCTACCATATTGTTATAGAATTCATATTTACATATATTTACTTTACTTCCTCAGCAAATAATTTAGCCACCCTATTCTATCCTCCACCTTAATACAAAGGTACCTGTATTATATGACGTCATCTTAAGAAAAATTAACAATGGCTGGTAATTTTTTTTTTTCCGTTTGCATAAATATTTCTTTTTCACAAAACCATTAAACTTAATGCGGCTAACAACTGCTGAGGATTTACATAAACATTTTTTACATGAATACTTAATGCTCATTGTGATTTAGATCCAGAGTCATTACCGTTGTATGTATGTTTGAATGTGTATCCTACTCTAAGAATTGGTTCTGCTTTTCCCCTTGTTTTTTTGTTTTCTATGAAAAAAGAAAATACTTTTACGCCGCCGCCCGCCATGAGAATGACTGTAAATAGTTGTAAAGCACACTTGATGGCATTTTAATTTTACAGAATAAATATTGTTTTGTTTTATTTATTGTATAATAGTAAAAAGAGGTTTTTTAATGAGTGTTCTGTTGAGTAAGGACTACTTGTATAATGCATTCAGAGAACTAAAGAGGTCAAACTAGCTGCCTCTGTATACCTACATTTACTTTTTTTAAAAGCTGTCTATGTCTACAAAAACAAAATGAATTTTTTCAGAAGAGAATTGCTTTGTTTAATAGAGCGTCATAAATTAATTTGTTGAGATGAGTGCTTTTTCTTTAATTGATTTTGAAAATATTTAACTAATTTTTAATTTTAGAGAACGGGAGTATGATATTTTGATTTCATAAGCCGTGTGCCTCGTGATTTTAAAAATAGCTTACTGCTGGTACTGCCTCTGGGTTTTTCAATACTTAATTTTGCCTGTGTGTTGTTTGGGTTTTAGCCCCAATTTTTTCACCATTTCGAATTATAGATGAAAAAAAGTGCATTTTACCTAATAACTCGATTGTAGGCAAAACTTTTGAATCAAAAAAATAGGCACATGACCGGTTTTTTTCTACAAACATTTTTAGGTTAGTTTAACGGGATCCGTCAACTATTTAATCCAAAAAATCCAAAAAGTAGGATCAGGTGTTGGTTCCTGCAAATATAACATTGCAAATATACCCGGAAAATATAAAACTTGGCTGCATTTTTAGCTAAGGCAAACCAGCTGACTCAAATTGAGTAAGGTAGTTCCCTAGTAGTTTGTGCACTAAGGGATCTCTTTATTCTGTCTTTATAATGGGCATTCGGGTGATTTCTTGTGTTCTCCAAACTGCTCCTGTGAGCAATCTTACGGAAACCTTCAGCTGATGGTGTTCCCGGGCCATCCCCATTTACACTCCTCTTTCATTTCTGACATCCGGACTTCTTCTACGAAAACGTCAGGCTATCGACAATAGGTCAATTTGGTTTCTAGGTTGCTTAAATATTCTGTGATTTTGCTGCACATCTTCTGTTAAGAAATGGTACCGAAAATTAAAAGATAGTTAATATTGCGGAAATTTACGAAACGTTCACCTTTTGCCTTTTGGCATTCAGATCTCCCGTAACCATTATGATGTCTTACCGTGGGTTATTGTCTTAAGTGGCACCCATCTGATTCTTAAAAGCCTCCTTTACGTCATCAGTAAAGGTGTCGTGGAAAAGACTGTATTTGGCCATGTTGTGAACCAAAAGACCCAAAAACCATATTTGTGCCAACAGTACCTATAAATGTTCTGAAAATGCTGATTAAGAAGGTCTCAACTATACATTTTGCTCGTTGAATCATTTTTATGAGAACCGTATTCGATATTTCTGCGCTATACTATTAATACCGGCTTTGACTTCAGCTCCCGCATACAACATCGCAAAATCCTTAAACTACACTGGTCTGCAACGAAAATCGCCTTCAAACCAAAACATACTTTTCTAAAGGATTTTGATACGATTAATCCGAATCTGCAGTCAAAACTACTCTAGCACATCACGCTTTTGAGATATGTTAGTATAAACATGTCAAAACCCCATTTGTTTGGTACATTTAATGTCGAAGTGAAGAACACTGGTAAATACTTTGTTACAAAAATGTTAATGAGAACATTTCATCTTTTTGAATCAATTTTAAATCTTTTTAAAATTCGTTTTGCACGAAAAGATATTGCAAAGTGAAATTTATTATTTGTCCGAAATACTCTCTGTAGACCAGTCAAAGTGTTCTAGCGGCGAAAAGTTCTGAATGGCTAACTTTATGTTTTTTGGGGTACTAAGCATGAATTTGAATACACAAGAAACTTGAGAAATCATCAAAAAACTTCAAAATACTTGTTTTTTTATGTTTTAGGCGTATAGTTGAAAATGCGATCAGTTTTCTCTAAAACAATTTATGCAGAATAAAAGTAGAGAAAATTACAAGTAATTTATGCCTTAACCTATTTTTTGTACTACTACTGAATTCTTCCGAAAAAAATGTTGAAAAATCCATAAAAATCAGTCCTTTTTGAAAAACACAAAAAATGTTTTTCTTATTGATTTTCCTGCGATTAAAGCTATTTTACTTCATAATTAACCTGTTTATTACAAAGAGTATACAAATTCCAGTGGCCCTGAGATTTAATTAATAAACACAATTGATAGCTGAATTGATTCCAGCCGTAATTTGTTCGCACGAAGCAACATTATTTGTTCACTAATGATACATTTTTGTTTACAAGGGAGACTGTCCTGGGAACTCATTTTTGATTTCTTGTTTTTTTTTTCGTCTTTCAAATCACTAAAAACAATAAGCTCAGCATTTAGCTCGATTTGCTGGGTCATTTTACTCTGAGCAAATCGATTTAGTTCCGAGCTATCTCAGATGTAAAAATTAAACACACTTTTTGTGGTCTGATATGTGTGAGCTAAAAAAATAAACACAGATTTTTTTTTTACAGTTCCGTGATTTGCTCAGAGCTTAAAACGAAAAACCATATATATTGCCCAAATACCCACATCGCTTACTTATGACCTTATTGGCGGCGCTTGAAAATTATTTAAGATGATTTGTCCAATAAGTTGGTATGATTAGAACGTGTCGAGTGCGCCATAGATTGTGTCCTCAATCTGGGGACCATAAACTGCTACTTATCAATGTATTAAGCGGTACTGGTTATATTACACAAAAATTCTATTACGAAATCATCATAAAAATTCTACAAGCTTTTAGAAAGCCCTGTGAGAAATTATACAATTGACAAAGGTGATGCTTTGTCGTTCTTAATCTGGCTAGACTTAGACTTCCCTTTATTATATTTCTTTTTCAATTAGACTATAACCTGAAGGAAGAAGATTTACAAACATTTCGCCACTTAACATATTTCTTGTTTTTTTGTTTTGTAAAAAACGTAAAAACTTAGCCTCAATATCTCGGTCAAATATTTGAATTCTTGCAGCGAAGTATGAAGATGCCGCCAAATATTTGCAGTCTGTCAACTTAGACAAATGATTTTTTTTTTTTCAAATACATGATTAAGCTTATGTCACAGACATACCCTTAGGAATGACAAGTCACTCATTCACCTGCAACTACACAGGATACCTACTACACTTCAAAACTAGCTTGTTTTCTACTTTGAGTTCAATTTGGGTTAGGTTAGGTTCATACATACATACATGCATACATAAACACAGACACACTCGTACACGTAATGTGCGAGTTGAATAAGAGAGAATATGTGTGGCAGGAAAGACTTCCAATTACAGTGTTGTTCGTTGTTCGGTTCAAAGTGGGTTGACAGTTTTTGAAATGTTACCGTGATAGAGCTTATAGTTATGTACATAAGAACTTTACTTCTAGGTACATAATATGTGGGATGTAAGTTAGGTGGCAGGATATCCTTGCGACTATGAAATTAGTTCAATCAAATTAACATCGAAATTATGACATTTTCATACCGGAGGTAATTGCAAATGTGTTGGAATTTTGAATCAATTATGTAAGAGTTTTGTCAACTGATGGCTTCTCCTACTCCAATCAATATGCTATACCCATACCATACCCACTATACAAAATTTGGGGAAGAGTGTTGCAAAGTTGTTGGTAATTGCCTGAAGTTGAGGTTAGACAACGAATCAATAATCGAGTAAGTAGGTAGATTCTAATAAATTAACTGAGAAAATTTGATTTCCAGATATATGTACGCTGCATTAATTAGTTGAAATGATTGATGGTTGTAATAGAGTTGTTTCTCTTTATTATTTACGAATTGAAGAAGAAGCATGTAATTTGTAGTATATGCAAGTGATTTGGTGAATAATAGGCCATTTTGCAAACAAAATCAAAAAAGTTAATTTATTTATTACCATTTTGCCACTTAATATCAAAAATTGTAAACGTTTCTACTTCTTCTGTGAAACCAAAATTGTTAATATTATTATGTGTAGCTACATAATGTAACACAACTACAATAGCCAAATTTGTTCTTTAAAAGAACAGTCAAATAGGACAAAGATCAGCCATGTAAAGAAATTTACTTCTGATGTATCGGTTGAAATAAATTAGATAAATCCCCGAATGCATTAATTGTTTTTGAAACAGACTAAGTTTTTGTTTTATTCAATCTAATACACCTGAAAAATCATTACGGGAACGCTTTCATAACTAGGAAACTGAAATTCAAGTGGACAAAAATACACTAAAATCAATTAAATTTAGCTACAATTAAATCAATAATTCTCAAATGTCTCACAAGAAAATGAGAAGAATCGTAATTTTTATTTAAATAAAAGTTGTTTAAAGAAAGTGGCAAAATATCAATTTTGTATTCAATTAACGTGCAGATGACAAATGATCTTTCTGGAATGTCATGGAATTGGTTTATCGTCAAATTGTTTTCTGCATTAAATTAAATTAAAGTGGTAATTGAAATTCAATGTGATATATAAGAAGCATACATCAATAAGCGTCATTCCGGGAACGCCGGACGAAATGAGGTCATATTTGATTGATAAAAGGTATATAAAAACGCATAATTTAGATTGACATAGTTTTTAGAACACCACTTTATTTTTGAGAATGTATCCATCATTTTCGTATGGGTTTATCATTTCCATCATTTTCGTATGGGTTTATCATTTCCAGGAACGCTATTTAATGCATTTCTAAAAGCAAAGTCTTAAATTTTTAGTAAGTAACTCAACATTATATTAATGTGGCACTAAACTAAGTGCTGCTAAGAACTCTCTTAGATTTGGTTGACCTGGTAAAATTTTTAAACGGTTAGCCGATTCGGCTCAAATTTTAAATAATTATTCTATTTACATAATATAAGCTAAGACCACAAATCAGATTTGTGTTTATTCATACACACATTTTAAGAAAATCACCATACATTTCAAAACTCTGTATTTATTGGGATACAAACTGAAAAAAAACTCTGGTTTGAAGAACATTTGAATTTTTATACCTATGGTATTGAACAGGTTATTAAAATTTTAGTTTGATTTTCCAATGATTAATGCTCTAAAACTAAAATTTTTCTGTACAAAAAGAATCCAAAAGTCCTACAAAAAAATGGTTGGTACATAAATTCCTTTTACTACTTTTCTTCTTAATTAATTTGTTTTAGAGAAAACTAGACACATTATTAATTATACACCAAAAACATAAAAAACAAGTATTTTGAAGTTTTTTGATGATTTCTCATGTTTCCCGTGATACAATTGTATGTATGACTTCAAAATTGTGCTCAGCGCAGATTTTAAATGATTTAGAAAGATAAAATGCAGTTCTTTCTCATTAACAGTTTTGTAACAAAGTATTTAAAAGTGAAGAAATTCGATGTTAAATGAACCAAACAAATGGGGGTTTGACCTGTTTATATTACCATATCTCAAGAACGTGATGTGCTAGAGTACTTTAGACTTCAGATTCGGATTTCAGCGTCAAAATCCTTTAGAAAAGTATATTTTGATTTGAAGGCGATTTTCGTTGCAGAGTGAATTGTCTGTACCAATTTTCTATTTTGACTGGACTTTAATACAAACAATTATTTTTATAGAAGAACGTAATACTCTTTTAACACTAGTGTTTTTTTTTCAATATAGTCGTATAAATTGAAAATGAAAAATCCAGGTTGAATTTTGACTGGTCGCTATTGACATCATCTGTTAACTATCTTAAATCATTTCATTGTAATTTACCTTCTATATACCTTTGGGGTGTTGACACAGATGTTAATTGAATTTTGTATGATTTAATATTTAAACACATGTTTTTCATCAGTATAATTTTTTGTGTCATTGATTTTGATTCAATATGTTCAATTTCCTGTTTGAATGTTCATAAAAATGTGTATTCAATTGGAAGAGTTCATGCAATCAAAACCAAGTGTGCATTTAGTTTAATGAGAGTTTTTTTGTTGAGCGTACAACAAACACGACTGGGTCGCACGCACTTGCTTTTGTAGTTCAAGGCTTGAACCCAGCTCATATAGTTGAGTGATATTTAGAAAACAAAAGAAAGGTCAAAAACCTTAAAACTTTGTTCTTATAAATATTATATTTTGTTTTTAATTAGTTTTTTCTTGAAAATTAAAAAAAATATTGTTAAGAGTGAACAATGCCCATTGACAGAATTTTAACAGTAACCGTTTGCGAAACAATGTATAAATAACCAGAAAACGGGAACTTCTCAATGAAAGATCCAAAATTTTCGTATGTATTACAAGTTCTTAACTAGTTAGATTTAAAAATTGATTGCTCATGTTGTCAATAGAAACTTTATCCATGATAGAATTGTGACTGCACATTAATTCTACCCTAATTTCTTCAATTACGCACAAACGCTCTTAAACTGTCGAAAACATTAAGTTGTATTGTGTTTTTGTAAATGCACCTAAACTGTAAACTATTAGCTAAGAGTCGGTGAGGTAAGAGGATATTCAAAATAAAGTTTCACATCTTTGCATGCAATTGCAATCATGCAAAACACTCAGGCGAATACGTAACATATCTCTCAAATTCCACACATCTTCCAGTGACATTTTTCTCAACTTGTAGCAGGAAATACATTTCAATGCGGTTCTGCCATCCATCTGAAGCTTTATATCTATATGAAGCCAAACTCATAACCATCACAACCATATAATAAACTCAGCCCGGAAGTATGACAAACAAAAAACAAACAACAACAACAAAAAAATACTCAAATATTGTATCCGCATCGTTGAAACAGCCTCCGTAGGGGATTTAAGAAGATTTTCATTTTAGTTCTGTTCTCTATTATTATTGGTATACTAGCGAACAACAAAAACTATAAGAGAAAACGAAACATTTGAGACAAACGAAACGAACGTTATCCGGAAACTGCAAAATAATTCATGACACTTGGTTGGTGCTTTGGTGGTTGTACCTCCATACATATAGAAAAGCTACATAATATCCTTTACGCTCTTATGCACGGAAAAAGGGGTCTTTCTGTGGCATGTATGCGAATGTATCTCTTATTATGTGCCTCTGTATAACAGTTGCAAGCAATTAAAGGTGATATGTACGGTTTGACATTATGCCATAACCCGTTTGGATAATTTTACAATGTTGCCATTATTAGTTTAAAAATTCACACATTGTTTTTTTTCTTTGATCCGAAGAATACCTTAAATTTCAATAAATTACAATGTCCATCGATTTGCGTACACAAAAATATATTTCTTATAAAAAGACGAACACATAATTTGTTTGTTCCTGCTACCAAAAAAGCACAAAAAACTTTCTTGATTTGCAACTTAATTCTAGTTTAATTCTAGTTGCACATGCAACTTGTTTGTATTTTAAATTGTTACAAAACAGTTTTTTATAAGTCATTACAAAGGTTACTTTCGGTATTTCTAACTGATTAACGAGCTAAGATAAACAATAATTTTAAAACTATAAAAATTGCGAAAAATCCAAAAACTTCGAAATCTTTTTATTTTCAATCAATCGTATATTAAAAGTTATTGCACTTATCATGATTTATTAGTTAATAGTACCTACAAGCTACTGTGAAGATATTATGTATGTATTTAAATTACAGTAAAACCCGCTTAAGAGAAAAACTTGTTTATCTGAAACATTTTTTTCCTTCCCGAGTACTTGTCAACCAATTACCTTTAAAAAAACTCTGCTTAAAAAAACAAAAATTTCATAAAAATTTTATATTTTTTATTGCGTCAAAAAATTCAATCGAACAGAACAAAAACATTGATGAATGCAATTTTGTTCACCTTCATCACATTTTCACCACGAAAATAACATTTTTTGAACAGTGAACAGTTTATTTACATTTATCCAATTCACCTCCGCCCAGTAATCTCACCAACGTGAACGGATTCCTCAATAAATATTCTGGTAAAAACTGAGCAGAAAAAAATGTTCAAGAAAAATCTCAAGAAACTTAACTGGCTAATTTTATTTTGGATTTGCTCCTAAAAGTATAAAAAATCATTTCAAAGGTTTTAGAGGATGAATTATTTCGTTATTGAATTGTTTTTGTGTTATTTGTTCATTGTTGGTTTTTCAAGCTATTTTGTTTAATTTTTTTCCACACAACTCAAAAAGATGCATACAATTGATTTTATAATTAAGAAAGGGATTTTTAAATCCGCTTAAGTGATTTTTTTTAGGTGACAAACCAGTTTAAGTCAAAGAAAGACTGTGACATTTTGATGTTTCTCATAAGCGGGTTTTACTATCAATTTTTCTCTGTAACTATTATTCTAAGTTTAACATTTTTACATTTTGCAATTTTCAAAACAAAAAAAAAAAATTAAATAGGTTGCATTGCATGTCGGTTTTAACAGCTCAGTATGTTGTCCGTTATTTCCTTTTGGCTACATGCCACTATTTATGTATATAAATACAAAATACGAAAATACATACACACTAGGGTGGACCACAATGTCAAATTTTTGATATTTCTTGGGCTTCTCTTGGAATGATCCTCTGCGTTCAAGAATATTTCCAGAATTTTTTCAGGGCTATAATAAACACCCCACGCGGTCGTACATAACCGAGCGAATACAAGCAACGTTTCGTGCAGTTTTCGATAAGTTTTGCTTGGGAGCTCTATCAACCGCTCCAACGGATGAAATTTTACAGTTGGTTGTTGTTGCGCTAAGCAAAATTTTCTTTCAATCACTAACGTTCATAATGGGCAACGTGTGTGTTTGTCGCTTCGAAGAGCTCATTTTTTGTCGTTTTTAACACTTGCTTCCATACAAGTCTGTCTACCATAGTTCTTCCTTTATCAGCCGATGTGTTATACTTGAAATATTTATAATAAATTATTTTCAACACACATAAAATACCAAAGTTCCAAATACCTGGCAACTATTTTGTGCAGCATTGCATCAGCGCGCGAATATGAGAATAGGTAGCAAGGAGAAAATCCTACCTACAGGGACTTAGTTGAAATTCGCAATGTAATCGGCTTTATCTGTGGTATGGAATCTGAGAACCGACATTACAGCCAGGAAACATTGTGCAAGGATCTTGAATGGAATTTTTGAAAAACCATATACCCACAATGTACACGTTTTTTGGTCTCCATGCTATGGTATAGAAATGTATAAGTAAAGGCATGGCAATGGCATAGCAGAGCAGGTATAGTAATCTTGTCTGCATCATTATCGTTTCCATTACCTTTCCATACCCTTAAGCGATGCAAAGACTTAGGGAGAGATGTCTTCTTTGCTTCAATAAATGTGACACTTAACAACACCTGAGTTCCTATTTTACTCGCACAAGACCTCAATGTTGGTTATATAAAGGAGTGAAAATTTTTCCAAAGACAAAATGGAATTTAACTGAATAAAAATGTGTGGAAAGGTGTATTCTGATATAAAAGTTTACTCTTTAAATGCATAAAGTTTTATGAAGCAATAATAATTTTTGGTTAGGTAGAGAAATTTGTTTTTGCTTTAGTTTTCTTTTGCTTTAGCAAGGGAACAATAGAGGGCGCTCAAAGTAGGTACTTGAAGACGTTGTTCTTAAAGATGCATTAAAATGGAATTATTAATTAATATTATTATTTTCGATTCTTTTATGAATATCAGTAATAGAGACTTTGTACTACTTACACTTCTGCAAGAAGAAATTTAAGGTATGTTTAAGTTCCAGAGACCAATACAAAAAAATAGTCGAAAAGAAATAAATTGGATACCGTAAATGGCAAAAAAAAGGCTGTGGCGTCGAGACATCGTTATCCTAATTCCTGCACACTTCAGTGTTTTTCAGGCTCAGGTAAGAAAAAATATTGCTCTACTGGAGCTCAAATAGTTGTCAGATCTGACTTAACCAGGTGCACAGTATACCAAAGTCAATTCTTTAAAATAGTTTCCTACATAAAAGCCTACCAAATTTCAATGAAATGGCTGTGCTATGTGGTGGAAATGTTTTCAGACAAATTATTCAGATAAGCCGTGTAAACCGTACCCTATACTTGAGACTGTGAATCACGATAGGGGTTTCGTACAAAAAACGACGATTAGCTGTTGTAAACCCTACCCGACGTCAGATCTACTGTAGATCTGAGTAGAGAAAGAGTTTCCACGTACGCGACGCGTGCCATTAAAGTGGATCACTGCAACTGATAGCTTTGGAACACTTACAAGCGGAGGTAAATCCAACGAACGGTGCCGTGAAATAAGACCACGTGATGAGCTTTGTTTATATCACTGACCTAATTTTTTTTTTTTAATTTTAATTCAATTTTATATTAAAAAGCAATTTGTAAAACATTAATTTTGTATACAATAAGCATCTACTTTTTGTTAAAGCTTTTGAAATGAAATACAATACACGTAAAATTTAAAATAAAATTGAAATTTTCTCCCAGAATACACACGTAGCGGGAGTTTCAACAATTCCATTTAAATTATGAAATAAGTTTATTGTTTAAAAAGGCACAAAAATGAATAAAAACAGAAATTTTCCTTAGTTTCATCAACATTAACTGTTAACCCGCAGTAAAAGTATCAACAATAATTTTTAATTTTTTTTATTTTCTCAAAAAATAATCTAAATCAAAATGAAGAGTATATTTTTTATTGCATTTTTTGTTTTGGCTATTGCCATATCTGGAACTGTGGCACAGAATGTTTGTATAGGAAATCGTTGCTGGCTCAATAATGTGAAGGCTCGTGATGCATATTGTGGCAATTCACCAAAAAAATCACAATATAAATTTTTCTGGGCAACTTGTTATTGCTGCCCATAATATTAAGGATTTACAACTTGGACTAACGATATGAAGCTTTGAATTTAGTGAATTATGTATCTACTTAAAATAAAAAGTGTAAAAATGAAAAAAAAAATGTTTGTTGCTTAAATTTTATTTTTTTGAATCCTTAAAAGATCTTCAAACGAAATCAAATATAAATAGACAAAATGTTTCTATGCTAAAAAAAGAGGCTGGTTGCGACTCAAAACTTCCCATTTGGACCGTTAGAATTAAGAAACCCTATGTTGTTTTGATTTTTAGAATACCACAATTTCAAGATCTTCAAAGACCAAGTATTTGAATCGAAAATTGGGATTAAATGAAGCGAAAATTTGTTGTTGAGGTATTTGAGTTTATTTCAATTTTTATTAGTTTTATTTATGTTTAAAAAATTAGTCACCTGGTTATTGTTACAAACGTTATGAGTCGTTAACTACTTTATTTTATGTAGAATAAAATTATCCTAAAGCCGAAATCAGTTTTTTTGTTTATTATCGAGATATTTGAAAAGAAAAACACGATAGAAGAATTTAACAAGGCTATTTTGTAATTTTTGTTCGCTTTAAAAAAAATTACCATTTGAGCTTTATTTATGCCCTCGTCAATTCTTAATATTGGCTTTACTTGTAGATGAAAATTCGCCTGGAACTGATACCTTAATTGATTTCTGAGATATTTCAGATAAAACCCTGTTTCCACTAATTTATCAGAACAATATTTTTTGGGGATTCAAAATTTCCTGGAGTAAACATTATTCCCTGTTTTCACGATATTAATTTGGTAAAAATCTAAATTTTAACATTTTTTTGTGGCTTTTTATCTTTTAAATATATAAAAAAAAAGTCGGGTTAGTTACAACATTTATAACTAAAGAACTTCTGGACCGAAAAAATAAATGTATAGTTTATTTATCTCTTTACTTGCTGACCTAGCAGACGTTGTTCTGCACTGTACATTGATTTTTATTTTGTAATTGCATTACTGGTCTTAGTATACAATCGTTTTTAAAATTGGATAGCCACTGGCCCGCAAGATTTTTCATTGGCTTTATAGTTTTTATCTTAAATCTTTTTATTAAAATTCTCTTGCACAACATTTTAGTTTTTCCATTTTTTTCCAATTAATTTGAAGTTTTTTCGGTGCGTTAGCAGGCTAAATAATACAGCTTTCCATGTCTATGTGAGAAACCGATAAAAAAACTTGTAAAAAAGCGTTGAAAATCAAGGAAAATAAGTGAAAAGTCGCGTTAAAAGATTGGAATACATACGAACAAAATATGTAGATTGTAAAAAAAGCGTGATGCTTATAAGTTCATTCACTAGTATTCCACGCTTTTAACCGTGCTAGTCCTTGGTACTTCACATATGTTTCCGTGAAGCTTCACGCTTTTTACGCTACTTTTCATGTTAAATCTAAATATATATATATAAAAAAAGGCCGCGTTAGTTACACCATTTATAACTCAAGAACTTCTGGACCGATTTTAATGACCTCTGATTGGAATGTTTGCAGCTTTTTAGTTTGAGGTAGGTAGAATAAACGCCTAGAAGAGAACTATTGTTTCGAAACTTGTGAAAAAATTGCACCTTTTTAAATTACATACTTCAAAAGCTATTAAATTTACAGAGCTGCGATTGCAATTAAATTGAAGAAGTTTGCCTTTTTTATCTGCTGTCCTGTTTTCTTATCTCTAGGACTCACCTTTTAGAAGTAATGATTTGGAAACTAACAAAATGCCGAAAATTGCGAGGTTTTTTGGTGCACCATGCAGTTAGCACAGGTCCTACAAAAATTACGACAAAATCAGCTGTGCAATTTCTTGCAACCTAGTGCGAATTTCTATAATTTAATAATAAAATTTAAAACAAACATTCTTTCATTTTTTTAAAAATTTTATTTAACATTTTTAATTTAAAGTTAAAGTAGCTATATCAAAAATAGTTCAATATAAACTTTTAATTCCTACAGCAATAACATCTTGCCCAGAAAATAGAATATGAATATTTCGTTGGTTCATTGCCACATCTGGCGTCGCGAGCCTTCGCATTATTTACCCAGCATTTGTCCATACATTGTGCCATGGTTCCCGATATGGCAATTACCACAACAAAAAATGCAATGAAAAATATATTTTTCATTTTTATGTTGCTAATTTGATTTATTATTATTGTTTCTCAAAATTGTAATTTCAAAAAATTGTAATTTAAATCACACACACTGGTTGATGATGTTTGACAGCGTCTTACATTGAATGCCATTGAAACTGGAAAGATTTACTGCTTTTATTCATTTTTCGCTTTGAGTATTGTGACCTATAATAATTGTTATAAGGTTTTGTTTTGTGTTAATAAACACAAGGCAATTCTTGTAAGACTTGGCACGAGTTTCGGGAAAATATATTTATATTAAATTGTTTACTTTGCTTTTATTGTTTTTCATGCAAAACATTAAAACAATACACATTAATTGTATACAAAATAAATATTTTATAATTTGCATCGAAAATATATGAAACTTATATAAAAGTAGTGTTCGTGTAATAAAAGTTTTATTGTTAATTCAAAGTACATTATTGTCATTTTAACTAATAAACGGGAAACGGGACCTTGAAAAATTGGAGATCAATCCGATCCATTCGATTAATATTCAAAAACGGCTTTTATATTTTATCAGGAAGAATTCAAAAATGTTCTTCAAGTTTTAACCATTTGTATTCAAGACAGTTAAAACGATGCTTTTCATTTGATTCTGGAGATTTTTCAAATTCCATTTCAAAGAATGAATTAAATCCATGTGTGATTAGAATCCATATTCTTAAAAGAAGAACCAGAAATTTCTTTGCTGAGTTTCTAATTCTTCTTACATAATGTATACAAATTTTATGTCTTTAAGTTGAAAAGTGCACAAACTTGTTTGACTGCTTCCGTAATATTAAATTATATTCATAGTTGATTTAGAGGTATCATCAACAACAAAACTAACGAAAGTTACCATATTTCAGTATTTTCAATAATTCCTTACTGATTTATTGATCCTTACTTCAATGAAGAATTTTCAACAAAACAATAAAACGAGGTCATATTGTAGTTTTTTTTTTAAATAACAAAATTCACACAATCGAAGTTCCGGATGAGGATGACATATGGACTTTCAATGTCACTTAGAAATCTGACACCAGTATAGTACTAAACTAAACTAATGGACAATAGATAAATCTCTGTTGGATTCACTGTCAGAGAAAAACAGAGATTTATGATAAAAATGACTTTTTGGTATCCATTGGATATAATAAAATTGACTTCAAAATGTTTTCTCGAAGTTGTATGTATACATTTTTGAGTGTATTATAAATAGTAATAAAATAGTTTAGGAATAACAGAGACGTGTGTGTCCGTAATGATGTTCTTCTCCTCGGAGTTGACGTTATGACGGGTAATAGGTGTCATATTTTGAACCAGAATGTTTTGAATTTTAGGAACATTTTGAATGTATGAATTTTCATGTTGAAAAATCAAAAAAATCAATGACAGTAGAGTTGGAAAACAAACTTTACAAAGCAGCAAGCCATTATATATTTTTTTCACCATTTTAATTCATCTCATCAAAAGGTCTAAACTTTTTAGTTATTTTAGTGTCACTAAACTAAGATACACCAAGACTAAGTTGTGCATTTCGATTTTTCTTCTCCATCACCCAAGTCTTTTAAAAGTATAATATTTCATAACGTGTCCTTGAAGAAGCTTTTTAAAAATTAAAAGATTCACTATACGAGTATAATATGACATTAGAATTAAAAGTCTTTCTAGAAGAAAATGTGTACAAAAAAAAAAAACAAGAAGAAATTTCATGTCAACTCCATCTTACTTAGTTTATCACATTTTGTAAACTTACTTTTATTCAACTAGTTTGAAAACACGAAAGTCGGATACTTTCCGTACAAGTTGATTTTAAAAAAGTTGAATTTTATTGTAAAATTTGATGGAAATTTATATTCATATTTTATGTAGCTTCAGCTTCTTTCCATTAGATATTAAGAAACTCATACTTCGTATGTTCGTATAAGTACCTATATGCATATACCTTCGAGTGCATGGTGACATTTCCATTCCGTTTCAATTGAATGAGATATTGATTTTTAAATTACATGCATAGAAATAGAAAAAAAATTAAAAAGTTACATGAAGTATAGCTGCTTGTGAGACGATTTTTTGACGGGGCTGGACTTGTTGACCGTTATTGAGATACGTAGGTTAGGTACAGCATTTTTAATTTTGTTTAGGCTTGTGTAAAATTTTTTTTTAATAATAATTTCAAAAAATTATTTTTGATTTGGTCAAAAAACAAAAATTACGGTTTTCCGTACTTACTTTAAAAAGTGGTTTGTACAAAAAAAAAAAGATTAAGATAATTTTTTCGTACTTGCTATCATTTAGAAGATATTGCGTTTCTGCCAGGGGACTGTATCGCTCATTTTGTCTGTTATCCTTAAACGGTTAATGCTTAAGAAAAGAATGTTTCTGAGTTTTTAAATATAATTTACCTTCTACAAAAAAAACATCGATTTTTCATTTATAAATGCCCTTTATTAAAAAAAAAAATATTTTTGAAATTTTGTCATAAATCGAAAATTACTGTCTTATGTACTTAATTAACCATAAAATATGCGCATTTTGTTAAATTATTTTGTTTAATTTTATATAATTTTATGTAATCTAAGAACTGAGTTTAAAATATTTAACAAAAAGCTCATTTTAAAAGAGTAAAGACCGAAAACCTTAATTTTTGACTTTTGGCCAAATTTAAAAATACGTTTTTTTTTTTATTAATGCTTTTAGAAATTAAAACTGAATTTTATAGTGTAGAGAACCATGTAATCTACAAATAATTTAAACATTTTTTTTCGAAAGCATTGACCATTTGATAAAAATTGCCAAAAAATCCATATTTTCGACATACACACCTCTCTTTTAAGCACCCTACCTTCTATACGATAACTATTATGAAAGCATATCCTAGACTTTTGTATGTAAAACATTATAGTCTATAGAGTGTTACCAAAATATATATTTCAAACCTCAGGTTTTGAGTTTTGATCAAATTAAAAATAAAAAAAAATTTTATACATAAGTAATTGATTAAAAAAAAACACATTTTTTTGTATATAGAAAAGCACATAATCTGCAACGTTTTCCAACACAACTTTTCGATAAGATGCAATATGCAAAAAAACGTTATTTTTGGCATTTCACACATTTGAATATGGCGGCGATATCTTCTAAACGATTGCTTGAAGAAAAATTAATGTCATAACATGTTTTTAGAGAATCAAAAGAGATATTTACAAGTCTCACCCGTTCCAAATTAAAATACGAAAAAAAGCATTTTCGACATTTTACCTTGGATAACTTTTTGCGCATACATGGGACTTTTGGGGACTTTTGACATTTTACTTCTATCTATGTTTCAATGCTCTGTACCGATTTTCAGCTCTATGCGAATTATTTCTGGGTTTGCGTCTTTCTATGTCTGTTTTATCTGGACTAACAGATACAATTACATATATGTGCTTTCTTTGAGTAGCAAAAGACACCAGTTAAATCTTTCAGTTTATCGAAACAAATAGTCTAACATTACTCATAGTTTTGTCAAAATATTTTTTTCCTCCATTGCATAATTCTTCCTTTTCTTTTTATTAGGGGATACCACAAATTTCCTATTTATTTTGAATGTTTCATTGCGGAATGGTTTTGGTTTTTAAAAGATTGGAGGTATCCTAAGAACGGAATAATTAGTTACTAAAAGTTTCGGTAGAAATCAATATTTTTAAGTTTTTTTTATATAAGAAAAAACTCGTTGTAAGCGTTCTCTTCAAATTTAGTACCTAACCATCGTGATTTTTAGTAGTTCCTATTACTTACTAAATCTTTTTTAGATTGTCAACTAAATGTCGAAGAGTGTTTTTATCATATTTTTTTTAAAAGTTACTGCTAAATTTATTAACTATTCATTAGAAATTGACAATCACAATAACTTTAATTTCTTTAGCGGCCCTGGGGCCCCAAAACCTTACATTATTTACCTCACAAAGTAAACGGACCTGTTGAGGAAAAAAAAAAAAAAAAAACTAAAAAGTGTTAAGAAATCAATTCTGTTGAGCTGATGACAAAAGTATGAAATAATTCCTTGCGGCATGCACATAAAATAGAGAAGGTATACCACAAAGGAATAATATAACACAAGAAAAAAAAAAATGAAAAAAAAAGAATTGTGTGGGTGATAAATTGTATTTATATGTGCGATAATGTCGGGTCATATCCATATCCTTATCCTTTTCCACATCCATATCCAACGCCGCCTGCTGTGAAGTATAAAAATAATATTGCTTGAGGATATTGTCGGAGTCAAACGTTGTTATATTTTTTTTCTATTTTTATTTTTAACTTTTTTTTTTTTTTAAACTGCATTTTCATAGAGATTGAGTGTGAAAGGTTCACACATTGCCAACATGTTCTATGCATTCAAACTGTTGTTTCTGACAGTTTTTTAAAGTTTTCCAGAGAAGTTTTAAAATTGCTGCTATGGTAGTTGACAATTTTCTTTTTATAGCTTTTTAATGCCAGCAAAGTGTCGAGATATGAATTTTAACCAGTTTTTCTCTTCCTCTTTATTTTTTTTTTGTTTTGTCAAAAGTTTTGTTTTGAACACTGACATACCAAAATATACAACCACAATGTACTATAACAATTTATGATAGGTTAATGGCAATTTGAAAAATTTAATGTCAAAAATTTACTTTTTTGTCACAATAAAGAGCTGATTTTGGTTTTTGTTCTCTACTTTAAGTTTAACTTAAAGCCAGATTCAATCCTTCTGTACCAAATATAATGTTCAGGAATTAAAAACACACATTCTGGATAAAGCAACCCACCGTTTAAGTCCATTTAAGTAAATAATTAAACTTAATAATGCTTGAAGAAGTTTTCTTTCACTCGTCGAACATCACATTTTCACATTATTTTACGTCCATCGCATTGTTAATTATTGCGAATGTCCTTCTCCGGTAATGACTATAAATTGTGGTTTAATTACATTCTCGTTCGTATAGATACGTTGTCGTTTGTGGTTCGAAAACATATTATTTCAGACACGTTAATTACGTTTATGGTTTTATAGTTGCTATCGAAGATATACTCTGTGCAAAACATCCTTAATATTATGTCTGAAATAATTATTTTCATGTAAGAAAGGTGCACCTATTAAGGACCTTCGACATAAATTTATACCATAATGAAATACACAATTAAATCGTTTAAATACAATCTTTAAAGGGATTTGCATATAAAGTAGTAAATTGTGAAAGGATTATGAATTTTCTTCGGAATATTGCTGAAAATGGTTATACAAATCGATTGACTCGAGTTCTCTGACTCCAAAAAGGGCAGTATTCATTTTTTTTTATCCCGAGTGGTCTTCAGTGACACAAATATTTTATCTTTTTTTAATTTACATGATGCACTGCACTAGACTTACCCTATAGATGAAATAATTTCAATGATTTTGATTCTTACCTGAAAAGAAAAAAAAAAATGAATTAATTTAATGTAACATATATTTATCATTTAAAATTTATTGATATTAAAGATAAAATTAAGGTTATATTTCCTCACACGTTTTACTTTTTTTTTATTATCTCGTAAACGACTGCACGGATTTCAACCAAAAATTTTACGTAAAAGGTTCTTTGCAATTTTCAAATTATTTCATATCATATATAATTACGAACTTGGTATCCTTTTATATATAACACATTTTTGCGCAAGATCAAATGGATACAGTTTTATTTATAGGAGAACTTCGTTTTTTTTACACTTGTGTTTTGTTTTTCGAAAACGTTTTTAAGAACAGTTCTAACGATTTTAAAATTTTTTTTTTCTGAAAATTTATCTTCCTCAAATCAAATGGAACCCTTAGTTTGGAGCTAAAAACGAAGTTAAAGAAGTTGTTTAAGTCATTTTAGTAATGAATTTTATGCATGTAAAACGTAAAACTGAAATTCCAATTAAATTTTGTATTTATGTTGTGTTTAAGATAGTGCATTGATCTTCAATTCTCTCGGAGTAGAATTTTTAATTACATATAAGATTTCAAAATATTCCTGCTCTTATAACTTCATAAAATTTCTTATTTTTTAATGTTCTTTTACCCTCAAACTTTTCCAATATGATTTTCTTAAAATAAAAATTTTCAAAAATGCAACAAACTCGAAAATATCATTTGGCTAAAAGATACGACCAAATCCTGAAATGACATTAAACGAACGAAAAACACACAAAAATTCAATGTTTGGTCATTCTTAGAATGTTATGTTTGGTTACATTTATTAACTTTTTGTGCTTTAGATGTCAAAACAAGCTTATTTGTATGCTTAATCTATTGAATTTAAAACGAAGGTAATACGACTGTGTACTCTTTCTATGTTGTTCCTATTTTCAGTGCAAAAGGTACACTGATTTTGAAACCCGTCTTCCAATAATGTTACTGCTGTGAAATTCGGTAAGAACGTTTCATTTGTTATGACAACTATAAATCAAAAGATATTTTGGAGAAAAGAACGTTGCACAAAACGAACCAAAACATCATGTGTAATAGTATCTAGATTTGTTTCTTCCATAAAAAAGACATTCTTCTACCTAAAATATTTCGATGCAATCTTTTGGATCAGGACATATGAAATTTCCATGACATTTCCATTTTATCACTTTACGTGCGACGCACGCTCTCCTATCATTTTTCCATGTTGAAAAGGTCTAAATGTCTACTCTCCAAAAAAGTACTCGTATTTAAAATTTCAAATGAGTACAAATTTGAGGAAGCTAAATTTTTTACAATGAATGAAAGACGAAAAACCGTTTTGTGCTCATAACTCCAGATTTTGGGGGTGTTACGGAATTTTTACATACCATTTTGTAATCAGTGCAACAAGCTCTACAAAACGTGATAGGTCTCCGCGCGCATATATTTTGATTGTCACACATCTTACATTTAAAAATTTATTTCATATATGAATTACATGAACAAAGTTAAGTTTAATAATGATTTGTTTCAGTTTGTTTCAAAAATAAGCAACAAAGTTGACAAACTTCTTTGTGTTCTGCACAATAAAATACCCAATGTTGACTAAATTTCATTAATCAAGCTAGGGCTAAATTCCGCTGGAAAAGCTTGTTAGTTAAGGCCCAAATCTACAACAGATTTTCGTTTCGTTGCTCTAAGGCACCGGCCATAGTGAGTTTTATGTCTTATAATTAAATTGATACAATAAATGGTTTTGAAAAACTCATTTTTGTATACATTTCTATTACGTAATTTTATAAGAATCCAAAAAAAAGATTCCTTTCTTCGATTTGATTTATTATTATTAATTAAGCTAAACGTGTTTTTTTGTAATTCAATAGAAGTAAAAAAAACAATGATAAAATCAATCGAAATAATCTGAATAAATCCTTTAAACAACCTCATTACCACAATAAGTTTCTATAGTAGCCTCTTATAAGGAATAAAATAAAATTGCCACATAAAACCTCAAGCGATTCTTCCTGTCACAATATCAATTTACTGTAAGAAAAAGAAACGCCTTGGTGATTTGTTAAGCCTACTCAGTAGCTATAGGAATATCTAGTGTCATTCATATCTAGCTTAGTTACGAATGTGTCCTTAAGCTACAGAAAATGACTCCATACAAATGACTGTTGCGCGTTTGTCTCTTCTTCTTATGAGAATTGACCCTTCCAATAATAATGTTGGCCTAGAGCTTATGCGTGTAAGTTCATTTAATTAATGATCCACATGAATCTATCCAAAAAAAAAAAAAAAAACAATCCCAACGTTTTCATTCATAAAAGCATTAGCAATTTAACTCTTGAAGGATACTTTTGGCACGACATTATAGGTACAAAAATGTGTTTGTGTGAAAATAGAATTAGGACAACATAATATTCCTATGTCACAAATATGCGTGTAGCACGCAAAAATTCTTTGATACCTACTTTCTTCAACTGGCCTTTTGTAAATTTGTACATTTCGTATACAAGTTTCAACATAAATTCGACAAGATGTTAAAACAGAAGTAACTCAAAGGAAACCACAAGTCAACAGAGCCAAAACAACACTCTATAATATAATGTAGAAATGTGTAGCTATAAAAAATAACATTGTTTGCTTTAACTTTGAAATACATTTGATTTCGTGTTTTTCTTGTTTTTATGTTTAGTTCCTTTTCCTGCTGAAGCAAACTTTTCAAAAAGCCAATAATTGTCTTTCGAAACATGCTAGAAATGAAGTTATATTGAAATTAATTGTTCAAAGTTTTAGAAACAGTCTTACATTATAAAAATTGGGAACAAAGTTATTTGGAAGTTAAAAGTCGGTCGATGTGCCTTCACTACTAAAGTAAATTCTTTGATTTCAATTATTCAATGATGATTCAAGAAAGAAACAAATATTAAGTATTTTTCTGATTTTGAAGAGATTTTTTTTTTTTATTATGTTTAAAATTTATCTTAAAAAAAAAAGAAAATGGTTGTGATATTGCAAGTACTATATTTCCTGTTCAAAAACACTCTCTCTCTGTCGAAAAAAAAACAAGACAAAATGCCTCCGTACGGAAGTTTCATTTCAAAACAGCATATCCTGCATGTCTGCAGATTGTTTTCGAACAGATGATATACACTCTCTACACACAGAGGAAGGAACCCTTTGTATATAATGAGTTGATTCAAAGGACATTGCCATTTAGACTTTTCTGTCTCTGTTTTATGTCAACATCAAAGAGGAAACAAAACGTTAAAGTCATCGTTCAGTTTATCATCTGACTTCATTTAGTTTTTTTTTTATATTTTTTTTCCATTTAAACGAAAGGAAAACAGTACCGCAACGATCTTTTATGTTTCGTTTCAATAGGTAGATACCTACATATATTAAAACCATGAGGGAGTGTGTTGACAAAAATAGTATCTTTTCCAGTGTATTATCATGAAAATAGGTTCTTTGAAAGGAAGTCGATTTCTAGACATTTCACTACTTGAGAAATAATGAACAGAGCTGATAATAAAAAGGTGGGTACCACATTAAAGGTTTTGTTAAAAAGAAATATTTATTAATGAGAAAAAAACTGAAAATTTTAACTTTTTCAAGTTTATTGCTTTATAATGGATAATTTCGAACTACATTCATTATTCGTTTGAAGATGTTTTCAGCAAGTTTGAGAAAATTTGTTGACAAAATAAGTTGCACCTAGCAATAGAAAATGTCCTAACCTCATGAAGGATATATTGACTGCCGGTCACTTGAATACGTCCAGTTTCAAACTAACATGAAAGGCATATTATTCAGCTTTATACCTTAGAAAAATCAGACCTCTAGTAAATACCATTCATTAAGAAAACACCTTTTACGTAGGTTTAGTTAAAAAAAATACTTGTTTTTTGTTTATGTCAGTATAACATATCGATGCATCCAATTTGTAGTTGCTATTAGTTATTATTTTCGGTTCGTTGGAATATCAACGTAAAAAAATTGGTTTAAAAAAGGTTTTGAGTCAACAAGAAAGAGTAAAAAAGCTGTCAAACCGCAAATTGGAGAAAAACTTGGAAGAAGCCATTGCGTTACAAACGGTTTTTAGAAGAACGTCTCCTGGTACGGGAAAAACATGAAAGGTGGGACCTACCAAGACACGTCAGCCGACGATAGAAAAGAGAATTCTCAGAACTGCTTCGAATTCACACGATACTGCTGCAAAAATTAAGGTAAAATCAGATGTTACCGCTAGTCTTTCCGCTGTGAAAAGTATCATAAGGAGAGCTGATCATTTACGGAGATGCAAACTGGAAAAAAAACACCACTATCACCTAATCGCAAAGAATCACATTTACTTTTTATTCACAATCATATGATGTGGGAAAACGAGTGACAACGCGATTCTTTTTCGGATGAAAAAAATTCAACATGGAAGACCCCGATGGTTATAATTATTATTATCACGATTGCAGAAAGGAAAAGCACCAATTGAATCGTTTTCAAAGTTATGTGTGGGTATAGTTATGGTTTGGGGAGCAATTTCATTCTATGGCATCGCAGAACTACAGTTTTCCCTTTAAAAATGTCTGTTTCGTATGGAAAGGCCTTTTCCAAGGCACCAATATTAGAAAAGGCCTTTGCATGCTTTTTTACTACTTTTCAAGATCTGCCATGGACATACCAACACGAAATTTTTAGAATTATGATACCTCGAAGACTAGTTTACCAAGCAAAATAAAATTTATGCTTTTTGGCAGAAATTTTCATAATGTATAAACTTTGTATACAAACAATTTCGATAACATTAACAGTTTTTTAAATTTTTGTAAAAACTGAAATAGCGATAGGAATCTTTTGAGTGAGGAGGAAAAGAGTATCAAGCTTTTTTGTAGGAAATCGTATGATCTAAAAGTTGTCGCCGGAAATAATTTTCGATAGCTTCTACGGTTAAAAAAATATATGCGAAAAATTATTTTGACATTTGACCCTGAATAAATTTTGACGCGCATACGATGTGGTGGCGAGTCCAGCTTAAGCAACTTTATTGTTCGACTTAGAGTAAGTAGATGCCCTCAATAAATAGACTCGCTTTTAATAAATAGTTTGAGGCTGATTGTCAAAAAATGCATTATTTTCAGTACTTGACTCGCAGCAAATAAATGTCAATATCGCTGCAATATGCAAACAAATGCAGATCAAACTTTGCCAACACCAAATATAAACTTAAGACTTTTGTCAATATCAAAGAATTATCGTTGTGATATCATGTTTTTTTTGCATATCAAGTATAAAATCATTTTTTTTTCTATTGATCAAAGTAATGTTAATAAATCGCCCATATTTTTATAAATTTTGAATAAACTAAGAAATATTGACCGAACGTGAAATATACACTAATTAAGCTTAGCATAAATTTGTCAACATATCCTAGATACCCGAGGTACTCATATTTCAGAGCTTATTTTGTATACAGAATCTTAATTATCCCTTAAAAAAAATTATATTTTGATATGAGTTAACACTTCTAAATTATTTTTCTGAAGCAAAAACATTCATTCCAAACAACAAAAAATAATTTTTCATAAAAGGAACAACATACTGTGCTTAGTCGGTGTAAGGTACCATTTTTTACTTTCATTGAACGCCAAACCCGATTTGATTTATTTTAATCGTATGCTGACTTTAAACCTCTACTAAACCGCAGAGTTGAAAACTGCTTGAAACCATTTTGTATCGCAGTGGAACTATTTGATAGTAGTTTGTACTATTTTCGAGAAATGAAATAAAATTTTATCCTACGATATCTGTAATCACAAAAAAATATGTGTATTTGCTTGAAATCTCCCCTCAAATTATTATATTTTGACCATAGAAAGAAATTATTGCAAAGAGACTAAATATACGTGAAATATCTACGGTTTTGTTATGAAGATCACACAAAGCTTTCTAATCCGATATTACTATTAACAAACAAAGAGTCAAGAGCACTTTTAATATTTAATTTTCATATAATTCTGCAAGGCAGGTTTTTGCGCACATAAATAACCACAACTCTGCCCATCCTGCTCATTCGATCACATCCAAAAAGTTCATAACCATCCATTATTATGAAAACCAATAAAAAGAAAACAAGTTTCAGAAATGCAGATAATGTCCATACCAGAGCATAAGAATATCATACGAAATTCTTTAAGTTAAAGCTCCAACCTCTGCGCATTTATATGGCAAACATGAATACCTTTATTTTGAAATTTCAATACCCGAATCATCCTGAATAAATAAATTAAATCCATGTCACCCTTCATGGATTCAGATTTCACACCCATAATTAAGAAATATTTAAAGTCATAATTATTATATAAAATTTTTAGGTTATACCAAGATATAGGAAAAGCAAAAACATGAAAATTAAGATAAAGTAGAAAAATTGCAAACCAAAAAGTAAAGTCATCATGCACAAATCATTTGCTTTTAGAATCATCTCCTCAGCTATATGCAAGATTAAACGTTGGCATGGTTTGTGTCAATCGATCTGACTTGTGAATTTATTAAAACAGAAGCAATTTGTTTGAAGAATTTTACTGGGAAAGTTTTCCCACCATCACCATTCAGACATTAAATAATTCCATCACATAAATTTTCCAATAGAAGACCCTAAACCGACAAACTAACCACCGAACATGAGGCGGCCAACACAACATTTAATCCGGATCGCATTGCTAATTGAGGTATCCTATATTCAACACCTAATCCCGACATGGTCAACGCAAATGGCTTATGCCATTCGTGACCATCTGGCCCGGTGAGCATTTGCAAATAA
Organism: Meliscaeva auricollis; assembly: GCA_948107695.1. Lineage (NCBI taxonomy): Eukaryota > Metazoa > Arthropoda > Insecta > Diptera > Syrphidae > Meliscaeva > Meliscaeva auricollis. The sequence goes on along the minus strand of OX403618.1, from coordinate 70,791,886 downwards.
TTGTCGATATTGCTTTGCTGCTCCTGGTGATGGTATGCTACTGATGCTCGCTTAGCAAATGCCATGGTGTGGTTGGTCGAAATGTGTGTTTCCGGGGGGCAAACTCATTGAACTGCATTTCCTTCATATGTGTAGCTATGCCTTGCACTCTATTTAGTTATTAAAAATTCATGTCAGAAACAGCATGATGATTGCACCACATACGGGTATTTATGGTCAAAAAAACCCAATGGATTGGCATTGGATTCCGCGCTGAATTCTCCAAACTTCACCCTCTCTTCATAGAATTTTTAATGTTAACGATGTGTGGTAAATACTAGCTGATGGCCTTGTATGCTGTTTGAGAACGAAAATGAGGAATTTTATTATTTGTTTGGAATAAAACAAAGAATGCATGTTGTAATGTTCTTATGAGCAAATCGAATTTTGACAGCACATCGTGTTTAAAAATGACTAGAACACAGAGTTCATTCCAATTTGTATCTAAAGGGACTCGTTTTTAGGTCAATTGAATTACATTAGACCCACACCTAATTTTTCAATCGAATGGTTTAAAGGAGTTTTTTTTTTTTTGTTGATGTGAAGGTAAAATGATGTCAAATTTCGGAACCTAATTAATTTAATTTCAAAAACTATTAACTTGTCCGTTTCTGACATTATGTTCTGTGCAGAAATGGTTCTGACAGCGCCTTATTATGAAATGTATAACATTTTGCTGATTCCATTCTATTTTAATCATGCTCCCGTTAAAGTTAAATAAATATCAATTTGTGTTTATTTGAAAACGGTCCCAAAAGAGGTTCAGTATATCCATGCAATTTTAACCTAAAAGATGAAATTATTATCACAGAAATTACTAAGATTTCTATTCATTCAAAAACAGATTTCGATAATGTATTCTCAATTTATCAATTTGAATCCAAATACTTACATAATTATGTAAATGGTGAAAACGACAGGTACTGAATTTAAAATTACATTATCAAGACATCTGTCACGTAACATATTGAATTTCTAAAATTGTATCTTTCAATGTTTTGCATTTCTATTTGAATTATGTATTTGCTTATGTTTCATATTACAACTCACAAACATTTACATATATGATATTTTTTGTATATTTAAGCAAAAGCTAATTTTCAAAATTCTCCCTTTTCTCTCTCACTCATTGATTTTGAACGATAATTTTGTTGGAATATAAATTCATATACATATACTGACTCCTTTAACATCACTCAGTGGAAACATGAACTTAGTTACTTCAGGTAAATTTTATGGTTGAACCGAAAATATTCTTTGTTAAACCACACAATCATTATGGAGTTTCAAACACAGAAAATACCACAATCCACAAGCATGTACTCGGATACCTACCAAAGTATCAAGTAGGTTATATAATATTCTTTGATTTTCACGTAAGCATTCTGGATGAGTGTTCAAACGAAACTTTCATTGTGCCATACTGAGTTGATGTTGATAGGGTGACCAAAGTTATTTTTTTTTTTTTTCAAATTTACATTGAGTGTAAGAATTTAATTAGATTTTGAATTTTAAATAGATTTTGAATGATTGAAAATATAAACCGTTTCTGAAATAAACCACTTGTAAAAAAATGAATTTACACATTTTTAATTGGGGTTATTTAGCATAAAGTTGAAAAGAAAAAAGCTGGGGAAAATTATTTAATTTGGTCTAAGTAAGAGTGAATTTTGTGTCGAAAAGAGAAAAAAAATATTTTTTTTTAAGTTTAAAATTTAAAAATTAGTAAAACATTTAAAATATGTACGAAAAAAATTTACAAAACTTTTGACTAAAAAATCTTTTTAATAAATTTTTATCCTTTAACGAGAAATTGCCTCAATATAAATAATGAACTTTGATTTTAAAAATCGTTAACCTTCAAAAAGCATTTTTTAATGTCATTTTGAAATTAAAAAAATTGAATTTGCAAAACCGAAGCATGTTTAATGCTGGTATTTCAGTTATTGAATTTTTTATCCATAATTTGCATTCATAATTTAAGTTTTTTAAATGCATTTTAGTAACAAAAATATTTTTCTATAGGTAATGTCTAAAGAAACTGTTTGGACATTGGTTGATTTATTTATCCAGTCAGGGTCTTTTTTTTTTTGTATTATTCAACCCAGCCTATATGGCAAGTCTTAGAGGTTAAAAAAAATATCATATCAAAGAAAATTTTATTTAAAAATTAGGATAATCTGAATTTTAAGATATTTGGGATTCCAGAAAAAAGTCGAAAATCTATTTTCTTAGCTTAAAGTCAAAGAGACATGATTGGTTTTCAATGAACTAATACTCTTCAACTCAAAATATGTACGTTTAATGGCAAAATTCACTATCGTTAGTCAAGTCGAAATTTTTCTAAACTTCTGTGAGTTGATAAAGATTTTAAACATTTGCGTATTTGAAGTCTGTTTTTAAAGACAAAATGGCGGCTACTGTTTTAATTTGCAGTACTTAAATGCTTCAAAACTCTCTCACAAGCTCAATTATAAATAACACAAGTGGCCAAAAATCTTCTCAAGCGTAGGTATACTTGAGAAAAATTTCGACTTCAGTGATGCCCTCTAAAAGTCGAAATAGATGTTTGAGAAATATTTCATAAAAGTCCGGGAACATTTTTGTTTTAATAAGTTGTATGTTGTTGGAGAGAACATTTAAAATTATTTGACAAGCATCCACCAAATTTATAATCAAAACTTTGGTTTTGAGTCACTGGTTTTTTTAAAAACTTCACATTTATGTTTTTCAATTATTAAGATTCTTAGAACAGGCCATGGATTTACCTACGAAGAAGAATCACAGCTATTTAAATAGTGTTAAAAGACAAAATGTGCGCTAGGGTTGCATAGTGATATCCCGCCTAGGCATAAGGGTACAACGCCTTAAAAATCAATGTTTTTTTGTTTTATTTTTTTATTTTATTTTGGTTCCCGGACCCATCTATATTGGCATGCTTTACAGATTTTTTTTTTGAAAATGCACATACAACAAAATGAGACCACAAATCGTTTGCGTCAAATGACTTTTCGTTAAGTAGAAAACAATTTTTCCATATTAGCTTTGTTTGCAGCAAACTCTTAAATATTTTTGTGTTTAACACTTTATGCGAACGACTAAATAAAAAAATGTTTTGTTCTTCATTCATTTGCTGTTAATGAATAATACATTTACACCAAAAGTGAAGTTCATTGTAACAAACAACTTTCTGGAAAGGGTGCTTCGCAAACTAATCATTCGTTTGCTGCAAAGAATTTTCTAGTAAACGAAAAGTTGTATAGATGTAAAAAGCATTTTTGTTTGCTGCAATCAACCCATGAAAATTAGATTCAAACGAATGTGTTGATTTGCATTATATTTGCTGTAATAGAATAACAATTTAGATAAAATGTATTTAGTACAGTTTGTTTGAATGAAAAACTATTGCGGGGATCGTACTACCTTTCCAGTTAATGATAATCATTTAATTAATATTTCTCTGAGTGTACGTATTGTTATCCTTTATTGGCACGACTATTGTGTGTGTAAAATATCGCATGAACAATAATATAATTCAGTCAAGTCAGTGAATCATGATTAAAGGCCAACGCCTCTGATTTAGTGGTTAGGGATACATTTTTAACTGCATAACCTTTAAAATTTGCAATTGAAAAAAAAGTTACACATACGCCACAGTGACCAGGGAGGTCGTTCCGTAATTCGATTATGGCCAAACGATATCGTTTTGACTATAGCTATCTCTATCACTTTTGAAGAGACAAATAAGGACAGCAATGGTCAGCAAATATCGTTCGATCGTTTTCTTTTTATGAAATCAGGCCCCAGTTAAAAATGTCTATCGCTGGCCAAATTATAAAACCAGTTGACCTATTTTAACCATGAATTGACCATAAAAAATTTTATAGACCTTATTTAACATTTTTGGTGCATGAGACGTCATGGTAGATGTTGATCGAACTTTTAATTTACTTCCTTAATGGGTCAACAAAATGAGAATATTCGCAGTTGTTCGCAGCAACTTAAAGGTCGATATGATAGACAACATAACGGGGTTCTTGCTTCTGAATAACACGGGACACTTTGAGTTTTTATTATTATGAATGTCAAAAATAAGACAAAAAAAGCACTTTTTTAAATTTATCCACCAATGATGTGTTTTCTATATTTTGTATTTTTAAGACTAAAAAATGTAAATAAAAAAAAAAAAAATCATTCCCACCAAAGTGTGCATTTCAGTAATTTATCAAACAGTTCTAAGACACTAATATTGCTTCTTTAAAAGACTTTTCAAAACTTTTCAAATTCCAAAAACAACCTACATGATTATCACCTTAACCAGAATATGAATGTGCACAACTATTACCGCAATCATCAACAATGATGTGCATCGAAACTGAGAACGATTAATTAAAAAATTATTCAATCCCAAGTTCCCCATACAATTATTACTATCCGACACAAGTTCCTGGCACGCTGCTGTGCAATGTATATGCAAGCAGTCTATCACGTCTATTCCTTCGTATATATTTTGTTTAATGTGCGTTTCACGATAATTACGTTCACATCCCAAGAGCCATTAAGTTTCATTTCAGTTGCAGGAAAAGTTATTAATTTTTACAAATATCCTACTAGTTTAAATAGAACGTGAAAGGTATGATTATACATTTGTATTATATGCATATAGTATGTGCTAGTGCAAGCACAGACAAAGGATCTGCTTTTGCCTGAGTGAAATAGTAAGCAAAGTACAACAGCTATGTATATGTACTGATGGCAACAGCATCATTCATCACTCTTCCCAGGAGAAAAATGATAATAATTATTATTGTCGGAATTTTTTTTTTTTTTTTTGTACATTTGCCAAAGCTGTGCTACAAAATAAATCCCCACACTTACAATTGCACACACACACTACACACGACATAAAATGTAGTGTGAATGGGCAGTGCATTTGCATTTTCACTGCAAGTGGCCATTTCCATTTTGCCACGGATTGAAATTAAAAAAAAAAAAAATATGAAACAACAAAACAACAAAATGTGGAAATGAAAATGGAGCGGATATGTGAGTTGTTTTCCTTTTGCCAAATAAAAAAAAGTTTTATGCGAGATTTATATTTCACTAGATTGAGTTTTTGATTGAAATTGGAAAAATAAACTTTATGATTATTGTACTCTCGTTCGTCATGTATCCTTTTCAGAAAAGCTTTATATTTAATACTTTTAAAGTGCCCCCTATTTATTTTTAAAACGTGGATTTTGTTTTAATCATATTCATTGACTTTTTAGACAAAATGTATGGGTTGTTATTGTTTTTGTTTTAAGTGCCATGTTTCATTAGATTATTAGCAGTAATAATCTCTCCTCTTTTAGACAAAGATCCAGCGATAAACACTCAGCGCCAGAAGTGACAAGGCTAAAGAGTGCTATTCTAGCAGTTTTGGTGACAAAAATATATAAATGCGTACCTTATGATGTTAAAGTGTTGTTGCTTTGTTATTGTAAGAATTTTCTGGGTATTTTTTCGCAAAAAATTATAATAAAAAATGTATAAGGTTTTTCTTATTCCAATTCTTTTATTATATTTCCGAATCCATTGTGAGTTGACAAAAAAAAAAAACGAAAAAAATAAATAAAACCCATCTCAAAAATTTCTATAGCATTTCATGCTCACACAAACAATGTAAACTGCATGTGACATGAATTGGGTGATAAATTTTCCAATGGGACACATCCCGAACGGACATTGTCTACGTCTGTCGGTCGTAGTCGTGATTTAAAGGCGACCAATTTTAATTAAAATCTTTTTGCCTGGAAAATGTTTCGTGGTGGTAATAATACGTGAATTTCATCCTTCTAATTGGAATGTCTACAGCAGAAGTAAATAAATTGATGTTACTTTGTTTAAAAACGACTACAACAAGAATTTTCATTTCGAGAAGAATTAATCGATAAGCGATAATTACACGGGTTGGCAAGGTTTAAAAAAATAACCACAACAAAGCATTGAAGACAAAAAAAAAAAAAACACACACAAAACTTGTAATGAATTAATTGTTTTAAGCCTGGAACTGGATTTCTGAGTTTTTGTCCTGCAAAAGCTCTCTCCTGTTATACAAACATTTGCAATTAAAAATGCATTAACATTAAAAGTTCCTATCTTCCAAAAATAATTACAAAATTACTCTTGCGTAAGAATGTTAAAAATGCATTAATCAAATAACTAAAACATTCTCTTACGACTGTGAAATATCAAGAAATTGTAATGCTTTTATCAACATTAAGTTGCTTTTATATTATAAAACATTTGTGTGGTTTATTATGTTTCCATTTAAAACTGTGGTCTTAAACCTGTAAGTGGTCTTAACCAAAAATAACTTCCAATTCTAGTGCCAAATACTACGGAAGGGTGAATTTTATTATAGTTGGTAAAATAATTCGAATTAATTCTTTGTGACTTAGTCCAGTTAAATCGTAATCCCTCCATGATAATTAAATTCTTTTATTCTAAAAGTTGATCCAAAAACCACGTTCTTATCAGAAACAACCCGAAAAATTGGACGTACCAAATTGTCTTCAAATTGGTGGTTAAGTTGGTGGTTACCCTAAAGGGGAAATCGAATTTTTATTTTAGGACCAAAACTTAAGGTACCTCCTAACCGTCAAGAAAAAGTTAACTTTTCTCAAAAATGGTTCTAAAAAATTTCATTTTGTGTTTACTTTTGTTAGTAAGTTCATGCTTTAAAAATGAAAGAAATGTTAATAAACATTTTGCTAACGGTATCTCCCATAGAACCGTTTTTTTTTTCAATTTTGACTTTCTCTTAAGCGAATTAACAAATTTCGATGATTTTTAAAAAGTTATAGGGTCCGACATTTTAGAGCTGCTAACTATTTGGAATGGGCCAATGGACATTAACAATCTTCCCTTAAATTTTTTACGCCCATGTGTTGAGTTTAGTTATTATTTATTAGTTCATAAACGGGCAGATCTCAAAATTATTTATTTTCCAATTTATTCATACAAAAACAGGCGTTCCCGAAATGACGCTTAGTTAATATACGAGTACGCTCCTTATAATATCAAATTTAACTTTAACTACCAATTTAATTTAATCCATTCATTCAGAAATTTATTATTGCAACGATAAAACAATTCTATGACATACCGGGAAGACTATTGGTAGCGCCATCTGTCAATGTAACAGCAGTTACAGTATTCCTTCGAAAACCTTTTTAATTAAATAGAAATAATGAATCTTCTAATTTTTTTGTGAGACATGTTATTCTTGAAGAAAATTTTGCTTTAGTAATGTTAAGAATAGGACTGTTAGCTAAATTAAATTGATTTTTGTGTGTTTTTTGGCACTTGAGTTTTTGAGTTATGGAAGCGTTCCCGGAATGATTTTTCGGCTATATTCGATGGAATAAAACAAAAACTAACTCTGTTAAAAACAAAGTTAATACATTCCGAGATTCATTTCAATTATTTTAACCGGTACGTCAGAAGTAAATTTGTTTTTGTTTTTATTTTTATCTTTTACAAAAAAATAGATAGATTTGAATGAAACTTGGGGACATTGATATGTATTAGATTCATACATTTTTTTTTAGCTAAATATAATTTTTTGTGTTGTTGACGAATTTATTTTAAAAAAGTTGCGAAACGTTTAATCAATTTGTTGGTGTTGGTGAATTTTTTTTTTTAGATTTTTGGATATTTTGAGATGGATTCTTTTTGGTTAAATCCACTATCTAAAGATTAATTATGAAAACAGTTATTGTAGATCAAAAAAAAAATAATCAAAAAAATGCATGTTTAAGATCGATTTTTCCATAAATGACAGCAATATCAGCCAGCGAGGAGTGATCATAGAATCGAAATTAAACTTACGCAAAAGATTTTGACTCTCTGAACTCGAATCTAGTACTAGCAGTAGTAGATATCGAATTTTTAACTTCCAAAACCACTGTTTTTGTGATGTTTTGGGTGAATAAAGTTTTCATTTTCAGAATAACTTTCATTTTTATGTAGAATAAAATTGTCCTGAAGTCAAAATAAGTAGATATTTATTATCGAGATATTTGAAACGATAGAAGAATTTTATTCAGCAATTTTTTGTATTTCCTTGCAGTTTTGTTACTTGAACAAAAAAAACTTCCATAGGATTTCTTTACCAGTAATTTAGAAAAACATTACTTTGGGTAGAACAAAAATTTTTTGGAGTAAATATCACTGCCCGATCTCCAGATATTTGCTAAAAATCTATCTTTCCTACCTTTTTTTTTTAGTTTTTTTTTATTGAAACAAAAAATGGCCGTCGATTTTTATCAAATTTTTAGTTAGTTATAAATTTTAAAGTAAAATTAGCTTGAAGAAAATTATTTAAAGATATTTGAGACGAAAGTAATTTTCAACTTTACTTCAATTTGCAGTAATTCAAAAATATATTATAATTATATTTTTTTTTACTTTCAGGTTAGTGTCATCTCTTTAAAATTTGAACAGTTGACAATATTAATATTTACAAGACAATCGAAAGGGTATGTATGAAGTGTTTATCATTTTCCTTATGAAGATGGAAGCATGTTTAATAGTTCCTAATTTTACCTTGACATGTTTTTATACAGCCCTTTTCACTTCAAGAATATTGAAAACTCTGAAATTTTAATCAAACTTAATGATAATTATGTTTTCCAAAATTGAAACAAAAAAAAATCTCATAATGAAAGAAAATAAATTTGCTTTTAATATTATTTTTTGAAATTGCAACGCCCTTTAAGACGTTTATAATTTTCACAAAGAAGAAAAAAACTGCAGCAAAAAAAAAAAAAAATCAACTTCTTAAACAAAATTAAAACTTTCTTATCCAACTCTCTCATTATACAAAATAAAATCAAAAGAAAATGAAAAAAAAAACTACATAATTTCCTTTAGTAAAAATGTGTAAAATTTTAAATTCTTTTTCAAACTACCTCTTCTCCTACTTGTCTAAATTTCTTACTAGCTTTTTTTTTACAACTGGATGGTTTTCCTTATTTGCGTGTCTCCTCTTCTTAAAAGATGAACAACTTTTTCATAGAAAAAATTACTGATTAAAATATGCACTTAGCCTTGCTAGTCAGTGGTGGTGAATTTATTTTTTCAACTTGCGTGCCATTTAAACTAAAAAGATAACCTTCCTTGTCACAAGTGTTAATAATGCAAAGAAAAAGTTGCAATATTCACTTAATGGATATCAGAATTTTAAAGTTGATTTATTTTTAAAGAGAAAATTGAAGAAACGAATGACAGTTTGTCGTTACTTTTTTACAATGAAGGTACGTATACCATGGGCTTGTCATCACTGTATTTTTAGAAAACTTAACAACCAAACAAGAAAAAAAGAAGCAACAAAATATGAAAAAAAAAAAAAACTTTCACAACAAAACTTTCCCTTCCCATTAAAACCCCAGGAAAATATTTTCTTTCAACAGAAGCAAAATGAAAACTAGCATCACAAGACAAACGCATATATACCAAAAGTAGGTTAGCCAACCCAACAGGGATACAAATTTTCCACACCCACACACCTCTCCGATTATATGACACCCTGAAACATGGCACCATTTTGTAAGCCTATACATATACCCCTGCAGCCATATTATTTATTGGTGTTTCTCAAAATGTAAGAACTTGCAACAAAAGATTAAAGCAATAAATTTTCCTCAGTGAAAGTTTGCAACAACTGAATTAAGAAATAAAGAAAAGTATTATAGTGAAAGCGAGAATTGATGATTATATGGTTGTGAGTGAACTGATTAAATTTTCTCCTTCCGAAAATGTAAGACATATACAAATATGATGGCCCAGAGGGACTCAACTCAAGTTTATTGCTGTGATCACTGTATATTTCTTAAGTACCTAGCTATAAAGCTAAAAGTGAAATGATTTATTATCATGGCAGGATGCTGCTGGAAGTAGTAGGAGGAAAGGATTCTTGTGGAGGAAGATGTTTTTCTGGCACACCGGCATAAAACTATATTTATATCACATCTATTCCTAGCAGTGAGGCATTTAAAATTCATGAAAAACTGTTTTTGGCTGCTTACAGGTGTTGATGAAGTACTGAATATACACTAAACCCACTTGTAGCCATAAAGGTCCTTGCAAGCTGACATTATCAATTTTCACATAAATTCAATTTGATGACTAAAGTTTTTGTTTGAAAAATAAAATAAAATAAAAAAAAAAAATGCTTGGAGTTTCTTCTAAGGTCTTCAATCAATTTAATTGATAGAACGTCCAGGTTTGTTTTGAATAACACGACCAATCAAACAAACACACATCCCAGGGATCCAAACTAAATGACAGAAAATTGCCAGCCCTAACAACTTTTCTTCTCTCTTTTGTTGTATAAATTGGAAAACTTTGTTCTTTTTTTTAGTTTTTCTCTTCTTGTTACTGAAAAATGTAGGTCATTCTATTCAAGGCATATAGTATGTATGTGCAAATTTAGAGTCCACACACACTTTTTTTTTTTTTTTTTTGGTTTTCTTATCTCGCTCGGAAACCATGACCATCCGTCTCCATCTGAATGGTCTATTTTCAAAACATTGTCAAGCTGGGATGGATTTTGCCTGTCCTGAAGATAATTGAAAATTTTCTTCCATACACAACGAGATTACTCAAAGAATTCATTTCAATTTGAAAAGTTCTGAAGTGAGGGAATTTTTTTCACTCCGTTTTTGGAAAAAAAAATATAAAAACATAAAGAAAAGCTAAGTTTTGTGTGCGGAATGATACAAGCTCAGAAAATTCTTACAAACTGTTCCGAAAAATGATGAACCGTATAGAAAGAGGAACATTGTTTTCCTTAAAATTAAAAAAAAAAAAATAATTTAGAAACAAGGACAATACTTCCAATATCAAGCCTTAGGAACCTATTTTTACCATAGGCCAAGTATTGGTTTCGTGTCAAAAAAACAATTTCGAGGTTTTAATCAAAACCAACATTACGATGATGGAGAAGACTGAGAAAGTGGTTTTCTTCAAGCCGTCCGCCGGTCTGTGCGTCTATGCGTCCGTGCGTCCGTGCGTCCAAACGTGTGAACGGATTGTCTTTAAATTTAGTAGAGATAATTTTCATGTAATTTCGAAACTTATTTCATCTAGAACGAGTACCTTTCATACAACATTTTTGAGTTACTCGAGTTTTCTCGAAAACGGATTTAACGATTTTGATTAAACTTTTTGATATGATTTCTTCAATAACCATATATTTTTAAATTTTTTTTTCAAAAAAATCTGTCGAGCCGTTTAAGAAAAAAACTGGTATGCCATTTTAAGATGCCTATTATTTATCAACATCAAAAATTAAATTTTGAAAAATCATTGAGCCAAATCGAAAAAAAAAATAATTATTCAAAAAAACAACCAAAAAGTCTTCGCGTTTTAAAAGAAATATTTATTTTTGCTTATTTGTGCATTTCTCTCACATCAAATAACCAAAAGCTAAAATTTTCAAGCTAAGTTAATACATAATAGCTTTGCACTACATGAGCAAGTTCGTGCGATCCAGTCGTCGATTTTATTTTTAAGCAAAACATCTATTCTAATTTTCTTTTCAAATAATAGTTTACGAACTCGCCATAGGACGACCTAGCATCATCGCTATACCAGTTGATAGTTGACACCTATATTTTCGTATAGGCTGTGTCTAAGGAATCAGTTTGCACATGGGGTGCCTTTCAAGGCATAGGGTTGCCACCTATATATATATTTTGGGTTTTTCCACTTTGGGTTTGAGCCACTGATAGTCTAAGATTCCGCCACAAGGTTACCTAACCGTATCGATAAACCACATAAGAGGTAAACAATTATTTAGGTTTTAAAACAAACAATTTGAGCTAGGGTTGTCTAGTGATATCCCGTCAAAGCTTATAGGGTTGCCACGCTTATAAGTGCATTTTTTTCCCCATTAGCTGACCCACCTATATGGCAAGCCTAACAAATATAAAAAAAATTATGTATATGTATGAATGTTCAATTTAAAATTAAGAATTACGGGATTTTTAGTAGGGTAAACTGGGGTAATCCTAGAAAGTTACGCATACAAACAAAAAATGTTAAAAATCTACAACTTCAGATATGGCGGTTAGAAGGTGAAAAATGAGTAAACAGATGTTTGAGAAATAATTCACCATAAAAATATGTATGAACTTAATTTTAAATAAATTGTATGTTGTTGCAATTCCAAACGGAGTATCTAAAAACTTCAAGAACTTGACTTCTTGTACATACAATTCAGAGAGCTTTCCAAAAATAATAATCATTTTAAACTATCACTCATTATACCCAGGACTCTTGGTCCTTTTACTTTACCAGTAAAACTAACCATTTGATAAAAACGTCCTCCTTTTTATGTTTTTGTAAATCACACTGGTCTGCATAAAGTTTTTTTTTGTCCTTCATATAATTTTTTTTTAAATTATGTAAGATTAAACTTTTCTGAATCTAAATCTGGTCTCAAAACTATTCTGTCGCGTACATATTTTTTTTTATTTGATTTTTAACAAATGTGGTTGTTTTGTAGAAATTATCTAGATTCGGTTGACCTGGTATGTATTCAAAACTACTGAGCCGATTTGGGTGAAATTTAGAGAACTTATTCCACATAACATAAACTTAGACCTGAACCCAAATTTGTTTTTATTCATCAATATAAAGTCACATTTTAAACCGTTATTTTAACAGAAATACCAAAAATTTCTTAATTCCGTATTTTTTTCAGATTTACACTGCAAAAAACCTCTAATTTAGAGGATATTATGGAATTTCTATACTCTTGACAAGTTTATTATGGTGTAAAGAAGGCAGTAATTAGAGCAAAACTCATAAAAAAATATATTTTGTGCATTTAAAAAGGACGGATTTTTATGGATTTTGCAATCATTTTTTGTGAAGACATAAATTTAGTAATTTTGTCTACATTTGATCTACATAAACGGTTTTAGCGAAAAATGTTTATATATTTGAGTGTGCCCGAAAAAAAAACAATAAAAAAACTTTTTTTTTAAGATTTTCAATGATTAATCATGTTTTCCGTGATAAATTGTGTTGGACAACTTCAGATTCGTGCTCAGCGTCCCAAAAAAATATAAATTTATCCATTGAACTTTACTTCTTCAGAACTGTTTTAAAAACACTTTAATTGGAAAAATCATAAATTTCACAATTTCACAAATTCTGCAATATCTTTGCACCGAAAGCGAATTTTTAAATGATTTAAAACGATTTAGACAGATGAAATGCACTTCATTCAACATCCCATTAAAAGTTTGGTGATAAAGTACATATTTACCAGTAAAGAAATTCAACTTAAAATGAACCAAGAAAGCGGGTTTTCGACATGCTCTTATTATCATATCTTGAAAACGTGACGTGCCAGCGTAGTTCCGACTTCAGTCAGATTCGGGTTAAGCGTGCCAAAATCCTTTAGAAAACTTTGGTTTGAAGGCTATTTTCGTTGCAGACCAGTATCATCAAGGTAAAACAAACAATTGGTGCTAAGATTGCCAAGCGATATCCCGATATTGGATTTACGAGAAAATTTTACTTCACAAAATAAAAGTTAATAATATTTACTACAAAAAACGTCATTATAACATGATTTTTCATATTTTCTGATCTCCGTATTTCCTCCGGTATTCGTCCAAAAGAAAAAAGATTATGAAGTTTTTTGAAGGAAATTTTTTTAATTTTAATTTAGTAGAGGCACTTTTTTTCGTAAATCCAATAATTTTCAAATCTTTTACAAAAAATAAAAAAAGAGGACCTTTGCCCCCACCCCCTCCTTCCTAACGCTCGCAGTAGGAACTTTGAATATGTTATACCTGGAGGTCTTCCATTTATTTATTTGTAAGGTTCAAACAAAGTTACAGCGATAATATTGTAGGGCTGCCGTTGAGATTTTTTTTTTAAATTTTGTTTTTGATGTTCTAGAATCGTTGCCAAATTCTTGTTAATACTTCGTTTTCCAGAATTAATCGATTAATAATATTAATCTGTCAATGTTGACTTTTAGTTTGAACAATGAAAATTAAAACCAAACTGTTATCAACAAATTTTAGATTAATTTACAATCAGAAAAGTGCAATATCAGTTTCCAAAGAATGTACCATTTACCCTATGTTATCTTGTGATTTGGTGTTAAAAGAAAACACCACTTCTCTTACTTTTATGCCCAGGTGCTGGTTATGCTTCTGAAAACAGGAAACCATTTCAATCAACATCCTGTGCTTGAAGCTGTCCTTCTTGTTTTTTTTTTTTACTCCAGTTTATATGATGCATATTATACTAACCAATACATACCTGTACTTCTACCCATACATTACATCTGGAATAAAATTGTTGTGCGATGAAAACTTTATGAAATGTTCTGCATGCTTAATGTCTTTGGTTCATTTGGTTTGGTATATGTACATATGTGTCCTCCTTGGCATAAATTAAAGCTTCGAATATACATTTATGATGTATTTTTCGTCTTCGTCAGAAATCTCAAAATATTTGTCAAATATTTACTGCCAGATGACTATACGACGACGCATGATGGCGATGAACGACGACGACGACGATGTAGCTTACATGCCTAGAAGGGTTCTTATAAAATGAGATTGTGTATTTATGTATATTGTGTATATAGTCAAGGTTGAGTTTATGAACATCGTTTAGAATTTGATAAGAGTTTTTGGTTGGCATTCATAAATCCACATAAATTATAACCAAGAAGTGGTTAAAAGCTTTCGTTTTTTTTTCGAAGGATTTGCTGTGAAAAGAATCACAAAGGTAAGCAAAAAAAAAATGGAAGTAAACTGATTCAAGTTGATTCAATTTCTTTAGGTAAAAAGAGTAGAAAAAAAAACAAATATTCCCGCGAAGTAATGGTTGCTACCTCAGAAAGCAGAATTTCCATTCCGGAATTTAAATAAAGTAATTTTTTTTTTAGGTTTTTTTCTGTGTTTACATCTTTTTTTTTTTAAATGATAAAATAGCATGTCTTAATTTTTTTTTAAATTTTTGCTTGGGATTTGATTAATTTCTTTTTGGGAAGGGTACATATCGTCCCCCTCATGCCAGAAGCATGAATGTGCAATTTTTTTGAATTTCGAGTTTATTGGTTGATTGGATTATAATTAAGCTGATCTTTGATTTACCAAAATATAAAATTCTTAGACAGAAACCGCATTTTTTATAATGTCAATCATATGAATGTAAACACTCTCTCTAATTTTATGACACCGACAAACATTGTAACACAATTTTCCAACATTTTCATTTTTGTACATTCATGTTTCCGGCTAAGGGGGACGATATATGTACTTACTATATACTCTATAGAAACATTTAAAAAAAGGGAAGGATATAGTTCAACTTTAAGACCATTTAAAATATTTTTTTTTGTGCAAAATGACAATTTGAATACCTTTTTTTATTGTGTTCACTGGAAAATCTATTCTCAATTTCACACGACTAATTACCACATTACTTTAAAGCTCAAAAAATGGCAAATAGAAGACAGTTAAATTCATTATTTGATCAGACGTGGACATTTTGGTTGTTGGGCATTTTATAGTTTCTGTAGTAAAAAAAAGTTACGTATACGCCACAGTGACCATGTTTAAAATTTAACAAATTGATACAAAAAATTATATTTCTAACCAAATAATGATACCCGTTCATCCATTAAACGTTTTATTACCAATACAAAAAATAAAACTGATTTTATAACTGGATATCGCCATGAATTCCTTAATACAACATTCGACAGCAAGTTGCCCCGGTTCATATTTCCACAAAAAAGAATGACTTGCTCAATTCTTTAAGAATTGTGCCTGAAATGAGTAAGACATTAAAACTCAATAAGTTCCCTCCCCAATTCGATAATAATTACCAACTAAAGGATATTTCAACTACATCCATAGGACCTGGAACCCACATATCATCATAGTTTTATAGCTGCTTCAACTTTTTTCAATGTCAGTTTTAAACAATTATTTTCAAGTTCGAAAAACATCAATAGGTACCTTAATATGCATGCTATGCTATTAATTATGATTTATGAATAATTCAGGTTATACCTACATTTTAAATAATTTAAAAAGTGAATTTTCCAATCAAAGAGTTCAAGTGAAGTTGGAAAGTTTTTAACATTTTTTTAAGCTAACATGCAGTAGGAGTTGGTTCATAAATAATATTTTATAAATTTAAAAAATTGCACCACGAAAGAGTAAACACATTATTGTTTGAAACTAAGTTTTATTCTAAAAACTGTATTTCTGGGTGGAAAAAATTATTGCACACAAAGAAAATATCGAAAGCAATTTAAATGAATTATGGGTTAAAAAAAAGGGAAAAGTATTTCTAGTGGCTCATATTTTGTGTATATTAAGTCGTAGTATAAACAAAATAGATTTATTGACATAGCTTCCAGTGGGAACGAAAGAGTTTTTAGGGTATATTTGTGATTTATTGATGTAATTTCTTCAACAAAAAAAAAAAAAAATGACAATGATCACAAGACTCAAAAAAACATATGGTTGAAATGTTTCAAACATTTTACGATAAATAAGCCAACATTGAATGCAAATTTAAAACAATTTAAAATTCAAAAATTCTATTTAAGGATGATTTGTGTTATTTGTTTCTTTATTTATATGCTTTGTATTTAACAAATCTCCATAAAAACACACATGAAACAAACACATAAACCTGTCATCCTGAAATTTCTGACCACCCAGCCCACAAGAATCTCAGTTATGATCATAAACTTCCTATACAACCATTATAAATACCTCATTGAGTTTAACACTCCTTTTTTTGACATTTCTCTTTATACCAATTAGTATTGGGTTGATGGAGGACTAACACAATAATTAAGTTAGACTTAACAGCTTAACAACGCTTATCTAACATACTTATAAAGGCAGTCAGTCAGTCTATCAAAATATTTTGATTGTTGTTTTTCTTTTTATTTTTCTCGGATAATAAAATTCGTATAGGAATTGTTTGTTGTGTGTGTGTGAGTATAATTTGATGAGGGAATTTTTTTTTCTTCATCCGGAACTGAAGGATGTTTAAGGGTGCAGAAAACGGAAGTGGGTATTATTATATATTAAATTGAGCAAAAGGAAAATAATAAATAATAAAAAAGCTTTATATTTTTTTCCTTTTTTCGAACAATTTTTATTTTATTGAGATTGAAATCGAAAAAATATTGTAATTCAGAAATCCCTTATAAATTTGTAATAGTATCTATTGAATTTATACAATGAATTATGGACATATGAGCTAGGAATTGTTTGTTGTACGCATAAAACCCTTTTAGAAGATAAATAGATTAACAATTTGAAATTTATTATGTTGATTTCTTAGCTACAATATTTCGTGAGTATAAGGTTGTAAGACAAAAATTATACTCGATCCGTACAACATTTTATTAGCATTTGTGTTTGTACACACTTTGACTGCAATGCCCTTGATTATGTCCTGAAAGTCCCAATAAATCCCATTTAGAGTGTGGCCACTGCCTTTTAAAAGAACTGCAGCATACTACATTTTAATGCGTGACTATTATGTATTTATTAGAATATGAAAATCTACTTCAAAAATTATTCAAGTTTCAAAACAATCTAATTTGTACACTATATCTTTTGACAGTTATATTATGTCAATGGATCAATTTGCAAACCCAGTGCTCGACACTTTTTGTCTCTATTCTTCTTTTTTTAGTAGATTGTTCAAAGCCATCAACAATTTTCACTACTATTTCGAATGTGATGATAATGAGTGAGTCTTAAAGCCTTAAGAGCACTTCCAAATATTTTTCAACATTTGGTAGAATTTTTGATCCCTTTTAATTCGGTTGGATAAGTTTATTTTAAAGGATATCAGTTGAATCAACAGCCTTTTGTGAATTCTATTTCAAACAAAGCTTTTATTTGGAAAATAGTAACTCAATATTGTTCCAAAAGTCACTTTTTTTGGTTAGTCTTCAGTAAGGCCAGAAAATATCGTTAGGATCGCGAAAAGAAGTACGGTGTTTCAAAGTTCTTTCATCAGTATCCCGCACTTTTTACTGCAGTAGTCAGTGGTGATTCATTTTTTTCAGCAAAATATTAATTTTTGTGCTTTTGGAGGTTTTATTTTAAAAAAACAGTCTAATTTTCTATAAAAAAAAGTTGACGAACAAATTTTGGATTTTTGAAAATTTTGAAATGGATTCTTTTTGGTTAAATCCGTTTTCTTGAGATAAAGTTATTCCTACAAAACAGTTATTGTAAACAACATTAACAATAATTGAAAAAAAAAACAAAGAACGCAATTTTAAGATCGATTTTTCCTAAATTGACAGTAATAATAGCCATTGAAGAGTGGTCTTAAAAACTAAGTGATTTTCTTGCAAAAGATTTTGAGTCTCTTAACTCGAATGTTGTATCAGAATTGTTCTTTCATAAAACTTTTTAAGATATCGAATTTTTAACTTCTCAATAACACTAATTTTGCTATTTTTTTGGAGATTTTTTTTCAGAAACGACCGAATTTTTGTCCAAATTTTCGATGCACTTCAAAGTGTAATCAATTATTCGGACTTAAAAACATTGCAAAAAACATAGACTTGTTTCGAATCTCTTTTTACCCAAAAGATCACAAAAACAGTGTTTTTGGGAAGTTCAAAATTCGATTTCGCAAAAAAAAAGCATGGCAAAGTTCTGATACAAAATTCAAGTTAAGAAACTCAAAATCTTTTGCAAAAGTTTAATTTGGTTTCTCCGGCCACTCTTTAATGGCTGATATTACTGTCATTTATGCAAAAATCCATCTTAAAAATTCGTTTTTTTTTTCAATTTTTGACAGTAACTATATTGTTATTTTATTATTATAAAAAATAGTTTTTTTTTATTTCAATCATGTAAATAAAGCAAATAGGTTTTGGAAAATTAATTTTCAGACTTAAAAGCACTATTTTTGTTTTTGATATTCAGTACATTTCCCAATTAATAGTCAAATTTTAAAAGTCAGCTGCTTAAATGTGTCAAAGTGTCAATTTTTGAATGTGTTTTCCACAGTGAGTATACTTGATTGAAAAAATTAAGGCTTTTAAGTGTATTCATGAGATTATTGTTGAAATGTTTAACATTTTAAAACTTCTTATGCATTCACCTTTCTCGGAGTTAATTGAATTTGATTGTTTTTATATTTTTTTTTTTAAACTCACACAACCGAATTTTTGGTTAAACATTATATGAATCCCAATCTATGTAAAGTATTTTATGTTCAATTAAAGTAACAAATTTTGCAGTTATTTTAAACCATCAGCCAATTAACTTTCAATAAAACCCACTGAAATAATTATATAAAAAAATAACATCAAAACTTAATTTGAATTCTTTCGGGAAATGTATGCGCATAAAAAAACATATTATGGTTTATAAAATTAGTTAGTTGAAATGAATAGACATATTTAAACTTCACCCTTTCAATTTATACTTTATGTGTTTTTTTTTCAAACAACCACAAACTGATCATTAATGTATAAAATTAAAATTAAAATAAAAAATTAATTATTAATTATAATGTTGAAGTTTCAAATATTGTAAACCTTTATAAATGTAATTTCTCGCTAAAAATATGAATGCTGAAATGCTCTTAAAACACGTAATGATTTATTTGAAATTCAATAATGACATGAACTTTTCACATTGCATTTAACAAAACAAAAGAAAAAACAACGACAACAAAAAAAAAAAACCAAAGGTAAAATAAAGGTTAAAAATTATAAATGAGGACGCTGATTGCTACAATGGTTGCCATAAAATCCAATATGTGGTTTTGCTAAAGTTCATTCAACATCCACGAATGCCGCAGCCACCAATTGACCCAAAATCTACGTGTGGTGAAACGCAACAAAAAAAAAAACCGACTATTTAAATGGATAGCCTATATATTTTATGTAGGTTTTTGTGTGGTACAGTTGGATTGCAGTGAATGAAAGACTTATAAATCAAAAAATGCAATAAACTATTGAACAAAAACTGGAGTTTAAACCAAAGTCGGTAAAGTTATTTGAATAAAATAAAAATATAAAATCAAACCAGTCTTTTCTACATTCACTTAATAGCCTTGTATCATAAAGCCGGATCTACCTTGAGGTTTGAATATATTTTTTTGCTTCCGAAGCTCATTTAAAGTTTCCCTTTTTAATGTGTGGCCTCATTTTCTAACGTATACGATCCATTGCATATTTTTAACTTAGAGCAACATGAGTCATAAGGCATATCCTTTGAATAAAAGAAGAAAATTTTCAGCATCACTTAATGCTTTTTTTCGCACAATAAAAAAGCAAGGCACACTGGACTTTCAGATACTTTTTATTTGAAGCGATTTTCAACTAAATATCCAACACATTGCTATACACTTCTTTGTATGCAAATTGCACTACTTGCTAAGGTATATTATGACGTGTTTGCATTGAAAACCAAACCCTTTTTTTTTATTTTTTTTTTTTAAATAAAAAGCAAAAGTATTGCCCCAGTTAAGCTTGCACTTAACGAGTTTTTGTTTTCACATTCGCCTTGCTCGCTATTCGATTTCATTTCAACATATACAGTATATATATTTTGCTCAAATGAAACTCTCACATTTCACCGAGTTTTTGAATTTCAATATTTTTAGTTCGATGAATTCAAACAAAAGAAATTGCAAGAGCGAAAAACTATATGAACATAAAATAAACAAATGTTTTTTTGTTTCTTTTGAAAAAAAAAAAAATAGTGTTTATGGAGAAACTCCCATGGTTATAAGAATCATAAGCTTCGAATATAGAAATGAAACATAGGATGCAATTATTGAATAGAAGAAGAACAAAAAGTGTAGTGCAGAACCCTGGAAGCATTGACAATGCAATGGCAGTAGTTTTTGTCCTTGCTTGCTTGCTTTTATGAACCAAATGATGCCATTTTTACGGGAATAATATTTAGAAATTGATAAAAAAAAAAAAATATTCCATTAGGTCCATTATATTGTTCGCAGCAGGTCTGCTAGAAAAAGTGCACATCAAAATTCCTAAATTAACTAATGCCAAATTTAATACACATAGCGTAGGTGTATGGAAAGTATTGAAAAAAGGTATTGCACATTTCTGACCCAGAAATGTACGTGTTTGGTATCAAATGAAAGGTGGTTATATTTCTGATTTTTCAAATCGGTATGTCGAGTTATTTGAGTCGCAGTTTTAAAAAAGGGATAAGTCTTTTAAAAGCTAAGCTCAAATCAAAGGATATTAGATCTGAACTTAAAGATGCATTTCAAATTAGAATATCTCTTTAAACCTTTTTTTAAGACTGCAGGTCTTTTGACTGCAGTTTTTGAAAAGATAAACCAATATCGACTAACACAATTTTTATTTTAGGATATTACTCTTAAATTGATGTAAAATGTTGAATTCTGAGAGATCTTCAATATCGACAGTAAAAATGCAAGTATTGTAAAAAACAAAAAAAAAATTGATATGGATACTGTGTTTATACTAGGAAGGTTTTGGGGGTAGTTTTGGAACCTATCATAATTTTTTTTCTTGGGTGCTGAATCCGAATCTGAGGTTTGCCAAAAAAATTTCGTGCATCAAAATGGTCAAAAATGCAAAAAAAAACCCGAGATTTTGAATGTTTTGGCAGTTCTTAGCAATTTTTACCCTGAAGGATTAATTTTTAATTAAAACCATGAACCTCGGTGTTGAAGAAAACTAAATTTTGCCAAAATTTGAAGGATTAAAAAAATGCTCCTGGGTAAAATTTAAATTGCTCTGAACTATATTAATACATGTAACCAAAAACTAATAATTCAAGGTATAATTTACTAAAAATTGCAAAAACATTGTAAATTTCGTGGTTTTTTGCATTTTTAACAACCTCAGATTCGATTTTTTTTTATATTTTTTTACTTCATGTATTTCGCAAGTTATGAATATTTTTTCGCAACTTTTCGCAATTCAAGTATCTTGACTCTCCAATGAACTTTTTAAGAAAATTTAGAAATATAATAAGCTCAAATCCACCTTTCATTTGATACTATACACGCTTGTGTTCATTCAAAGTAGCAATATAATTATTGTAATTATTGACATCTCTTTCATTTATATTCCAATTTTAATTTTAAGATCTTCCGGTTACTTCCGGTTCGCTGAAGCCAAAGGAGAAAATTAAAAAAATCATGATCTTTGTAATTTCTTTTTTCCCAGTAATTGTTCTTTTCAATCTTAAATTTGCTGAGCAAACCTCAATTTTGTAGATCAAGCACTTTTTGAAATATTCAAGTTGTTTGCTGAAAATTGAATATTTTAAAAATGCTTGAGCTACAAAATTAAGGTTTGCGGAACAAATAAGCATTTGAAAAGCTACAACTAAGCATTATAAAAATAATATTTTGTTCTTACTTTCGTCCGCTAACTTCAGTCTTATTTTAGCAGAATTTTAAATAACTAAAAAACTATTTTAGGTACAAAAAAGAAGTTTATGCGACTTAAGAGCATTTAGTCCGCTAAATTCAATAACTCAAAAATCATGCGAGCTACAAATTTTTGGTTTTTACCTACAATTTCTGACATTAAATTTTTTAATCCGAAACAAAGTGTCCGCCAAAGTTAGGTTAATATACATATCATTTAATGTTTTTTAACAAAAACTTCTTTTATCCATAAGCTTTGCCTGCAAAAAATTTCAATAATACTCACAACTTTTTAGGTTTTCGCTAATTACATTTTCTTCATTTTAGGTTTTTTTTGGGAGATCGATATTTTCAAAGTGATTATTCAATGAAAGAATAGTTTTTTTAGCTTATTTTGTAAAAAAATCGTATAGTAGTAGTAGTAGTAGTAGTGTGTGATTTTATTTTCAAACAAGATATTGAGTTACATTATGCATACATAAACACAAAATATAGCATTGGCTTTTGCCGTCAGCCAGAAAAAAAAAGAGTATTATTTAGATAAATTACATAAGTTTCAATTGAATAAGTATAATATTTGTAGGTTCGCTAGAAAATCTTTAAGTACATAATTTGGTTCAGACCTATGTTTTAAAATGCTTCGTTTATAATTTGGTTTCTATAATTATATGCTGCTTTGACGTATAAGTATAAAATCATCCAGTTTCGGCCGTTTAGAATGTCTTTGGTTTCCTCTAAAGTCAAGATGCTCTTACCCCAATGTGCAACACGTATCATTTTCAAGGTCGGACACGTTCCTAAGAAATGAAGAACATTTTCCGTCGTTCGCAAGTTGCAAAGACTGCATTCTATGTTTCCTTCAGATCTATAAGGCTGGTAGTTTAAACGAAGCAATTCCCCTCTGGTTTTGAATATCAATGATATTGTACTTATAGAATAACGATCACTGAAATAGTTGTTCACACCAAGGTTGTACTGCAGTATCTTGTACATGTTTCTAGTCTCACTCATATGAGCCGTTTCTTCGAATTGAGCAAAAATTGAATCCTCAATTTTCCTCAGCAATATAGGAAAGCTGTCTTTCCAAGAGTCCGTGTTACTTTCTATTAACTGAACGTCATGTTGGAGGCCTAGACGTGTCCATTCTTCAAAAAATTGGGATTTTCGTGATAGAAGATGACTTGCTATTTTGTTTGGCAGACGGTGATTGGGAAGCGCTATTACTTTGGAGACATAGTTCAGATGCATCTTGAGTGAGTAGATGAAGAGCGGCGAAACACCTGTCTCCAAGTGCAGCATATATGTCGGGGTATTTTCCGGGAGCCAGAATATCTTTTTTATAAAATATCTTAAAAGTTTTTCAACTTCCTCATGCTGAAAAATTCCCCATACTTGCGCAGCATAACACATCACTGATCGCATGACCGCTTCAAAAAGCTTGTACTTAGCACTCGGGGCAATATTTTTCTTTCCCAGTACTCCTTTCCAGTTGCAATTAATTGCCTTTTTTGCATCCTTCAACTTCTCCTGTAGATGCTTTTTGAAAGAGAGCTGCGGAGTAATGATAACTCCGAGGTATTTATACTCTCTTACCACCTCAAGATCCTCATTTTCCCACTTCTACTTCTCATTCCTTGCATATCGCCCTGTTCCATTTCGAAATATCAATACTTTGGACTTTCTGGTGTTAACTGTGAGATTCCAGCGATGGCAGTACAATTGCAATTTGTTTATCATTAATTGCAGCATATTTGGTGTCTCCGCAAAGATGACAATATCATCTGCATACAATAACGCTTTTATATCAGTATCAGCAAAAGTAATACCTCTGGGTAGAAACGATGTCAGGTCATCTAGAAAAAGCGAGAAGAGGAGTGGACTCAGAAGGCAACCTTGCTTGACTCCTGATGTCGTTTGAAACCAGTCCGATCCTTCAGCTCCGTCCCATACTGCTGTCAGATTATCTTCATACAGCCGGCGTAGTATCGTTAGCATTTTTGATGACAAACCAAGACAACTAAGTTTATAGAAAAGAGCGTTCCGGTTGATTGAGTCGAAGGCAGCCTTAAAATCAATGAAAAAGACATATAACTTCTTTCCTTTACTGAGGTAAGATCTAGCGATACTTGTTAAGGCGAAAACATTGTCTACTGTTGAATATTCCTTCCTGAAACCCGATTGAAACTCACTCAGGAGATTGTTTTGATGTATCCAGAGTGTCAACCTGTCTAGAATCACTCCAGTAAAAATTTTCATAACAGAGTTTAAGAATGAGATGCCTCGATAGTTGTTTGGGTCGTTAACATCACCCTTTTTAAATAGTGGAAAGATAATATTCTTTCGGAAACTTTGTGGAATTTCACCGCTAGTAAAGATGTAGTTAAAAGCATCCGTTAGCTTTGCTAGGAAATTTTCTGAAGCGTTCTTGTAGAATTCATACGGGACACGATCCTCCCCTGGAGCCTTGTTGATATTGCATCTACCAAGGACTTCTGTTAGCTCTTGTGTTGTGAAAGCTCGGTCCAGCTGTTCGTTTCTCACCCATGGGTAGGGAAACTGTATTTGATGTGTGCTAACCGAGACACAAAGTAACTGTTCGAAGTGCTCCGCTAATTTAGATGTGCTTATTTCAGTTTTCCTTGCAAAAGGAATGCCATTTAATTCCCGCGCAAGCTTCCAAAAAGCACGACTGTCTTTTACTTCGGACAATTTTTGCATGAGAGAGCAAGAGTATTGTTTTTGCTTTTCTTTGCAAACTGTTTTGAAAGCCCTATTTGCTTCTTGATACCTTAATTTCGCTGACATAGAGTTTGTTGCTCTGAGAAGTTTCAAAAAACCGAAAGACTTTTTCCTTGCTGCGTCGCAATCTGCGTCAAACCATGGATCCTTCCAGTTTTGCTTGCGGCGTGATTGAAATGGTTGTGCTGCTTGAGATATGCTTGAAACTAATAGTTCAATGCCTCGAGGGGACTTAATTTGGTCATCGTTTAGAGTATTCAGACACAGGTCAAGGCTCATTTGATATGACGTCAAAAGGGCTCCTTTCCACCTTAGCTTCGGTAACAGTTTGAGGCCTTCATTTATTTCTCCTCGCAGTTCACCGAATTTACACTTAACATTTAATGGAAGATGATCAGAGTATACCAGTTCTTCTACCTTTAGATCATCTACACAATCAAGCCATCTTCCACGTATGAGGCAGTAATCTATTGTGGAGCAGGAATTTCCTCTTATAAACGTGAAGTTCCCATTTTTGTCGCTACGCATTCTTCCGTTCAGTAGTGTTAGGCCAACTGTTTCGCACATTTCTATAAACTTTCTCCCTTTGCTGTCTATCGTCGTATCACACGCTGATCTCACATCACTAATTTGAGTTGGTATAAATTCTGGCTCCATCTGAAGTAACTGCGAAGAGCCCACCCTTGCGTTACAGTCTCCAATTAACATTATGTTTTCGCTACCCAGCTCCAAAAGAAAGTTATATAACTCAGCAAAATCTTCCATCCACTTGTTACAATTAATATAAACTGGCACAATATAAAATTTTTCATTCATCACGGTCATTTCAACCACAATCTTATTCAGCTCCCTCACAAAGCGACAATTTGTGTTTTTTTTAAATGATTTTTTTATTCCGAATAGACATCCTTCACTCGCTCTTCCGTATATCTGCGACCTCGTACCAGGAATCCAACTTAATATAAATTCCGGAAAAAAGTTCTCATATTTGTCTGTTTCCTTATAGATAAAAGTTTCAAACAATAGGAAAATATCATTTTGTCTAATTATATCAAAAAATTCTTTAAAAATTAGTTTGTTGTCTAAACCTGCTATATTATACGAACAAATTTTACATGAAATATTATTTATGATTGCTTTACTTAAATTCCTTGTGTAAACCTGACTGACGGCATTTTTGTTAAAAATTATTTGGCAGCACCTGCCTATCTACAGTTTGGTGAGCTATGGTTAAGTTTTCATTTGTTGACACATCGCTTGACAGCTGCTGTAGCAATGACATTCCTCCTTCGTCATCACATGTCAACACATTGTTCCGGTTGAAATAAAATGTTTTTCCCTCAATTAAAATGGTTTCTCCGCAGACAAATGACTTAATGTTTCGATTTTTCTGTGATATTTGTGTTTTCATTTCGAAAAGTTTTCGTCTCCTTTCCCTTGCTGCTGCTGGATAATCTTTATGAAGCGAAATGCCTGTTCCTCTAAGCCGTGTTGCCGATTTTAGAATGCGCCCGACATCCTCTCTATTTTGCAACTCGACAATTACGTTTTCGGTGTTTACATTTCTGGAACGAATCGTGCGTGTATCTGCAATTACTGTTCTGTCCTGCGTCTGGAGCAAATCCATGCAAAGTTCTTTTGCCTTTACTACTCCTTGGACCCCCGCTTCAGTTGGAAAGTGCAGAATTATATTTTTTTCATTTGCCCTCTTTGACATGAGCTCGACTTGTCGCTCGAGAGAGAAACACCGGGACTCCATTTCCGATAACTGTGCCCTAAGTGCGACATTGTCATGTTTTAAAGAGATGATTTCCAACCCAATGTTTTCCATATCTGCTTTTGATGGAAGGTCTTTCAGCTTTTCGTCCAAAAGCGAGGACATTGTGCCTTTTACCAAGTTTAACAGATCAGGAACCAGCATATTGCCGACGGACATGTTATTTCTTTCAGTGGTTTGTTTCTGTGGTGGAAAAAGTTCCGGTGAAGTTTTGGCTAAGACTCTCTTAGTACAACGATTTGGTGTTATTGTGTTGTTGTCGATTTCCTTTGTTGGTGTGCGACCAAGAGGCATTTTGGACGGTTATATCAAATGATTTGCTTATATAATTGCCGCCAGTCAAAGCTGAGCATTAAATTCTTAGCTAATTTATAGAAAATAAGCTTTCCTCCACTTTCTATTTTGATAAACTCACCCACAAATACAAAACCGCAAATGTTCGTGATGTTTTTTCTGTTTATACTTCAAAATTTATTGCTCAAAATGTAAATTTCCTGGAGACCTGACAAAACACGACTTGATTCACTGACTCTCACTCTCTTTTTTCCGTATATTAACTATTTAAAAATAATCTTTACTTGGAATTTTTCGGCGTCAATGTACCATATGGACTATAAATTAAATCAACGCAAACGAAATCCCTAAAACCCTACAAAAGTGCAAACATTTAGGAAAAGATATCAAGGCCCAGAATAATATTGGAATAAATGTTATTATCGATTTCGACGCGAACATGTAACTACTTGGGTCCTTCGTAAAGTAATGCATAAATATGCCAAAAGTGTCTGTTTCTTTAGATTTGATTTCTACTTCGTAATTCTAAACGAAATTTTTGCATTCAAAACAAAAACATACACAAACACACCTCAAAAATTTATTTCAATTTGAAAAAAAATGAACCTTGAGAAAATCTTTAGAAAAAAGATTTGGTTTTCATTTGTAGCCACAAACAAGAGTAATTTTCTACTTCTATGAAATACATGAAATATATATGTATGAAGGTAAGGGAAAATTCTACTTTCAATTCTTAAGCCTAAATATATATGTACTATATCCTTAACTAAATATACGAATGTTAAGGGTGTGTATGTGCATAATTTAAGCTTTTTTTTTTAACTTTACCTGTGCTCGTTTGTGGCAAACTTATCAGTTTAAATAGGTCCTTGGAGGAAACGCACTTAAGAACATAGTGTCGGTAGGTATACTTTTCCATACACTGCGTGCCTCTTAAGTAGAGACAAACATTTATTCCTATAACTAAGAAAACAGCTCTGTACTAGATTAACCGAATCAATCAGCTCTATCACAGATTCCATAGTAATCGAATATGTTCTACGAATCCCGAAATTTCAATCACAAAATCCATTGGTAGTAGGAATTGATGCAACGAAAGTCGAAGTTCGTAGAATTTTGTATCAGTAAATCCGAATGAAACGAACATTTTGTCGCCATTTTATCTTGTCGTAGACTTATGAAAAACTCTGTGTTTGCACAAAATACCTTTAATTTAACATAAAAAAGGGTCCAATAATTAAATAATAAGTTTATACCAATGCTATACAAGAACAATTTATGATGATAGTTCATACAAATTTTCAGTTTTTATTTTGGTCAAGAGAAAACGAAAAAAATTATTTGAGAATGCAAAATGGGATTTTATTGAGGAATTTTCGTTTAAAAAATTTCCCAGATTGAGTAACACTGGACATTTGATTTCGAGATTCAGAATGTATTTTTTGAATTAGGCACTGTTTTTTTTTGATTCCATTCGGATTTTTTGAATGTTTTTTTCGGGTTTCGTAGCGGAATAATCCATTCGGGGATTTTCCACGATGGAATTTATGATAGGCCTGAAAACTGGGGTAGAAAAATCAGTTAAATTGTTCTTGTGAGCTTTCTCGATTTCGATCACAGGTCGAAGTTTTTCCACTACTTCCGTCCTCAGTTTACCCTTACAAGAATTTTGTTCATGAAGTAAACTATAAAAGAGGATATAGAACACCACCCTGACGTATTCCTCTGCAACGATTTATTTGGTGAACATATAACCATATGTAATACGTAACTGGTGCTCAAATGCATCTGTCACTGACCATGGATACTGTCCATTATAGTGTAGTATAGTCTTGTACTTGTAGTTTATAGTCTTCTAGAGAAGATTCAGTTAAGTTAAGATGTTGTCAAAAGTATCTTCAGATAATAAAAATAAGATGCAGTTAGCTATTTGAAGTTGTCCGTGTCTCAAATGTATGCACTATATTATGAAGACTGGTTAAATATAAACGTAATTTTAACGCTCCAAAAGACATAGCATGTCAAAAATGACACAAATTATGAATTCCTTTTTTCTTCAAAAGTTACTATTAAAGTAGAGCGCAGTGTATAATACTTAGCCCAGAATAACACGTTAAAATAAATCTTTGTACGAAACGATAGGATTTTCCGAGATTATTTCACTTTTTTTTTTTTTTTTGTAGAATGATAAGTGAAGTGAGTGTGTTTTATCGCTTCTTCCTTTCCCATGGAGCCTAAGCGAATAATAAGTAAGTTTGCATGGCCGCATTTACTTGCTAATTACGAAGCTTGTATATTTTAACATTTCTTAAACGGATCAGAACAAAAACTATCCCAGGTTCAAGGGCTAAGTAAGGCATATTTACATTTATATTATTTTAAAACTATCAGTCAACTGTTTCTTATAATCCTCATCAATTATCCAAATAATGTTGTTCAAGGTGAAACATCAAAAATATTCCGCATTAGAAAATGGCTTGCCCTTACTACTTCCCAATTCACCTGTATTTTTTCACTAAAGTACCTGCTATAAATGACCTAACTTTACTTTAAATTCGGCATAATTATTTTAGAATTAAGATTCGTCATAATTTTTTGAGAATAATGGCCTACTATTAATTTTCTAGTAAAATTCTAGCAAACCCAC
This sequence comes from Meliscaeva auricollis, assembly GCA_948107695.1. NCBI lineage: Eukaryota > Metazoa > Arthropoda > Insecta > Diptera > Syrphidae > Meliscaeva > Meliscaeva auricollis. The sequence continues at coordinate 70,761,926 of OX403618.1, read as the reverse complement.
TTATTTAAAAACAAAATACTTTTTAACAGTCATTCAGTTTAATAAAACTTAAAAATGAACAATAAGTGACACTTTATATGTCAAATGTGGAATCCAAATACGTCCCTGTTGTACATTATTTCGTCCCTGTACAACTGTACAAGTGTACATATTATATTTACACCCATCACACAACATGTGAGTGAAATAAGGACGATCGCTAGTAATTTACTTTTAATTACAAAGGCTTCACCACGGTAATGTCATATATGCGGGCATTAAGCGTTTCAAGCAGTTTGGGTAATTAACATAAACATTTTTCTTCTTTCGTTTACAAAAACGGTGGTTGGCTGTTCATTATTTCAGATGGATGAAAACACATAAAATATATATTATCCCAGAGCCAGAGCAAAGGCAAGACTTCGTCTTCGTCGTTGTTGTTGTCGTTATAGCGTTGTAGTCGTTGATGTTTGAAATCTTAGTCATAGTCGTCCTTGATGTTCAACAAACTCAACTCCTGTGATAAATTATGAGATAATGAAAGAAAGAAGCATTCAAAGCAAGCTGTGACATAAAAAAGGATGATGGAAAAATCTAAATCATTCAGCGAGGAGAGTATAACACGGACGAAAAAAAAAAATGTAATTTGCAAATTTTGTTGTTTTATTTATTTCTTTTTTTTTTTCTGTTTTTTGTTTTTATCAGCAAAATTCTTCGATTCGATTTGGGTTGAAAAAATATTACAGACTGTAAATATTCATTATTGGAAATTTTGATGAAAGATAAAGAGGAGTTGGTAAGAGATTTTTAAGATTCATAAATTTATTGGAAAATCTTTGATAGTGATTTTATATTGAAGTTTTTTTTTTCTTTATTTGTTGGTGTTGTCTGTTCGGGTCATTGGTCATCTTTAAGGAATATTTATTACAGCACGTGCCGATTATTATTTTCTTCAAATAAGTCAGCTTGTTTGTTTTACTGGGGCAATACCTATAGTAAGAATGCTTGTGAATGATTTAATATAGGCACAGGTAGATATTACTTATGGGTTGACAATTTTGCTGTCACGAAGTAAATTTTTGTGTTATCAATGGAAAAATAAGAGAACAGACGTAAATTTAATAATAATTTAAAGAGTACACAGAACTCTATTGAAAAAACTCTTGTTTGAAGATGAGAAATATGAAATTTTAATGAAATAAGACAAAAGTAAGGTATAAATACAAAGCGAAGTGAAGTATTTTACTAAAAAAAATATAGAAATCTAAAAATATAAAGTTTTGTTTTCGTTTTTCCAAGCTTCTTTGTGCCAGTATTTGTATGTTTTTCATGAAAGGTCATTAATAGCCTAACATTCAAATTTGAGGCTTGCAAATATAAAGTTGAAAATTCCACTCAAATATTTTTCTATGTTCTTATGTTCTTTGTAAAATTTTAACTTCCGCCGAAACTAATGTCTTAGACCTCAAATACGACCACATTGTAGTTAAAGATCATTTCAAAAATCATTTGTGCACTTTGATAATAAAAATTTCAACCAACCAATTAATTGGGCCTCATAATTCTGTCTGTTGGTCTGTATTAGAAGCCACCGTTTTAAAAAGAAAATCGATTTACTTTAAACTTGGTATCTTGCGTTTTGTTAAGGACTAAACAGAACAAAGCTGTCGAACGTACTGCAAAAGCAATACTTGTATTGCTTTCGCCTAGTGCTTAGTGCGTACGCCGTACTGCCGTACTGCACACTTTTATTTTGTACTGCTTTTTTCTTTTGTATTGCTTTTTATCATTCTTTGTTCAAAAAAAGTCTTTCTATCAAACTTCATGTATAGGTACACTTCCACGTTCAACAATCTACAAAATTTGCGATTTTAATAAAGAGGAAAAACACATTTTTGAACACCAATTTAAAAACAAAAATATGCATATTCCGCTGTACTTTCCCTGAAGCGAAATTTTTCATTAAACAAAAAATCACATTATATTTGTTAATTATATTCCGTTACTCCACTTAAATACCTTTATCACTTTCACTAATAGAAATAATATTTAACATTTTGAATAATGTTCAACATTTTATTGAGAAAAGGCTTGTAAATTAGAAATTTATATGCGTCTCTTGCCCAAAAAATATGCCAAAAAATATTTGAGTGTACTGCTCTGGTATTTTATAAAACGACAGCACTGATACAGAATATTTAGTAGCTTTTTTTCGAAAATGTTCCTACGATAGGAACATTTTACAAAAACAATTAAAAAATACACTACAAGCGTTTTTATCTATTTTTTAATTTCGCCATTGCCAAAAACGGGGAATAGTATTAAAAATTATGTTTCAGTCACATCCCTGCAAAACCTTTAATCAAAGAAATTGTCTGCGTATAATTTTGACTTTTTAATTTTTGCTTCTAGGAACTCATTTAGAAAAAATTATTTTCAAACCAAAAATGTTAAAAAAAAACGAAAGACATTCAAGCATTCCGCTTCAAAAAAATGATAAAAAACTAACATCTAACCGTTAAAAAAAAATACTTAAATTTAACTGCCAAAATTTTTTGACATTTTTTGAATTAATGTTGAAAATTACAGTGGTGTTTGTTCAATACATTTTAGATGCTTCTGTAAGTGGATAGTGGATAGCCAAAAAAAAAACACACCAAATAAAACAAAAAATATGTATTGCTCAATAAATTTCAAAATATTAAGTTCTTTTTCGAAATTGTACTTAAATTGTCCATTGAAAAATACAATTTAAGACGAATTTTTGACTTAATTGACTAATAACCCAGTCCATTTCCATAAATGAATGTTGCTTACTATGTTTCCCACGACAGATAACATTAGTCAAAATAATTCAATAATTAATTTATAAGCAAAAACTTTATTCGCGTAGGTATCTAATAAATTGTTAAAAAAATTATAAAAATATTCATGACGCAAATTTTTAAAAGTCAATTCGTGTTTCTTATCTTCAATCAAAATACATTACAATTGGTATTTTAAGGACACAAATTGATGATTCGTATACAGACACGTGTGTGACTGTAATTTACATAAATATAAAACTTTTAATGATACACTTTCGCTATATGTACGTCCAATGTCCTTTAAGCAAATTACAACAGTAGGAAAGTAAAACACGATTTTTTGTTCTAATTAAATGTCAAAGTCCCATAGAATTCAGGTCCTCATAAATAATATCCTTTGGGATAGCTATAACAACAATTCATATAAGACTTGACATTTCTATACCAAATATTATAACTTATCAAAGAACATTGATTGACATCTATAATGCAGAGAATTCTGTGTTAACTCAATACAATACTCGACTCGGATATTATACAAAATAATCAAATACCAAAGTTCAAGGAATTGTATGTTAGTCAAAGTCAATTGCAAGCATACCCACCCAACCCAACTGTCAAACTAATAACTCAACTATAAATCTCTGTCAATACCTTCTCATCGTATTTATTATAATAAAGTATGCGCATTCATAAAATATCTAGACCATAAGTAGATTGGTGCTTGGCATTGTGGAATGGAATCCTATCAATTTTACTCACCTGCTGCGTATATTCTCACACTTTATACTATAAATCACCATCCACAAATCTTTTTGTCTTTTTGTGTGCCAGATGTCTGAGGATAATCATTCCAATCAAATTCTGTAATGTTGGATAATTTTCTTCGAATTAAACCCAATTTCCGTGGTACAATGATGATGATGATGATGATGAAACGATTAGTTTAAAGAAAGACCAATCATTCTCGTTTTCACTTCTATAGAGGCAGTGGCCTGGCAAAATTAATTCTATTTAAAATTACCCTTTATCTCTTGTGCATCCTCCATTTTGTAAGGTATGGAACAAAGCATATTATTATCAATGATATAACAAGGATCTGTGGTCCAGTGGTTTGGTTGAAATTGATGCTAAGCTTAAAGTCAGTACAAACTCCTATTAGAGTCCGGGAAAAAGCGTTACAAATTGTGTAGTCATTTATTACTGAGTGACTCTTTGGCCCCGAAGAATAATTGTTAACCGTGGAAGATATATTTGCATCCAGGGTTTTCCAGAAAAGGGAGGAAAGAAGGGTTGGGGAAAAAATGATCTAGAAAATGTGTAGGTATTTTAAATTCCTTTTTGATTGCCTATACTTGCTAAAAGGGCTAGAGGTGGACAAAAAGCGAAAATATGGGCTCTTTGTGGTACCATTGGCGTATTGGTTAGTGCGATGAACTATTACATTAGAGTTCTAGGTTCCGTACCAGCATATGCCACCATTTTTTTTTACGGGCACCTTCTCTGGCGTGGAGCTGAAGATCTTGAAATGTGAGTGTAGTTATTCGACCGAGATGGCAGTGACCTACACTTTTGTGGCGGCTGTGAAGACGTCTTCACGTCTTCGCTTCTTCACAGCCGCCAGAAAAGTGTAAGTCACTGCCATAACTACACTCACATAGGAATGGTTTAAATTAGGGTGCTAACTATTGATTTATTAGCTGCTTGGCTTTCTACACTCCTACACACACAACGAAGATTCATTCAGGATCAATCCGTTGCTGTTTAATTGGTTTGTCAATTCTGAAATTGGTGATAGTAAAATAAATAATACGACGTGCTGGAGAATTTCACAAAGATGAGTATATGTACGCCACCCTGCTTTAGTTTCCTCTTCAGTCGTCAACCAGGTATATTATTTCAACTTAAACTTTAGGATGTAGAAGCTGTGACTTTTGCTGATGAAATGACAATGTGGTAATGCCTCTGAGAAATATCCTTTAACAACAACAAACAAAACAAACATCCTAGTTCTCCATGCGCTCCACATGACTACAGTAGGCTACCTCAGTCGTTGTACCTTTACTCGCTTGACCTACCCGTACAGTTTGCTGTTGTACCTTCTTTTCTTCTGACTATTTGTGTCCAAAATCACTCAAAGAATTTTTCGTTCAAAGCAGACTTAACTTTAAACTCTTAAACATCCTTGACAAAGTTCATTCCTCTGCACTTTACTGTCAGGACCGAATAAATTAAAGTCTTGTACAGAGACACTAGATACAATTTTGCTACTGTATTGGATTCTATAAGCTTAAAGAAGCGATTGAAAAGAGCAATTCTTCTTTTTATCTCAGTGCCAGTATCATTGATGGACAAAGTGCTTAACTAACTCAAGGTACGTTTGTCCGAAGTGACTTTCTTCTCAAGACTGGCGTAGGTGTCGGACGTTTTTCTTTGACGATTCCTCAGTTAATTGGCTCACAAAAATGGAGCAAACAAAATTTTGGATTTGTTTTTCAGCTGCTGAAAAGAAATATCTCTGACATCTTAGAAAACCTGAACTGGCTAAATTCTTAGATTCTACTCTTCGGAAATTCTTGCCTCCGACCATATTTGTTTTTGTATACTCTTTTTTAGCTGGGCGGAAAGGCCGTTAGGTACAGCAGCATCCTTCATTTCGGTCTAGTTGAAGGGACGGATTTCTTGATCTACAATACATTGTCAAATTTAAAAATGGATTCTCTCTAGAACGTGATTCGTCATGCCCGTTATGCAGATTGCAGAAAAGGTTTTCTAATTCCTCAACATCAAAACCGTCATTTTCGACTTCAGCTCGGGACCTGTAGTACCCTTGTGTAGCTTCTTGTTAAATTTACAAGACCTTGTCATAAAACTGGATTTCGTTGTGGTGGACTTGTGAATCTCAGCACAGGCGTTGGTGAAGGCGTTGGTGACAAAATTCCTGATTGCTTCTCAACAATATTGCCAGAAGTTTTTAATGCTTGTGGCTACTGGCATACTACCTTTTGAGGTGTTTATCGGAACTCGATCAAAAAAGAACCTAGCGATCTCTTGCAATATCTTCCCTACTTAGCGCGACCAGTAACGGTCTCCGTCAATGCTGGCCCCTCGGAATCTTCGGATATCCATGATACTGAAGGTCGATCTGGTTGATTGATCCGATGATCTTGTCGTCTTGTGAATGTTGAAATATGGGAATTGCATAGTCTGCCCCTGCTTAACTCTGATTTCAACTACGAGTCCATATCCAAATAATGGTTGCTGGAGGTAGCAGTCGTCGTAGTAGATAGCGCAGTTTTTTTTAAGTTTTCCTTTGCACGGCCGACGTCATTGTATTTTTTGGATAGTTGTAACACCTGCTTTACACAAGTTTAGGTCCTCCGCTAGTTTTAAGGGTGCAAGTTGTCTATTAAGCGACCTAAAATATTACGTGCGGAGATGGCCGTAAGAAACTTATCATCGTTCCAGGACTCTCATTCTCCTGGTTGGACAGTTTTCCTGAGCCCCCAACCTGAAATTGCAGATCTTTTAGTAAGTCGTAGTATGAAAAGCTTCTTAAAATCTCCTTTTTGGCTTAAGCTCTTAATAAATTGCAGCCCCTAATTGGAACTGTAGACGCAACTGCCCTGGATCCAAGGAGGAGTGCCTTAGTGAAAATAGTCCTTCCCGTTTCCGCTCTCTCGTTAGCTGAAACAAACAAGATCTTAACCGTCAGTTAAGGTTCAATACACTTGATGTTCGCCATACTGAGTTGGGTGTATCATTTAGGTGTTGATTTCAGCAAAAAAAGGACTCTTTCGTCTTTCTGGTGTCTTCTGATATCGAGAAGCTAAAAAATAGTAGCTCACCAACGTTACCAAAGTATCACGGTACTTCCCGGAGTATTATAAAACATTTCTGATATAGATCCCTACTGCCGCAGGCTGCAGTAGGTACATATAAGGATGTACAAAATTGATTTTTATTATCCTTACTTTAAGGACCATATTTCACAAGTCCACCCCTGTTAGGTTCGTTTTGAAAGAAAAAGAAGAAAATGAAAAGAGATGGAAAATCCCTTAGACTTGGATGTTCATCTTTCAATCTTATTTAAGTCGACCATAGAAATATTTCAATTTCAAAGAGAAAAAATGTAAAACCTGTCAGGAATAATTTAAAATGTGTACTCATGATGTTGACGCCCCATTTATTCCTATATACTTCTATCTGTAAAAGAGGGTAATACTCAAAAAAGAAACAGACAAAATTGACTTTTAAGACTAAAATATACGCCTATTGCCTGCTCTCTCACTTACCTCTTCATAGATAAAGTTATCGATTTCCTCCAGAGGTTTGCCGTACATGTGTTCAGGAAATGGTTCGAACTTTCTCGGCAGGACATCGCCATCTTCCACGGTGGCCTTCGTCCTCGGATGGAATCCATATTCGCGTACCAACTGTATATGGCGATTTTCATGTTTAATCTGAGACTTTTGAGTGTAGGCAACAACTTGCTGTTTGGCAACTGTAAATAGAACGAAAAAAAAAGAAAGAAAAACTACCTTTTAATACCTTTGAGAGAATTCATTTCATTTTAGATGGAAAAAAACAAGCAAAAAAAAAGAGAAGAAGATACAAAAAATTACTTTAGAATTTATGTAAGTCTTCAAAAGGTCCAATGAGTAAAGTAAATTTTATCTGATTGCCTCTGTTTCTTTCTTTTGAAATTTGTATTCTGGCAAATATATTATCAAAACAACAACAACATGAAAATAAAAATCCCGCATTCTGTTGCCCATAAAATTGTTTTTTTTTTCTTCCTTTTTTCCTTTTTAAGTCAAAACATGACGTCTATAATAGTAGCAGTGTGCTGTTTTTATATTTTATTTTTATTTGTTTTTTTATTGCTTTGTTTTTCTTTTTGTACAAAACAGAAAAAAAGGATGTGTGCTAAATTTTCAATTTAAGTTCACTTTTTATAAATTTAAACACAACATGCATATGTATGGGTGTATGGTCCTTTGGGAGAGAACCAAAAATAATATTATTTTAACATCCACTTTCGATAATTGATCAATTATATAAATTGGTTTTCCTGTGTGAGCCCAGATATATGACATCAGAGAGTGAAAGATGAAAAATTAAAAGCCTTCTGGGGGACAGAGGCTGCCATCAATAATTTTAATTTTTTTTTTCTTTGTTATGAATATTTTATTCAAATTCAAATATAAAGCATAGACTTATTTGTATTCGATACTAAAAAAAACACTTGAAAGAAATAATTAGCTGAGTTTTAGACCGAAAAATTGGTTTTCGTTACTCAAAAACATTTAGTATGCTATTAAGTAAGATTTTTTCTGCGGTGAATCCGACACCGAAGTGAAGTGACTAAAGCTCAAAAATAGACATTTTCTCGGAACCAGTTGAAAAAGCTCAGATTTAGATGATTTGTATTTCACAATGTTGGTATTAAAATGTACTTTGATCGGTATGGGTTGAAAAAAGCAACTCTTATCAGATATGTTTTGAAACTTACCAATACGATTTTTGTGAACAAACATATTAATTGTTTATCAAAAAATGTTGTTAAAAAACTATGCCATAAAAGGCCAGTAGTAAAAAACAAATAAAGTGCTTAAGGTCGCCAAAAAATGCACATTGCTGATTTTTTTGGGAAGTTGTTAAGATATGTGAGCGGTGTGAGAAAAACCTGCATGGTTTACCAAAAACCTCAAAACTTTTGCACTTTTTTTTTAGTTTTTATCTTATAACTTCTAAAATGTGCATTTTATGGAAAAAAAGCCACCAGGGACCAGGCATGAGATAAAGAAGAATTTATGGTTTTAGTTTTTCGAATTTATAGTTTAGAATATTTTCTTAAATACTCAAAATCATTTTGGTGAAAATTAACATAAGCCACATGATTTGGAAGTATTTTTTATGCATAATTCAAAAAAATCAAATATCTAGATTAAAAAATTAAATCTACACGACCTGTTCTTAGGTCTTTGTATGTTCATTGTTCACTTGCGAGTTTGTTATCGAGGAGAGCTGCTAAAAACGCTCCGAGCAGCTATAAACAGCTCGAAGCGTTTTTAATCTAAAGTTGACATCCATCTTTACCATTGTAAAACAATGGTAATTCACGATTTGGTCGCACGTACTTGCTCTTGTAAAGGGTTTTCCAATGGGGACTTGATAACTTTGGATTTAATTTTTGAACGCACCCTTTCACAAATCACCGAACTGTCATTGTCAATTTATTCAGCAAACTGAACATTTTCATCAGGGCAAAGTACACGGTTGAGGAAATTATAAAAATTTTCTACCGAAATTTGGAGTCGGTGACCGCAACTTTAAGAGCCAATTTTCGGTCGTAATTCTCCTTCTTAGTAGACCAGGCAATAACCAGTTAAGTGCACAAATTTGTTTCTACATATTCGTTGTGTGATGTTGCCGTGTCAGTGAGACAACGGTTTGGTCGAAAATATCGCTGCCGTTCAGGCGTCCGCAGCAAACAGTCCAAATCAGTCAATTACACGGCGTTCTCAAGAATTCGCTATCGCTCATACTTTTTTTGGCCCCAATTGGAAGATAGGGACTTGGACGACATGTGGTTTCAACAGGATGGTGCCACAAACCACACAGTACACCCTACAATCGAATGATTGAAGAGTAAGTTTGGTGAGCGTGCTATCTCAAGAAATGGACTGCCTCGTTCGTGCAATTTAACGCCTTTAGACTATTTTCTTTGGGGCAAAGTTAAGTTATTGGTTTATGCAAACAAGCCGACGACGTTGAAAAAGCGGGTGAAATGTGTGGCCGAGTCATCGAAAATTGGGCCCAATTTGATTTTGTGCAATAAAATAATCTTAAAAATATTACGAAGCTGTCGTATACAAAATTTCATCAAAATCAGTTAAGTCGTTTAAGAGAAAAACAAAAATGAAATAAACTTCACACAAACAAACCGAAATTGCCTATAAAAATGTGGGACAAAACTAATACTTAAAAAAATTGAGTACGGGTGTGTACCGTTGCAAGAACTTTGTTAACAAAAAACTGTAAAATATTGATTTTAACCAAAACTATTGAGTATTAAGTATTCCGGTTTTTGAACACCGCCATTATTTTAAAATCAGCCCCATTTTTCATTGAAACAGTTAAAAGAAAAATGCAAATTTTATAGTACTCCCCATACAAAAGTGACATTTTTGGAAGGTTTTTGTATTAAAAGCATAAGAAGGTTTTATTAACAATGGCTTTATTTTGAACTTAACCTAAGTTTAGCTAATCTTCAACTTTTGGCGTTCACAGATTCCAATTATCTTGATTCTAACAAAAGTTATCGTGTTTAGAAATGCCCAACGCAAACAACTTTTTTAATCCTTTTAATCCCTAAATGATATTCTTGAACTGAAATTCTAAAAAAATGATTGGCTTCAAGATCGTGAAAGGAAAGTTTGAATCAAGATTATCTGTTAAATGGCCAAGAACTGAAAGAATCTAATTTTTTGTTGACATATTTTGCATTTTTACAATGTTGCATTGGACATTCAAGATTTAAGACTTGGTATTGATTCGATCGTCATCATCGAAAACTCAGCCAAACATCAGTACTATCAGATCTGACGTACAGTCTGATGTATAAGGTTACTGGATAATAAGTCTATTAAGCCTAATTTTTATACCGAGGAAATAAAAAAATGAAAGACCACAGGGTACGAGTAAAATAGTTGGGACCAGTGCAGCGGATTGACAAAAATGCTTCGGCTCGGAAAGTTTTCGATTCAACTTTGCAGAAACGATGCAATGGATTAACTCAACTTTTAAAAGTAATGCTTTTTTAAGTTAAGACTTCTAGGCAAGAAATAAATACGTTAAACTAGTCCCATTCAGTAATAAAAAAGTACTAAATTATCTTTCATCAAAAAGCAATCATGATTTAACTTGATTATTTTAATCTTCATCCTATTGTATGCTCGGCGTACCTAGTCCTTAACAAATCAGAAGGATTAAAAATGCGTGTTTTTTTGTTGTTGTCCTGAGATAAAAGCAATCATGAAAAGAGCTTTGTAAGAGCAAAAAAAAAAAAGGTTAAGCTTATCTTAAGCTATCATTTTTTTTTTGTCTAATGAGATTTTCTGCTCATAGCATTAAGCGAAATCATACTCTCATGGAGGCAGACATTTTAATGCTTTTTGCTAATCCAACAAGGCACTTATCGTCTGTTGGAATGGATCGCATTTCTTCTTAAAAATGATTTTTTCCATTGCCAGCCAGCCAGCTAGCCGGCTATAAGAGCCGACTGCATAAATATTTATTTATAAAACGATTTCTCAGATTTATCAGTCTTTCAATCCCGGGGGTTAATTCTTTTTGCTTGAGCAAAACTGAAATGAATTTAACGACTTCTCTCCACCATAACACCATACCACCACCACCACCACCACCGGCAACATCATCATCATCAGTGCCACGCACAACATGTATTGGATGGAGGATATCTTTGCCATTATCGTGAAAAGGAAGCAAAATATTTATCACCAAGGAGAGTAGAAAATGCTTTTCAAATCACAAATAAGATTTTCTTCGACAACAAAAAAAATGATATCGCTTTCCATTTGATATTGATTGGTGTTTTGCAAATTAGATATTGGATAAACGATCCTTTGAGAGTCATAATTCACTTAAATACCAACAAAATATTTGTTTGTAGGCAAGATATGAAAAATCACCAGGATATTTCAAGAAATATGATGGATTCTGTTGAAAAATTCTGTCCTTTTTCCAATAAAAATATGACCCCAAGTGGTATATACAAGAAAAACAAAAATCCAATTAAATTCTTATAGTTCCGGTTTAAACTTTTGAATTCATGAATTCTTAATACCCAAATTGGGAACAATTAATTCTTAATTCATTTGCATATTTCCATTATTGAATAAAAACAGCAAACCGAAATGAAACAAGGACTACAAAAGCGCGCACAATATTAATCTGTGAATGTGGATTGGAATTTATAATGGCCAATAATTGGATTTTCTCATCTAGGTAATGATAGCTCTTTAATTTGTGGTAAAATCCAAGGTATTTCTTTTATAGGAGCTGGAAAATTGAAATTAATTACATTTTCATAAAAAAAAAAAAAAAAAATTAATAATAATTGGTTTTTATGTCTAATTGAATTAACATAAATAATTGTTTAAAAATTATAATGGAATAATTTAGTTATTGATTTTAATTATCTAGGTAGTAGTAGTAGATACTTGCATTATTAGCTGTTTAATGTCTTTAAATTAGCTATTAGTAAAGTCATATTAATGGTCCTGACCCAAATGCACATAATTTAACTGCTTTGGGGGATAAGAAATTTAAATGTCCAACTCTATTAAAATCAGTATAGTTCATCTCTAAAAAAAATAAAGTGATTTTCTTAAGTAAATGACCAAGAATCTGTTAGATAAAGGCAAACACCAGCAATGACAAGTTGAAAATTACTTTCAGAACCAACAAAAAACTTTGTCTTAGTCATAGAAATTTTAATTAAAATCTATTATAAACTAGAGCGAAGGAAACTACAGACATTATGTCATTTCATGGTTTGACATCGAATGTCAAAAAGAAAAAAAACAAATAGATTTTTTACACAAAAAAAAAAAAATAGGAAAACTATTACCATTTTTAAGAGAAACTATGATGATGAGAACAAAAAAATTTAAATAAAATGGTTGCCTTAACTCTATAAAAACTTGTTTTTAAATTTTATAAAATTTTAGTTTCGAAAAATATGAAAAAGAAAACATAAATTTCGATATTGAATTGAAACACAATACTTGTTAAATGAATTATTGTAACTCCAAAGCAAGTGTGTCTTTTAATTTCTTGATAATTGAAAATCGTTAGAAGTGCACATAATTTTTGTCATCAAAATCATTGTAGGCGTTTGTGAGTTATAAATTGTTTTCCAATAAGGACTTGACAACTTTTTTTTGAAATTAAACGCACATCATTTAAGACACCTACTTCAAAAATGTTATTATTGGCTTGAAGTACAATCAAAACATTTATGAATAGAACTCTATTTCGTTCATATGGCAACCGCTGGCACGTTTGCAGGGGTCGATTCGTTTCACCCAATATTCGAGCAAAAAATTATATTTACAGTAAGTAGATATAATTTACTAACTGTTTAGTACGCAGTGGCTTACTTCGATAATGCGACATCAAATATTTAATTTTCTATATTCTCAATGTAGCCCAGTCATGTCAGACAAAAAATCGCGTTAGGTCGCAAAAAAGTGCACTGTACTGATTTTCTGGGATATTGTAACTTTATAGAATAAGTACCCAGTTTTTGTGGCTTAGAAAGACCTGTGGTAACTGGATAGTGCACTAAAAAGTTTAGTATGTGCATTTTTCTGCCTTTTTTCGGATTTTAACTGACTGCATGTTTGTTACGTTTGTTGCCTCAGAATTTTTGACTGGGTGGATCGATTTTGATGATTCTATTTGTATTTGAAAGCTGGTGGTCCTCATTATGTAGGTTCCATTTCAATGGTCTAGTTCTTATACACTGGCATCCATGAAAAAATATTAAAAGTCTTAAATTTGTAGCCCGTTGTTTTTCTTAAAACTACTAAAGGCATCAGTAATCAGTAAACAACAACAATTAATATTTAATTCTAAACCTTTTCAGACTCAGGCTAGATTTTCCAATCATCAGTTAAGATTGCAGATGAATAAACTCTAAAGAAAAAAAAAAAAGAAACAGGCGCTAACTGAGCTATTACAAAATTGGGGCTTAGACAAATTAACATTTTTTTTTAAGATTTTGACTGTCACACGTTTTACGAATTATCATAAAATGTACAGGTGTTTTGGGAAATGTATGGCATTTTTTTTCTTTATTTTTGTTACCTTCATAATAAAAAAGTTATAAAAATTCTACGTCTATTACGCATTTTTTTTAAGAAAATTGACCTCAAAGTAATAAAAAATATCGGGCAGGAAAAGTTAAACATCTTAGAAAATTGTTACCTAAAAAACCAAAAATGATATGAAAAAAAAATTAAGATTTGGTTTTAAAAATACATTAATATTCCCGAAAATAACAAGCCAGCAGATTTTGATAGATGTTTCCAAAACGACTACGACTGCGGTGTTTTAATAAATTTGTCACTCTGAATTATGTATGTATATATTATTTTATAATTTTATTAATCAAATATGACTCCATTTCAGTTTTTGAATGGATACATTTCTCAAAAAAATCCGTTTTTCTACTCTTCCAGAATACCTACGAAATAGATAACTTTTTCAAGTTTTTTTTTGTTTAAATCTTTATGATAAAGCTCCATATTCAAGTCGTATTTGCATTAGATTCTGACTTAAAATACCAAAAATTTTAAGATTTGTTTCGAGAATACAGTATAACTCACTCATAGCTCAAAAACGTTCTCGGAAATGACGTTTCGATCATTACTATCGTATATTTTCTTTCTTACAAAAGCAAACAAAATATTTTTGAGGTCTTACTGTAGTGGTCTTGATTTTGTATCATAACATCGTCAAAAAAGTGTAATTTTAATATTTACTAACACCAACACAGACGTTCCCGAAATGACGCTTAATTGATGTACGCTCCTTATAATATCAAATTTAATTTCAATTACCACTTAAAATTAATTTATTCATACAGAAAACTATTCATGCAACGATAAACCAATTCCAGGAAATACCAGAAAGACCATTTGTAGCGCCATCTAAATGTTTGATGAATAAAAATTTGATATTTTTTCATTGTAACTCCAGTCAGTCCTTCGGACAACTTTAATTTATATAGAAATAATAAATCTTTTAATTTTTTTTGGATGGCACGTGAGAATCCTTGAAAAAATTTTACCTTAGTAATTTTAAGAATAATGATCGCTACATTTAATTGATTTTAGTGTATTTTTTGTCACTTGAATTTCAGTTTTTGAGGCTATATTATATGGAATAAAACTAACGCTGAAATTCTGAAATTATCGATAAGGATACCAACTTTGAAAATATACCTTTACTGGAGAACAATTGTTCTTCAATAACACACTCCAAAACCAATATTATTCTATTCTATTATTTTACATTGTAGTTCGTTTGTGCGAGGTCAGCCCAGAATATTACACCAACATTTTTTATCAGCCAGCCAAACCTTTGTTTTGAAGTTACGACAAAAAATGTTATTTTTACGTCTCAAACGCTACAATCTTATTGTTATTGTATAAATTGATTATTTCACATTATGCATACATACATAAGCTTATGCATCTAAGATTGGACCACAAATTGCCTTGAATTAAATCAATCAAACCTCGTTGTTTTCGGTTATAATTTTTTGAATTAAATGTTGGAATAATTTGCAAAAAATCGTATTTGGGGTGACAACTTCACACAGCTAAGCTACTAGTAAGTCTTAATTCATTTCGATTTTTGAAGAATATCTCTACAAGATGTACAGAATACAAATACTGCTCACTTACTTAAACTTCATTTTCGACATTCTCAAAGTTTAAATAAAAATTATACTCAAAATAAAGTCAACATGATTCGAAATAAATTCGTATTCATTTTTTAAAAAGTAAAAATATCCCAAACAAGAATGAAGAAAACGCATGCTGCTGGCAATTTCCTAGCGTATATCAAAAACTTTTGGATTGAAGAAAATTAAAAACAGTTTCACCTATGTACCAAACATACCTTCATAAAGTTATTAGTTCTGTATACCAATATAAGTAAAAATAAACAAAACAAATTAAAATGCTTACAAACTATAAATTAAAAGTAAAATAAAAACTCTTTTCTTTTCAGACGAACGATGACCCCTGAGCCCCCAGCAAAACATGACCACCTACACACTGTGAAATCATACGATCTCGAATCTCAGCTCAAACAAGTTGCTGGCGGTGCAACTTCATCAATTGTAACCCGTTTCATAGTGCAACCATTTGAAGTTCTAAAAATACGATTTCAACTTCAAGTTGAACCGGTCCATCATAAAAGTGGCCATCAAACTTCAAAATATAAATCCTTTTTGCAAGCATGTAAACTAATTCACAAAGAAGAAGGACTCACTGCTTTTTGGAAGGGTCATAATGCCGGCCAACTATTAAGTATAGTCTATGGGGTCTCACAATTTTGGTCCTACGAACAGTTGGAACTACAATTAAGTCAAACACAATGGCTGCAAGACCGACAAAACCTCAATCGATTCATTAGTGGAGCCACCTCCGGAGCAGTTGCAACTATGGTATCTATGCCATTTGATGTTGTTCGCACAAGATTAGTGGTTCAAGACACCGGAAGTGGGTATCGAAATGCTACCGCAGCCATTCCACACATACTACGCCAAGAAGGTGTTCAGGGGCTATATCGTGGCCTGGGAACATCATTGATTCAAATTGTACCTCTGGTTGGAGCAAATTTTGCATTCTATGGAATTTTCAACGATGTAGCTGCTAATTTCATGAAAATCGAAGATCATAAGCTCCTGCCGACGTGGCTTATTCTGTTATCAGGTGGTGTAACCGGAGCCTTATCCAAAATGGCTGTGTATCCTTTAGATTTTATCAAACGACGATTACAAGTACAGGGATTCCATGAGCATCGAAAAACATTTGGCCGGAATGTCACCTACGATGGCATATTCAGTTGTATCCGACTGACGCTGCTGGAAGAGGGTATTCTTGGATTCTACAAAGGCATGGGACCAACCCTTATAAAAGCGGGTGTTTCAACAGCACTGTACTTTGGTGTGTATGAGAAAATGAAACAAATCATGTAAGTGGAGTGGAGAGGATAGAGGATAGGAGAGAAGGTGTTGAATAAAACCTCCCCCCAATTTTGGGGAAATGTCAAAGTGTGTTATTTCATTTTGTTATTTTGTTTGCCTTGGAGTAAACAAACAAGCAGACTTATATATACTACAGATTCGGATCCAATTAGGGACATCCTTTTATTTTTTTTTTTGCTGTTGCGGTACCCAAATCAAATCAAATGAAGATGTTAGCTAGAGTGTGTGGGTTTGTTCGTTTGTTTTGACGTGTTTTTAACGTTTCACTAAAAATAGAAATATAGATGCGTACGGTTGCGATGGTTTTTGATATGTACGGACTCGAGAGAAGGATGCTTCACAGTGATGGCTCTTGAAGTTGTGTCAATAATTTGAAGCTGCACACATGACGATGAGGACTGGTCTTGTTGGTATTGGTTTGGATGATGTAGTTTTTCAAAATAAAAATGAATGTGTACCACTAAAAGGTGTATGTAGCATGTAAAGTCGGTGCTTGTTGACCTCTTGGGTTACCAAAACCAATTATCAGTACGATGATTCCTTCGTATGGTACTCTTTTTCATTTTATGATGACTGAAGAATAACGTTGCATCTTAATTGTGTTGCGTCACATCGCAACATATCGACCCAAAATTAAAAAAAAAACTATTAAAATTAACAAATGTATGAGTAATGTGTACGCCTAAATAATGACTCCGAATCATAAGCATGATTCTATTTTTCGAACGGTTTGAAGATGCACAAAGGGGTAGAGTCAGGCATCTTTAATTTCACGTTTGACGCTTAGAAATGTGATAATCGTGACCAACAATTTCCTACGCACTTCTTTCAGTTTTTGGTTGATAAAGTCTGAATGGTGCTTCTTACGACATAATTTTAAGTCAATAAGAGTTCTTTAATATTAATTGGCATTCATCGCTGTTAAAAATGAGTGTTCAAAAGTAAGAAAATTTTACAATTTTGACTTGACTGAAAACAGTGTAATCCTCTATTCAACAGGTTTAAAAAAAAAAAAAACAATGTAATGTTCTAGTTGGTAATAACTTACGTCCCTTACTTTTGCAGACACTTTGTGGCTCAACCAAAAATTTTAATCACAGAAATTGTAGCTACAAATTAATTGACAATTTGCTGCGTAAACCAAAAATTTGTAGATCGCAGGGTTTTGAGGTATTGAATTTGCCGCTAAAATAAGTCTGAAGTTAGCGGACAAAATCTTAAATAATAAATAAAATAATTTTGGTTGGCATTCAAAATTGTAACTTTTAAAATGCTTTTAAGTAACATTAACTTTGTTTTTATAGCTATGCAATAGTTTTTTAGTTATTTAAAATTCGGCTGAAATAAGACTGTAGTGAAAGAAAGTAAGAAAATAACTATTTTTTTGATGCCCAAAATTGTCATGGTCATTTTCATGGGTCATTTTCTATTCCAATTTTCAGAGTACTAAAGCCAATGGAGAAAATTAAAAAAAAATTACTTTTTTGAATTATTTTTTTGACAGTCAATGTAGCTTTTCAAACAAAAATTTGCTGCTCAAACCTCAGTTTTGTAGCTCAAGCACTTTTTGAAATATTCCAGTTTTTGCGCAAATGTTTGACTTTTTCCTCAAAAATTAAGGTCCTTTTGCAAACTTGAATTTCTGTCTCATCAGTATCATCAGTATCAATCAGAAAAATTTTAAACCGTAATTACTCAAATTGTTCACTTAGACCCTTCTTCCTCTTCGTTCGCTTCAATCATTGATATAAGTTAAGCAAAAGTTGTTAAAAACATAAAATAAGGTTATTTTTCGAGTTATTCATTTTTAATAAGGCAACAATGCTTCGATTCATTGGGTCTTATTTTCATGGATTTTCTGTCTCAGTAGGTATCTTAGTATTTGAACACAAATCCATCTTCCTTTAATAAAAGTCTTCGTACCTTTCTCTTCGTTAAAGCTCTCGGATTATCTATTAGACACTACAACGTTACCCCAATCTAAGATAACGATGCGATTTTGCACCTATCGTTTGTCTATTAAATAACTTTTCAGAAGATTTAGACTGATACTTAAAAATACATAATACCCACATTCAAGTAGGTATAGCTTACTAAGAAACATCCCTGGAATCAATAAAAAACTATTTTTAGAAATCCAATAACTGATGCTCCCAACAACACAATACAACGAATCATAAAGTTAAGTAAGTAATCCCCAAAATACTTTATACTTCCAGCAGCGTAGCGGCAGAAATCATAATCCTTGTTTCAATAAGATCAACTCTAATCGAAAAGTTTTCTTTTCGCTTTTTTTTGTTTTTGTTTTTTGTTTTGTGCTTCTATATACCTACTATTTATTAAGCAGAGTAAAATAATTTCAGTTCCACTTCTTTTCTCTTCCCGACCTTTCTTTATAAAATATTTACTTACCAAGGTCATACCTAAACCTCGAAGTTCCAATAACACACACACATACATATTAGTTACGTACATGTAAAAGGATAACATTCCAAACTTTATTTGCTTTAGAAAGCAAAATATTTCACTATACCCTCTGGTACAAAGTATATCTACCTATATTGTACCTACTTAAAAAAACAGATACAAAATGTATCTACAGAGAGCAGATACCTTCCTTATTATGAGGATATTCTTTGCGACATCATTTTAAAGGATAACACCCGAATGAAACAGAGAAAACAAAATTATATCCACAATTTTTTAAAGAACCTACCCGTGTTACCGGGCTTTCGTAATAGGAATCGGTATGGTGGAGTAGAAAATACATTGTTTTACAAGATGGTCGGTCCGGACTGTGGAGTCCGGAGTTGGGTCAAATATACACACAGGGACAAAGAGAGTACTTGGGTCCTTTTGAAATTTTCAAGTTAGGTCATGAGAGTAAACACATTGTGCTGCAGTACGTACCGAAAGCAATTGAAGCAGTATGGCGAACAAAATGTCAACTAATCGGATCATAAAGTCAATATTTATTCAGTTATCCTTGTTCTGGGGTACCTACATATTCTCGGGTCCATTTTGTACATTGTCAAAGGCGGATGACTCATCATAAACTAACCATGTTCCTATTTAGTGTAGGTCCACCCATTCATTTTATTTAAAGCTATAGGAGTACAAAAAAGAAAACTTTTACTTAAAAACCGGATGTGGACCATTCTTCCGTTGTATGTCGTGTCGTCAGGATGTCAGACCTAACGTCGTCGGCCGTCGTCCATTAGTATTTGCGCCAAGTCACCAGGACTGTCTGCACCAAAGAGATTCTGCTGCTTTTTCGAACATTTAGAAAACCATGAACAAACATTTCAAAGGATTTTGAATGTAAAAATGCATGTGTATTACTCTGTCCCTGTCTGTATGTATGTACTGTGTGTGTGTGTGTAAATAAGTATGACTCGTGTAAATTGAGTTTATGTTTTGTCGAAGATAACAGAGGAGGAAACACTAAAATACTGCCAGATAAAAGGTCAAAAGTTGAACGCATAACATGCCAAACTATGATGATGGTGGTTTGGCACTAAAAAGGATAATATGGATCTATGTTAGTGTGCCTCTGGATGTTACACACAAATGTACACAATTCGACATAACACACAGGATCTCACTAAACAATGCTGCCTGAAGGATATGAGAGCATCCAGCAGAGATGCCAGAGGGTAGAGGTGACCCAACATCCATCGCCCATCCATTGAATACCTAATGTTTTATGTTGATGCTTTATCCTGCTTTATGCTCAATGAAAATTTACACCTCCTATAGATAAATTGCAAAGGATAATACAAAAGACACTATATTCGCCTTTGTAGGTTAGTTAATGTCGAACATATAGAATGAAGACAACACACCAGGACCAGAACTTTGATAGCCAGCTAACAGGTCTTACTTTGTCGATATTTGTTAAGAAAGAGGGATTGGCAGGATAGATTAAGGATTTTATGAAAATGTTGGTTGGTAATGCCTCAACAAAACAACCAAGTAGGTATAGTGAAGTACGAGTTTTTATACGATGAGTAGGAAACACTTAGAAATCACTCTTTGTCTCTCTTGTTCTCTCTTGAAATTTATCTGAAATTTAAGGATGTTGAGATAACGATTATTATGGGTTATATTTCGGGTAGTTTCGTTTTGTATGAAATGATTATCTAGATTGAACTTAAGTTAAGGGTTCACATTCACTTATGAAATATATCCCTCTGTCCCTTTTGTTTGAACGATGAAGGTGGGGTTTTCCTAGTGTTGGCAAAGTGTTTTACGTACAAGTTGACAAATTTCAAAATGTTCACCTACAAGCAGAATAAGCTGATATTGATGTTGAGGTTAAAGGGAATGATTAGAAATCTTTGAAACTGTATGCATATTAAGCTTTGATGTGAAATATAGGTTGATGAAATGTGACCCAAAACAGTTTTATAATAACTATAATTCTAAAAAAAATATTTATCTCTTCTTGGAACAATAGGTTATCCCCGACAAAAAACATGAATAAAATATAACTGAAATGATGATGACATACGCCACCTTCGTCCTAAGGCCATTTGTTTTTTGTTAACCCTATCGTGGGCCTCAAACGTTTTGCCCCGTAACTATTGCCCTCTGATTCGAAATTCACTTTTAAAGACTTATCTAGTGAAGAAAAAGAAAAGAAATTCTACCGGGTAACTTTAATATCCTGTCTAATTTGACCGTTTTCGGTTCCTATTTCTCAGTACTTTTTATTTATTGATCTTTATTGATCTCAATATTTACATTTTTAGACCAGAAAATAAAAGCTGTGGCAAATTTCGATATTTTAGCATCCCACAAAACCATATGTTAAGCAATTTTTCATTTTTTTCTAATTGAACGACGAATTTATGTCAGCCTTCTTACTTTCATATTATCATTATTTTGTAAAGCAGGAATATAATATATATTTTGTCATATTTATGGCAATATTTTAAGATTATAAACTTAAAAATTCTTTGCGAGCTTTTTGAGGTGCAAGCATTTCAATGCAACAAGTATTATAAATCGTTCATTTCGCTAATACCATGATGTATAAAGATAAATAAGCTCTTTATTTTGCATATTTTTGACTTTTAAATTGAAATTATTTTTTGGCTGCTTTCTATGAAATTATGCCTAGTTTTGATTTTTAATATTTTGAAAATAGTATCCAAAATAAATTTCTTTAAAAAAGTTCTTTAAGGAACTAAAAAAACAAGAGGGTTCACACCAAAATAACTTGACAACGAAGTCAAGTAAAATCTCTTCGTATAACATTTTCATTCTTAGAAAAACAAAAACTAACTGCCGTCGCCATCGCCACCTTCTCCGATGACATCCGACGGAAAATTAAAAAAAAAATCTTAGGTATAAATAGGTACTTTTACTGAACGACAATATTCATTTCATACTTCGTTCCATTTATTCTTATGCCGAGCTTATACGAGTGACAAATGCCATTATTTGTGTCATTAACTGTACAGCTTGTTCTAATGAAGTTAATGACAAAAATAATTACACTTTGCCATGCGTATAAATCCGACAGTATGGTATGGTCACCAAAATGAAAAGTTTTAAATGATCAATACAGGTAAGTCTTCTAAAAAAGTAGCAGAAACATTTGTTCCATTAATTCTCAACAAAGTATAGAAAAATATAATGGAGGTCACATTAAATACGCAGATTTTTTTTCTCACAAAGTTTGCTGTTCTACTAAGGGTTTTAAATCAAATTATATTTCGATTTCCTTGGTACATTGAGCTTGCTAATGAAAGCTATGAGGATTATTGTTCTACGTTGACAAATTGGTTGTCGTTCTCTTTTCCAGGTTGTACATTGTACAACAACGAGTTCAAATTTTGCTACAGTATGCGGAGCTTCTTCAATTGATTAACTATTCAGCTCCACAGAATTTCCTTCCTCACCAGATTTACCATATTTTGATAGCTATGCACTCCGAAGATACGCTCGACGCCGTTGTAGAAATTCCTTGCGTAGGTTGGGCAACTATGATATTGCAACAAATGTCTCGCCTTTTGTATAGAGAAAAAAACATATTTCCAAACATATGTAGGTATTTAAAAACATTTAAATATTTTTATAATAATTTCATACTGTCAAGAGTATGTGTATTTAATTTCCAAGAAATCCATCTATTAATTACCAATTCCACAATAATTATGCATATTTCATAGGACACCTACCTGAAACTTACTCCAAATTTAGATTCAACCTATTATTTACCTTCATCATCTCTTATTCCCTAATCTCAAAATAATGGCCTGGCCCATTTTCAAAAAACATTTTTACCATAAGCAATACCTAGATTTGTTAAGACTAAAACAACACACAAAAATATACAAATATAATCCACAATAAAACTCGATAAAATATTCAATTCAAATTTGTTTTACTTCTTGTATATACTCGTACACATATTGTGTATTTGTATAGGTAAAAAATATATATATACTTTGTATCTTTCGAAGGTAAAAATTCTCTCTCATCGAGGAAAATGTATATTCCTTGTTCCTACTACTTATTTATTTCTGTTTCAATAATTTTGCTCCCCTAGGAGTTTTTGGCAATTCACAAAATTTGCATAAATAATTTGAGAAGAAAATGTTTGTTCCTTGTGTCTCTTGAAATTTCCATTTGAAATTGAATAAAATTAATCACTTCGATTCTCTGACAAAAACATTTTTACTTCCAGGAAACAAACTTTTATAGGACTAGGAAAGGTAGGTACGTACACTAATAGATCCATATTATACACACACACACTTACCTTTACTGTTAAAGCAAATTTAATTTCAAAATTTCCATTTATATTAAGTAACATCTTGAAAAAAAAAACAATATAATTCTCATACCCATCTCCTATCTACTTATCGAGTTTTTAAGGGATCATTATTCTATTAAAATTTATTATAATATCTACAGTCAGTTGGGTGCAAATGTCAGTGTTCTACACTAGTAAAAGCCAGTAATCAAGTAAGTAAGTTACTTTTTTACTTACTTACTTAATTACTGGTAAGCAAGTAAGTAAGTTACTTTTTTACTTACTTACTTAATTACTGGTAAGCAAGTAAGTAAGTTACTTTTTTACTTACTTACTTAATTACTGGTAAGCAAGTAAGTAAGTAAGTAAGTAAGTAAGTAAGTAAGTAAGTAAGTAAGTAAATAAGTAAGTACATAAGCAAGCAAAAAAGCAAGTAAGTAAGTAGGTAAGTAAGTAAGTAAGTAAGTAAGTAAGCAAGTAAGTAAGTAAGCAAGTAAGTATGTAAGTAAGTAAGTAATTAAGTAAGTAAGTGAGTAAAAGAGTAAGTAAATAAGTTAGTTAGTAAGTAAGCATGTATGTAAATAAGAAAGTAAGTGTAAGTCGAAATATTTTATCACTTTTTGACTACAATTTCCGACTGCAGCGGCGGCAGTGCTTACAGCTTAACTTCTAGGGGGCAGTTATATCAAGAAAAACGTATAATCAAGTGTTGTAAAATAAATGGTTAAAAAATGCTTGGAAACTAAAATTATTTTGTATAAAGTATAGCGATTGTCACAAAAAAGTTTTTTTTTTACAAAATTAATCAATACAATACAACATTGGAGTCATTTTTTTGTTCGTGCCCTGTAGGCTGTCGCAAAGTTGTATGGCAGTTCTTTTAAATTCCCTTTGCAAACGTAAATTATTTTCAGCTTTGTCTGAATAAGTCAACCGCCTTTTTTTTAATCTTATTTCACTGGGCTATTTATAGAACTTAATATTTTGTTATACACGCTTCATCTGGGGGTAAAAAATCCAAATACTTCAACCGCTTTGGTACTTTTTTTTAACAAAAAGTTCGTTTTGAGCTCATCATTCACGTCATCATTCGGGAAAATTACCAGAAAATTGTTATAATAATACAAATAAGAAATATTATTGATTTTATAGACTAAGTATACCGTACAAATATGTTGCGCAAGCATAATTCATACCACTTTCTTCAAATACCATAATTCTATTTGAGGTTTTGTATACTTTTTCTAAAGTTTAGTGAAACAAAAGTTAATTGATAGAAAAACTATTAAACAAATAATATAAAAGTTTCCTTTGTTATTGTTCTTTTTTCTTAAATTTTGAGAAAAATACTACATTTCTGTCTATGAAAATAATCTTTTTAAATTTATAGTGGGGTATACAATTTTTTGTAAAGTTCTTCGCTCATATTTTTTGCTTATTCTTGCAATTTATAACTAAAAATCATTTGAACAATGGAAAGTCACCTATCAACAAGTACTGTTCCTGATGCAGCCCCCAAGGACCCGGACCGTAACTTTAAAATGGTGAGGAACCCCAACACCTACAATTTTGATTTTTGTTATATATTCCCGAAATTTTATAAAATTTTGAATAAAAATACTTTTTTCAACCATTAAATCTTAAATCGGTGATGTACATAATTTTGATATTTGATATTTGAAATGAAAAAAAATCATGCTGAGCAATTTCTCATTTATTTCTTATTGAACGATGAATTCTTTTCAGAGTTTTTACTCGTGTATTTTGATTACACTTAACAAAAAAATTTTTTTTACCAGTTTCAGTATTTTAATGGCAACGTTTTAAGACACTAAACTCGGAAATCGGTTCAGTTGTTTTTCATTTCCAAGCATTTCAATGAAACAAGGTTCAAAAAAAGTTCATTTTGCAAAAACCGTGTAAACTGTGTAGAATTAAACCTCTTCGTTATCAATTTTTTAACGTTTTTCTAGTAAATAGTTCAAGTAGTCATATTAATGGAGGAAGAGGAGATCTTTGCCCTACAAAAGCAGATATTGACCCAATTTTTGAAAAGTGTTTTTTATTAACCTTGAGGGTGTGCCACTCCATCTACTGTTTTGATTAAAAGATGCGAAACCTGTGTATATTGGTTTTCACCTAATAACTCGATTATTGGCATTCATTTTATCGACAAAAATGCATCGTATTTATTTGCCAGGAATAAGGTAGGTGATCTTAGCCGCAAAAACGAAGTCTCCAAAATTGTTTTTATCGTGCGTTTACTTAAGACATTCACATGTTCCAAATGAAGAATTTCTCTTAATTTGGTAACAATGCTCAAACTTTTCTAAAATTCATACAAAAAAAAATGTCTTTCTCTTTAATTTAATTAAATAAATGCTTGCTTAGTTTCCAAAAAAAAAAAAAATAACACCCTCCACGAACGAACATCAAAACTCAAAACTTTAAACTGAAAGTGGCACCCAAGGAAGATTTATTATTTTATAATGAAAAAATAACCATCCTGCACCGTTTTGTTGAATCTATGTGATGAGATGACATCCTCCATTTCTGCAGTTTAATTCTTTATGATAATAAGATTACTCTTCTACTTGCTTCATAAATAACTCAAATTTGTCGTTTTTTCTTTATTCTACTTCTCTATAATCCATTTCTAAAAACCTAGAACTTCTAAAATCTGACCTCATTCCCATTCACTGCTTCGTAACTTGAGAAGAAAAGATAATTTAATGGAAGTTTCTGCACAATCACTGGACGACTTGAGTTCTTATTCGCTATACAAAGTTTCACTTCTTCTTTTTATTACCTTCAGCTTCAATACAAAACAGTAGCATTAAAATAGAAGCTGCAACAACTGTGTGTTGCCTCTTAAAATACGAATTCTTATTTCCATCTAGGAGCTTGAATATTTATTTATTCCAACAGTTTCAAAACTAAAACAAAACACAAACAAAATAGAACCCAAGGTACTTCATATTTGTACTCGGATGACACTTGAAAATTTGTCGAAATAAATCCTTGTGGTGAAAGAACACGAAACAAAAAGCTGTAGAAAAAAGAAGAGAAGCAGGACATGTCAGCAAGCAGTATAGCTGTGTTGTATAGAAATGAGAATAGACTGCTATCTATAGGCGCTCTAGCTCTAGGTGCCGCCATCAGCACTGAAAGGATATTCTATTTACACACACTTCTTACTCACACATCACACTTTTATAAGCTGTACAAAGTTCTTAATTAAGAAAAAGTTGTGTGTTTGTGTTTCTCACTGCTTCTTGTTTTCATACGAACACGACTTTCCTTGAGAGACTTTTCTTCTTTCTGAGTGTTTTCTCCACAGCTGTATAGAGGTAACTGTCTTTACTTCTAAATCTACAAGGCAACACGGTAAGGCAACATAAAGAAGGCCGGTTGATGGTTTAAGTTGGTTATATTTGGATAGAAAACAATCTTGTTTGGTTTGTATTTTCGGTAAGTGAATGGACATTAAAATGTACCCAACGCTGAGCACTTTGAATATAAATAAGCCGACTGAGGTTGGTTTAATGTTTTATTGTTTTTCTTTGCATTCAAGGATATGGAATAATAAAAATGGGTTCGTGAATTCAGGGTTAAAATTAAAGATACTAGCAAGAGTTTTGTTTTCAAAGGAGACTGGGCATTTAAATCGTTCTATACAAAAGTGCCCAGTATCTTCTAGATTGTAGTTTACCACACCTGCGTATTTCATTTAGATGGAAAAAATATCAAATGTGTAATTCAAGACGTAACTCAGCCTTCTTTGGGATTCTTCACGTGGCATAGGGTCTAGTAGCGACTACTACAGGAAAACTCAATTGATTTTTCGGATCCCTATAGGAACCTGTATACCACATTAATTTGATCATTACTCGAGTATGGGGTTAGGGTCTAACTTTTGTCAAGGTCAAAATACTTTAGGCGAAATTCTGTTTTTTTTTTAAATTTTGATTCCAATAATGTTACAATGATAAACTTCGGCATGAACGTTTAATTTGCCAATACAACCAAGAAACGAAAGAGGGTACTTTTTAAGAGAAGGGAGCTAAGCAACAAGTAGGTACTTACTATTCTATTTGGTAGATTAAAAAAGAAATGTTAACAATATTCAGATCTTCATCAGAATTTAGATTACAAAAAGACAAATATACATTAAATGAGTCAAATGGTGCTTTTTTCAATCAAACTGATCCCAGATTCGATTTGTTTCTTGTGAAATTTCGGGATATTGCAATAGACAGTTTAATTAAGTGACAAATTGACAGATATAAACTAACATAATAGAAAAAGTACGAATCATGTCAAAATCAGGTAATTTGACCGAAATCGTGGGAAATCTCTGGAACTTTCGAGATGAAATTAAATGAGTATAAATTAGGTGATTGAACAAGGAGATCAAGACCAGGACAGTTTAAGATAAGTGGTTGTGAAATTGTTATTTGGAAGTGTTATTTCATGTAAATTGAAAAGTGTAATAGTAAAACAGTTTGCTTTAGATAATTGTATTTGTTAATTTGAGAGTTAATAAGAATGATAATCTAAAAGTAGTATTAAGTTTATTTGCACCCAAAAAAATATTACAATTGCAAGCACGCGGCAACTCTGTTCACACTTGATCTCATATTTAAGGTAGGTCACGACATATTCTAAGTAGATAAATATAGGTTAATGTTAAAGTTTTGTGCAAGTCGGTACTATGAGAAGCTTTTTGACATAGTTTAACTAAAGAAACAAAAAACTTTGGCTTTTAAGGTTGATTTAATTCACTTCACTCTTAATATGGTTTTACAATAGTCTTGCAATATTTATTTCTTACAATTATTTCAATTATAATTCAATACTTGATACATTATATATAATTCAAATTCATAAGCTAATAATAATAGCAGTTTCCACTATAAACCACGGTCTGAGGTAGAAGGCGTCCTATAAACCACAGCCGGATGTAGTAGGCGTCACTATAAAGCACAGCTTGAGGAAGCACGTGTCACTAAAGAACACAGCCCGAGGTAGCAAGCGTAACTTAAAACCACAGCCTGAGGTAGCAGGCGTCACAATAAACTACAGTGTGAGGTAGCAGACGTCACTATCGACCACAGTCTGAGGCAGCAGTCTGTACAATAAACTACAGCGTGAGGTAGCAGGCGTCATTATATACCACAGCCTGTGGTAGCAAGCGTCACTATAAACCACAGCCTGAGTTAGCAGGCGTCACTACTAACTACTTCTGGCCCTGGGATTCGGGATCCTCATTCCTTTAAAATGTGGAGAGTTTTTCGTATACTAAATAGATTGGTATTTTAATAACCCAAGCACAACTCGATTTGTACTGAATTAGATTCGTTGTCTTATTTCTGTAATAACCAAGTGCGAATTATAAATTGATAAAACAAATATGATATCAAGCATTATAACTATAACGCACTTGGTTATATGGTGAGTAGGATGATTGTTGGTAATGCATCACTACAGTACCTACAAATATTTAAGCCTTTAACTCTATCATAAATGATACTATTTTGTTTGAAAATTAATTATTTCAGTGTTCTTTTTTTGCAATTTAAATAAGATTACCATATTTTTGCTTTTGTTTAAGAAATATACTTATAATTGTTAAATAAAATAAAGCGGTAACCCTATGTTTATATTTTTAGTATCAACTTATCTTTCAATTGATCCCAAATCTAAACTTCTAATCTTATGAACTTAGAAATCCGACAAATAGCCAAGGACATAAAATAATGTGTCTGCCCGTCTACCGTTATCATTTGAATTTATGCATTTAGGTATTCTTACCCCAGTACGTCACTAAATTAACATAAAAGAACAAGCCATCACGTATTCCAAAATAATTTTCCAGTTACTTTCCAAAAACAAAAAAAAAAAAAAAAAATATTTAAAGCCATTTAGACGATGTTATTAAGTTTAAATTTTATTCGCTGTTTCTCAAATAAAACAACACAAAAACACGGAAAGTATTTTAACTGTGGAAGACTTTAAGTTTAAGTGCCAACCCTTAACTTTTTCACAACCTTTTTCTCAGCTGGTGCCATTTATTTCCTTTTCTGTATACACACAACACACTACACACAGCCTCAAATTAATAAATAAGGATTATTCGATTGGGGTAGGGAAGGGTAGGATTTCTCGTTGTCGGTATATTGTTACCTTAAAGGAAGTTTGATATATTTTCTTGAGGTTTTGCACGTCCTATGGAAAATAAATTATTACAAACGTTATTACCCAATATTATTCCATAAAAACGGCAAAAAAAAATCTTAATTAGTGTCATTAGCATTCACCAAATGTTTTCCTCACATTTTTTTTATTTTTCGTTTTTTTTTTCTCTATATTCTGGGATTACATGAACTGTTGGCTCTAATTGATTGCATTTGGCAGTGGCAAACTTCTGCTAAAACCCTAATAAGCATTCCATGTGGAAAACCGAAGCTAATTTATCACCAAGTATAGCAATTTTTCAGTGGAAAACCCCAAAAATACCCACCGCCCGCTACCACACTCAACAGACATTCTAATTGTATATTTGTTCATGTGCATTCATAGTACATAGGCATAAACAGTGTTATTGGCTATGTGCCAATTGTATACAAAAACATATTTTAAATGTTAGTGAACATAAAACTTGGCCACAAATTGCGATGAAACTGGTTGCATTCGTCTCTCCCACAAAACAATAATAATGTCGAATTCAAAAGGACCTCTCGCCTCTCTTCAATATGGTCGAGTTTCAATTTTCTACATCCTCTTGCTCTCTTCAGATGCTGTGGCAGGCTGACAGGGTCGTAATTGAGGCGCCCCACCCTCCCGGGAAAATTAAACAAAATTCAATTTGAATCAATTTATTGTTTGAGTAGGTACTTGGGCGGTGTGGACATTTGGATAAAATTAATTGAACAATTTAGAAGACTCTTGAATTTGAGGGCGAAAATTTTGTTTATTTTGAATTTTGTGCAGACAGGTACAACACGAGAACGTATATAATTGTTATTTTGTTTTGATTGGGCTTGCAATGGAAATATTTACTGAAGGCTTTTATGTGAGCAACTCAATAGAAATAATGTTTTCAGTATCAGCATGAGCCGAAAATAGGTAGCTCTTCACAGTAATTCAGTAGAAATATATGTAATTTAAAATACTACGTTTAGGATGTAGTAAAATCACAAGCCTCGCCAGTCGCCACTTCGATTGAGTTAAATTGGAGTTAGTTAAGCTTGGAATAAAATTTAACTCGACGCAGAGTAGGTCATAACATTAAGCATTCGGCACATCCATCCTTCTGTTTCGCAAGAACTGCTGGAGCTGCTAAAGGACTTTTGGAGCTTGCTTCAACTTGTTTTCTGAAAAATGGTAGAAATCTTGCAGCTTGACGAATGGGACTTATGTCGCTTTTGTCGATTAGATGGTGTACAAGTTGTGCTTTACTTTCACGGGTCTTTTGAAGGCGGCCAAACCCGAAGGTTCTTGAACTTCTGATTTCTTGATGCAAAAGTGTTCCCTGGGGTCTTAAAAAATATAATAAATGCTTTTTTAAGTCAGTCACTTAGCTATTTGTTTTTTCGGGGTAAATTAAAAAAAAAATGTTTTTCTATAAGCAATTTTTTTTCTGAAAAGACTTTTCTTTGGTATGCAACCAAATATTTCACATAAGTCAAGAAAAGGATATTCTAGTTTGGACTTGTATACAAGTAGAACTTGGTAATTTTTAAGACCGGTTTAAACACAATAAAATGCAAGTAAAAAAAAAGAACTCATTTGCTTTTCAGAAATTTCAACTTCGAATAAAAATGTGTCAAATGTTGTGTTGCCTTTCTAGATCGTTGTCACGTAGATTTATTCAAAAAGTCTTAGAATACTTCCATGAATTTGGGAGTGGGATAGAAACACCTGTTTTAGGAAGAATACTACTACTTTCCATTTAGACCGGTACATCAAGTTAAAGGCTTGCCAGAATCATACTTTAATTGAATACGCTTACGAAATTATTGGCACATTTATTAGTTGTCCAAATCAAATTCTTTACAGGTAAATGTGGGATTAAGACTTTTGAGTCATGAACTGATAATAAACGAGTTAGATTGAAAAGAAAATGGGGCGAACTTTTTTGCACGGAAGGGACCATTTCCGGGGACCGAGTTTTAAGCAATACACCCGAATAACGTTTTTGGGTCACAACTAGCATTTCTGGAATAGGATACCGCAACTGCCATCAGCTACTATGAACAAATCAAACTTATCTGGCGCTACTCACACCTTGTTTTTGTGGTTTTACCATAGACTGCACTGGGACCCGACTTCAATTTTGTATGGGATAAATTCAAGAAAGTCTCAAAGAAAACTACAGTCGCATGTTGACAATCAACAAGAGTTCTTAACTCTTGGGAATGAATATTAGGTCAAAATATTTACATATGTATTTTCAAAATAAAGCCTTAAAAGTTAATAATAGCCATTTTCAATCCAATGAAGAATTTTAAAGTACCCAAGGTTCTGCAATCAAAGGATAGATTATCGTACGTTCTTGAGTATGTGTAGATGTTAAATATCAACACAGGAAATGATTAAGGAAACGTCCATTCATCGCCGAGAACTTAACATCACAACCAACATTGGATACCAAACAATATGACGTCACATACAGTGTGTAAATACCGTTTTCGGGAACTCCATAAATCACTGCAACAATCAGAACTCAATCTAAACAATCTAAACTCAAAAATTTTAAAACAGCATTTGTACAGTCTCTAAAAAAGTCCACTGGTGATCTGATGGCATATCTCACCGAAAATTGGAATCAATCTTTGCATTGTGCCGGAGAAGGTAAAATAATGGCCTTTAATATTTCTGAGGCATTTGAAAGAATTTTGGCAGCAGGTATCTGATCGTTCAATACGAGTTTTTTTGGATGGATACAATTCTGACACCCACCTCATTAACGCTGGTGTGCCCCAGGGCTCAGTTTTATATCCGACTCTCTTTCTTATCTTCATAAATGACGTTACCCATTGCCATTATTCATTAATGGCAGCAGCTTTACTGAAACCGAAAAGGTGTCAGTTCTGGGTATGTGTATCAATGATGATCTTCGTTGAAATGACCACACATATTTCAAGTCACCAGAAATGCTCCAAAATGAGTTTCCTCAAACGATGCAGATGAATGATTGGATGAAGGCAAGGCCTTTAAGAAACAGACTTTGCCGGCAAAAATGGAAAGTATATGATTTCCCTACAGAAATTTGTATAATCGTTAAAAAATTGCAGAAATTATTGCCAAATCAAATCCAGGGAAGTCAGCTAGACCGAATTGAGTATCTTAACTTGGATATCTAATACTAAGAGTTGGAGAGGGATAGATTTCATTTCTAGAAACCAGAGTAAAAGAGAATCTATGGGTAACGCCAACGGATATTTTAAGTCAACTTTATCGAAGGATAACAAAGTTTTTGAAATCAGTTATGTCGGTTTGAAAAAAAAAAAGAAAATATAAATATCATCATCTGGCCGGATAACCGAGCTAATTGATATAATCCTAAATTTCAAGCTCTTTTCCATAACATTATTTATCTTCTTAAAAATGTTACCCATCAACCAATCAATTTAGTTACTTCTCCCAATACATTTTTTTTAAACTTTCATTTAAAAAAAAAACGCTCTTTTGTTGGGTCTTAAATTAATCCACTTATTTATAACAACAACGACTACTGCTACAGTGTGCGGTTTCCACCCAATTTCATTTTTTTTTCTTATCTTCAAAACAATCCATCATCAAAGCCATCGCCTCAGCCCTTAGATCTCACTCTCTTTTCCAACAACAACAACAACCCTTTTTTACCTCAATCATTTTCTTTTTCTGTTGCTATGATAGAGATTCACTTCACCTCTACTTAAACAAATAATCCATTTTCTGTTATAACCTTTTTTTGGAAACGAAAAAAAAAAAATCGAATAAAAGGAAGTCTTATTTAATACCAGAGCTAACCAACGAAAAAGCTGACTTTAAAATTGTCAGAAAATCGAGGACTTTACCTACAAAAAAAAAAAGAGTCAGAAAAACCTTTTTTTTTCTTCTTTCTTTATTTCAGATGAAATTTCTTTTTCCATTCACGTCAGGAACACTCGCAACGAAATTATCCCTCGTCGACATTTTTCCCAAAACAACATCAATGATCCGGTGTTTTGCTTCCATTTTTTCTTCGTTTATCTTAAAAAAAATCTAAAACATCCTTGCTGACCCCTCAAAATAAGAGGAGAATAAAAAACAACCAAAAAGAAAAATTATTTACTCATCTTGATTAATGGCCATGAAATACGCTTCCCCGTTTTTCTCTTCCTCTTCAAAAAAATATATACCCAAGTCCCCCCGGGGCTGTTCAACAGCTACAAAGTGTTAAATCTACTTTCTATTGAGTTAAGGCATATTTTCAGATCCTTTCCCAGTAAAGCATGGATGGCCTTATTCCATATGAAAGCCAGTAGTAGGGGTGAGGCTTAAAAAGGTCGAACGTCGTCGCTTTTTTACACTTTCGTTTGTTCCCTCAGCGCCAACAATGGCAAATGGCTGTTGCAGGATTTTATATTGTTGCTTTTTCGCTCGGTTAGACTATTAAAAACGGTTCAAAGGCAACGAGCGGTGTTTTTCACCGACCAAAAGCCAAAACGGCTCCATGCCAACCGTATCAAAAGACGCAAAATATACTTACGTGAAAAGTGGAAATTAAAAACTTGCACACTAAAAGTGAGCCCAAGGGAACTGGTCGGAGTGGGGTGGCGGGTTGGGTATATGTGCCTGGCAATGGCAGCCTTTATTCCAGGCCTCTGATTTCGTATATGTTTGGTGTGTTCTGGTGTGTACCTACACCGAAATTCCCAGTTGATATAATAAAAGCAATATAATGCGAACCGAGTGTTGGGCGCCACTTAAGGACCCTTCATTATTGTGGGTATTTGTATGTATGTCAATGTGCTTGCAATGGAACTCATATCTCCTATCGTATATGGGGGCAGTAGTGGTTTGACGTGACGAAGACAATTATAAGCCGCGAATTTACATTCCGGAGGACTGCTCTAGCCTCCCGAACCACAGGACGAAAAGCCATGGCATATGGTAATGCTGCCGTGTTGATAATTTTGTTTTTTCTTCTTTTTTTGTATATATATTTTTTTTTGTGTGAGCCGCTGCTGTTTCTGCGCATAGCCAAGAGCTATCACATAACCGAATCTCGTTACAGCTGCGGAAAGTCAACCCAGTGTGGCCTGCCACCGGAACCCCATGGAAAAATGAATAATCGTTTTTGGTTTTTTTTTTATTATTTTTATTCCATATGTGGTGACTTGACATGCACACACATTTAAGTTCCATTAGTGTGGGTAGGTAGTTTACAGTTTTCATATTTTCAAGTAGTTTTTACCACTTGAAAAGTGGAGAGGCTTCTAATGCAAAACTGCTTACTTTTAGCAAATCTGATGTGGAAGTAGTTCGTGTAGGCGAGTACTTGGGCAATTTAAGGTTAAAAGTTGGACCAATCGTGTTATCAGGATATGAAATTTATTATTTTTTTCCATTCTCATACAGTTTGGATTACTTGTAACTAAAAAAAAAACTGACATTTTATGTTTTTGTTCTGGAAAAAGTCATTGCGAGATATTTTTTTTAGCTCACACACGCTAATGTGAGTAAATTTGGTAAAACGGTAATGTTTTTGGAAATTTTACGACGACAAATAATAATTATTTCTAAGAAGGATTTAATGTTAAGTTTTATACATGATGTTGGGCTTTTAACAAGGTAATTAAGATTTTTTTGCCACTTTGGTAATGTTTGATGGAAAATTTAAAAAGTTTTGAGAACTCGCTTGTTCGCAAAACAAATAACAAGCACATTTCATGGATTTTATTGAATTGATGTTGGAGGTAATTCTGGAGTAATTAAATGTAAGCATTAAATGAGTGAAAGTTACTGTACGTTGTTTAATAAAATTATGGCAGTAAGAAATAAATTTCCATTGAATTGATTTAGTTACTTTGAATGAGTGGGTCTACAGGGCGTATGAGCAACTTTTTTGCACTACATATTTGTCACATTGTTTTTTCTCTATTTTCATGTTTTTTTTTTTGAAAAAAATTAACACGAGTTTATTTATTGGCATTAAAGTTCATGTTAATGACTTTTCTGCAAAGAGATGTGACTTTCCAAGTGCTGCATCTTTAAAGAAGTATCAGAAACACTTCAGCGGAATAATCGTAGCAATTAGCAAAGATCATTTAAGTTTATTACTTTTGGTCGTTGCTTAGTTTTTATGCTAAAAACATTGATTCCTTATATTTTGCATGCAGTTTTTTTCCTTCAGGATTATGGCTTTTGTCATAGTTTTCCGCCTTCGGTAGAGAAAATACTTCCAAGGTATTGAAAATCGTGTACTTTTCTCCGATCATCCTGAATTACTAACGTGAATATATAAGTAAATTTTTAAATTGACAATTTCTGTTTTAGTGGTGTTAGATTTCAGCTCCACTATTTTTACTTTCCACTCGTTTCCTTGTTGGAAGTATGCAGGCTTGTTCAATTGAACATACGACTTTAAACTGATATTGTGTCAATACAAACCCTGAAAAAGTTTTTTATTCCTAGCAACTGTATTACATTTGACTCAAATTGTAATTCTAGTATGACAAACATAATGCAAAACAACATTCACCTATTCGTTTACTATACAATTCTATTGTTTGCAGCAACCGAAAAAATAGCTTTTGTTAGAAATCGAGAGGTCACAGGTTCAATCACCGGTGTTAGTATGAACTTTTTTTTATTTATTCGTTCGCATAAATTATTTTACCGAAATTCGTTTTCTCATTTTGCTTATATACATTCTACGCCACCCATAAATTATTCAGATCATAGCGGACTGACAAGATACTAGCTTTGTAAGCGAGAGGTCGCCGGTGCAATCACAGGTTTTACGCTGGACTTTTTTTTTTATTCGTTCACAGAAAGTGTTTGACCCAAACGAATTTACCAATTTGCTGGAAACGAAGCCGAAAAATGTCCAGCAAATGAAAAGGTCGTTTGGGCAATTTTCTCTCAGTGTGTTTGCTTACATAGTGACAACGGCAGGCAGCACTCAAATTACTTAATTTCTTTCCAGTTTTCACAATGACGTTCATTTTTCTTAACCATTCCTCGGAAGAATATTGTCGAGTACAATGCATTGATGTATACTGAGGTTATTTGATTTTGGAGGTATTGTCTTCTTTGCTGAATGTAAGATAGGAGTCCAAGAGTCTTTAACTTCATTAGTTAATGCATACTCTTAATAACGCTTATCACGTCGAAAGTTGCGGTATACTTAATTCATCTTCATGCAATACGTGTTTACTCGTTTTACCTGCTACTCTAATGCGAGGCCTTACAATCTACATGATTCTTTGCACAAACTTCTTAAAATAACACGAATCTGTCAGCGACATATCCATTTAGCACAAAAAAACATTTTTGAACCGACTTCCAAAACGGAGGAGGTTAGCGTTTATTAGAAAATACCAAAAATTTATATTTGAAGTCGGTTGTTTTCCTTTTGAAAGGCATTATTAATATTTATCATTGGTTTTCGATAAAGACAGATTATACTGCTGGTAAGTAAGTATTATTCATTGTGCGAAAATGGTAGGATGCTAGTTGTTAACGTAGTTTATCGACATAAACTTGGTCATTTTGCATGCTTGCTTTTGATCTCTACACTGTCATTGTGTATAGTATCAGATTTTAGATCATCTACATATCACCCACTCTTATGCTTCTGAAGTTCAGGAAATTACTTCTAAGATGACAGCTGATCTATTTTGTTTGAAGTTACATCCCTATCTGCTCATTTTTAGCTAAATCTGGCTCAAATCTTGTGTTCAAACACTCTACCGCCAATTACAAAACGATTAATATTGCAGAAATCTATGAAACATTAACCATTTTCGAAAATATTTTCAACGTCCTGTTCCTCCACAGCTGATGGTCTGAGCCGATCGCTGTTATTGCCAACCTTTACATTCAAATTTGTACTTATCTTTATAATGTCTCCGCGCGATTAACAAAAAAGATGATTCCTTTATTTTTCAGAATAAGGTTCCTTTGGGTATAATGGTAGAGCAGTGTACTTTTATCACGAAATCAAGCTATCATCGCCTGATTCCGTGACACTCACCAGGTAAAACAAACACAATACTTGATGTGGTACAGAATCTGCGGTCACTGGTTTTTGCAAAGTTCACCTACTCGATTTCTACTACAACCAACTTAGTGGCGAAGAATTACGCCTAAATGGTTTGAAAAACTTCTTACCTAGAAGTCGAAGTTCTTGCTCTGCCTTATTTTTTCAGTTCCTGCTTTGTATCGTACCCAGTGCACGGAATGGATATCAACGCTCCAGCCATAGGGAAGCCTTCAAGAAAACCCCCCAGTATTGATAAGATAAGGAAGATCGAAAAAAAATCTTATGTCACTTTTGCATACCTACCCAAAAATCAAGCTCGAAATATTATTTACCTCCTACCTAAGCACGATTAAACTAAACCAACTTCCAACTTCATAAAGATCAAATACCAAAAGTAAAACAAATAAAGTACTTCGTTCTAAAATTCTTTCTACCCAATTTCTGAGAAAACAAAATTGTGTGTCCATGTTCTTGTTCATATTCATTCCTATAAGTTCATTTCCAATCAACATTTTTGCTACTTTATATTCCCATCGTTCATGTGCAGCAGGTAGTAGTGGGTAGTCTTGGAAAATTAGAAATTAATTTTTCATGCTTTAATCCCCTTGGGAATCGGGAAAAGAATTATTATCAAAGAAAGTAACAAAGTATAAGCCCCAACAGAAGAAGAAAGAAAAACAAAAAATACTGCCTTCCACATTCTTTGTATCTTTTTGAAATAATAATGCCATTATCCTTCCAATACCAACAGACATCGCACAACCAACCATCACCGTCATACCTATAGCAGTGCCCTCACCTCACCACCAAAAATGTCAGAAGTTGATCCTTATGGTCGTTCAAATATAGAGCTTTATTACTGTACCTATACACGAGCTTTTACAGTAACTACAGTTTTTATATTTGTAACAGAAATAGTGGCAAGCCAGAGGAAAGGATTTTGGGTTTGTTGGCGTGGGCGTGGGGGTGTCTTTTATAATAATTGTTATAAACCAGAATCAGTTCGACTGTCTGACATTTCACCACATTGCTTTTTCAAGGACATTCATGAACATATGTATAAACAAAACAAGGATATAATAAAACAACACATACAGATGGGGATAAATAAAAATTACTTTTACTGTTAAATTGCCGTGAACTGCAGCCTTTTTGCCACCAATAATATACCAAGTGTTGCAGCCATATAGTATCACAAGGCCTTAAATAATCATTAAAATGTTTGCTAACTCAGTAGATACAGGTACCTGTGTGTGTGACTGTATACATACAGGCGTAGAACACATACACACACAATTACACATATTAACACAAAAAGTACCCCGCTCGAGGTGTGTGGCATTTGGATCCGACAGCAGAAATAACATTTGCAGTCAGTAGAGCAAGCTCTTCATTTATATCCTGGCCCCGGATAAAATATAATGCAAAGTTAGAATAAACAATGGAGAACAAGTACTGAAGAAACGCAGTTCGTTCGTTTGGAGAGCGTGTGTTTCATTTCGTCGTCCTTGGTATTAACTCTTGAGTTGTATTGTATTTTGTACGCTTGTTGAACTTACGCGCGTTACTAGGAAAAATGGTTGGGCTCCCATTTGTAGAGCAGCATAACAAGCAACTCAAAACTATACACTGTCGCAGGACACAAATTCCTTAGCCAGGCGCTAGGCAAATAATATGTTACTAGGTCATTGTGAGTATACCTATGCCAGAAAAAAAAAACAACATAGAAACAAAAGTGAGTCAGATGGGAATTGTAACATAATGAATTATTATTATACGGTTTTTTTTTTCTTGTTTTTATTAAAGCAGAAGTAGAGAAACGAGGTTGCCTTGAGGGACTGAAAACTGATTACTTTTACGAACTGTTTTCTAACAAAGGGTTAAGTTTCAATATCTGCTACTAATGAAATAGAGAACCTTTATACTACAGGGGTGAACAGTAAACGAAGCGACATTTCAACGTTAAAAGGACAGTGAGGTGCTTTTTTTTTAAGTTTATGAAATTTAATTTTATTGTTTACTTGCAAATAGACTTTTTTAGAGGGGATTTTATGAAGATGGTAGTAAGTATTGATTTTTAGTTAAGAAGATGTCACTTTTGTTACTTTTTCCTTTAATGATTTGTAATGGGCCCTGATTCTCTATCGTTGTAAATTATAATCACTACCTTTATTTAGAAAAACTGACGTTTGGTGATTTTTCTTCGATTTGACTTGGTCAATCATGAACAGCGTAACCCGGAAAAATGTTCCTTCTAAATCTCTAAGATTTACGAAAAAGTTTCAGTTAATCATGCGCATTATGACAAATACGCCACTGATCATGACAGATTATTGTTGTTAGCTTGCAATAGAATGATTTAGAATGAAATCGTTTGCGCAAACAATTATTTTTCTTCTTTCTTCTAAAATCATTTGGGTTAAACACTTTTTGCGACCCCTCGCTCAAGCAAGTATCACTTTGAATTACGCCATGAACTTTATAACATATGACTAGCTTGAATGCAGATGAACAAAATGAGAGAACAAATCGTTTGCGTCAAACGATTTTTCGTTTGTTGGACAATAACTTTTGATTTCAACTTCGTTTGCAGAAAGTCTTTCTCGAATTCAGTAATACTCCTTTTTTTATCTTTTAAATCTTATTGTAATATAAAAATTTTTTTGTTTAATTTTCTGTTTTTTTTTCTCAATATCAATTATTTAAAATAAAGATAATTTTTCAAAATTATAATAAAAATTTACAAATATGTATTTCATTCGATACATGGTTTATTATTATCATCAAAAAGTCTAGTCTTCACATATCATTGATCCTCTACCACAGCTGTAATGATGTCCATGTCCGTGAGCTCTGCAGCATTCGTGCTTCTCTGCATCACTTCTGCCGCAAACCTCATCACATGGTGAAACACGTGTGAGATGACCTGCTTTAGTTGTGGTGATAACCATTGCACAAACAATGAAGAATAGGAACACAAAAGTCTTTTTAATAGCCACCATTTTTTGTTATTTTGTGAAATTTCTCAAAGGTATAGTCTTCCTTAAGAGAAGTTATTGTGTGTTGTGATGTTAAAAATGGTTTTCTTCACGTTTTATACTTTTTCGCAAATTCAATCAGAAAAAAATTTATTTATTTTTAAATCTTAACACCAATTAAAATTTGCACATGCCACAACTTTTGTGTATATAAATTGACCTTTAATGCACGAAAAAATCTTAAAAATAATAAAAATATTAAAGAAAATCATATACAGGTAAGAGTAAAAGTTAGATGATTCAAATTTAAAAACAAAAATATAATTACCATAAGATAAATTATGCATCTTTACCAACGACGCGACGACATGTGTCGAACATTATAAGTTATCAATAAATTATCAACTTTAAAATCCCATATCACAACTGCACATCCATAATGTATTCATAGTCATTAATCATAAAACCTCATTAATTTAAACCCCCAAAATTAAATACTTGAATTTGCTTTCAATTTAACTGAATTGTCAATCGTCATCATTTTTTTTTTTTTTTGTTTTCTTTTAACTTTCTTTTAACTTTCGCAAGTACATACAAATCTTAGAATTTCGGGTGAACAATATAAAAAATTCTATGATTTAATCAAAACGAAGATTAGATGATCGAGAAGTCTAAAATAGTTGTTTTCTTATTGTCTATCATCGGTTTACGTCTGTGTTCCACCGAAACTAAGAGCCTAAACAGTTTGACGTATTTAAAAAAAAAAGTTGTATAGGCAATTATTATATAACAGTTTTTCAAACAGCGACAAAACGTTGCCAAATGTACCTTATCAAAAAAATAGGGAAAAACTTAATAAGGTACAAAGCTGAAAATAGATACACTTTTTTATAGCTCCTCAGCTCCTGGCAATATAATAAAGACACAAAATTCGAAGAAGTAAAATTTGTGAAAAGAATTCTTAAAAATCAGCAAATTTGACAAGAAACAAGTTTGAAAGGTGTTATTGTCATCATTTTCCTTACTAAAATAATCAAGAAACGAAAAAAGGCAGAAGTTTAGGTTCACCTCTAGACTTGCTAGAATCTTCTAAACTAAAATTGAAAAAAAAAAAAAAAATAAATAAATAAATAAGAAATAGGTATTAAGACTTGCTGGCAACTCCATATCAAGGAATGGATCTAAATTAGTTTGCCCCAAAAAAAACTTATAAGCTTAATTTTTAAAAATTGTGATTTATAAAAGAATGATTGAAGTTGGCAAAGTGAAAATCCAGAAAGAACTATTCAAAAACATTGAAATGGCTAAATAAACAACTATTTCTAAATCTTTCTAAAAGATTGCTCTATATAATCCTGCAAAAACAAAATTAAGTATCGAACCCTTTTTATTACTCCCAACCATTTAATAACATATTCCACTATTTCACTATTCTTAAATCTTACTACAATTAAACAGAAAAGAAAGTCGGGTTAGTTACAGCATTTTTATTTCAAGAACTTCTGGACAAAATTAATTGATGTCTGATTTGTTACATTTGTCTCCTTTTAGAATAGCAGAATACCTAACTGTTAAAACTTCGAAATACAGCAGACTACCACGATAAAAAGTGCAGAAAACTGGTGTAAGATCTCGGAATGCCACGGAGAAAAGCAAGGGAGGTCATGAAAAGGGCGCTTAGTACCACGGGAAATAGCGTAAAATACTGTGGAAAGTAGCGGAAGAAACTTGAAAAGTCACAAAAAAATTTGCGCTAGAAAGCACAATTCATTGACTAAGCAGGTTAATTAAATATTTATCGAAATTGGCACTTACTATAGACAAGGGATTCTCCATAACAATACAATATACTTATGATAGATCCAAAAATTAAAAAAATATTTCTAACATGTGTAGATATTTAAATTGGAAGATAGCGTACATACCTACATACAAAACAAACAGTTAAAAAAAAAGAAGATATAAAATATTTCTTATCTAATTATAACTTTGTAGGTGCTCTGTGAAGAAGTTTAATTTTTAGAATGGTTTTCAAATACTACTTAAAAGTTGTTTCACTTATCCAATTAAGCTTTGGTCATGTCTTTAAATGTTTGTTATACCATCAATCATTCTAACATCAATGTGTTATAGCCTAAAGATTCATCAGAAATCGGAGAACTTTCCTATTTTTGTATTTTGAATGCAAAATTTTAGTTCTATAAATCTTGCAAAACTAATCTTTTTGGATACCCATTATTTTAAAAATAATACCGAAACCGCTTTGACAAAATAATTAGGTTAGTTTTAATTTGTTTCATAACTAAATTTTTTTTTAAATTTTGAAGTGCGGTATTCCAATTTTTTTATCTCGAAGAGGGCAACAAGGTGTCGTGCTGTTTTTTGTCAAATCAATTCAGTTTAGAAGTTATAAGAATTAAAATGTTGTATTAAGAATCATAACATTTCTATCTAATGTATATGTTTTCAAATCTTAATTACTAATTTTTCACATTCTATGCATTTCATAATCAGAACATTACTAATTTCCTAAATATTTCATATTTCTCAATTAGTTTCTAAAAGGCTTATTATTATTTTTCTGTATCAAATAAGCCAATCAAAAAATTCTTTCTTTTCAGAAAGGCTTGCCGAGGTCCTTTAAAATCTATATTTTGTTTTATAATAAAAATTATTTGCAGAAATAAGGAAAATTTACTTTGCATAATTATTTCCAGTAGTTTAGAAGTTATAGGTTTCTCACCCTTATTCACCGTTTTATGTATGTATGTTCAATTTTTAGATCTTTATTGATTCCAAGCGATACAAAAGTAAATTTCTCCATTGTGTGTTATTGTGTTGTTCAATCAAATCTATTTAAAGATTAAGAAAATGAAATGTTTTCCCTACCTAAGCCATTTCTCTTTCATTGCAATAACCAGGTTTCAAATTCGATTACATTCCAGAAACTATTTTTATCTCCAAAGAATTCCAATGAAATTTATTTAAATATTGCTTACTACATCGTTTTAATGAGAATTTCGCGGTTTGTTTTGATTTATAAAGTTCACACGAGTTTAATT
This sequence comes from Meliscaeva auricollis, assembly GCA_948107695.1. NCBI lineage: Eukaryota > Metazoa > Arthropoda > Insecta > Diptera > Syrphidae > Meliscaeva > Meliscaeva auricollis. The sequence goes on along the minus strand of OX403618.1, from coordinate 70,718,282 downwards.
TTGTTTTCTTGATAATTTTATTGAATCTTGATTAAAATAAATGTAAACAATCCACCACCATGCTCTATATGGGGGACAAACTTATAAATAACAAGTTCAGAGATGTAATTACTTATAGAACAAATTCACTTCTAGAAAAGATTGTTTCTAAAATCGAACTTATTATTGAGTTAAAGATTTTTTCAAACTTGAAAAAATGGCAGTTTTCAACAAAACATCAATCTTCGTTTTCTTCCTTGTTTGTACAGTGATTATTTCAACTGGAGAAGCTTTAGTTCGTGTTCCACCATGTGATCAGGTTTGTAGAAGAACTAACCCAGAGAAAGACGAGTGTTGCAGAGCTCACGGTCATTCACGTCATCATAGTTGTGGTAGGGGTACAATGCTGTGTTTTGAATAAAATTGTACTTTGATTAAAAAAAAAAAGTATCAAAAATAAATTTACCTGTTGTGGTAAAATTTGTTTGTTTCTTTAAGTTTTTATTTTATTGCAATTTTTTAAACTGAACCCCCTGAGATGCTTTGTTTAATGTATGCAGTGATGTTATAAAGGATGTAATAGTGGATCCCAGTAATAGTGGTAGGCTACTACTTTGAAGTTACAACTAGACAATCTATAGAGCAAATCCACTATTAATTTTTGGAGTCAGAAGTAGTCCGAAGAATTAAGGACTTTCTCACTTACGTAAACCAATATTTGTCGCAAGAAAAGTCCAAGAAAACATAAATTAATAGTTCTTAGGTCTATTATAACATACTGCCTTCCCTTCTGGTAGGTAGACCAAAACACCTGACTTAGATAAGATCAAAATCTTCTAAAGAGAACATCTTGCCAATATGGAATGCACTTCGAAAAAAAAAAATTTTAAAAACATATCAATATTAAGAAATTATTCATATGAAGAAGTCAGCATTTTATTTATCGACAGAAAGCAGAAGATCCTTATAGAATTTGAACAACGACAGCTGGAAGACACTGATGTGAAGGGTTTTATTATAACTTATAAGCCACTGAAGATAGCTGAACAGCAGTACATTGAATCGAATGAGCTTTTGGATCTGGTATCAAGACTTACTGCCTCAGTATCAGCTTTTTAATGTGGCTATAACGTCCCATCTTCACCAAATCAGTACAATATTGGTATTCGTGTAACCCTGGTAAACGTGGTAAGCCTGGTTAATGTGGGAAACATGTCAAAATTCTTATGGAAATGACAGTTCGTTTACCAGATTTTTCACTTTACCGATACAAGAAGCTGTCCATTGATTCAATATTTGTGTTTTTAGTGTCAAATTAACACTTTATCTTTGTACTTTAGCGTAGGTGCTGTATAAGGCGCATAGCGAGTTGCTATTTTGGTGTGAATTTTCGATTATGAAGAGGTTTTGGTAAAAATTCATGAGCTTCCGTAATGTAAGCGGATGCCTGGTCACCATGTTACTGAATTACATTTTTCTTCTGCCCTCTTAATCCTGGGTTTTCCAGTAATGGTTTGGCTGCCTTAAGTCTGATGAAGTCCATATAATCTGGATGCAGTTCCGTAACTCATTGTCCTTATTTCTTTTGGAAAGGCCGTCATCTAATTATATGTCACTTTCCGAAGATAATTGTTGCCTCAATACTAGATGTTGGGCAGTAAGCTTAGTGGCCTCAAACTGAAGCACCAGATCGTTTAATGACCCTAGACTCATTATAATTGGAAATAGCTAATATAAGGTGTTCAGTGTAGTGCAGTACCTCTGTTTCCATTGAAAGAATTCTTTCGCTATTGAAGTCCTTATTGCTAGAAACAATATTTTATTACAGGATGACGAGTTTCTCGACTGCAGAATTCTCCTTTAAGTCTATGATTTCTAAAAATTCTTAAAAAAAAATCCTTGCACTATGAACCATTCCTAAAAGGATGTTTGTATTTTTTTGTTTGTCAAGTAAAATTTTGATACCCAATAAAAGAAGACAAAAATGCAATTGAATATATTTTTTTAATAATTTTCTTTTGAATATTTACAAGTTAGTTGCACAACATTCATAATTTTTTCAACATTCTCAAGGATGTTTAAGTGGAACAAACCATTGCTCCTCTGCTGCAGCTATGGAAGGATTTGTAGCCATGAGCCCTGCAACATGAAGTCCTCTCTGGATTTGTTCTCGAACATACCTCGTTACATGGTGCCACACGCGCATTCCTAGCTTCAGTGACAATGAACATTGCACACACCAGGAAGAAAAAGATGATGGACGTCTTATTTAAAGCTAACATTTTGAAAATATCAGTTTTATGATTAAGTTAAGTATAAAGAAACACTCTGGATTGCTGTGTAATTTTATCTGTGATGTGAGTTAAGTTTTCAATTTCTATTTATACAATTTTATCTTTCAAAAAATTAACAAATGCCAGTTGAAATGATGTTAGATTAAACACGCAAATATTTACAATATCAAATATCAAATAATTATGTAATCATTACGAATGTAAGTTACAGAGGCAACTCTATTTATTATACATATGCTTGCGTTGCTAGAATGAAATGTAAATTTGAAAAATTGTATAAAACAGATACAATTTTTCAAATTTACATTTCATTCTAGCACTCGAAATGATGGAATCGCTTAAAGAGCTTTCCTACTAGAGATATGTTTTTTATAAAAATAAGGAAAAGAGTCGGTGATAATACGAAGCCTTGAGGCATGCCATTATTAATTTTCTGACCTTCTATTCATGCTTTAACCATCAAAAACATCGAACGGTCTCGAAGATATTCAAGGGATCTTGAATAATTAAACCTAAGGCACCCATATTCGATATCAGAGCTTTATAATTAACCCTATCAAATGTTTTAAAAATATAAAGTGCAGTTAACTTATCTTCATTAGAAAAAAAAGATTCATTTTACTTTTCAGTAATATATATTCCGTTAAATTACTAGTGGACATATTGCTACGTAAACCAAACTGCCGGTTACTAACAAGCTTTTGATCTTCAATCTACGATTGATCGGTGTATCTAGGATCTTGGGAAGAAGGAATGTTAGTGCCATTGGTTGGTATTTATAAAGAAGATTCGACTTTTTGTCGAATTGGTTCGACAAATACTATTTTTAATCCACTTGGAAGGTGAAGAATAAGAACGAAAAGCTTAGACATTGCCTTAACCAATATCGAAGAACATTTCTTTTGAACAATTGGTGATATACCATGTGGGCCAGTGCATTTAGGTATATCTTTTGAGGTCTTTAACTATACTCTAGCGATTGTACGGATGCAAAAATATAATTGTCTTACAGAAAAAATATTAAATATATATTAGCAGTTTGCTGCAAATTTATTGTTCTACACACAAACATAAAATATAAGACAAACAACCAGGGTTCTTATTGAAGATAACGCTGGGAACCGGTAGCTTGTTTAAATTTCAATCGGTAACATGTGAAAAGTTGGCTTTCCATAGCCAAAAACAGGATTTTCGAGATCAGCTTCCTATTGCAGTTTAAGTCAAATCAAGTATAGGTATACATATTTAATAATTTTATCAAAAATGCCTGCACATTTTAACCCAAAGTCGCGATTTAATATTTGCCATGCAAAGACTATCAACCAGTCCTTTGATAATCCAATGGATACCAATACTCCAACATCCAATCGGATCATCACAATCTGGATTTTTTACGTGGACCAAAATTCTGTCATCAGATGACTTATTGCTGAATGTAGTGGTGAGTTGCTATTTAATCCATCATACTCTATGGTCGAAATGACAAGACATATGTATGTTGTCCGGTAAAATAAAAAAAAAACACTAGATTTTGTATGATATTGTGGATGAGAAGTTGGATTGGATTTTACTCTTGTGGAGCAAACTTTTACTATTCCAGCAATTTCGAACCAGTCGTGTATTTTATTTATAATATTTCCACTACAAGTTCAAGAACAAATGCCATGGGTATTTCCATTCTTAAGGGTGTGACACATTTGTCAAGTTTTTCACTCCTATCTTTTGTACTATTCGTTCCAAAAAACTATTGAAACATTTTAACACCTAATATAATGAGTTTTTAATTGTTTTCGATGGTTAATGTATAATAACTCTTATACTGCATGAGAATATGCTCCAATAAGATGTCACTTTGTCACACCAGTTACATCTTGTATTAAAATATTCTAAGGCAGAAAAATTGTTGCAATATATTTAATATCGAAAACAATTATGAAACTTATTATATTAAATATTAAATTGTTTTAATATTTTTGGAACGAATAGTACAAGAGATATGAGTGAAAGACATACAAAATGTGTCACACCCGTTACAATGGAAATTCACAAAGTTTTATAAATACTTCAGTGAATGAAAGTTGTGTACACTTACCTTAAACATTAAAAATTTAGTGTCGAGACATATTTTTTTGAAATATGGAATGTAAGAAAAAACTAAAACTTGATTTAACTAATTTTCGTCTCTAAAAGTAAATCATTTCGAAAAAAAATTAAATCTAACGATTTTTTAATGTCACACGTTGTTTTCTCTGAGTGTTTTTTATACTCACATCTGGCAACCTTTCAAACCCAAAAGATAATTCCATAGTTCTTCACTTATTCTGTCTTTGTTCTAATTAATAAATTGTTTATATAAAATAAATGATCAATTTATTATTTGCTTTTGTTGCTTTGTGTGTTTAATTGTTGAGAACAGTGGTCATTTTACATTGTGGGCAATTTATTGTTACAATTTATAATTACAAAACAATTGTTGTACAAGTACAGCTGGTATTTAAGGCAGATGTGTATTATAATTTTCAATTCTTCTACATTTTACAACTTATTTTTTTTCTCATCAGCTGAAATAATATTCGTAACAACCTCACTGGAATTCCCCATCACAATTATAATGTGTAATGCATCAAATACTTTTTTTTTAATTACTACAAATCAATCAATTGATACATTTAACACTAATAAACAGAGTTTATTCTTAGTTTTTTGTTGATATTTGAAAAGTAAACTCTTTTTTGTTGGTTTTTCAAATAAGGCTGCTTTTAAGGTCGTGAATACCTGATTAAGTTTGTCCCAAAGGAGAGAAAATTTTAAAAACTCTCCAACCATATCTGATGTTAATGAAATTCTTATTTAAAGTGACAGGTCATATTATTTTACATGTCAACGTATGAGTTGATATTCAAAGCAAAATGTATTATTAAGTATGAACTTTGGATTTTTGCTAAGTATAATGTATTCTTGGAATAAAATTAAATGCACGTGATGGGTAAAGTGACTTTTATTGAATTATTTACATTTATTCAAGATATATGCGTTTCTTAAGAACATCCGAAATGCCACAGTAATATTAGATAAAACAATCAACTAAACAACATGCTATATTATAGTGAACTTCTATAGAGATTTATATGAACTTCTCAAGATGTATAGGTTATTACTACCAACATAAACACGTAAACGTGACATTTTTGTTCAGAAGATCTAAAATTTGACATTTGTATTTGTTTTTTGTTTCATAGAACTGTCACTGTCAGATTTTAATTGAACCTAAAGTCTATTATTATAACAAAAAGAATTTGCAGCATTGCAAAGATTTGTTTAAATTTTATTTTTTCAAAAAGGTGAGCCTCAGTTCTTAAATGTGCTTAAAGTATATATGAATATTATTTTTTTTTTAAATTAAATTTTGCTTTGCTCAGGGATTTATAGATGTCGCTGTAAATTAATTTATTTTTGTGCTTGAAAAATTGTTGGAAAATACATATAAGAATTTGACTGTGCTTTTCAATCGTCTATTTTCGAAAAATTGAGAGTTTTTCTAATTTTACTTATAATTTTAGAAATATTGAAGTTAGACGTCCGACAATTTGGATTTGGAGGACTTAGGACAGAAGCAGTTTTTGTATATATTTTGTAAAAAAAAACTTAGCAAATTCTGAAATAAATGGAACAACCTCGAAGGGAGCGTAACGAAATCCCGCCAGACAGAAGCCCGCGTAACGAAATCCCGCTAACCAAAATTCAGCAGGCCGGATTTTCAGTACACTACTAGATAGTGCTAGATTTTTTTTTTTTTTTGAAAAATTTTGGAAAATGTTAGGTTTCTCCATAATTTCTGAAAATGGGTAGAATCTCTGAAAAAAAGTTTTTTTTTTAGTTCTGAAAAGAACTTTTCACCAACGAAATTTTTCTATTTCTTCAATATAAAATTCTTAAAAGATTTTTCATATATGACCCACATGCCACTGTGAGGCGATAATTTTAGATTTCGTACTCGTGTAAGTCCTTTTTTAAGAACGATGAGTTTAGTTTTCATACAAACTTCGTTCTTGTTGATTCTCATGAATCAGTATGACTAAAATTATAAATAATTAATTTAAATCTTATGCCAGAAATGACACATTGTCTCTTAAACTATCCATTTTATAGCCATAATATGCTCCCCAAATATGTTGCAGACATAAGTCACCCAATTTATTTTAAGTAAACCAACCACTTATTAAGTTTTTCATAATATTTTTGGAATTTAAGACACAGGCTGCTTCAAATGAGAAATAACTTTAGAATATAAAAGGTTTTATTTCGAATTTTTAGGAAAAAAAATTAAATTTTCCAGCCCCACAAGTTGAGGGCCCTACGCCGATGATTATACTTGAGGCAAATCGCGTGATTTCAATTATTCTGTTATTAGCTGGGCAGGTTCAGCCACAAATTGCATATGTAATTCTAAATTTTAATGTGTTCTTGTACAATTTCCAAAACGCAAAAATGCCTAATAGTTTGTTCGAAGATGTCAACTTGTCAGATGTCAAAAAACGAGTTGCAAGGTTTTTTCGGGGTTCTGAAAATAATATATTTCTGAACAAATACATTTGAATATGGTTCATGTCTACACATTTTTCTTCCGGCATAGTTCATCCCGTGTGAAGTCGAACAGAAGAATTAAACCGATTTTCATCCCGGAAGAATTAGTATCGTGTGAAGAAGGCCCATGAAATAACAAAAAATTCGGATTACTTTTGGCACGACTGCCATGAAATATTTGTCCTTTTCAACAGGACTAGTTGTTTTAACAACCGTTTGAGAGAATTCTAACGTTAGGACCATTACAAGTATTAAAGTTGGGTGCCCATTTAAGATGCGCACAGTAATGCTGTCCATAATAGAGTTTCTAGTTTGGAATATGAATCATGTTATAAAATGTGCATTTCATTTATTTATGTGCATTTTATTTAATTTTGTTGAAATTTTGTCCAGTTATGCAAATTTAATCATTCTTTTCACAATCGCATGCTAAACCATAATTTGATCACATTATGGGTTAGAAATTAATTCTCGTGGTTAATAGCAGCTTTATTTTTGAATTGTGATTTATCTTTTGTTGGTGAAGGTAGCTACAATAAATTAAAAGCTTTCCTCCATTTAACTTCAATTGATTCCGCATTTTTTCTGATATATTTTTCTCCCCCATCTGATTCTATTTGCAAACCATTCAAATAAAAACACATATCAGTCATTATATTTCCGTTTTGCATTATACTATATACTATAACTGTTATATCATAAAACTCTTTTAAAAATAGTTCATGAAAGATATGCACAGCTATTGGCGGAAGTCCTCATCCCAGGATATACACAAAATAGCCATTTGTGGCTATTTATTATGCACTCGAGGCAATTGATAAGTTTCCTGCCAATGCAAACGTGACTAACATTTTATTATACATAAGCCCAGCATCAGGATGAGTTTTATATAATTTACGAGTACTTTAGTGCATCCGAGTACTTCACCTCAAAAATAAATATTCACATAACGTTTCAGCAAATCTTCTGCTCGAATGTCCTACACGGAAGAATCTCACAGAAAATTTCATAGAAATCCCTTTTGAGCAAATAATGTAAAAGTTTCACTTCTGCTATTAATGTTAAAGCACAATGCACACACTCACAAATATTATTGTGTGAGTTTAAAATAACCACAAAATGAAAAACATACAAACCTTTTAGTATTTTTGTTTTTTTTTTTTTTTATGTGAGTTTGCTTTTGATTGTTGTTGGAAAATAGACAATACTACATATACTCTAGGAGGATATGGTAGACTGAATTTTAAGGATATATTTTATTTCTTCTTTTTTTTTTCTATTTCTTTCTCTTGATGTCCTTTTTGTGGTTGGATGAAGTAAATGTGGGTTTGTAAGTTTGTTGAAGAAAATAACTGTCAGTGGTTTTCAGTTCACTTCAAGATATTTAAGTCAAACCGAAGGATTTCAGAACAAACATTTCGGAAAATAAAATGTATCTTAAGGAAATTCTCATTCTATCAATAGAGATCGTTGTAAATTTTCTTTTTCGACCATTTATTTTTTAATATCGAAATTTAAACAGATGAAATAATGAATATTGAAATGAAAACAATATTTTTTTAAGGATTCAAGTGCAAATTATTAAAAAAAAAACATATTTTTGTTGATTGGTATAAGAAAATCAAACAATTGTCACTTGATAATTTAGTTTTTACTTTATACCAATCAGGATAAATGTGTTTGCAAAACCGTGCGTACGTGACTTAAAGGCTTTCTTGATGAACATATCTTAATCACTTGTTTATCCCGATTGGTATAAACTATTTTACAAATTAATTTTGTTTCTTTATCTTAGACTGTTAGTCCTTAACAAAAGACAAACGAGCATGAGGGTATATAAGAAACCATATTTAATCAACATTTTATACCAATCACTTAAATCATTAACAAGAATTATAAATGTATATCACCACCTGAGTCGTACAAATCGTAGAGGAAATCATGGCATGCTTAAGATCAGAGCATACTGATGAACCTTTCAAGAAGTTTCAGTTTCCAACAAAAATTTATACCAGTCATAGCACATAACATGCATATGGCTTAAAATCGTCTTTCAGTCTTTTTGCTTCTTTTGTCTTTGATCAATAATTGTTGCATCTTTTAGGTTTAAAGTTAGTTGTTTTGTTATTTCCAATTGGTATAAACTTGTCTAAACTTAAAAAATCAAACCTTATTACTTTATTAAGTATGTAAAATTTTGTTAAACAAGTTAGTTCAGCCTTAGACGATAGTTCTAAAACAGCGGGAAAATGAATAAAGTATGAACTGTTTCATTTTCATTTAAAAAACTATGAAAAGTATTTATTTTTGACTTTGGCCATCTGTTCTGTTTGGTTATTCCTCATATTAAGTTTTTCTGACTAAAGGTTTTTTTTTTTAATTTTTAACCTCTTTTTGAATAAATCATTGTCTTTGCCTGCTACCAGCTGAAGTATTTCGTAATTTATTGACTTTTCGAGTGAATGGTATAAACTAGTCTAAAATCGAAAATAAACGTCCTTCTACATAGTTCATTGAAAACTCAACAAAATATTTCTGTGAATCCAATACAGTATCTTTCTTTTTTAAGTAATAACTTCAAATTTTCAGAGAATGTCCTTTGTCCTATTTATTGTGAACAAAATAAAGGAACAGAATAAATGCAATATACAGCACAAAACCAGCAATGGTAGGTAAATGTAAATACTTCATGGTCGATTGCACCTGATAGCATTGACTGTTTATTCATTTTTTGTTTTTACGCTTGATCAAGCATAAAAAGAGAAAGAGAGAGGCAATACAGTTGCATTTGTAGTGGAGATGAAGGATTGAATTTATTCTTCTGTAAAGTAAAGTAAAATTTATTGCATTGCAAATTATACTATGCATTTTTAAAATCTTTCCTTTTATACTGTGCATGGATTTTCTGTGCAGTTCATCATAAAACAAATTTCAAGAAAATTTGGCAACATGTAGTTTTGTGTAAAATCAAAACTTACCTTTGTCATCACTGGGCGTATGATCATCAGTCATCTTGAATGATGTGTCGTCTGCCTGTATTTTCCTTGTTGTTGTTGTTGTTTAACCCAACCCTTGTTGTACTCTGTTCAACAATACAAATGCGATTCGTTTGTTTGATTTTTTCTTACTCAGCATTGCGATTACATTTTGTTGGTCCTTTTGAGCTTTGAGTTTTTATATATTCTTTGATTTAATTTATTTATTTTTGATCGTTTTTGTTTGTTTATTTTTTTTTTTCTTTTTTTTGGAATTGAATTTAATTTTTAATTTTCAATTATAGTTGGAATTTATTTTTGTAATTATTATTTCGTAGGTTTGATTAATTTTGTCTGAAAAGATAAAAAAAATTGATGAAGAAGCAAAACACATTTATAATTTAATGACATTAATGTTCGATATAATAATGGTTAGGTTATGGGGTAAGAAACGTTACTATTAAGTCCGTCTCTACCTCAAAATTTATATCATAAATTAATAAAACTCTCTTTGCAACAATTATTTATAAAGAAGACTAATGTTTTAATTACAAGGAAGGGCCTTATTATGATACAAAATAAAAGATCAGAACAAGAAACAGAGCTTTACCTACAATTTATTTTTATGTTTTTTTTTTGGGCATCTACAATATTTTTTCTAAAGGTGAAATACAATTTTGCGTTTCGTCCAGGTGGGTCTCACTAGGACTCATCAGTTGACACTGTTAGTGAGGCACCTTGTCAATACGCAAATTTTGTTTATATTCAGTTCAGCTTACATAAACTTTTTAGCAAAAGTCTAATTTGCGTATTGACAAGGTGCCTCACTAACAGTGTCAACTGATGAGTCCTAGTGAGACCCACCTGGACGAAATGCCAAATTTTTGTATGGACTAAAGGCCGTAAAAAAGCTATTATAAAACCTTCATTCGAAATACAATTTTGTTCAAATTTTTTATCGAACTATGTATAATCAAAATAACATAATTAATCTTAAACTCTACTTTTAAGATTTTAGCTGCTATTAAGATTCTAACGATTTTGTGTAGGTACACTGTGGCGTATACGTAATATTTTTTTCTGAATATATTTTATTTAATTTGGCAGGGAGACTCAAAAAGGAAGAATTGATTAAAATTAACGTCAAAATAATAAAAAGATATCAAGCTATTTAGAAGCAGGGAGCACTACTAAAAGAATGCAGTTATAACAGTGGAAAAGCTAACCGAAAAAATTGGCCAAAATCATTAAATATTTCTTAACTTCACTTCTATCGAAATGATACCAATGATTTTATAAAAATGTAGAATTCTTCGCAATTTAGTCGTCAATGCACCCACTAAAAATCAAATGTCAAAGTACTGAATTGTGCCACATAAAGTTTAAAACATAAAATTTTTATGAAAAATTAAATATTTTTAACCTTCAATTTTCTCTTTTATGTATCAACATAAATTAAAAAAAAAAAACTAACCATCTTTTAGTTCAATTATTCAAATAAATTTTCAGATCTTATCATTTTTTTCGGAACTGTATTGCGTTTTTTATTCGGGAATTTATTACAACAACAGGTCCCAATTTATCATTAAATTAACTTCAACAAATGTTTTAACCCCTAATTTATACACATTGGTCTACATTCTACAAGGTGTAGATCTCAATGAAAATAAACAAATCCTCATAATACCCTCTGTGGATGAGTTGATCAAATCTAGTATAATAAATTAAAAAAAAAAAAAAAAAACGCACCCAACCCTCTTAAAAGCTATAAATAATGCTAAGAATAAAACAACGCGAAAATGTACAAATCCCCTCTGAGCCTTTTACTCCCTCTTTTCATTCAACAAAGTCATAAAAGTGGAAAATTATGTTATTCAGTCAGCATCGGTTTGCCAATGAAGTCATATAAAATTCAAATAAAAAGAGATGTCATTTTATATAGGTATCATGAACCAATGGTGGTAAAAAAAATGTATGTGTATGTGAGTTTGTTTGTCTTCATTGGTAAAACAAATTATCTCTTCTTCTCTTACATAACAAAACAAAAGAATGTCAAAAATCCCATCCGACCCTTAAGTCCTTTGTAAGAGTGTCATTTCTAACAAAACAACTAGTACTGCAATTTCTTCTTTATATTACCTCTCCATTCTACTTATCCTCTTTTTTTGTTGTTGTTTCTCAATTGGATTTCAATCTGCCACAGAAAAAGCAAAAACTAGGTCAACAAATTGCCACCAGGGGGCTTTTGCAATCAATGCGTCAGATATATTCTATTTTTTGTTTGTTGTTGTGTCTATTTTTTAGGTGCATCTAAGGATATTTATATAATTTAAAAAAAAATGAAACGTACAACGTACACACTGTGTACTAATTTAAAAAAAAAAAACTTGTGAACTAAATATGATAAAAAAGTGAATAAGTGAGTTTTAAAAAATGGGAAAGGATATTTAAAAAAAAGGACACTTAAATAAAATGTCTTTGGCAATTACCAAAATTTCCCAAAATATAGTTAAGACCTGAAAAAATCTAATATAAGGAGCCTTTTATTCATGATACGCATGTGGTCTTTTTTAATGTACATTGAATTATTTTTATAAGTTTTTAATAATCTACCATCATTTTAACAGGGAGTTTTGGCACTTGTTGCACAGAGTTCCTTATTTTTGGTACAGATGTAGAAGATGACATTCTGCGTTGATAACAATCAACAAAATTCATGAGTTATGGAAGTTATACTTCTCTAACGGCACTTATACAAAGATATAAGTAATGACAAATAGACTTTTTCAGCCCCTTATTACTGTTTTTTCACAAGACACTATAAGCAGGTAAACAGTAACAACACACTTACATTTTATACTTTGTTTGTTTTTATTTTATTTTGCATTTTGTGCAACACAATAAATTTATTAAATTACAGAAGTCGGCCATTGTTATTGATATTATGACACTGATTCATTTTCTACACTATTAATCCACCAAAAGATAGGTGGTATAATGAAAGGTTCCGATAAAATGCGATTTTTTTTTTAAACTCAACTGGAAAGTTAGGGTAAAATGGGGTAAAAGAAAAAAAACTTTTTTGTGTATCTCGAAAATTATAAGGGTAAGAATAATGAAATAAATTTAATTTAATTGACAAATTGAAATGATGATGAGTTTTATCTAAGAAAAAAATTATAAAATGTCTACTTTTGAATTTAAAAATTATTTTCCAAAACCGAATGTTTTCTTAGACCTTTGAAAGTGATTTTGGTGTGGGTAAAGTTGATGTTTTATTGAAAAACTAATTATGCGCATTGATAGATAATAAAAAAAATAGGCCTATTACATAAGCGGATTATATTCAAAATGCTTCATAATGTTTTTTTTTTTCAGGTTTAAGAAACAAATACGTTTTTGAAAGTTTATGTGGATGGTTTAATTGATTTTAAAAATCGGGTATAACAGAATTTATATGTTGTCTATACATGTATGAAGAAATTAAATTTTTAAATATGTTTTTCAATGAATAACATTAAAAACAAGATTTTTCAACCAAGTTTATTGACAAATGGATTCGAGATGGTTCGCTTATAAAATTTTTAATTTTTTTGTTTTACTTTCGGATTGTAAAGATTGAGATGTTAAAATTTAACTAAAATATCAGGCTACAACAGTATGGAATTTTTTTATACAGTAACATAAAAATAATGAGAAAAACGTAATGGAAGGCAAAATCAATTTTTGTTTTCTTTTTCTTTATGCAAAATGGGTATGAAATATTTTTGAATTTCATAAAACAATGTTCAAAATACTGTTGGTACAAGTGTCCTTGATAGGCAATTATTATTTGAAAACTTATAAATGTATATAAACAGAATTAAGAATGAACAAATTAATAAAAACACAGAAAAAGTTGATCTCATTGGATATTAAAATCTGTGACTTTGGTTTTAGTTCCAGGATTGTAACAAAAATTGAAGATAAAATGTTGGACTATAATTCTGCATAAAAACATTGGGCAATTATTTTATTAAACATTGTCACAGGGATCGTTGAGTGAAAATATGTTTTTAATGAATGCGTTAAAATTACAAAATTTGATGAAAGATTTGATAATTTCGAAAGTTTATTGATCAAACAAAAAACAAAGACTGTAATTAATGTTTTACAGAAAAAACATCGAAAAAATGCACTTTTTATGCTCCTTTGAGCAATTGTACCATTCATAACATCTGGGTCAGCTACAAGCTTCAAAATGACCATTTAAAATTGTCCGAACGCAAAAATAAACCAAATTTCAGGTCGATAAAATATTAATTATAAAATACATACATACATATTTGGATTAACTTCACAAAAAAGCACATTATAGTTCTTTAAAAAAAGTCCCTTCTAGAACTTTTCACTACATTTCTTAAATCATTGTACATATTTAAAAAAAACTATACAAAAACAAATAATATAATATATAACTTCTGGCGCGAGTACATGAGTATACACAAACCTTTTTTTTACCTTAGACTAGGAATATGACATCGTGTATATAAATTTCATACGATTTATTTTATTTATTTATTTTATTTTACCTTACACAAGTATAACCTTTTTAAAATAAAGTAAAAACCATAGGACCTAAATGTCTACCCTGAGGATCTTCAGAGAAGAAAAACTAACAGGTTTTTTTTTTTCAAAGTGCAAACTGGTATTCCTAACTCCTACTTATAAAACAAATAAAAGTATTCATGGAACTTGGTTAAATTTACCTCGTCGTAAAATGACAAAGCTTATTCACACATTTAATAAACAAAAACTTCATAATATCATACAAAGTCTGTCACATTTACCTCAAAAATGAGTGCCGTGAAGTTTACTAAGTTTTTTCGTAAAAAAATCAATTGTGAAAGCCCGTTTATAAATTTTACCACTTAACCATGTTAACGAAGATTTAACGACAGTGCATGAATACGAGTTAAGTGAGAAATATTTCAAAGTAAGTATCTTGCTAGTGTACAGCATCATTTATATTTTATTTGAAAATAGTTGCATCACATTCTGTGTTGTGTCAATATTAAGAAACAAAGTGTAAACAAAATGTTGCAAATTTAAAAATGAAATGAACAGACCCTTGGGTTTTATTGTTGAAATCAACATTTGAAGAGAAACGCAGATATCAAGATTTGTATAAAAGCTAGAGTTGCAATTGAACTAAATCATTATTCAAAAACATTTCATTCTTACTTGAAGCAATTCTTGAAACAAGAATTAAAATGCATGCAACAACAACTGCATTTATAGTAGTACTCCTTGGAGTTATCTGTGGACTTACTGCAGCTGTTCCAGTGGCTAACTCAAACCAAATACCATCACTTGAAGTTGGTAATCAACCTGATACCTTAGAAGCAATAGCTCCTGTTCGACAGAAGCGTGCCACCTGCGATCTTGTGAGCATGTTCAATGTCAACCATACGGCTTGTGCCCTTCATTGTCTGGCTTTGAGAAAGAGAGGAGGGTGGTGTGATTCTCAAGGGGTTTGTAATTGCCGTTAAAAATAACTGACAAGATAAAAACATATTTTGGGTTATAAAGGAATTTTACAAAAATAAAATCTGGTTTTGTTTTTAACATTTGAAAATTGTTGTTTAGTTTTTGTATGAACTTTTTATAATGGAATTCTGCATTCATATACCATGAAGAACCGAGTTAACTTAAAAATTTATATGAACTTATGCAACTAAGCGTTGTGGGTTGAAATCCTACTTGTGATGGAAGAAAGTTATTAAATTAAAGTGAATAATACTTTAAGACTAACAAATAAATAAAATAAATATTGTGTCACGACTAGCTCTAAAGCAACTAAGACCTAGAGACTGATACTCTCAAAAATTTCTTGTGTACGGTTAGCTTGAAGGAATGAAAAAGATCTACATTTTTCTAACCCTTTTGAAGCGCTAATTGAGATGGACTTTTCTTGACAACTAGAACTCTTGACGGGTTTTCAATTTTCCTCGAAAGATGCAATACCTCTGTAAAAAAATGTTTCACTTAATTGTTATCCAGCAACTTTATGTGAAAGTAATATAGTGATCAACTCAAAAAACATTAAAAGAAATCGTTATTAAAAAAAATAATAGTTGGTATAAAGTATTGTGCTATAAATTTTATCAATGTATGTGATTAAGAGTGAAGGAACCACTTAAAATATAAATTTACACTATACCTCTATATAAATATGAAAAGAAAATTAAACACCATGAATTTGAAATTACAGATTATTATTTTATTTAAAAAAAAAAGTACGCGTGCCAAAAGTTATACTACCAATCATTATTTATTTTTGTGTAGTTTTTTTTTTGATATAAAAAATTATTTTAAAAATGTTGTGAAAAGTTCTAGAGTTGATTTTTTTCCAAAGAAGTATAATGTGCTTTCTTGTGAATTTAATACAAATATGTATTTCATAATTGATATTTTAGCGACCTGTAATTTGGTTTATTTTTGTGTTCGGACAATTTTGAATGGTCTTTTTGAAGCTTGTGAGTGTCTTATTGAAACAAATTGTATATCAAAATAATACTTGACATTTCAGGTGTAGTTTTATAGAAATTTAAAATTTAAGTAGACATAGTTAGATGTTATGAATATTACAATTGGTCAAACATGCATAAAAAGTTAATTTTGAAAGATGTTTTTTCTGTAATATATCATTAACAGTCTTTGTTTTTAATTTAATCACTAAACTTTGTACAGTGTTGTTTAAGAGAACAGACACATATTGAAATTGAGCTAAAAATATTATCAAAATTATCAAATTTTTCATTAAAGTTAGTAATTTTATAGCATTCATTAAAAATATATTTTCACTTAAGGAACCCTGTGACAATGTTTAATAACATAACTGTCCAATGTTTTTTATGCAGAATTATATTTCAACATTTTATCTAATTTTATCTGTTCAATTTTTTAAAATCCTAAAACTGAAAACAAAGTCAAAGATTTTAATATCCAATGAAATCAACATTATATGTATTGTATGTGTCTTTCTTTAATTTGTTCTCTCTAAATTCTGTATATATGCATTTATAAATTTTCAAATTATAATTGGCTATCAAAAACACTTGTACCAAAAATATTGTTGAACATGGTTTTAAGAAATTCAAAAATATTTCATTCCGTTTTCAAAAAAAAAAAGAAAACAAAAATGTATTTTGTCTTCCATTACGTTTTTCTCATAATTTGTATGTAGCTGTATAAAAAATTAAATAATGTTGTAGCCTGATATTTCAGTTAAATTTATACATCTCCATCTTTACAATCCGACAATTAACAAAAAACTTACAAATTTTATAAGAGAACCATCTCGAGAAGAATATCGATTTCCACTGGTGGCTGGTCGAGTTCCAACGACCAAAGCAGACAATTTTGTTGAATTTTGATGAAAATCTTTTCAAGTTTTTGAAGCTTTTATAGCATGTACATTGTACAGTTATGCGTGATATATGAAATTAAATATAATTTGATTGTGATAATAAAGTTGAATCAAAGTTTTGTGAGGCTTGGGTAAATAGTAACCAAGGGCCGCATAAAAAAAAAACATTTTTCACCATTATCTGGGCTCACAGACTACAGAAAATGGTGAAATTTTGTACAAATATCTAATGGCTATGTTTTTTACTGTTGAAAAACATAACTAAAAATCTAATTTCTTCACACATGTATAGACAAAACATAAATCTAAAAGTCGTTTTGACAAAATATTTTTTCTGATATTCACTGATTTTTAAAATCCATTAAACCAACCACATAAACTTTCAAAAACTTTCGAAAACGTTTGTTTCTTAAACCTGAAAAAAAACATTATGAAGCATTTTAAAATAATTCGTATTAGGCGCTTGGTTTTTTTTTATTATCTATCAATTTGCATTATTAGTTTTTCAATAAAAATCAACTTAACCACACCAACATCAATTTCAAAGGACTAAAAAAAATTGATTTTGGAAAATAATTTTTGACTTAATTTTTTTCTTTATAATCATCATTTAAATTTATCTTTCCAATAAAATTTATTTCCTAATTCTTACAATTATACTTTTCGAGATGTACTAAAAGTTTTTTTTGTCTTTTGGCCCATTTCACCCTAACTTTCCGGTAGAATTTTAAGAAATCCTGTTTCATTGGAATCATACATTGTACATCCTATCTTTTTGCGTAATTGGTTTTTTTCTGTCACTTATAGTGCAGAATCAGTCAGATTATCAATAACAATGGCCTACTTCTGTAATTTAATAAATTTACTGTGTTGCATACAAAATGCAAAAAAAAAAGAAGCAAACCCAGTATTAAATGTAAGTGTATTGTTACTCTTCGCCTACTTAAAGTGCCTGTGTGAAAAAAAAGCAACAACTGGCTGAAAAAGTCTTTGTGTTAATACTAGTTGAATATATTTATAAACACCGGTAAAGAAGTATAACTTCAAAAATTTAATCAAAGCTGGTTCAGACGTTGAAAAGAGAGCAAAACATGAAAATGTTGTACAAACATGTCTCATATCAAATGTATGACCTTGCTACCAAAAGTAGACACAAAAAGTTTTGATAAAAGTCATTAGGTACCATTAGCTCTAAAAAAGCATTTCCTTATTTTTCTAAATCAATTTTTTTATTGAATAAAGTACCTATTTATCGCAAGTAAGAATGATCTTGAAGTTTTGAGTATACAGTTTAGTTTCGATATTTTTAAGTACATATTTCCATTGATGATTGGATTACTACCGTCACATATCCTACAATTTAACTGAGGGTAGCGAACAACAAATTTATCAAACCCGATGGCCTTGTGGGTTGGAGCTCACTACGTCGTCAGCTGCAAACATAACACTTTTTATAAAAGTCAAAAATTCAATGGCATGAAACACTTTATCTCCCGATAATGACTGAGCAAGGAAGTATTGAATTCAGGAACACCAAAAATATTCAAGATGGATGCTAATGCATAAGTTGAAAGGCTATAGAAATGTTGTCATCCATTATCTTGTTTTTTTTTTATCATTTATTTCTTCGTTTCGCTCATCTCAAATTTAACGCCATTAAGGAAAATCCTTATCCTAATATAATTTATTATTATTCAAGAAAGGATCATCTTCACCTTGGCTTCAAAGTTGACGAAGACTAAACACAAGGATGTACCTATGCATGACTAGGTTCTTCTTCTTCTTCTTCTTCTTCTTCTTCTGAAAAAGAATATAACCACATTTGATTTATCGATTTGTGTGTTGATGTTAAAAGATCCATCACTTTCTCTCCTTTATTTGTTAGCAACTTCCACTAAAAATGCTTACTGGAATGAGGGTGTCGGATTAAGAACAAAAATCAGATATCCTTTTCAGTCGACGACGTAGCTCGTAGCATACAATTATCATAAGTCGTACCCCAAAACCTACATTCATACATGAATGTAATTTTTTGTATTCGGTGATGTGTAGGTATTTGTGTGTGTGTGTGTGTGTGTGTAGCCATTATGAATTAAGAGGACACGCACAATATATAACTCACATTAGATTGTGGGTGCGTGCTACATTATGGGCTTTCTCTTTCGCTAAAGTATAGACAAGCTGCTTAGTCTAGAGCAAAAAAAAAACTCTTATAGTCAGGAATCAGGGTATAAAGCACAATTAGATCTCAAATTGAAAGCATAAACACCAACAACGTATCGTTTATGTGTTTGTTTTTTTTGCTTTTTCTTCGTTTCTAGCTGCAGAGGAAACAGCCAAGGAGATTGTTTTATCTCTCGAAATAAATGATTTCATTTTAATTTATATTCTTTTTTTACATTATTTTCTTCTTTCTTTTGAACAATTCAATGGGTTCCTTTGACGTCTCCAAAGCCTCTTAGGCTTAATTTAATAAGTACCAATTTTTTTTTTTAGAAAAAAAGGATTTTTTTTTCTTATTACCGCCTTGGAAAAAGAAGGATGAAACAATTTTAGCAGAACTCTGCTAAAATAAGTTGAAGAAAAAATGAGATCTATCTTGTCTTTTTAAATGTTATGTGTATAATAAATTGTTATTATCTTATGTTCATGGTTGAAGAAGCTTTGTAAAAGGTTATTTGCAGTTTTATTTTTTTGTTCTTATAGGGTCTCCTAATTTAATGTGATCTCTAGGAAGACATGTACAATCATACTGCCCATAAATCTCAACTGTACAATGTGCTAGGTTTTGATTTTAAATAGGAAATAGGAAAGACAATGTGTAGGTATATAGAGGTGAATAGAATTTCCGTTTTGATTGCTCATACGCCCGAGTGAACTCGAATAGATTTGCTTTTAGCTTTCCTTTTTCTATATAACTTAAAATACTAAATAGGTTGTTTGACTTATTTATGAAATAGATTAAGGGAAAAGGTCAATTTTTGTGACCCTTGTCAATTCCTATGACAGGTTAGGTTTTTTTTTTGTTTTACCATTTTTTAAACCAAAACCAATTATTTCAAGTCATTCGATTGAATAAAACTTTTTTTTGTTTAATGTTCAAAGGTGATTTTGTTCACAAAGTAAAATAAATAAAAGCTTTGATTTTGAATTATTTAAACAAGATTATTCAGATTAGAAGATTGGTTAAGTTATATAATACCAAAAGTGATTTTTAACGTTTTTGAAGAAATAATCCTTGTTCAGGGTAAGGAAATGGAATATATAATTTATTCATGAATTTCTATGAGGATAGTGACGCAAAAAAGTCTCTCAAAATCCAGTTTTTTTTTTTTACCACATTCCAAGAGGAGGAATAGGTGAATAGGTAAAGGTTTTATTGAACGGAATAATTGATGTACATAGATACTATTGAAGTATATGGCATATTATTTAAATATATTTTATGTGCCTTATCGAATTATATATTATAAGCCGATGTGACTGAATGGATAAAAATGGAATTATGGAAAGTGTAGTCGGCCAAATATTATCGAAAACCTCTTTAACATAACTGAACAATGATACAATTTGGTAAGAAAACTGAGAATAAAAACAGTCCATCAAAATATTTTGGATTTCAGGGTGTTTAAGAGTGGGGAAAGTATATTCTTCGCCACTCTTTAAAAAAAAAAACCTTTTTAAAAACAAAATAGTTTTTATTCTCAGTTTTCGAAAACATCCTTGTGAAAAAATCGTACAATTAGAAAACTTGCTTTTATTTTTCAAACCAATAATTCAAAGATTTCATAAAAATATCTCATGTGAAAGAGTGTTTTTTTTTATGGCACAAATGCAATAATTAGGTACAGTTTTTACCACTGAAATATTATTTTGGAGCACTTAAGCAATATGATACATTATTGAAATACATATATGATGTATATTAGACATTCTAGTTCTTTGTCACTTCAAATTATAATAGCATTCAAAAAATTTTAAACAGTTTTCATTTTAGAAGGATTTATTTGTTCGTTTTATGTACTTGAATTTTCATTTTTATAGATTTCGTGGTGCTTTTTCCGAATATTTCCTTTTTTTTTGCATTTTTGCCTTGAGGTGTTTTTTAAATAGTCTTTGGCAATTTCTGCTCTCCGAGTAGGAAATTCACAAGAAGAGAAATTTAATTTTTTTCTTAGGACTTGTAAGGAAAAGTGAATTTTAATCAAAAATGGCTCTAACAAATTTGATAAACTGTGTATTTACTTTTTTTTTTAGTAAAGGTCTTACTTTTCATTTTTGTTTTTCTCTTAAATTGATTTTGATTAATATTTTTTATATGGAAGCTTTCTTAACAGTTTTAAGATTATTTTAATCGATGAGTTTAAGAATAGTACAAGTCAAAAATTTTAGTTGAGAAAAAAAAAATAAAATTAAGAGAGTTATACAGAAAAACTAACAATTGTTTTTAACAAATAATGTTTAGGATTATTATAGATGGATAAAATTTTCAAATTGCCATTCATTAATTTTCAAAAAAGTTGATAGTTTTTCTATAAAACTATTTTATTTTTATGTTTGCTTTTTTTAGTACAGTTCATGCACTCACCGATTCATTTGATTTCAAAAAGACAAACTTTTGGATTAAAAAACAAAGTGAGTGTAACAGTTCTTAGAGTTAAATTACTTCTTACTAAACCATTAAAAAATTAAAATTATACTTAATTATACAAAATGGTAAAAAAAACTAAGTTAGATTAATTGAGAAAACAATCTGGGTACGTAGCGAATAGATTACATTCCTAACGACCAATTTGTTTTTCTAAATATTTCTTATTTTAACAATATTAATATATATTTTATCTTAACTAACCTAAATCTCAGTTAGTTTCTTATAATTTGATAAATAGGAGCCATTTAGAGGGGAAGGGGATTTTCTCAAAAGTTGACTTAAACCAGGAAAATAATTATTGATTTTGAAAAACCGTCTTTTATTTACATTTTGAATAAAGTGAATCCAAAAAATAGTGTAAGAAAAAATGATTTAAACAAAATTAAAGAAGGTTGATGAAAATAGACCCCTATTTCTACCAGTTGTTTTGCTGAAACAGACCTGAAAAATTTAAAACCGTAACTATTAGAGTATTTTTGAATTCTAACATTAAAAAAAAAATCATCCAAATCGGACAAGTTCTGCCCTGTTCCGAATTATTTTGAGCTTTAGTTACCGCACTAATAATTTCAATTGAACAACAATGTGCCAAATCTCATTTCATCGTTCATTCGCTCATTCGTTGGTTGCTCTCATGTGAAAGGGTCTTAAAAGTGTTCTTCAATTCCTGTTAAACTTTTCTGTATCTTTGATCGAAATTGACGATCAAATCAGCGGTCAAATAATTCCATTTTATATAATAAAAGGTTAAAACATGGAGCATGTTTTTTTTCTGAAATGTCGTATTGGAGATTCGAAGGCACAGAAATGTGTTTCATACAAAACTAAGCTTTTTGAGCACTATTCGCTGCGGCATTTTTTTCATATTTTGGTATTACTGGATATATTTGCATATTTCACTTTTTAGAGCTTATTTATTTTATTTTTGCGTTTATATTTGTGCTCTTTTTAATCAATTATTCGAGTCAAAAAAACCGGAAAAATTGGTATATGTATTCCGATCTAAAATTTTGAGAATTTGTTTTTTAGTTTTTTCCTAAGGTTAAGTATAAGTCTACTTTAATTTTTTAAGTATCTTATAAAAAATTATTAAAAAACATGAGGCAATTTTATTTGAATCACAATTTTACAGTTTTAAGGGCATATTTTTAGATAATATTACATTTCGGTTGCTTAACTTAAAAGTAATACCAAAATTAAAAAAAAAAAATATATGTAATGAATATGTAATTAAAAGTGAAATATTGTTGACAATTACAATTTGTGCTCAGAGCGTATAGGGAAAGGTTGATGACTATCATAATTTTTTATTAAGAATTACGTGTTATCGCGTCAGATAATGGTTATCTTGATTTTTTAAATCAAGTTGATAAGAATCAAAAGTCAAGAGATATAAAAACCCATCAAATATTACACTTTTGTATAGGTGGGTGTAATTTTTAAGAAATAATCCAATGAAACTGGTATTAAATTTCAAAATCATAGAGTTACCTACCCAAAGAACGGAATACTTGTAGATTGTTTGGAGTCCATAGAGCCATCAAGAAAACCACCGAATGATTAAATATTGCAAGAAAATTAACACAAGGTAACGCGTTTTTGCTACAATCTCGCTACAATGAACCGAACTGCCAGTAGAGCATTTGCAAGTTTTGAAGTAAGAGGCTGATAAAATAAAAAGTCCACTATGAATAGTAATTCTAAATATTTTCAACAAATAAACAAATAAACAACAATGCGACAATGTAAAACTTCTAGATGACTACCCCTGATGAGTTAAATTGACTAATTAAACAAAAATTAGACATTGACTTACCAAAACATTTTTGAATAAAACTTATTTATTTACAATTCTGCTGATATTGAAATGAACAACTAATCCCACACTCTTAAAAAAATATATATTTTTAAATAAATTCTTTTCATTAAGAAGCATGTACAAAATAATAAACACCTATAATGGATTTTCATTGAGATAAGCCAGAAAAACATTTAAGCATAATAAAACCAACTAAACATATTTTGATGCTAGATTTTTGAACACATTCTCAACTACGATTAGTATCTATTTGATTGGAATAAATGAATTGTATTGAGAAGTAAAAGTACCGCCTAATATCTTTAGACATAAATTTATATTCAACCGACACGTGACTTGATCAAGATCCAACATTTCTTCTTTTTATCCTCTCAACGTCCTCATCTAAACCAGGTGTATAGAGTGCAGCATGCAGTTTAACGTGGATGTCGTTTTGGGGGCAAAACGATACTAAATGCACTTTATAGCTTTATGAAGCAAGAAAATACGTTTTTTTTTTTTTTTTGTGAAGCAGCTTCACCAAAAAGCACAACATAGAACGTGGTCGTAGTTCTAATATGAAAACTTGTTGATGGAAATGAAGTGTGCTGCTGCACTTGAATGGTTCATCAAACTATTACGAGCACTTAAGATAATCTGTTTTTTTTTTTTTTTTTTTTGTTTTTACTACAAGTCATTATGCGGTTGAAGTTTTGATGGGTTTTTGGTTTGAATAGGAGAAGCTAATACATTTTTGGATAATTTTCCACTTCACAAGTCATTTTGAGGTAATGGTTAATGCAGAATGATTGGGTAGTTAAAATTAACTTTTATGTTCACAAAGATAGACAATTTTTTGAAGAGGTTCTTAACTTAACTTTTGTGTATGAATAAAATGGGGACTGCAAAGCTTAAAATTTGTTTGTTTATTTTTTCGCTGATTACGTTAATTGAACTTATACTCCCATAACGAATTGAGAATTAAGTAGCAGCACGAGATAAGTTTTTAATTATTATTATTTTTTTTTTAATAAGAGATAGAAAAAATAAACAGCCTCAATTGAAAATGTGAGAACAATCTAATTATTTTAGTCAAAATTAAATAATTTCCTAATACTACTTGTGTGAGTGTAGTCAGATTATTGCTGATACATGCGACAGTCCAATAATAAAGTTAACAAGCAAAACTTTTGTGTAATAAATAATTTTCACATGATCAAACAAAAAATAGTAAAAAAAAAAATGCATACCTAAATAAAAAACTTTTACCTCCAACATAATTTATGTGAAACTTTATGTGTCTGCAGAACGAGATAGAATATTTTTTTTTCTTTTCAAATTGCCCAAGGACAAAACCAACATTTTTTGATCCACACCAGCACGCAAACTTTATTCTTTTGCAAAGCAGCCATTCTTTGAGATATCTACCCCCCGCCAACAGAAGTCATAGAAAATTTATTTAATTTTCTACCAATGAGTTGGTAGATAGAAGATATATAGGTACAAAACAATAAGAACATCAAAAAAAGAATGACAACCATTGCATGACATTGCTTAATAGAATATAAGAATTGTAAGTAAGAAAAGAAGTTGTCATTTCAAACACAATGAGAAGGCGAAATAAATGTAATTTTTTTTTTGAAGAAAAATAGGAAAAAAAATCTGTTTTTTTTTGTTTCCTCGAGACTTTATTGAATCCACAAATACGTTTTAATACTTCAAAGAAACGAAAATAAAATTAATTTAATTTGAGTTGGTTTTCGTTTGTTCTTTGAAAGAAGTAAGACATGATTTCGTCTCTAGAATGAGATAATTTGTAAATCTTTCAATTAAAAAAAAAAAACCAAGGTGACTGGATTTGTGTATAACGAATGAATTAAGAGTTTTAATTGCAATTCCAGATAAGTAAGGATACTATGTATATAATGTCTAGTTATATACTCGTTAATGGATTTGAGATAGATACCCAACATCAACATGAAGTTTCAACGGCAGGGGAGGTGGGTGCCAAACCCACAATTATGCACGTATGCCTGCCAGTTTGTCTCTCTGTCTGTATCACGCTACAGGGTAAATGGGAGACTTTCAAAGGGGGTTTTTCATGTTTTTACCATAAATACCGTATCTAACTGACTATCTCGAAAAAAGCATGTTTATTATTAAATTTATTTATTTTAATGAACATAATTAAAATTTTTGTTCCAAAAATGTATTATTGGTGACGTGAAATTTTACCGAACGAAATAAAGCAACATTCCGAAAATCTGGCTATATTTCGTTATTTTTCTCAGCGAAATAAGTCCAAATTCTCAGTTTGGCTTAATTTTGCTTTAAAAACGAAATAAAATAAATTTAGCGCATTATTTCAATTCAATTTTTTGCAGAACATTGCGAAACACGAAGTAAATTTGTAATATGGCATCTTTATGGACAGATATTGTTGTTGTTCTTTCCTATAATTCATAATTTATAAGTTATCATATTTGAATAATTAAGCTGATTTTAAGTAGCTCCAATCAGTTTTAAGAGAGAACTTTCGGTCTGCTGAAGCCAATGGAGAAAATCAAAAAAAAAAATGTTGCCAGTAATTGTAGCTTTTCAAACGAAAACTTTTTGCGCAAACCTCAATTTTGGACCTCAATCACTTTTCGAAATATTCAAGCTTTTGCTGAAAAAAATTAGCTCAAAAGGTGACCTTCCAACGTCATATGAACTAGATGAAACGCGCAAACCCCCATTTTAAGGCTCAACTAGTTTTTTGTTACTAAAGATTCCGCTAAAATAAGATCTGTAAAGGTCAAAATTTTCAAAAAAGTTGAATTTAAATTTTTTTCCCAGAAATTGAAGCTTTTGAGAAAGAACTTGAATATTGCAAAAAGAGCTGAAACTACAAAATTAAAGTTTGCACAACAAATTTTGGTTTGAACAGCTTAGATTACTGACAAAAAAAAAAAAAAAAAATCAAAAAGTTATTATTTTTTTTAATATTCTTCGTTGGCTTCAGCGTACCGGAAGTACTCTCATAAAATTGAAAATTTGAATAGAAAATGACCCGTGCGAGCTACAAAATAATAAAAAAGATCCAAGTTCACGAACAGATAAAAATTATGGAACTTTCAAGTTTAAAAAACAACAGTTTTCATGAACAGATAGAAGCAAACGTCTTCTACAACTTTTCTTAAAAAAATCGTTTGCAGTTTTGTTAGCAGGGTCTATCTGTTCCTGAAAGTTTTTTTTTTCAAAATTTTTGTGAACAATTTTCTTATACTGTGTATTATATAGAAAAATTAATTTTTGAAAAACGGGTCAGAGAATAAATTTTCATAATTTGCTTCAAGAAATACCAATATTTTCTTTTTTGTAAACTAGTATACGACTGAATTAAGTATTACTCTTTCGTATACGTAGTGAATGGGATAAGTATAGAGAACGTCACAATTTTCCTTGCTCTTAGGGCAAGTATTGGTTTCGTGTCAAAACAAAAATCGAGGTTTTAATCAAAACCAACATTACAATGGTGGAGAAGTCCAAAAAAGTGGGTGTCGTCATGCCGTCCGTCGGTCTGTACGCCTTTTCGTCTGTGCGTAAGTTCGTCTGTGCATCCATCTGTACAGAGAGCCATAGCCTAAACGGATTGACTGGTTTGCATGAAATTTGGTACAGATTACTTTTTTGTAATTTCCAGGGTTGTTTTTTTTTTTTGTTTGTTTTTGAATATCTTGATTAGAACAAATACCTCCCATACACCGGCTTCGAGTTATTGGATTTTTCTCGAAAATGGCTCCAACGATTTTGATTAAACTTTGCGTATGTTATGTTATAATCGATTTTAACAATACTGCATTCTTAGTTTTTCTCTAAAAAATTGAATAACGGAAATAAAACTACAAGAAATTTTCCACAGTTTAAAGTTACATATTTTCTTATACATCATTACTGGTTCAACCGATTTCTTTCAAAATCTGTATTGAAGTTCTTCTTATGATTTTGAAAAGTATTATGTATTTATTTTTTCAAATAAAAAAGTAATAATAATATGTTAATTTCTGAATGACTTCAAAGACTGTAAGCTGAATTCAAACACCGTAATGTTCGTCATTTAAAACAATATAAATTTTAAGACATTTTCATTTCTTCAAAAATTCATTTAAAAGGTTTCGAAAATAACTGATTGTTTTTTAAATTTTTTTTGTCAATTCTCAAACGATAAAATCTAATTTCTGTACCAAATATATTCTACTTAACTACGAAATTTAATACTATTAATTTTATTACAATAATGTTGTATGAAAATCATAAAAACAAAATAATTTAAAACATTTTAAGTAATCAAGTGCGTGGGAATAAAATCTGTAATTCTCAAGACAATCAACTCTTGCCTTCATTAGATTAGAAAGATCTCCATTATAAAATACTTCTTTAGAGAATTCCCAAATGTTGCTGCCTTTTATAGAATCCCAAAAATCCCTATAAGTAATTCGTTGTTGTTCCAACACCCCAAATGTCATGTTTTCTGTTTTTGTTTAACATTTATTTTTATGTAAGTTTTATGTATAATCTAGATTCATGCATGAATATAAAAAAAAAACAAATTCAGATACTCTTCATAACCCAACAAATATGAGGGTATTCCCAAAACACCAGGCAGGAAGAAATAGTAAAATATAATCCCATCATATCCTTTCCCACATCTGCAGGAAGTAGCCATATGTACATGTGCCTGTGTATGTCCGTACGTACGTCCGGTGCTCATGCATTAGGAATCATTCTCCGATCACCTTGATTCCATTAACCATCCGATTACCTATTTCATATACGAGAGTTCGGTCAGACAAGGACGAGGATGGAAAAAATAAAATTCAAGCTCTCATTATTTTTTCATATTATCAAGGAAGAAAGAAAAAAATTCAATCACGCACACTCATACATCCCATTACACATATTTTCCTACTAAAAACAGAAAAAACACTCAAATAAAACCAAAAACAAGTGTGAGGGAACAGGACCTGAAGGCACATAGAAAAACCTAATGAAAAAAAAGAAAAAACAAAAAACGATAACATATTCGCAGCCACTTTCCTAAACTCAATTCCTATACAACACACCATAGCCATCAGAGCCACTATGGAACCAGAAGCGACTGTGCAAGTGTGCAGAAGCAGTAAAGAAGGTTTTATTTTCTCCGCCATGGTGTGAGTGATGGCGGCAAAAAACGCGGCAGGAAATCGATAACGGATGGTTGTGATGGCAGCGAACGTTCGGGTGATGGGGTGGTATATGGGGCGGCAATATAATTGGAATGCGAACCCATTAAAAATTAATAAAGCTGAAAAAAGCTTTAATGTCCAGCAATTGAAAGGCGACCATCATGGCCATTGCTACGGCAAGCACACCACCGCCGCCACCACCGCCGCACCGGGAACGTTAACAATGACGGGGAACAAGCAACAGCGCCTTGATGCGGTTGAGCAACAACGACAACTACGGCGCGGTGGTGACGAAAGTGGCAGTGTTGTCATTGTCGTCAACCGTGGTTGTAAAAACTTTTTTTTAACTCCAAGAAAAGAACGGTAAGGTGATTCGGTTACTTCCGGTAGGAAATGTAAAAAAAAAACACCATCAACCACGAAGCATAAGGACAAAATGAAGAAAGGATATCCTAGTCATATAACTTGGCAACCTCAAACTACCACATTAAAGCTGGTTCAATAGAATGAATTCTGTTTTAGCTGTCGAGGGGAGTTTTTTTTTTGTTTGCTTTTGGTAGTAAAAACTAATCAATAGATTGTGCTTTTTTACTGAATTTCTATCGCCACCGTTTTTATATTCCTTCAAGTTGCTGGGCCGCATTTTGAAAAAAGTGTTTCATAGCTGCTTTGATGGTGGATAAGTTTTCAAAAAAACATTTGATAAAAAAAATTCTATTAACAACAAAAGCAGTTGAGGTCCTAAAATGCATCTCAGTAAGCCAACTCCTTTCAGCCAACCACACGCACATAAGAAATGGTTAAGAGTATAATTCAATAGGCCCTAGTTCTTTGTGAGCTAGTCGTTCAACAATATTTATTTATTTATTTAATTATAAGTTGAGGTCCTAAGTAAAAAAAAGTCTGATAACAAAATATATGATCTGAAAATCCCAAAAAAATAATATCTAATTGAGTGTTATTGATAAGTAAATATGCCTGCCCAGAGCAGCTTAGAGATTTACAGAAGGTTTGCATGCCTAGAACCTTTCAAAGTTGCTAAATACTTCTTTATCGACTTTTGGAATGTATGCCTATGACCCTAATCAACAGATTTTACTTTAATTTAGTAAATTTCTATTGCAATATGATTATCCTCTCAATATCGCCTTACCCCTATTTAAAATTAATATTGTCTAAGACCTCGTCGATATTTTTAATTAATAATTTTGATTTTTACTCAGCAATTCGAAAAAAACAGTTAAGGTCCTAAATTAAAAAAAAAAAAAAAAAATATTAAAATGTGTAAGCAAAATGCTTGACTTAAAATTTATGATCAGTAGCTCAATGTCTGAGTCAGTGAACTTTAAAAGAAAAATTGTGGAGTTATGACCTCTTCCATCTTAAAATTTGGGAAGTCTGACTAACTTTCTGTGGTCTTTTAGGACTCTAGAGTATAATTGAAGTAAAAAAAAAAAAAATATTTTATAAAGTGATAAGCTTTGAACTTTTGGCAAGTGAAATTATGACCCTTACAGATAGATATTTTATTTATTTTTTATTTATTTCTATTCCTTCAAATTGCTATTTCTGATTTTGAAAAAGTGTTTCCTTTACCTCGTGTGGATATTGTTCTTATAAAATAATTATTTTTTTGTTGAGTCTATTATCAAATGCATTTGAGGTCCTAAATTTAAAATAATCATTGATTTAACTTTTAAGCACAATGATTGACTCAAAACATGACAGTCAATAGCACAGTACCTATCCCTTCTCCTTATCTAAGTGTGAATTTTATTGGTGACTTATGGCCTCTTTAATCTTAAAATTTGGGAAATATGACCAACTTCTCTGTGAACGGTTGGACCACTACCTATAGTGAATTAATAAAATTGAAATAATTTAGTTATTTAAAATCTATTGCCAACTTCTGACTAGTTAACTGACCCTAATCCACAGATTGTGCTTCTACTGGCTGTTTATCGCCGTTTTTCAAAAAATTCATTCATCAGGATTAAGCATTCGAGGTCTTAAGTTAAGAAACTTTATTGCATGGGAGTCTAGACTGAAATAGGAATCCAAATACAATTACATGAGAGGTCTTGGAGTCTGAGAGTCGATGACCCACAATCTATTTCCTTCTTAAATTTAGAAAACAAGTGGCGTTACTGATGGTTGTAGGTATACAATTTGTTTGTGGTCTTTTAACCCTCCGAAGTGGATCATAACCTCACTTTCAAGCCTCAGTCCTTGATCGTAAGACCCTGCAACAGGATTGATAGTGCATATTTTGTAGAAACGAATAGTTTAGCTCTTAGTGCGTCATAATTTACGGGAACTTATAGAATGCCACACTTTAGACCCCAGTTATCAAAATTCAAGCTCTCTGCATATTTTTTTCTTATGACTTCAAGGCCTGAAGATTTTCAAGTTCATAAATACTACCCTGATCAATGTTTTCCTTCTGGATAGTCTACTGCCAATGCTTCGGATTATTTGATGGCGCTAAAACAAACTGCCCACTATTATCCCAGCCAGAGCCCCCTCCACAGGTGGAGGATAAGTCAATACTCATGCAATTAATGTTTTGTACTATTTCTTCACGATAACAGGTGAAGGCTGTCATGGTTTCTGTTCAAATGGTTAGGGGTTGAAATGTCATTGTTTTATGTTCCCATTCAGTTTTCCATTGTGCCGCACAATCATCACACAGAGCTGCATATAATAAAGTGCCTTACACTGCACAGACACAGCACACACACTGATGCATAATATGGCACCACAACTTAAAAGGACCTCTCTTCCAACAGGGTGATAGTTTTTAATTAGTCCTCTAGAATGCATCGCAATGCAGTAGTTGCTTTCAAATGAAATAAAATAAGTTAGTTTGGATGTGGTATTAGCAAACATCACGAGAAAGGGTGTATATAGTATAGAGACCCCGTCAACGAGAAACCCGGCTGAATGCGAAATAATAATCTCACTAAATGAATTAGGATGAAACATAGAAAATGGTGAAGTGCACTCGAATGTGGGGCGGTGCGGTTATGGTCGTGAAAATTATATAGATCGCGAAATGAAACTGAATTGCTAAACAAGACACACCAAATGCAAACCTCGCTGAAATACTGGTTTTCAATTCTATGATTTTGAGCTTTCGTTGGAAATCGCCGATGATAGTAGTTGAGGGAGTGGGAGAGAGAGAGGAATATTTTTCGCTTGTTTTCTGACAGCGTGATTGTGAAATAATTATCCAAGCAGAAACAAGGGCAAGTTGTCATGGATATACCTATCACTTGCACAAGAATGAAGTTCTCTGCTCTATTCAGCGTGTGTACACACTTCTGCGGTTATCATCGTCCTTATACATATGTATATATGCTATAATAGAAAGTACAGAAGGATAAGGCCAAAATGTATGGATAATATAGTCAAAACGAACCCCCAACCCCATCAGTGTGTTGTTTTACGAAACCTCTACAAACTGCGAATCAGTGAATAATCAGCAGCAGGGTTTTAATTTCTTATGCTCGACTATTTTGTGTGAACAGGGTCGTTTGGGGAGAAAATGGATGGCATGTTGAATAGCGTGTTAAACAAATGTATTTTAAAATGAAAATTAAGGAAATTCTGATACACACATGTTCGAATAGGGGTCGCAATTTGTTTTCTTACACCAGTTGTTGTTGTTGTAGTTGTTGTTGCCATCAGATATTTTTATAAGTGAGTTATGGAATTGATGATATTTTTAATTGTGATTTTCTCTCGCTTAAATCAACATCATCAAAATTTATTCATGATAATATTCTATTTACCAATCGACTAAAACAAATTCTTTTTGATATTAAAGACCTATTCGCGTTTTCTTAAATGGTGTATTTCGCGAAGGGGTTGGCCATATGGCGTCCTGAAAATCATGACTTAAGCTTTTCAAATATCCTAAACTTTCAAATATAAACAAAATATGCTTTTTCGTTCCAAGAAAATGTCTAACTTTCTTGTACCACTATTCAGAGAGAAAAGGTTTGCAAGAAACAACTCGTCACCTCAGTTTTTGAGTAATCTAAACGACAAAAACCGAGAACACCATATTTGAAGTTTTGATTTGGAATATTTAAAAAAAATTCAGTAGAATAACTTCGAAAAAAATAGTGGTTCCTGAAATTAGTGGTTCCTTAATTCTACTAACACTTTAATTTGATTGTTTTTATCCGTCTATTGGTTTCTTTTTTATCTTTCCATGAAATAAGTTCGAATTTGTATGGTAAGAGGCAATTTCAACCAACCTTTGAGGCATTTAAATTTGGAATCAGATTTCTTGGAAGTGATGTTCTTGTATCCAAATATGTCGAAGTTTTAATGGATTTTTTGTTGATAATTGAGTATATAAGAAAAATATTCAAAATAAATTTATGAGCCTTTTACCTCACGCGATGTTATAACGTGAGTTAACCTGTTACAGTAAAAATTGTAACGCATTATGAAAAAACTGTTGTATTCAGATCAAGTCATTTTGATACCTCTTTTCTTCTCCGAGAAATCTTAAGTTGTAGTTAATATATTTCTCCTTTTTACTGGTAAAATAAGTTTCTTTTTGCCGAAACAAAACAATACTTTTTCGATGTGCCATTTCACAGTTTTCGAACATTTTTTTTTTGACTTAAAGCGAAAAAGGTTTTTTTGTGATTTAACGAGACAATCTAAAAAATGAAAGCTGCTACACTGATAACTGATCTCAGATTCGAGTAAGGCACATGGAAAAGGTATTGTTTTGTTTCGGCAACAAGAAACTTTGCTGACCAGTAAAAAATGAGAAATACATTAACTAAAACTTAAGATTCTCGAAGGAGAAAAGAGGTTTAAATATTATTTCAACTGAACAAAAAGAAGATAACCAGCAGTATATTAAAAATCCGTTAAAATTTGTGCTTTAGCAGGTTACATAACATAACAACATAGCTTAAAAAAAATTGAAAAACGACATTTTTGTGATTTTTTAACGGTAATATCTCAAAAACTAGAGCCAATTTGAAAATTCTGCCTTATTATGTTTTTCAATAACTTTAAAAATAATTTTCATTTTTATCCCTGTTTTGAATCATTCATACTTGAACATACCTCAGGAACCTACCGTTAGTTAACAAAAAATTCGTATGCATTGGGTATTGCGAATTATTATGTCAACCGTCATATTTACTGTATGTTCACTATGCTATGCAGGGTTAGGTTCCTCAAATGGTGACCGTATTTCAGTTTCAAGATTTTTACTAAACAATTACACTGGTCTGCAACGAAAATCGCCTTCAAACCAAACTATATTTTTCTAAAGAATTTTGGAACTCTGAACCCGAATCTGAACTCAAAGCAAGTCATACGTTACGAGATGTGCTAAAATGAACATGTCACAAACCCTTTATTTTTTGGTATAATCAACGTCGAAATTCTTTACTGGTAAATGCTTAATTACAAAACTATTAATATTGGAGTGCATTTCATCTGTCTAAATCATTTTAAACCACTTAAAAATTCGTTTTTGGAGCAAAAATATTACAAAGTGAAATTTATGATTTTTCAAAATACTCTCTTTAGCCCAATTAATGCGTTTTTAGAGGTGGAATTGACAATGGCTAACTTTGTGTTTTTTGTAATGCTGAGTACGAGAAACATAAGAAATCATTGAAAAACTTACATATAATTGTTTTTTATTGTTTTTGGTGCATAATCCAATATATAAACATTTTTTTTCGCAGTGTAGGTACATCCCAAAAACTACTACATCCCAAAAACTACGAAATTGAAATGTATAGTGATTTATTTAAAATAACGGCTTAAAATGTGACTATACATTAATGCATAAAACCAAATCAGGTTTAAGGTCTTTGTTTATACTATGTGGAAGAAGTGTTGCAAATTTCACCCGAATCGGTTCAATAGTTTGGAATATATACCAAGTCAACTGAATCTAAGAGAACCCTTTTCTACAAAACGATCACATTTTTTTTTAAATCAGTTTAAAAACAAATGTACGTGATAGAATTTTTCTGAGACGAGGTTTAGATTCTGATAAGTCCAATATTACATAATTTCAAAAAATATATGAAGGACAAAAAAAAAACTACATTTTTGCAGACCAGTGATATTATTAAGAATTTTACATAAGCCCTGTTATTTTCTGTTTTTGTAAGTCATGCTGAATATTTTTCGTGAACAATTTGGGAAATGATGTTTTTAAAGTATTACTGTTAAAATATCACAACGGAGAAGTCACACCGGTGACGTTAGCCAACTCTGAGTAACTAAATTTTGTTAAAAAGCGAAAAAAAAATTATATAATTTAGAAAAGAGACTTTATACATAAAGGAAGTTGCGTGAGTAGGAACACCATCACATTACTTCTTATATAAAAACAAATCTTGTAGGTTGTTTTCTTTCAGTATTTTCTTAACTTTTTATAATTTTTACTAAAAATACTTCAAACATTATCAGACCATAAAATCAAAACTCTGTGGCGTATTTTTTTGATATTTAAGCACTAAATAAAAATGTCTGATATTTATTTTTTTTTTATTTGCAATTGAACGACGAATTCGTGTCAGGATTTTTAGGCAACCTTTTTATTACTATTAAACTCACAAATATAAAACTTATTTTATTGTTTTAAGCGACATATTTTAAGACTAAAAACATAGAAATCAGTGGCATAGTTTTTTAGTTGGAAGCATTTCAATGTAGCAAAGTTCAAAAACTATTGTACTTGCTTAAACTAAGTAGAATAAAAACTCTAATACATACATTTAACTTTTTTCTAAGCAACCGCATAGTTTTGAATATTTTTTTTTAGAAATACCTATCTACAAATCCAAAAGTTACAAGGGCCACGCCAACAAAAGTTGCGAGCGAAACGAGAAACGTGACGATGCCAAACGTACCCAATCCAAATATTGAAATCTTCTTTTTCTTGAAATTAAAATCTACGTGAAAAATTATGAAAATCATCAAAATAAGGATACTTTTCTAGTTATACTTTATATTATTTAAAAATTTAAAAAGGGACTTACATTCTCTAGAAAATATGAAAATATTTGATTCTAAAATTACTTTGTAGTTTAATCAAAATTGTAATAGGTAACACCTACAAAAAATAAAGTCTTCATAATTATTTAAATCACGTTTCTAACTTAATTACTATTGCTTTTTGGTACCAAAATTAAGAATCTTAATACAAAGCACTTATAATCCTTCTATTTAACGCAGAAATTTAAAATTATTCTATCTTGTTACGAAGATTTCGTATAATTAAATTCTCAACATAATGGCAGCTTAATCAACATTTCGCTAATAAACATAAAATGTCTACCAATATTTCTTTACCTAAAGTTAAAATAACAAAAAAAAACAATTTTCTTTTTGGATTAAGAATGACATTTATCCACTCTTCAAAATGAGGTCCTTCTACAAAGAACGAGGGGTTCCAATCTCTCTCCCTTTCTCTCTCTGTCTTTCTATATAATATTGGGAACATAGCAACTAAAAGCAATTAAACCCGTTCCTGATTAATTATTCAAGCCACTACTCATTTACCTTGCATTGTTTTGTGAATATTTTATCAGAACGCGACAGAGTGCTTTGGCATCCCACTGGGGTAATAAGGATATTCCCATTGCCGTGATTAAATCCTTATGTTAAGCTTTGATGAAAGAGAGCAACAGAGTGTTCTTATTCACTATCCACTAATACTTTTTGCCACCACATCCAACCAGCCGCACCTCTATCACATGGACACCTGCTACTTACGGGCTTAGTATACTTTAGAGGACCCACAGTATAGCTTTGGTCGTAAATAACCAACAAAACATAAATCTAAAACTCCGCGTAACAATATAATAGTGACGCACGTGCAATACGCACGCAAATGTATACAAATACGATTACATTCGCGAGGAAAAAATTATGACTAAGACAAGGTTGTAAGAATTCGCTGGTACTGAAAACATTACTTGTATTTTGAATGAAATTATAAGAAATTCCTATTCCTATAAATGCTTAGTACTAAAAAGACCAATCCTGCAATGAAAAACTGCAACACAGTAAACTCAGGTTTAAATAACTTCCCGGTATTAGCTTACTCCGGGGTTAACTCAGCACTGAGAAATTGACCATTTGGTAAACTGGGAAATTTCTTTTAAAGAAATGGTCCTTTTTTTCTTTTTACGGGAGAGTAACTGTTTGGATTTGATTCTCCAACACAAAACAAGTCCCTCTCTCACTGCCAAACTTAATTTTTTGAAAAATTATTTCGGCGACCTTGTCAGTGTGCAAAAAAATTGATTTTGTTTATTGCAGGGTGACTTTTTTCTAGAACTTTATAAATTGCCCTTAGCAATAAAATTACAACAAAAACTCACTAACCTGGAATTTCCTTTTCTAAATTATGTAATAAGCCAAAGGATAATCTTAGTAACGGAAGTTTTGTGTGCTTCATTTCCTGTTCTGATTTTTGTATCCTTTTTGGCGTCAAAGCGATGGCATCGTCATATAATAGCCATCGTCGGTCGGTCGGTGATGGGTCTTTTTGTTGTTGTTCCTGCACAGGAAGACAACATCACAAGGTTAACTCGGCAATCCTTGCGTGAAACTAACCTCTGCCATTTTTAGTATTTTTTTTTTCTTTGTTTCCTTTATTTTGGCACACAAATCCAACCATAAAGGCACACACGAATAAATGAATGAATTAGATCCTTTCCACGGCTAGATGATGGTAGTATACAC
The DNA here is from genome assembly GCA_948107695.1 of Meliscaeva auricollis. Taxonomy (NCBI): domain Eukaryota; kingdom Metazoa; phylum Arthropoda; class Insecta; order Diptera; family Syrphidae; genus Meliscaeva; species Meliscaeva auricollis. The sequence continues at coordinate 70,680,635 of OX403618.1, read as the reverse complement.
AGGCAGGGTGGCCTAGCTATGCTAAAAAGAAATAGAAAGGACGAAAACAGTTATCCTTTGATTCGAGAGATGGCATGATGGCAGAGGTAGGTAAGGGAATATTGTATATTCGTGGCTGTCGTTGCGCATCCTTTGACGGTATCTACGACTCATTCGAGCATTCAGAAACACATTCGTACCCCGAATGGTGAATACAAATTTGTCCTCCCTTCTTATATAGCCGGCAGAAACATTGCGGAGGCACACTCGCACATGTACAATTGGCAGCCCTGGCAGAGTGTAAAGTGCACAGCTTTGCTTTTGCTTTGCGTTAACGTTAAAGAAACGCAAAGGAGCTGAGAATACAGGGAATCTTTTTTGAATTAAGTTTTTTGTGATTCCACACAATTTTCACGGGAAAGGAAGTTTTCCTGCTGTGTCGCCTTCTTGGTTCTGTTTGCTTTGCATTTTTCTGTATCTCTGACTGAAACTGTTATTTGTTTTTTTTTTTTTGGTCTGGTAGGTATAGTCTTACAGTTAAAAGGCTCATCTAGGATTTTGTACAAGTACGCGGGTATATTCTGTTAGAATGTGACTAGGCAAGGATTTTCGAGGTTTTTGTGTGTAATGGAATTCGTGTTTGTCTATTTCGCTTTGCTGAAGTATGTCAATCGGCTTATCCACAGTGTTGTAGTCATTCGCCTTGTCATGAAGATAAACATCTATGGATGTTGGTTGGTTTTTTTTAGGTATATAGTTGCGAACACACCTTTTGTGGTGTTTTGTTGTTGGTGTGTACATATTTTTTCTTTTTTTCTTTATGCGCCATTATGTGGGTTTATTATAAAAACTATTCGTGTCCAAAACATGAAACTAGACTGCTCCTGCTTTGTCTGGATTGTAGATTTAGGGAATTATGCATGTTAAAGTGCCGCCTTTTGAATGCCTACTTTTTTTTGTTGTTGTTTTTGTTGTTATTTTCGTTGTGAATAATGTTTTCCGGGTTATGACCTGCGATTTGGCATAATTAATGAATGAATTTTGTTAGAAGGCTATAACTTTATGTGAAATGAAAAATTATTTGATATTCTTTTTGTGTATGTCTTGGAGGCTTTTGCATTATTTTCTTTTTATTTACTTATTTTTTATTTTTGTATATATTTTTTTATAGAGTAGATGTAGGCGTAACGGATAAGAAATATTATGACAAACTAAGGAGATTGTCAAGAAAGAAAAAAGATATCATGATGATGAAATGACACTTGAAAAACAGCAGAAAATTTATCTTTTGTAAATCTAGTCGCATTAATTGAGAGTGAATAAGCAGAGTAGTCGGTCAGCAGATTGCTTAAACATACACAAGGTGGACAAAAATTAGAATTGTTAAGAGCTTGCCATAGGTATTTAAATAAATGGAATTTTATGATTAAAAAGATGGTTATTTCTAGTTTAATAAATACATAAATTTATAATTTATTTTTATATTTCGTGATTTTAACAAGTCTTTTAGTAGGCATATTAGGGTGAAGTGAAAAACAGTTTTTTTCATATTTTTTCTTATTTTTTGATATACGTACCACATTTATTTTTATGTACATTATCACTAAGCATTATTTACATCACCCAAATTTTTCTCAAAACGCAGGTCCTTATTTAATAAAAAAAACATCTTTACCCATTTTTCTCGAATTTCGCTACTGCAGGATCTCGCAAAAGTTATGGTTAAAACTTTTTGAAAGTTAAAATAAACCCTTCTTTTATCCAGTATTTTGTACTTTTCGTCTATAATTGATTTTTGTTTTCCACAATTGTTAAATTTTTACTTTGCACAATTTTACTAACCATTGTTTAAGTGCAAAATTTTTGAAAAACAAATTTCTTTTTGGTCATGACCACTGACCAGGGCCTATACCATTTTCAGTTTGAACCATAACCTTTGGGAGATCCTGCGACCATTCTGCCTACGTATATTAAATAAAATGCACGCCTGAGTCACACCTACTCTTAGGGTCAAAGTTTTTGTGGACGCTATAGCATCACACATAAAGTTAACAAAAAAAAACAAATAAATAAATAAATAAAAAAAAAATAAAATTCATTATTAAAATGACATAAAAAATTCTTTAATGGATGTCCTACAAACTAAGCCATTTTATTTCGATTAAAAAGACTAATTTTTGAAAAAAGAAATTGAAAAATATTAGAGCCGTTTTATAAATAAAATAATTTTGTATATAAAAAAAATTCTCAAGTCTTTTTGAAAAAAAAAATCAAATCAAAAATCAAGCAAAATTTACTGCATTGAGTTTTCAAAATTTGCATATAAAAGAGAGCTATCAGATGGTGAAAAAAGTTTGTTTCAAAAGGAGAGAGTTAAGAAGTTATTATTATTTTTAAAATTATGAGTTTGGCATCAAAACAAGCCTTAATATGTTTATAACAAGCAAAAATGCTTGTCTATCCCTCTATTATTTGTTTTAGTCAATCTTATACAAAAAACGTCCACCAATCAAACAAAATTGAATGCACTGAATTATCTGGAATAATTTAGAAACTACAGGTTTTCGCCCTTTTACTCTGTTGCATGATCCAATTTTTAGCCTCTGTTTAATAATAATTAAGGACACATACATATATCTAAATAGGCGAAAGAAATTTTATTTGAAAGATAAAAGACTTTCATATTCCAAAAATCCTCAAAATATTTAATTAGTCAATTCTTAGCCTTTTTATTTGATTTGATATGTAAAACTAACGATTTACAAAAATTAAAATGAAAATCTGATTGTGAGTCAGCTTTCTCAACTCCAGAATTTAATTTGCAATTATAACATCAATGACCTAGTTATAAAACGAAATCGCAAAAAATACTTTTAGGGATCTCAGAAAATTTCCTGTATCAAAATGGTAAATTATACAATTGAATCGGTGAGTGTAAGAATAATACAAGTCCAAAATTTTATTTTAGAGAAAAAAAAAAACAAATATAAGAGTTTTTTACAGAAAAACTAACATTTTTTTGGAAAATTAAAGTATAGTATAATTTGAAAGAGGGTTAAATCTTCAAACGCCCCATACATTATTTTTCAAAAAAGTTGATAATTTTTCTATAAAAGTCTTTTATATTTGTTTTTTAAAGAATTGGACTTGATTTTAACAACATTTTTTACCCTTATGTTTTTACAGATAAAATTGAAGAATTTTTCTGAGAAAACCTTTTCAGGATATCAAGATTATGTTTTTGAATCTAAGAAAGATGAATTGGGGTATACTGTACTATAATTTGGCGTGTTCGTTATTAAGGAAAAAAATTCTTAATATGGAAGACGCCACAAATTATAGTACAGTACATCAGACCTTGCGTCAGATAGTTCTGATTTGTATAGTTCTGATTTTTAACTGAGCTATTTATGATATGAAGCTGAAGTTAAATCCAATTTTTCGACCTTGAGTGCCGAACGCAACATTGGTAAAAATGCAAAAAACGGCGATTTTGTAGAGATTTTTTTTTAGTAAATTGCATTTTTAGCTATGAAGAGCTAATTTTTGACTGTGTTCTATTTCACCCTTGCAAAATTTTCTTAAATTTGAGCCTATTGCTATTTCTGTTGATTCAACAGTTTCCTAGACACAGCTTTTCAAAGTTTATCAAACAAAATGTATAACAGAAAGTATTAAAAACTAAAAGTATAGAAATAGATTCTGAATGTTGTCATAACATTTATCAAACAAGAGAAAAAAAATGTGAGGATTGGGCTGTCTTTATCCACATTCAGACAGGAGGTGCAATTTTCTAAGAAAAAAATGTGACTTCACGTGTTAAAATAACTATTCAAAGAAAACGGTTACACCTAGTAAAAAAAATCTTTAAGCTTATCTTACGGCCAGAAGCCTAGTCTTGAATTAAATTTTAAAATAAATTTATTTTAGCCGACAGTTTGTGAAGAACTTATTTTCAAAGTCTGCATTTTGCAAGAAATATTTTTTTTTTCGGTTTAAACTAACAAAAATTTTACACAACTTGTACCCTTTTTGTTTTTAGTTTTAAAATTTTTATCAATTTTTAATCCAATACTGAAAACCATGCGAAAAAGTCTTTAAGTTTTCATAAAAAAAATTAAATAACGAGATACAAGTTGTGAACTGAACCAAAAAAAAAAACTTTTTCACTGTTTAAAATTACCCAATTTTATCTTTACGTTTTTTTTTCTTTTTTTTTAAGTCTTGCATATTTGAAAAATTTGTTTTCATTTTAAAATATGCCTACCAAACAAAAACTATATTGAAAACTTTATTTAAAGTTAACGCAAGACTTTTGATTAGTTTAAATGGAGGCTTCCATAAATTTCAACAGTCTTCCCGTAAGTCTATGTACTAAACCATATTCTAAATACTTTTTATTTATACTTTGAAAATATTATATTCGGTCACATCTGAAATGAACCTCGGTTAATTTAAAAATATAAAAAATAAAAAAAAAAAAAAAACAATACAAAACACTGCTCCTTGTTTACCGTGACAGCACAGCAGCACACACAATATCAGTTAACATTATTTTTAGCTCGGTTACGGTAAGTATTTTATATAGGAGTGGAGAACACAATGCACACTCCTCTTGCCGGCATAAATCGTCCTTGGATGTACACATAATTATGTTCGTGTTTCTGTGTGTGAGTTTTTTTTTTTTTTTTTACTTTTATTGTGGGTAGCACACAGAAGGAGGTTGAAAATATTTACATATTATTTAATGCAAAACAAAATACCTACATATGAAGTTCCATATGGGGAAAAATAAATCTCCACTTCACATGTGCTTTGTGTGCCGCTTATAGGGTTACCATATATGCCAGATTTGTTTTGTTTGAAAAAATCTTTAATTTAGGTTGTTAAAATTTTGATCAAAATTTGTTCAAGGCGTTTGTGAAACAAGTTCAGGAATGCGCTTTTGAAAAACTCCTTAACATAAAACAGTGGTCCCAATATTAAGGTAATTGGGTCCAAAACTAACACAAATCAACTCAAAAATAGCACAGCTTGACTATGACTGTTATATCATAATTCGATTCTAGGGGCCCATTGTACCAAGTTACAAATTACAATTTTCAAGTACTTTGTAACAAATATTGTGATAAAATTAGTGAATTCCGTTGCCCCAAATTTGAAATCCATACAAAAAATTACAAACACACAAATTTTAAGTTGCAATTTGTAATTTGGTGCAATGGGACCCAGAAAGTGAATCAACCAAAGGAAAACTGAGCTTTTAATACAAATTTACACTTTGTTTTCATAGTTCACACATACGTTTGTCAAGAAACCTTTGAAACCTTTGTGCACCAGTAAAGAGTAAGCACACACAGTTCTTAAATCAAATGACTGCAGTGCAGTAGTATTTACTTCGTCAAAGAATTCCATTTTATCTGCTGAAGGTTTTAAGAAACAATTTTTCTTCTAAAAATTGTATGATGGTAACTCTTAGTTGAGATTGTAAAGGTTCCTCGATTGCTGAAACTTCTTACCCACATCGTGTAGTTTTACGGATAGTCTAAGAGAAACAGAGAAATAAGAAGGTACTGCTAGGACAGCCTGTATGAAATTTATTCAATCTCTGCTAGGCCTGACCCCTGCGGGTAACCTCAAAAGCTCACTTGGACTTGCAGGGGGACTATCGTATATAAAAATAAATTCTTTTCTAAATTCCAAAAGACGAATGAATATTTTAAAAGGATTTATATTTTATTTTCATTCGGGGTTTGGTGTATTATGGGGAGGAGTGTATATGTACTGATAATTGAAATTTCAAGAAAAATTTCCGAGTCATCAGACGTTCTTCTATTAAGCAACTAAAATACACACACACGTGGGCATATATCTGACAAAAATAAACCAAATAAAAAACTAGAATTAGATAATATCCTTGCATTGGATTGCACTTTGTTATGAAGCTTGAAACCCAGTGGTAGAATGGCAGCACAAGTCAAGGAAGGAACGTGAAACCAGGAAACACAATAAGCTCCTTGGATACCCATGTATACACCAACGGTAAAAGCTATTAAAATCGATTAAATGCCCGCATTGATTTCCTTGTTCGTCACTCTTTTTATTCTCTCGACCTGCTAACGTACGACGAGACGACAGCGTTGGTATCTTACATTTGATTTAGATATTAAACCCTTCTGTTGATTTAATAATCGATACCGTTTGACACGGACAAGGACAAACGAAGAAGGATACGAAATCAGGTTCAACAAATCTAAAGAAACAAAGTCTACGTCTTTGTACTATAAAAAAAGAATGGTTTTTTTTGTTGTTCCTATTTAGTATTTCTATTGTGTATGTGTTGCTCCAATATAACACTAGAACTGGACGACAAGGCGACAAGGCAAATTGAGCCTCTGGGATTGCGGCGGTGGTGGTGTGGCGACAACAACGACTTTTGTTTGTTGATGGAATTATTTATTTAGCAACAGATACAATATGGCGGTAGAGTTGGTATTATGTAGCACATTTGTTAGTTTATTGTTGGTCATTTGGTTTTATTTTTGTATTTGTTGTTGTTTTTGTTGTTGGTAAAGTATTCTCACTTGGCCACTTTTTGACACTCAAAAAAACAAGAACTAGCTAAATTTTGTGAGAGAATTGAGGTGGATGGTGTCTTAAGAAAGCTTGGGTAAACATTCTCAAGTACTTACTGTGTGTTTAGTTAGCTAATGGCCATCAAAACTATCCGTTTAGGGACAACATTTAGAAAATCTTAAATTAATGTCTACCGCGAAGGAGTAGGTAGAGTTGCTTTGAAATGTTATGGTTGTAAATTTTATCGATCAAGTTTAAGCGGCTTTGTTCGATTATAAATGTTATTTAGGTCGGCAATTCAATTAAATATAGATTTGAGAAAACATAATATTAAAATATAAATAGGTTTGGAAAATAAAATGCATAGCTTAGAGTAGGATTAAATTTTCATTTCATATCGGGCCGTGGGAGCCATAGTGGCCTAACTATTTTTTTTAATATTTTTCTGTAGGGTCCAAAACTAATATTTCCTTAAGAAGTATTCAGTTCTTTTTGAAAAAGTTGTACTAAATTGATGTGTTATATAAATAACTGTTTCAAAATTATCCAATTTTTGTGACAAGTTTTTGCCTTTTGAAAAAAAAAAAGTTAAAAAAACTAGTTAGGCCACTATATGGTTCTTACGGCTGATATAACCATAAGGTTTTTGCTATCAATTTAAATTGATTTCTGTTATAAAAATGGTTAAGTCTTTGTTTTCTTAACAAAACAAAAAAAAAAAGTTATAAAAATGTTTAGTAACAAATTTATAGGAAAATAATGGCACATTTTGAGTATAGAAATGTCTTTTTCCGGATTGCACAATGTAATGTTTTTAAAATAATTGATTGGGCTTGAAAAAATGTGCAAAGTCTTAAGATTTGTTTGTAAAAAATTAATACAGCTACCCGACAGTCATCACCTTACATGAAAACTATGGGTGTCTGAAACGATGCATTAAGGCACAAATCAAACATGCATTTTGTGCCAATTCCAAAGACACTTTTAATGGCAACAACTACAACAAAGCGACAACGCGACGCGTGCTACGTTTGCGTAATAACTTTGTCAGGTTTTGTACATTTAAATTGCAGTTTTGACACCGTTAAATAATTTAATTATGTACACTGGGGCGTATACGTAACCTTATTTTTACTTTTTCTTATATTTGCGTTTTTATTTTACTACTTTCATTTATAACTGTTTATAATTATTTCATGACTGGGATATAACAGAAATTTTTTTTTCTTCTTTGACTGCCTTGCACTACAGCAGACCTTTTAATCTTACTGGAGATCAGGATAGGATAGAAACTTAAAAGCTGGACTCTATATTTACTTCTTTAGTTGCAATACATGTGCTGGTATGCAAGTTTTGAATTCGAAAACTAAAGTTAATTTGAGATACGAAAAACACATAACATTACTTAGTGTGCGAAACTGGTGAAAGCTAGCTAGGGGCCAGGCTAGTGGGGGACATTTGTTGGTCAAGGCCAAGATCCCCCTGGATTGTAAGTGCGACATCGCTGGAAAAGCAGTAATACATATATCCACAATAAGCAATGGCATATGAAATCGATCAGTTCCATAAAAACTAGAGATGTTAATTTTTTTATTATAATTTTTCCTAGCGTTAATGGGTTTTAAGTAAGTAAGTTGTAATATGAAAAGTGTACTTGTCATAAAAGCAATATGTTAATAATTAATTTTGTCAAAAATGGTCAAACGATTTTTTGTTAGAAAATTATTTTTTTTTTAAGACCGAATAAGATAGTTTTTTTCTTAGATGTCTATTCATAATCCCATGAAAATGCTATAACAACTTCTTATTCTGAACTTGTATAAAGCGATGTCCCGTAATTAGTCAAGGGAAATTTAAGGGGTGATTCCAGGCAATATTCTAAGTAAAAAATTGTTTTGCAGTAAAGTTCTATCTTCAAAGTTAGTTTCATTTATCACTGATTTAAGAAAACACCGAATTTGGTATACCTTGGTCAACGTTAACAATTTCTCTGCTAATACTAATGAAATGAAATGTAGTAAGGACTTTTCTTTTAAAGATAATAATTATATAGAAATAATAAGCAGTTATACTTCGTTTAAATAAAATGTTGATATCTTGTTTGGTTGCTTGGATATAAATTTTTAAAGTTGTTTCATTTTCCTGCCCGTGCTATTTTATTGACTTTGGTCGTTTTATTTTTTTTTTTTTTGATGGAAAATAAATAAAGAAAAAGGTCAGAAACAAATTTTCCAAAACACCTGTACATTTTATGGTAATTCGGAAAACGTGCCATAGACAAAAAAGATAAGTGCAGTTTAAATAAGTGTTCGTAATGTCCTCCTTAGTTTTGTTTGAAAGCTAGAGCCCGTTTTGGAGATTCATTGCGAATATTAATATGTTGCTATCTGCAGCCTCACTTTGCAAAATATATCCAAGCAACTAAAAAAAGATATCAACATTTTAAACGCTGTTATAAAATTATTATTTCTAGATTATTATTAATTTTAAAATTAAAGTGCTTAACAAATTTTGTATCATTAGGATTAGCAGAGATCTATGTATATCATGGACGAAGTATGCTTCAGTCGATATTTTCTAAAATCATTGAAACATTGATAACTGATATCAACATTGAAGATATAACTTTTTTATTTGTAATTTAATTATTATTGTCTTATAAAAAAGATATAAGCTTAAAATTACGTACAATAATTATAAAAATTATAAATTTACTGTAAATCTATTTTTTTCTTAAATTTTTCCCCAAAATCACTCCTTAAATTTTCCTTACTAATTACGTAATTACGGGACGTTTTAATTTTGTTTTCTAAAAATGTTCCTATCCAAAATCTTGTATTTTAGTTTTTAATATATTTGATTGCAAAATAAGGATCAACGCAACTAAGGAGTTGCTTTTTATAAAATAACCGCCTTCAAGCCGGAAGTATGAGTTTATAACCGAAGGAGGTCCAATTTCAAATTTATGAACTGTCATCAAATTTTAATTAGTTCTTCTTTTGTTCAATGGACACAATAGCATAATACCTCTTCTTATTAATATACTCGAACAATTTAAGTCTGCACATTCATACTACTAATAAAGGAGATGATTTCAGTTTTAAGTTTGTTTAAACTAAAATTGACATTCCAATGCAAAGTTTGTCAGTTTGAATTTAAGATGAATCACAAAATGAAAATTAGAAAAAAATATTTTTAAAAAATTAATTATTAGAAAATTAATAGATGTAAATAAATTTATGTAAAATACAATTTGTTTTCGTTGTTTGTTTTCTTTCTCCTACTGAAAAGTCACTCCTCAACTATTTAACTACTCAAAAAACGTGAGTTCAAATGAGAAAAAGGTCTAGAAAAGCTTTTTTTAGTTTTGAAGTTGTATTTTTAATAATATCCAGTAAAATTTTTTAAAAGGTAGAACTTAAAAAAAATGTTTTTTTTTGTTTTAGAAAAAAAAAACTAATTTTAAAAATTTACGGAATGAATAACTTTTGTGCACTTAAATGAAGTAATTCTGTAAGAATATGTTGGTTTATTATTTATTAATGTTTATTAATCACAATTAAGAGGCATCAAGTATTTATTTAAATTTTGTCACAAGAAATAAACAAAATATTATTTCCGTATTATTTGTACCTACTCTTAAATTTGTTTTTGAGTTTGGACATACAATTTTCAAGAGTGATAATGTTTCTATTAGTTTAACATTTTTAAGTTGAAAACCCTTTTCAAAAAGTATTTATTTTACAATAAAAGAGCGAGATGTGGTAGCAAATTTTGGGAGTGGCGGTTAGTTTGCAGTTTTGAGGGTATAAGTGTAATGATTTCCAATACGTAATTTCTTGCAGTTTTTTTTCGCAGTATTATATGGCTTACGGGGGGGTTGAAAAGAATGATAGGTCTCCATTTATATTACGGGAACTGGTTATATTTCCTAAGTCTGGAGAAATCTATCTTTAAGATCCATTTAACAGAATTTAAGATATAAACTTTTCAAGTAAACCATGTTTGGTCTTTTTTTAATGATTTCATTTCAAAAAAAAATCAAGCTAAAATGTCCAATAACAGTTCGTTTAAAGAGCTTATGTCCTAAATTCTATTAAGGGCATCATCAAAATTCAGATCTCCAGACTCCAGACTTAAGAAGCTTCAAATAACAAAAAAAATTATACCTACATACATTTTTAAAACACAGTAGAAATGAGATTTTTGTTTAAACTGAGTGTTAAAAATTAATGTGGATTACAAAAAAAATTCTTGGGAAAGAATCAATCCCTTAAGAACAAACTGTATTACAAAATACCGGTAATATAGTTCCTATTATATTCAAGTAGAAAGTAACAGGGATTCTATTTTGCTATTTCAATTTATCAATATTAACTTTCAAACCTAAAACTAAGTCTAGCATTTGCTCTAATTATTAAATATTTCAAAGTAAAGTGTTAAATTAAATGTTACTCACAATTATATACTCTGATAACCAATTAGGTATCCACTTTAGCAGTAATAATCCATTCGATGTCTTAAAATCTAATTAAATTTAATTTATTTTAAAATTTAAATTTTTTTAATTTTAAATTTTTACTTTTCACTATTCACAAAATTCACTTATATTCTTTTTATTATTATTTAAATTATAAATATTAATTTTTTTATTAATATTTTTTTAAATATTTTCTCTAAACATTTATAAAAACACAACGATTTTATGATGGAACAATTTTATATAATAATATATTTTTTTTTATTTTTATTTTACTTTCACTATTTGGATTTATTTAATTAAATATATTATCTAGATTTAATTAATTTTTGTTTTAAATATTTTGATTATAATTTTTTTTTTAACAAGCTGAAAATCACGTTGTTTTCTATATTTTTTTTTAACAAGCGGAAGATCGTATAAGCAGCGAACAAACTCTGAAGATTTTTTATATTAATAATTATTTTGTAATATTTAACACTTAACCACTGGGTATATTATTTTACAATTTTTTATAAACTACTTATTTTTAACGAAAAACTACTATTTTTTTTTTTACTAAACTACAATTATTTAATTTTGTTTTAAAATTTTGCTCACATCAATAACATATATTTATGAGAAAGAAAAAAAAAAAAAACATTCCAAGCTTATTTATATTTATTTTTCACGCCAAGATTAATCCGAAAAAGCGAAAAATACAGAAACAGCAATATAAGGAAGGATACCTAAGTATTTTTTTTTTCTGTGGCAACTTTATTTACACGACAGGCAAAAACATTTCGCGCATGATGAATAAATATCTTTTATATTTTTTTTTTCTTTTCTATTTTATTATTTTCTTGTTGTTAAAAGAAAGGTAGCACTGAAACTAACGGCACTGCTACTATTGAATGACGAGATAGTGGAGAAGCTACTGTTGCTATTTCCACACCCACTGTTGCTGGGCCACCCTGCATCCTCAGTTATCCTTTCCCAACTACCACCACTAAAACATCCTTCGCGTAGTCCACCGTCACCACGGTGTTGATGCATTTTTATTATCCTCCTCTAGGTAGTCTTGGGTGGTTTGGGAGTTGTTGGTTTTAATAACACGACACAGGTAGGTAGAGGCTATATGAATGTCCTGAATAAAAATGTACATCTGAGCTCTCCAGTATACCACGGCGCGGCGTAGTTTGGTGGCCGATGTGGCAGCGGGCAGAGTATATAGGGGCAAAGAAGTCACAAGGAAAAATAAATAAAAATAGGAAGCAAGATGAAATCCTTTTTTAAATATTAATTCGTTTTCCGGGGTGATTGAGCTTTACATACACTGACACAAAGCAGACAGGCAGGACTAGCAAGTGAAAATTGTATTCTTAGTCTAGTATCTTTGTGTGGGCTTCACATTTGATGGTAGAACTGAGGTAACAAAAAAACGAAAAAAAAGAAGCACTTCCGGGCTAGTACCGTGTACCGTTTAATACGGCAACGATAAAAGCTGTGATGAGGTTGGGAACTTAACTATTTTTTAACACACAGACGAAGTACAGGAGCAAATAAATTCACATTTCGCGACACAATACTTATGGCTGACTCGACTTTAGGTAATGTTTCGAAATATGTACATAGAGACAGTTTTTTTTTCGTTTTTAATTATTCAGGGAGCAGAAATTTATGAGCTATGCGGATTGTTGCGCGCCGCGTCCAACTACCGCATTGACCCCACTTTGCTGCTCATGGCACCACCACGATATCGTGTCACTTTATGACCCAAAAACGAATAAACGCGACAATTCTATGCTACCAACCGACGACGACGACGACGACGACGACGGCGACGAACGACAACAACAACGTCGACAACGAGGCTGTCGAAACAATTTGCTGTGGAACTCTTGTGACCGATTTAGCCATTGGATACATATGAATATTGCATGTACACCAACATTTTTTTTTTTTTTTTTTTTTTAAATGAGCGAAATCCTTTTCCGTTTGGCTTTTCTGGGAATTTCAATTTTCAACTTTCAACTTTTCAAACTGCCTAACGCTCACTGATGGCATCTGGCACTGGTACTCTGATGGGTACTGAATGAAAAGGAAAGGGACATTCCTCAACACAACACACAACCAAAAAAAAAAAACGCACTTTCAGAAAATTTCAAAAACTCACTTAATCTCACCGAAAAAAGGGGAAAACTTGCAGCTGGAAGCTGGAAGAATTTTGTGTTTGTTCACTTTTGTGTCACCATCACTGTTTGGGACTTTTCCTCTTTGAATTAGCAACAATTATTTATACACATTTCTTTTAATTTTTTTTTTGTATTTTAACTTCTATTGAAAAACAAATATAACTGATTTTTTTTTTCTTTTCTTACAGAATATTAATTTTTATATATTATATATTATGTACACTTAATATGTATGTGTTTAGTTGATGTGTGTGTATACTGTTGGTTATATGTATTGGTTTCGAAAACTGTGCGAACCTACGGGGACTTCAGCTCATCTGAAAAGTTAGTCGGCTACTGAATCCTATATTGGGCAGGATTGACGTAATCCTTTTTCTAGGTAAAATGAGAGAAATTCCCAGTGTTTTTTTTTTTTTTTTTTGTTACTGAGATGAAATATGGATAGGATGGAGTATTTGATTGCAGCGCAATCTGTTGGGAAAATAATGAGTTGAAACGGTTATTAAGGGTGAGATGGAGAAGGGAAGTTTCTATGCGCAGAATTGTGAATTAGATATGGGGAAGGAATATTTGTGTGGTGGTTCGGTAGAAAATAGTGGGAAATTTGGTATTTTGTTTTGGGAATTTCACAACAAATAGATTTTTGTTGGTTTTATTTATGCATTATGTTGTGAGGCAAAAACAGAAATAGAGGTTATGGAAAGTTAACTGTTAAATTAACAGTTTTGTGTTAAAACTGTAAAAAAAACGTGCTTTGTGTAGCATTCCTTTATGCACTAGTAGTTTTACTGATGAATTTATTATATTTGGATGGAAGGTTTTGACAAGCATCTTGGCTTGACATTTTAATGAAAATAAAATCCTTATTTCGACAATAATTTCATTTTTTTTTTTTCTGTTATTTAATCTTTAAAGTTAATTTTCTTGAGAAATTAAATTACGGGGATTACTATGGACAATTTTTATTTTCAATCCATTAAATTCAGTTGAAGAAAACTTATTCTTAAAAACTTTAGACCAGTTTTAAGGGGTTTTCTTAATCTAAATCTGGTTTCAGATAAATTCTATCTCTCCGAATTTTTAATTTTCCACCTAGTATCTTTGCCGCTTATGTCACCATTTAAAAAAAATATTGCGGCCAAAAACTATTGCTCGGGCAAATATCACTTTTATTATTTTTTTGTTTTCAAGATTAAAACTGACATTAGATAAAGTAAACTCATAAACTTGTGATCCTGTTTTGTCAACTAAACAGTTTAAGTGCGAGAACTGCCAATATATAGGTGTATTTTAATTTTGGGGCATACAGTAGTCCGAGTTTTATGAAAAATCGGTCTTTTAAATATAAAATCTGAACCAATGAACATAATTTTAGTCATTTTACCACCAAATTTTGTGAAACAACGATTGCATTATGTACAAAGTATTTATATCAGCTGCCTTTGTGTTTTCTAATACTTCATCTTGAGAATTTTTGTATTACGCCCACTTTTTCATTGTGTTTTCTTCTAAAGTATTGTTTTTTTTATCAATTTCCACTATGGCGGATTGATTTTTGGAAAAATGCGAGTTTCACTGCTGCGGCCCTCATACATTTTATGAACCTTGGGTCTCTCATGCAGGAAAAATTAATATTTTGAAATTTGAGCTCGAAATAAGAGATCGAAAAGACCTCAAAGTTCTAAAAAGTGCTATTTTTTACTCTTATTCAACAGCCGACAGCAAAAAATACATGGAGAAATACAAGAAGTAACTAAATCCATTGCAGTGAAATTCTTTGAGTTGTACAAGCCATAGAACAGCCGGTACAGGACGGTACATGTTAAATATTTTTCCCAATAAATTTTGCAATTTTTGTATTTTTACTATTTAGTCCTGCATTGAATGAAATAAATAACAAGAAGATTTGCAAATTCTATATGAGAGATTATCCCCAGATCATTTTTTAATTATTTTTTTGGACCAAAAGTAACGGTACCTACCTGTCATATACCGGTTTTAGAAAAACTCATTTTTCTCAAAAATGTTTCCTACGATTTTGATTAAAAAAACATGGTAATTTTTTTGCATAAGGTCTATCTTTATATGAAAACCATTTCTTTCAAAAACCGTTATTAACGGTACCTGCCATAGAACCGTTTTTTTTTTATTTGGATTTTCTCCTTCATGACTCAATCAATTTCAACCATTTTTTTACATGAATGCTTTTAAGTTGCCGTAATAATATTTAGTAAAAAAGTTTCGAAAATTATTTTTTTCGATTTAAAAAATAAAAATTGAAATTTGTTTTTTGAAAAATCATTTCTTCGAAAACATTTTGTATTTTTTGTACGAGTTCATAATCTAATATATTTAGCTATGTTGTATTTTTGTTTCTATAGTAGGTAGTACCTAATAGGTACCTACTCTACTCATATCGAAAGAAAAACTTCAACGCTCATTGTTAGCCTTACAATCCTATAAAATATCATATCAAAGCAGACCTACTAATTAAATTGAATTCCGAAATTAATTTTACCCATTTTAACTTACAACTACTATATTTAAATTTCAATCTGTTCACTCATGTTAGTTCACAACACCTTACCACCAAAAAAAACAACAAAAGTTTCAAGTCATTAAAAGTCGATTGTTTTTTTGTTAGGTACATTCAGTAAACCATTTCCTTGACGTATCTCCAAACCCCATAACATTTATGTCAAAATGTATTAAACTTTTCAAAAGCCCACAATCAGATAAACGTAATAAACCAACACACACATTTACATCCATCATCCTAATATTCATTTTTAGCCATACGAAGGACTGACTAGGCCCAAAATAAAAGCAATCATCATTTAGTCCCCACAGAGGTAAATTATAGATTTCACACAAACACAAACACAAAGCACAAAGAACTCTCCGTGTGTGGCATTAAAATATAAACAGAGTCCTTTCAACCATATCAGGAAGAAGCAGAATCGTAGAAAACATGTGATTAAATTTTAAAAATCCTATACCTACCCTCCTCTGTAAAAAAGTAGGCTAAACAAGTAGGATATTTTGTTTTTTTTTTGTATTGGTTAACAAAGCGCATGACTGGAACAGTTTTCTGGTTTGATGCAGAAAAGCTTCAAATCCCGGAAAAAATATTTGGGATATTATTTTAGCAGAGTCCTGATGATGAAAATTGCAAAATTGATACACAAAATGTTATCAAAAGGATATTTCTTTTATCCTTTATGTTGAGAGTGAGAGTGGACACACAAATTTTCCCCAATTAGGAGAGGAAATTTTGTAACACTACTTCAATTGGACTGAAATATATGTGTTACTGGGTTATTAAGATTTCTGTGCTGGTAGAAAAACCGCGCAGAATTATTGTAACCTGCTGTAGCTTATAACAGTAACCGGCTTTCCCGTCCCATCAATTTCTGCTGATGGCTTTTTAAGCACACGCTAATACAGGGTTGTGGGGATATAATACTCTTATATTCTTCAGCAGGTCTTTTAAGATTGAAATCATGAGCCTAACTGCTGGAAGTAACTCAAAGCTTTATTTTTGTTGTTGTTGTTGTTGTTATTGTTATTGTCAGAATGATGGTTATGGATGTAATGGCGGCCATGTACCTACCATAACAGCACACCAATGGATTTCATTTTCGCTTTGATCAGACTCAAGCCAAATGGCAAAATGCTAATTAGATGAATTTAATTGTGTAGGAGAGAAATAAGATTAGAGCGGGTAAAACCTAATTATTGTGAAAATGTGTTGTTGTTTTTGTTGTGATTATAGGTGTTTATACATATTTTGTATCGCATTAGGGTAGGAAGCGCTAAGTGGAAATATTATTTCAAAATATGTATTTTAATAAAAAAAAAAAAGGTTTTTTAATTGGTGTTAAATATTATTATTTGCAAATTAAGTATGAACTGATTTAATTAAAAAAATCTTGGAGTGGAAATCAGATTAAAATTATTATTTAGATAACAGGAAATTTGGATATGAAAATGGAAATGGAAAGCGAATGATTGATGATTTTATGACAATTTAAATTAAATACAAATAAAATTAATTAAAACCCCATTAGCGAAACCAATGAATTTTCTTGGTAGAACGGGATCGTTCTAACTTAAACGTCAATGTATTCTGCTTTAGGATTCTTTTACATGCTTCTGATAGTAACTTTGTCAAATTAGTCTCATTTATGAGGATGACCTAGGTATATTAATAAATTCAGCATTGAAGTTTTGTTCAGGAAATTCATTGACAGATCATACCAATTGTTTACCATCCCTTGAAATTTTCCACAAATACATAAATTAATCTTATATAGTATTTTAAAGTAGTCTTAGTCAATTTTTTCGTGTTGAGTAAATAAAGTTTTAATATTTGAACTACTATCGCACAGAAGTTTTGAAAAAGAATCAACATTTCGTTTTAAGCACATTGTATTTAATTGTTGCTCATCTTCCAATTTAAAAAAAAAAAATCCAGTAAAAAAATACTTTTTTGGTAGTCATTGAGATCTTTTTAATGAATAAATTGTGAAAAAGTGAACTGTAATCAACACATTTTAAAATAGTATAGCTAAGCTTTAATGTTTTGGTTCAAGTTATGTTACTCATGTAATAGAGAACACATTAAGGATTCATAATCTGTAAAAACTAATTTTTTCGAAAAATGAACTTATGTTGTTCGGCCTATCTGCTACAGAATTATAAGAGTTTGTTTCTTCACAACTTTCAAAGATTTTCAATATTATAGGAAATTCAATTTAAGTTCTTTGCCATTATTAGAAAATCCTACTTTTCTGGAACCCGTTCGTTTTTATTTGCGATATGGGTACCATATATCAAGTTATGCATTCGTACAAAAAAAAAAGTTGAGATAACAATCAAACATGACATTACGATGATGGAGAATGAGAAAACAGTGGGTCCGACAATTCTGTCTGTCTGTCTGTCTGTCTGTATGTAGCAGAGACCACAGCCTAAACGGATAGGTGGATTTACTTCAAACTTGGTAAGTGGCGTTCTTTGGAGACTATCCAGAGACGTTTTTTGAATTTTATTTTTGAACAACAATAACGGTACCTCTCATATATCGGTTTTAGAAAAACTAATTTTTCTCAAAAACAGTGCCTACGATTTTGATTAAAAACATCATGGTCATTTCTTTGGGTAAGGTCTATCTTTAAATGAGAACCATTTTTTTCAAAAACCGTTATTAACGGTACCTGCCATAGAACCGTTTTTTTTTTTTTTAAATTCTGATTTTCTCTTCCATGCATCAATCAATTTCAACCATTTATTTTACGTGGATTCTTTTAAGTTGCAGTAATAATAGTTTTTAGATGTAGATTTATTCCGAGGTTGTTAAAGGATGTTTTGTATGGGACCATTTAAATGTTTCTGCTCAATTTTATTACTATACCACCACTTTTAAAGGGTTTTTGGTAATAAGTTAACTGTTGACTGATAAAACAATATAATAAATAAAAAAAAAGGCCATAACTTTCGTCATGGTAGTGAGATCATTTTGAAATTAGTGTCTTTGAATTCTGCATCAAAAAATACCTTAAAGTGACGTGCCATATGTTTTAATTTTACAACAACATTTGTTTCTTTAATTTTATTAACCTTCAATTTCCGGTTTCACCTGGAAATACGCGACTTGCGGACATGTATCTATTCCCTAGTTTAGTAAGTACTTTTTGTTTATTATTCATTTTATATTAAGTTGTTCAAGTTTTTGATATATTACTTTTCAAACTCTAAAGTTTTAAAAAAAATGTAAAAAGAATATTTTGACTATTTTGTGCTCTTGTTAATTTTTATCCAAATACTGAAAATCGCATGAATTTATGCATTTTACATTTTAAGAAAATTGAAAATTACTAAAACATCTCTTTACAAAAGTAAATAAAAATATATTTATTTTTATTTTTAAAACCTGAGTTTTCATAGATTTTAAATAGTGATTTTTGAATTTAGCACATTAAAATCTTGTATAAAAGTTTATTTTCCGATACCGAAATCGATTAATTTTTTTTATTTTTTAACATTAAACTTCGTTTAGTGTTCAGTGTGGGAAGCCTTACAAAACCTTGGCCGAGTATTCTTTGAGTGTTTAACAGTAACTTTAATTGTATCATTTAATTTTTCAAAAAAAAGAAGAAGTGAAGAAGAAATGGACTCAAGTTATTCCACCTCTATGAATTTCAAAATAAAAGTATCCTTATCTTATTTTTCCTTTAACTTTTATTCAATTTCATTCATTATTCAAAGAGAATAACATTAAGAAAATTAAAAGCACTACAACTAATTAAAATTTATCGAGAATTACATCTTTCATACGAAAAAAAACAAACTTTCTTCCAGTAGGAAGTTAATTTAAACTTTAATCCTTTTCTTGGCAATCTGAAAAAAAAAATTTATGAAAAAAAAAAAAAAATAACAAGAAATTAAATAACTTACTAATTGCACTTGCATCCCATCCAACTGGTACACCATTTCGTTTATTTTCCTCCTTCAGCCAATGGTATAAAGGTTCATAATACTCCATGATGGCTTTGCCATTTAATTTCCTCTCTTTTGTTACCATTTCCATTGCATCTCGCCAATGTTTTGTCGAACCCAATTTCATGAGGTCTCTGTTGAAGAAATGATGTTAAAGTTTTATTAGAAAGAAAATTTCCACGAAGTTTACTCACTTTAATAGTTTTCCAGCGTTTTCCTGGCCATAATAGTCACAGTTATGTAAAGGAAGTGAAGAATTTCCAGGAACATACTGATTCGTAGTAATGCAAAGGCCTTTATAAATCTGATAGCCAAGAATCTCAGAAATAAGTTTTCTAAAAAAGGATAACATTTTTTTCTCTTGTAAATAAAAAAAATACTCTCAAGAACTTACACAGTATTTGGCCTCTTAGGATCCAAGCCCTTGTAAAAAGAGTAACTGGGATCGAATTGATCTTCACTACGTTTTTCTGGTGGAGCAAGACCAGCAAATTTAGCTTGTATCTTCCAATAACCACAATTCAATTCATCAGGATGAATACGAGATTCTATTGAGTCCACAATGAATTTTTCATTCACTAAATACATTGGAACTGATATGAGCGTGTGTACACCCTAAAAAAATACGAAACTGTACATCAGACAATGAAGAATAGAATAATTTAATAAAATTTACCAATCGGAATAATCGATTCATAGTTAATTCACTATCCAGTGTGTAATTATCAATCAAACCAATTTGATCCAGATGTCTTGGACTTCCTGCTGAAACTATTGCAGATTCTCCAATAGCACTTCCAAATCCTGGACAAGCTTCTCGGTCAAGACCCACAGGTAGATGAGCTTTGTATAAATTGTATTGAAGCTCACTCATATGGCCGTGCATTTGGAGGAACTTCCTGAAATCAACTGTAGGACAGTATCGGAGACCAACGTCAGGTGGGAAATAGAAGACAACAGCTTTACAGTCATCGCCAGCTTCTTCGTCGGACATCTTGCGCGCATATTTTTCCCAGAAATGTCTAAAAATAGAAATGTCTCAATAAGTTTGGAAGCCAAGCTAGAACCGGCAGCTTCTTCATAGTTTGAACCGAGGTTCTTGCTCTACGTTACAAGTTGGGTTACCAGAGGCACCTTCTGCTTTCTAAGAGCTAGAAGCCACCTATTACAAAATTGGAAATGTTGGTAAATACAACTTACGATGAAAAATGGTTCAATCCCAGTGACTCAAAGAAATCAGATGCCAATTCGTTGATCTTCTTAGCGGTAAAAACTTCCTGATCCATCTTTTGCTTTACGTCAGGTAGTTTTCTCTCTGGGAAGGGTGGGCTAAATATACTCTTGGCCTTCCAAGAATGTTGAAGTACTTGTTCCATAAGATTGTGTGGAATTGGACTGTCATCAGCCATAATATTTTGACCGTATTTCTTCCGTAGCACGTTCCTCATAAAGGCATGCATTTCCTCATAGAGTGGCATAATGTCCCACATGGCTCCTTCGAGTTCTTTCAATAAATCATCTTCTTCATAATATAGATACCAGGTCTTTGAAGGTGAAACATGTCCTGTAAGAAAATATTGTAAATGTCTCTGAACTATCAAGTGGTGATTCCTACAAATACCAACCATTATATGCAGCAGCTTTGCGAAAGAAATAAATAAACTCAACAAATCTCGTTCTAGCTTCGACACCAATTTCATTCCTCCAATTCGTCCAATAGTAATTCAGCTCATCAAGAATTCGTGTCTTCGAGACGATATCATGAATTTGAGGCATGTATGAAATTCGAGTACAAACATTTGCTGCCGTTCGATAGTGACACACATTCTTGGCCGTTCCCAATCCCAGCATTGCTCGAAGAAGATGCATTGATTTCTCATAATCTTCATGCTCAAGACCGTTCAGCTGTAGTTTGCCAAGTATCTTCACTTGTCTTCGAAGAATATCATTTTTGATTTCGGCCAATGGAATTATACTCAGATTATATGCCAGATCATTGGTAAAAACTCGATAGTTATTTTGAATTTCATTGATTTGCGGTGTGCCGGCATTTAAGTGATGAAATTTTCGATTTGAGCTGAGAAAGAGATCACGAAGTTTCAAATAATGATCGTTCATGTAAAGATTAGCTTTTTCAACTAAATCTAAGGCTTTGGTCTCATAGTCGATTTTTGGCTTAGCAGTTGTTGTGGTTGAGGAGGTGGAATTTGTGACTTCGGCAGAGATTAATGATGTCCATAGGAGAATAAAAACGAACAATGAAGCATGCTTCATCTGAAATAGAAAATGTTTAATTAGAAGGATGGTTAAAACATAAAAAAACGTCATAAGGCTCTCACTTCTCATTTTTATTTGCATTACTGACAAGATTTGATAATATTTGCCATATTTTAAATGAGCATGAGAAATTTTGTAGAATAAGAGGATTCGGAAATGGTGTGGTAAAACGAGATTTTTTTTAAGCAAAAAGTGAGATTTCAATTTTTTTTTTAAGAAAAAATTCTGTTCGAGTTTCTTTCAATTCCTTATAGTACAAGACACAAATCAAATTCGTCGGAAATGTAGCCAAATTTGACTAACATATGATATCGAACTCAAAAGTCTGACAGAATTATTCTGTCAGCGCGAATGAAGGTGGAAGGTTGAGAACCGATTTAGCTTATGTGTAAATCAGAGCAATCTACGTTTTGATGAAGAATTTAAGGATCCCAGACGTTTGAATTAGTCCCAGCCAGACATGTCACAATAGGGTTAAGCCTAGTTTCTTTTGAAAAGGTATTGATTTTTCAGTATCATAAAAATAATACACCACAAAACTAGAAAATAAAACTGTTTGGACAAATATGGTTTCAGCCCATTAACCTCAAAGAATGGCAAAATTTGAAAATCGACATGATAGCGTCCAAAAACGCTATTTAAAAAAAAAAATTATCGAATTTAAAAAAAATATGAATTTACGACTTTCCATGCGGTATTTCGCAATCAATAACGTGGTGTTCAAAAGTTCTTTCGCCACCTTATCAGTACTCCGCGCTCTTATCCACAATATTCCACAGGCTTTTTCCGCGACCTTTCAGGCTTTTATAAGACTTTCTTCACTTTTCTCCACGATATTTTACGCTTTTTACGAATTTTTCGTGACCTATCTTGCTATTCTCCAAAGTTTTCAACGATCTTCCACCAGTATTCCGTGACTTTTTTCATAGTATTTCGCGCTTTTTAACGTGGGTATATCACATGGCTATGGCATTTGACACATTTCTCAGCGACTTTTCACACTTCTTTCCACGACTTTTCTCGTTTTTTTTTCAATGACTTTCTCATTTTTGGTGCTTTTTTTACGCATTTCTCTCTGTAGTAATTTCAATCTTAAACCTGTATTCATTTATATCGCATTCAAACGAAATAAAATAACTAATTAAGACTCGAAAAAATGCTGATAAGTTAATGGTATGCAATGAAAGGGCTTAAATTGACTCTCAGGTATAATGCACACAACGCCATCTGCTGTCATTACGTGTTCTCTTTCTATTGTGTATCAGAGATGGTGTTCTATAGGGATCTCATTTTTTTCTGATTTTGTTATTTTTTTTTCAATGCATGAGAAAACTCCTTGACACCATTATTTTCCGAAGTTTTAAAAGTTACCTATTCTGTTATTCCTAAGGAAGACGAATCCAACTTATCAGGGATCATTGAAATCGGTTCAGCAGTTCTTGAGTTGTAAATAGTGTAACTAACCCAACTTTGCTTGATACGTTTATAACACATTATTCTCTTTTATATTTTAGCTATAGTATATTTTAAAAATGACCATGACCAACGTAACAAGCCAAGTTAAAATAGCCGGATTGCTATCCAGACCAATCAACATCTTTAATGGACTCCGAAAAGGGGATGGTTTGGCCTGCCTCCTCTTCAACCTGGCGTTGGAGAAAGCAATCCGTGACTCTGGCACGGCAACAAGAGGGACCATCGTCAACAGGTCCAGCCAGATACTGGCTTACGCAGACGACATCGACATCATCGGAAGAACCGAACAAGCTGTACACGATTCCTTCATCCAGATCGAGCAGGCGGCACAAAATCTGGGGCTGCACATTAGTGAAGGTAAAACAAAGTACATGGTGGCGTCGAATGCGAGAAGAACAGTTGGTCAAACAATCAAGGTAGCGGAGCACGAATTTGAAGTGGTGCAATCCTTTAAATACCTTGGGTCGACAGTAGCAGCCGATAACAACATAGAAGAAGAAATACGCGGGCGGCTTCTCAAATCCAACAGAGCCTACTACAGTCTGTCAAAGCTATTCAAATCCAGAAATCTAACCATAACTTCAAAACTGCTGCTGTACAGGACCATGGTCCTGCCAGTACTCATGTATGGATCCGAGACTTGGGTGCTTAGCAAAAGGCACTGTGACCTCTTAGCCGCGTTCGAGAGAAAAGTCTTACGGAGAATTGTTGGCCCCATATGTGAGGATGGACGATTCCGGAGACGGTACAATCATGAGTTGTACGCAATCTACCTTGAAGCAGACATAGTGACAAAAATTAAGCTCGGTAGACTCCGGTGGGGAGGGCACCTAGCTCATATGAGCGAAGAGGAACCTGCTCGGAAAGTCTTTTGCGGTACATTCTATGGTAGACGGCAGCGTGGTAGACCATGCTTGCGCTGGAGAGATGGCGTAGACCAGGACGCCCGAAGCCTTGGGGTGCGCAACTGGATGGCGTTGGCTCGAGACCGGGATAGGTGGAGAGACTTGTTGAAAGAGGCCAGGACCGGACCCCGGTTGTCGAGCCGATGATGATGATGAATGAATGAGAAAAAGGAAAATGCCAAACAAAATCTACGTTTAACGAGATTTCGTAATTTTGTTGTGAAATCTGTTTGGTTTTCGAAAACTGAATAATTCAAAATTGAAATCTGAAGTGTAATTTTTTCGATTTCTTTTCAGAAACTCTTATATTTACTATGCACAATGTACACACACACAAACATATTTCAAAATATAATTAATAATTTGTTGTCTGCGAAAAAGAAGCTGGAAATTTTCTGGGTCATAGAGCCAGATGGTATTTCAATTGACAAAAACCCTCATTTATTTTATTCAGAACCCTAATATTGCGAGTGATTAATCTAAGATGACCCGACAGAAGTGCTTTTAAACAAAAATATTTGTTTTTTTCATGGAAGACCGCTCACATTTTAAGATACAATTAGGTGTAAGCTTTAATTTTGTTCTTTTTTTTAATCAGCGTTTACTCAAGGGATTATGGTTACCCTTAATCTTATAATGTAATTAAACGGAAGAATAATAATAAAATTTTGTCCCCGCATAAGTATTACCTACTTGTAATGACCGAAAGCATTACGTCGTTCACCTTGTTTATGTGAATTGAATTTTTGATAAGCCAAAAAGAGTCCAAAATAAATGTGGCAAATGAGAAAACCCCTCTGCACTTTTGCATGGGGACAGTCGATTTGCATCTAGTCCAGTGGATTTATTAATTGTTAAACTGTTTGAAGACTTTCAAAGTTTGAAAAATGGGAAAAAAAACCTACTGTAATTGATTTGAAGTTAAAAGATTTATAGTTATGATGCAAACTCTCTGTGATTAGATTTTAGTTGGAATAACCTTGCCTTGTTTCGCAATTATTAATGCACGACTTGCTTTTCTCTGTTATCTTCTTTTTATGCAATATTTTTGTACAATCGCAAATAAATTGGTGCATTTCTTTATTCAATTTTTTCATTTATATAAATTGCAAATAATAACAAACGAATCTTTATTGATCTATTATCTCTCTCGGATCTCTGTAAATGATTTTTGAATGTTGAACAAACTTAAATAATGTACCCAGACACTCAAAGCTCTTTCTCTCTTTCTATATTTTCAGTATCATAAAACCACTTAAAGGGCTCTTCGTAAACCAATGCCATAGCTCACTGTTCTAAACACTTTAGTGTACATTTGTGCCATCTTAAAAAAACATCACTTATAGAGAACATGAACGTGACACTTACTCTCCGAACGAACATTGATGATAAGAAATGTGTATTTTTTTGTTTTTTATTTTTTCATTTCGATTATAAAACTTAAAAAAAATATAAAAAAAAAAAACAAATAGGAAATAAAAAAGATTCACTTTTGTTTTTTACTTAGTGGATGGGGAAAAAACAACATAAATCCACTTCAATCCACCCCAATGACCCCGATTCTCAGGAGGAGCGTAAAACGTAGGAAAGCAGAACGTTGCTGCTTGCTCCTCCATTGCCGTTGCCATCACATAACTGTATACCACCCATATAGTCGTAGTTGATATTGCAATGTTTACAATTGCTACCAACAATCGATCGAAATGTATTTGCGAATCATTCACGAGGAGAGGGATTTTCCGGTCCTCCTGTTACTCTTGCAATATTGAAAAAAGGATTCACTTGGGATAAGAGGATACAATACGGGCGGCGGCACGGCGATGCGAAGGACGAACACAGCGAAGGGATATGGATGTATGATTTACCAGATGATTGATTTATGTTTATATAATATGTAAATCCATTTTGCGATAAAGAAAACATGAAGACTTTTCAGCATGAGTTGAGTATACTGGGTAGGAGGTACTGGATTATGTTAGCAAAAGATATGAAGCTGCAAGTTTGAGTAAATGCCGGATTTATGTATTGCTCTGATTATAGGATTTGTTATACAGAATTCACGTACCGTTTTAAATTTTATTTTATTTTATTTTATTTTTTGTGCACTTATTGGTTTGAGGGAATTTTGTTTTTTTTTTTTTTTTTTCTTCTTGTTTTAAATAATTTATTTGTGATTTATACGCGCCAACTTGTCTTATGCGACTACATTAGCCATTTCAATGAGAGAAACTTATCGGTGTGCTGTTCGGGCAGTTTAGAGTCAAAGATTTGTGATCTTCTTATCAGTAAACTGGCCTTAGAGTAGATTATGGTTAATGGATGAATATTTGATTAAATCAGTCTGTATTGCAAAGTTGTGTACTCAAATTGGCTAAATTGATATTTTGTTTTATTATTTCCATGCATCAGTTGTTTCACTGTGACCCAATTATGACACCTGCGCTGCTGCTGAATGCTGGTCTTAATGTATACAAATTGGTAAATGTATAATGCAGTTCTATAAGATTTTAAAATTATACTCAATTTAAGACTTATTCACGGAATTTCAAAATCAAAACAGAACATTTTTTTTACAAATCTTCAAAAGTATTTTTAGTATTTGGCTATATCTTTTTCAGAATTTCTGTTCTTTTTTTCTGATTTTTTCAAGATATTCCCCATATACTAAAAATACTTTGAAATAAAACTCCAATTTTTTTTCAAAAATTACACATATCTCGAAAACGTAAGTTTTCCTATCAATTTTTGAGTTAAGCAAGCCAAAAATCTATAAGAACGACAAACACGCATAATGATACCGCTTGCAAAAAATTGCTTTTCAATAAAATCCACACCTTATAACGATATATTTGAAATTTAAGCTCTTTTAAACAATTATAATAGTTCTGTAGATACCCGCTTTGCCCTGGTAAGCTGCGTTTTTTTAGTTTGTGCAGGTGGAAAGATATACGAAAAAAATTTAAAACGGTATGAACAAAATTGAGTCAAGCCTTTAATCTATTTATATATTAAAAAATTAAAGTGATCTCGTCCAGTAACCATATATATAAATTTTACTATTTTTGAGTCCAAGTCCTGTCAAACCTTTCAAGAGGGAGTGTTTTGAGAGAAAAAATGATCTTGCGGCTGAAACACGAATTCTGTCAAAATCATTTTTAGACCAAGGTATTTAAGTTTTGACCCGGACAAAATACTTTACAGCATTTTTACTAGTGGAAATTGTTGCGAGTAATGTCCTTACTCATATCTCAAAAGTCCCAAAGAATCCCATTTGGGTTTTGGCTACTATCTTGAAAAAACTGCATCAATATTATTTGAATTGAGAGAATTTCAACCAAAAAGTTCCCCAACGGGACATATTTCGAATAAAAAAGAGTTTAACACAATTTTGTTGTTAATGTTTTTGAGACAAACCAAAACTTGAGTTTTCTTACAGTCATTCTAAATCTTAAGTAAAGGGAACACTAAATGGAACAAAATTGTTTGGGAAAAGGAGAAGGGGTGTGAATAAAAAATTACTTAGAATAGAAAAAAAAAAATATTAAATAATAATGTCAACTCTTACAAGTTACCAACACTTTTTTTTTTGGAAATCAATTCTTGCTCTGATTTTATTTTCAAATAATGTTATTTTAGGGATTATTTTTGAAACATTAATTTTAAAACTTAAGATTTCGAAAGTTAAATTATTCGTTAATAATAATAATAGGTACAGCATTTTTTTTTCAAAAACTAATACATCAATACATTAGATTTTTTTAAATTGATAATTACAATAAATATTCGAAATATTGCTTATTAACACAAACAAGAAAATTAATATGGCTTTGTGTACAAATGTTTTCTATTACATTCAACATCTTCAAGTAATGCTTGAATGAAGAAATCTTCTAAACCATTAGTGGGAGAAAAAAATGTGTTGATATTTTTGCAGAAAACTATATAATCTACAAGTCTTACATCAAATACTTTTCATTAGCTCTAAAAGTTAAAAAGTTATATGAGAAAAAACATATTGACCTTGACCTAGAATAACTTCTAACGTGGACAAATTCCGTCAATTTACTTTTCTGTGGGCTTGTTTTTATCTGCCCTCTATTTTTTTTTTCCTTGCAAATCGGTTGTAAAAGTTATCAACTACATTTTTCAGAAAATCTAAAAAACTGATAGCAGCCAAACAAATTTTATTTTTAAAGCGTACCTACTAATACTGTACTTCAAATATGTAACAGCAATAAAAAATCAAAGCTCTGCAGCCTATTTCATAGCTCGTTATAAAAGCGAAATTTATTAAAAATTTCTGAGAAATATAAAATACAGGAAAAGCTTGAAAAGATTTGTTTTCTAATGGTCGGTAAATGTATTTAATTATTTATAAACAAAATTTTCAAACTCTTAAATGCATCAATTTTTTGACAAAAATCAAATTATGAAAACTTTCCATACTTTCCCTTTTTATCCGAAAACATGCTTGCAAAGTCCAATATCTGTTGGATAAAAGGTACTTTGCTGAGGTTTAAAGTGTCTAAAATATGCGTCTTAACATAGAGAAAAAATTGCATACTAAGATACTTTAGTCCCCTTTTGAAAAGTCGCTCCTCATTTACCGATGTGTAAGTACATCACCAGTGATTTCTTAAACATATTTGTTCAAGACATTCTTCCCGCCAAAAATATAATTACCAACATATTCTTCAGAAGAAACCTTTTGAATAAGGTTTTTCATGCGATATTTACATTTACCCCATAACTTTTTTCTGTTAACCAATTTGAGTTGTAAACAAGAAAAAAATATAAATCCCTCTGAGAATTTGGATCTTTGTTTAAATTTATTTAATGCCAATATAATTTGATAGTTAAAAAGTGTAGTTAAAACAATTAACCTCGTGATACCTAATTAGCGGTCATAGCAACTCATAAGTTCAGTAATAATGTATTTCAGCTTTGTCCATTCTTTACCGAACACTCTGTATATTAAAAAAGAAATTTACTAGGACCAATAACAGTGACAAATAATTTGATTTAAGAACCTTACTTGTGTTCCAAATTGTATCAACAACAAATTTGGCGCGTAGTAAAAAAATTCTCCAAAACAAAAATTATCTAATAGCTTTTTTTTGCAGCAAGCTTTCAGTAATCTTGTTATAAGTGGTTTGTTTTAAAAGGTTTTGTTTTGATTTTTTTTTTTTTTTTTTTTTATTACAATTTTTGATATCCCATTTTTAAAATGACACTCTATGATGCCATACAAGATTATTATCTATGCCTTCATTCTTCATAGTGGTGCGAGTTTGGAATAAAAATCTTGTTTGGATTTGGGGTTCTGAAAGTCGGTCATCGGGTGGGCGAAGCTTTTCGTGCAATGTGTTCCTTGTTCCATTCATCCATTCACTCGTCCTACACAGTTTGATGATGATGTGGACCTAATTTTCTGCCAAAAGTCGTTGGTAGTGGTGGTGGTGGTGGTGGTGGGACAGCAGCTGCTGCAGATGATTATTAGTGCTCCTGACATTCCTGACAGATGATGATGTTAAGTGAGTTGGACTGTTGGCGACCGAAGAAGATAATGAGCTGGGAATGATGGATAGAACTTGGCGAACGATATGAAACTTGTTGACATGGGATAGATAATTGGTATGCCATGCCATGCCAAGCCGGCCAGAAATGTAGATTTCATTCTATAGAACTGTTTGTCGTTGATTTGCGAAATTGGCCCAGTCAGTAAGCGATGAGGGAAGTAATTTGATATTTCTTCTATAAAATGTGTGCTCTGCACGTGCTGATTATGGTCGTTATGAATTTTAAACTTTATCTGTTGTTTCACGTACTATCACGTGTTTTTTTTTTTTTTTGATGACAAGGGAAAAGGGAGAGTGTTGATAGGAAAATGACGGTTATGCTATATGCAAACATGAACTCTTGCGATAATCGCTTCTTTGTCGACCAACGATATCCACATGCTCGTAAAAATAGATTGGTAAGGCGTTCCTCATGTGACTTAATGTTCAGATAAGCAGCTCGTTATGTGGTTTTGTCCTTTTAGGGGTATCAATGTACACGTATGAGTGACAATTTGTGAAATCGTTTTATGTTCGTTTGAATTGGAAAGGTTTTGAATGATTTGATTTAAGTGTCTGTATTTTTTGTTTGCTTTTTATTAAAGATGAACTTAAACCAAACTTCGTGGAAACTAGGTCATGCATTGGAATAAAACTTAAATAAGAACAAGAGTTTTATAGTATTTTGGATTTGGTGTTTTTTTTTAGCGAAATATTTGAGATTTTGATTTGTTTCTATACATCAGAAACACCTTCTTTTTTCAGTTCAACAGGAATTCAATCGATTCGTATATTCGTATACTCTGCACTGTGTACTGTGTACTGTCTACTGTGTACTGTGTACTGTGAACTGTGTACTGTGTACTATTTTTATAAAAAGTTGTGATTTTATCTCAATGCGAACAGCATTTTTTTGTTAAACGAAAAATTTAATATAAAATTGAAGAAAACTAAAAAAAGTTTCAACCTTCCAACAACACATCAAAAAATGAACCCTTTCACTTACTCCCTTTTAACGTTGTGTCCAACGTCCTTTATTTTATTAGATTTCATACCTCTAGCCAACATTTTAAGAGTAAAACTGTGTTTGCTTGAAAATAATAGACGACAAACATTACCAAGTTGTTGTTTTTATTTCCGTCATCACACTTGAAGTCCTCTTTTTGGAATTATTGACCTCATAACGTCTGATGGCAAGTTTTTGCCGTACCATAAAACTATTAGAAAACACTTTGTCTAAATTAAAGTTTGTTAGTCAACATTAAGTACACAAAACCTGACTTGTTGTTTTTTCTTATATGAATCTCTCCCTCTATCCCTGAAAGAGAACACACAAATAAGTTGTTCCATTTCGAGAGGAAGTAAGTTTGTCCTTTAAAAAAAAATCACACACAAGCCTTCTTCGATTTGCAATCGCAACCACTGCCGCCTTGACTCAACTCGACTAGATGAAATACGTATAATTCTTTTTGAGAGTTTATGAGTATTTGAACCCTCTTATACTCTTTTATGTTCCTTCATTACTTTGGAAAACTAATCCAACTAACATAAATCCAAATTTAACCCTCTTGGAGTTTGATCCTATATTCCTAGTCTATATACTTTTGCCTAGGAGAACAATAAAATTCCCCAAGAGAAAGTTTATCATTTTTGTTGTTTTATTTGTTCCACTTAGACGCTTTGGCACGTTAAAAGTTTTCAAATTGTCGAAATTATTTGGTGCGGTTGACGTACATTTGGTCTTTCCTATTACTTTGTATTTAGACCTTTAAGCTGCTCTTAAAACATTTTCCACAAAAAAAAAACTAAAATTTTGTTCATGGTCTGGAGATTCTTTTTCGATGTAAAAAAGAAAAGACTTTTACACATACCTTTTGGAGTAGTTTTTTTTTCGATTTGTTTCCTATTACATAGAAATCCTTTCTAAAAGTGTTTTTTTATTTCGTTTTGTTTTTATATTCGGTAAAGGGATAGGAAAAAGTGTGTCTTGGGAAATAGGTTGATTATTGGTTTCTGAGGCTTGATTTGTTTTCTATGATAAAGTAAATGAGGAAAGGGAAAATTTCTATAATTTAAATCAGAAAAAAGTTTGTTAACAAATCTAATAGGGCATGGGTCAAAAATAACACATAAAAAGTGAAAAAATGCTTTGACGAATTACATAAAATATTTTCTAAAGTCTTTTATTACTTCTGTTCGAGCATAAAATTGCAAGGTTATGGAAAATGTATCACTTGACTTGTGATTACAAAAAATTGCAACCGTGTTTCACGTCAAATAAGGGACAGTTACTTTTGGCCGTTTCATATTATACCGTAGATGGGTTTGGGTAGCCCTAACATATTTTTTGACGTGTACCTTTTATGAATCTTGAAAAGAACGGAGTTTTCTTAAGTTTGTTTTTGAAAAAGACAGTAATAGTGTAGTCATTATTTAAATAGTTTTTAAATTCGGTTTACCAAATAACGGGAATCCACATGAACGAATAGAAAAATGGACTTGGTTAGAGGGATGAAGAAGTTCAAATGTTAGAATTGTGTGCAAGAAAAAGAGATTATTGCCCTCCAGCAAGAAAGAGCTGGGGCTTTTTTTTTTACCAAACGTTTTTCGCTTTTCACTTTGAATCTTTGCAAATTAATAGTTTCCTGCAAAGTAAAGGTGCTAAGTGTTTCACAAAATTTTCAAAGTGAAAAGACCTTTTCCTTTTCAATTTTTCAAACTATTTTTGTTTTAAAATAAAAGCGTTTCATTAACTTAAAACAGAACTTTGCATTTGAATTCGTATTTTGGAAAGTAGCAAAGTAAATGTTTGAGCGGCCGAAAAATCATGAAAATAGTAGAGTATTCGACTATCACATTAGAGGTTGGGGATTCAAATCCTATCGACGCCACTTTTTTTTTTCTTTTTTAGAAAAAATAACGACAACTAAACTAAAAATCGTGCAGGTAGCCTTCTTCGACAACTACCATCAATGGCAATGCAACTGGATTAACTAAAGTTTTGTATAGTTGACCTTTTAGCATCTAGTGGTGAGTGAAAGGTTTTTACTCGAGCCATGTCAACAATTAATGGTAATTTGCTTCTGTTAATGTCGCCTGCAGTGCTGGACTCTTCTCAAATGAAAGTAATTTTTCCAACAATTACCACTTTATATTATTGAGACAATATTAACGGAGAAATCTAAATGCGAATCGGAATTTTGGGCGTAGCACTTTCCCTTACGTAGGGAACCATTACAATTTTGAAAAAAATAAATCCTGGTAAAAATAGTACATTTTATGTTCAGACTGTTATAATCCATAGGTTTTAGGACAACAATTGCTTAAAAATTATATTAGATTACTTATACTTATTTACAAACAAAAATTTCTCTGTGCATATGATTGGAAAGCTTTTCTAAATTATTAAATTATGTAATTTAGAAAGTGCATGTGTTTCGTGAAACAAAAAGTACAAATACTTTGCAAATTACCAAATCTTTTCACTTTGTAGAAAAGATCTTTCCATTTTGAAAATTTGTGTTTGATAAAACGTATTTTGCAAAGAGGAAAACTTTTCAACTCTTCATTTCAATAAATATCCTCTATGCAAATTGGCATTTGGTGAAACGATTGTTGCAAAGTAAAAGTGAAAAGTGAAACGTTTTTGATGAAATAGGCCCCGGTCCAACAAACAGTTGGATTCAGAAATGTTAGCAAGAAGATCCAGATAATTAAACCATTGTGGCTTGGAAGGAATGTGGCAGAAGTAGCAGAAGTCCGTCTCTTAATGCATCGTTATAACAAATGATGAAGGTAGAATTTTATTACGTAAATTGTTGTCCTCAAAAGGGAAGGAAAAGTTGAAACTGGATCAAAAGTCGACACTATTCTGAGCAAGATACATGACGGAATCTTTGGATGCGATTCGGGAGTCAGTAAAATTCTGAATGGGAATGGTACATTGGATGAAGTGCTTGATTGCTTACTTAAAGGTTAGGGTTCGGGCCACACTCTTTTCAAGATATACTTCTCGTCCAGCTTGGGTGGTATTAACTCTTATTTCCTATGTTGTGATTTTTAAGTTAAAAAGCATGAATCTCTCGTCTATCTCTTGAACCGTTACGTTGGCATTGAAAGCATTTCTTTCGGAGTAGAGAAGAACTTATTTCCCCTTACAATCTCCTGCATTATGCATAATTTCTAGAAGTTTGCCCTGAATAGGATTCGTTGAGGAATGAGTTATTTCTATCAAAAATGTCAATGCTGTTAAATGTTTTGCAAGGTCAGGGAATATTCCGGTCTATCTTAAACTGTATTTCACTGAAACTGATTGTTAGTTTCAGATTCTTGAAAATACCAGCTAGACACACATGGTTTTCACTGCTTTTATTGCAAATTTTATAAATCTAAATGACCTCCAATTTCCAATGAATACTAGAGGTAATATGTCCAATACCATGCTTTTATACTTTATGCCTATATAGCACTGAAAGTTATTATTTCAAGAAGTTTAACACAAGTACGGTTGTTAATATTGCGCCAGTAAAACCAAAACCATATCAGCACTCAAGAACACATGCCAGATATACATATAGGTACTGGTTAACCCAATATAGACCAAAACCAAATAAACTTCAAGGCTAACAACACACTAATATTGAATGTCCTAGAATATTCAATTAAAGTTAAATCATTCGAAAAAGTTTAAATTGAATTTCAAGTTTTCATTTCGAGTGGGACGAAGACCAAGAGTGCAAAGATGACTCTCCTCTCCGTACGTATGGCAAAATGAAACATCATCATACATTCATCCAAATTGAACAATTTTTCCAAATCGATAGTCCGAGTCTTTGTTGGAAACATTCTTCAGAGCAAAAACCAATCGTCTTCGGGTACCATTCGTCGTCCATCAGAGTTCATTTAAAGTACACTTCTTCTTCTTCTGATTCCATTGTGAACGACCGACTGTTAAAGAAGTTCCGTTTACCTAATTTCGTTGATTTTGAGCAAAAAAAAAAAAAAAAACAACAGTAAGCTTTTGGCTTATTGCCAATTTCATATTATGCTTTTGTGCTGTGTTGTAAGGGTCCTTTTCTATCTCCCGATGAGAAATGTAAACACAGAATACAAGAAAAAAAAAAAAGGAAAAAACTTGAAGGTGTTTTTTTTAACTTACCTTGCCTCATGTTATCTTCAATTTAAGGTTACAGAAGACTAATGTCAATGTATGGGTTCAAAGACGTTATATGTATCATGTAGGTGTGCATCAAGGATAGCGATAAAGTGTCACAAACTCAGAATCACAATCACAAGAGACATTTTATTGAATTCCTTTTGACTCAAACTATATTTCATGGTACAATGGTATTTCAAGAGCGACGTGTGTCCTTTGTAGAATTATTTGTGTGACGTGTATAGAGGATAAAGTTCATTGGATGTTTTTTTTTTTCATTTTTTTTTGTTAGAAAATAAAAATTGTTGACAACCTGTTTGAAGAAATGTCTAGGTTTCTTCTATTTTTGTACATCCTATCGAAGTCGAAAGTTAAATAAGGGAAATTAAATAGAAATAGGTTGTCCCATTTCACAATAATCGGATTTAAGTTTTAAATATGTAAATGAACAAAGAATCCTTGGACAGAAATCAATTTAGGCGTTAATGTTAATGTGATTCGCTGAACGAAATTTTAAAATTTAAACTTAAATCTAAAGGTATAAGGGCAGGTTTGTAAGACAGACTAGGATGAGTGGAAATTTATTGTTAAGGTAGATTTTCCTTAATTATTTATGTAATGTTGCAGATACATTGAGAGTCTTAGAATTTAATTACACTTATAAGAGAAAAAACAGCCAATAATGAAGCATAATAAAAGACTTGTACGAACTTAACGAGAGCAATTTAAGAGCTGATTTGTTATGGCTTAGTGCGTCATGAAGGATATTTAGATAATCCATTAGTTACTTTATACTGTCAATGTTCATGTCGTTTGTAATCCCAACGTTGATTGGCATTTATTGATTGAAATATACTAATTTACTCAATGCATTAGTACCTAGCTTGTAAACAATTGAGATATGAATATTAAAGCAGCACACCTTGAGGAAAATTATACATTCAAAAAGTAAATTCAGCCTATATTATTATGTCTTTCTCAACAATCGCAGAAGGGTCTGCTATTCTTGTCCTCTGCTCTTGGACAAAGGTGGCATCTGACCCATTTAAAGGGAAGCTTCTCGGGGACTGTTGGTATGAAGGGCCCAACTCTTTTGATAGTGCGGAGGACATTCAAAGTAGTCTTTCCTACTGTGTATCATGATTCAGGGGGTCAAGCACGTAACTTGAAACAATCAAGTTGAGCCGATAGAATAATCGAACATTTTGTAATATACAATAGTAAAAAACTAGCCCTTTATAGCGAAAAATGACACTTAATTTAAAAAAAAAGCCAAAAAATCGCGGTTTTTTGCATTTTTACCAATGTTGCATTCGGCGCTCGAGGTCGAAAAATTGGATTTAACATCCGCTCAACATTATAAACAACTTAGCAAAAAATTAGAACTACCGGATTTGACGCAAGGTCTCCTTCTATCGAAACGACAAAGTTACTGGACTATTGAAGCTGTTTTTGGAAAAATTAATTTTTTTTAAATATAAATTTTCAAACTTTGTTAAAAAAAAAATGGTATGCAATTTTCAAGAAAATATTAATGCATCTCTAAAACCAAAATTTCAAACTGATACGGTGACCAGTTTTCGAGCGATTTATTTTTACAAATAATAAAATTTAAAGGTTTTTTCAAATATCTAAAAAATTTTTTTGGAAAATTTTGATATCAATTAATTTTAAAGTTGTAAAAATCGAAGCTTCCATAAAATAAAGTCAGAAATTATAAAAAAAACCGTTCTTTGGGAGGTATTTCAAAATTATGACTTTACTTACAAATGTAAACACAAAAATTTATGTCACAATCGGTTTCGTGAGGTGATGTTTTGCTGAGTGGACGTGTTTTAACTTTAAACGTTCCAATACGAATAGAACTAAGAATTCTCCAGTGAATTTAAGAAAGAATAATTGAAATATTTCTCCTGAATATATTTTATCATTTTATAATTTTTCGCAATTCGCAATTGAAATTTGATATACATTTATTTTTAACATTTCTTAAGTGCGAGAAGGAACAAATACACAATTTTATTTATTCGGACATGTAAATTATTTTTGTGCATTATTAAAAAGTGGAATAGGACACTCTCTTCATTGCCGAAGATAACCTTAAACTCAGGCGCCACATACTGCTCTGCCACTTCGACCAACAACAACAACAAACAAACCTTATTAAAGTCACCAGTAAAACTTTCCTTGGAAAGCAACGCTGCTAAAATGTCACAAGGTGAACCTCTTCTTAAACAGAGTGAGTACATTGTTTCACTGCTTTATATTAAACTATCTTGTAGTTCGAAGAGAGAATTACGGCGAAGATTGACACAGAAGTTTCAAAACACTTGAGAACAAGCATAGAGAAATCAAAGTCATAAAAGGGGAGATCATACCCCCCAAAAAACAGCTACAAGAAAATTATGATGCACTACAGCAAATCAACGCACGCGTTTAATTGAATGAGCACCGTCACCAATATATAAAAACAGAATGTGATGCTGTCATTCATGGTATTCCCGTGCTACCTAACGAAAACTTAATCAAAATGTTTCATCACTTGTGCAACACCATATGTGTTAAACCACTTTTAATTCGAAATATTTTCCATATAAGAAACAAAGCAGCGCTAAGCTCACCAGTGATAATAAAATTTCACTGGACTCGTAACAAAAGCACTGTCTTACGATCGATAGCTTATTACCGCAGAAAAACAAAAAGTCCACTCTGTGTCCGCGAAAAATAGAGAGCTTCTGCAAGGTGCACTTCAATTAATGAAGAAAATCTTCACGGCAGCGTTCACTGTTCATATGAAAAAAAGCAGCACCGATAAGGCTGTTCTTGTAGAAAACACAAACATGCTGTATGAAATTGCCACGAACCAACAATTGATGACAATAGAAAAACTAGATCTATACGATCTTCATTACTAACCTTTAATTGTTATTTTTGCTTTAATTATTATTTTTTTTGTTGTTTCAATTCATTAATATCTTAAAAAAAATTTCCATTATTTTGAATATTATTTTGGCTCAATTATTTTGCTTTTCTTTTTTACCTTCTTTTTTATAACTTTTTTTTTTTCATTAATTTTTAACTTTTAGAATATATTCATATTAAATAGTATATCCATATCCAATAGTATAACGAATGTCACACTTATACAGCATATTATTTCAGATTTTAATGCTTATAGTATGTCGATACTAATATTTACTCTAATTTATAAGATATTGTATCTTACTGAGGAATAAATTAAATTAAATAAATCTAAATAAAGGTGTTATTTTGAATAGCCCGCTATTTCGGTAGCTGTCACTATTGAAGCTGTCATTTTTTGACATTTGACAAGTAGAAACTACGCTATTAATAAAAATGGAACGATACACGCTTCAACAACGCATTGAAATTATTAAAATTCACTATAAAAATGGTGAAAATTTGGCAGAGACGGTTCGTAAAACTAAAACATTTTTGGGTTGTCGTGAAGCACCTTGTCGGACCGCAATACAGAAATTGGTGGACAAATTCGAGCTGTTGGGACAAGTTAGTGATGTGAAGAATAAAACCCGTGCACGTCGCTCAAGAACAACTGAGAATATTGTTGTTGTAGCCCAAAGTGTTGAAGAAAACCCAGGTTTGTCCATTCCTCGTCGTTCTTTGGAATTAGACATTCCACAAACGTCATTACACCGTAGTTTGCATAAAGACTTGGGTCTTAAGGCTTATAAAGTTCAGTTAACACAAGAACTCAAGCCGGCTGATCATCAACAACGTCGTGTCTTTGCTGATTGGGTCCTTGAAATGCATGAAAATGAACCGGAATTTCATCGAAAAATCATCTTGACTGATGAGGCCCATTTCCACCACCAAGCAAAACTGTTGCATCTGGGGCTCGGAAAACCCAAGAGTTAT
This sequence comes from Meliscaeva auricollis, assembly GCA_948107695.1. Classification (NCBI taxonomy): domain Eukaryota; kingdom Metazoa; phylum Arthropoda; class Insecta; order Diptera; family Syrphidae; genus Meliscaeva; species Meliscaeva auricollis. The sequence continues at coordinate 70,641,657 of OX403618.1, read as the reverse complement.
TGTTGAAAAGCCTCTCCATCCTCAACGCGTGACTATTTGGTGCGGTTTATGGTCCCGCGGGGTCATTGGACCTTACTTTTTCTAAAATGAGGCTGGAGCAACAGTTACGGTCAATGGATTGCGCTATCGAGAGATGATTAATGATTTTTTATGGCCTGAATTAAATGGCATTGATCTGGACAACGTTTACTTTCAACAAGACGGCGCGCGCTACGTGCCACACAAGCAATGAAACCATCGATCTTTTAGGGGAAAAGTTTCCGGACCGTGTTATCTCTCGAAGAGGTGATCACAATTGGCCACCGAAATCTTATGATCTAACACCTTGCGACTTCTTCCTTTGGGGCCACGTGAAACATAAGGTCTGCGCCAACAGCCCAGCGTCGATTCAAGACCTCAAAGATGAAATTCGTGAGGCTATCGAGGACATAGGGCAGCCACTTTGATGCGATTTGGTTATGGAAAATTTCATGAAAAGGATATGGTCCTGAAAGCGTGGTCTTGGCGGCCATTTGGCTGATGTTGTGTTCCATTATTAACGGCATACCTTCTTCTTTATAATGAAATAAACATCCGATCATTTATCTCCAAAAATGCCATTTTTCTTTGAATATCAAAATAACACCCTTTATAAATTTAATCTGAATCGTTAGAGTTTTTATTTAGTTGAAAGTAGTACCATTTATTTGGTTCTAATTTTGTATGATTTAACCCAACAAATGTAGATATTGAGTTAAAAAGACTAAACAACTTTAAAATAAAACATTTAAGAAATAATTAATTATACAGCAATAGAATATCAGTTCAAAAAACACGTGTAAAGATAAATATATGTTATTAAAATACATTTTGCTTTAAGGACTTCGTTCTCTAGAAGCTGTTTATTGACATTCATTGATCTTTTCCCAAAGACTCTCATTTGAAATCCAACTAGCTGCGAAATAGTAAAAGTTTCCTAATAATCAACGCAAATATATGTATAACCACTATCATAATGCAAACAAGCCACAACCATTTAACCACATCACAAACGAAATAGGTAGGTATACTTCCTTCTGGGATTCTAGGTATAAATTATTTAAAATTCGTTTGCTGAAGCCTGCTTCAATCAATCATCATCTTTCTCTCTGACATCTTGAAAGTTTCCGCAAAACTAAAAACAAATTTATTGCTGATTTGCATGCCTCTCCCTGATGCTCTGTTCGTTTTAGTGTTTACCTTTTTGAAAATCATTTTCCAAGAAGGCAAACATAAACAACGCCACCATTTTATCCAACTTAATTTAAAAACAATCCCCTATAGTCTCCAAAAGTAAAAAAAAGTGTAACAGGTTAGACCTATGAGCTATATGGCCCACAACTCTTAACCTCTGTCTCCCATCAGTTAGGCTGCATTTAAAAAGTTTTGCTTCCGAAAGCCACAAAATGTCACCCCAAAATCAAAACAAACAAATGGGCAAACTATCGTCAACCAAAGAGTAGTTGTCTGGAACTTGGCCAAAAAACCGGAACTAAACCACACAAACTGAAAATGTCCGTTTGACGTAAACGACATCATCGACGACAACAAAACGATGATGTTGACGACAAAGATGACGACCGACGACGACGACACGATGAAAGCTTAGTATTATAGCTAAAAAATGTAAAAGAAGAATCCTCAAGAAGTGGCTCATTTTAATATGTCAAGGGTTAGTAGAAGAAGTCCATCCTTTTATACCTCAGCATAAAAGGAGAATTGCATTAAGGTTATTCTTGCAGTTTAAAAGGCTATTGCGAGCCTCAAGCACAGGTAAGCAACCACAAAGTAAGAGCACATCAACAACTATAAACTACAAGAAACCAACAACGCCAACGTAAAGGTAAAACAGCCTTGAATGGAAAATGAATATTTCAGGATTTTGTGAATAAATTTTGTATCTGATGATAGATGACTCTTAGTCTTTGAAGCTGTTTACACCTCACCTAGATAATCTCAAAAAGTCTCACCCATCCTACTTATTTATTCAAGTTGATTAATATTCATAAAGAATTTTGTGAATTTAAGCAAAGTTAATTTTACAGAATCACTTATTAAACAGTTTTACTTATAGTGGACTTTTTGACAAAACGGTGCATGGCCTCATGTCAGTATTTTAATTTGCATATGTTTGCATTGAAACTTGGAAGATTGAATTATAATTTTTAACGTGATGATAAGTTTAAAAGAAACTTTGTCTTAATATTTTAATATACAAAAACCTTTTATGTAAAGTTGTGCATGTTTATAAAAATATATTTGCAAAAGCAGTTCAAAATAAAATACACGACTGGGTCGCACTTACTTGCTCTTAGGGTCCAAACAAAGTAAGCCATTTGTTTTTGTTGAGAAGGATACATTTTTAGAACAAAAAAAAATTGAAAATCGTTAGAGACGTTCTTAAAAAACTGAATTTGTTATTTATAAAAATTCTCAAACGACGTTTAAAAAAGTTTTACCATTTCCAAGAAAATATTAATGCAAATCTAAAACCAAAATTTCAAAAAATATCATTAACACATTTTCGAAAAAAAACGTTTTTTGAAAATAAAATTTTTAAACTTTTGTAAAAAAAATCCCAAAAATGTTTAAATAAAACAATTTGAAAATCGCTAACAATTTTTTGTTTTAAAATTTTCATTGAAATCCGTTATGTCGTTTACGAAAAAAATCAAAAAAAAAAGAATAACGTGTCTATCGAGTTTTTTTTACGAATCCTAAACTTACCCTATAGTACCTTTATCGCAATTAAAAATGAGAGAGCAGAGATCTGGGATACATTTTTAATCATTTTACAAAATTTTTCACGCATACATTCAAAAATATTAAATTTAAATTAAATTTTGTGGCCCCACTATCTCCAACACCTTTTCGTTTACTAGAAAATTCTATGGTTTGCAGCAAACGAATAAATAGTTTGCGAAGAACTTCTCTAGAAAGTAGTTTGTTTTAAAGAAATTCACTTTTGGTTTATAAAAATACAATTCATTTACAGCAAATGACGGCAGAGAACAAATTTTCTCAATAATTGACTCTTTTTTTCGTGGTGTTCATATCCATTCTATGCTACACGAAAGTTATCTAGTTCGTGGCGCAACAGCAACAGCCTTTGTTCAAAATCAACACGTCACATGTTCAATTACCGGTGTTTCGCTGAACTTTTTTTTTTTATTTATTCGCTCGCATAAATTTACCGAAACGAATTTAAGAGTTCGCTGCAAACAAAGTTGAAGCGAAAAATTACTATCCAACAAACAAAAAGTCGATTCCTGCAAGCGATTCGTTCTCTCATTTTGTTCATATGCATTCTTCGTCAATCATAAATTATACAGTCCGTAGTGGAAAGAAAAGATACTTGCTTCATAAGCGAGAGGTCGCCGAGGGTTCAATCACAGGTATTTCGCTGAATTATTTTTACCGTTGGCAGAAAGTGTTTGACCCAAACGAGTTTATCAATTTGAAACAAAGCCGAAAAATAGTCCAGCAAACGAAAAAGTCGTTAAGAAAATTATGAGCTGGTGTTCCACAAGTTAGACTCCTAGTACCTACCCTGTTTTTTCTATACACAAGACATATTCCTATATGGATAATGACGCCATCATGGCTACGTTTACAGATGATTCAAATGAAAAATTTAAGTAATCATGAATAACTGTTGTTTAGAAAAGAAACGAAATCAAGCATTCTTTAATTTCTTTGCGTTTTTTTTGTGCCAAGACAAATCAATTGTATTTTTGTAGTTATTTTTTTTTTTTTTTTTTTATTTTTTAAATTTATTGTGGTTGCAAACTTAATTACCCAGTCCTTCACCCTTTTTGGTTCACTCGTATATCTCCTCTTTTATATCCTATCAGCAGCTCTTTGAAACCAACAGTTTTTCCTAACGATTCTTTGACATGCTATTCTTAAAATTCTGTGTTTTTGTTCCCTTTTGCATATTCATATTCTTCATGTCATAAAATTGAAATACTTTAACTGCTCTGCCAGACAGTTTGCAATACCTACTGTCCGCAATGCGGCATCCCCAAGGCTTCAACTACTATTCATCGAATAAAAGTAGGCTAAAAAACTTCTTCTATTTTATTTTTTTTTTGTGAAATAAGTTTATTAAGAAGAAAAAAGAAGAACAATTCAGAGCTTAGTTGATTCTATCATCGCCACAGGAAGTGAATGTCTTGAATCAAATGAAAATCAAAATGCTCTTCAAGAGGAAAAGGAAATTTGTATGCTCAATTGTTCGGAGAGGATGCAATGAACATAAAATGGTCCTTTTCAGAACATCGGTGTTTTTTTTTACTACTCCCGCATAAAAAAAAAACTATTCAATGTTTGTCAAACACATATGCATGCATACAAAAATGTGTTCTATTTGTCAGAAATATTAATTGAAAATCCAAAAACCTGTTACCGGATATGCTGTTTTGAAACAAACAAACCACAAGTTTTGAATTTTAAATTCGGCGCTCAAGGAAAAAAAAGTCCAGAGCAAAACTCAATTTATAATATTTTTCATCAGACTGCAATTGGGAACAAGTCAAATAAAGAACTCAAATCCTTTCAAATACACAAAAGAGATAGAATGGCAGGACATGGAAGTCCTGTTTGCATTTACATTGACGACTTTTCCGTCAAATCACGTGAATGAATACCTAAAATATAAAAAAAAATAAAAATAAGAATATTTAATCAAATCATCAGGCTACGGGTCGGGCATAATATGGCAATGGAGGCACTAAAACCACAGATTGAGGAATTGCATGTAGCACGCATGCTGCAGCCCAGGTCACTTCCCCACATGATTCCAATATTTGCCGACTAGTGGAACAAATTGAGTTAGCTGGCTTTGGTCGCTTCAAAATGAAAATAAAACTTGCAACCTTTTTGAGCAGTGAAATAAAATAACATCCAAGTGCAAATCACATACCCGGACGGAATTTATAGAAGAAAAAAAAATATATCTTCCGCATGGTTAGCGAGCGTGATTAATTGCCATCATTCGATATTGGTCATTTACATGCCTCCACAATAATTGTGGCAGGCAAATAGCAGTGCAAGGAGCTTTGGCTTTGGGTATTTTGTAGGTGCAAAATAGGACGATTATTTTATTTATTTGTTTTTTTTTTTGTACCCAATTGCTGGTGGTTTGCGGTACAGAGTTAGGAGACTTTCCAATTATTTTGTCGTTCTTGGCTGGTTTGCGATTCATGACGAATTTTTTTGAATAGTGTTCATAAGGGTTAAACAAATCGTTTGAACTCCTTTTACCCTCAATAGAAGGAAAATAAACTGCATGCCATGATCCATACAGGCGAATTTTTCAAACCAGTACTCATCTTAAGTCCCTGTATTTTTTGGTACCCTCTGCTATCGACAGCACTCCCTTTTACAATGCAATTTGAGGCTCAATTTCATGAAAATCAATGAAAAAAATCATCAAACAAATTCGTTTGTGGCGAATTCTAGTACCAGGAAAGACTCTAGGCCATCAAACCAGAGCCAAATTCTGTAAGATAAGCAGCATCATAGGATAAAAACTTTCTATGCCAACAACCATCACAACAACACCACTAACAATGAGATTACATCCAACGACAATCAGGCAAAATCTTTTAGGCCTATTTCGGAAACCATTTCCAACGGTATCCACCTAATGCCCTCTAATTACTACAGAAAGTAAGATTAATAAATAAATTGAGCGAGCGCAGTCGTATCATTAAAACAATAGGTTCAGTGACAATAATCCATTCAGTGACACTTTTTCCATTACCACTCCTAAAGAAATGCGATGTCTGGTTCAATGTCTACCAGCAGTGTTGGGGCTTTACAATAAACTCCACCAAATTGGAAATTATTTGTCTTAGAATAACAGATCAGCAGATCAGTATAAAAGTACATTCAGTAATGCAGAAGAATCCTCATGATCAAAATTTCTGATGCAGTGCAGCCAAAACCGAGAGTGTCTAGTTCAATGAGATATCCTAGTTCAAACCCCATACAACAGACTATCGGGAGGAAGGAACCTTGGCTTTTTAACCGATTTCCAAAATGGAGGGGGTAATCAATTCGACTGTATGTGTTTTTTATTTTTTTTATGTTTGTTACCTCAGAACTTTTGACTGGGTGGATCGATTTTAATTATTTTTGTATTTAATAGCGTGTGGTCTCCATTTCAATTTGGTCCATTTTTGACAATGGGATCTATTAGAAAATATCAAAAGTCTTGAATTTGAAGTCGGTTGTTTTTTCTTTTGAAAGGGGTATCTGTCTATTGATGTGAAAAAGGAACAGGGGTCAGCCAGAGGACTTAAATGTTACTTTACAAGCAGCCCCATCTCCATCATCATCGCCTTCAGTTACCCAATTTTGTAAGCTGGCAGCCTTCGCAAGAAAATTTTGAAAATCTGTCCTATGATGGAATATGATAGGATGCGAAGGATACACCCCAGCAACAAGAGCCTCTTCAAAGTAGAAAAACTCCTCCAAATCGAAAAAAATCTCCTTCAATACGGAAAAAACATCCCAATTCACTGACAAGAAGTATAATCATGCAACACAAGACATCATGATCCCGATCCTCGATGCCAAGCAGATAGGTACGAATATACTCTATGAGAGGGACTGATCTACCATAATGAAAGAAAAAAACATTCGATTTTGCACTGATTTTGATGAGTCAGCAGACTACTCTACCACCGCAATGACACCCGAACAACCTGCACAAATAAAAAAAAACAAAAAAAAATATTACTGTTTCATGGGAAAATGACCATAACAAGAGCTTTTATCGATATGGTTTTAAGCAAATGAACGACTTTAAGACGTGTTTGCATTGCATTGCTTTGCAATTGAAAAATCACGCAACCAATTTTAAAGATTACAATTTTAATATGTTGTCATTGTAATTATAAAAAAATCTTTATATTCTTTTTTCACATAGTAATGAAAATAAGCGAGTAAGATCGCCATTAAGAATTCGTCGTTCAATTAGAAATAGAGAAGAAATTGTTTCACATGGTTTTGTAAATTGCACACTACGCCACAGATTTTGAATTTTTTTGTCTGAAAATGTTGGTATTGAAAATAACTAAGTATTTTCAACTAATAAACAAAAAATATTCTAGAATAAACAACAAAAAAAACGGTAATTTTTTAATAAAACACAAAAAATATTGCGAGTTGCAACTTCGCGGATTGTAAGTATTTTGATTCGTCACAAATATGTACCGAAAAGTGAATTGGCGTGGCCTCTCGGGGAGCCATCAACAGTTTTTTTTTCCATTTCGATAAAGAGTTCTTTGGATAACCCGTTTCTACTTACTCAAACGATTTTTAAAACGCTTTTATATATGCTTCACTTGTAACTGACAAACTAACTAACAATGATATAAAATTTTAGAAGTCAATTTTGACCCACTTCCAACTATCTTATCGAACTGAAACTTTGTACATATGTGTAGTTTGGGTGACAACACAATATTTTTGGCGTTGTGGACCTAGGGGAGATGCATTGGGGTTCAAAACACCCCAAATCTATTTAAGCTTTACTTCTAATCAACATATCGAAAAAAATGTACTATATGTAGTAACATGGCAACACTATATATTTGAAGCACATACCCAGAGAACGAGTATTAAACAGAAACCTGTACTATCTCAAAAAAATTGTCTTTCTTTCTGTAAGAACAGCATAAATATTGTGCTAGCTATACGCTCTACCCTCTATCTAACCAGGTGATACAAGTCAGTGAAATTATTTAATAATTTTTAGTGCTTATAAATGCGTTTTTTTAGTTTTTTAAACTACATATGAGAAAAATTAATTTTCAAAAATAGCATTTGATCAGGCAATGCTTATAATCCCAAGACCCCCGAAAAAGTCCAATTTCATTTGGGGTTTGGCCACAATCTTGAAACAAAAATTTATCAAAATTCGACTGCAGAAATTCGCATTAGAAGCGGGGGGTATAGTGTTAACAGCAGACAGCACTAATACATGCAGTTAGGACCTTAACCATATCTTATACCTAGATTCATTGTCCAAATGCTTTTAGGCACCATTTATGTCCTACCTATACAAAACCTTCGAAGTTTCCTTAATATTTTTAAAATCATCACATTTTAGAACTTCATGTATGTAGGTGTTACCAACATTTTAAGCAGTCAATAGAATAGGTGAAAAATCTACTTCTTACCAACTTATCCATAAAAGATAGATACAGGACTTCGTAAGTGGCTAGTATTGCATTAAGGCTAGAATAATATTATTGTTTTTCTTGGAAAGTATTCAAAACAACATAAGTTTGCTGAATTAAATGGCAAAATGTTGCCCTAACTTTATTGATAATCTTTAATTGACAGTTAATGTATATTTTCGATAGTTTTTGTTTTAGGGGTCTTGCGTTCTATGCTTTTTTTTACAGATGAACTGGATTACTGGATACCCTCACAATCACCATAAAGTATCAACGTGATTTCTTGTTCCACTAAATACGTTGGTACAGTTAAAGAACTTCAAATATAACTCTTTTAAATACGAAATAAAAACACTGAATAGCGAACTTTTATTCCATTCACTTCTTCCGTATAATGCACACTGCTGCTGCTAATACTTATTCAGTCAAGAATTGCATCTTATACCGCAACAAGTCGAGTCCATATAGGTTGACAGAAATGTCCTCAGTTCAGTAAATCTTAACATTTAACAACTACCCCCTCAGTTCATTTATACTCCTGTCTCTTCTATTCGCTATATTCTATACGTTGCGCATAAAACTGGTAGGTAGGTACTAATGAAATTGGATGCAAACCTCATTTCCTTTTGCCAATTAAAAAGTTTTCCATTACACTGGGGAGTTAGTTCAGGAGTTAGGTGAGCTCTGCTATATATCCCGATTATGTACCTATGATGGTGATGGGGTTGTAGTACACCCTTTGAAGATGCCTTACTCATCGGATTTGTTTTCTAGAAATGTGTCAACATAACATATGATTAGACAAGTGCGGAAACATAACACGCTAAGAGCTGTTATATGGCCAAAGAACTCCACTTACAATCGCAAGAAAAAAAATGTATTTTCAAAAAACCTGGAGAAAGTACCTACTCGTCTCGGTAGGTTCCGGAAATTTTCTTAATTAAATTTGTTCGTTTTTTTTTTTTTATTTCAATTCAGAAAAGGAAAGGAAATATTGGAAATGGTGTCGTCTTGAGTGTAAATATAGTTTCGAAAATGAAAATATAGAAGGTGTAGAGGGAATATAAGAGGGAATGAGTAGTTGGCTACTTGTACTTTACACATTTCTTTCACTATTTTGTTTTCAAAAAGGATACCTATACCTGTACCTGCATTATTAATTGGAACATGCAATTAAGTTAACAGAACAGAACAGCAGCAGCATAGTTGTAGACACACCTTTTAAGCCATTCTTCAAAGGTTTTGTTTGCTATCTTTACTTTGCCCCAAAATGTTTTGTTTGGGTCTCAAATAACTATAAGAACTCTTCTAGACAGCTTTGAACCCTGCTGTTACAAAGTTTTGTGCGGTATAAAGAATACAGAAGTCTTAATAATTTTGTCTGGTAGAAGAGAATGAATGACTTTTATGGTCAATAACCTGTCTTCGATAGTTCGATGTCATCAAAGTTAAATGAATTAACATAAAATACATTCAGACATTCCCTTTACAACATCGAATTAAATTTACTCCTTTTTAATTGTTTTTGAAGCGAAATGTTTCCGGATCGGATCTGTCGTCCAAGAAACTAATTAAATTTTCTATTTAGTTACATCTGAAAGCTGAAACACATACAAACAGTTACACGAGTAAACCAATCGATGCCATAGGGAAAGGCTGTAAAGTATATGACTCCAGCACGTGTACACCTTTCGCCTATCTACTGCACATTTCTTCCTGGAAAATGCTATTTCTGTTTTTTTTTTGTTGCATTTATTTATGTTTGTTCTTAGTTTGCATTCACATTGATTCAGATTCTCGAACTCCATCTGCTATGGGGATTCAATTTAATTGCACTTCTTCAAGTGCTGGGTTATATAGAGAAGAGATTGAATCGATTGGAACTTTGTGGGTGTGTTGGTGGTATTATTTAGCTGGTATATAGATGTAAAAGATTCCATTTCCTGTTGTTTTTGTTTGCACTATGAAAATGAGGTCAATAATATCGGTTACTAATTACTTGCACTCGAAGATGAGAGTCAATCTGGTGGGCTGCAGAGAATATTTGATGTGACGAGAGAGTAGAATTAAATGATGTTTATAGGAATATAATGTTGCTGATGGAGTCTTCATAGCTATATACATTGGTAAGGATACAGTCTAATGAGACTTATTGACAATGTAATTTATAAATCTGTTTTATCCTTGGCTCTGCTCTGTTGGATGTTTAGGAAATTAACTAAGTTTGTCAATGGGGGGTTAGATGAATTCGATGTTTGTAGTTATGTCGAGTTCATTTAACTTTTCAAAACGTGTAACACTAGTTCCTGAAGACTTTTTGTTTAATAATATATCCAAGAGGTTTTGGGAAAAGTGAATTTTAAAGTAGGTAGGTTTTATTCAATCCTGAGTAGCTTCGCAGTGTTTTATTCTAGTCGCTAAACAACAACAAAAAATGCCGAGTAGCCTAATTTTCTTTTGTCTTGCGAATAAAATAAAAACTGAATAGCTACTCAGGTTTGAATAAAACACAGCTCACAGCTTATTGAAATTATTCAGTTCTTAAATAAAACATTGGAGAACTTGTACTCTTTTTCTTCATAATTGTGTTTAAACGCTGAAGTACCGAAAAAAGAATAATCTAAAAATCCTCGTATTCGTATCACAGACAATTTGAACCTGTGACGAATTGCTCATTTGCGGAAAGTTTTGAGATCAAAGAACTTAGCTTAACAGGATAACGTCATCAAAACATTCACACTATCTCTTAAACACGCTAACCCTTAATAACAAATTTCTGTACCCGATTACTCAAAGTAAATCCACCGTTTAATGCAAAAGAACTACTTTTTTCGGCACTGAAGAGTCCATACAACAAATTGCCCCACTAATAAGACCGCTAGCCTTAATTAAAGTATGCCAAGGACTCTTCTTGTAGTTGTTGGAGCCACGGGAGACAACACTGTACCAAATTATCCTAATTATGACCAAGCCTTGAAATAAAAATCATTTTCATTATAAAAATCTCACTTCTTTAGGTAATTGATTTATAACTTTTTAACATCAATTTTCCTAACATTAATTTTTAAACACATGATTTGAAATAACATTTGATGAAAAAAGAATCATATCCGTTTCCGGTTGAATGGATAGTAAACAGTGCTGGTAATACAGTGCGCAATACATGCATGAACTTAGTTTCTACACAAACCACTTAAAGTATTAATATGAACAGAAAAATTCGGAGTTATAGAAAAGGTTCTTGAATAAACTAAGTATATTTTTTCACCGGAACTTATTTGTTTTACTATCCACAATCCACAAAACAACAGTCAGTCCGTCAGCAATCTATTTAGTAATAAGTAAGTATAGCGATTGGCAAATTTTTACTTGCGATATGGGTACATATCAAGTTATGCATTCGTACAAAAAAAAAAGTTGATATAACAATTAAACATGACATTACGATGATAGAGAATGAGAAAAAAGTGCGTCCGAAAATTCTCTCTGTCTGTTTGTCTGTCTGTATGTATCAGCGACCACGGCCTAAACGGATGGGTCGCTTTACTTCAAACTTGGTATGTGGCGTTTTTTGGAGACTATCCCCAGATTTTTTATGATTTTTTTTTTTTTACCAAAAATAACGATACCTGTCATATACCGGTTTTAGAAAAACTCATTTTTCTCAAAAATGGTTAATACGATTTTAATTAAAAATATCATGGTCATTTTTTTAAGATAAGGTCTACCTTTAAATAATGAAAACTGTTTTTTCCGAAAACCGATATTAACGATACCTGCCATAGAACCGTTTTTTAAATTCTGATTATCTCGTTTATAAATCAAACTTTTTCAACCATTTTTTTACATGGAAGCTTTTATGTTGCCGTAATAATGTTTAGTAAAAAAAAATTCGAAAATTATTATTTTGGATTTTAAAAAAAAGTTTGAAATTTTTTTTTGGAAAAAAGTTGTTTTAGTCATTTGAAAATCGAATTTTATGTTTTCTAATTTTTTTTCTTAAATTGCACTAACAATGTTTTAAGTAAAAAGGCTTAGCATATTATGTTATCTTTATCTACAAGAGCAAGTGCGTGCGATCCAGTCGTGCAATTTTTTTTTTTTTTCAGAATTAGTCTACTTCATAGCGAAATACCATGAACGTATAGAAAACACGTTTTGGAAACATTTTTATGTGTGTGTTCCTTTGTCGGAGTCGGTGTCGGCGTCGTCGTCATTTTGCGTTAGAAATTAGTAAACACGATAACTGTTGTTAGAATCAAGATAAGTAAAATCTGTAAAGGCCAAAAGTTGAGGATTACCTAAACTTGGGTTAAGTTCGAAAGTCAGTTTTCATACAAAAACCTTCCAAAAATTTCACTTTTGTATGGGAAGTTTACCACAAATTTGCATTTTTTTAAATGTTCCAATGAACATTGGTTCTGATTTTCAAAAATAAACCAGAATACTTAATTCTCAAAAGTTTTAGTAAAAATCAATATAATATATTTTTTTTACAAAAAGTGTTATATTATAACACTTTTTTAGTTTTTTTTTATGTATGTAATGAAAATAAAAAAAATTGGTATGACATTTTAAGGAAAATATTAATCCAAACCAAAATAAAAATTTTTGCTCTTCGGAAAAATACACGAATCGAAATTCTTCGATTTGCAATATGACCTTAATCTATCTCTGTCTGTCTGTCAAAGCTATTTAAATCTAGAAATCTAACCATAACTTCAAAACTGCTACTGTACAGGACCATGGTCCTGCCAGTACTCATGTATGGATCCGAGACTTGGGTGCTTAGCAAAAGGCACTGTGACCTCTTAGCCGCGTACGAGAGAAAAGTCTTACGGAGAATTGTTGGCCCCATATGTGAGGAAGGACGATTCCGGAGACGGTACAATCATGAGTTGTACGCAATCTACCTTGAAGCAGACATAGTGACAAAAATTAAGCTCGGTAGACTCCGGTGGGCAGGGCACCTAGCTCGTATGAGCGAAGAGGAACCTGCTCGGAAAGTCTTTTGCGGTACATTCTATGGTAGACGGCAGCGTGGTAGACCATGCTTGCGCTGGAGAGATGGCGTAGACCAGGACGCCCGAAGCCTTGGGGTGCGCAACTGGATGGCGTCGGCTCGACACCGGGATAGGTGGAGAGACTTGTTGAAAGAGGCCAGGACTTGACCCCGGTTGTCGAGCCAATGATGATGATGATGATGATGACCTTAATCTATGTTGTACTTTTGTCTCTGCAACCAAAAAAATGTTGTCTAAGAGTAGCAAACTTAGAAGATTAGCAGCGGTCTTACGACATAGTTTTTCTCCTCCTTTCAAACAAAGCTTGCAATCCTTCTCCTTCCTCCCACTCAGTGTATCTGAACCGCTATATGAGCTGTCAAAACAATCGTTTTTTGGCCTTCCAGAAAAAGGCTTCAAATTCTGAACGCGTACTGAACTGTGAAGCAATGTGTTTATGCGATTTGAAATAATGGTTTCGGCAGGCCAAATAAAAAAATGCTGCTAATGTCATTACAACAAGCATGTTGCAAACAAACTCATAAGTCTATCGTGAGGTCTGCCTGTTTGACGTTAAATGAGTAACCATTTGATCCATGCAATCCACTGCAGCTTTGTTACAGCTTTATTCTTCTATGGAAACCAAATTTTTGTAGAATCCAAAACGGGTAGCAAGCAAAGGACGAGATGGATGTTTTTTTTAATTTTATCAGGCAGGAATTATTTATTTGACCGAATTGTGCTGACATATGCAAGCTCTATAGCCAGTATAAATTTTTTGGAATAATAGCATTATTATCTACTAAACTCAAAAACCATTATTGGCCATTCGCTTAAATTTTTCCATCATTGTGAAGTGCATAGTGCTCGGCCAGTAGTTCAGTATTGGTTCAATAGTTGGAGTAGCATATTTTCTTCCTGGTTCATTTCACGTTTCTCGCCTTCGTCTCTGCCCGTATATTACTTTCCACCCGTTTTTGAATCGCATTCCCACCATACCTTGCAACCGTATTCGCCGGTTTTTAAAGAATGAATTGAATGAATTTGGGATTGCCACGCTATGGAAAAAGTTGCTCATCAACTGTGATGTTCTCATGCGGTTCGTAGTTTTTCGCAAGGTTTTCGTTAAAAAAAAAATCAAGATATCACGTATAACGGAAGCTTTACCTTTGAGGAAATTCACGGATATAACCATTGTCGAAGCGGATGTATCATGCCAACGCTAAAAAGCATCTGTAGGACATAGCTGCTCGAAATATCGGGAGAGCCAAAAATTGGAAGAATCCTGCATGTTATTATGTGAAACCAGCCAAAAGTATTCCAATGAAAGCCGTTTAGTATTGCTTAAATAGTGTGAAACTCTTGGTAATGAGTCCGGATGTTCGTCATTAAATTTGCTACTTGCATCTCTCGCATACTGATTTGTATCCTTGCTTATGATGAAAGAAATATAGGATGCACACAATTCTTTGAAAGACTCAAATAAAATGGGGTTATGTTCTTTTGGTTCTGACGAAAACTAACAACTTGAGGCTCATTTAGTTCTCATAAAGTGCCATATTTACCGTAGAAGCTGCTGCCAGTTGTTGCTATTTGTTGCTGATTTTCAGCTAATCTAGAAATACAGCAATCATGCTTTTTCATTCATACATTTTTAGCTTGATAACAGTATAATATTTTATTTAAAAATGCAGTTATTATTTTAAAGAATACTATGAAATATAGGTTTCAAAAAGTTGTTTTGTACTTTTGACTTTTTTCACTAACTCATCTACAATAGCGAGTACTTACGTTCCATGGTACACATTTTATTGACTAAATTACACAAATCACCCGGAAAAACAAATCTGTAAGATCAATTCACTTTGAAACAGGGTCAAACTTTTTTTTTTGTGAAGAATAATACTTTTTTTTCCATAGGGATCCGCGATCATAAATCATCTAACTTCTAATGTATCAAGTGATTTGGAAAGGAAATTTTTAAAACAGAATTTTTTAGGTAAAATAAACAACAATAGAGAAGTGGGTAGCTATAGTTCTTTTAATTTTATCATTTTTGTCGAAATCCTTGCCATGGGACCTTAAGTGTATATAAGCTATAAACCACCGACTATAAAGACCACCGACAGTCCAACAAAAATTCGTTGGCTCTGAAATTGTTATTTTTTTTATTCAAAAATGTTGTCACAACTTTAAGGTTGGATAAAAACAAGTGCTTGACAATCTATGGACCTGTCGCAAAAAAGTAAACTTGTACCTGTACCTATAGTTAGACCATAAATTCATTCCGGAAAATGTTAAAAAATTCAATGAATGTTATTATTGCTTCCTACTTATTAAACTTAAGCTCCACCAAAAATATCCATTGAATTTATTAAACAGTTTCCGCTTGTAACGGCATTCAGGTCACGCCCGGACATCGACAATGAACCTCGCTGGGGACAGCACTTGGCCACTGCCATCGGTCGTAGTTGTTGTCCTGATGGTTGCCAAAAATTCTGCAGCTTAAATATATAGTGTAGGAAGGTAGTAGGTAGTGTATACTGTTATATATTGTGTATGTGTATTGTGTATAGAATGTCCATGATGTTCCCAGAAAAACGAAGCCTCTCTATTGAATGAATAGAGTTATTATGCGACACATTTGGAATTGATCCAAGAATATTTTTGGCCGATTCCAGCAACATGGTGCTTCAGTAGCAGTTCGATAGCCTTTTTATCCCCCTTGGTACCTACTAGCATGCAGATATTTTACGACAAAATTTTCAGGAACATATACATCACAACGACAAAGGCGGTGCTGCCCTATGTTGTAAGATTCTTTAGGGTTATGCTGAGCTATACCAGTCTCGCCATTCCTGATGGAAACATCCATCCGCCTTTTTTGCCCAGTCAGTTAAGACTACTTATGTATATAGTAGGTACTACCGACGGCCTTCGTGTGGGCTATGGGAAAAAGATTTGGCAACCGAAAAGTGAATGACCGTTCAATGGAGTGTGGAGTTTTGTTGCCGGTTGTAAGTTTTATTTTTTTTTGGTCTTTTAATAAATTTTTCTGAACGAGTTATTTGATGGAATTTATTGGAAATGAAAATGGCACGGATGTTGTTTCTTTGGTTTTCGTTGGATTCCCATAGCAATATATAAATTTGTCCTCTCGACAATAAAAATGAAGTTGAAAGGACTCTAAGGATATGGAGCTTAAAGTATATACATTTTTGTCCATTGAGAGCGATAAATCAGTGACAGATAGCTGGAAGAATTTAAAAAGAAATTTAGGTGATTTTATTGAAAAATTTGTAGTAAGTTGAAGTAACCAAAAAGAAATAAAATGTTCAAAAAGAAAAAAATGCCTCAAACCTCGCCGTTAACATATTTACCGAATGTGTCTCAAATGGTTCACTTGTGAAGAATCCTGAATATGCAGGACTTCATGAACATTTTTGTAGATCTTCAGTGCACGAAACGTGTTACGATTTCTGAATTACTTTTTCAGAAATACTACAATTTATTTACGCATTCTTTCGATCTGCGACTGCTAGACAGGTGCTTATTTAAACATTTTCTTTATTACAATTACAATTACAATTGAAATTACAATTACAATTACAATTACAATTACAATTACAATTACAATTACAATTACATTTACGATTACAAATACAATTACAATTACAATTACAATTACAATTACAGTTACAATTACAATTACAATTACAATTACAATTACAATTACAATTACAATTACAATTACAATTATAATTACAATTACAATTACAATTACAATTACAACTACAATTTCAATTACAATTACAATTGCAATTACAATTAGAATTAGAATTACAATTAGAATTACAATTACAATTACAATTACAATTACAATTACAGTTACAATTACAATTACAATTAACTACTTTTACTGCCTTTGCTAAAATCCTTAAAATGGATCAGACTTTTTCTAGAAGATGATATTTTATACTTAATGTCTTGAAGTTAAGAAAATTCGTATTTTCAGGAGTCCATCGTATTATTAAAAGTTAACGGAGCACAAAAATGGAGTTCCACTTAAGAGGCAAATGAATTAACTGCCAGCTAATGGGAGAAGTGTGTAATATACAAGATGAAAGGCACTAAAGCTTAAAAAAAAAACAAGGAGTAAAAGAACAATAGCTGAAAGGGTATCAACATTCAATAACCTCCATCAACTATTCCATTCTTGCACAATATTGTTCAAATTTTAATTTAAACTTTCAACAAACAGTTCACTTCTGTTGTTTTGCTTTAAATAGCCACTCAATGGTATCGCATCAATAAAATTCACTTCCCCCTTTTAAAATCCTTTACCCACCACCCTCAATCACTTTGCCAATTCAGTTTTTATATATATTTACAAAAATACAAATCAGAATCTAAACGGCCAAAACCACTTTGCAAGCTAGTCCCTTTAACTTTATTTTGATGCCAATGTCCTCTTTGGCCTACATCTAGTACATTCAAACTGTAAATGCTGCCACATCCTAAACTCGCATCCAGAAGCCTCTTTCTGCCATTTGAATCAGTGTGAAATCGTGCATAAGAACGATGCCCCATAAATTGACTAATCTCCAACATTACTTCGGCCGGAAAAGGCTTAAATTGTCTTTCCCTAGCACACAGAGGATTCAGCTCATTGAGCTTTTCATGTAAAATGCTGGGCTTCATATAGTCATAGTCGTCTTTTCCGCCGCACCACCTCCACATCCGCACCCTTATATTGAGGAGGGAAGCATTAGGCAACCTCTTATAAAACACACACATATACTAATTTTGGAAGGGGTGCATTGGCCTATAGATACACTCAGGACAATGTCAAGGAGTTCATTCCACCCGCACAATGCAGGGTCTTGAACAAAACACCCAAATGCTGACATCAAGTATATTTTCGTTGTACCTCTTTATTTCCATTTGCTCGATGTAGATTCCTCTGCTTTTTTTAATCACCAACCAACACGCGCTGGAGTCACGGTCCCGGTCCCGGTCCCGGTTTTACCCAGAGATGAATTCTTTATACGCTTCTGATGGTGTTTAGGAGCCATATCCTAGCAATGGCAAGTAAACAATCAACATTGGGTGTATATTGTAGCGCTGTAGCTTAATGAACACGCTGCTGTTGTGCTGGTATAATCAAAATTCCGAGCCAAGCACTCATCATTATGACTCTTCTTCAAGAGAGATCCTGAGAACCAGGCGGATTAGGGATTACTGTGCTAGTCGGTATTTCGTTGCTTTTTTTTTTCATTTTACATTCCACCCATTCAAGAGAGGTGCCACACTGCCTTACAAACCTACCTAAACACGGCAGGACTATAGGTAGGAATAGGAAGAAGCTTTTACTGAGTGGTTTATGACGTATTTAAATTTTCCACACAAAAAAGTTGCTAAAGTAAGGAGTTTCAGAAACTAAGTCCTCGCTGAATGTTTTATTAAAATTGTTATTAGGGATGGCTTACTTCAGGCAGTTGTTGACGGAGAATGCAAACGCGATGACGAGGCGAAGTAAAATAAATAAAATAGAAAGAAAAAAGAAAACAACAACAAATTGTACTTTTTGTCAGTTTTGGAGGGAATTTAATATACTATACAGCTTGTGAGGTATCTAACCTATTCAATACCAAACCAATGGGGCAATTCGATAAGTTTCAGCAATAATCGTTAAGAGGAGGATTCAGGACGAGAAACGAGCGCGCAATTGAGAGAATTATTGTTCTTCTCTTATATAGAATTGCACAGAAAAAAAGGAATTTTAGTTATTCGTTTCTTGAATATTGCAATTCTATGAACTTCCTTTCGGTTGAGAAGTGGTATGGTAGAAGGGAGTTGGCTTATATTTGTCATTTAGAAGATGGTCTCATTTTTTAAGGATGTTCAAGAACTGGGACAAGGATGACAAAATAAACAATACAGAAGTAAAGTTATTAAATTTAGAAAAAATGCTGAAAGAAATAATTATTTTAAAAAAACACTTTTAATTAGCTGATCCATAAGCGAAGAAGTCGGAAATGAAAAAAAAACTATTGTTCAATGGAAGGAACCGATATTTACGATTAAAAACAATTAGACCCTACCTATTTTGGGGCTTCCAATTGGAAAATTCCCGAGAAAAATTCCCCGTTGCCGTCAAAATTCAAGTGAAAAGAAAAATACATTTTTTGATTTAATTAAGAAACATTTTCCCAAGAGTTTTTATTCAGATTTAGCTGACCCGGCAGACGCTGTCCTTGCAGTGCAGAGTGATTTTTATTTTACTGTCTTATACGATTGTTTATAAAATTTATTAGTTTTTTTTCGCGATTTTCACTCCTTTTTTTTAGCGATTTTCCACTCTATTTTCTGTGAATTTCTACGCATTTCTCCGTGGTATTTTAAACCTTTTCCAGTAATAGTAATATATTTTTCATAGCCTTTTTTCCTACTCTTCTAAGTATTTCGCAATCCTTTACCAGTATTCCGCGCTTTTTTTCACAGTATTCTGCGATTTTTACCACGGTAGTACGCGGTATTTTGCGTATTTTCCCGCGACTTTTCACATTTTTCCACCAAATTTCAGTTTTTTTCACTTTAATTGACTTTCTTTGTTCTGGAAGCATTTTCCGCTTTTTCCACGGAAATAAGCTATTTTTTTCATGAACTCTCATGCGGTATTTCACGATCTTTCATGGGTATTTTTTTTAATCGAATTCAAATGAAAAGACTATCGAAAACTGAAAAAAATGCTGATAAATCGTCGTGCACGCCTCAACAGCTTGATAAATGGTATACAATGAAAGGACTTCTCAACTGAATTCGTTCTCACAGGATAATACACACAACGCCATCTGTTGGCAATACCCGAGCCAGCATTCCAAGATCTTTTTCTGTCATGTATCAGAGATGGCGTTGTAGGTGTGGGGATTTAATTTTTTTTGATTTTCTTCTTTATTTTATAAGAAAACTTTCGATATTCGGAAGAGAGACGAAACCAACAAATAAAAGATCATTAAAATCGGCCCAGCTGTTTGTTTTATATATTCAGGAGATTAAGATTAGGAGTAGTATTTTTGTGTGATGAATGATCTTTCGTTAAAATAATTGGTCATAGAGAAAGGGCTTCTGACGACTGCGAGAGGAAAAAAAAGTGTTCTCTTCTTATTTAGGGATTTTAAAATTCACTAGGAAAGCTAATTACCTGCACCTTTCTTCATTCCAAATTGTTTTCTGTACAAATAGAAAAAATAACAATCAATAATAAGGACAATCAGTGTGTAAGGATCACAACTATGTAACAATTCCTACCACGGGAGGTACGGTTGGACGAGCCATCAAGTATTGGGTGCGCATAGTTGGCGAACACCAAAGCCAAGTGGTCTTTCCACCTTCTGAGCAGAAAACCATCTACATCTTTTACTGGATGTTGTTTTGAGCTTTGTACTGCACCTGTGAGCTCCTTGGTGATTCTATTAACAGTTCAGCATTAGTAGTTGCTCCAATTTGCACCCTTTTCTGCTTCCTTAGCAAATAATAAATTTACGTTAATAAATTTGCGTTTGTCACGCTACGGTTAACTTATGTCAACTTCTTGTGATACGTGGACTCTAGCTCATTTCTCTTTGCTGCTCGAATAGCTGCGTTACAAGTTTTAAGTTGTTTCCTTTCTTCGATCTTTGCCCAGGTTTCTACAGACATCCAAGCACTATTTCTTCCTTGTGCCCATCCGACTTTTATTTCAGCACCAGATATGAATATTTTATACAGCACAGTATTGGTGTGGAAATAGGTTCAGCGCTGCTGATTGTTCCCAGTGCGTCGGAAAGATGGTCACCTAGTGATTGGCGCACCAATGAATGCGTTAACTTGTCGGTATTTCACACTTTTACAGATCTGGAATCACCAGGCCCCTTACAATTAGTCGATTTGGCCTTGGCTCCTGAAGTTTGTCCGGGGTTTGGACAAAGACTCACTTCTGAAGGGCTCTTGTCGGCAATCTTTCACATTTTCTTTTGTTCTGGAAAGTCTTCGTCCTAGCTGTTCGCCCTGGGGAACACTCTGACACCACTCTTAACTGCATCATCTTTAGTGTCAGTGAGGGGTAGGTACTAGCTAACTCCGGGGTATTAACTACCCAAATACTCAATCAAAATTTCCTATAGTGAATAATTTTTATTGTGCCTTTGAATAATTTATTATTATTGTCTTAAAATTTCATAAACTCTTGTCAAATAAAAAAAAAAATGGATAACCTCCAAACATTCAAGACCCTTTACTATCGAATCAATTCAAAACCCACCTTCGATAGTCTTAAAAATTGCTTGCCCTTGAGCACTTCATCCAGACCATATAAGTAAGTACGAGAATACTTATCTACTTTTCAAACTTGAGCACATATCCGATCCGTGGCACAATGTTTGTTATTGCAAACTGGGCGCACTTCCTTCCTATGCACACTGCAGTCAACTTCTATGGTCATACAAATTATGTCAGAAATCTCAGTGTGGGGGCATATCGTGGTGTGCATATTGTCTAAGAGGCGTTGTCGATATTCGACTTCTTTATTATTTGGAGTACCTATCGGTTCGGTGTGCGATATGTGTTGTGTGTTGTATGGAGTTTGTAGCGCCTTTGTGTATGACTCTGCACTCCATATTTTTATTTCATCCCCCGCACATCATCCTGCATCACAATACCAACCAACGGTTTGAGATTATTGTGTATCTTTGGATCTTTAAAATGTGCTTATAACTCGCATTCAGAATGCAGACACTTTATCAGCTAAAGAAATAAGATTATTAAAAAAGAAACCCTCAGAACTCAGAAGTATATGTATAAGAAAGTCTTCTTGGAGGTCTGGCCTGATGGCATTCTAGAATCAAATTTATGAGCTCCAAGCTGTAAAGTGCGTCTGGATGATATAAATTGAATGACTTGCCAGTGCAGACTCGTAGACGTATTTTTTTATCTAATTTACTGCGGTTTGAGTGAAAACGAATTGAATATGTGGGAGCCTGTGAGTGGTCATAAAAAAAATTGCAAGGCAAGAGGGTTGGTTTGTTCGTAAGCGTGACAATTCTTTTATCAATTTGTGTGAAATAAAAAAAATCATACAAAGTTCGTAACATGGCTTCACTGAGTATGTTTTTTTTTTATAATTAGTTTAATCAGCATGATTAGATGTGGAAAAAAAGAAGGTCTCAAAAATACTCAAAATGATATTTCATTTGAAGAAAAAACCGCACCTTTGTGATAACAAAACAAATTAGATATTAGATTTTGTTTGTTCTAGTTTTCAGCTTCGATGGCCTTTAAAAACTGTCAAATATTGTGGTTACTTCAGTAAAAAAACAACTGTTTCTAACTAAATTCTCACAACCTGAAAATAACCAGAACTAAATCCAAAAATATGTTTCAAACCGCAAAATCATAATTTTCTATAGTTGAATCCAAAAAATTGAAAGCTGATTAGAATATTTCTAAAAGTATGGTCACCAAAAAAGTTCTTACATTGTATTCCGCGGCCTGATATCTTTGTGGTTGCATTTTGTGTATAAAAACGAACATTTTTGACTGAAATAATCACACTTGTCTACTGGCAGTTGCCCATTAGACATACCAGCAAAGAGTTTTCTTCAAATTCAAGTTTATTTTCAATCGTTTCTAAGAACCTTCAACTTCAAAAATGGCTGACAAGAAGAATCTACTATTATTGCTTGACCGCCCAGCTGAGCCCATTTTTATGGAAAAGGGTAGTCGGTCTACGATTTTCGATGTCCCCGATAAGTTCCTTACTGATCGTTATCGACCCATTGGAAGTGAGGTTCAGTCACGTTTTGGTGAGAAAGCCGAGCAAAGAATTCCCGTCAAAGACATCAGTATTCCTGACCTCAAGATTCCAATGTCTCTTGGCCGTCGGGAACAATTCTCTCTCTTCATCCCACGTCACCGTCGCATTGCCGGTAGATTGATTGACATCTTTTTGGGTCTAAGAAGCATCGATGACTTGCAAAGTGTTGCCGCATACGCCAGAGATCGTGTCAATGCTTTCCTATTCAACTATGCCCTCTCAGTGGCATTGCTCCATCGTCCTGATACCAAAGGACTCAATCTTCCGTCGTTTGTGGAGACTTTCCCATCCAAGTTTGTCGACTCCAAGGTATTCACTGATCTTCGTGAAGAAGCTACTGTTGTGCCTGATGGATCCCGTATGCCAATTGTCATTCCCAAGGACTACACTGCCTCCGATCTTGATGAGGAACATCGTCTGTGGTATTTCCGTGAGGATATGGGTGTGAACCTCCATCATTGGCATTGGCATTTGGTTTATCCATTCGAAGCTTCTGATCGTGCAATTGTTGCTAAAGATCGTCGTGGTGAACTTTTCTACTACATGCATCAGCAGATTGTGGCTAGATACAACTTGGAACGTTTTAGTAATAATATGTCACGTGTGAAGCGCCTTAACAACTTGCGTGATCCCATTCCTGAGGGTTACTTCCCTAAGATGGACTCACTTGTTGCCAGCCGTGCTTGGCCTCCACGCTTTTCCAATGCTTCCATGCAAGATCTTGACCGTGAGCTGGATCAAATCAAATTAGATGTGGGTGACTTGGAGCGCTGGAGGGATAGGTTCTACGAAGCTATTCACCAAGGATTCGTTGTTGATGTAAGTCATTGAATTTTTACCCGGTGAACTTGTTATTTATTATTTCTTGTGTTAAAGGAATCCGGAAACCGTCAAGTACTGGATGAGGCCACAGGAATTGATATCCTTGGCAACATGATGGAATCATCGATCCTTTCACCAAATCGTCAATTGTATGGTGATCTGCACAACATGGGCCATGTCTTCATTTCATACATTCACGATCCTGACCATCGCTTTTTGGAGTCCTTTGGTGTCATGGGAGATTCGGCTACCGCTATGCGTGATCCTGTTTTCTACAAGTGGCATGCATTTGTCGATGATGTCTTCCAAGAACACAAGGAGGCCCTGCCCGCATACAACCAAAACCAATTGAACTACCAAGAAATTTCTATTACCGGATTGCAGGTTGATAACGATAGCGGAAGTGGTACCAACAGCCTTCAAACCTTCTGGCAACAGTCTGATGTTGATTTCTCCCGTGGTCTGGACTTCGTGCCCAGAGGCAATGTTTTTGCCAGAGTGACACATTTGCAACACGATGCCTTCACCTACTCCATTAATATTGACAATGCCGGTGGGGCTCAACGTTTTGGCACAGTTCGTATATTCTTGGGACCAAAGACCGACGAGCGTGGTCAGCCCATGCTGTTGAGGGATCAACGTCTCTTGATGATTGAGTTGGATAAGTTTGTTGTATCACGTAAGTTTTTTTTTTGAAAATATTAATTGTGTGCTTAACAGTCACATTACTTTGTTCAAATAGTCCAACCTGGTCAAAACACCATTCGTCGCCGATCAACTGAGTCCAGTGTAACCATTCCATTCGAGAGGACTTTCCGTAACCTGAACACAAACCGTCCAGCTGCTGGATCACCCGACGAGCTTGAATTCAATTTCTGTGGTTGCGGATGGCCACAACACATGCTCATTCCTAGGGGTCGTCCAGAAGGTCTTCGTTGCGAGTTGTTTGTCATGGTTTCCAACTTTGAAGATGACAGGGTACGTTACACGAAATAGCTGTTATATTGACCATTTTTGACCGCTTTATTTTCCATAGATTGACCAAGACTTGGTTGGATCCTGCAGTGATGCCTCATCCTTCTGTGGAGTCCGTGATCGTCTCTACCCAGATCGCCGCCCAATGGGCTTCCCATTCGATCGTCTACCCCCAACAGGTGTTGACAGGCTAGCTGGTCTTTTGACTCAAAACATGCGAGTGATTGATGTCAACATCACTCACAACGATCGTACTTCTGTTCGTATGGCTTAATTCAGGATGAAGTAGGAAGTATCTTCTGTTCAAACAAATTGAAAAAAATGTTCTTAATTCTTTAATAACGATAAAAATAATGAAAATAAATATTCATCCAAAGAAGCAAAACCAAATATAATTTGTATCATTTCAATAACATTTTTTTCCCCAAGACTTTTTTATCAACTTTAGTTCCACTAGAGACTTGACTTAGGAGCAGTCAATAGTACAAAAGTAATAGAAATAATGTGAGTCAAAACGCCCCCAAAATAGTGCGCGTGGTAAACATTTGAATGCTATACACTGTGTTTCCATTTTAGTCCAAAACACTCCAAAAAAGTAGATTAGGAAACTTAGAAAATATAAAATAGGTATTTAATAAAAAAAAAATGGTTACCCTCATGAAACTTGACAAAAACTTTACATTTGTAATGAGATTGAAGAATCAAAAGAGTCCATACAAATATTTTGAGTGAAAGGGTGTTTTTTTTTTCAAAGGATCGAAAATATGGGATAAGAAGCGGTAAAAACTATAGTAAAAATGTTACCCTGATGAAAATTGATAAAAATATTTTATTTGCTATCGGAACCAAAAATCTGAAGAGTACATGCAAATATTTTATGTGAAAGGGTGTTTTTTTGAAGAGTAATCCAAATCTGTGTTTAGTCCCAAGTAACCGATAATAATTTAAATGGTACGTTCACAGAAATCAGTATAAACTTTTCCATTGTCATGGTAACTAAGAATCAAATGAGTCTATCACATTGTTTTAAATAAATGGGTGTTTTTTTGAGGTGAAGGAAATATACTAATAATACTTAACATCTCTTACAAAATTGGTACCCAATTGAAATCTGGTAAAAAGTTTACATTTGGCCAAGAATCTTAAGAGTCCATAAAATTATTTTGGGTAAAAGGGTGTTCGAGGAGATAAAAAAATTCAGACAGTATTTTTATTACTAGTCTTCTTCTATTTTCTGAAGAAAAAAAATAGCTATAATATTTTTCAAAAACTAAAAAAACATAAAATCATTTGGTTTTTGAAATTCGATTAAGAATTTATGTGGCCAGTTTATTTCAGAAACAAAATTGAATATTTTATTTCACAATCTTGAAAAAAATAGTATTCCTTCTTATTTAAATATTTTTTTTGTCAAACTTTTAGTTAAAAATATTTTTTTTTTAAAACCATTCATGGAAATAGTATTTAAAATTAATATTAAAAATTAATATAAAATCCAAATTTTTGCCTTTAAAAAATGGTATATTTCTTGATTGTAAGTGTTGCCATTGTAATTAAATAATTTTGTTTTCATTTAAAGTCATATTTTTGGAAATTGCCCCTCATACCATGGTAAAAATGCTTGTATTTAGTTACTTTGAAGGAAGACGTATTTGTTTTGCAGTGTCAAAGTTAATGAACTTGTGGCTTTTGTTCCTCCTCGAAAAAACACCTTTTCACCCAAAACAATTTTATGGACTCTAAAGGCATTTTTACGAGTTTTTTTTGTAAAAGATGTAAAGCATTAACTCCGTATATTTAATTTTCTTTCTTTTAAAACAATGTGATAGACTCATTTGATTCTTAGTAACCATGACAATGGAAAAGTTCATACTGATTTTTGTGAACGTACCATTTAAATTATTGTCGGTTACTTGGGACTAAACACAGATTTGGATTACTCTTCAAAAAAACACCCTTTCACATAAAATATTTGCATGAACTCTTTTGATTCTTCAATCTCATTGCAAATGTAAAGTTTTTGACAAGTTTCATGTGGGTAACCATTTTTTTTTTATTAAATACCTGTTTTATATTTTCTAATTTTCCTAATTTACTTTTTTGGAGTGTTTTGGACTAAAATGGAAACACAGTGTATAGCATTCAAATGTTTACCACGCGCACTATTTTGGGGGCGTTTTGACTCACATTATTTCTTTTACGATATTTTACTTTTACTTTTGCACTATTGACTGTTCCTAAGTCAAGTCTCTAGTGGAACTAAGGTTGATAAAAAAGCCTTGCGGAAAAAAATGTTATTGAAATGATACAAATTAAATTTGGTTTTGCTTCTTTGGATGAATATTTATTTTCATTATTTTTATCGTTATTAAAGAATTAAGAACAATTTTTTCAATTTGTTTGAACAGACGATACTTCCTACTTCATTCTGAATTAAGCCATACGAACAGAAGTACGATCGTTGTGAGTGATGTTGACATCAATCACTCGCATGTTTTGAGTCAAAAGACCAGCTAGCCTGTCAACACCTGTTGGGGGTAGACGATCGAATGGGAAGCCCATTGGGCGGCGATCTGGGTAGAGACGATCACGGACTCCACAGAAGGATGAGGCATCACTGCAGGATCCAACCAAGTCTTGGTCAATCTATGGAAAATAAAGCGGTCAAAAATGGTCAATATAACAGCTATTTCGTGTAACGTACCCTGTCATCTTCAAAGTTGGAAACCATGACAAACAACTCGCAACGAAGACCTTCTGGACGACCCCTAGGAATGAGCATGTGTTGTGGCCATCCGCAACCACAGAAATTGAATTCAAGCTCGTCGGGTGATCCAGCAGCTGGACGGTTTGTGTTCAGGTTACGGAAAGTCCTCTCGAATGGAATGGTTACACTGGACTCAGTTGATCGGCGACGAATGGTGTTTTGACCAGGTTGGACTATTTGAACAAAGTAATGTGACTGTTAAGCACACAATTAATATTTTCAAAAAAAAAACTTACGTGATACAACAAACTTATCCAACTCAATCATCAAGAGACGTTGATCCCTCAACAGCATGGGCTGACCACGCTCGTCGGTCTTTGGTCCCAAGAATATACGAACTGTTCCAAAACGTTGAGCCCCACCGGCATTGTCAATATTAATGGAGTAGGTGAAGGCATCGTGTTGCAAATGTGTCACTCTGGCAAAAACATTGCCTCTGGGCACGAAGTCCAGACCACGGGAGAAATCAACATCAGACTGTTGCCAGAAGGTTTGAAGGCTGTTGGTACCACTTCCGCTATCGTTATCAACCTGCAATCCGGTAATAGAAATTTCTTGGTAGTTCAATTGGTTTTGGTTGTATGCGGGCAGGGCCTCCTTGTGTTCTTGGAAGACATCATCGACAAATGCATGCCACTTGTAGAAAACAGGATCACGCATAGCGGTAGCTGAATCTCCCATGACACCAAAGGACTCCAAAAAGCGATGGTCAGGATCGTGAATGTATGAAATGAAGACATGGCCCATGTTGTGCAGATCACCATACAATTGACGATTTGGTGAAAGGATCGATGATTCCATCATGTTGCCAAGGATATCAATGCCTGTGGCCTCATCCAGTACTTGACGGTTTCCAGATTCCTATAACGCAAGAAATAATAAATAACAAGTGCACCGGGTAAAAATTCAATGACTTACATCAACAACGAATCCTTGGTGAATAGCTTCGTAGAACCTATCCCTCCAGCGCTCCAAGTCACCCACATCTAATTTGATTTGATCCAGCTCACGGTCAAGATCTTGCATGGAAGCATTGGAAAAGCGTGGAGGCCAAGCACGGCTGGCAACAAGTGAGTCCATCTTAGGGAAGTAACCCTCAGGAATGGGATCACGCAAGTTATTGAGGCGCTTCACACGTGACATATTGTTACTAAAACGTTCCAAGTTGTATCTAGCCACAATCTGCTGATGCATGTAGTAGAAAAGTTCACCACGACGATCTTTAGCAACAATTGCACGATCAGAAGCTTCGAATGGATAAACCAAATGCCAATGCCAATGATGGAGATTCACACCCATATCCTCACGGAAATACCACAGACGATGTTCCTCATCAAGATCGGAGGCAGTGTAGTCCTTGGGAATGACAATTGGCATACGGGATCCATCAGGCACAACAGTAGCTTCTTCACGAAGATCAGTGAATACCTTGGAGTCGACAAACTTGGATGGGAAAGTCTCCACAAACGACGGGAGGTTGAGTCCTTTGGTGTCAGGACGATGGAGCAATGCCACTGAGAGGGCATAGTTGAATAGAAAAGCATTGACACGATCTCTAGCGTATGCGGCAACACTTTGCAAGTCATCGATGCTTCTTAGACCCAAAAAGATGTCAATCAATCTACCGGCAATGCGACGGTGACGTGGGATGAAGAGAGAGAATTGTTCCCGACGTCCAAGAGACATTGGAATCTTGAGGTCAGGAATACTGATGTCCTTGACGGGAACTCTTTGTTCGGCCTTCTCACCAAAACGGGACTGAACCTCACTTCCAATGGGTCGATAACGATCAGTAAGGAACTTATCGGGGACATCGAAAATCGTAGACCGACTACCCTTTTCCATAAAAATGGGCTCTGCTGGGCGATCAAGCAATAATAGTAGATTCTTCTTGTCAGCCATTTTAGAAGTTGAAGGTATTTCTTCGTGGGATTTTAAAAGTCCAAAAACTTAATCTTGAATTTGAAGCAAACTTATGCTGGTATGTCTAATGGGCAACTGCCAGTAGACAAGTGTGATTACTTCAATCAAAAATTTTCGTTTTTATACACAAAAAAGCAACCGCAAAGATATCAAAACGAAATATAAGAACTTTTTAGGTGACTATATTTTTAGAAATATTCTAATCACCAATTATATTTTCGGGTTTAGTTAGAAGATAATTTCTTTGTGGTTTGTGTGTATGCCCAAGTAAATATTTAGGTCAATGGGGGGCCATGGTTTCTATGAAGAACCTTAAACATTAGAAATACCTTTGTAAGGCTTTTGAGGTATAACCTTGAACAATGGACTACTTCAAGGTTCTGAAAGTTTTTTGTCCATCTAAACTTTTTCACATATTATTGACGTTGTTCAATACTAAAGCATACCATGGACTTACGAACATTTTAAGAATCAACAGAAAAAAAATATGCAAATTAAACTTTTGATATTCACGATCAAATATTAAGTATTCATAATCCAACAAAATTCCCAACTAAAAATACCCATAAGTTGTTTAAAGCCAAAAGAGAAATAAGAACTCCTACCGAAACAACAAAAGAGAAAAACTCCAGTACATAATCCCGTTTATCGAATGTGATGTCTGTTATGATGGGTAGGTACCTCAAGTTGTTTATCCGCATACATACGAAAAACATAATCCTGAAACAACATTCTTGGCTGAATTTATGTTTCAATCAATTTTATCCTCGCTATATCAGCTTCAGCATACGAAGAAAAAAATAGCGAACAAAAAAAAAAAAGTACGGGCGCCCAAACAATGGTAAACGAGACGAAATCCCTTAGCACAGTTATACAGTTTTATCCTCTTATACTGGGTTGCTCCAATTTTTGGTTCATTTCGTCCGCCTCCTGACTGTCTGGCGCCATGTGTATTTTTATTTTTGCCACGAAAATCCTTTTTGCAGAAGAAACAAAAAAATATTAAAATGTTATTCAATGTGATACAGCATTTAGGGTACCACCACCTCCTACCGTTCGACCAATATATTGTTGGGCCAGTCCTCTCTAGGATTGCATTGAATTTTCAACTTTAATCGAGTTTTTTTTGTTGTGTTCGTTCCGTTTGGAGTTTGTTGTTGTTGGCAGTTTTGAAGCTCTCGAAGTTTTGTTGTTTGTCCTATATATTTATGGGTATTCAAGAACATGTTAAAAAATAATACAATTTGTTCAGGGGCGCTACTGACAGGTTAGGTGGAATTGAGGGACCTAACGCGCGCCCAGGTATACAGTTTACTTCCCGACCCAAGCGTCGTTTCAACGCGGCAAAACCCGAAGAGGTTCTAGCACTTATAATTTTTTGATGCGGAAGTGTTTCCGACGGTATCAGAAGCCACAGGCAAAACGGATGGGTCGATTTTCTTTTAACTTGGTATATAGCGTTTTAAAGACTGTCCAAAAGGGGTTTTATGAGTAGGGGAGAGCGGGGCGAAAAGTAATGTATTGTTCTTGTTACAATTTACCCCGGTCTATGTTATAACATGGTCCATATAGTACAACATGGTTTTATTTTTTTTTTTGAATATTCCGAACAAAATATTGCTGGTTTTTCTAATAGATTTTGGGGTTGAAATATGGATGTTTAATTTAAAAAAGATTTGGCTGAGTTATTTTCAAAGTTATAGGAGAAGCATCAGTTTTTGTAGTCTCCTGATTATATTTTGGACCAAAAAATAACGCTACATGCCATATATCGATTAAACTAATTTTTCACCATAATTGCTCCTACAATTTCGATAAAGAAATCATGGTCAGTTTGTTGGACCGTTTTATTTAAAATTTTTGTTTACTTCTTAATGACTCACTTGATTTCAACAATTTTTAACATAAAATCTTTTAAATTGACGTAATAAATTAGCTCTAAAACGGCTGCTAAGGCTACGAATTAGAATTGTTACTTGCGAAAGTTTTGTAAGAACATTTTTGAAAATTGTTAATTTTTTTTTTGATTTATAAAAGAAGAATGATTTTTTTTTTTTTCAAAATCAATTTTTTTCAAAAAGGGGTCAATGAAATTTTTCCTAAACCTAATTTTTAGATGTTGAATGTTTATTTTGGAAAGTTTTTGAAAATTTTATATACAAAATATTTTTTTTTCTAAACTCGTTAGAACGAGTTCCGAACAATATTTTCTGAAATTTTATCTTTATATTTAGAAGAAATAAAATTTATAATTTTAATTAAGATCGCTCAAGCCGTTTTCGAGGTACTTCTTATGACTCAAAACGGTTTTATCTGATGGCAATGATATTGATACTAAATACTATGAAATAAGTCTTGAAGTTTAAATTTTTAATTAAATAGTCCTAACATATAGTTTTTAGTTTATCAAGATGTAATTTTAGTCCTCCGCAGCATAATTGTCATCGATAAGAAAATATTGCAATTAATCTATATTTTTGGAATATAATATATATGGATGGATTTCGATTATAATACATTCTTAATTACGATATTAAATTCATCAGTAAGGGTGTTTTTGAAATGCTGACGGAACTACACGGGTAGTTCTTATATTAAATATTAATTTCGCTTTTATAATACTTTTTTTGAAAAACGATTTATTAATTTTTTGTATCAACGGCACTAAGTGGTGTAAAACAACACATCCTTTGTGTTTTTCATGGGTTGGTTACGTTTGCCCGTCGAACAAAATCCCGTGTAACGAAATCCCGCCGATCAGAATCCCGTGTAACGAAATCCCGCCAAATACTACCTGTCGTTAGCGCTGTATTTCATATGAAATAGGTGACTCAATTTCATGAGAATCAACAAGAATGAAGTTTTCTGCTATTTTTTTTTTTTGAAGACAGCGCTGGATTGTAACTCTGATTTCAGTGACTCGAATCGATGAGAATCAACAAGAACGAAGCAAAAAAAATCGTCGTTCAAATAAAAGTAAATATATAAGCTTTTGAATTTTTTGAAATTTCTTCAGAATTGATTTGGATTTCCTTAGAGTAGGTCGATTTCGTAATTTTTTTTTTTAATTTTGGTCTGTAATAGTGAAAATTTAATATTTTTCTGAAAAATTAGAAAAAAAAAACTTTTATATTAAAGAATAATGTCTCATTTGAAGCAGTTTTTGTCTTTAATTCCAATGATAGTATAAGTGGTTGGTGAACTTTATATAAAAGGGGTCACTTATTTCTGCAAACATATTTGGGAAACATATTATGGCTATAAAACGGACAGTTTAAGAGATAATGTGACATTTCTGGCATAAGATTTAAATAAATTATGTATAATTTTAGGCATACTGATTCATGAGAATCAACAAGAACGAAGTTTGTATGAAAACTAAACTCGTCGTTCAAATAAAGGACTTAAGCGAGTGCGAAATTTGAAATTATCGCCCCACAGTGGCGTGTGGGGCAGACATGAAAATTCTTTTTGCAAGAATTTTCTGTTGAAGAAATAGAAAAATTGAAAAAAATCGTCGGTGAAAAGTTCTTTTCAAAACTAAAAAAACTTTTTTTGAGAGGTTTTACCAATTTTCACTTTTTTTTCAAAAATTATTCAGAGACCCAACATTTTCCAAAATTTTCAAAATTTTAAAAGAAAGTTTTGGAATCTATATGACTTCAAATTTGGGGTCTAATGTCCTTGAAAACAGTTTATTTCAATACGATCATGACTCAGAACACGTCAGACGGCTGGTAGGAAACATCTTAGAAGAAGAACATCTTCATATTTTGGGATGGCTGCAGTGCAATCTTCTGACCTGCATCGTGTGGAAAATTAATAGTAATTTGTATATCGGGAGATAAGTTAGCAGAAACTTTCAAATTACTAACTGATGGAACAAATAAAGGCGAAATGGGATCAACTATTCAAAAACTAATTGGTGTCTTTCATTGTGTTAAAAGTTAATATGTTAATTGCTAATAAATTGTTCCTTACCCAACGTTAACATGTTTAAATTTAACATTTTGTTCAAATAAATTAAAATATTTCTGTATATTTTTTAAGTTTTTCACTTGTTTGGCTTTTTTTTTTGCTCACTTCTGTATAAAAATATTGCCATTCAAATTTAATATTTTTCGAATTTCACTACTTTTAAGATGATTCGCCTTGATGTACCTTATTGTACATTTTACAGCGGCCCTGTATGGATGGTACCATTACTTTTCTTTGTGTCCGCGTATAAACTTTCTTTTTGGCATTCTACCTCGGATTTTTCGAAAACAACGTTTTTCAGAGTTCTCTTGGTCCTGGATCGATTTTTATGAGATTTCAGATGGGGTGATAGGGAGCTGTAAGCCACAAAAAGTGGAACACTGGGTCAATGGTATGGATTTACGTTTTATATTCTTGCCATTTTCCATGATTTATCTTTTGTTTTCGTTGTTAAAATTTTATTTTTTTTTTGCTTTTTACAATCGTAAGTTGGGTAAGGACAAGGATGTTGCGCTGGTGGATAGTAAATTTTTGTTTTACTTTGACTTTGGAGAATGTCTGTTTTTATGGAGTTTTTCCTTTTTTTTATTTTTGTTTAATTGACATTGTGACTACGATATGAGCAATTTAATTAAAATTCAACCTAGAAGAATGGGCGCCTTTTTCGTTGTTGGAATGGAATTTATCTTCTTTTTTTATCAATACATTTTTTCATATGGTTTTGGTTAAGGGGCGATTCTTTGACTTTTCAGAGTATCAAAATAATGAGGAGATTTTGTTTCTTTCGTGCTGTGGTGCCGGTGGTGGAAGGATTTCAGTGGTTGTACTGTTTGACTGATAAATTTTGAAGATTGGTGTTGTTGTTCTGATGCGTAGTTAAATAAGTTATTATAATCTTTCAACTTAATATATATTAATGGAACGTTCAATGTAAAGTTTAACTACAATTCTTTAAAACCTTTAACTAATTTCCAAATTACTGCTGCAGTTTCCAGAAAAAGTTGTCACAAAATATTTCTAATCAATTTTCATTACTTGAAATTAAAGAAACAAAAGATTTTGTGGAATTATTTTTTGTCTTAAGAACTAAATTTTAAAAAAGATTTTGCTTCTTTGTTGATATTTAAAGCTTTCTCCGGTAGTACACATATTAGCGCATTACCGCCTAGCGTACTAATTTGATTGAAAAGTAGTGAGAATATCTTTGCTATGTAGTCCATATTTTGAAAACTGCAGTCTTCTTAGAACTGCAGTTAACTGAATGAAAAGTCTGTTTAACTGTAATTGCAGTCAGTAATAAGACTGCTTTGATTTACTTAAAGTCAACTAATTCTAGTATTTTTTCACTGGTTTTAGTTTTTAAAACAGTTTAAAGTCGTTTGTTCATCTTTTTAGTAAATTGTTTAGTTGCAGTCAATCTTATTTGCTGGTACAAAATTTAAACATTTATTGAGGTTGGTCATAAACTTAAATGCTTAAGTTTAGTTTCAGCAAACGGCTCTTAGTAAACTTACTAAGATTTGGTCTAACAACATAGATAAAACTCAAAGGTTTTTAAGACCTTAAAAAAGGTTAAAAGGTTGATTGACTGCAGTTAAAACTTATAAAAGACTTTGGTATGGTACTAACTAAAAATAAGGCAAAAGCAAGACAAACGGTATTTAGTTTTCTAAGACAAACACTTCGAGCAGTAAAAAAAATATTGCAGTTTATATACTGCTTTTATTAAATCAATTTCACAATATTAGTAGGTACTCCTGTAACAGTTTCGTTCGCAGTTGAAGTACTTACTAATTCTCAGTCTTAAACAAAAATTGCATTCAAAAGTAAAATCGATCATACTGATTCGGTATGACAAAACTATCGGCCGGCAGAAAGTCTGCAAAATGCGGGGGCTCTAATTGTTTGACTACTACCAAATTCCTTTAAAGAAACATGTACATAGGTATGATTATGATTACATTTTTCTCGATATCTTCAAAATTATGTAAGCCATATCGAAAGAATAATTATTTTCGTACAAATACTTGCGATAAGCCTACACTACACAATAAAAAATGTTCAACATACTTTACTAATGGAACAAAAATTGTTCTTGAATTGTTGTGACCACACACCACACACATGAGCTGCAACATTTTTTATGCTCCACAACAAAAATTTCATACTGAAGTCAATATCATTTGCGGTT
Source organism: Meliscaeva auricollis (assembly GCA_948107695.1). Classification (NCBI taxonomy): domain Eukaryota; kingdom Metazoa; phylum Arthropoda; class Insecta; order Diptera; family Syrphidae; genus Meliscaeva; species Meliscaeva auricollis. The sequence goes on along the minus strand of OX403618.1, from coordinate 70,605,935 downwards.
TGCATTGCGTATTTCTAAACAATAGTCATAGTATACGAGTATGTGGCAATAGTATGCGGTATTTCTTTTTGTAGTACACCAAAAACAATGGTTTCTAATAGCATTTCTATTGCATTGTATCGTCTGCGAAGCGAGCCCAACCTGATTCCCGTCATCTAAAGGCATTCAATCAGTTATGGCTGACTCGTCCTCAAAGGCATATTTTAGATGATAATATGATGTTGTTTGCAGCAACCTGCAACCTGCAGCACAAAGTATGCAGCGTCCCACTGTGCTAGCAATCATAATTACAGTAGCCTAGCCATACTGGCAACTTTACTTTGGCAGAAACCCGGTTGGTGGGTAACACACTGATGCTGATATCCCATGTCCCATAGTAGATATTTGCCCGTTGCCCCCTTCTTGTTCACTTTCAATTATGCAAATTATGGATAATTGCAATTTGATTACCAGTCCCATTGGACGCTGGTGCTGCCGCCGCCGACACACAATCACTGAACATGATCTAATTCGACTTTGTTACGACTCGACTGTGGCAGTCGACAGTCGAGTTTGGTCCGAGAACACTTTACCGCAAAACCACTACCACAGAGCGTGATGGTCTTTGCGTGGTGCCGCTGACACCAACGCTTGTCGGAGGAGGAATCCAAACATTTCCTGGACTATTGCATGATACTATACTAGGTATATACAACTATTATACGACCACGACTACAACACCAGGAGAGACATCAAACGCAAGGCACAAGAATTGGCCCGCAATATTATTTTAGTAATGTGATATTAATGGAGGTGGAAATAATACGTTTCGACTACGAAAAGTCGTGTGCAAGTGATGGATGGTTGCAAGTTTCGGATTAGGTGTTTGACAATTTAAATTTAAGCCATCAGATTCAAAAGTTATAAAAGTTTCATATAAATTCGGAAGATTTATTTGAAATAATTATTCAATTAACCAACTTTGGCATTTTATTTCGTTGGAATATTTTGGACTTTTACCTCTTATTACGGAGTTTACAAAAAAAAAAAAAAAAAACAATAGCAAACTCTACAAACTCCTTGAACATACGAGAGGATCCAATTTCCTTAAGTTAAGTATGACTTGAAAAGGAACGGAAAAAAATTGGAGGGACTATGGACGGTTACCAATAGACAGGAGCCATTTTTTCTTAGAGCAAAAAAAAACTTCAAGAAAATACGAAAAAAGGAATAAAAATATCAGTTGAAGGTGAATTATACTCTCCACCTAAAGTCGTAATTAAAAATTGATGAGGATTTAAAGAAAATGTACTTAAGATGTCATTTTTGTTATAGAAAAAAACTGACAAAAAACTAATTTAATTCTTATCCCCAACATTCAAAAAGTTAATTTTTTAGAGTTCTTGCCCAAAAATAACAATAGTTCCGTGTAATCTTGGGCAGAAATCGAACAAAAAACAGGGGGCGGGGCAACTTCAAGCAGCTCCCATTTTTTCATGGAAAATAGTTCTGATGTCAGTTCTTGATGAAGAGTTCTGGAGTTACAATGGTTTTGGAAAAAGTTCTAAAAAAATAGTATTTGGAAAAAAATTACACAAAGAAAACTTTTTTTTTTTAAATTCCGTTTAAACTTTATACAGCCCAGCGAAAATTCTAAACAAAACCTTAAAAAATTTTTTGCCTGACTAATATTTCAAAAGTTAAATGCAAAAAAAGGAGATGCTCTTGATTTTTCTTTAAAAAAAAAAAAATTAAATGCACAAATGGATCGCACGTACTTCCTCTTAGGATAAAAGTTGCTGTGGACTTTAAAGTTTCTTATATTAAGTTTTTAAGTTTAAGTTTTAAGTTTATAAGAAATGTTAACCAAAAATAAAATTCATTACTCAAATGACATCGATAGCATCGTAATTTTATATACAAAATTTCATCAAAATTGGTTTGTGGTTAAGAGAAAATAAAAATAAAAAAATAAAAAAAAAACTGTTCTTTGTAAGGTACCGTTACATATTAACATTTTTTTTAATATTTCTTTCATTTCAAAAGTACGGTATTACTAACAAAAGTAAATACAATTTTTTTTTATCAAAATCGTTAGAGCCCTTTTTTGATAAAATTCAACTTTTTGATATTCGTTATATTCCAGGTACCGTTAATTTTGGACTTAAAATATAAAATTCAGTTTCCCTTCTAGGGAATTGACCAAGACCCTTAACTAAAAATTTGAAGAAAATCACTTTAGGGGCTTAGGCTGTAGCTCGAGGTATACATCGACAGACCGATAAGAAGAATTGCACATTAGCATTCTCTATCATCGTAATATCATGTTTGATTGTTATCTCGAGTTCGTTTTTTTTTTACGATTCCCAAACTTGCCCTATAGTATACCTACATCGCAAGTAAAATTATTTAGGGTCAAAAGAACTCCCCAGAACTCATCAGAATTCCGAAAAAATGAGAAATACTGGGTGTGAAGTTGGGCCCCTTAACATAGGGATTTTTTTTAGCCCATAACTTTTGAAATAAAGTTCGGGCAAAAAAGTTTGATCAAACCTTTTTTTCTATGTGTAATTTTTTTTTTCAAATACTAAGTTTCAAAACTCAATGAGAGCTCCAAAACTTTAAATCAAGAACTTTCCCATCAGAACTATTTTTCATGAAAAAAGGAAATGATAAAATTGGAAAAACTCCTTTTTGTTTTTAAACGACTCTAACAGACAAGGTCGCACTTTTCGAAATAAAAAAAAATATTTTTCATCGGTTAATAACTGTACCCGTACCTATCATATTTAGAATCGTTTTTCCATTACAATTTTTTTTCATATTAAAATTTTTAAAACAAAATTTTTCTTTTTTTAAAAAAACGTTTCATTTTTTTATTCTATACCTTGAAAACGGGTCAATGATTTTCTTAAAAGTAATTAACGATTTTTTTTCTAAACCAGGTTTAAGCATTTTTATACAAAAAAAAATTATTTTTTTAAAACCGCTCTAAACGATTTAAATTCTAGAATGTAAATATTTCTTAATTAAATTATATGGCATACTAAATTTTGAGCTGAAAACAATTTTAGAAGTTGCTTATGTCATTTTTGGTATTGAAATTTACGTTTTTTTTTATTTAATATTTATTTTGTAAGAAGCTATAACGTCCACACCAACTTTTTTATCAAAATCGGTGAGAGGTGTGGGTTTTAATTGAAAACTCGAAATCACAAAATTTTAAAGAAAAACTAAAAATAGAAGTTTTAAATCATGTTTAAGGGAGATATTTGACATTTTGAATACTCCCAACGAATCCGCCCTCATTTTTTGTCATCGACCAACAAAAGACTCAGATGTATCAGTGCCAAAGCAATTCAATATTTCCCTTTTCGCAGCTAATGTGATAGAAAATTAGATTTCCTGTTATCAATTTGCAACAGTCTCCTATATCCTGGCGCATGTCCTGTTCTAGAACTTTGAAAGCAACAAAGAATATTGTTAAACGATTTTTAAAATTTTATTTCAATATTCCCATTCAAGGAGAGTTGACATTATTTCGAAATGTCTCCTTCAACGCGAAGTGATATTGAAAAAGATTTTGAAAATTTTCTTAAATTTTGTGAAAAGAAAAACTTAACTTCAAAGGATATTCAACAAATTTGTGAACCCCTTCTTCCCAGCTGGAGATGGAGATTTTGGAGACAAGTTGGATTTGCCTTGTTTGGCCTCAGTGTCATGTGGTGGTTATGTGTCAATGTGGAAGTGCTGAATTGGTCGCTAAGTGCTGTTGGAAGACTGATTCTTATCGAACTGCTGCCATTTTGGAATTGGACACCATTATACAATGCCAAGTGCTTAGTGAATAAGAATTTGCCTGATAAAGTGGATAGCACATCATCTCTCAGCCTGGGAAACTATGAAACTGACAAAATTAATTGCGTATTGTGTGAAAAGTTTGGTAATTTTACAACCTTAGCAAATTAATTTTTTTAAAACAAGTGATTTTTTTTTATAGAACTTCTACAAAGTCTTACAAATGTCACCTACTCAATGATTGAACAAAACTACCTCGAAAAAGGTCTTCCCATCATCATCCATGATTCTCATCCGATTACATCGCTGGAAAATATTCTTGCAATCATTCTTGAAGATCAAAGTGAATTCCTTACCAGTCGACCTTGTAATATCGAAACAAATCTTTTGATGAAGAAGTTTTTCTCCATCGAAACGGCACTCGATAAAATTGTTGAGAGTTCAAGCAATGACGAATGGTTTCTTCAATTTCGAAATTGCCAATTTGATGCCGTGAAGGCTTCAAGGAAATTCATCAGAAGACCATACTATTATCCTCTTCATTTTGAGCCCTTCTACTCCAGTTGGGTTTTGATGTCAAACAACTACAAGGGAATAGTGAAAGAATTGTACCTTCAGGGACTTGTTTTTGTTCAGCAATTAAGTGGAGAAATTTCGATAACATTGATACCAAAGACGCCATGTGAAAAAGTATGCTTGGAAATTGAGTTTTTGCTTATGGCTGGAGAAGGCTTGGTATTTTCAACGGATTTGTGGATTTTTAGCTATAAATTTGTTGGTTCTTTGCAAAGTGTGACAACTATCATGGAAATCGATTGGCATTATTAAATGTTGTTTATAATTTGTAATAAAAAGAATATCGAACTTGTAGCTTATGTTGATTTTATTTTTCTCTTTAAAATTGCTTTTCTAATTTCCGATGAATAATTGATTATATAGATTGATTCAATTTTGATTCAGTCTTCTATTATTACGTTTAGACACTACATTCGAGTCTTTTTATAACCAGCTTTGGTTCAAAACAATATTGTATTTAGTATAGAAATATCGATTAATCGACTGAAATGTGTCAAATAAGGTACCAACTGGTAATGCTCGACTGCATTGACGATTTCAATCAAAAATAGACCTCCTATCAAAAAAAAATTACTACAAGAGTTTTAGATGGGTAAAAAGATCTACAACTTTTGTAAAAATAAAATTTTTCTATTATAAACTTAAAAATGTTGGAAAAAATGGCAACAACAAAGTTTTTTTATTTTTATCTTTTATAAAAACAGTACGATTTTGATGAAACTTAGATTCAAAGTACACTGCTGTATATTTTATTCATATTAAAATATTAATTTTTGTGTTTTTTTGACGAATTTATTTTGAAAAATTGGACTTATTTTGAATCAAAAAAGTTGACGAACAAATTTTTGATTTATCAAAATCTTAAGATGGATTATTTTTGGATTAAGTAAAGAAACCAACACAGTTGTGAAAAACATGGTCACAAATTGAAAACAAAAACGCATTTTTACGATCGATTTTTCTGTAAATGACAGTGATATTAGCAAGTGAGGAGTGGTCACAGAAACGAAGTTAAAATTTTGCAAGATTCTGAACTCGAATCGGGTATCAAATCAAAATTGCTCAATCAAGCAAAGTTTTTAAGATATCGAGCTTTGAATTTATCAAAAACCTTGTTTTTGTGATGTTTTGGGTAAAGATTTCATTTTCAAAAACAAGACCTAGTTTTGGCAAAACTTTCGATGCGCTGAACACTAATTTGAACTTGTTTGAAGTGTAGTTAAATTACACTGGTCTACAAATTTTTTTTTCACATTATATAATTTTTGGATATTATATAAGATGTGACTTTTCTGAATTTAAATCTTGTTTCGGACAAATTCTACCACGCTAAGTTTTTTTTAATTGATTGTTAAAAAATGGTATTGTTTTGTAGAAATGATCCATCTTAGATTCGGTTGACGTGGTAAAACTTTTAAACTGTTAAGCCGATTCAGCTCAAATTTGGATTATTTACTCCACATAACATAAACTTTTGCTTGGCATTAAATTTATTAGTCAGATTTGAAACCGTTATTTAAAAAAAAATCACCATAAAGTTCAAAATTCGATAGTTATTAGAATGTAAATTGCAAAAAATACCTCTAATTTGAATGATAGTGGAGTTTGTATGCTCTTAAACTTTGGGCAGCTTAATTATGATGTAAAGAGAGCACAAATCAGAGAAAAATCAATAAAACGCATTTATTTTCAGTTTTTCAAAAAGGACTAATTTTTATGGATTTTTTACATTTTTTGTGAATTAGTTAAGACTTGAATTGCCTTTTTTTCTCTACTTTTATTTCGCATTAACTGTTTTAGCAAAAAATGTTCACATTTTCAACTATTCGCCAAAAACAATTAAAAAAAAACAATTATTTTGAAGTTTTTCGATTATTTCTCATGTTTCCCGTTATAAATTTTACTTTGGATAACTTCAGACTGGATTACAGAGAATATTTTGGACAAATAACGAATTTTACTCAACTATATCTTTGTGTGGAAAAAGAATTTTAAAAACAGTCGAAGTGGTTTAAAAGATGAAATGCAGTTCTTTCGCACCTCATTAATAGTTTTGTAACAAAGAATATTTACCAGCGAAGAAATTTGACGCTAAATGTCTTTAAGAAAATGGGTTTTTATAGTCAGTTTCGGATTCAGTGAGCCAAAATTCTTTAGAAGGCGATTTTGTTTCAAAAATCAAAAATCTTGTATAATTTTTTTTTAAATATGAGGTCTACTTTCGATTTTCGATGGCCATCCCACTTTTCCCTAATCTGTTTTTGGGAAATTTATATTTCCCCTTACTTATACTATTTTTTTTCTAATAAAATTTATTAATTATAAAGAGTCTTCCCAAGCAACCCCTAAAAGGATTGAGGGTGGTGTTTCATGACGAAAAATGTAAAAAAAAGTGTCTTTTTTAACTCTTTTTGCGCAGCTCATCAAAAACGATACTTCAAATAAAATAAAATTATTCACTCTCTTACTAATACTCTGTCAATTGTTGAAATCTTAATATGTACCTAAATTATTTCCCAGCAAAAATCTAAATGCCCCGTACTAGAAAGTTTTGAGTCCAATTCCAGAGGGACGGACCGATAGATGAAGACCGTGAATCAGGTGGCGTAGCGTACGCAAGTGAAGTTGGACCTTAAGCAGCTTGGCGTGCAAAACTGGATGTAGATAGCTAGGGAAACCCCTGGCTGAATAATCTTGTTGGTTAATACCCCAATATACAGTAGCAGTTTAAGGCGCTATTCGGAGGAAATAAGTAAAAGATAACTGAAGATCTGGGTCACAGCTTATCTAAATCTAGAATTTGTATTGGTACCTAAACCTTTAATTAATAGAACAATTGAAATCTTGTTGTCAAAGGTTGTACAAAAGCAATTGCTTCTATTAAATTTAATAATTTCTATAAATAAAAAGCGTTTGAAGTGGTTTTGATTTTTAGATAAATTAGGTAAGTAATGTTCAAAGCTTATGATTCCTAAGCCTATTTAAGCCCAAGTTAGCGTTAAAGTAAATAAAACTCTCCAATTATAATCTTATCCATCTTACATGTATCAAAAATATTCGGTTTATAAAAACATTTAAAACAAAAAAAAATTAACAAATGAAAATTGGTCGATCATTCTCTGATGTGCCCGAGTTAACTCAATTCTATGAAAGTATTGTTGAATTGTTGTAAGGGCATTTAAAAACTGACACATTGAATGTGTTCTTCTAATAGATTTTTTATTTTGTTCTCACTAGAGCCGCATTAATTTTTTTTATAATTCGAGAAAATTAAATGATAATTACGATTACTTAGATTGGAACACTGTCAGCAGTCAAGCGTGAGGAACATACAATTTGTACAGCCATACACTTTTTTGGAATTCTGTCACACTATAAAGCTTCTCGTTGAAATCTTCCTCAAAATCAGTTTGACTTTGAATGTCAAACTATTCGGAATCGGAATTAAAATATACAAAAGTTATGAATCGTTTCGGGGTACTTAATTTGTTTATTGCCATCGGATTGGTAGGTTGAAATTTATATAATTGATTTGCTGCCATATTTGCGTTGTGAAATTAAAAATTAAGTTTTTGTATGTTTTCTATTTGTTTAAGGTTGTCAGTATTGCTGATGCAATTGACTGCAATAATAAGCCAAATTTTAAAGAGGGCAAGGATTGCTGCCCGAATGAAGGCTTTCCTTCAAATGAAATGATGGAAAGCTGTAAGAGCCTCAAGACCGAAGATGAAAGTTCCGGTGGTGGCGGACCTGGTCGTGGTCCCGGTGGTCACGGTGGTCACGGTGGTGGTCACGGAAAACATAATTTCGTAAAATACTTTTCGAAACTTTCAAAACGAAATATTATTTAAAACACTTTCTCCATTATAGTGCTACGGTGAATGCATGATGAATACAACCGAAATAGTTAACTTTGAAACTATGACAGTTGATGAGGCCAAGGCTAAAGCGTTTTTGGCAAAGTCTTACAGTGAAACTCCTGATTTTGTTCAAGTTGTTCTAGATGCTATTACGAAATGTGCTGAAAAGGGTAATTTTATTATCCCTGTTGGTTAGTATAAATTTGTAAGTTAATTTTTATCTTCATTTTCTAGGTAAGGAAATGCATGCAATGAGAGCAAATGATCCTCGTCCATCACCTGAACCTGGTATGTGTAAACCTTGTCCATCAATGTTTATACACTGTGTTAAAATGGAAACAATGATCAACTGTCCAACCAGTACATGGAAAAACGATGAAACATGCAATAATATTCGAGAATACATGATGACTTGCAAGCCACCTAAAGGTGGACCACCGCCAAAGTAAAAGGGATAGGTACCTAATTTTAAAATTAATCATTCCTTTGTTTTTATATATTTGTTTTCTTGAAATACATACAATACATACATAAATATATCGGTAAAAAACATTTCTCAGAAACAAATTAAGTGTGTATACACATAAATAAGGGTTTTTCAATAAGAACGCTACAAAAGTTTTTTTTAAATAAAACAAAAACGGTTTTGGATATCAATAAAATTCAGTATTTCTGTGAAAGTAAGTTTGATGCCATTATGTATGGAACCCGATTTCTTTTGCATGGCCACCACGGGCACGCTTGCAAAAGTCCAGACGCTGAACCCAAATTTCGACGGTTTTCAAGCATAAATCGGCCGATACTGCTGCAATTTCACGTTCGAAATTCGTACAAAGTTCATCAATCGTCACGGGCTTGTTGGCATAAACCATAGACTTGACGTAGCCCCACAGAAAATAGTCAAATCGCACGACCGTGGCGGAGAAGCGACTGGACCATTTCGTGAGATAACACGTTCTACAAACTTGGTTTCCAATAAATTGATTGTGACATTCGCTGTGTGACTTGTGGCGCCGCCGGTCATCCTGTTGGAACCACATATCCTTAAAGTTCATATCATCCAATTCGGGCCAAAAATATTCTGTTATCATTGAACGGTAGCCATCCCCATTCACAGTAACGTGCCGGTCTTGATCATCACGGAAGAAGTACGGCCCAATGACGCCCCGCCGCCGGCCCATAAACCACACCAAACCGTAATTTTTTTGGATTGCAATGATGACTCATGGAGTACGTGTGAATTGCTGCCTGACCAATACCCCATATTTTGTTTATTAACGAAGCCATTCAGCCAGAAATGAGCTTCATCGCTGAAGATGACTTTTCGATGAAAATCCGAATCATTTTCAAGTTGTTGCTTAGCCCAATTCACGAACATACGACGCTTCTGGTGGTCAAGCGGCTTCAGTTCTTGCGTCAATTTAATATTGTAAGGATGTAGTAGGCCAAGATCTTTTTGCAAAATTCACCACAATGACGTCACAGAGATGCCCAACGCTTGAGAATGACGTGTGAGAGACACATTTGGGCTTTCTGCAACTGAAGCTTCAGCGGCAGCAATATTCTCGACACTACGGGCACTTCTTTGTCTCAATGGCACAGAAACATTTTGTACTGTGCCTGTGGATTCAAATTTTTAAACTAGACGCTCAGTTGTTGATCTGCTAGGACGATTATGACGACCATAAATTGGACGTAGCGCTCTTTACGTTGTTGAGGCCACTGACTCCGAAAATCGGTAGTAAATTTTAATAATTTTGACTTGTTATTGGCTCGTATATCTTTCCATCATGAAATGGCAAACCTTGCTGAAGAGAAATGTCAAAAGAACGGCAAGAAGTATGGCGTCGTTTGCTGTCCCTGTCGCTATACTTTTGTAGCGTCCCTGTTAAAAAACCCTTTATTTTTGTTAGGACAATATACTTTATTTTATGTTTGCATCATTTATTTGAAAAAATCGTAAAAAAAAAAACCCATGAAACAGTTTGAGATGCCACAAAAAAAGTATTTAACAGGTGACTTTCGTACCCTAAAGGGGATTAAATAAGTTGGAGTCTAGAACTCAACACTTCTGGGTATCTAATTTTGTTAGTTTCGCCTAACAGCCAAACGCCAGATTTCGATTTCGTCGTTTGTGATATCCCACTTCTAAACTTGGTCAACTTTTTCGGACCGAAGCTGTTATCGATCTTTCATATATGTTCAAACCATTGTGTTTTGACTTCGGTTTTCAGGCCGTACGACACACAATGGACATTGTATGGAAGAGCAGAAAAAAAACTCCATAAAAACCGATTTTGTTGAAATTTTCAGAAATGAAAATCTACATCACAAATTTCAGCCCACTACCACGCTCAGTTCTTGGTTGTTAATATTTAAAGCTTTTATTTCGATAAAATTTTCTTTAATTGAACTTTTCTTAATAAATTTTCTGACAGGATAGAAGATATTATAATCCTAAAACAGAGTAAAGCACATCTTTATGCTTACTTTAAAACATATATTGTAAGGCTGTGATTACACGATGCTTGCGATGTTTCGGAATAATTTTTATTTTTGTACAACAGACTGAACCGCACAAGGTAGAGGGCTCAATTTTGGCAAATTCAGTTTTCTTTAACTCGAAATTTCATCTAAGAACTAATACTTCAGGGAAGAATTAACATGAAAAATTCGTTTTTCTTGTGTTTTGGACCATATTGCATCACGAAATTTTTTTAGCTTATCTGGGATTCAGATTCAGCACCCCAAGAACATTAAGAATGAAAGAAATCAACCTTTTTAATCACAAATTAACTGTATCTTGATAAAATACCCAGATACCTTAATACAAATCAATTTTTAATATCAAAATAATTGCCTGGCCACACCTAATATCATTGAATAAAAGGTTTTTTATTGCATACCAATTATTATTTTTTCTCAGTAATTATGATTCAAAAGTTTTTACTGTGCTTTCTACAAACATCGCTCATTGTTCTATGCCATTTAATATGTTGACTGTGAGTTTGATAGTTGTTGTAATTGTTTTTCGAGTATTTCCTGTTGTTCAAGCTCACTCTGTCCTACCAGAAGCACTTCAATATGCAGTTGGTAGTACTTTTAATAATACCGCTGATTTGCTCCACGTCATCATTGATACTGAAACACTTGAAAACACTACATACTTTCAAGACGTAATTGGCAACCTTTTGGTGAGAAATTATTGGTCATTTCGGTTGCAAATCGATGTTAACAAAAAAAAGCATAATTCTGTAAGTGACTACAATCTAATATTTATCGATTCATACGAAGCGTTTGGGTAAGTACATCAAAAACTAATCAGTATCAGTCTAAAAAAAATTATGTAATGTATACTTTTTTAAGGCGTCTATTCCAATGGATTTTTGCTGACCGCAGAGACTCTCAACTTTTTTTCTTTATCGTTCTAAGAACTTCACAGTTGGAAAAGTCATATTTGTATGAAATAGAAAAAATATTCACGGATTTTCTAAAGCTAACCATTTGGAACGTCAATGTAATCATAGAAACTGATACCCAAGAAGTGCTGTTTTATACCTTCTTTCCAAATCAAGAACTCGTTTGTCGAACAGCAAAACCTTTGATGATGCATTGGTTTAATAGTAATTCATTAAAAACTGTAGTAACATTTTTTCCTCCCAAAGTCGATAACTATCATGGATGTGCTCTTCGAATTGGAACTGGAAATGAACTCCTGCTTAATAGGCTAAATAACAATTTATTCAACTATGAGTTGCCACTGCTGGAAGTTATAATGATTAAGGAACTTGCTTATAAAATGAATTTTACTATTCAAAGTTATGATTTTATGAATTTCACCTATTTTCAGGTTAATAGAACTGTGTTAGCGTTGGATAAAATTGAGCGCCTGGTAAATATTTTCTCACTGGATACTAGAATGTAACAGAAAACGAATATTGTAATCCTTCCAGCTACAAATGTTTAAAGAAATTGAAGTTCTCAGTGGTTTCTTTGTAAATGACCCTAAGAAGAACAACGTATTATCATTTAGCGTGACACATCTTTTATCACGAACAGTTATTGCTCTACGTCCGTGCCTCGACACTTTTCGTTTACATGCTTGGCTTTTGGTACCATTCAATGCAACAACATGGATTTACACTATCGCTTCTTTCGTGTTTATCACTGGGTGCTTGGCCTTAACAAAAAGAAATAAGCGACTTTGTAGTGTTTTTCATCAATATCCGGGAGGTTTTGAGATATTATCGATCGCTATAGGATCCCCAATTGCACAAATGCCTAAGAAAATTTCGCTACGTCTTTTTATTATATCCTTGAGCTTGGGAGCACTTATTCTTAGAGCGGCTTATCAGGGTAAACTCTTTGATGCATTTAGAGGAAGACCGATACTGAATACTCCCAGCAGCATCAAAGAACTCTTTGCTGAAAACTACTCAGTTTATTGTCAACCAATGATAAGAGCAATTATAAATGATATTTATGGAAAGGAATATCAAAATTATCAAGACCTTACGTACAACCTGAAGAAGAACAGCAGTCTCTTTAAGAGTGACAAAAGAATTTCTTTAGTTACTTCATTAGTACACATTTATACTTTTTATACTGCTGAGGAACGCAAACATTTAATTCTAAAGAATGTTTTTCAAGAACTAAATGTAGTGTATTTTCAAAAACACTCAGTTCTTTTACCAAAAGTCAATGATATTATTATGAAAATGGAAGAAGCTGGAATTTTACCGTATCACAGACAAAATTTTGATAATTCAGACAAGGCTAGTTTTTCATCACTAGAAGCGGCACTCCAACCAGAACCTTTAACTTTAGAGCAATTTCAGTTAACATTTTTCATATGGGGTGTGCTTTGTGCAATGTCATGCTTAGTTTTTGCTGGAGAGTTACTGAGGATAAGAATAAAAAAATGGTATCAGTAAGCTCGGATAGTCTATAACTTAAAATTGGATGGTATGTTGTTTTAGGTAAGCTATATTAAAACAAAAAGGTTTGACATCGCAACACTTAACAATCTGTAGTTGCATTTGTGGTGTTTTTTTTTTTTAATAACTAACTAAGCTTGTTTTCAATAGTTTTTGTACACTATAAGAGAAATAATAGTAAAATAAGTTAGATGTGATTTCAATAATTACCTATATGTTTAATCTTATCAATAAATAAAATCCATATTTTCGTTTTACATCTGATTTTTATTGTGAGTGAAAAGTCACTGAATAAAGAGAAAAAAAGTGGCGGAGAAAAGCGTAGCGACTCGAGCAGAATGATCAAAAACAAAGTTCACCGGGAAAAAGTGTCACATACACCGAATTAAAGCACTGAAAAGGTGAAATACTACGGACTGCTGCAGAATAAAATTGCTTAAGACTTCGGAAAAGAGCGCAGAAAACCGCGGATATTAGCACGGAAAGTCATAAGAAAAGGACTTAGTACCGCGAGAAAAATAGTTAAAATCTCGAAATAACAATGAATAAACTTTGGAAATACATACTCTCTTTTTCTACTGCTTTCCACGCTATTTTCGCGATATTCCGCGCATTTATTTCCAACCTCACAAGTTTTTTCTGACATTTTCTCCGACTCTTCACGTTTTTTCCACAACTTTCCACACATTTTTCGGCGACTTTAAATGATGTCTCACATTGACGAATGTATATAGGGTCTGATAACGCATCGGAAAAACTTAAAACTTATGTGCCTATGTCTCAGATGGAAAAACAAAAATTTATTGCATACCAAAAAGCAATTGAAAAAGAAAAGATTTAAAATAATAAACTTAAATTGTTAACAGTCTGTAGTTAAGTAGGCTCTAGAGAGTCTATTCCTAGAACACAATATTTTTTAATACGAGTGTTCAATTTATTTTTCTGATAGCTTAAATGATGATTTAAGGATCCATTAAGATTAAGCCAATTATTGAAAATGACAATGGGTTGGATGGGCAAAAGAGTGGAGCGGAAAACGAAAATCGTGTTTTTTTACATTTCTATCTATAGAAGACCTCCTTTCGAATACAAGAGTTGTAGCTGGTAAAAAGATGTACAACTTTTGTTCAGAGAATTTTTCTATATAACCTCAAAAATATTGTGAAAAATGCCAAAAACCCTTTTTTTTTTTGTTTATGATGAATATATGTATTTTGAATAATTTTTTGTCCAACTTTCAATTAAAAAAGTTGACGAAAAAGTTTTTGATTTTTGAAAATTTTGAGATGGTTTCTGTTTGGTTAAAACACTTTTTTAAGACTGAGTAAGAAAACTACAGTTACTGTAGAAAACATTGTTAAAAATTGAAAAAAAGAAACAATAAGGGCATTTTTATGATCTAATTTTCCATAAACCCATCGAAGGGTGGTCAACAGACAAAATCAATATTTTCCGCTTAAGTTTGAACATCCACCGAAGCCTTAAAACTTGTCCGATTTACAAAAAACTGTAATCGCTTTGTCTCGAAAAACTCTAGGGAAAAATTCATAATGGTCAAAATAAATTTGAAAATAAAACTTTGGACTTTCATCACGACTGTAATAATGAACCGATTTTCATAAAACTTACTGCATAAAACCAACAGACATTAGAATTTTCAGGCTAGAGTCTGCTGAAACTCATGAACACTTTTTTTGGGCTTGTGTGAAACAGGATTTATCGTATTGGTTTCAGGAGAGCCAGGTCCTTGAATGACTCCAAGGACGAGAAGCTTTTGCTGTGGACGCTTCGGAGTTGCCTATAACTGGGTGTTTAAGTAATTCAACCTGACCGGAACTAGTGACCCTACCGTTTATTCCATGGAGAGAAGTCTTTTTCATTATAATGCTTAATTTGCTGAAGCATTTTAATTTAAATATAGCCAATGTTTAGGATTTTGATTTGATTATTATTAAACAAGGCCATCTCTTTTGAAATGTTCCTATTTCTATAATATACTTCCAACTTCCATTCGCCTTATAAGTTAGAACTCCAAGGTCTTTGCCAATCGCCTATAAGCTTTTTCACAGCACGATTTTTTTCTTTCTAATCAATTTTTTATTGCTCTTTAAAAAAAACGAAACCATTTTCATTTATTTGAAAAAAAACCAACCACTTTCAAAATTAAAAGAAAAACTGCTGCGTCAAAATGCGCAAAAAAAAAAAAAGAACAAAAAATTTATACCAACTCGTATATTTGAGAAATGTTTGCATTTTAGTCTTTATAGTCAGCAAACTTCACACCCACTTCCAACTGAATGCGAATGGTGCGTGGAATACTGGAATCATATTCTTATGATTCCCTTTTATTACAGTTATTAAATTAAACGCACTGAAGCGGAATGATTATTCAAATTTAATAAACAGAAAAGCTAAAGGAATCTCCCTTCGACATTTTTTGCTTTATGTATTTTTTTTTTTTTTTAGGTTAGGAGGGTGATCTTTCCTTAGCTTGGAGGCTTTTGGGCATTATGACTGACACTGGTTTTTTTTTTTTTTATTTATGTGAAATTACATTCATCTCGATTTTTGTTGGGTGGAATCGGAAGCTCTCTCCCGCATCAAATACAATCACTTGGGGTTTTATCGTTGCCCGATTTGACTTTGTTGGATGCCAACGAGCAAACACACAAAAGATTCTGGATTCTGGATGAAAAGAAAGGAGTCCATCAAGATCTGACAAGCAAAGGAGAGAAAAAAAAAAACACCGAGAGATGTGATGTATGTACATAAGGCAGCCATCGATAGTCGCCCTTATTTAATGGGCCATCTTTTGCACAATGCGTACCAACGCAGACTTCTGGTTTACGAGAAGGGTAAGTGTGAGTGGGTGATGGGGATGGATGGCTGGCATCCGGGATAAAACCAGAAAAAGAAGAAAGTTATGTGAAAGCTTCCTCCATTTAAGTATAGGTATTATATTTTCGGACACAGGAAGTTAAGACGAATGTCTAGTGAAGTAAAAAATCTCATTTAATTTGGGTTTGATTTTGGTGAAGAGCGATAAAAGTTTGAAGGCGGGTTATTTTTTGGTCAGTTTTGTATTTCTGATGTCAGCTTAACATGAATAAAGTTGAAGTATTCAATAAAGATATATCTTTTCAAAGATTATTAAGAACAAATTTGACTTTCAGTTAATGGTAAGGAATTTCAAAGAGAACGAAAATCTACATTTTCATTTAATGTATGCCATTTTGCTCCAAATTAGGGTCAGATCTTTTAAACAGTCACTGATTTGCTGTGTAGAATACGTACCGTCTTTAAAAAAAGGGAACTACATTTGTTCTGTATGTAAGCTATACTTGTGTTGTGTTCGTAGTACAACCTATAAATGTGTTTTTGTCTGTCTCTTTAAATTTTATTAAAAATATTTTTTAAATCATGAAGAAGAAGAGCAATGAAGAAAAAAGTCCACTGTAAGGACTGAATTTGTAATCTGGAATTGTATTTTTAAAAATTTGACAGTTTTTGAAGAGCGAACCTACACAGCAAAAAATTACAAAAAAGAAATTTTGCCTTCTTTGCCTGATGCCTGGGGCCTATAACACAAAACTACAAGTCTTGAGGCATAAAAGTCTCCTCAAGATCCCCAAAAAAAGAATTAAATCCCAGTGGCTAAGGTGGCATGCACAAGTGGAGAAAGACCTTGTCACTGGAAGGGTGAGAAGAAAGGCAGAGTTCTGGTATGGGTAGTTCTTATTAAAGCTTCTTCCCAGTTAACATATATAAACTGACTGTCAAGCTATTGATGATCGGGTGTCTCTAGAATTTCTGCCTTTGAATTTTGATGTCAGGTTTTATGCAGATTATGCGAAAAACTGTTGCAAAGAAAGTGATGTGTAAAACTTTCAAAACCAATATATTTAACTATATTTTTCAACACTCAACAAAATTGAATGATTTTCACTTTCCTTATTGTTTCTTTTCTATAGCAGCTATCACTATCATCATTGAACCAAAAGAAGGATCCATGGAATGAAATGAAATGGACTCTGCAATCGTTGTCGTGTTGTGTAAATTGAAAAAGTTTGTTCAGTTATTTTCTTTTACAAAATAAAAAGAAAAAAAAAACTTTAAATTAATTCTTTTTTTTTTATTTTCCTTTGCAGCTTGCAAGTTCAGATAGATAAACAGTGGTGGAAGAAGTGTGGAAAGTTGTCTTTGTTCTGAAATAGTTTTTATATTATTTGGAAAGTGTTTTTTTTCTGAGAAGTGAATTCACTTTGATGGAACAAAAAAAAAAAGAATCAAAAACAAAAGAACTCGAAAGAAAAATGAATATTTGTCTATGAAGTTTTACAAAGATATTCAAAAAAAAAAAAAAAGACGATACTTTTCAATTTCAGAATTTAGTTTGAAATTTGATTTGATTGCTGAAAGCTATAAGAACTTTCTGGTTGAGTTCGACTTGGAGGTATTGAAAGTTGAAATATAAGTTAAAAGCCATCATGATGCATGGCAGTGAGATAAAAATAAGATTGCACTGCATTGTGGGGAATTTTTTTAAAATAATTTAATCGAATGAACAATGACTTCTGACAAAAAGCTAGTTCTGGTACCCTATAAAATATTTTATTCGCTCGAGATAGTGTTCTAGGATAATTTTGTAACTTTTGTCTAATATATATGTTCATGGCTTAACTATTCCCGGCTATTTAGAAACAATAGGTACATCCTCTATTACAATACTTTTCATGGTGACAATAAAGTGTCATGTCTGATAAATTTTCGACTGATTCATCTCAAGGAACATTCAGAAAGAAGAACTTTTTCTACGTAGCATTTATAAGTCACATTTTTTTACTTTAGTATTTTTCCGTATAATTATAACATTTTCGAACAAAATTGTACCTTTTTGTTGAGAAACCGACAGCTCTGGAACTTAGTTTCAACATATTACATATATATTGTCAAATCAGTCCTGATCATCTTGTCCAATATTTTTTCAACCCCCTTTAAAAAAAAACATAATTTCACTCCTTTCTGTGTTTCTTTTCTTATAATTGAATAAGACTTTTCTTAGAATAATTATATTGATTGATGTTTTGACGCATTAAACCAATATCTCAAAATCATGTAGATATCACACGCTGAGAATTAAGAATCAAGAAATATTTAATAGAATTTTTTGTAAAATTATTTAATTGAATTATTGAACTTGGTTGCATTAAAATTCTTGCAAATTTAAAACCACATAAAGGATTTTAATGTTTGTTGTATTAAAATATTGCCATATGAATAGAAAACACTTTTTTACAGTTAAGTTTCGCATACTTATGAAAACAAGCAAAAAAAACCGTTAAAACGAATTTTTCGTTCAATTAGAAATATAAGAAATATCTTCCAGTATGGTTGAATTCATTTCCTTCAATTGTCTAAAAATGAATCTATTGAAGATAATCAAGTGTTCATAATGTAACTAGAGCATTCCAGATAAGTTTAAGGCAAAAGCCTTGAAGATCAATGTAAATAAAGGACTCTAGTAGTTCTTTGTAATCGTCTGGTAATCCTTACTGGCAACAGATAAAAATTCTACTAAGCAGCCTGCCCACATTTCAATAAAACTTTGGGGTTAGCATGAAATTGGCCCACATTTGAATACTACCAATAACTTTCTCGGATATTCTCAAGATTGGTTCGCTATTTCGTAAAAACTCTTCATTTGCATAGCATCTTCTTAGTTTTTTTTTTTCGGCACAAGTGGTATTCTATTTCTCTTCTATCTTCTCGTAACGTATCATTCTGGATCTATTTTCTAGTTAAAACCTGTAAGGCATCCGTGTTTCTTTAATGGTTTGCCTAAGTACATTCAGAGCCAAGAATTTCTTGGTGAAGTGTCTTAGAATTCTAGTAACTCTTCAGTAGAACTTCTGATGGTAAACTAATAATTCTTCTAGTAAGTTTTTGGTTCCATTTCGTCCAATCAAAAGATTTCTCGCATGTATCAAAGGTAGGTAGTTTATTTTTCGGCGTACGCTCTCTTTTTGCCTTGAAATTTCCGTTCGTGGCTTTTTGTTGAGATGACTAAGAACTTGCTATATTAAAATGAACTATTGAATTCAAACAGAACTAATAAATTAAATTTTTCAGAAAGTATCAATGAAAACTAAAATCCAACATCTAAATGTTAGAGTTTTGCCATCCTATTAACTCATACTCCTACTCCATTGATACTCATGTTGGCCAAACTATTTCTACAAAAACGACTCTTCCCCATCCGCTCAACATAATATTCGAACTTTACCATGACAAAGAACTTATCACACCATTATTTGCACTTAAAAATCCTAACGAACCGATAAAATTCAATTAAGACTGCTAGGCAACTCCACTTGAATTATAAATCTCATAATCCATTCCAAACACGTATTTCTAAAATCACAGCTAAACGCATCACACTACCCCCGCCGCCATGGCATCACCAGCCAAAGTCTCATAGCAAACAGAGTGCCAAAAACGTATAAAACTTTGCGTCTAAGGCGATTAAAACTTTTACCATTTGAGCTATATAGTAGGTATATAGATTTCAAGCGTTCAAGGATAATCTCATTCGATGGTGTACCTATACTATTGCTAAGCCACAAAAGGACCTACCACACCCTTTTCCATTGAAGAAAATCATTGCATTGGCAATAATGCCTTAAAGGGGAAGGATACACCCCCCAGAAACATGATCCCAAATATAATTCACATCTTCCATTGTTCAGGCTACCGTAACTTTCCGAGATATTCAGCTACCTTACTTTTGATTCGGTTATCCTAGTGAAGGTTTTTACTTACCTTACGGTCACACGAATGTGGTCGTGCAAATCATACAAATTGAGGAAATAAAAAAAAAAAAAAAAAAACAGAAAGCTTGAGTCCTTGATGGGCAAAGCAAAGATTTACTTGTTCCGTCTCTGATTCCATTGAGGATAAAGCCTCGCTGTGGTCGTCGTTACTTCTTTTTTTCGTTTCTATTTCCAGATCCATCTATTATTTCGGTCGTTGTGCTATCCTGAAAAGGACATTGAATGAGTGCTTAATGTTTTTTTTTTGTTTGTATATCTAAAAATGGCATCTATATGATGCGGGTGGGTGCTCCTGATGGAGGTGGCAGATGTATATAGAGACGAGAAAGACTTTCGCCCGGCTCAGGCAGAGGCATTGAACTTGACATCCCTTGGAATTATAATGGAGTGTAATGTCCTCGAGAGAGCAGTGACGCGAAGGTAGTAGTGGTGTGCAGGAAACAGCAACAGGAATTCAAACTCAGACAAAGGATGCTACTGATATCCTTGTTCTGACGGTTTGGAATACAAATTCGTTCGCACTACCTCCACTGCTCCTCTCAACCTTATCACGTCGACCGATGACGCTCTTCTTCGTCATACTCGGTTGCCTCTGCCTCGCCTCTGTCTAAAGTCGTGTCGTGCTTCCAAGCTAGGTACTATGCCACAGCTTGTTTTTGCTCTTTACTTTGGATCACTTTACTTTTCTTTAGGTCTGGGTTTCTGCAACGACGACATTCTGTCTGGTAAGTTTGGTTAAAAAAAAAAAAAAAAACACACACAGAAAAACCGAACCGAGAGTAATAATGAATAGGGAGCCTTCTATATTCGTCGTGACATTCGAAAAGGAGAGAGACTCGCACACACAAACAGACTTTTTTATCTACAGAAAAAGACAAAGGTAGTTGTCCTTGAAAAACGCTCTCATTCAATGTAAAGTGGCCATTTTTTTCTGATGACAGTAATTTTCTTTGATTGGCGTGCTCCATCTTCTTTTGTATATTCTTATAGATTAGATAGTCCTTTTTTCATGGAATGATGATGCTTTTTTTTCTTCTCTTGAGATACTTGATGAAGGTATAGAAAATAACAATGAACTTATTCTATAAGTATACCCAGACCACTCGTGTAGTATAGGTCCAGTTATTGTCCAATCTTTTTGCATTCAGCTGTAAGTGACATTTGAAGAGTTATAATACAAATTGGGATAGATAATGATGATTTTATGAAAATGCTAAATTGGACGGGATTTCTTTACGAGTAGGTTTATAGACAAGAAAAAAATAAAAAAAAAAGAAACAATTTAATTGAGCTCAATTTGATTAAGTTTCTTGTGAATGAGGAAGAAATATTCATAATAGAATGAAACATCAAATAATATAGCCTCTCAAATGCAAAGCGAAAAAAAGTTGTTCTTAAACAAATCAGCAATTTAAAAATTTCTTTTCTTCCGACAAAATTTGGTAGGTACCATTATTTTCTATTTTTAACAAAAACTTTTGCATAATTCAGAGTCCCCTTGGAAGCTTGAAGTCGTGACGGCCAAAATACATGAACACTACCTACATCCAGAGAAAAAACAACATAAAATCAAAGAAAACCACTTTGAATTAACTATTTTTCGGAATGATTTAGCTTCGATGATGGAAATTTTAAAATCAAAGGTTAAAGAAGTGAAAAAACATGATTGAATCAAAGTTATTCATCTTCAACTTCCTACTGTCGTAGGCAAAGAAAAGAGATACTTCAATTATTGTCCAGCCCGTTTTCTTCTTCGTTTCTATATGAACTAAAAGTTCTTTCCAATAACGGAATTAAATATTTAATAATTTTCCTAATCAAAACTCAATAGTTTTAACATCCAGTAACGACAGTAAATTAATGCTATAAGCGAGTGATATCCAGATAAACCGTTTTTGAGTAAGAGCTTTTGCACATCAGGTCTTCTACTGGACGAATTAGCTTCAAGCCCTGGGATGCTGAGTATAGGAACCCGAAACTTTAGTCAGCGGGCTGTCACATTAACAGCTCTGCTATCTTGGGCTACATGTCAACGCCATTCATAGTAGGCTTTTAGGAGCTTCAAAATCATGCAAAAATTAAAAGCATACAAGCGAGCGATATTCACAGTTGTTGCTGGTGCTTGTGTAGTCAGAACTAAAGAAAAACCGTTACGCGACGACTGCTCCACTTGGAGAGAGATAGTTCAATATTTAGTAGGAATACCATTACATAACCGATTACACGCAGGTTTCCATCTACCAGGGTATAGGTCTAGAATCTAGATCAACAATCTTTAACAACCCTACTGATCAGCGATCACACAATTTTTTTTCCATTTTTATATGTCAGAATCACACTGAACTATTCCACAAACAATTAAGGTGACAAACAGAGGCAAAAAGACTCCAGGCGAAAGAATCTCACGGTAACCTATTTGGGCAAAAGGTTCTTACAATAGATTCTCGCTGTTGGATGATCTCGTCTTCAGGCTCTGCGTTTTTGAAGGGTAGTTGGAACCCAAGATAGCGGCTATCTGCGTGACAGATCGTTATGCGACGATAACTCTACTGGGCAACACTATGAACATTTATAGCAAGTTTTTCTTGTCACTGTCCCGTTACCAATCTCACTTAGGCTTCTACCAGGGTAGGATTAGACCAACAGTCTTTTACGACCCAATGATCAGTGGTTCTTCCTTAGTCAGAACTACACTTTACCAATTTACAAAAAAAATTGAAAGTTACGGTATCAAAATAGTGCCAAATGCCTTTGTGTTTCTAAGCAATTGTTCTAGAAACATACCATAGCCCAGTCAATGGGGTAAAATATTGATCATTTCCCACAAAATTTAATTCTTTCTAATTTTTTGGGTTGTTTGGGTTACATTTTCACCACAATTTGGTAGATACAGTGGGCCACCACTGGATGGAAATAACAAAATTTCTCTTTCATTTTGATCTTTTATTTAAATGTACACTCCTCGTCAACTGAATACGCTCAAAAATGTTTCATTATATACTTTATCCATTTTTTCCAAACACACTGATAGTTTCCATCTCATGATTCTAACAATTCCCTTAAGATGTTAAAAAAATAATTCCAAAATAGTTTTCCAAAAACAACCATCGGTTTTTCTTTCGGCTACTTGCAAAGCTCTCAGTCGACTCTGCTTTACTGCACTCCGCTTAGTTGAAAAAATCGGTTAACTGAAATAAGAAATTTATTACGAAGCTTTTGTCAACAGTTTGAATATTTGAATAATTGAGCTTAGCTCAGGTGAAAACTCTTTTTAACTGAAACAAACTATCATGACTCAAATGAATATTTTCACCTTTTCAGCTCCGCATAAATGATAATAACACTATCACCGAATTTTCAATTAATCTTCATTCTCGAACTTTTATTCTGTAAAACTCGGCCTTTGTGAAACAAGTTTCTGTTATCCGAAGTTCGTTTTTCTACAATTTTAGTGTTCCAGTTTAGCGGAGCCAACTGTACTAGGAAAGATTCAATTTTTGAATGAGTCAATAGTTGAATAGGTACAAAATTTAAAACTGTTATTGGAATGTTTAGTAGTGGGTACTTCCACCTTTATTTTAAAAAACTTCGTAAACTAACTAACTAACTAATAAAAGTTGAACCCATCAGGACCATCTATATCAACCTTTTTTTTCATCTGCAAATACCACGTGACACAATTCTTTCTTACAACTCATATGAAGTCTTGAAAACTATAATCGCGCATAAATTTTTGTTTCTCGTCAAGTGGCGATTTTTTCGTTAAGATTTATTCGTTCAAGCTTTAATTGTTGATTACTCTTAAAACTGTTGAGTAACTTGCGTTATGCTGATTTTTTTTTATATTTTTGCCACCGAATCAGAAGAATTTGATGCACACCTTTAAATTTCTCGTCTCTCAGCTGCAATTGCTTCGGTTTTCCTACCTCCAATCATGTTTTTTTCTGTACGAATCTTTATTTTTCAGGCAAGAATAAACTACATTAAAATTTCGGTCAATTAGGTCCGGTAATTATTTCTCTATCACTTTCAGTTTGGAAAATAGCTTATTTTTTAAGTTTTTTTTAATTGTAAGACCAGCCGTATTGTATGAGTCGGTATTTTGAAAAAAAAAAAACAGAAATTGTACTTAAACGCTTGGCAACTCTATGCCTAGACAAGATTTTGCTAGGCAGCTCTTGTGCAAACTGATTCTTAAGACACTGCCTATACAAAAATAAACATATTTCTCAGCTGATAGCTCGTCCTATGGCAGGATCTTGGACTTAGGGCCTGTTTCGCAATAAATAAATTGTCTGCCATATACAACTCACAATCAACTGACAAATTCAGTTGATTGTGATTTGTTTTCTTCTTTCAATTCAACCGCGCGTTAAAAGAAAAGCCGCTTAAGACTTAATCACTATGCCACCACTCTGTCAGAGTACTTTTGGCGCCATGACACAACTCAACAAAACAGCTTCTGTTTAATTTCCATTACGCAGAGCCATTATAGCTTCATGTAATCATCACACTCGCAGCCATCGAAGCCCCTCAATATAGCTTCCCGCAACTTCAAACTATAAGCAAATTGCTATTATAATCCATCCAGTGTCTACTCACATACAAATAATAAAATAGCTATACTAACCGCACGAGTTCCATATGGGAATGTCTGATGCCCGATTCCAATGGGTTTTGGTTCAAACGAGAAACAATATCGATACACTTACATTACATACATCTTCACACCCCAAAGGGTTTCAATTTACATCCAAGCTAATTACTTTGATGAAAACTGATTGCATCTGACACCCGCAAAACAAGGAAACTCCATCATTATAGACATTTTGTATCGTTAAGGGTCTATCAGTTGCGCCAAACCGAAGTCATATGATAAATATGCCTCTAAAGATGGAATAATGGGACGATATAATGCTCTTCGTACGGTACGGGACGACACGTTACGTAAAGGCATTTTTCATTTGCCATAAACTTAAATGATTATCATGCATCACACGACACAGTCAAAGTGTGATGTGTTGCATTACCATCCAACAACGATGACAATCAATGAAGATTTTATGTGACGATGACGAACGAACTCCTGACCACATTCAGAAACAGAAATTTAACCAGAGCCAACCACAGATGCAAATCTTCCGTCATTTTTTTTATGAAATTGGCTGTTGAAGTCTTATTGTCGTCGCCTCTGTTAAATCCATTAGTAGCTTAATTACCTTTTAGTCTTGGATCGCTTATGAGACTTGTGAATTTGAATAAAACCGTAAAAGAAAATAATTCCAAGCCACACATCAGACTTATGTTGCATAACAAAACAATTCCGGATGTTTGCATCTTGGAAGGTATCATCCCATGACACGACCCATACCACCTAGCAATAGCTAAAAGTGAAAGTGGAAGCAATATCGCAGAAAGTAAGAAAGAAATTTGGAAAAATAAGCAGAATTTTGACTAGCATAATTTCTTTC
Organism: Meliscaeva auricollis; assembly: GCA_948107695.1. Taxonomy (NCBI): domain Eukaryota; kingdom Metazoa; phylum Arthropoda; class Insecta; order Diptera; family Syrphidae; genus Meliscaeva; species Meliscaeva auricollis. Next base: position 70,580,484 of record OX403618.1, on the reverse strand, counting down.
AAAAAAGCCGAATTATGAAAAGCAGAATTTTGAACCGCTCCTAAAGTGGATATTTGCTATTTTCCCGTGGACCCTTAATATATGATGTAAGCAAGACAGCTCTTATATCTTATTTCCGTTTACCATTTCATTCATAAATCCAATGACCCTGCCGTTCGATTCCCAGCCATGCCACCTTGATTTTTACAGGGGCACTGCTTCTTGTGAGGTACTGACAAAACCTCCAAAGGTATTGCTTGTCACGAAAAGTGCATTTCAGCTGGCCTTTCGGAACACGTAGAAATTTGAAGGGCCCTAATATTCCTGCTAGAACTATACACGCAAACTGGAAATAGTAGAGAGAGTGTCAGTCATTAGCCCTTGGTTCTTCGTGAGGTAGTAGTGTAACAAAATATAATTATTTATTTTTCTGTTAACCATGCATATCACTATTGCTGACACCATTAAAGTAATCATTCTGGTTACCACTCTGACCACCATCCTTATCAGTATTTCGGTCACCATTTCATGATTATCAACATTTCGAGCAAATTGCAATCAATATTCAAGACATCAATCCAATCATCATTTCAGCATTGCTGACTATCACAGTCCGGGTAACATTCGAAAAATTTATGTTTATGTAACACCTATTAAGAACTTTTGTTACGTAAAACGGTAGGTACTAACAGGTTAATTATTTATTTTTCTGTTAACCATGCATATAACTATTGCTGACTCCATTAAAGTAATAATTCTGGTTACCACTCCGACCACCATCCTTATCAGTATTTCGGTCACCATTTCATGATTATCAACATTTCGAGCAAATTGCAATCAATATTCAAGACATCAATCCAATCATCATTACGGTCAGCATTGCTGACCATCACAGTCCGGGCAACATTAGAAAAATTTATGTTTAAGTAACACCTGTTAAGAACTTTTGTTACGTAAAAACGGTAGGTACTAACAGGTTGAAGAGAAACTTCAACAATCTTGGGTTCCGAAGCTAGATGAACTACTATTTAAACTTTGCTTGTACGTCGCCGTCACTTAAAAACTAATAGCGAACGACGTGAATATTTTTTTATCTTCACCACCTCTCGAAATTGTCCCTTATATTACCGGATTCGTCAGTTTATTTGTTAAATTTGTCCGGAGGAGTGTGTGATTCGCAGGACTAATCCGTGATTTTTCGAAATCCCTGCTCTCCTGGATTCGGAAAATTCATCCTTGATTTACCAGCATTGCCACTGATTTCTCGATGGTCGGTGGTTTTCCGGATTTCTTCCTGAATTTTTGTATTCTTCTTTTGTTTCCTGGATCATCCGTTTATTCACCGGCTTTGTTCAGTATTTGGTGTTTTTTTCGTGATTTATCGAATTCGTTGGTAGTTTTTCGAACTCGTCACTGACTATTCTGGCAAATTAAGAACGAGTTCGAAAAACGAAAAACAAAAATTCAAAACAAATGCAGAAAAGCAATGACAAATTCACAAAATCACGGAGTATTACGACAAATGATGGAATAATGCAGCAACCAAGGACGAATTGTTAGATTTTTGCCACTATGAACTATGTGAACTATCAGATTTATCCAGCATTTCTAAAATCTGTAAGACTCTGAGTTATCTTCAATTTTCTTTTATTAAAACAGTATTCAAGACGTGTCCGGTCGAATGGAACTGGATTGCCACATTCACTTCTACTTCAATTCATTATTAACTACCGAATAAAAGTATCAGAGCAACGAGAGATAAGAATAAAACACTTCTTAAGCTTAACTTACATGTGTCCGAGGAAAAAATCAGAACAATAGTGAAGAAGTATAGATTGAAAATCAAGAATTCTACTTCTGCATTAACAGCAGACCATTGGTTTAAGTTAAAGATGTTTTCTGGCAGACTAAAAATATCTATTTTCCGTTTGGAATCGAATTATATTCACACCTGAGTGAGTCCTCTTTTGTGGTTGCACACTTCCTCCTGGCATCACATATCTTCTATACATGATACACATGAAATGTACTGTACTTTAAAAGAAAGGAAACAGAGGATGATAACCTGGGTGTGGGGTCTATCGTGGGAAGAACGAAAAACTGCACTTTTTTGCAATGTCATGCAATTAAGTGCCATGCATCGGTACATCTGCTTGGATAAGCTGATGGTTGGCTGGCTTTCCCTTGCGATACGCTCTATTTATGCAATGTGAAGCCACTTAAGTGGAACTTTGCATCATTTACAGGTTGATACAACAGAAGCATACTACTACCTACTTAGAGGTATTTTGCTACTATCTTTGGATTTACATTATTGCAACAATCGAGTAGCTGCAACACCGAAAAAAAAATATAAAAATTGCCACAGGAGCTCATAGCCGAAGAAACAGGAGGTTTTCCATTGTGCTGATGCTTCAACCGTGTGAATTCGATTTTTATCGGGTGGTATTAAGTTTTTGTTTTTTGCCTCCGAGAAGTACCAGGTTGGATAGTCGTGAGTATTATTATGGGAGGAGATTTTTTCTTTTATTTATTGCTATACTGACATTGTTTGGAAGATAAAAACAAAGAACGTCATGAAGGTAATGTATTGTTTCCTTTCGGTAAATGATAGAAGACGTTCATAAAGAAATAATACTTCGTGTTCTTTTGTAGTCCATAGTCAATTTGGATAAAAACTGAACTTTCCTCTACAAAAGAAGTGAAAAAGTTTCTGTATTATTTTTTTGATTTTTAGTTTTTTTGGTGTAATTTCTTAGTATGTCGACCGCATTTTACTGGAACAGCCCTTGTGTATACCAAATTATGTAGATTCTGGGCACTTTCTTGTGGAACAAAAGCTTCTATTTCCTTTAATTCCAAGTAATCTTTATCGAACTGGCTTAAGGAATCTATCAGAGATGTGCGATTTCAATATTTTATAGAACTGCTGCGCTGGGCAGGTAATTACTTCCAATTACTTTCTAATAAATAAGGACATATTCTTGCAGGCCCTATTGTGGGGCGGAAGTTTAAGAGCTTCAACAATGCAGTCTAATAACGATCCTTAAAAAAATTTCTTTCACTAAGATAGTTCATCCTTGTTTGTGTGATATGTTAAAGTACTTTGTATGGAAAAACGAAAAATTGTGCCCATACTAAACATTAAATTTAGGAGCTGATTTTTTGTAAGACTTATTTTTTAGCCTGAGTAAAACTTTTGAGCTTGGTGCCACCGCAAGCCGGAAGAAAATATATTTTTTTTAATCCCCCTAATATGTATGAATTTGCAATAGTGTCTACTTAAATCATAAGGACAAATAGCTCTAATACTTGCAACTTGAAACTTTTTTAGTACAAGAACAATAATTCTTTGGTTTTTGTACTCACAAAATTTTAAGCACATTTATCGCTACTAATAGGTACTTACTTTTACTTCCAAAATAATACTTAAACATGAGGAATTAATTAATGTGGTACTTAAAAACTGTACCTAATTCCTAAGGGACCTGTACTTTTAATTTTGTTTTTTAACGAAGTAGAATTGTGGGAATACAAAAAGGATTACAAAGTACTTAAAAGGTATAATAGGTACTTTAAGAATTGAATATGAATTGAAAAATTATAAAACTATCCTAGTTAAAATAATACACATACAGAGCTGTAAAAGACCGCAGTCAATTGGTAATGTAGTCAATTCAGTCACAGTTTATTCACTTTAATTTTAACTGCAAGTTAGTACTGCTACTAAGTACTTGAACTGCAAAATATGTAGTTAGCAGTCAGTACTAAAATACTGACTGTACAGTTAATAAAAGCAGTTAATTGACTTAAAGTTATTCAACTGCAGTACTTTTTGACTAGTTTTAGTCTTCTAGTTAGTAGAAAGTTCTTGGACTGTTCTGTTTTTGTATTCTTTTAGCTTAAAGGTACTCTCGGTGCGGCAGTACGCCTGACTAAATTTTAAACACAACATTACAAAAAACTTTCCAATGACTAGAAGACTAAAACCAGTTTTGCTTTTATTAACAGTACAGTCAGTAGTTTAGAACTGACTGCTGACTGTAGTTTAACAGTCAAAGTACCTACTTTTGTTAGTTAAAAGACTTAAGTAAATTAGTCTTTTTAGTCAGTTAATTGCAGAACCGAAAAGACTGAAGTTTTTACAACTCTGCTACCTTAGAAGTGACACTAACCTCTTACATTGATTTCCTTCACTGTCATATTTTTGTTTCCTAATGGTTGTTGTTTTCAGTGTTAAGAAAAAGACTATTTGCTTTTACAACCGAATATGCAAATTCGACATAAGTCACTTTGCCGGATTCTAGCAATATTAGTTAACAAAAATAAGAAAGTGATGGAAATCAATGTAATAGGTAGTGAAGATGGAGTTTCAGAATGTTGACATGTAGGAGGTGCTGTTGATGCTTGTCATTTCAAGGTTGGCACTTGATAGGTTTGTTCGTTTACTTTTTTCTAAGACTACGGATTCAATGAGTGCGAACAAAATTGCTTACCTAACTGTGTCCTTCTACATAACAGTTTTCAAATTCTATCATAAAACAACCATTCGTTGTTCTTGAAGTACTTTTAGTACTTTAACTTAGGTTAGTACTAAAAAACACAATTTTCAATTAACTTTTAAGTATGTTATGCAATAGGTATGGTATATTCATGTCTTGAATAAGTGCCCTAAGTTTGACCACATCAACGAGTAGGTATCATTACTTCGCACATTTACCTTGCTTTGCTTAAAAAACAAAAAATTCGCAAGAAAGACCATAACAATCAATTTGGCATTTATGTAAATCGAGCCGAATTTAAAAAGCACTCTGTTTCCATAAAATGCTGCTTCCAAAAAACCACCTGTCACATTCCTCTTTTTTTTTTTGCATTTAAGGACAAACAAAAATAAATTCAATACAAGATGTAAAACATCATCGGAGTTTTAAGTATTTTTAATGGACGAACATGAAATCGCGATGAGTTCAAGATGATAAGGACAACAAATTGCCCATCATTTGGATTGCACTTGGAGTGAAGACCATGTCGCAGCCGCGCCATGCCACTATACTGTCACGACTCAGCGCCAGCCTGCGATAAACATCTGTCTTCGCTGCTGTCATCCTGCCCATTAAATGGATCGTGTTTTTAGCTTGTTCCGAGTCGTTCATCTCTGACAGCCTGATGTGTGCAATGAAGTAATCTTATATACGATTTGGGTCAAAAGGATTCTCCATCACATTAACTTAGGTATTGGAAACAGGTCACTCACATACCTATACCGATACTTAGCTGGGGCATGATGAGAAGAAAGACTCTTGAATTCCATAAATGTTCTTGAACTCTCTCAGCATCAGTCTTAGCCACTAGCCATCAGCCACCATGTGGCAACGATTCGGATTGTTATTCAATTTTATGTTATCACGATGTTGGAACAGAATCTTCCGTTATAATGGAGAGGTAATGCATCAATTTTCTAAGACCGTCATCATCTGACGCCCTACATGATTCCTAGACAACGGAGCATCACTCCAAGGTGACTCCTCCAAACTTAACCGAGCCGAACAGTAACGGAGGCGCTCACAATGGGAAAATGATTATATCTCTGCGCGCATTCACATTGGAACAACGGGGCGATGCGACGACGACGACGCGCGACGGTGGCGGCAGTTACGGACTATTGCTGTGAAATTACTCCGCATTTATCGGCAATCGGATCTTTTGACGGAACACTGGCCCCATAGAAATACACGGTCCGGAGTATAATATGGCATGTTCGGAGCATGATTGCTTCCACAATAACTGGCACAAATAAACGATTCACCAGTGACTGCTGCCGCCAAGTCAGTCCGTCATCATCAATCATCTAAAAAATCTCGACGAGCACGGGCAGTGCAAAAATGTGCAAAAATTTAAATGAAATATGCTCTGCGGCCAGGAGATGGACTTTCTTCTTCTCAAAAAAAATAAAATCCTTAGTATCATGATGGTGGTGGCGCAGCTTGTGCGGCTTCAGCTGAAGATGGAAAAGAATCGCCAAACCAGAATTCGATCAGTGGCAGGAAAATTTATGCAGAACCATTTGAAAGCTATGTGAAGAACTATGAGCTGGAGGGTTATGAGACTATGACTATGACCATGCATCATGTGTATTATGACAATCGGTGTAATGATCTGCTTTGATCATGCATCAAGATTAGAATTTATAAAATTGCCTGGATCGATGGGCTTGTCATGTATGAGGAGTGACTTTGCTTGTTGCTGTGATGTGAAGATTAAACGCTTTCGGTTTTGAATTAATGCTAAGCGGTAGAATAGAGCTATGCGTTGTGTATTTCTGTATAGGAAAACGCGACACGCGCCACCGATGAAAGTTGTAAGGCACGTTTGACTTGAATTTACTCAACTTTTAGTGGTAGGTTTTATTTTTGATTGAAAGTAAATCGATATATTTTCTTTGACAAAAAGGTTGATGATCAGTAGTAGTTTTAAGTGAATGGCAGAAAACTTTTTCGACAGCAAAATTGAATAAAAATGAAGTGAAAGATTTTATACTGAAATATCACTGAAATGAATTCCTTTATAGAAAAAGTGAACAGAATATTTCATAGAAGATCCGTGTTCTCAATCTAGTTCCTACGTTCCTCTTTATGTGGTCCTTACGCGGGTGCTTTCGCTTCCTTTATGCGTGTACTCGCGCGACATTTTGTAATAATTGCACAGATTGAGTCTGTCTGTTTTTTTTCGATTCTATACCACACTGGTTTCTGTTAGACTTCGAGAAAATGTTTATACCTGCGCAAAAAAAATTATGTATTTTGAATGCTTTTGCCATGATGTTTATGCGGTTATAAAATTAACTCAAAATTAAGTTTAGTAGATGAAAATCAATTTTTCGAAATAGTGCATCAAACTGTGCACCCTCGAAGTAAAACAAAAATAGTAGGTAATCAAACCCTTCGATACCCAAAGGAAAGGCTCGTTTTTTTATTTTAAACTTCCACCGTTTAAAAATTATGTACGAAAATCCAATATTTTCAACATTTTAACCTTCAATAACTTTCTATACCTCTGAGTTTGCACTTTATTTTTGTCTATTTTCTCTGAATTATTATAGATTAAACTTACACTATGGCGTATGGGTAACATTTTATTTCATTTCTTTAAAATCAATTTTTTTAAATGAATTTTTATAAAACAAAATTGAAAATCGTAAGATCCGTTAAAAAAACTATTTTTATACATACAAATTTCAAAAGTTGTTTGAAGGAAAAAAGAGGTATGATTTTTTAGAGATAATATTTCTTTTTAATTTTTAAGAACTAAATTTAAAAAAAAATTGATTAGGCTTTTTTTTATTAAAAAACAAAAATAATTTTGGAAAGTTTTGTTACTAAATTAAGGCATTTTAAAACTTTTAATGAAAACAACGGATCTAAATGGCATGTACAGTTAATAGTAGTTTTTGGAAAAAATGGTTTCCATAAAAAGATAGACCTTATTCAACCTTATTTTTTTTTTTTGAAATCGTGAAAGGATCTTTTGAGAAAAAGAAATCTTTCTAAAACAGTAAACAGGTTTATAGGAAATACCGTTATAGTTGGTTCAAAAAAATATCCAAAAATGTCTCTAAGAAACGTTATAAACTAAGTTTGAAGTAAGTTGCTGATTTGTTTTGGTTGTGGCTTCTGATTCTGATACATCCAGACGTACAGACAGACAGACAAAATTATCGGACCCATTTTTTTTGCATTCACTATTTTTACTTCCTCTATAGGGCAAGTATTGGTTTCGTGTCAAAAAAAAAAATTTGAGGTTTTAATCAAAACCAACATTACGATGATGGAGAAGTCCGAAAAAGTGGTTTTCGCCATGCCGTCCGTCGGTCTGTACGTCTGTGCGTCCATCTGTACACTTCTCCACTGCTTAAACGCGTGGAAGGATTTTCTTCAAATTTGGTACAGATGATTTTTACGTAATTTCAAAAGGTGTGTTTGTTTTGTTTTTGAATACTCGTATCTCATCTAGAAAGAGTACCTCCCATACAACATTTTTGACTTATTCGAATTTTATCGAAAACGGCTTTAACGATTTTGATTAAACTTTTTAATATGATTTCTTCAATAACGATACATTTTTAGAATTTTTTTCAAAAAAATCTATCGAGTCGTTTTTTTTTTAAATATTTTTTTTTTTTTAATTTTCAAACGATTTAAAAAAAAAATTTGTTATGCCATTTTGAAAAATAAAATTTTGAAAAAGAAACAAATCATTGACCCAATGATCCAGAAAGTTTTCCCGTTTTAAAAAAAAATATTTAGTTTTGCTTATTTGTGCATATCTCTCAATACCTGCAGACCTACACACATCAGGCGACCAAAAAGTAAAATTTTGAAGCTAAGTGAATACATAAAATAGCTTTGCACTATGTGAGCAAATTCGTGCTATCCAGTCGTGCATTTTATCTTTCTAAAAACTCTTCTTTATAGAAGAAATCAAATTGCATACTTCGTTTTGAAGATAAAGTCATTTGAGAACCTGTTTTAGTCATTTTAAAATCGAATTTTATGCTTTTAATAATTTTTTCTATAACAGCATTAACAAAACTTTTATTGAAAAAGCATGAATATTAGAGTCTTTCCTTAAATACTCGTAAAAGCAATTTTTTTCAAAAACCGCTTTTCCCGATACCTGTAATAGAACAATTTCTGCGGCTTGCCGAAAACTAAAGAAAAAAATATATTTTTCGAAAGGTACCAAAATTTTGTCAGTCCCGGAGGCTCCCACATGACCTAAGACGACCCTGATTCTGACTCAATGATTTTTTTTACATGAAATCTTTTAAGTTGCCGTAATAAAGATTGGTAACAATATTTACGAAAAATGTTTGTTCGGATAAAAAATTTTATTTTTTTTTGATGAAAAATCGTTTTTTCCCCGAAAACGAAAACAATGTTTTTTTCAAAATCTAGTTTTTAGACCGTCGCGTGCGTCGGTCTGTGCTTCTGTTCGTCTGTGCGTTCATCTGTACAGTGAGCCACAGCCTAAGCGGGTTGACGGATTTGCATGATTTTACAAAAGATTACTTTTTTGTAAATTCCAAGGTTGTTTTTTTTTATCATTTATTTTGAGTCAATTTCGGGTAAGTAGATTAGGGAAGCTACCGAAGTAAGCACTTTTGAATTTGTTTAATTTCAAGAAAATCAACCTATAAGGAATGCTTCTTGCAAATCTGCCAGAGTAATAAATACGAACAAAGGTACATTAACATCACATACCAAATGTCATCAAAGTATGTCACTAAAAAAATCTAAGAAAAATCAGTTCTTCCTGACTATGTAACATTTCTATAGAACCCAGAACATCCCATCCAAACCATTTAAATTCAACCTAATTCCCCGTTCACACTTTATTTTTATTGTAAACAAAATTTCATTTATACCTACGACTACTGTTGCATCCGCTTATTTGCTATGCACACTTACACGGCAATTACACTTCAAATAACTGCATCCCAAACAATGACAAACGGGATTCGTGCTACGTTTGCACCTGCACCTGTTACTGCTGCACTCCGACCCCAAAGAAAAACGAACACACCAAGTAAACAACAGTTGGCAAAGGCATCGGCAAGGCAACTGAACAAAAAAAAAACATGCAATCTACCAACTCTGTTAACGAAGTGTAACACCTTTTTTGCATAGTGAATTAGCGTGTATAATAATTCCACGGGTACTTAGTTGAACACACCAGACAAGAAGACTGAGGTATGTGCCCCCGTTAAAAAGGTTTTAGTTGGCGTAAGTAAAAGACCCCTGCTGAAATCCCCCACCTGACTGACGTTCAAAGAGCGCGATGCAAGTATATTTAGTGCAGTGGATGCAATTTGCTGTTCCGCATCATACAATTTTTTCGGTGCAGAAAAAAAAGCGAAACACACACAGCTAGCTATTGTCGGTACAATATTTATCAAAAATTGAGAGCAATTCTAATTGACGTAGGGTCTTGAATAGGTGACCCGCATTAGTCTTTGAGGGGAACTATAATAGCTCACGCATGGCTACTCAACTAATTGTTGTCCGTCTGTCTGATTGTCAGTCTTAATGGCGAGATCTCATTCAATTGTTAAACACTGCCACTTCCGGCCTTTGAAGGGACTCCGGCACACCTTTTTCTGTTTATCATTGTCATATTTTGTGTCCTTTTACCATCATCAGGCTGATTTAAGTGGATAAAGACAATAACTTACAGATGTGTAATCTGCATATGCACACATTGTTTTCATGTTTTAACCCTAGCTCCCTTGTGTGTCCTAGTTTTGGTTTTTGTTTTTCAAAGGATTGTTTTGTCTTTGAATATTCCGCTGGAGTATGTATTACAGGTTTTTGTATTTCGAAAAAAATAAGATAAGTTTTGAAATAGTTATTTTCTTCATGATAAAAGACGACAGTGCGTATCACAATTTACAGCTTTGTCAATGGATGTAGCCATTAGCTAACGAGTCATGAATATAGAATATCCCTATTTAGTGACGGTTAAAGGGCGAAAGTATTTGATTTGACCTGATTTTTGTGCAGTGAATGAAAATGTTTTGAATTGTGTTTTGAGTTTTATTAAAAGACAATTCTCAATATTTGTTGAAAACACTCAAAAACAAAAAAAAAAAATTGATGAGTGAGTTAGGTCTATTTCTAAAAACAAAAATATATTGTTGAAGTTGCTTGAGCAGAACAGACTCAAAAAAGTGAGTTAAAATCCGGAAAACGTGCGAAAAAAAATGTAGATAGACTTACAGTACTGTTTGTTCAAAGAAAGTGAAAATGCAGGCGCCTGTCTGATGACCCAGAACTTAAGAACCCAGAACAGCAATCTTTGATCAAGAAAACTGGCAAAGCAGTAGGTGCCTGCCTGTCGACTCAACGTACCCTAAGCGGAACAAAAAAGTTACGTCAGCGCTACTGAGCCCGAAAAATTGTGTGTGTATCAAAAAAGATTCAACGACAAGCTCTACGTTGACACGACCAACCTGACGAGTATTCCAATCTATCCTTGATGGTGTACGGGTACGCAGCAGAAGAAGACAACGTAACAAGTGGAACACACACACACAAGCCCAGGATGAACTAAACCATCTGTGCATGCGTACCAGGAGGGGGCTAGCTACACACAGAACTTGCTAGTTGAGGCCATTCACGCTGATTAAAGTAAAATGGGACTGGCCCGGGACGACCATCTGATGGTAGTTCTCATAAAATTACGCACAACTGCAGTTTAGAGATCTCAAGCAACCACACGAATGCCCAGGTTGAACACTGACAGGTCTAAGAACACCGCAGTGTGCCAACAACTATAGAGGACCATTTTTCTCAAGGGACGAGAACAATCAGCAGCAGTGAACGTACTTCCATCGAAACCCAATGATGTGATCTGAAAAATGTTTTCATAACCAGTGCTGAAAGCATAGTCGGTCGGGCACAAGGAAGACATATAGTGCTTGGCTAGAAATCTGGACAAAGATCGACGAAAAAAAACAACTTCGAGCTCGCATCGCAGCTACTGGAGCAGCAGAGAGAAACGAGCTTGAATCAACGTATCGTATGAAGATGAGAGAAGCTTATCGTACCGTACCACCGACGACGTGACAAGCGTAACCACATCAACGCATTATCTGAACAAGCAGTAGAGGCCGTAAATCGGTGTAACAGCAGAACTGTTTATAGAATCACTAAGGATCTCGTATCTGCACAAACCTCAAAACAACACCCGGTGAAAGATAAAGATGGTTCTCTGCTTCATTCAGATGAGGACCAGCTCAGAAGGAGGAAGGAGCGCTTCGCTTCGGTCTTCTTCGGTCTTAAACCGTATGTTCCACCAGCGATGCGCATCCACTAAATGACCCGTCCAAGGCAAGAAATGCCCGAATACGCACCACACCTCCCAGTTGAGAAGAGATCATTTCCGCGATTTAAACACTGAAAAATAACAATGTGGTAGATTTAGACGGTATTCCTGCAGAGCTAATATAAGCAGCATCAACGAGAACGACATCGAGTGACTTACTGCATCCACGCATAGAGAGGACTTGGAACTCCGAGTGCTTCCCAAAAGAAGTGGAAAAAGAGAATTATCGTCAAGCTCCCGAAGAAAAGAGATTTGATGTAGTGCGAAAACTGGCGAAGGCATTGGGCATTGCATTCTGCCCACGGTTGTCAAGATAGCACCAGAAATTGTTTAAGAGCGAATAAAGGAGTAAGGACACACTCAACGCCGAACAAGCAGGTTTCCGCACTGGTTCATCCTGTGTTGACCTCATTAACACCTTACGGATCATTATTGAAAAGTGCATTAAGTATCGATTACCATTTCATCTGCCGTTTATTGATTTCGAAAAAGCGGTCGATACTGTTAATAGAGAATTTATTTGTATCGCTTTACGCATTTCAGATAAGTAAACTGCAAATATGCAATATGCAAATGTCTTGTTCTGCATAAAGAAAGATTGTGAGATGAATTCTAAGTTAAATGTGGAGTCAGGCTTGCATTCTATCGCCAATACAATTCCTGTTATAGTAATAAGTGATGTGCTGCGTGCAGCCCCGTTGGACGGAAATGGTTGAATTTAATGGAATCTTACATCCCAACTATAATTTTAGACTACGCAGACGACACGTATGCTTCCTCTCTCATAAGATCATGAGTCCCTTTTAAATGACAACAAGGGTGGCGGGAGAAGCAGAAATCTTATTGCTGAAAATTAACACGGCAAAAATTGGTCATACGGTTCAAAAAGGCAAAGTAAGTATTTGTAAAATGTTTATCAGCTCTCATAATAAGCATACACTCAGAAAAAACGATATAAATTCAAGTGCCTTACTTATCAAGCCATTTCATTGAATAAAGTCTGTAAGGCTAGGAAATTCTAAAATTAAGTAAAAAATCTATGCACGGACAGGGACACATTAGTTCTTATTTCAAAAGGGTTCCCCGACTTTTTCAGAAAATTTCATGACTGATCTTAGCTAACTATTTTTCTCTGCGTGTATGTATTGTACATTGGTACTTACTTGCAGTTGCATATATTATGTATTTGATTGATAATAATTTCTCTCATGATCAGGTACCTACCAAGAATGATTGCAGAAATCCAAAAATTTCTACAAGAATAAGAAGAGATAGGCAAATCTCGTAAAGCTGATAAAAAGCTTTAACGTCTTTTTTACAACACTCATCTTGCTTTTCACTTGAGAAAATATTGTACTAATCTGGCTTCCTTTAAATTATCCAGTACGCATCTTTGTTTCCTCTTTTGTTTCAGTGTTTTTTGTTTTTTTCTTTGATATCACTTTCAAGTGATTCGGTTATTAATTTTAACTTGTCCATGTCCACTACTACAGTAAATCTACTCCTCAAATAGTGCAAGAAAAAAACAAAACTCCATCCATACAATAAATCAACTGCAATCCCGTACAAAAATCAATTTCCTCCTTCCAAGTTCCAAAGTCTTTTCATTGAAAATCATTTGTCAACGCTGTCGACACCACCCTCGTTGCTCGAATAGATACAATCAAAATGGCACGCGTTGACACTTCGCACCTATTAGTTTCGTATTTTATTTGAAAGAAAAAGATAAGTCACATCAAAGCAATACCACGCGACATGCTGTGCAATTTCCAACAGAATATTTCAACCAGAAACCATCTCATGTCTGGCAAGGAACATCATCTAAGAAAATTTTTTGTATGCTCAGGGATGCCCAACAGTCCATGAATTAGATGAGGAGACAGTTCTTATAATACACTTATGCATTACACACGCGTGAAAATTTAACTTGCAACTTGAAAACTCACTTCATTCATCATTGTTCACTTCCTCGTGAACTCACATAGGAGTATGTTGTATGAAAGCACACTTTACCTTCCAACCTACTCGTAGAATGTATGATGGAGATATGAGGTGACAAAGTATCTAGCCTAACCAGGATTAAATGTGCACTCTGTTATGTCACAAGACTCAAAAAACATAAAAATAGTTTTTATATCTTCAACAAGATCGTGACTGGAATTAATTCCTTTAGCACAATAATTGGTGTGAATAAACGCTTAAAAAAAAACGGTACCACATCCGTACTGCACTGTGAATATGTATTACCTACTTAATAATGCACTTATAGAGTAAGGCACCTTCATATATGTTTGCAATGCTCCATTATTTACATAATATTGTGTTTTTTCGTCAGCAATTATTGTGTGTTGGTCTTGGCTATAGACACCGAACAGCTGACTAAATGTGCAATTTGAAATGACCGGCAATTACAAATTACCGTCATTTGTAGACTTTTATGTTTAAGTGTAACTTAAAGAGCTTTGTTTTAAGTGAGAAGCAAGATAAAGAAGTATTAAGTAAGACTTACCGAATACATAATTAGAAAATAGCTAAGTATTGAGAAAAGCTAAATTGTATAGGTATTTGATTATATCCTCTGAGATACTTGGTAACTTGTGAAATATTATTTAGGTATGTACGGATACTAGGGGAATTAAATATTTCAATTGATTTCAGCGTACCGGAAGAATAATCCATTTAAATTGCTATCGATCTTTTTTTTGCTAACCAGCTATCGATTTTTTGGTATTCTAAGAATAAAGTTGCAAAAATATTCGGTGGAATCGTTTGAGTTCTTTCTAATATCAACAACATAAAATTGCGAAAATTCAATAGCCGCTGGTAATAACCTTACACATTATCACATGTTAAAATTTCATTGCATAAGTACCAACCTATTATTTTAGAAAAAAAAATCTTCACCTCCTATTGCTAAATGTTGCCAAATTAAAGACTTCTTTACCACTTAGATGGTGACTAGTGATAATTATCAATTTATTCTCTGTACATTGTAATTGTTTTCAAACGTGCACAACATTTAATAAAAATATTTATCTTATACCAACATTGTATTTAGATAATGTTTAGCTTATGTTGAATGAGAAAATTCACATTGGAACGAAACATTGCATTGTTTTGTATGTTACAACTAATAATGTTAAACATTTTATCACGACAAGAATAGTTCTATGCCCTTCTGCCTCGTTTGTTGACTAGACAATCATGTTAAATTGTATGGTAGTATTGGAGTTATCAAAGAGACAAAAAAATATTTTCAAGTTTTGATTAGTAACATTTTAAAAGTCTTCAGTAGAACAAGTTTCAAAAATTAGTGTTTATTGGTAAAACTACCAAATTAATAAAGTGAAAAAACGCTTATTTTACACTTTGAAAATTTATCAAAACAGTTTCAAAACTGACTAACTTAACTGTTGATACCATTTGAATTGTAAAATATCAACCATCAGCCGGCAATTACATTACACAAACAGAAGTTTGTCTAACTGATGCAATTCTTTTCAAATGACACAAAAGTTCTGGGTTCAAAATTGACGGTCTCACCGTTTTTTTTTTCAACTAAACATTAAAATTTTAGTGAACAAACATACATATGTTTTATAATTTTTTAGTAAAAATCTTATAAGATAAACTATGCCAAGAAATTTCCAAGGAAAACAACTAGTAAAGATTCGGGTCGATTTTCACCCGTTCAGATAGGAGGGGAAAATTTTCGCAAAAGTTGACTTTAAACAGAAAAAAAAGTTAAATATAAGATCAACTTATTATGTTTTTAGCCAGAAACTTCTTCCTGGATTTTAAATTTAAATTAAGTTGATGCAATAAATAGGTTAAGAAAAAATGATTTTCAAACTCAGAACTAAAAAGAAAAAAATACAATCAATCAAGAATTTTATCTGATTTTTCTTCAAAATTTTAGTAGAATAAGTAGAAAAACTAACCTTAAAAAAGTGACTACTTGTTTTTATGGAATGAATAAGATTTTTTTAATATTATTGCTTTCAGCTAACAATTTGAGTTGATTTTTTGTTCAAAATTCTGAGTTTTTAAATATTTATTGGATTAACTTGATTTAAAATTAAAATAAATGAAAGGTTTTCTGACTATCGAAAAACGTGATGATTTTTTTCATTTTCAAGTCAACTTTTGAGTAAATTGAACGGGTGAAAATAGACCTCTTTCTTTGCTTGTTCTGTTCCTTAAAAAGACATGTTTGATGAAAAAACGTTTGTTCACAAAATTTTAAATGTTAAATTAAAAAAAAAAAATACCCGGTAAGAGTGGCAATTTTTAATCCAAAACTGTATAGAAATTTTCGAAATGTTTTTATTAACATTTCAAAAAAATGCATTGCAATTTGGAAATCGATTACTAAACGAGCGACTTAGATGATATGTAGGTACTTTCCACTGCATAAGAATGCTTTGTAGGTAAAATGAGTCACTTAGAGAGAGAAAAGAAAAATGGTTTTTTATTTTCATATTTAGAGGTCTTAACCTCGTTTTAATTAAAAAGGCAAGTTTTTCAGATAAATATTAATTGTTACAAAAAATTTTAAGATTTTTATTTCCGAAAATTTTGGTGAAAGAACAAAAAACCTATGATTAAAATTTTCTTATGAATCAATATTAAAAAAAAAAACTTGCCTTATTTGATAAAGTCGGGATTATGACCTCTAAAAATTAATTTGTAATCTTTCGAAAAGTGACTTACTTTAGGTTAGGTTCCGAACCATTTCCAATATTTTGTCGAGTATACTGAGCATTGAAATAAATTAAATAGAAGTATCAGGAGTCAACAAAGAAAATTCTGAAAAATTTGGGGATCTTGTTTGAATTATTTGGAAATAGATTTTCAACCTGAGAGCTTGATCTTAAAAAATAAGTCGAATAAAGAATGGTTTAATGGGGGCTATCGTGACTGCAAAAAATCCCTTGTAATGTATCGGAATTTCCAGAGAAGTTTATGTGTCGTTTCATACATTTTATTGAAAAAAAGATACACGATTGCTGAACAAACATTTGTTTTGGGGAAAAAATATGTCCAGAAAAACGATATTCCCCTGGAGATTCTTGATAGGAATTCTGTAGGAAAATAATTTAAAAAAAAATCGTATAGCAGTTTCTTGTAAGCTTAGCTATAACCTTTGATTTTTCAATTTTTTTTTTTTGTAAAAGAAGTTGATGTGTAAGTTGAAATCGAATTTTGATGTTACGTAAAGGGATTTCCAATAGGGACGGGTTGATTTTGACAGCTCTTGGCGGCCATATTTATTGTTTTATACTTTCTGTCAAAATATTGTCTTTCAATCAGTTACTTAAGTTAATGACACACTTTAATACTTTTGGGAACATATTACTATTTTTAGTAAATATTTCTTTTTCCACACACTTAGATATTATCATGAACATTGAACTTATAACAAGCAAAAGTCCATATAAAATCATAGCCCAAGTGTATACCGATTTGTACTATGTACCAAATATGTAGGAAGAGATATACTTCTGTTGTTTACGTATTGGTTATAGTTCTCTCTGCATTGACGTGCCCACTATAATATAACCAATCCCTATTTGAGAATCATTCCTCGTCCGTCCGTCAAAAAACAAATTCCAAACACAATAAACACAATACCCACCCTTTGTATCAGCGAATTCAATAGAACTGTTAGCCTATTCATCAGTCAAAATGAAATTGATGGAATACTAAAAATTAGCTGGACAACGCAACAAAATCAAAAAAAAAAAAAAATAATAATTTGAAGAATGAGAAGTTGTAATTCCGCATGCCATATTTGGCCAAGTGGACGCTTGTACCGTGTTACTGACGATGGACCTATTGGTCGATAGCCAGGCGCACAAACAGAAAAAATAATTAAAAACCCAGAAGAAGAATACAATCATCGGATAATGCTTACTCAGGCACATTAGCGTTCGTAATGGGGTGAGAATTGATTCCCTTTGATGGAACTGCACACGACGGACGATGACGACGACAACCGACCGAACCATGTTGCATGTGATGAGTATAAGATTCTGTGATGGAAGATTGAACCCTCGCATAATGAACCCGATAATCGAATCCGCTTTATCTACCCCCGCAGTTTAGATGTGATGGAACATGGAAAATGAAACTGCCGTATCGCAGTCGTTCCGCACTTTATCGATGTTCTATCTTCTATCTTTGAAATTGTATCTATTGCAGGGCCGACACAAAGTGGTTAATTGATTTCGTGGGAATTTGATGAGCTAGTATTTTTGGAAATTCATGCCTCCGATCCAACCATTTGCCATCGTCGTCGTGCGTCGTCGTGTCGTCGCGCATAAGTTGTTTTTATTTATTTTTGTTTAGTTTTCTCCCCCACCGAATGTTTTATCGTTTTTTTTTTTCTTTTCTTTTTTGTTTGATTGTTTGTTTAGTAAATCATTTTGCTGCATTATGTTTATGTATAAAATGTATCTCATCTGGATATGGATGCAGTATCTTTTCTGGGGTCAAGTACCGATATATTGACATGCAGACAGGCGTCTCTAAACCAAATATGTATACAGAAACACAGCTACATAAATACATTAGGTAGATGGGGTATTTTTAAATTCACGCCATTTTATGAAGATAATAAATTAATTTGTTTTCTTTTTTAACACTGAACTTGTATATTTTCATATGTCCCTGCTTTTAGGAATAGCATATAGCGTATAGGTATCAGGGTCATGGTCATAAATGACACCATGAATTCGGAGTTCTTTTTGTTTTTTGTTTAGGTTACGGTTCCTTGCCCTTGACTAATTATGACATGTTGTATGCTTGGATAAAATTATACCATCTGCATAGTGTGGCGGTGAGTTAAGGTTGTTGTTTTTTTGCCAGAGACGATCATGCATGGCATGCGCTTGTATTAATAAAAGTCTTGTGTAAAAAAAAATGAATATGAAAACAATTTATGCAAGTAAATTGCTTATTGTTATGAGTTCAAAAACCCTAGTACATTTTTTATTATTTATAATTATGTATAATTTAGCTACCCACCAATTTTCGCTGTACAGATTATCATATATAAACTTTGACTTGCAATGCAAATAGATAGTTACTAAAAGGGCACATTTTGTGTTATTAAAATAAATTTTAGTTCGAGATAACCATCAAACTTGAATTAACGATGATAGAAAACGCAAAAAATAAGTGGGGTTGTCCTGCAAATTTGTTTTTTGTATCTACATGCCTTGAACTGAAGTTTTATTTTTTATAGAGTTAATTATGTAAAAAAGGGTTTAATTATACAGAGGTATTTTTGAAATTGTTTACAGGACCAAAAATAACCTACAATGTTATAAGGTGTTGAGTTTAAAACAATGCCAAGGCACCTTCCATTAAATGATTTTTTTTAATTTTTTTTTTTAATACTTTAACCTGGACCGATTTTAATAAAATTTTGTAAAAGCAAGCTTCTAAAATGTTTCTATATAGATTATTGGCTAGATTTTTTATTGATTGCGTATTTAGCGAAGTTTTACTTTTGAATTAATACTCTCTAAAATAGATTTCATTCCAGGAAAATCAACAACTGATCAGATTTTTACCCTTAGGCAGGCGATGAAAAAATGTCTAGAATTTAACATCCCAACATACCATCTGTTTATAGACTTTAAAGCCGCTTATGATAGCATAGCCAGGGTAGAACTTTACAAAGCCATGAGAGAATTGGGCATCCCAAATAAATTGACACGACTATGTAGGTTGACCATGACCAACGTAACAAGCCAAGTTAAAATAGCCGGATTGCTATCCATACCAATCAACATCTTTAATGGACTCCGACAAGGGGATGGTTTGGCCTGCCTCCAGTTCAACCTGGCGTTGGAGAAAGCAATCCGTGACTCTGGCACGGCAACAAGAGGGACCATCGTCAACAGGTCCAGCCAGATACTGGCTTACGCAGATGACATCGACATCATCGGAAGAACCGAACAAGCTGTACACGATTCCTTCATCCAGATCGAGCAGGCGGCACAAAATCTGGGGCTGCACATTAGTGAAGGTAAAACAAAGTACATGGTGGCGTCGAATGCGAGAAGAACAGTTGGTCAAACAATCAAGGTAGCGGAGCACGAATTTGATGTGGTGCAATCCTTTAAATACCTTGGGTCAACAGTAGCAGCCGATAACAACATAGAAGAAGAAATACGCGGGCGGCTTCTCAAATCCAACAGAGCCTACTACAGTCTGTCAAAGCTATTCAAATCCAGAAATCTAACCATAACTTCAAAACTGCTGCTGTACAGGACCATGGTCCTGCCAGTACTCATGTATGGATCCGAGACTTCGGTGCTTAGCAAAAGGCATTGAGACCTCTTAGCAGCGTTCGAGAGAAAAGTCTTACGGAGAATTGTTGGCCCCATATGTGAGGAAGGACGATTCCGGAGACGGTACAATCATGAGTTGTACGCAATCTACCTTGAAGCAGACATAGTGACAAAAATTAAGCTCGGTAGACTCCGGTGGGCAGGGCATCTAGCTCGTATGAGTGAAGAGGAACCTGCTCGGAAAGTCTTTTGTGGTACATTCTATGGTAGACGGCAGCGTGGTAGACCATGCTTGCGCTGGAGAGATGGCGTAGACCAGGACGCCCGAAGCCTTGGGGTGCGCAACTGGATGGCGTCGGCTCGAGACCGAGAAAGGTGGAGAGACTTGTTGAAAGAGGCCAGGACCGGACCCCGGTTGTCGAGCCGATGATGATGATGATGATGAAAAATAACCTACAATGTTATAAGACGTTGAGAAAAGTGTATTTTCGTTAAAAATAATGCCAAGGCACTTTCCATTTAATGATTTTTCTTTACTTTTTTTTTTAAATTTCTTTAACCTGGAACGATTTCGATAAAATTTTCTACAAGGAAGCTTAAAAAATGTTCCTTTATAGATTATTGGCTAGATTTTGTATAGATTGCATATCTGTCGAATATTTAGCGAAGATGAACTTTTGAATTAATACTCGCTAAAATAGGTTTCTAGTCCACAGTGGACCGGCCTCATCTTTGCAATTATTAAGGGATATAGCGCTTTAGGTTTGGGACTCCTGAAGTCGTATTGGAGGAATTGCTCACTCAGGTTTCAGGAATTTTTTGATCGACCGACGACACCGTGGTTACAAACCGATTTTCTGATGAAAAAACTGCAAACGAAGTACTTAAAAGCAATTTTTGCGCATCTAAACGTTTAATTT
Organism: Meliscaeva auricollis; assembly: GCA_948107695.1. Classification (NCBI taxonomy): domain Eukaryota; kingdom Metazoa; phylum Arthropoda; class Insecta; order Diptera; family Syrphidae; genus Meliscaeva; species Meliscaeva auricollis. Next base: position 70,559,399 of record OX403618.1, on the reverse strand, counting down.
AAGGTCCTTTAAACATGAGGTTCAGCAGAACAACTCCTAGCGATGTTTTTTTTTAAAGTGTAAAATATTGATTTTTACCAAAACCTTAGGGAATTAAGTATTCCGGTTTATTTTAAAAATCAGAACACTTGCTCGGTGGAGTATTGAGAGGGGGCTCAAGCCCCCCCCCCCCCCCCCCAAGCCTCCAAAATCATGTTTAAGGTGATTTTATCATAATGCACATGATTAGCTGAAACTTTTTCGTAAATCTTAGTGATTTAGAGGGGGATACTCGATACAAATTTCTATACGATAATTCGATACGTTAATTGTAAGAAGGCTAAAGCTGATTTTGGGTGTTTCAACCCTCCAGTGCCCTACCGACAATAGCGCTTATTTAGATGAGGATTTTTCGTATGGAAGAAGACCTTAACAACAAGGATTAATATGTTCACATGCCCTTACAGAAGGGGAGAGGACGGCACCAAAGTCAGTTTCTACAAGCTCTTAGAAGATAACATACAAGCAGTATGACATCATAATATTGTAACGTGAAATTTTACCGCCAAGCTCTGGGAAAAGAAGGAAACATATCTTCAATACAATCGGAAATTATACCTGCTCCATGACACCATGTTTAATAACGGTATCATGCCAAAAGACTTTGTTGCGAGATTCGGAAGATAACCTCGTTGTAACCAATACAACACAAAGAAATGGTAAAATTACATTCTTAAATTGCAAGAGATCGGCAGGTAGTATGCCATCACAAGGCCCCAGAATGAAATCGATGCAATGGTATGATTATGAGTGTCGAAAGGCACCAAAAATATAAAACGTGGGGCAGCTCGTCCATTAGCTCTACGATTGAAAGCGGTACCAGAAACAAAAAGTGACACCATGAACAATGCGAGATAGAAGAAATAATGCAATACCATCCCAGGAATAAGTTTCGATTTATCAGAAGTTACAAAAAAACACACTAGCAATGGTATATCACGAACTGAAGACTGCAAAGAAAACTAAAACTATTTCTGCAACCTGTATAATGGCAATGACATGAAGTGCAGAATTCTTCTGACAGGCAGACAAAACAGAACCACTCAACTTTGATGTTGAAGACCATCAATACTGTCCCTCCGACATGAATGAATTAAAAGAAATTATTTGTAAGCTGATGAAGTCCAATAAAGCTGCCGTTCTTGATGGCCTTGCAGTCAATTTTCAAAGCAGTAGGCGAATACCTGGTTTGGGGTATCTACAATTTTGTTTGGTTCAAAGCATGCCTGATGCAAAATGGAACCTAAGAATTGTTTGCCCTTTGAACCGATTACAGAGCTTACCAGTATTAGATCATTCTTGATATGGAACTCTAACGCCCAATTCCTTACGTACTTCTTCTAGGTATCTATAGGCTCCATAAGCTCAGACAACGAAGAATCAATCTTGCCAATCAATGCTATGGTCTAAGCTAGGCTTGGAAGGCAATTGAAATTGGCTTGAGGTCCATGTGCAAGACGTTTATCATTCCGGTCTTATCATGGCTGGATGAGTAGGCCTTGAATGGTGTTCAGCAAACAAGTTCTTCTGATGGTTTTTGGTATCGTATGCTTAAACGGGTAGAAGAGAAGAAGATAAAAGCTGTACGGGCTGTACAGGGAAGGGAACGCATTGCTCCGGGCCAGAGTGCTTTCAGCCCCACCCCGGATAGGCAGTGCAGTAGAAGAAGATCTTTATTTAGGTGACGTAGTTATTAGCTGATAAGGGGACCCCAACCAACTAGACATGCGTTATTGGATTGGGCTAGGGTCACGTTTTTGGCAGACTCCTTAACGCTAAAGAAATTATATAGCACCAACCTTAAAGAGCTGGTGACAACAAGTCTGAGAGTAAAATTTAAAAAAAAGCTAAAAACTGTATGTTTATTCTGTTATAGATAATAAGCATAGAAGATCTATCACAATTAAGGAACCCTACCTCACTTAAATCACACAATTCATATCGCTACCAATTAAAATGTCAACAACCGTTTTGATTGCATCGAATATGGATATTGCATTGTGGAATTACACCTGTATCTGCTCATTACACGTTCACTCTAATTACCATTTGCTTTAGATATGTTTTTTTTTTCGAAAACTAATTTTTTTCATCAATCATTTTTGTGTAATTAGCACACGAGCAGCCAAACAGGCGGCACAGTAGCGCAGTATGATGGTCCGTATATAGTGTTGTTGGTCGCCATCGTCGTCGTTCGTCGGCAAACTTTGGCTTAGCATCAGTTTTTGATTGCATCCCAGCTTCAAGGCGCACAAACATTTACCCAATCGGCAAACAAGTCATTAGCATCACGAAATGTTGCCTCAGTCATATCTTACATGCAAACATTTATCCACACAGACACAAATATATTGTTTCCACCTTCAGTTTTTGTGTCCTGGAATAAAAACAATTTTCACTCTTACACCTGTCACATCGTTTCAGAAGCATAAAACCGACAAAAGTAGGTGTGCGGAGAAGGATGAAACAATTTAATTAAAGATTCTACCTTGGGGGCTCCCATCGAGCTTCACATTCACAGGTCGGCACTCGGCAGCCGCCTTGTTCCTTTGGGTTCACATTTTTAGTTTAGTCACAGAGCTGACGTGGTGACTTTTTAGCGGCCTTATATCAAAGTCATATGTCATATTGCCTCATTCTACTCTGTGGCATGTGCCACAGATGCATTTATAAAAGAAGGACAAGGTGGGTATTCATTAAGACTGGCAAAGGCAATGGCAAACGTACTTTGGTTCTTTTTCTTCGTCTGTTGGTCGCTTGCTCTTCTTCTTCCAATTTGTAATTAGTGTCCAGCAAGTCTGGCCTGGCATGGGTATAAAACTGGCTCCAACTTTGTTGATTTCTGTTGTGGACACGATATTTGCTCTCGCTTAACGGTTTAATATGTCGTAATTTCATGTTGAAATCGTAGATTTTCTTCATTTATTTTGTTTTTTTTCTTCTTCTAACGCTGCTGATGCGTTGCAGTGACAAGAACATGGTTTGGGAGGCGCGAGAGACGGTATAAATGTCTGTCTGTGTTCCAAAGGTATAAGAGGAAGTACAAGCCCGCTAAGTGATGTTTCTAACGAATGGAATTGTCATGGAGTCTGTGAGTGGGAAAAAACGGAAAATCCGAGATGGAACACGAGCAGAATAATATAGTTTCAGCTGAGATTTCCCAGAAGTAGGGACTGCTGCATTTAATGCCATTAGGACAAGGAGGGTTGACAGAGTACGTATATATACATCAGGTGAGCAAAACAACCAAGCAGTAAGGAAAAGGGGTGGGACGCGATGGTTAGGGAATTTATGTTGGCTTGCGTGCAGATTTAGAGCTTCCTTCGGGCACTGCACTGATGTGTTGCTCCTTTGGATGGATATTCTGTGCGCTCTGCTTATGGTTCGCGTGGAGACATTGAACTTGACTTTCACTTCAACGATAATAATGTTGGCTAAAAGCGAACAGTGTGTCTGCTGCTGCTGCTGCTGTTGGGTTTATGAAGTTTTTCTTATGCTTCCAACTGGCATTCATTGTACCTACACACATAAGTTCTTGATGTTCACCTGTTGGGATAGGGTATTTTTCTTTATTTCTTGCATTGCTATGGATGCTTGTTGTAAGGGGGAGTGGTAAGCATATAGCATGGTAACTTAGGGTTGAAGTGGGCCCCTTACAGAAAACCTAATGGAGATGGGTAATGACAGTTCAACGTCAGACTAAATTAAGGCGAATGAAGATAGAGAAGCATTCCTAGGTATTATAATAGTAATGGAAGTTAAAAGGTATGTTTAATTTGAAGGACCGAAATAAAACGAATGAGAGCTTACTGTACATAAAGAAACGATATATATACGTAGTTTTTGAAGATGGGAAAGTAAGTATATTGCTGGTTTACTTATACATAGGTTCATCCCACTTTGCAATAAAAAGGGTTTTGAACTTGGATAATACAAATATAAAATTTTAATCTAAAAATAAAACATAGAAAATCTGTGGACATGTACATTTTTGTATGTACTAGGTTGGATCTAAATCTTCTTTGTGGGGTAAGGCATTTGGAAAAGATGACGCGCATTTTGAAAAGACGTCTCATACATATGAAGATCCGAATAAAACTTTATTGAATCGGTAACACAAGTCTATTTTGTTCAGTCTTATTCATAAAACTTTGAAGAGTTGACTTTATCGTTTACTCATCACTGAAGGCTTGCGTAAAATGTGAAGCATGAAATAGAACACGCAGAAACTGTACAAAACTAGTAAAAATATTAATGCATTTAAAAACAATTCTTCTGAACTTGATTCACCTAAATGTGAATCTTCTAGAAACTACAGAAGAATCTGGATTGCAAATACAAATGTAGACCTTATTGACTTAAGCTAGTATCGCAGCCTTTGCGCAAACACCAAAATTTGTGTTAAAATTTGTGTATTTTGGTCGAACGACAAATTGGAGGACAGTAAATCACATAAAAACACGATTTTTGTGTCATTTGGTGTCTTCCGAATTATGGTTCAAAAGGTAATAGTGTATTTTAAAAAAAAAATTAAAAATTTGTGTCTGGTGATCTAAGCTTTATTGTGAACGTGTTCTTGTGTTATTTAAACGACCAACCAATAATAGTTATAGGCATCAGCTGGCGTATCCAGAAAAAAATGGTTGAGGTTAGGCTTGAGTATCTGAGCTCCCTCTAAATCTCTAATATTTACGAAAAAGTTGCAGTTAATCATGAACATAATAATGATATCACCTAAATAATGACATTCTCTTTTTGGCTTATGGGAGGGGGGTTAAGCCCCTGAGTCCCCCCCTCAATACACCACTGATGCAATGCAATGCGGAGGAGAGGCTACTGTGAAAGTTAAAGCGTTCCGATAAATAAATCGTGTTTCTGCAGAGCAGGAGGCCGAAGTGATTAGATTGTCGCTACTGACTTTCCCCCCCCCCCCCTCCCCCGTTTTTTTTTTGAACCTCTCCTCAACGAAATGATATTTACCTAAGCAATTCAAAACATACTACGGTAAGGAAAGAATTCTTTCGACGGAATCAACGGTTGCGTCACTAGTTTCCCTCAGGTTTAATTAATGATGAACTCCTTACTCATATGAGCAACTCTGACGAACCAGTCTATAAAGAGCAGTCAATCCTACATCCCTTTCTTTAAGTCATTAAAAAAACTTGGTCTACTACGGCCATCCTGGAAATATGAAGTCAGATTTGTAACAAAAAAAAGACTCAGGCAAGAATTCAATGGCGTAAGATATTAAAGTGAACACCCTATCAAAATCCGCCACTTGTTGCTTAAGACAATGGTATCGACGAAAAAAAGAAAAGGGAAGGAAATTCAATAAAAATAAGTGTTTGGAAAAAAGGGAAATATGTAATGTCAAGATCCGGGGGACGCGACCTGCTTGCGTAGCACGTAATAAGCCTACCGGGATGTGGGGAGAGAGTGATCTCATCCCGGAAACCTAGCCCCACCGTCAACAAAACATTAATCAAGCCTTAAAAATGCTAAAAGTGATGTGGTTCTTATTTTTTTGACGAACGTGAATCCCCGGAACATTCGCGTTCAACGATCGAGCCCCGGTTTACATTGCTTACAATGTGGGTTTCTGACACGTTTAAATCCGCATTTGTAGAAAAACAGATAAAGTAGGTATTTTAGAGTCAGAGTCCATTGATCTTGCACTTTGCAATTCCAGCACATCAAGCTGAGGTTTAGAACATCAGCGTATTTCTGAGGTTGAAGTTTTAAGCAGGCGTCGTTGAACGCGGTCGCTCTAACTACCGTCTAAAAGCTGAAGTCATTAGGGTGGTACCGTTTACATATGTTTTATTGTTTGGGTGTGTTTGTTCGTTCATTCGTTACAATATCATCGGTAGAACAAAGCAAGTTCTAACCTTTTCGTTTACTAGAAAATTCTATTGTTTTTAGCAAACGATTGGATATTTTGCGAAGAACTTCTCTAGAAAGTAGTTTATTGCAAATAACTTCACTTTTGGTTTAAATATACAATTCATTTACAACAAATGACTACAGGAAAAAAATTTTCTCTATGATTGTGGTGTTCATATGCATAATATATGTAACAAGATATCTTGTTCGTAACACAATGGCAACGGCCGGTGTTACACTAAATTTTTTTTTGATTTACTCTTTCGCATAAATTGTTTTACCGAAATAAATTCAAGAGTTTGCTGTAAACGAAATCCAAGTCGAAAAATTACTATCCAACCATCGAAAAGTCGTTTGACGCAAACGGATCGTTCTCTCATTTTGTTTATATCCATTCTATGCCAACCATAATCACAGGCGTTACGATAAACTTTTTTTTCAATCGTTCGCAGAAAGTGTTTAACCCAAACGAATTTACCAATTTGCTGCAAACGAAGCCGACATTTTATCCAGCAAACGAAAAAGTCGTTTGGGCAATTTTCTCGTTTGCCACAATCGATTTGTTTTCTCATTGAGTATAAGGCCCCCTCTCAAGGAATCAAGGGCAACCTATTTAAGACCATTATTAAAGAACTTTTATGTTGCAGTGGCAGAAGTATTGTGAAGATCAGATGAGAACTTTCTTTGTTGCTTTAAGAGAATGATTCTTCGATTGTTAAAAATCTTCCAATAGGAAGTGCAATATTTCCATCCAAATAGGTATTGCTGCTTCACATCAATCTATACTTCACTAATAACGATAGTATTGAAAGAATTGTTGAAGGCAATACTGGTTTAGCGATCAAACAAGAGCGAAGGTAGTGGCGATTTAGAAGAAAAAATATACAAAATCCGGAAAGCTAACGCTTTTCCCCTAACCTTTTTAATGTCGGTCTGACCGCAATATGCATTCGCAATTACCTCTAAAGCTATCTATCACATATCTAACATTTTTTTTTTGAATCAATTTAATCCACAGTTACAAGTCTTTAAAAAAACAAAAATGTCCATTCTATGTTAATCCATATCCTTATGTTGTCTGCTACTAAATCAAAGCAGTCCCAATGACCATTCTATCGACTTCTGTCATAATAAATCAATTTCGATGTCATCATGAATAATTCTCACTTGATTTTCTTTCCATCTTACTCGTATATGAATCTTTTGCGCCTAGTTTTCACTCTTTTCTCCTATAACTGTTGTAGTTCTCAAACAAAGATACATAGTTGTTAAAAGTTAAATGAGAATTCATTGAGATATATATATTTTTTTTTGTCCATAATAGAGACTTTTGCTATGCCAAACACGCTACTAAAAGACACGCGATGTTGACGTTCAGTTGTTTGAAGAAGTGGAATCTATTCAAGATTCCAGTTTTCCACCAACAACAGAGAAGAGACTGATGCATGGACTTAAAAGCGCACACTCAATAGTTGCATGCGAGAGAGAACTTTCAATTTGACGTAACGTTAAAATGGAAGAGTTGTAATTTTGTTTCTCTTGATGTCTGAAATGTCAGTTTTATTTGTTGTTGTTGTAATAGAAACAAAAATATTTGTCTAGAACGTGACCTCTACGAGATAAACAACACATAAAAAATACATTTTTTCTTTGACAGGTATAATATCAGGCAAGCCCCCGCTTCGCCGTTATGAAATGCATCCCGAACCACAATGATTTTTTCATGTGTCTACTGTCAGTGTGAACACCTGTCAATGTGTAATGTCAAATTCAATATGTTATCTACCATGACGTAAGTTGTTGGAAAAATTTATGCGAAATGCTTTCGGAACAACTATAGGTTGTAAGTACACATATGGAACCAAACTCAACACCACCGACCGCCCACCTATTAAGTTCCTACATATAAGTACATCCTAGGGACCCACTATATATGGGGGACTGTAAAATATTCGCTGACACAACAACGATAACGTCGATCAAAGTTTCACACATATCCTTTTCGCCATATTCTGTCATGCTTTTCATGTTTCTGGTGGTTTCAGGACATTTGTATGAATTTGAAAGAGGATGGAAATAGAGTGATGTGACAATGAATGCCCACCCTTATCTGTTCTACCAGAGGGTGGACATTAAATGAATGGGCAATGCTCCCCATACAAATAAACCTATACCATTCTATATAACAATAACTGCCAACAACTACTGACAAAATGGCAATGTCAAGGCTCAAGGGTGAGTTGTGGTGGTGTTTTGGGTGGCAGAATAGTGTTTTTGTGCACTTTGTGGTTTGGTTATTTAATCAAATAGAACCAAGGAGGGCATGGATGCGAGGACTTTGATGGAAAACCACATCGCACCACATGCAACTGTCAAGAGAATCGTAGTGCACTTTATTCGTTTTATTTTTTTTTTCTTCTTCTTTTTTTGACAGCAAATAGTTTGACAGATGGATTTGATGATAGATCGCATCTCTGTGTGAGGATGTTTTCTGCAATGTCATTCCCCCCAGAAAGTTTAGTGTCTGTGGATGTGACTGTGACATGCAAACCCTCTCTGTCTATAGTTTCAGGAACCCTTTTACGTGCAATTTGGACAACAAGGATACTCTCTGGCAATGACAGTTGCGAGACGCTAGACTTTGTAATCGAAGGTAATTACTCATTAAAACGAGAGCAGCTGTTGTTGCTCGATGAGAATTGTTTTCGAGTTGGTGTTGGTGGTTGGTAAATGGTGTTGCTTGCAAGTAAGAAGTTGTGCGTTTGACATGACTGCTGCGTGCTCTTTGATGGTATCACGTGTATAATTGTCCTGAAACAGACTTTCAAGGATTAATGATGGGCTCTTATGGTTGGTGCTAGCTAACACTGTTGATGGTGACATTCATTGAATATTCTGTTATGTTCTCGAAGGAAGGAAGGAATGATACGCGTGATTGCTTTTTGGGTGATGCTTCTAATGTCTGATCTGTTTGCATATGTGAGGATTTTATAATTGGAAGGACACCAAGTGTGGAAAGGATTTAGCTCTGTCACTATAAATTCTCAATTGAGACATATTCATCAGACAATTAATAGTAAGGTGACAATCAAGCTATTTGCGATAAGATATGCGCTATCTGTTTGGAGATGGGAATGAAATCAAGTTGAATTGAGAGAGGGAAGTGTGTTTATGTTTAAAAGAAAGGGAAACATGTTAAATGAATGTAATTTGCATGTTAATTAGAGAGCATCTCGTTTAAGTTCCATCTGTTAATACATAAGAAATTTAACCCTTTACATGGTGGACAGATAAAACAATAAAGATAAACACCAGGGATACAATTTTATTTTCATTCTTCTTTAACCATTAAAGAGGTCCCGTGTATAACAGTTTTTAACAGCTTTGAATTCGAAAAAAAGTTCGGTCTAAAAAATAAGCTTAGCCTATATTTTTTAGAAATCGTTAGACTTATTTCCATTAATTTTTGTATGTTGCTTATGTGACGGTAAAGTTCTAGAAGAGACATTTTTTCAAGGAAGCATAATGTGCTTTTATGTGAAGTTTAATTCAAATATATATTTTATAATTGATATTTTATGGTCTTTTAGAAGCTTAAAGCTGAACGACAATAATGTTTGATTCTTCTAAATGACCGCTTATCACTCTGTTATCAGTTTCTCCCTTTTTAACTTACTTATCGGCAGCCGATTTTAATAATTATGGTCTAATTTGGAACAGGCAGCCTTAAGGCTGTAGGAATTCCTCCTTTAATTCAGTTTTTATATCAAGATTGTGCGATACAATTTTTAACGCTCGGCAAAACGCATTCATTAAAACCATATTTTCACTTAACGACCTCTTTGGTAATGTTTAATTAAATAATAATCCAAAATGTTTACGCAGAATTAAATTTCAACGTTTTATCTACTTGAATTTGTTTAATGTATTTAAATCCTAAAACTAAAAGTAAAGATTTTAATATCAAATAAAATCAACTTTTTTTGTGTTTAATTTAAATTTTGTTCCCAAAAACCTGTAAACATGCATTTTTATTTTTTATTTTTAATATTTGTTGCTTATCAAGGACACTTGTACCAACAATATTGTAGAACATTGTTTTTTGAAATTCAAAAATATTTCATACCATTTTGTAAAGAGAAAAAGAAAACAAAAATTGATTTTGCATTCTGTAAAATTATTTTATTTTCTCATTACTTTAATATGTAACTGTATAAAAAATTACACTATGTGTTGGCCTTATATTGGAGCTAATTTTAACCATTTCTCAAATCCAACCGAACCGGCCAACGGTACCGATCTCCACTGGTTGCTGGTCGAGTTCCGACAACCAAAGCAGACAATTTTGTTGAATTTCGATGAAACTCTTTTTACCGTTATCGTTGTGAGCCAACTATAGAAAATTGTGAATTTTTGTACAAATATGTATTTACCCCATATCTAATGGGTGTGTAAATTTCAAGTTTGAAAATATAAAACTAAAAAAGAAGAAAAGAAAATAAGGGTCGAAAAACTTGGATTGAAAATCTTGTTTTTACTGTTATTCATTGAAAAAAAATGTTTATAAATCTAATTTCTTCACACCTGTACAGATAACACATTATTCTAAAAGCCGTTTTGACAAAATATTTGTCCTGTTATTCCCTGATTTTTAAAATCAACTAAGCACATAAACTTTCAAAAACGTATATGTGTTTTTAAAAGCTTTAAAAAAAACTGGAGCATTTATAATATAACCATTAATTCGTATTACCTACACGCCGAATTTTCAAATCGAACTCCAGATAACAACCAGACATGTCATTACGATGATAGAGAAAGTCAAAAAGGTGGGTCTCGCAATTCTGTCGCTTAGGTGATTTTCTTCAAATTTTGTGATAAAGGATGTTTTGGAGAGAGAAAATTGAAATTTTAAGGAAACTAACGGTACCTGCCATATAATAATTACGGAAAAGTTAATTTTTTTCAAAAACGTCTGTAAAGATTTTGATTTAAATTTTTGTGGCTACTTTACTCTACTATCAGGGTCATATTTCTTAAATGAAAGAAACGTTTGTAAGAATTCTACTAACTGTACCTACCATAGAACCCTTTTTTTTTATCTTTGACTACCTCTTAAAAAATCTTTCAAAATGTATATTTGAAAAATCAATTTTTTGAAAACGGGTAACTGTGTTTATTTGAAATTTTGATTTTAGATGTGTTTTAATATTTTCTTGAAAATGGCGTGCCAACATTATTTTTAAACAAGGTTTGAGAATTTTTATATATAAAAAATTAATTAATTTTAAAAACGGCTGTAAGGATTTAAAATTTTTTTTTTCTAAAAATGTTTATTTTTTTATCAAATCAAATGGCATACTTTGCTTGGAGTTCGAAATAATTTAAGAAGTTATTTATGTCATTTTAGTCATGAATTTTATTTTTTGTTTAGATGTAAGAAGCTTTAACTACCCACACCAACATCATTTTCAAAGTTCTAAAAAATATGGTTAGTAATAATAAATTAATAATGGTTTTGGAAAATAGTTTTGAAATTGTTGAAAATTTAATTTTTTGGATTTTTTTTTTCTTTATAAAAACTTATCATCATTTCAATTTTTCTATTCAATTAAATTTATTTCATAATTCTAACCATTTTACTTTTCGAGATGTACAAAAAGGTTTTTTCTTTACCCCATTTTACCCTAACTTCCCGGTGGAATTTCAAAAAATCCCATTTTATCGGATATTCATATATCTTTTGGTGTATTTAGTTTTTTTCTATTACTTATAATGTAGAAAATGAATCAGTCAGATATAATAATAGCAATTGCTGACTTCTGTATTGTATTTGCAAAATAAAAAAAAAAAAAACCCAGTATAAAATGTGACTGTTTTGTTACTGTTTGCCTACTTATAGTGTCTGTGTAAAAAAAACAGTATAAGAATGGGCTGAAAAAGTCTATGTAAAGAAGTAAAACTTTAAAAACTATGGGTGAAGTAAAAATCTGTTTACCACAAAATCTGTTTATATCAGCAAGCGTTTTTGATATTGCGAGCTAATGCCTTTAAATTAAAACCTTGCTGGTAAAAATGCCTTCGCAGCACCATTAAACATTTGTCCCATGTAAGTTTTGTTGGCTGTCTTGATATTAAGACCCGATGCTGCTCAAGATAAAGGCAATTTTTATAATCGAAGACAAAAAATTGATGCCATTGTCAGAAAAGAAGCATTATTTTTTTTCTGAGAACACTATTGAGCAGTGTTATTCTATCTTTGTGTCCACCCCTTACCTAAACTGTCTCAATTTTCTTGAATTAAAATCGAATTACAATACCTCTGCTCCTTGAAATATTCATATTATTCTTATTCTTTTACACACACACACAAAAAATAATAAGAAAACACAATAAATTTCTATGTAAACCTACCTACGCAACAATGCCAAAGAAGAAAAATTGCATTTTGCATATTAAAGCAACAAACGCTGCTGCACGGTACCTACTGTGTTGGAAAATCAAAACATAACTTTTAACAACAAAAGCATCGCATATTCTATATATCCTTTCCTAAACAAAGGACCAAGAATATAATAATATGCATGTTGTCGACTTGATGTCTGGCATATAAACTTTCAGGATAATATTGTAAATATCTGTACACATTCTCCTCGTCGTCTTCGTCTTCGCACAAAGTCAAATGAACTTTAAACTTTGTGGGACGTGCGGGCCAGTAGATGTTAAACTCACCAGATTTGTTTATTTATTTGGGTTTTGGAAGCCACACAGACCACCTCTTCTTAACTTTTTCTTTTATTAAAGAAAGATTTTCTGGTAATAAATTGCCAGCAAAAATAAGACTACTAGAAGTTTAAAATTGTTGAAGCTTGAAGGAGACTACTACTTAAAGGAAGTAGTTGATGGGGTTTTGTTTTTGTTTAAAGTCAAAAATTATATACGGAAGGCAAAAAGGGGAGAACAAAGTTACCCTTAGAGCTACTTCTGTATTTTTTTCGGATTGTAATAAAAACTAGGTTATAACTCTTGAAATGATTACTTGGTGCAATGGACCATCGTTCTAAGATTATCCTTGTGCCTATTGCCTAAGCATCTCAAGATTCGTGTCTACAAAAAAATAATCTTGAATACTTTGTAAAATCTGAAAATGGCACCAAGACACTAAATTGAAATGACATACAAACGCACAAGGAATGTTACCCAATCCATCATTCAACTAATTGTTGTCATTGTATACTTTTTAGAAATAGTCGCAGTAAAAAGTGGTCAAGCTCATAGGCGCCCACCGATATTTTTCTCGAGAAGGGGCAAACCACGGAATTTGTTTGCTCCTACTTGGCAGAATTAGTTACATAATGGCATGATGCTGTTATCAATATATCTTTATCATTCAAAAACATTGTTGTAGTGTAAGTCACGCAAGAGAGTTGCTCAAAAGAAACGTAGTCAGTCACGGCTTGTGATATTTTTTTATTTGACGTGAATCCCCACAAAATATATAGCATCCGGGCCTGAGATTGTTTCTGCATTTAAATGAGCATCACTTAAACCTAATGAACTTAAGCCAGAAACGCAAAGCCAAGAGGCATTGTTTGACAAAACAAAAAACAAAAAAAGGCGACAATTTAAAGCGCATCTTGTTTGATGTCTAGCAGATTTCTTCATTCGCTCTGGAATGCAGAAATGAAAATGCGATTTAAAAATTAAATAAGCGCAAATGAGCTGAGGCCAACACGCCACTTTGAGGTCTGAGCCTGAACAAATAATAATAATTCATCAGAGAGGCTTCTTGGTGGAAAAGTGTTATATATTATTCCAACTACTGCGCATATAGCAAGTTGGGACCAGATTTAATCAATTGGACAGACGGAAGGCAATTTGAATAATTTGCTTTAAATGCCAGCCACTATGCTTGGCTGATGATGGGGCACCTCCTCGTTAAAAATGAAGATGAGTGTAGTTGAATCTTTTGTACTGAGTCTGAATTCAGCAAAAAATAAAAAAAACTAATATAAGACTGGGTAACTGGATCAATTAATTTATGCTCTTGCTGCAATTGGCAGAGTGCCGACTACTGACCGACGACGACCGAATAATGACGACGAACGGACAACCAAGTTAAGGGAATGGAAACAGCTTAATCAATTTGCTGCATGATTTGATTGTCTTCTTGCTTTGTGGGCAGCTTCATCATTTTTGACTTCTGACCGGAAGAATCAACAGTGATTTGGTGTAAATGTAAATATAAAGTGGCGCCAGAAATAATGTTCATCAATGAGGGTTTTTTTTTATTTCCCCAGTCGCAAATTTTATCATTGAAGTGATTTTTAGTTGCTTAATTTTTGAGCAAATTTTTTGACTTGGAGTTTATTTTTACTGAAGGTTATGGAAATTTATGTGTTATTTTCGAAGTTTCAATATAAGTTTAGTTTTGGAATTAGTTAAATGTTTGTACTTAAATGATGCCGTCATCGAAAATGTATCTCTATTAATCTGTAGTGTACGTCACGCTGAAGAGTCGCTCATGAAAAACCTCGTCAGTCACAGTCTGTAATGTATTTGTTGTTCTTTTTTTTGGCCATGATGCAAGAAATATCTGCAATAATCTGATCAAAAGAACCAAATTCTTTCATGAATAGGCAATTAGCAGGAAAATAGTGCAATATCCCAAAGGCACTTACTTCTCTTCTTTCTCAGGTCATGGAAATACTTATTAATCGTCAGCTTACAAAATATCATGTAGAACGAGAGCTTCTCAATGTCCTCAGTACGGCTTTCGTTGCAATAGGTTCAAGGATGATTTAATGGCTTACCTTATCGAAATTGCAATGAATCATTACATCTTTTTGGTGAAAGTAAAGTTGTTGCTCTAGAGATTTCAAAAGCTTTCGATAGGGTTTGGCATCAAGCTCTTTTATCAAAGATTCGTGCTTTTTGCATCGATGAATTACTTCTTCGGTGGATTAGCGATTTTATTTCAAATCGTTCAATTCAAGTTGTTTTCTGAAGTTCAAAAAATAAATGCTGGTGTGCCCCAAGGCTCAGTTTTGTCTCCGACCTTGTTTCTTATTTTCATTAATTATCTCTTGTCTGAAACTGCTAATCCACTCAGTTGTTTTGCTGACGACAGTACCCTCAGCTTTTCATACTTGTTTACTGACTCACACCCATCTTCTTCGAGCATTGAATTGCAACGAGAAAGTATGATTAACTCGCTAAATTCTGACTGAAGCAACATTCTTACATGGGGTGTCAATAATCGTGTAGAGTTCAATTCTCTCATATGTGGTCGGGAGCACCAAAAACATCATTAACTCTCCTAGACAGTGAACGAAACAGAGCATTAAAGTTGATAGGTGATAGGTCAATATCAGAAACATTTGTTCCGTTATAACATCATAGAAGTGTCTCTTGCCTCGCATTGTCTTACCGACATTTTTTTTGTCAGAGCTCTAGTGAAATAGCCAGCTGTATTCCTCCCCTGAAACAATTTTCCCGTAATACCCGCTCCGCCAGGAATGCCCATTGAGCCAAACTTCGGTCGTACCGTCATATATAGAGATTCTTTTTTTAGTCAAACTACAGGAATGTGGAATTCCTTACCCAGCTCTATTTTTCCTTCCCAGTTCAGTGTCCAAAATTTTAAGACAAATGTAACTACAAATGTTATCTCCTACTTAATTCTATATCTGTTTCCTAAACGCTTGCACTATGTCTAGACTTAGCATATAAAGGGTACTCATAGCCCCTTAAGGACGGGCGTTAAACGGGTTCAAACGCACGTAATACGGGCGTCAAACGCGCGTAAAATCAAACACGCGTAAAACAGGCGTCAAACGTAGAATGGGCGTCAAAAAGTACAAGCAGTCCCCCTACGTGAATTAAGTTTTTAGTGCTCGAATTAATCGATTTTTTGTCGAATTTTGTAAAAATCCATTTCATTTTTTCTAAAAATTCAAATTTTGTTCTACCAATAAAATTTCGGTTGGAAAGGTAGCTATGTATTATTATAAGAGCTTTTTTGGCTAACGACAACCGCTATTCTTCTAGTTATTTGCACTTATCTCAGTTTTTAACAAGTCAACACAAAAATTATACTTCCTCATAAAAAAGGGCCACTTTCTCATCATCAACTCTTCACGTTCAATGTATATTCTTTTCTTTCTAAATCCATGAAAATCTCTCATAAAACACCTTTTTCTTCTCCTTCAAAATGCTTTCTTTCTCAAAAAAAAAAAAAAGAAATCACCAATTCTAATAAAAGAAAAGCTTTAAAAAATCTTGTTTATATATTTTTTTTTTGTTTCCTTTGAAGAAGAAAAAAAAAAACATCTGCAATTTTATGTGCATTTAAAATAAATCCCCAAATCTCCGTTGACTGCTCTGCCTTTTAAATTATTATTATGATTTCACCAGGTAAATTTGTATGATTGGACCTTTTGAGTTTCCTCGTCACTAAACCCAATAAACTACCAAAATCATCATCCCACATTCTATAGTTGGGAAGATGAAGAAAAAAAAAAACTTTCTTTAGCTATAAAGAAACTACCAACAATAGGCTATCCCAACTATCTTCCTTCCATAACATTCCCATAAAACCATTCCATCCGTCATATAAGGGGTGTACATTGTTGTTGAGATAAAAAATCAAAAAAAAAAAAATCCTTGTCGTCGTAGGGATGTATCCTTTTTTATAGCAACCATTCAAACTCCAAACAGAGTCTATATCTACACTCACTATCCTTCCCTCTAGCAAAGTAGGTACTTTCACTTTCATCCCACTTCCCAACCCAACCCCAAACCAAACATA
This sequence comes from Meliscaeva auricollis, assembly GCA_948107695.1. Lineage (NCBI taxonomy): Eukaryota > Metazoa > Arthropoda > Insecta > Diptera > Syrphidae > Meliscaeva > Meliscaeva auricollis. The sequence goes on along the minus strand of OX403618.1, from coordinate 70,542,667 downwards.
TCGCCACCATCGTTGACTTGAACTCTTTCCCATTGAAAATGATATACAAGCCAGCACAAAGCACAATATAAGGAATATAACGAGGAAGAGATAACAATAACGGTATAGAAGGAAGGAGTAGGTGGCAGGGTACACCACACACAACTCACATCCTTAATTTTCCTCACAAAAAAAGGATGAAGAACCTTTAAAAAATCCTCCTTCTTTTAACAGAACAAAATCAACGAACTGAGTTCGATATTTTTCTGTTAATATGTCTCTTTGTTGTCTGCTGTTAAAAAGTTCATTCTGTTAAAAATAATTCATTTTTATTCATTTTACTTCATTTACTTCAAAAAGAGTGCAAGAGTGTGCTTCATTCGATTCTCTTATCAGAAACTTGTTTCTGATTGAACCAAATTGTACGAAAGAGAAACGTCAAACAAACACAGCTGTTTCTTTTGATTCAACCAAACCGGTGGTGGTGCTGCTGGTGTTTGCACAGAAAATTGACTTTTGCTCACAGAACTTCAGCGATAGCACCGTTCGAATTCATTCAGTTTCAGTATGAAAACGTGAGCCGTCATTTGAGGACGACGTTACATCAGAGTCTTACGTTTCGTTTTTTTCAAAGCGTCAAATCGTTTTTATCGCCATCATTTTTCTTTTACAGAATTGCTGCAGTTCTTTTTTTTTTTTGATTTTGGCATTTTTTTCGGTCGGAACAAGAGTGTTTTCTTGTTTTTTTTTTGTTTTCGTTTGCTTGTTTTGTGTGTCACAACAGCAGAAGCAGCAGACACACGGGAGATTTTTTGTCTGTCGGACATCCGGTCGCGTGCAAGAGCCAGCCCAGGTGGGAGCAGCTCTCATTGAGTGATTGTTTTTTTTTTCTTTTCGCTGATGTTCTTGTTGCAATGGATTACCAGTGTTTTGTTTTTCTGTGCTCTTATGTTGTTGTTGCATTGAAAGGAAGTGTTTTGTGTTGAACTAAGGCAAATAGCATGAAAATACATAAAAATACCCAATTAAATTAATGAAGAAATAAAATTTCGGGGTGCATTTTAGAAAATATACAAGCAAACAACAGTGCTTTACTCGTATATCGTATAGTTGAAGTAAACTGTTAACGTCACGTGTTTACTTTACTTTGACAGCAGTTCCGCATGGAGGAAGATATCGCCAAGTAGTAATCGAGAGCGAGACGGTGCTGCTGTATTATTATTATCAGTTTAACTTCGATAGGAATTATTACGTACGTATTATTGAATTGACTGTTGTTGTTTATTTTAATGACATATTGTGAACTTAACGGGTAATTGAGTTCTTATCAAGAATTGGGGCGCCACTACTGGAATTTATTTTCTGTTTGTTGTTGTCTCAAGTGAACCCAATTATTCATTATTTTAAACTCTTAAAATTGTGTCTTGTCATCAAGTTTTTTTTTGTCTACCTGCCGGAGAGGACCTGTTCTGTTCTTCGAACATCGATAGGGGTTTAGAAGATTGACATTTTTCTTTTGTGTTACGTTGACCGTGAAAAACGGCTATTTCTTGTTTTATGTTTCTATCTGTCGTACGGAATTCTATAATAATAAATATTAGCGATGAAAAAGATATAAATTCTAATATAATGGCAGGTCGGTTGGGGTAAGCTATAGATATTAGTGGCGATGGTGAATCCAGAGGCTAATTTTGATAAATGGCATTTCAAAGGGTTGCCAAAGAGTGGTGGGCCTTTTAGAGAAAGAAGACTTTTTTTTGTTTTTATTTATTTTTATTATTTTTGTTTTTGTAATTCATTAGGGGGGGGGTAAATAAGTTTGGTTTATGTTTTTTGTGTTTTTAGTGACGTGCGTGCGAGTTTTAATGCGTTTTATTTTTTTTTTTTTTAATGGGAATGTGTTTAAGATTTATTAGTTGGTCATAGTTTTATTTTATTTTTTTAATTTATTGCTTAGTGACAGGAGCTGACAAGGAGATAATTTAGATGAAAGACAAAGGGATTTAAATTAATTGAAAGGGTTTTTTGTTTGATAAGGGATCAGGGTTGGCATTTCGATTTAACTACTCACTCGGAGACAATCGAGCTGTTTGTTCATATTATTTTTTTAAGGATAGGTTATACCTACCTACCTTTATTCTTTTTGTTTTTCTTTTCTAACTAGGTAAGTTCCAATAGTTAATTTGAAAAAATCTCAATTTAGCTTTACAATGAGACCAAATTTTGCAAACAATTTTCTAAAAACGCCAAATTTGTTTTATTCGAATTTAATTGGAGAAAACAAAAAAAAATGGATTTCGTTTTTTCAATTAACTTTTACTGAAAAAAAAAAAAATCGTAAAATCAAAGGAAACTTTTTTGTTTTAACTATTTCTAATTAAGTGCCACACTCGTCATTTTTTTATAGGTATAATTTTGAACTTGAAACATCCCAATTTTGAAAGAAAATCGGGTGGGTGTGGAAATGTTAATTTTTAATTAAAAATGGAATTCGAAATTTATTTTAAATTATCCTTCATATTGCAATTTTTTACACTTCAGATTCTGTGATGTAGTCAGTTTAGAGCAAACTTCAACCTACAATCAGAGGCTCATCATAAGTGCATGTGTTAGTGGTTAGTAAAATAAAATAAAATAGACTAATAAATAGCTAACACATGCACAAAATAAACAATAAATATAAAATATACATAAAAACAAATTATAATTAATAATTAATATAAAATCTTTCACCACACATATGACAATCAAGAGAGTGGAGCACTGATCCGGAATAATGTTTTTAATACAGATTTAGTTAAGTTAAAGTCAACAGCAATTAGTTATGTGTGACGTAAGATTCCAAAACTTACTATTAAATATGATCGAATTAAGTTTGATAAATCGTTTTTTCTTTTACTTGCACTCAAATCTAGTTGAATCTGCTTTGAGTTATCAAGGGTAGGCAAGGTACATATTACTTTTAGAATAAAAACTGATTAATTTAATATTTTCTAACTCTTTAATATTCGTAAGTCCCAAAAAAAAAAGAATAAATTTAAAATAGAATTTCTAAATGGGTACATAGTAAATGGTACCTACATAGTACACTCAGGAAAAAAAATAATCATTGCGATCCCAAGAACTTTCCATTTTTGTATGATTTTGAATTTAAAATTGTTCAATCAATAAAAAGTTTTTACTGCAACAACTAATTCTTAATTTTTAAGAAACCAAAAATTCAGTTTTACAATCAAGTTCTTGATTTAACAATTTTTACATTCTTAATTATTTTAAAAGACGGAAAATCGTGTCAACCATTTCTACTGTACAAATATTTTTCTAGAATGACATTGTCAGCTCAACAACTTGTTTTTGAAGGGACAAGACATTTTTGCGACAAGACATAGAAAATATATTTTCTAAGAAGATAAGAAAGGACCCATTGAAATATGAAAAAAATGTCAAATTTATACTTTGAGGGGTTCAATAACCTGGGGAAATGTTGTGTTTGTTGGAGTTAAAGGGTTTTAAGGGATTTACTTGTATTTCGAGGTAAAATGTGTTACATATTTAGCAAAGACAATTTTGATCGCAGTAAGATTTTATTATGAGTATGAGTAGCCCAAATTGTAAAATTTTTAACATACAAATTCGTTTTCTGAGTCTAGTTAAGTGTAGTTAGTTATTTAATTTTTTTTTCATATTTCAAAACTTCCAACTCTTAGAACCAGCAACCATCAGGATTCCACTGATAATAATTATGAAATCACGTTTGCATTTTTCAGTTATCTAGTAGGTTCTAGAAGTATTGAAAATTTTCAATTTATATTATTTCGGATATAAAAATTAAATCGAGTTTCATATAAAATATACCTACCATGTTCCATGAAAACTAAAATAAAACTACTTACCACTTCCGGAAATCAGAGTAGATTTGAAGAAAAAAAGTATATTGGGAAAAATCGGAGAAAATTTTCAAGTTTTTGTATATAAATATGTACATACGAGTATTATATAAAAATAAAGTTTTTTTTAATTAATTTTACTGAACAAGAATCATAAAAAAACAAAAATTGAAATTATCTAAAAAACAATTTTTTTAAATAACCATTTTTAAATTAATTTAACAAAACCAAAAAAAAAGGATTGCGTGTGTATTAAATTCTATTATTTAATTTTTTTTATGGAATTTGTGGTGTAACATACAGTATACAGAGTAAAATAGAGAAAAAAGAAGTCAGTTTGGACTTCTTTTTTTTTTTAATTTTTAAAATGTAGCAAATTTCGATATTTTGATGACGGTGCGAGGAAGGGAGTAGATTTTGAAAAAAATGAGGCAGATCTACTATCTAAAAAAATAAAAAAAAAAAAATTTTAGATTTTTTAAAATCAATTTTTCGAAAACGGGAGACTGTATATTTTTAAAATTTTGGTTTTAGATGTGCATTAATATTTTCTTTTAGCAAGGTTTGAGGTTTTATATATACATATGTATAAAAAAAAATATTTTTTTTAAAAAGGCTCCAACGTATTTTTTTTATGCATATTATTAATTTTTTGTTTTTCCATAGAAATAATGTTAAAGTACAAACGTGCAAAACATTGAACGCAATCGATTCTAATCAGTTTGATTGTCAAACTTTAAGATCGTGCTGAGCAAAGTAAAGGGTCTTTTACTAAAAAAAAAAAATGGAATTTATTGTTGAGAGTAACAACAATGTTTAACAATGTAATGTTTTTGTATGTTTTTTGTGATTTTTTTGTGTACTTCACTTATAATTGTATGAAATGTAAAAATAGATTATTTTATTGTTTTACCGAAATTATTGAAACTGTCGAGAGTTGGTGGCCAGATAAATTGTGTGTCGTGTTGTTAATAAGTATTCTTCCATGTACAACATTTTATGTGCTTTTCTCTGCCTATTACAAAGTTATGACATATTTTTCGAGACTTACCCCGCATATTGACAATGCATTTATTTGAATTGTGGAAGAAATTTAAGCACGGTGAAAGGCAAGATCAAATATTAGCTTTTATGTACTATTAAAACAATCCAAGTTGAAAATAAAAATCATTGAATGTAAACGATTTTGTTGTATCTTTTTTATTTCAAGGTTAACTAAGTGATATTTTTACAAAATTTCCTTAAATCGATTTGTTATTCGAATAGTAAATAGTAAGTTAATCTTAGAAAATAATCAAATTTTAGTAAAAACAACAAAACAAAAAATAATTTTGTCCACCTAGATTCTGTTTTTGACCACTGTGCGTTGTAGTTAAAATTATAAAAAAAATTATTGTAATTTCATGTTACCCACTGCTTTATTTAAGTCGAGAAAAAAAAATTGTTTTTACTATAAAGTAATATTAGTAAATTTTTAAACTTAAAATTTAGAAAAAAAAACTATTTATTTTGTACATGCATGTTATTAAGTACAATTTGTATTTTATCCACTTATCAATTTGTAGACAAACATTAAAAACCAGTTACTTAAATGTTTATTGAAAATAAAATTAAAAAAATTTTAACGGTAGATACTTTTTAGCAGACATGTAACGCATAGCTGTACACAATTTTCTCATTTTAAGCATTCCAATGATTTGCGATAAAACTGTTAAGTCAGCAACCTTACACTTCTAATTAAACTTCACAAAAAGTACCGTAACAAATATGTTTCCACTATAATTACAAAATTCAAAATTGGTGACTTTACACAAAAATGTCCACATGGGTAGATAGTGTGGTGGCATTCTAACAAATGAATATTCAGTAGACTAGTTCAGAATAATGCGAGCAGAAATCGACACAAATATGCATTAAAGTCGCTCAAAAGTCAAGGTGATGTTCTTTGTTTTCATCCATATTATTCTTTATTTGATGCATCATGAATTAATTCGTTTAATAAAGAATACAATTAAGTTCCATGAGTGGCAGTCACGTTCTTCGAAGAATAATGAGTGGGTTGTAAACGTTGAGAATGCGCCATTGAATAGGTAGATGTGATAGAATGTATGTCAGTTCAAAAACTACAAATCTCATCGATCAACTCGATTGAAAGCCATTTTACAATTGCCTATACTTAAAATTTCCCATAAAAAGTGTAAAACATTGACATTTGGTTGTCATGTGTGGGTTTAATCTTCAATTTTTTCAAAATCTAGGACCAGTTGTTTTTACCCATCCTAAGAACCGAAACTAGAACTTTTGAAGATAGGTACAAGAAATAATAGAATTTTATTCCAATTTTCAATATCATCACATCACATCACTAATTCCTTGTCCCATAAAGAAACTAATTTAATTACTAAAACTATTTAATATGGGTAGCAAACTTAGATGCCCCAATTTGCCATCATCGAACTACTGCCCTATTCCTAGATGTGAAACTCTCGCTTCTCTTCATGCATCGTCCAAACGACACATCCGGATTTGTTGACACTGAGTCAATCAATCACCACCCAAAGCTAGATACACACACACAAATACACATACACATACATCCATCCCGTTTATGTGGGCTTAGGAGATTGATAGAAAGTTACATCGACCGATGGACGTCGATGACGACGACGGGCTTACCGTGCTATCAACATCAAGGCAAGCGAATTAGATTCAATTAAACGATTTCGATAGGACAACACACACACGTCCGTCCAGTGAGCTGCTCGATCCCGTATCGGCTCTCGGCCTTATCACTCTCGATGGCTATGCCAATAAAAACGATGAATTAGGTGATAGGCACATTCATTAGCCTGCGAGTCTAACGACCCACTCACTGCCTTTCTCACTTCACAACATCAAACAGAATCAATCCGTCAAAAGACACATGCGGGCCTCGTCATCGTCATCGACTTCGATATCGTCGTAATAGCCGTCGTCGTCGATAGTCGATAGAGTTTTGGATAGATTGATGCATGTCATGCAACTTTTTCAATAGATTGATCAATTTTTAGTCCACAAGTCGACCCAAGTTTTTTTCGTCTTCTTCAACGGAATTTGCACTTTTAAAAGCTTCAAATTGATATTTTTCAAGCTCTTCATCCTGTCAATGATGGGATGTTGGGATGCAACGAAGACGACGTTCATTCAATTATAATTCGCTGTAATTGATTGCAAACAAACATTAATCAAAGAGAAACTTAATTATGCATCGATAGAGGGAGCTGCACTGCACATTGCACAATTCCTGGTTCAAGTGCACACACATGGATTCACATCAGTTTAAGCTTTAGCTTCCAGCATGCTCTAGATGAGACTTCGTGTGTGGATACAATTTTCTAGTGATGGTCGATGGTGTTTGGTTGGATAAAGTACTGGCACCTTGGAGGCATCTTTGATACTATAGGAAAATAGGAACATAGAAACATCGAATCCGGTGAAAATCTAGGACGGATGCGCCTCACTCCAATATACTATATCGAGTCTATCTCTAGTTTCTGTCTTCTATATACGACGACGACGACGACGATGATGGCTCTTTCGGTTGACTTGAATTTAATTTCATAAAATTGCATCATGTGGAACGACTGAGTGTGAGGTTTTTTTTTCTTCTGCCCTGATGATGGAGAAATAGGAGATTGCAAACGTGCTGAGTTGGATTTATGCATATATGAACGAACGAAATCATTTTAATTACATGAAGCGCATCCAATGCTGGATGGTTCTTGAGAGAATGTATATTCCAGCCATTTGAATGGATGTAAGAGGAGGTTTTAATAATAATATCTTCAAGGCCTTTTGCTGCAAGCGTATATAGCTTGAGGGTGTTTGTTATGGATGCAGTGCAGGGGAAATAAGGTAATTTTAAGTTTAAGCCAGCTGATTTTAAATTAGAGTTTCTATAACATCCTGATGGGATTTCTAATCGAGCGTTCATTTTTCTTTCCTGCAATAATTTCATTAAGGGATAATAGTTGTCTTCTTCCACATGATATCTTGTTCTACAGTAAAATCCAGAGCAATTATTAGAGTGTTACTTTAACTTTAACTTTTTTGGTAATGCTTTTTTTTAACCAAATTTTTTAACATGTCTCAAACTAATTTTAAATGCTGTGCAAAATTTTGTAGTTCAGATGTGAATACAAAAAATTTTGATGAAATACAATGTCAAGTTTAAAAAAATGCAAACAATTCTTTTTTTTATTATTTTTTCATAACTTAATTCTTATTAGAAAAACTGTTATAAGACCAATGTTAACATGTGCGCCAAGTATGATTAAAATCAGTTTAAAAGTTCAGATTTTTAAGACATTTTTCTTTATTTAAGTGATTTTATGTCTTTCTATCTATTTTTTTCATTTACTGTGTCAAAAAGGATAAAAAACAATTCTATCGGTCTCAAAAAAAAAACAAGTAAAATTGCATGGTCCCAACATCGATTTTTAAAATTCCAATTGTCTTCGGCCTTAGAAAAAATTAAACTAAAAGATGGGTTAGGGCGCAAGTAGCCTCAAAAAATTTAACTTTTTTTGGAAATATCCCATTTTCGTCTAAACTTTTTCCCAATAAATTTGTTTGACAATACAAAGCACTTGCTAAATAGAATCTAATGAATAAAAACTACAAACAGAGTTGTAAAAACTGCAGTCTTTTCGGGACTGCAGTTAATTGACTAAAAAGACTAAATTTCTTAAGTCTTTTAACTTTCAAAGTACTTTGACTGTAAAACTACAGTCAGCAGTCAGCACTAAAATGCTGCCTGTCCAGTTAATGAACGCACTTAATTGATTAAAAGTTAATTAACTGCCAGTACTATTTGACTGGTGTTCGTCTTCTAGTCAGTAGAAAGTTATTATACTGTTGTGTTTTAAATTTTAGTCAGGCTAAGGCGTACTGCCACACTTCCATGACACTTTTTTATGTGAATATAGAGCTCTGAAGAATACTGCTTATTTACAATAACTGCTTATTTTGCAGTTAAAGTACGAACTAGCAGTTACTAACTTGCAGTTAAAATTAAAGTCAATTAACTGCGACTGAATTGACTGCATTACCAATTGACTGCAGTCTTTTACAGTTCTGCTACAAATTAACGTAATACGGGGATTCAGTTAAATCTTTTTAAGAACTTTCGAAAGGTTCCTGTTAGCAGCTCAGCGCTTCGTTTACTAGCTATTAACAGTGCCTTGTTGACTTATTCACCAACAATTTGTGTGTGGATCTTTGATTTTACCGTAAAAAAGCGACAAAAATAATTTCTGGGATTAATTCTTGACAAAAACTGATAATTTTGAATTGATAATTTTTTTTTTCTAAAACCATTTGGAATCTAAAGTCATAAAAAAACTATTGAAATTTTATTTTGCACAAACATTTTTTTCAGAAACTACTCAATATTTTTTTTTATTTTCAAAATTCAGTTTGTTGATAAATAATATCATAAAAATGGCGTACCAATTTTTTTTATAAAAGTCCTTGCAAGATTTTATGTAGAAAAAATAACAATTTTCAAATTTTCTTTTTTTTTTAAATCTATCATTATAGAAGAAATCAAATTGCATACTTTGTTTTGATGTTAAATTAATTTTAGAAGCTGTTTTAGTCATTTGAAAATCGAATTTTATGCTCTATTAAAATCTGTTGGACTGATCGCGACTGAAAACAGTCTTTCAAAGTTACAAAGGTAACCTAACCTAACCAGTCAACTTTTGCATGTTGTTTTGGTATAGGCCGTTATCAAAAATGCAATTTTTCGACCTCGAAGGTGCGCCGTTTGATCTGCGATTTTTAATTATAGATACGAAAAAGTGCATTTCACCTAATAACTCATTTTTTATTCAAGACTCGTAGATCATAAAATTACATAACCTTTTTGCATAGAAACTTTTTTCTAAGTTTAACAGGTTTTTTTTGTTCTAAAAAACTAATAATTAAATCAAATCTAATAGTCCCTTCATTTTTTCCCTATATAAAATGCTGAAACGGTCAATTTCAACAAAAATATTTGTGTAATCCCAAAAGTTACCAGCCATTAAGATACAACTTAATTATTTTTTAACTCAGTTTTTTTTTCTTTTCATTCTTTGTTTTTTTCTCATTGTAACTAAATAAACCTTATTTGCCCAAAAGCATGCTCATAAATAAAATATAAAAACAGAAAGAAAAACAAAAGTTCAACATTCCATGGTTTGTATTCTTAATTACAACTTACGACTGCGTGTATCTTGAAAAAAAAAGAAAAAAAAAAAACAGAAAAGCATTACTCTTGATTTTCAAAAGTCTACATATAAAAAAGTTAGGAAAGAACAAACACAACAACAACAACAAAAAAATCGCAGTTTTAATTACAGCATAACCTCCAGAGTCCTAACTGTGACAATTTTCTTTTTTTTTAATTACTCACGGTGTCAACGATTTCCTTTTTCAATTAAAAAACTTTTACCCTCATTTAACTGAAACGAGTACCTACAACAAAAGAAATGTTTACTTTTCTTAATTTTCAATTTGGAACTTTAAATGTTCGTCGTAACCTTCCCAAGATAGTCCCGATTTAAGTCCTTTTTTTTATCAAACAGTTGATAAAAAAAAGAATCTATTTCCTTATTTCTTGGTTTTTTTTTCTGAATTTTGAAATAGGATTATATAAAAACAAAACACCAAAGAGAAGAAATTAAATAAAACAGCAGCTCTAGTAAACTCATTTTAATACTAAATCCGCCTCCAAAAAAAAAAAAAAAAAAAAAAATTATACACTTTTCTGTGACAACAAAGCCACCATCAGCAGCAAACTGTATCTCTGATGAGGAAGTATAAACATCATGAATAATTATGCAGTTAACGCTCTGGCTCCATCACAGTTGACTTTCCCCCGAACTACCCTCTGGCATAATTATGTACATGGTAGGTAGGTGAGGACGTCTTAACTTGGATTTTGTTCCTGATATTTCCACCATTACAGCCCAGAGGAGAGTAAAAAAAACTAGGCTAAACGATTTCCTTGTACAAAAATGTCTTTAAATTGTTGATAAAAATTAAATTAAATTTCTTTCACATAATTATACACTGTTTAAAATTAAAACAATACTTCATGAAAACAATTAAATAAGAAAACATACATGTAATTAAATAAAAGAAAAATATAAAAAAAACCCTTGTTTGCCGGTTGCTATGTGATTTTGTTTTTTGAATACAAAATTATAAAGCTTTTACTCATTCAAAAATTTAATAAATTTAGATAATTGTAAGATCGTTCGTTAGGATCAAATTCTAACGAGGCAAAACTATTTGCAAATTATTAAAAAGAAATATCCTAATTTGTTCAGATTTTATTTTGACCCCTGATAGGGGCTTAAAGTTTCTTATGGAAAATCCATAGGATTATTTTCTATGTATCAGAGTTTAATACTTCTCTCAATAATCTAAAAAAAAAATGGATATGATGATGTAATTTTGGATTCTAAAATGATGTAATTTTGCGAGGAAAAACACCGTATTTACTTTTAAACATTTAAAAATTATAACCTCGTTTTAATAAAAAAAAATTTTTTTAAAATATTTTAAGGATCGTTTTTTTTCGAAAAAAAATCCAGTTTTTTAGTTTAAATACTCACAAATATTATGGAGCCAAATTTTGAGAAAAGAAACGATGTTTAGACTTTGTATTGCAATTAATTTCTGAAAAACTTACAATTTTGTAATAAAATCGAGTTTATGACCTCTAAATGTTAAAAAAAAAAACATTTTTCGTAAAGTGACATATTTTAGATTCATTTCCAACTTTAACCATATACAATCTTTTTTAAGGTATACTGAGCAGAAGGAAAAAATAAAACTTTAAGACATAACTAAAACAGGGGGTTTCAGGGTCAGAATAAAAATCTGAAAAAAATCTATAGCGTTTAGCTTGTATCAAAAGCTGACAAAACCCCTATTTGAGTGAGGATCTATTTCCTCAATTAAGGTGGAAAAGTCAATTTTTCAAAAATATTACATATTAAAATTGTAAAATGAAGTTGCTTTCTCAAAACTTCAAAAAAATAAACTTCAAATTCAAAATTTTGAAAAATAAAATGCACGACTGGGTCGCACGAACTGGCTCATGTAGTCCAAAGCTATTATATGTGTTAACTTAGCCTGGAAATTTTACCTTTTGGTTTTTTGATGTGTGTAGAAATTGAGAGACATACACAAATAAGCAAAAATAAATAAGATAAAATTCGTATAACTCAAAAATGTTGTATGGAAAGTACTCGTTCTAGATGAGAGATTCAAAAACAAAAAAAAAAAAAAAACGTTCGATATTTCATAAAAATCATCTCTACCGCGTTTGAAGACCATCCGTTCACACGTTTAGGCAGTGGAAATGTGTACAGATGGACGCATGGACGCACGGACACACTGACAGACGCGACGGACGACATGACGAAAACCACTTTTTTGTCTTCTCCATCATCACAATCTTGATATTGATTAAAACCTCAAATTTTTTTTAGCACGAACCCAATACTTGTCCTAGATTGCATGTAAAAATGCAATTTTTTTCCTTTTAATATGATTTTTTTCAAAAATTTGTGTAACTAGCACTATTTTTTTTCTAACACTCAATTCATTTTTTTTAATTTTGAGTCAAAATGTAAATGTTTAATGTTTTTCATATTTTGAAAAAATCCAAAAATAATAATATTAACAAATTTTAAAAAAGGTATATTTTTTTAAATTAACTTTTTAAAAATTTATTAATTCAGTATAAGTGGGAGAGTCAAACTAAATATGAATAACATTGGTAACCCCAAACTTTTCCGTGCCGTTGCAAGAATTTTGATTTTTACCAAAAGTTTTGAGAATTAAGTATTCCGGTTTTTGCATACCTCCATCATTTTAAAAAAGACTCATTTAGAGTTTCACTTCACGTAAGTTGGCTGAAATCGTTTTGGGGTGTTTTGACCCCCCAATGCCCTTCCCCAGCGTCCACATAAACAAAATATTGTAAAGTCATCTGAACTACATATATGTACGATGTTTTACTTTGGTACGATAATTGTAAATAGGCTTAAATCGATTTAGGGTGTTTATAAAAAGTACAGAAAGGTTTTTTTCAAAATGGCCGAATTTCGCACTAACCAAAGTTTAGCCAATCCTCAACTTTTGGAGTTTACAGATTCCAATTATCTTGATTCTTTCAAAAGTTATCGTGTTTACAAATTTCCAAAGCCCAAGACGACGACGACGATGACACATAAAAATTTGTGTCGGAAACGTGTTTTCTTTACGTTTTTTAATGTTTTATTATAAAATAGACTAATTTTGAAAAAAAAACGTTTTGTGCCAATCGCTATACTTATCATTTACACTACGTGTACGGAAAAGTGAAAAATAGTTGCGTATACGCCACAGTGACCCGCTGATTTGCTCAAACAATAATTTATTTACTGTTGATTGTTGGCCATTTCTTTCAAATTTTTAAAGTTGGTCATTCGAATTTGAACATATTTTTATTTCGAATTTTTGATTAACTTTATGGGGTAAATAAATGAATTTGCGTCATTTTGACTACGTCTTTCAATAAATCTCTGTGAATAGACGAGAAAAAACGATCTTGTGAATGAAATGTTCAAAACCAGACAATCCCTTTCATTGTTGTAACTTTTTTAACATTTCAAATTGAAGATTCAATAGAAAATCAGAATTATATTGGTTATCAATCAAACTATTTTCCGTTTCGTTGCACAGAATTGTTTTTGCAAAAACATATAATTTTTTTGCGATTTATTTTGTGAACAAAAACATTTTAGAAAGGGTTTTGTAAGTTTTTTTATACCCAATAAATGATTTCCCATAAAGTTACCTTCTCTGATAAATTATTGTTTCTTTAAAAAAAAAAAAAAAAAAAAAAATATTAAAAAAATTTCTATACATTTCCGTTTTTTCAAAAATGCGGAAAAAACATTTTATTCTGCAATGTTTTCTTGATTAATGTTCGACTAGTTTTGCTTTGCTAATTTTGGGTCTTACACGATGTACAGTGGACATGGTACACCATTTAGTTTTTTCGTTGCCGATTTTTATTTTAATTCTAGTTAAAGTGCATTTTTTAAAATGTATGTATTTTATAACATATAGAGAACCTTCCCACAAGCCCCAAACCTTCAAAAGCAATGTCATCGTTAGACCTAAAACATATCTCAAAAATATTTGTAAGTTATCTTAAATGTGTTAATATTTACTTTAACCAAATAAACAAAGAATTAAATTCTTGCCTTCACAAATTACATCGCTGGTTATTATCCCCAAAAAGCCCAAACAGATTTATTAAATGACAAAATAAAAAAAAAAATATTTTAAGTACCTTGTAGAGAGTAAACAAACCGTATCTCATACCAAATTGTATCAAATTTATTTAATCTGCTCTCCAATTACCACTTTTATTTACCAAACATTGTTTATTTTGTTTATAGTTTGTTTAAAAATAGACGAGAGTAAACAGTAGATGTCTCTCAAGTCCATTGTTGTAGCTCGAATGGTTTCTTTGCGTGTGAACTTCAAATAACGTCATGAAGCCTAGCACAGCCTCCCGATAACTATCAGACCAAGTGCTGTATTTACAAAACATAAACTGACATTGACTAGTTGCCCATTTCATGAGCCAAGATAAAATTCATAGACGATAGAGGCGTTTGCGTTTGTGCTCGATCTATTGTTCAAACCTATGGTCACTTTGTGTGAAAATGAATTACCACGATCTAATCGGTTGACCATGATGATAGCCACAAACCTTGGACTGAATTAACCAACGAGGCCCATTCAAAATTCAAAAGATGAATAGGTGGTAACCTGAACTCTCAATGGTTTGATAGGTCATTAATTTCTCTATTGTTTGACACCAACAGAAATGGATGTTCGATGGATGCACTTTAATAGAAAAAAAATTCCCATACACAAAGCCCTCAACATATGACATAATTTACACTCGTTCAGCGACAACTCATCCGAAGGCAATTAGAGTCAGTAAACCATAACTCTTCAAATGCAAGCACTAATCAAATCACATTTGCTCCAGTTAAAAGCATTCAACGATAAACAAAACAAAACACAATCTCTCTCCCCCTCCTCCTCAACAGACCCCCAGATATATAGGCTTTTTCTGCCACTATGAATGCAATCAAACCCGACAAACCAACCAACCAACCAAAGAACGAACATATCGAATCAAAACAAACAACTATAAACAACTGGGTCATCAGAGTTCAAAATACTCTTTTTTTTTTGTATTCAACTCTGATTGTGAGTTTAAATAATAAAAAAATTATTAAAAAAAAAAGAAAAAAAATATTAGATTACAAATAGAACAAAACCCCCCTGATT
Source organism: Meliscaeva auricollis (assembly GCA_948107695.1). Lineage (NCBI taxonomy): Eukaryota > Metazoa > Arthropoda > Insecta > Diptera > Syrphidae > Meliscaeva > Meliscaeva auricollis. The sequence goes on along the minus strand of OX403618.1, from coordinate 70,527,404 downwards.
GCTGCTGAGCAGATACACATTTACTCATGATTGTAGTTGGTGGTGCTGGTGGTGGTGTTTGATATCATAACACGAAACTCTTTAGAATCAGAATAAAACTCCCGCCGCACAGAGACCGATATGCCAAGCTGACGCAGCTGATATGTGCGGTTATGAAGTGACGATGATCTGTCCCGGGAATCACTTTAAGTTCTGCTTCGTCTTCTCCTCAAAGATAATGGAAATCTGATAGCATCTCTCGGTATGAAGTACTGTGACTGTAAGACGCCTTTTTCTGTATACAAACAAATAAAACAATGTCTCAGAATCTGGTGTAAATTGATCATCAGCGTTGTATAGTCGTTCGTCATCATAAATTTATTAAAAGGGTATTTCTAGCAGACTTCTAGCAATCTTCACTGATTTATATATATTGTCTTTGAAGATAATAAAGGGAATGACTAGGTCGAAGGCATAAGTTGCCAAGACAGTGCTGTGGGTAAAAAAAAGGCGTACGCTTATCACAAATCCTTGTTTCAATAGTTCCTACATAATTTCTGAAAATTTACAAGATTTCCACAATAATTATTGTTCGTCTTTCCATTACTCGATGAAACTAATTCTAAATTTTTATTTTTTGTTTATGAATGCATTACTACCCCTTAAAGTATAAGTACGTTCGTACATTCACAAATAAAAAGATGAGACATATTATCATGCTTAGATGGCTTTAGACTTATTAAGAGTGTCATTCATTTAAATTGATGAACTGAGCATGAAGTATAATAATAATGTGATACTTTGCTGTGGTAAGGTATTTTGTTTCCTTGCCTACGAGCAAACAAGCTGACGAAACATTTGACTGTGGTTAATTCTCAGATATTACTGTTGGTAGGTACTCCTTTTGAAGATCTTGGCATTGCTGATTTATAATGAATGTTAAGAACTTTTTTTGAAATTAAAGAAACCTATGTAATGGAAACAATTCTAGTGGTACAGTTGTTACGATAGGGAACCGTGACATTATTGGAGTACTTTAGTCGTTTTTGTTTAAGCGTCGGAAATTCTGTAAAAAAAATAACAACTCGCAATAACGGATATATAAAAAAAAAACTGTGGTGTTTTATAGAAACATGAAAGCTCCACGAAAAAACAGTCTTTTCGAAACAGCTTCTTTTTGCATAATATTGCTTGACAGTAATTAACAATAAAACCCTTAATATTTTTAAAGTAAGTGTAATTATTTGGTCAATTTTGCTCAAAAGCTTTGTAATGCGGTTTAAATAAACATTTGAATGTCTTCATAGAAAAACTCCAAAATGGAGTTGCCAAACGACAGGCTTATAATTTAAACCCGTTTTTTTAATTATGCTATTTTTTTTGTCAGAAAAAGCATTTCGTGCAGAACTAACTGGCTCAGCTCGTTCTGGTAGAAGAATTTTAATTGAATTCATTTTCTGCTAAAAGAAAACAAACTTTTTGAAAACTTTTAGTGGAAAAACTTTCAACTTCTTCTTCTAGTCGTAGCAGTCATGAAAAAATGTACAAGAACAACTGAAGATTTTTAAAATTCATTATCTTTATTTTGGCACAAGGAATAATCAAAGAAAAGTCAATTGAAAAATCGTTTTGGCGTGATACGCATACGATTCTTAATGTTAAAAATTTTATTTTTTCGAACATATCTTTTTAATGGTGTGTGCTATTGCTATCCCAATGTTTTCTAAACAAAACTTGTAAATCATATAATTTTCTACCAAAAAAGTAACAGCAATTTTTTCCTTTACCAAGATCATTTTGAAAGAAGTAGTCATTCAACGATTAAAACGTAATATGACGAAAATTTCGTCTTTTTCCCGCAACTTAAAAACCAAGAATGATGGCGAAAACAATTGCTTGCAATGTTATTTTACATATAAATAGTAAATTTCTTGATCAGAAATTGAGTTAAAATGTACGATAACACAATCAACACAATTACTTTTGGTAGAAACTGGTCATGTTTTAGAGCTGAAATACTACAAAACTTTAAGTAAAAATTGCGTTACGATCCAAAATCTTAATTGAGGGCCTAAAAACGTTTTTTCTTCTCTTCAGTCATGAAAAAATTCTAGAAAAATTTAGTTTTCTTAATCATTTTCAATGCTATTCTAAGCAAATGCTTGAACTGGAATATGCTATTTTTAATTAAAATTTGAAAATAATATTTGTTGTATTTTACTTGTGAAAATCTGTTTAAATTTAGGTAAGAACAAATTCGAACGTTTAGGTAAGTTTTTTTACCTCCAAATTTGATGGTAATTTAAATATTTTTTTTACATTTTATAATGACTTTTTTTTTAATTTCGGGCAAAATCTAAATTCATTTTCAAAAAATAGTAAATGAAAATTAATAAAGAGATAATGAATAAATCTTCGACATTTCAACTTTCAGTTTTCCCGTTTCAGCTTCTTTTATACAGAAATTTGATTGGTCGATTTTTAAGTTTTATGGTTCGAATTATCGTGTTGTTTAAGAAGCTGTGGTCTAAATTCATCATTAAAGTTGGAAAATTGCGAAACAAAATGAAAAATTGCAAAAATTTTCTTATAAAGGGTGATTTTTTAAGAGGCTTAGAACTTAAAAAAAAAAAACACAAAAAATTCGAAAAAATGAATGGAATATTTATTTGAATCGATAGTTTGAACCTTGCAATTTAATGTTTAAAGATAATTTCATGCAAATGTTGACCGCGGCTGCGTCTCAGGTAGCCCATCCGCTGAGTCCAATTTTGTAATACTCTTTCACACATATCGGCCGGTATCTTACGAATGAATGCATGGATGTTGGCTTCCAGTGCGTCAATCGAAGCGGGCTTGTCCCTATAGACATTAGCCTTGACATACCCCCACAAAAAATAATCTAATGGTGTCAAATCGCACGATCTAGGCGGCCAATTGACCGGCCCGAAACGTGAAATTAACTGTTCACCAAACTCGCCTCGCAATTGCGCCATTGTTTCGCGTGCTGTGTGGCATATGGCACCGTCTTGTTGAAACCACATATCATGCAAGTCAAGAACTTCCATTTCGGGCAAAAAAAAGTTTGTTATCATCGCTCGGTAGCGTTCACCATTGACTGTAACGCTGCGATTCACATCATCTTTGAAGAAATATGGCCCAATAATGCCGCCGGCCCATAAACCGCACCAAACAGTGGCTTTTTCGGGATGCATTGGTAGCTGTTACAATGCTTCTGGCTGATCTTCACTCCAAATGCGCCAATTTTGCTTATTTACGTACCCATTCAACCATAAATGAGCCTCATCGCTGAACACAATTTTTCGATAAAAAAGCGGATCCTTGGCCAGCTTTCCAAGAGCCCATTCACCAAAAATTCGGCGTTGTGGTAGGTCGGCTGGCTTTAGTTCTTGCACCAGCTGTATCTTAAAAGGTTTTACTCCCAAATCCTTCCGCAAAATTTTCCACGTAGTGCTGTAACAAAGGCCTAACTGCTGGGAACGGCGCCGAATCGACATTTCGCGGTCTTCGGTCACACTAGCTGATACGGCCGCAATATTTTCTTCACTACGCACAGTACGTAAACGTGTTGGTGGTTTAATGTCCAACAAAGTAAATTTGGTGCGAAATTTGGTCACAATTTTCCGAATAGACTGCTCAGAAGGTCGAGAATGCCGACCATAAAATGGAAGCAGCGCGCGATGAACATTTCGAACCGAGCACGAATTTTGATAGTAAAATTCAATAATTTGCCAGCGCTGTTCATTTGTAAGACTATCCATGGTTAAATTGCAAACCAAACTGAAGCTGTTTGACAGTGACACAAGGTACTAAACACACGTCAGCTGTCAAAACCAGTGTTGCCAAAACCAAACCAGCTAAAAAATCACCCGTTAGTTTCACATTAGGAGGATTTTGTAAAAAAAAGTTAGAGATTTAAGAAATAAGAATAATATTTTGACATTTCAAATTGAAAAGATGTGTTCAATTAAAAATTTGTTGGCACCGTTCAGTTTTCCATTTATGCGGAGCTGAATAGTTTCAAATATTCATTTGAGTCAAGATCGTTTGTAACAATTAAAAGAAGTTTTTACTATAGCGAAGCTCAACTATCGGAAGTAGTTTGCATGGAAACTGTTGAAAAAGCCACGTAATAAATTTTTTGTTTCAGTTAACCAATTCTTTCAGTTAAGCGCAGTGCAGTTAAACGGAATCGACTGTATTCACTTCGCTAGATGACGTGTTATACAAACTCAGAAGAACCATAGTTTTCAAAAATACTTGAAAGTTTTTCGGCCTCTGTTCAGCTCTTGATTGTGCAACTCGACATTTAAAAACAAATATATGTAAAAATAAAGCTAAATACAAAAAAAATGTATTTCTACACTTGTGGTGAAGAGCCAATGTAGTTAGTCAATTTGTTTATACAAATCCCAATGATACAACCCAGAGGACAATATTAATCATCACAGCTCCTTGTTTTTCCTTTTTTTTACCGCACAAGCTCATCACTGTGGCGCCTGATTTATCAAACAGCTAAATAGGTACACCAAAGCTGAAAGATAATAAATTGATCTCCTGCTGTTTCCCTGCTCTCTATATACACAAAAAGATTGTCCTCAATGAATTCAAAAAAACGTGCATCAAGAATTTCATCAGCCCCCTTTGGCATCAACCGTTCGTTGGGCGCCATTGCCAAAACTTAAACCAAATCCTATTACTCATTCTAATGCGAGTTTCTTTTGAAATTTCTATTTTCGTCATATCATCGACCTGTGTGTTGCTCGTTATAGCACAGAGGACTCTGCAAACTAATTAAATTTACAAATCTAGCAACAATAGATTCGCAAGTTCCTTCTATTTTTGATCCCCAAAAAAACAAACAAATTAAAGTGCGTTCTTCTGGGTGGTGGCTTTACTGGCTGCGTATATAATCTAAAATCGAGCGGTTTGCCAGTTGGGTGATGATGATTCATAAAGTTTTTCCTTTTTTTTCTGCTTCATCGTCATTTTTTTTTTTGTTCTAACTTTCAATTTACTGGGTTTATTATTGCTGAACGAACAGATTGATGGAAGCGGATGAGAAATAGATGCCGACATTGATGCAGTAAATATCCATTAACCGCCCTTGCCAATGTGTGCGGGCGGCAGTGGCGGTTTAATGGGCAACAGCACTAGAATGTCTCTCTTCTCACATACTATGCGGCATTTTTGCCGCAGAAAGGAGTATAATCCCATTTCCCTTTTATTCTTCATCATCCAGCCCCATGTTCTAATATAGACTGGTAGTCTAATTATAGTTTTCTTTGCAGAAAATTAGTTTTTCAAGACTGGAAGACTGTGCATCGTATCTTTCCTTCAAAGTGAAAGGAATGTGCCGGCTTTTTATGTGATACAAACACCGCGCATTCTTCATCATCATAATCTTCATCGTCATTTAGGCATCGCAGAAGCATCAAAAAAAAAAAAAACAAAACCAACTCCATTCGATAGAGGGAGCTGTCTATGTTGAAGCATTTTTGCTAGCTTTAAATAAGCAAACCCATAAACTGGCAGACGAAACACCATCAGTGGAAGGCTGAATTTTCAATTTGATACGGGGTGCGGATTTATAGCCTCGTCGTCATTATCATCATCACAGTCGTTTGGTTTGATGGGAAATTGTTAAATTAGCCAAGACATCGCGTTTGCTGGAATATAATGGATATTTGCCCTTTTGCAGTTTCACCCATTTTTTTGATTTTTTTTCTGCTGGTCTCTTAAAGCAAGACTCTCTTCGTAATTTAAATAAAATTGATATTTTACTGATTGTATGGCTTTTGGAATATTATGAATTTTGCAACTCGAAAAGTAAAAAAAATGTTAATAAAATTCGGGAAGTTCAGGAATCTTTGAAAAATTATTCACTGCCATTTATAGGTGCATGATGACTAAATTGTCTTTTAATAAAAAACTGAAAGTTTTGGCGTCTTGTAATGTAAAACGCAATAAACATGACATTAAATATGAAAATTTAGAGCGACTAAAGAGACCTTTGAGACCCTGTTAAACCAATACTCAGACAGAAAGGTAAAAAAAGCTGCTGAGGTGACAAGTTACAAACAAAGAAATCAGTACAGCTAAAAGAATTAGCGTAATGAAAGGTTATCAGAAGGATTCGAAGTCGAATGTAGAGTCAAGCAGGGTTGCATACTATCGCCAGTACTATTCCTGTTAGTGATAAGTGATGTGCTGCGCTCAACCCTGTTGAATGGAAATGGAGAAATTCAATGGAGTCTGATATACTAACTATGTGGACTACGCGGTAGAGCGTCAGGTTGGCCAAGAAGCACACGGCGCAATACAGTTGCAAGGGAATCTTCATAGCTGGGAAGAGTTGGAGAGAACTGCAATATATTTCCAGAAACCGTACACGATGGCGAGTTGGAGTAGTGCAGGCCCTATTTCTCCTACACCGAACTTATCAAGGTCTGAGGACCATAGTGAGTAGTTAAAGTAAAAGAATTAGCTTCGTGAGCTTCTGCGAAATTGTTGCCCATACTTAGTAGCAGCGAGATTTCACAAGGCTTTAGCAAAAGAAAAAAAAAATAACATAACTGGAACTTCAATAGAACAATGGTGTGATATTCAAACCGATAAACTTAAAACCTTTTCTACTAAAGACTTTGAAGAAAAAGTAATTGATAATTTTATTAGATCAAAAGTATTAGTAAATAGGCTATAAAATCATCACTATTACGCTTACAGGACAGGAATATCTACAGAAACTGCCCTACTCGAATAAACAAATACTAAAAAAAGAGATTTTGATTCAAAAGAAACACCCCTGTTTGCCTTTCTAGACAAAGAAAGGGCTTTTGACAACACCTCACATATCGCTGTCAATAGGGCTCTTGTGCGTCTGTGCGTCTGTGCGTCCATCTGTACACATTTCCACTGCCTAAACGTGTGTACGAATTTTGTTAGAATTTCGTAGAGATGATTTTTATGTAATTTCGAATTATTTTTTTTGGATTATCTCATCTGGAATAAGTACCTCCCATACAACATTTTTGAGTTATTTGAGTTTTCTCGAAAACGGCTCTAACGATTTCGATCAAACTTTTTGACGTGATTTCTTCTACAACGATACATTTTTATAGTTTTTTTTTTCAAAAAAATATATCGAGTCGTTTTTTTAATATTTTTTTAATACAAAATTTTTAAACGATTTGTCAAAAAAAATTCGTGTGTCATTTTTAAGATACCTTTTATTTATCAAGATATAAATAATTAAATTTTGAAAAACAAAAAAACATTAACCCAACGTTGAAAAAACAAATAATTTTTCAAAGAAAATCCAAAAAGTGTTCCCGTTTATATCTCTCAATAAATACACACATCAGATAACCAAAAGCTTAAATGTTCAAGCTAAGTCAATAAATATAATAATAGTCGTGAATTTTATTAATTTGTACTTGTACCTACTCTGGCGTCCATGATTGTAATTTGAGATATGTTTTTACCGACAGAATTTCGGGAAACACTTTTTTCGCCTTTCAAACGTTAAGTTAGAGAGTACCCATGTGTACCTAAAATAATATTTACCTTGCCCTTATTTTGCAAATGACCTTCAAAAACTCAAGGTCGATAAAGAACTACCTCTGAGCATACATTAAAATGTTGATCTAACTTTTGTTTGATATCAAAATAAAAAAAAAAACAGACACAAACAAAAAGTAAACTCATTGCCATATGTCATATTGCCCTTAAAACCAGACCGCATCAGGCACAGCTTATACAACAAAACAACAACTAATTCATTCTTAAGCACCAATTAGCCTTGTAGGCAATTAACCCAAAAAAAAAGAAGAAAATAAGTAAAATATAATATATTACAATTTTACACACTTATGACCATAAGAAACGCGAATCTGCCATTGCGGTAACCCAAAAATTGATTTTTGATAGTCAAAATGTCTTTATTTTTAGCAAAAAACCACACAATGTATATAGTGAGCCAGATATATCCTTAATTTATATATCCTTTCAGCGGAATCCTACGTATATGATTTTCATGATCCTAGTAAATATATTATGTAGAGTAATGGTATGCCATACCGTTATTCATTGTCATATTCACATATTTCTGGCCAAATAAGCCGTTCCACCACGAAACCACTGACAGAAAACCAAACAGACAAAAAATAAAGAAAGAAAAAAGAAACACACATTATCCTTCCCAAAACAGGATAGCAATGAATGAAATTTATGAACGACGAAAACCAATAAAGCCCAACTGCCAACCATTTGGGGAATATATAGTTCTGCCAGCACAATAATGAAAGAAGCCGCCCACTCTACAACAACGCACCCTATACACATTCCAGGGAATGCCATATTATGGCCTCAGTCGAGCATGTGATGTATCATATTCTGTTCTGTAGGCATTCATATAGATATCTCAGCTGGGCCAGGACATACGAGTAAGGTTGACAACAAACACACACGTCCTTGTCCTGTGAGATCCTTAAACTGAGAAAAACAGTCGAAAATTATTATTTAAATTTAACCAGTCAACGTGACATAAACTAGAGAGCCTTTTCGGAGCCACATCCACATCACACATTCCCATCTTATACCATGAGTAGGAGTACCTACATCACACTGTGTATGTGTGTGTGTGTGATATAAATTTACAATACGCGCTCATAATAATCATAAAAGATTTATGCATGCGTGTTTGAGAGATAACATGTCTAGATACATTTCATTTTGTATCTTAAATGTCAACGTGGCTCAGTTCTGGCTTAGAACGTATAGTTTTGTTGTCAGCCTAACACCCGCTGCCGTCGTAATATTACTCCGAGCCCGCTTCCTCGGCCCTTCCAAACAGCATAGTTTGTTTAATTTATACTCACTTTTTGTATAAAATATGAGATTGTTTGTGAAATGTTGTTTTTAGTTTAGTTACATTTATATTGGGGAGGAAAAAAGGGGTAGGGGATTGTTTTTGAGGTCGGGTATAAGGATGGTTGATAAAGTAGAAAAAGAGTTTACAACTGATAAGATCACATTTAGTCGGGACACAAAGTTGTTATTTATTTCCCTACGTGCTTTGAAGGATACGTGCTTGTTATAATGAGATAAGCGACGAACCTTTGACACGAATTTCTATGTTATTTTTAAATTGTGATATTTTATGATTTTTTTTTCTGCGCTGTTGAGATATGGTGTTGGAGTTGTTATGAAGTTTTTAAATATGAAACTTTTGCTGTGTTAATTGACATAGTTACCGATGAAAGGGAAATATTTGATTCGAAACTTTAAAGTATCAAAGTTGCACAGGATATAATGTATGTGAAGTGTGAAGTTGGGCACCCGCATATCGTCACGTTTTTGCGTGAACCACATCAAATTTTGTTTCGTTTTTTTAAGATATTTTAGTTTTTCTCGAAATTGAATATTTGGTTTGAATGAAAAGAAATCGAATTAACTGTAAAATATATACAAAAATTGAGGTTATTTCACAATTTATACTTTTTCATCTTCCTTATTCATACTTTTCCAACGGTGTTTAAAGTTTAACAAAATCATTTAAGAAAATATAGGTACTATAGGCCAAGTTTACGATGATAGAAAATGCGAAAAAAGTGGGACCCGCAATTCTGTCTGCCCGTCTGTCTGTCTGTCTGTCTGTCTTTTTGTCTGTCTGTCTATACTATACCTCGAGCTATAGCCTTAACCGATAAACCGATTTTCTTGAAACTTGGTGGTTAAGGATATTTGGTGATTCCCTAGAGGGGAAATTGAGTTTTTTTTATGACCAAAACTAACGGTACTGTAATATAACAATATAAAAATTAAGGAAAAGTAAACTTTTTTCAAAAACGGCTCTAACGATGTTGATTAAAATTAGTGTGTCTACTTTTGATAGTAAGGTCATACTTCTGATATATAAGAAATGTTTGTAAAAATTATACTAACGGTATAACAACTAATTTTGATGATTTTTTTTATGCGGAAGCTCTTTAATAATTTAAAAATTATTTGATATCAAAATTTTCAAAATCGTAATTTTTGAATATTTAAAAAATCATTCAAATTAGTTTTTTTAAAAATCAATTTTTTGAAAACAGGGTACTGTATTTTTTTTTGAAATTTTGATTTTAGATGTGCAATAATATTATCTTAAAAATGGCATACCAACTATATTTTTTAACAAACTTTGAGAATTTTTATATACATATAAACGCGACCCAGGCGTGCATTTTATTTTTTTAAAAACAACGCTAGCCCAGGATATCCATCCATTTTTGTTTGTTTGTCCAATCTTACTTGAAAAATTATAACAAAAAATATTGTATTCACTTAAAAAATCACAAAATTTACTTTTTGTTTCAGTGTAAAAACCAGGATAACACAGCATTTATTTTCGTCGGCTCACACTTAGTTCAAACGTTAGGTGAAGAAAAACTTTTTCACTTCATTAAAATTATGATTTTTGTTTTTTAATGTAAAATTCGTAACTTAAAGACTGAAAAAATCCCAACCTTGTTTTTCGTTAGCCCAAGCAACCACTTAATCGTCGAAATTCTTTTTTTTTTCAGTGTAAATTTTGTCATTTTTAGTATTTTCAATTAGATCTTAGTCAAAAAATGACAAAATGTACACTGAAAAAAGAAAGTCGTATTTTTGCTAATATTAAGTTTTATCTGTCCCTCACATAATTTTTTGAAATAATGTAAGATTGGACTTTTCTTATTCTATTTTGGTTTCAGAAAAATTCTATCATGTACTTTTTTTTTAATTGTTTTTTAAACAAATGTGATTGTTTTGAAGAAATGATCTCTTTGAGATTCGGTTTATCAAGTACATAATGTATTTGAAGCTATTAAGCCACTTCGGCTGAAATTTGAGGGACTTATTTCACATAGCATAAGCTAAGACCTGAAACCAGATTTGATTTGTATTCATCAATGTAGTCACAATTCAAACCGTAGTTTTAAAAAAATCACAATTAATTCCAAAATTCTGTGGTTTTAGGGATGTACTCTGCAAAAAAATCCTCTAATTTAGAAGATATTATGGAATTTGTATAATCTTGCTACTGGTCAAGTTATTTGTAGTGTGAAAAAGGCAGGTTGACATGATCGTATTTAGCATATCTCGGAAACGTGACGTGATAGGGTAGTTTTGGCTTCAGATTGCCAAAATCATTTAGAAATGTATAGTTTGGTTTGACGGCGATTTTCGTTGCAGACCAGTGTAATCTTTGATTTGAAGAAAAAAAGAATATTTCTTTTGTAGCGTTAAAAATAATAAAGGTGAACTAACGAAAAAATAACATTTGCCTATTCTGGGTTTATGGTGGGGAGACGAACCACAGTCTATTGTGGGCTAACTTGGGGTAAACGAACCCCAGTGTGAAATCATCGATTTTTAAACTGAAAAAAATTTTTTTTTTTTGATTTGTGAGGTGAATAAAATTCGTTCAAAGTTGGACAAAAAAAATAAAATGTAAGACTTGATCGCATGTACTTGCTTCTAGAGTCAACGTTCCTGTGGATGCTGAAGCTTCTTATTTCATTTTCAAAAAGGTAAATTTTTAGAAAACAAATTTTGAAAGTCGTTAGAACCGTTTAAAAAAAAAGTTGGTATGCCATATTGAAGAAAATGTTAATTAACATCTAAAACCAAAATTTCAATAAAATTCATTTACATGGTTTCAAAATCGATTTTTGAAACTTTTTTTAAAACTTCAACAAAAATTTTTTTTTGAAAATTTTGTAACAAAATAATTATTATAAAATCGCTATCAACCTTTAATGTAAAAATTGCCATCGCAATCCGTTGAGTCGTTTACGAAAAAAATCAGAAAAAAGAAAAACCGGTCTTTGGGAGGTACCGTTATAAATCGATGAATTTTGTTTTAATTTCAAAAGTATGACCTTTATAGTTGTAGTACAAACAGAAATTTTAATCAAAATCGTTAGAGTCGTTTGTAACAAAAATTAGTATTCTTATTTTCGTCATATTATGGCAGGTAGGGTAAAGCGGGGATAGTTTGGACACGAGGCAAGTTGGTCCACGTAAATTTCTCAGAAACTATAAGTCCTACTTGAACACGACCATGTATGATCGAAGTGTCTATGGTTTCTTTCGCCTATGTTTTCTTTTTTACCTTGTGTTTTCGTTGTTCAATGCTCTAGCAAAGTTCTTTCCTATATATATTTTATAGGAAAAATCTACTAACCTGGGGCAATGTTACCTCTATTATAACACAAAAGAGATGAGGATTAGCAATAAAACATAAATATTAATCATTTAATTCGAAAGAGCACATATATTTCTGAAATCACATCTAACAAAATGAGTTTTTATTTTACATAGTGAAAAATTATTATAAACGGACGTACATCAAAATATTTATATATTCGAATATATCCAATTTAAATTTTAAAACAGACATAGCTTACTAAAAGCTTTTAATGTATCTTTATCCAAAGCAGCTCCACGGCAAAAATTAAAACTGCCATTGTACAGAGAACACCCCACAAACAAAATGTAAACTTGAATTGCTCAAAAGTTAAAGGTTTTGGCTCTTGCCTCGTTTCTTCGAATGAAAAACCAGCCTTATCTGAATTTTCAAAATTTTGCCTGTGATACGGCAAAATTCCAGCTTCTTCCATTTTCATAATAATATCATTGATTTTTGGTAAAAGAACCGAATGTTTTTGAAAATATATCACATCAAGTTCTTGAAAAACAGTTTTCAGAATTAATTGTTTGCGCTCCTCAGCAGTATAAAAAGTATAAATGTGTACAAATGAAGTCACTAAAGCAATTCTTTTGTCACTCGCAAAGAGACTGGTATTCTCTTTCAGAAAATACGATAAGTCTTGATAATTTTGATATTCTTTTCCATAAATATCATTTATAATTGCTCTTATCAATGGTTGACTATAAATTTTGTAGTTTTCAGCAAAGAGTTCTTTGATGCTGCTAGGTGATTTCAGTATCGGTCTTCCCCTTAATGCGTCAAAGAGTTCACCCTGATAGGCTGCTCTAAGAATAAGTGTTCCCAAGCTCAAGGATATAATAAAAAAACGTAGAGAATTTTTCTTCGGTATTTGAGCAGCTGGTGCTCCGATAGCGATCGATAATATCTCAAAACCTCCCAAATAATGATGAAAAACTCTGCAAAGTCGCTTATTTGTTCTTGCCAAGGCTATGCACCCAGTGATGAATGCAAACGAAGTTATAGTGTAAATCCAAGTGGTCGTATTGAACGGCACTAAAAGCCAAGCATGTAAGCGAAATATGTCAAGGCGTGGGTATAATGCAATAACTGTGCGTGATAAAAGATGTGTTACGCTGTGTGATACTAAATGATTCTTCTTAGGATCATTTGCGTTATAACCAGCAAGCATTTCAATTTCATCAAACATTTTTAGCTAGAACGATTATATACAAATTTTATTAGTAAATGCTCAGTTATCTGTTATACTCTAAAACAATTCACCAGGTGTGCATTTGAAACCAAAGGCGATGCACTGCTATTAAGCTGAAAATATGTAAAATTTTTCACAGCATAAGTTTGAAATGTGAAATTAATTCTCAAGGCAAATTCCTTCAGCAATATAACATCCAAAAGGGACAGCTCGTAGTTGTATACATTGTTGGTGTGCTTAGCAAGCAGGAGTTCATTTCCAGTTCCAATTCGAAGAGGACATCCATGATAGTTATCGGCTTTGGGAGGAAAAAATGTAATTACATTTTTCAAAGATTTATTACTAAAACAATAGGTTATTATAGGTTTTGCTGATTGGCAAGTGAGTTCTTGCTTTGGAAAGAAGGTATAAAATAGCACTTCTTGAATTTCTGATGTCTCTATGATAACATTGACGTCCCAAATTGTTAGCTTAAGGAATTCCGAAAATATTTTCTCTATTTCATACAAATAAAACTTTTCTAAGTGTGAAGTTCGAAGAACTATAAAGAAATAAAGTTGAGAGTCTTTGTGATATGCATGAATCCATTTGAGAAGACGCCTTGAAAATAATTAATAATTTTTGAACTGATATTGATTTGTTTCTGATGTACTCACCGAAATGCTTCATACGAATCAATTAATAGTAGATTATGGTCACTCACGGAATTGCTCTGTTTGTTGTTAACATCAATTTGCAATTTAAAGGACCAATGGTTTTTCACCAGAATATTGTCGATGACGTCCAGAAAATATTTAGTGTTTCCATGGTTATCAGTATCAATGATGACGTGGAGCAAATCAGCAGAGTTATTAAAAGTTCTGCCAACTGCATATTCAAGTGCTTCTGGTAAAACAGGGTTAGCTTGAACAGGAAATACGCGAAAAACAATTAAAACAACTATCAAACTCAAAGTTAGCATACTGAATGACAGAAAACAATGCGTGCTGTTACTAGGAAGCACTTTTGAATCAATGGCTGAAAAAGTGCAAATAATTAATTTGCAATCAAAAACCTTTTATTGAGTAACCTTTTAGTTTGATGAATTTGGGACATTAAAATAAGAATTGATATCATTTAATAAAAAACACTTTATCGAATTCATCAAGTTATTCTAATATTAGAATTGATTTTTAAATCTCTCATTTAGATTTAATATTAAGTTTTTTTCGTATTAAGGCTTGACCAAACCAAAGTTCGACAGTGCGACACGAACTTTTATATGAAAAACTCAACTTCCAGTAATCACAATATTGCTGAATTTTGTCGATGCCAGACATCAGAAGATTTCTGATAACCTCAACTATTTAATATTGTTGTCCTATCGATGACCTTTTCAAATACGTCGTTGATACTCGGAAGAAGATTTATCGACCATTGATTCGCCGAATTGGAGCTGTCCCTTACCTTTTTCGGGAAAGGGTGTACTACAGGCTGTCATCCACTGCACTGGATAGTATACTTTATTAAGTGAGTTGCTGGAGCTTCACCTTCTAATAACTAACAGGGCGTTAGTCACATTTTGCTTGGCGATGATTGTATTTGCCAAGTGATCTTCATTTAACCCGGTGAAACCAAGGCTATCCGATTGCTATTGCATTATTCATTTAAAAGGTTAGAGTGATGAAAAATGGTCCTATTTTTCAAGTCATGATTTGTGTATAATCATGCTGAAAAGCAGCCCCCATCCACCTCCTCCACTTGCTGTCAGAAGTTATGTCTTGGTATTTGTTCTTTGTGGTTCTCTAAAGCTTAAGTCACAGAAGATCGTTTTATAATATTTTTTTTTCCTGAAAATCTTATTAATTTGCATCCAGTTTTTAGCGGATACCATCGATACCTGATAAGGCGTTGGTGAAATGTGACCAACGCATCTTACTGTTATTGTAAGATTGCAAGGGAACATGCTCTTCCAACTTAACAAGATCATTCAGAAGCTGTATAACGAGGTGTTAATGTGGTCAACACAGGATGAACCTGTGCGGAAACCTGCTTGTTCGGCATCGAATGTGTCTTCTAGTTGTTCCTCTCTATTAATTTTTTTGCTGCTATCTTAACAACCGCGGGCAGAACTCAAATCCCTCTCCACTTTTCACACTGCATCAAATCTCCTTTTTTCGGGAGCTTGACGTTCATTCCCTTGTTCCACTCCTCTGGAAACCACTCAGAGTTCCAGGCTCTCTCTATGATTGGCAGTATCTCACTTGATGTCGTTGTTGCTGCTTGAAAAGCTCTGAAGGAATACCGTCTAGTCCTACCGCCTTGTTGTTCTTCCGTGTTTTTAATTGCAGCAATGATTTCTTCTCTGATGGGAGGTGTGGTACGAATTCGGCCATTTGTTGCTTTAAACGGGTTATCAGGTATTGGATGCGCATCGATGGCGAACACACGGTTTAATACCAAAGCGAAGTTTACCACGAGTGAGTTTGTACAAAGGTGAGCTCCTTAGTGATTCTATAAACAATTCTGCTGTCACATCGATTTTAGGGCCTCTTCTGCGTCTTCAGTTGCTTCGATACGAGCTCGAAATTGTTTTCTTTCGCCGATCTTTTCCCTGGTTTCTGCGGATAGCCAAGCACTATTTTTTCCTTGTGCCCGACCGACTATTCTTCCAGCACCGGTTATGAAAACATTTTTCACGGCACACTATTGGTCTTGCATTGAGGAAGGTTCACTGCTGCTGGTTGTTGTCCTTGAGAATGATGGTCCCCTAGTTGTTGACGAGCTGCGGGGTCAATTTTCTTGGCGGTTGCTTGCCTATCGTTGGACATCCAGCTTATATTGTGACACATCTTGTGTTCAATTATGGTGCCAATTATAAGGCGGTTGACATTGCAGAAACCCGCGAAACGTTCGCCATTGTCGTTGCTTCGTTTTCCTTCGTTGTCCTTCGTTGTTATTGCCAACTCTGGCATTCAGATCTCCCAAAATAATTGTGAGGTCTTCGCGTGGTGTATTTTTGTAAGCAGCATTCAGCTGGTTATAAAAAACATCCTTTACTTCAGGAGATGAGGTATTTGTTGGTCGTTACACTGTACAATGGTAACGCGACGTACTCTAGTCCGAAACCTTGCCTTTAGTATCCTGTCTTCTAGAGGCTCCCATGAAATCAGGCTATTCTGCCTAGTTTTGGTAAATAGCAGCCCAACGCCTGACTCCCAGACACTTCCGGGATCGTTTCCGTAGTAGAGCAGTACAATGTTACGGTTCGAGATTGCTGCTTGTAACATTTGTACTCTTAAGTGGACCTGGGCATCCAACATAAGTTTTGTAGTTGAAACTCCATAGCCCTTCCCTTAGTAAGGCTATGATTTATTCTGACACAAATTCATTTGAAAAACCATCACACAAAATTACTTAAGTAGGTACTGTTAAAACCTTAGGTATTTATAATATTTTTGTTCCTGAGTGTTCAATAGGTTTACAACACAAGTCATAAAGTACCTCCTTGACCTCTTTGTAACCTGCACCTGTTGCATGTCTAAAACAAAAAAAACAAGCCAACAATATATTCATTAGCAACTTCCACCAATGCAAATAAAATATTAATCATTCAATCAGAAATCGCATTTTCCATTCGAAAAGACACACCAAACTAAGTAACATCTTACTATTAAAATGCCATAAAAATGCAAATTAGTAACTTAACCAAAAAAAAAAAAACTTTTCTCGTCATTTCTTCGTGGTTATCGTTGTCGTCGTCAGCAGTAGTTGTCTATTCACAACACGTCTCATAAAAAAAAAAACAAAACAAACTTCATTCACTTCAATTCCGACAACAAACCAATTTCATTGAGGGAAAAATATAAATAAAATAGAAAAAAACCTCATCAACAAACAATGAACAGAGAAAATATGTAAAAAATGTTAACCGTGCAACTTCAAACTGCAACTGATAGCCTCAAACAAAACCAAAAAATAACTAAACAGATCCGTTCTTCTACAAAATAATATGTTTACCTACGAGCACTATGTCTCTGTTAAAATATTTAAACATGAATTCAGCATACCAAGCGAATTCATTCCTTTCGGAAAATCTACAAGTAACAGCCAACAACTGGTATTATTGTATAGACTCAACTATGTGCTGTGCAGTAGGAAAAAAAAAAAGAAACCCGCAGAAGAAAAACAACACGAAACTTTTCATTTAACAAAAAGAAATAAATAAATAAACGACATTTTTAACAAAAACAAAAAAAAATTATTTTGCTTGTTTCATGTTATTTCCACTTGGCTCAGCAGCCACCTTGCAACAAATAACGCATATTTCTGCGACAAACAACAAAAAACATTGTGTGTTTAAAAGAGGGGTAAAAGACGTCAAGACCTCGGCTTTGTGCAAATATTATGCAGGTACACATGCGTCGTCGGTCGCCGCGAACGCGATGCAAACGGATGTGGCAAAGTTGCAACTGCAGCATACAAAATGCGAAGTGAAGAACAACACACAAAAACTTATGTAACATTCACTGGAAACATGATACGTTGTTGCTGCCACGAAACCAGGTTAAGAGATTTTGGTTTCAGGCTACGGATGGCATATTAGCCAGGAAGTTGTTCCAAACAAACACACGAACGCCCACAAGATGCACGACTTTTAGTGCGCGGCAGGCGTTTTTATCTCCTTGGATGTTTTTTTCTTTTCAGTTTTTTTTTTTTTGTTTGTCGTCGTGGCTCGATCCGATGAAGTATTTGTTTCATGCCACGGAATGGTATTTTTTTTTCGTGTGTGGATAACTTCAGGTCTGCCCCAAGAGAGTGTGGCCCAGAATTGAATGGGCTCCTCTGCATTATTGGCCAAAGAGATATAAACTATTCGTTGTCGATTTTAACACCCAGCGCTGCATTAGAAAAAAGATTGCATGACCTGGATTGTTCTTCGACTTCCTACCTAAGGCGAGTATTAAATTTGCCTCCTCTGCACATATTATAGCAGTCAACCATATCTCCCCACTCCAACACTGTATCGGAAAGAATGCTTGATACTATATGGAATATTTTTGTCGAACATGCCAATTGAGAGCCATTAGTGTGTTCCAAAGGGGTATGTTCTTCCCAACAACTCCGACTCCGTTGGAGATCTCAAAAAACAAATCTATTTTTGCTCCTCACTTAAAAGGCCAAACTATAAATGTAGTGCAGATAGATACAAGCTAAGTGCTACCGGTATAGCTCACACTTAAGTATACCCATGCTCCTTATATTATGTAGTGTATAGGTAGTATTGCTACACTGAAGGATATCAGAAACGATTACCGCTTTGATTGTTCCACTTATTTGGAGAATTTCGTTATTTATCGAGACATAATGGTGCACATATTATAGTGAGGTCAGAAGTCAAGAGGAACACACTAAGTTGTGTCTATACTGCTTCGAATGGATTGCTGTCTTATTACCAACGCGATTGGAGCCAGACTCTTTACGAAAATAAAAACTTTAATTACGAGTATATCCCCTCGCAATGCCTATACTAAGTGGCACTAATGTATCTCTATTTGTGTCTACTCGTCTACTCGCATTTTAAGTAATTATTAAAATTCAATTTTCTAATGAGCCCATGCTGCTGAAGATTCTTGGAGAAATATTTGTTTTTTTTTTTCTTTTCTACGAACAATTATAATGCGGAACTTTTAGTTGATTTACTTTAGTGACAAAATGTGAGAAGATAATCTTGAAAAGTAAATTCTGTTTTAAGTTTCGGAGGATAAATTTATTGAATTTGGTCTATGAGCCAAAAAAGTACTCAAATAATATTATGTTTGCAGATAAACAAATTTTAAGAGCTAACTTTGCTAATTGAAGTTGAATATACGCAGAGAAATAAAAAAAAGTTTTGTTTTAAATGCTTTTGCCAAGTAGGCTAGAATATGGACTCGGAAAGTTTCCCTTAAAAGAGTGGGAAAAAAAATCAAAGACTCGGGAAGTTAGTTACCGATGAGTTTTATAGGCGAAGAAGTTCACGACTCAAACAATCTTCAGAATGATAAAACATTGATTGTGTTGGCAACACCAAAATAGACAAAGATGCATATGAAGAAACTCTAGAATAACGTCAAACACCACGTGTGCCGAAACGAATGGTTTTTGAAGGCTGCATGTAAATATTACCCCCTCCAGGGGGGTAAGTCTGTCTGTCAAAAGCTATTGAAATCCAGAAATCTAACCATAATTTCAAAACTGCTGCTGTACAGGACCATGGTCCTGCCAGTACTCATGTATGGATCCGAGACTTGGGTGCTTAGCAAAAGGCACTGTGACCTCTTAGTCGCGTTCGAGAGAAAAGTCTTACGAAGAATTGTTGGTCCCATATGTGAGGAAGGAAAATTCCGGAGGCGGTACAATCATGAGTTGTACGCAATCTACCTTGAAACAGACATAGTGACAAAAATTAAGCTCGGTAGACTGCGGTGGGCAGGGCACCTAGCTCGTATAAGCGAAGAGGAACCTGCTCGGAAAGTCTTTTGTGGTACATTCTATGGTAGACGGCAGCGTGGTGGACCATGCTTGCACTGGAGAGATAGCGTAGACCAGGACGCCCGAAGCCTTGGGGTGCGCAACTGGATGGCGTCGGCTCGAGACCGAGATAGGTGGAGAGACTTGTTTAAAGAGGCCAGGACCGGACCCCGGTTGTCGAGCCGATGATGATGTTGATGGGGGTAAGCTTTGTCGTGTCGGAGGAGCTTATGGTAACCACTACAAGGAGCTATGCGAAAGAGGAACTTATTTCTGCATGGTCGACTGGTCGAAGTGGAGTAGGATGTCGCCACTAATTACGCCCTCCCCCCCCCCCCCCACAACGAAGGAGTGTTCCCAAGCACTTCCAACTTATAAGACGATAGAAGAAGAATTCTCTCGATGGGTAGCGTCACTAGATAGTCAGGATAAATTACTTGGTGAACACCTAATGCAGGCTACTACGACATAATCGGAGCGCAGGTTAATAACGTGCGGTTTTATCTGGCTCCCCATTCTTGGAGTTATTCTAAGTGTCTGGTCCTCCGGGCTCGGGGTTATGCGTTAGGGTAACTTCCCTATAAAAACTTTGGAATGATCTTAATGTTGACGAACCTAGCAAACGCAACAAGGACAACGAATTTCGGATCTGTACGAATGTACTGTTCTTATACAGGCCACGTGCAACCGAAAAATTATTGGAGAACCTGGATAGGTTAAGGGTTGACGTAACAACTATCCAGTATGGTAGAGGAGAAGGTGATCAGCGGCTGTTTGGGTGCAGTTTTGTGGTAAGGGGAAGACTTAGGCAAAAAGTCTTGAATTTTAATGCGGTAAGCGAGCGTGTGGTCATAATCTGCACAAATATTTATGTGAAAATCTTATTGAAATTTTAAAAAGATTTTCTTCATGTAAACAAGAAGGTTTCTCCATGAAATTATCTTATTATTCACTCATTTTAATAAGATTTCTAAGTAGTGTTTTTAAATGGTACTAAATAAAGCTTTTATTTGTCTACGAACAGCTTGAAGTCTTAAACATTTCTGACTATTCACGTTATTTCAAAAATCTTGTGGATTTGTTGTGATTTCCTCTGGAATTTGTTCAATACCTATTCTTTCCATAGCATTCAGGGTTCCTAGGATAACAACTGTATACAACAGTGGGGCCTCTTTCATTTCAGCAGAATATGAAACGGATGGATTTCACAGTTAGCTCGATAATCGTCAGATCAGTTTTCATCTTGGTTGCTTTGTTTCATGTTCGTTAATTAGTGTTGTGTTCTTTTACTCTTTAATTTTAACAAAAAATAACTCTTAGGCATCATTCCTCTTTAACTGTAAAAGGATAGCTAAATTATGTAAACACTGGAGAACACACTTCTGCACATTCGATGAACGAACATTGAACAATTCTAGGATTTAAAATTTTTAAATCTGCTGTCACAATCAATCTGTCATAGCAACTTATTGTGAGAGTCATCTCTGTATGTCACATTCGTCAACGGATTAACGATCCGTTGCTGCAATATACATATTATAGGGAGCCCTCTTACGAAGGTTCCCCATCCCCACCCTTTACATTATGGTATTCCTTTTTCACCTGGTAATCTAATAGTCATGATGATGAAAGGGAAAGTACGGAGAAAATTTAAACCAAATCTATTAAAAATTCTAACTATATAACTATAAGTCCGATAAAGTGCTTGGTTTTTTCTTTTAATGTTTCCAATTCTTATCTTAATGTCAATAATCATCAAACTAAAATAATATTCAATGAAAGGTTTTAAATTGCATAGCATTTAGTAGCAATTTGGTCAGTTAGAAGTTTGTTCTTTGCTTTCTCTTAATCATTTCTGGCATTGAAGATGGAGGTTTTGAGTTTATTAGTTGCAATTACTTTTCGTGTATTTCTTGTTCATGCTGATTCTGTCATACCAGAAGCACTTGAATATGCAGTTGGCAGAACTTTTAATAACTCTGCTGATTTGCTCCACGTCATCATTGATACTGATAACCATGGAAACACTAAATATTTTCTAGACGTTATTGACAATATTCTGGTGAAAAACCATTGGT
This sequence comes from Meliscaeva auricollis, assembly GCA_948107695.1. Lineage (NCBI taxonomy): Eukaryota > Metazoa > Arthropoda > Insecta > Diptera > Syrphidae > Meliscaeva > Meliscaeva auricollis. Next base: position 70,505,422 of record OX403618.1, on the reverse strand, counting down.
CCTTTAAATTGCAAATTGATGTTAACAACAAACAGAGCAATTCCGTGAGTGACCATAATCTACTATTAATTGATTCGTATGAAGCATTTCGGTGAGTACCCATCAGAAACAAATCAATATCAGTTCAAAAATTATTAATTATTTTCAAGGCGTCTTCTCAAATGGATTCATGCTTATCACAAAGACTCTCAACTTTATTTCTTTATAGTTCTTCGAACTTCACACTTAGAAAAGTTTTATTTGTATGAAATAGAGAAAATATTTTCGGAATTCCTTAAGCTAACAATTTGGGACGTCAATGTTCTCATAGAGACATCAGAAATTCAAGAAGTGCTATTTTATACCTTCTTTCCAAAGCAAGAACTCACTTGCCAATCAGCAAAACCTTTAATAATCCATTGGTTTAGTAATGAATCTCTGAAAAATGTAGTCAAATTTTTTCCTCCCAAAGCCGATAACTATCATGGATGTCCTCTTCGAATTGGAACTGGAAATGAACTCCTGCTTACTCAGCACACCAACAATGTATTCAACTACGAGCTGTCCCTTTTGGATGTTATATTGCTGAAGGAATTTGCCTTGAGAATTAATTTCACATGTCAAACTTATGCTGTGAAAAATTTTACATATTTTCAGCTTAATAGCACTGCATCGCCTTTGGTTTCAAATGAACAACTGGTGAATTGTTTTAAAGTATAACAGATAACTGAGCATTTACTAATAAAATTTGTATATAATCGTTCTAGCTAAAAATGTTTGATGAAATTGAAATGCTTGCTGGTTATAACGCAAATGATCCTAAGAAGAATCATTTAGTATCACATAGCGTAACACATCTTTTATCACGAACAGTTATTGCATTATGCCCACGCCTTGACATATTTCGCTTACATGCTTGGCTTTTAGTGCCATTCAATGCAACTACATGGATTTACACTATAGACTCTTTTGCATTCATCACTGGGGGCATAGCTTTGACAAGAAGAAATAAGCGACTTTGCAGAGTTTTTCATCATAATTTGGGAGGTTTTAAGATATTATCGATCGTTCTTGGAGTACCTGTTGCGCAAATCCTGAGAATAAATTCTGCGCGTATTTTCATTTTGTCCTTGAGCCTGGGAGCACTTGTTCTTAGAGCAGCCTACCAGGGTGAACTCTTTGACGCATTTAGAGGAAGACCAATAATGAAGCCACCTAGCAGCATTAAAGAACTTTTTGCTAAAAACTACACAATTTATAGTCAACCAATAATAAAAGCAACTATAAATGATATTTATGGAAAAGAATATCAAAATTATCAAGACCTAACATTTTATCTGAAGGAGAACACTAGTCTCTTTGCGAGTGACAAAAGAATTGCTTTAGTGACTTCATTTGTACACATTTATACTTTTTATACTGCTGAGGAACGCAAACAATTAATACTGAAAACAGTTTTTCGAGAACAAAATACATTTTATTTTCAAAAGCACTCAGTTCTTTTACCAAAAATCAATGAAATTATTATGAAAATGGAAGAAGCTGGAATTTTGCCATATCATAGGCAAAATTTTGAAAATTCAGATAATGCTGATTTTTCATCGAAAAAAACAGGCCACGAGCCAGAATCTTTAACTTTTGAGCAATTCAAGTTTACATTTTGTTTGTGGGGTATGCTTTGTATATTGGCATGCTTAATTTTTGTTGTGGAGCAGCTATGGACTAAGATACAGAGAAGCTATCAGAAAACTATGTCAGTTTAGGAATTAAACAAAGTTTTTTTACTAACGTACTGTTTTATCATTTGTGTGCTGCTTCATCCAACATAATCAAACACCAAGTAGTTTTTGTCAGCTTTTTCTTATTTAAGTTGGTTAAGTTTGGTGAAGTGGTTTATTTTTAATACTTTTACACAGTGTTAAATGAATTTATTTGTATTACAAATTTATAATGTATTCTTTCGAATAAAACAACCAGTATTTATGTTTATGCTGATGACTTTTTTATTTAACTTTTCTGATTTTTATGTTTAATTCAACAGAAGACAGCTCTGAAGCAGTAGTGTGTTCAGAAAAAAGTTTGAGGGGGGGGGGGGGGGGCTTGAGTATCTGAGCTCCCTCAAAAACTCTAAGATTTACGAAAAATTTTCAGTTCATCATGAACATTCTATTGAAATCACCTAAAAAATAACATGATTTTGGACTAGATGAAGGGGGGGGGGGGGGGGTTTTGAGCCCCCTGACTTAATACACCACTAAGTAGTAAGACTTTGTTGTTTGCTTGCATCGCTTGGTTAGTAGGGCACGGGAATTAGCGTCATGCACTTGTCACCCTGGCTCTAATTTGCCATAACCGTATTAGTTTTTGGGTAGTTTCGGTTGTTCAATTCGTTTTTTATTGAACAATTTTACCATCGTTAAGCAAAGTATGTATATCTATTCAGCCAATTTTCATTGAGATGTCATTAAAACAAGCTTAAATGAAACGTTCATTGCCAAATTTTACCCCGTGCTGAAAGGGGGATTTTCGACAAGCAAATTCCTGTTGCACTGAAAACGGGAATTTACATAAAAAGTTCTTTAATTGTTTAAACAATTCTGTTAATGTTTTTCTCTTGTACATAACTGTACAAAACTCGTAGATCAAATTTGCGTTTTCTGCCGATTTGGGATAATTATGCCGAATTGGCTCAGCTCTTTAATTAAGGTGAAATGGAGTCAAATGTCTACAAAGACAAATTTTTTAAAAAAATATCCTAACTATTTTCCTATTGCATCAATTTTTTTAAAGTTTTTATTTTTGTGATAGGAGGAAGTACCTTCATATATTTCAACTTTTATAATATTAAAAACTTTCTTTTATGCTCAAACTTAAAGTCACATCTGTGTGTGACAGGTAGTTTGGGAGAGAAAAATAATAAAATCATAACTGCAACTGCAATCTCCTGACTCGAATGTGTAGCAATTCTTATAATAACAACTTTGTCCAAAAGGAAAAAGCTGAGTAGTTAATAATATCACATCACAACCATTAAATATGTCTAGACATATAGAGTGTCCCATATGACCTCTCTTTCAAAAAGGGTTATAGAGTACTTGAAAATGAAAAAAAAAAAAAAAAACCGAAAGAAGCATTTTACTTTTACATTTGCATTCAAAGGACATCGGATATAATTTGCCCTTTTATACCATTGAAAGTAATAAACTCCTTTGAGTCCTTTCACACATATGCATTATATACATCATGTTACAACTCTGTAGTACCTATGTATACCCTGGCTACATATAAAGCAACCAAACATGCATTACTATTATATATAAATTCCCTTCAAAGTTTGATGAACGACTACGAATTTATGAATTCACTTTGAGTGAAAGTTATTTTATACGAGAAAATAATATTTTTGTTGGTGTATTTATTGCACGAAACTTTGTGTTGAGCAAAAGCATAGTAAGACATTATAATAGGTTTCTGTTATTACATTTGTAATTGCTTTAATTGCATCCTTTCGTTTTTAGAAATGTTTTTTATATCTTTTTTGGTTTTTTGTTTTCCATTCAATTTTATTTCCCTGGGCTAATTAGAGGTTTACTTTATCCTAGAAACGCAAAGTAAGCTTGACTCCATGTACTATGTATTTTTATTTTTAAATTATTTTCATACTCAGTTGTTTTTATTTAAATTTAAATAACATTAATTAGACTTAAAATAAAAAAAAAAAATAAGAAACAAATTGTAACATTATTTTTTTTTTGTATTTTAGTGGGTCATGGATATTTGTTTGGAAACGCACTTCTTTAATTTTGTAATATTTCAATTTATTCATTGGATTGGTGAAACACACTAAAATTGGGATCTAGTGTGTTTCGCCATTCCATCCACTCTCCATTATTCTTAAAGCTGTTATTAAAAATGGCGCATATCTGAAATCTCATACAAATAACGGGTGATTTTTTAGCTGGTTTGGTTTTCGCAACACTGGTTTTGACAGCTGACGTGTGTTTAGTACCTTGTGTCACTGTCAAACAGCTTCAGATTAGTTTGCAATTTAACCATGGATCGTCTTACAAATGAACAGCGCTTGCAAATTATTGAATTTAACTATCAAAATTCGTGCTCGGTTCGAAATGTTCATCGCGCGCTGCTTCCATTTTATGGTCGGCATTCTCGACCTTCTGAGCAGTCTATTCGGAAGATTGTGACCAAATCTAGCACCAAATTTACTTTGTTGGACATTAAACCACCAACACGTTTACGTACTGTGCGTAGTGAAGAAAATATTGCGGCCGTATCAGCTAGTGTGACAGAAGACCGCGAAATGTCGATTCGGCGCTGTTCCCAGTAGTTAGGCCTTTGTTACAGCACTACGTGGAAAATTTTGCGGAAGGATTTGGGCGTAAAGCCTTTTAAGATACAGCTGGTGCAAGAACTAAGGCCAGTCGACCTACCACAACGCCGAATTTTTGGTGAATGGGCTCTTGGAAAGCTGACCGAGGATCCGCTTTTTTATCGAAAAATTGTGTTCAGCGATGAGGCTCATTTTTGGTTGAATGGGTACGTAAATAAGCAAAATTGCCGCATTTGGAGTGAAGATCAGCCAGAAGCATTGCAACAGCTACCAATGCATCCCGAAAAAGCCACTGTTTGGTGCGGTTTATGGGCCGGCGGCATTATTGGGCCATATTTCTTCAAAGATGATGCGAATCGCAGCGTTACTGTCAATGGTGAACGCTACCGAGCGATGATAACAAACGTTTTTTTTGCCCGAAATGGAAGTTCTTGACTTGCATGATATGTGGTTTCAACAAGACAGCGCCACATGCCACACAGCACGCGAAACAATGGCGCAATTGCGAGGCGAGTTTGGTGAACAGTTAATTTCACGTTTCGGGCCGGTCAATTGGCCGCCTAGATCGTGCGATTTGACACCATTAGATTATTTTTTGTGAGGGTATGTCAAGGCTAATGTCTACAGAGACAAGCCCGCTTCGATTGACGCACTGGAAGCCAACATCCATGCATTCATTCGTGAGATACCGGCCGATATGTGTGAAAGAGTATGCCAAAATTGGACTCAGCGGATGGGCTACCTGAGACGCAGCCGCGGTCAACATTTGCATGAAATTATCTTTAAACATTAAATTGCAAGATTCAAACTATCGATTCAAATAAATATTTCATTCATTTTTTTTTTTTTTTTTTTTTAAGTTCTAAACCTCTTAAAAAATCACCCTTTATTTAAGTTTTGATATTTAAACGGTGATTTTAAATTTAATGGAGAGTCAATAAAATGGGCATAAGAAACAAAGATATTAAAGTGTAGCAATAAAATTATGAACCTTACTTTGCCTATTTTAGGAAAGTGTTTTGTTAACTTTCTATAAACTGAGCGAAAAAAACTCTTACAAAATTGAAAGGCCCCAAAGTCAAATATCTTGTCAATTTCTAGAGACGGATGAAATGTAAGTTTTGTCGCCCTAATTTCATTTTTTTAATAATTATTCTTTTTCTTAATTACAAACAATAACTGGAGTGCCACAAAATAAAAAAAAAAAATGTCCCAACTAATTACCAAAAACATGAAAAACATTTCGATAGTTCGAATGCATATTTGACGAAAGTGCTTCGCTATCTTCATATAAATTTAGCGAAACATCAATAAAAAACAAAAAAAAGAACTGACTTGATGCTTAGCTAACTTCATATGATTTTGCAGAAGCACTTAGATCTGATAAGATTCAAGTAGGTTTTGAGAGAGAAGAACGATAGGCAGGACTTAACTGACCTTATATGAACTCAGCAAAACGGCTTTATAATATAAGAATAAATAAATCAAAATATCCGCAGCTACTTAGATTGGTTGTTTCGCTAAGTTATTGGTCACAATCTGTAAGGATATATGTATATGTGTTCCGGTCGCAGCAACACTCTATTTCTTCCTGAAGCAAAGGGTAGCAACAGATTCTCTCCATCTATCCCGGTTTGTCCCTTAGCTGTGCCCACCTATGCAAGTTAGTTGTGTGAGCTTCATTAATTACAGTTGTTCATGTTGTTCTTGGTCTACCAACTCTTCTTACACCATGAAGATTCCCCAGCAAGGACTGTTTTGCTGTATGTTCTCGTTTGGTTTTCTCAGAATGTGGCCAATCCAACGCCATTTTCGTTGTTTGATGTCAAGATCCACTCTTCTCTGATGAATCCATATCCTACAGGTCAACATTTCTTATGATTTGTGGCCATCGGATCTTGAAAATGTATCGAAGACAGCGATTGATAAAAGCCTATAGTTTGTTCGAGATGACAGTGCAGCATTTCCATGTTTTCCAGGCGTATATAGGAAGACGGATTTCACATTGGACTCGAAGAGTTTCAGTTTCGTACGGGAGAAAGCATTCCAAAGGCGCTACGATATTTGTTTATCCTGCTGACAACATCAAATTCTGTTCCACCATCCATTGAAATAATACTGCCTCAGTAGTTGAACTGCGACCCTTCTCAATAGTTTCCTGCCTCAGAATAATCTGCTGTTGTGAATTGTGACCGGTCTGCAACATTTTTGACTTTTTTGCGTTGATTTTCAAGCCAGCCATGAAATATATATCGTCGGCGTAGTCCAAACGACTAAGGGAATGGACTCCATTGGACGCCATTTCTCTCGTTTGTACCAACTGTGGCAGTTAGCATATCATCGATTGCTAATAAAAAATAAAATTGGCGAAAACACGTCTCCTTGTCTTACTCCCTGCCACACCTCGAATAAGTCGGAAAGTTGCCCATTGTGCAGCACACATGACCGTCCATTATTGTTTTACCCCTGTCGAATAAAAATCGATGAACATGAGATATAGAGGCGACCAGAACTCAGCTGACTGTTCAAGAATGATCCGTAGGGTGTTTATATAGTCGACACAGGATCGACCAATGCGAAATCCAGCTTGATATCTCTTGAGTGTTGACTCTATCCTTTCTCTTATCCGTTCGAGAACAATAGTTGAAATTAATTTTGAGAACACAGACAGAACGGTTTTACCACGCCAATTATTGCAATTTTTAAGATCGCCTTTCTTTGGTATCTTAAAGTCTTTGGGATAAGTAACGTTCACCCAAACATCCTGAATTAGTGGAAGCAAAATAGCTGCCGTTGTTTCAGGATTGACCTTCAAAAACTCGACTGGTATGCCGTAAAGCCCAACTGCTTTGTTTGTTTTGAAAAAAAATTGTAAAAATTCAATTTATATAATTTTATAGATTCAAAATTGTAATGAACAAATTGTATGGGTGCTTAGCGAAACTCCACCAACCACAAAAAAAACTACCACTCTTGTCTAAAAGCTTATGATTATTTCACTTGATGGTTTTCTTACTTGAAATTAATTACAGTCGACTCCGCTTAACTGGAACACTAAAATTGCAGAAAATTAGTTTCATTTAAGCGAAGTTTTCATTTAAATGAACTTCGGATAACTGAAACACTAGTTACTAATAAGCGAAGTTTCATGAAAAACGTTCGAAAATGAAGAAATAAGAAACATTTTGATATTCCAAGTTGAAAAGATGTGTTCAAGTGAATTTTTTTTGGCAGCGTTCAGTGATATTTCCATTTATGCGAAGCTGAATAGGTGAAAATGTCCTTTCAGTTAAAAGAGTTTTCACTTAAGCGAAGCTCGATCAGTTTGCATGTAGTTTGCATGGAAACTGTTGTAAAAAGCCTCGCAAATAAATTTCTCGTGTCAGTCAACCGATTTTTTCAGTTAAACGCAATGCAGTAAAGCGGCGTCGACGGATGATGACATCAAAATTTTGATTTTTTTTTCCAAGAAATTCGTAGACGACAAATTTGTAACTATCACAACTATTTAGCGAAATGTTAGATGCAAATTAAAACGTAGTCAACTTTTCAAGAAAATGCAAAGATATTAGAGTGTGTTGTTTCGCCAAGTTAGTGAGCATCAAGTTAGCGAAACATACAAAATTGTTATAAACACAATGAGTGTCAAAATCAAAATAAATTAGTGACAGAATATTGCAAATCTATCAATCTACTAACATTTCCATCAGGGATACATGTTTCGCTTTCGCTTACTTGACACCCATACAAAATTTACGTGAAACTCGATGATGGTAGAAGGGTGATTTTTTAAGAGGTTTAGAACTTAAAAAAAAAAAAACACAAAAAATTCGAAAAAGTTAATGAAATATTTATTTGAATCGATAGTTTGAACCTAGCAATTTAATGTTTAAAGATAATTTCATGCAAATTTTGACCGCGGCTGCGTCTCAGGTAGCCCATCCGCTGAGTCCAATTTTGGCATACTCTTTCACACATATCGGCCGGTATCTCACGAATGAATGCATGGATGTTGGCTTCCAGTGCGTCAATCGAAGCGGGCTTGTCCCTATAGACATTAGCCTTGACATACCCCCACAAAAAATAATCTAATGGTGTCAAATCGCACGATCTAGGCGGCCAATTGACCGGCCCGAAACGTAAAATTAACTATTCACCAAACTCGCCTCGCAATTGCGCCATTGTTTCGCGTGCTGTGTGGCATGTGGCACCGTCTTGTTGAAACCAAATATGATGCAAGTCAAGAACTTCCATTTCGGGCAAAAAAGAGTTTGTTATCATCGCTCGGTAGCGTTCACCATTGACAGTAACGCTGCGATTCGCATCATCTTTGAAGAAATATGGCCCAATAATGCCGCCGGCCCATAAACCGCACCAAACAGTGGCTTTTTCGGGATGCATTGGTAGCTGTTGCAATGCTTCTGGCTGATCTTCACTCCAAATGCGCCAATTTTGCTTATTTACGTACCCATTCAACCATAAATGAACACAATTTTTCGATAAAAAAGCGGATCCTCGGCCAGCTTTCCAAGAGCCCATTCACCAAAAATTCGGCGTTGTGGTAGGTCGGCTGGCCTTAGTTCTTGCACCAGCTGTATCTTAAAAGGCTTTACGCCCAAATCCTTCCGTAAAATTTTCCACGTAGTGCTGTTACAAAGGCCTAACTGCTGGGAACGGGGCCGAATCGACATTTCGCGGTCTTCTGTCCCACTAGCTGATACGGCCGCAATATTTTCTTCACTACGCACAGTACGTAAACGTGTTGGTGGTTTAATGTCCAACAAAGTAAAGACTAAGTAAAGACAAAGTAAGACTGCTCAGAAGGTCGAGAATGCCGACCATAAAATGGAAGCAGCGCGCGATGAACATTTCGAACCGAGCACGAATTTTGATAGTAAAATTCAATAATTTGCAAGCGCTGTTCATTTGTAAGACGATCCATGGTTAAATTGCAAACCAAACTGAAGCTGTTTGACAGTGACACAAGGTACTTAACACACGTCAGCTGTCAAAACCAGTGTTGCCAAAACCAAACCAGCTAAAAAATCACCCGTTATTCGATAAAATAAAGGCATCGCTAAAAAAATGATGGATACCTAACAATGATGTTGGTAGGACCCGTGGTTAATAGTCTTTGTGTAACTAAATATCATTTATTACCATTTAGAAGACAAAGAGGCCTTTCAGTTATGACCTTTTAGAAGCTGATTGACATACCTATCAATCAATAAGTCCGTTTGATTGCTTTGAAAGCCTGCAAGTAGTACCAGTATCTAAGTTATATTTTAAAAATAAAATAGGTCTATTTTGTTGACTTCCTTAAATGTTTAAAAATGAGCATTAAGAAGATTCACTTTCTAGGTTCAAAAGCTCAAAACACTTATACCCAAAGACCGATTTTTCTTTTCTTTTAACCCCATATCATATATTCATACGTTTTTATGTTCACTTAACAAGATAAAGAACTCCATGTCCATTTCAATAACCCTCCAAAAAAAAAACAAAAAAAAAAAAAAATACAAATATAAAATATAAAACCTGATTCCTAAAGAATTCGAAACAGTAACAACCCTTCACAGATGTGGCCGGTTGATTTTGTGATTTTATCTTTGAAAAAAAACATCGTCTCTTCGTATCTGTTGTGGGTTGAGTATGAGTTTATCTATATTCCATATATTCCATTCTATATGCATGGTTTTTCTTCCTTCTATATTCCAATGTGGGTATGTACATAATATTTTAATATGCTACATTTTCAATGGACATCAGACGCCCCTTTTCATTTCTTCCCAGACAAACATGTAGAAGTAGATAGACATGATACAAAACCATGAAATATAAAACATCAGGAAAAACTCTCCAAAAAAAAAAAGAGATAATGTATGTGTGCTTGTATAAAAATATGTGCAGTATCTTTGTATGTATGTATATGTTTCCAACCATGAGTGTTCAGCATCGCGTCACACATTAATTCATCGTAATCATAACCATAACTCTTAGTAGAGCTCTTTCCTTTACTTTAACTATGCAATTCTTCCCCCATGCTGCCCCCCTTTTCGTCTCGTAAAATTGTTCCATTCACAAGTGACTTATAGAGGAAGGCTAATGTTTACGTTTTTTTGGGGTCGCAAAATGTTTCGTTACCGTAAAAATCAGTGATGCCAAACATACTTTCTGTGTACTGAAAATTAGTTGTTAGTTTTCAATATTTTGTACATAACTCGAAAACTAACCAAGTTTTGAAAAATTTGCTTAAGAAACTTTTTGTAGCAAATTAATTTTTCTATTGAAATGGATATTTTCAAAAAAGTAATAAACCATTATTATTCAAGAAATGTTAACAAAATTAAAAAAAAATCATATTTTTCTATCGATAAATTGGTAGATAATATCATCTGCTGAAAATGTGAGAAGTGATAATAGAAAAAAATACCATAACCAACAAAACATACAAATTATATGAAAAGCGGTACGCGGTACCATAGGTTCGCCATCACTGACACATACCATATCCTCTTTATGCTGCACTATATTGTTACCATCTAGGTTTTTGGCCCTCTTCCCGGTTTTTTCGTTTGTTGTTTTGTTTGTTTTGGGAAGACAATATTAATTTCTGTTTTGTCTGTGGAATGAATGATATTTACTTCAATCCCAAAAGAATATAGAAACCAAAGGTAGACAAAAACAACAAAATACTTAAAACAAATTCCATAAAAAATGTAATAAATTTTAATTTTCTTCAAATTCTCTTTTGTTCTTTCTCTCGTTACAGATGCATTACTTCAAAACAACAAAAACAACAACAACAAATACAAAATGAAAACAAATAAAGACACTGCAGATATACTCTTCTCTAAAGTGGCAACATAGTTCTAAGAAACATCAACCCGCGTTCAGCGTAGTGCAACAAAAAAAAAGCCGACTTTACTCGTTTTTTGATGCAATCTTTAAGTTTAACGTTTTTGCCCCGTCTTCGTTGTCGAGTGCTTAATTTTTATTTTTTTTTTTAATTTTTTCTTTTGAAAACCATAGAAAAAAGTGAACAAAGATAAATGATTGTGTCGGAGTTTGTGAAAAAAACGGAAGAACCAAAAAACAAAAGTATAATGACAAAAGTAAAAAGGGTGTAATGTATGATTACATCACACACCCGGCGCACGGCCCCCCGGGACAACCAACACAACGAATCACCATCATCAAACCAGCAGCTGATGTGACCAAATTTAAGTGTGAAAAATAAAAATAATTTTTTTTTTAATTACAAGCGCGAGAAACTAAACGATTTTTTTTATTACTTCAAATAAAAAAAAATAGAAAAAATCATTAATCTTGTTGAAAGTGTTAAACAAAATAAAAATAAAAAAAAAAATAGTGAAAAGTGCGGGAAAATTTATTTAAAGGCATCTTTTTTTCATTTTTATTTTTTTTTTATTTTTTTGGTTTAGTTAATTATATTTGGAGTTTGTAAGAAATTTTTTTCGTAATTTTTCATCTTGACGTCATTTTGGACGCGTTGAAAGGTGTAATAACAAAATCTGTTCGAATGGTATTTGTGTGCATTCTTCAAATTCGTGGAATCGAATGAAGAATAAGCAGTTTTGAATATTCGATTTTTTGTTTTTTTGTTTTTTCCTTTGAATTATACGCGAGTGTAAAGAAGCATCATGTTTGGAATGTTCAGGAAGCGCATGTACAGAAAGTAAGTTATTTTTTTAATAATATTTTATTTTATAATTATGTACTGCAATAATGTATGTAGGTATGGCAAAAAACTCCAATTTGGGATTTGAGTAGTGCTCAAAATAACGAATTGCCGAAATTCTCAATTATGTCAAAATCAAATATGTTTTTCAGCATTTTATTTGATAGAGGGAATTTTTGATTCTTTAGCGATCGCTTCGTCAGTATTTACAGGCAAGGCACCCAACTTTTCAACAACATAGTTGTTGGCTTGTAAATAATGATCTAGATCTCGTTATTTTAAATTTTCTCGAAAACAAAAAGACTTTTTTGCATCTGATTTTCAGTATTTGACTGCAAATTGGAAAAACATTTAAAAGTTGAAAACAAATAGGGTACGTGATTATGTAAATTTTTAATAAATAATAGTTGAAACCGAAAATATGAAATACTTTTACCAAAATGCAGAGTTTTAAAATAAATTGTTCACAAACTATCGGCTAAAATAACTTTATTCTAAGAAAAAACTCAAGAATAAGTTTCTGGCTTTAAGATTAAGGTATAGGATTTTTTTCTAGACGTTGCCGTTGTCTTTGAATAGTCATTTTTACATGTGAAGCAATATATTTTTAAAAAAATGCCTCTCCTGTCTGAACGAAGGGATATAAATACCCCACCCCTCACAATTTTTGTGTTTTTGACCTAATCAAAACGTTTTACTAGTTTGATTAAACTACTACTTTCGGTTATACATTCTAAATTGGTTTACTTTTAAAAAGCTGTATGTTGGAAACTGTTTAATTTACAGAAATCGTATTAAAGGAAAATTTGTACATACATTGACCCGTTTTCGAAAAATTGATTTGTCAAAACAAAAATTTGAAAGATTTTTTAAAAATACAAAAATTACGTTCTTGAAAATTTTGATAAAAAATGATTTTGAAATTGTTAAGAAGCTTCCGTATAAAAAAATTTCATCAAAGCTGGTTGAGTCGTTTAAGAGACAGTCAAAAGTGAAAAAAATCGGTTCTATGGAAGGTACTGTTAGTAGAATTTTTACAAACATTTCTTTTACTTAAGAAATATGACTCTACTATTAAAAGTAGACACAAAATTTTAATCAAAATCGTTAGAGCCGTTTTTGAAAAAAGTTAACTTTTCCTTAAGACAGACAGACAGACGGATATACAGAATTGCGGGACCCACTTTTTTTGCATTCTCTATAATCGTAATGGCATGCCTGATTGATATCTCGAGTTCGATTCTTTTTACGAATCCTAAACATGCCTTATAATACCTATATCGCAAGTAAAAATAGCCCTTTATAGCTAAAAATGAAATAAACTTAAAAAAGCGCAAAAAAATCGCGATTTTTTGCATTTTTACTAATGTTGCACCCTGCACTCGAGGTTGAAAAATTGGATGTGACATTGTCTTAACATAATATAAAATTCACAAAACAACATGTTTCTGGACTAATGATTTTTAAGTACATTTTAATGTCTAATCCAATAAGACTAAAAATCATACATCAAAGGTGTCACAAAAATAATCATCCAAACCAAAAATTGTTATATATCAGGCTATGACCTCTTAGAATCCAGTAACTTGTTCATCTCGAACCATAAACGGTGTTCAAAAACGGCGGTTATTTTAAATTTTCGAAAAAATATCCTTGAAGCCAGTTTCTTGCTTCCTCTGTTCAAAACTGATTTTTGTTCTCTTCGATTTTTGCATTTTTACATTGATTTATTGGCTGAAAAATATTTTTTTTTTAAATCTAAGCAAACTATGATATTGCGCTAGCTTAACAGAATTTACAAGTTCAAAATGTTCCTTTCATCATAATTAATCGAATATCTAACGCACATACATATTTGGAAAATAAATTTTGACGTATTTTTTTTCTTAATAATAAAGTGACAAGTGAAAATTTATATTAGCTTCAGTAGCAGACTGCAATTAGTGAACTGATTAAATCTACTACTTTTGTTAGTTTATTTTTTTTAAAAGAAATCATGATAACTTGTCAGGCACCTGAATCCGAAATCACATATCTGCTAGTAAATGCATGTTTTTTTATAAAGAAAAAACATGATAATAAATAACAAAAATTGTTAAGAAAGTCTTAATCGAAAAGATTTCTTTTTGCATTTGTATTTTCCTCAAACCTGCTCTGTTGTCGTCATCATAAATTTATTTTATAATCATATACGATACCTGTTTTTCATTCACATCTTAACACTTAAAAATCATTTTTCCATCAAATCAATAAGTTCACACTTTGATTCAGATTTAATTTGAATTAAGGGATTCTGGGGTACCAAGACATTTTCAATAAAAACCAGAAATGCTTCATAGTTTGAAAGATTTGTGTAGCTAGTAAACAAGATTATTAATTCTTTTACACTCTTGCTCCAAGAAACCACTTAAGCTTACCAATAAATTTGCTTAATCAGCATATTACCTCATGTTATCATGGATCCCCACATTCCCCTAATAAGTATTTTATGAACTCCACGTAGGTATAGTTTCTATCATTCTGTCATTTCTATCACTCTTATTATAATTTCAAAACATTTTATGCAAATTTGTCAATGAATATAAAAATAGCAGCAACGATATAAAAGTGCATATTCCAAAGGCCGTTCGTCAAATGCAATTCTCATTTTATTTTATTTTTTTTAAACACACTATATTTGCATTCAAAACAGATTAATGGCTATTTTCAGTTTGTAATAAATTATTTCAAAGTCCACAATGCGTAACTAATTAAATGGACCAACAACGAACGTTTGCAATGAATGAAGTGGAAATAAGCGATAAAGTGTCGTTTGTCGTTTGCCTATAGTGTCATGTGTCAGAAATGAAGACACACATGTCGTCGTTCGATTCGTTTGTTCATTGCTGATGCATATAAAATGCAAACTAAATCATAATTATTTTTTTTTAGTTTATTTTTTGTTGTTGTTGTTGTTTTTGTTTTGAATGACTGAATTTCAGGTTGTAGGTATTGGTTTTCGGAAATATAGTATAGCTATCATTAACATAACACTTGGAAATATCCATACTCGGAAAGTTATGGAGAGTTGATACATTTTAGTTTGTAAAAACAATAACTTGTTGTACAGTGATGCAGTTTAGTAGGACGAATTTTTCAAGTTCGCCTGGTTAACTGGTTGTTAGAATCAGAGCAAATACAACAATTTCCTATGATGCACCTGTGATGAAGGATTACAAATTTAATGCTTTAGTTGTTTCTACTGATACTTCCTGAGGAGAAAAGCACTCTAAGCGACTGTTCACTAAAATGAATTTGCCTTTTGATGCAATATATACCCCGAAACCGGCCATGGGCCGACAAAAAGAACAAAACCCACAAATGACCAAATTCCAAAA
Organism: Meliscaeva auricollis; assembly: GCA_948107695.1. Classification (NCBI taxonomy): domain Eukaryota; kingdom Metazoa; phylum Arthropoda; class Insecta; order Diptera; family Syrphidae; genus Meliscaeva; species Meliscaeva auricollis. Next base: position 70,490,016 of record OX403618.1, on the reverse strand, counting down.
TCCAGTGTTTTTCAGTTCGATGAAACGATTTTTCGGTTGATCTCTAATATGCAAAAAATGAAATATGTTTAAAGAAGAGGGGGGGCATGCTGAGTCTTTAATATTGTATAGCCATGAAATAAGTCGCAAATGAAAGAATAAGGGGATAGTCTTTTTTTGTTTTATTATAATTTTTTCTTGTTAAATTTGAATATTCCGACAGCTTGTTTTATTAAAATCACTTAAAACTGCTAAGGGATTCCCAAAAATTCGAATACTGAACAATTAGAAGCACATTATTTTTGTCATTTTGAAGATAATGAACAGGGACCTTTTTCACCAAACACTTTTCACTTTTCTACTTTTTACTTTCATGTCCGTTGCAAATTTCGTTTAAGAAAACGCCAATTTGCAAAAAGTATATTTATTGAAATGAAAAGTTGAAAAGTTTTTCTCTTTGCAAACACGAATATGCAAACACAAATTTGCAAAGTGAAAATTTCTTTTTTGCAAAGTGAAGAACTTTGTTAGTTTCCATAGTATTTGTACTTTTTGTTTCACCAAACACATAAACTTTGCAAATTATATTAAAAGGTCAAAAAAATGTTCTTCTTTTTGTTGGTGATAATGAATGTACATCAAAGTGCATCCTGGACGGAGCACCAAGTCTCCTTCATTTTTAAGCAATTTTTGTCCAGGAAAAAATGAAATTGTCTTAGGTGCATATAGTAAAATAAAAATGAGGGTTTCTAATAAAAGCCAGTTATCCTAAAACCTGTGGATTATAAAAGTAGAAACATAAATGGTACTATTTTTACGAAGATTTATTTTTTTTTAAATATGTAGTATGGTTCCCTTCGTTATGGCCTAAAATTCTGATTTGCATTTAGATTACTCCGTGAAAATTTTCTCAATAATATACCTACTGTGGCAATTATGGCCAAATTGCTTTCGCCTAAAGAGGGTCCAGAACTGCAGGCGACATTAACTGAAGCAAATACCAATAATTGTGGATATGATTAAAGTAAAAACCTTTAACTCACTACTATATACTAAAAAAACAACTACAAAAAAAGTTAATAAATGCAGTTTCATTGCTTATGACGATTGTTGCCATAGAAGACTACCTGCACAATTTTCTGTTTAGTTTTCGTTATTTTTATCAAAAAAAAAAGTTGGTGTCGATATGATTTGAACCCCAAACTTCTAGGGTGGTAGTCGAATACTCTATGATTTTCAGAATTTTGTAATAGCCGCTCACACACTTACTTTGCAAAATACGAATTCATGACAAGTTCTATTTTAAATTGGTGAAATGCTTTAACATTTCACTTTTGAAAAGCAGTTTGTAAATTTGATAAGTGAAAAGCCTTTTTACTTTGCAAATTTTGTGAAACACTTAGCACTTTTACTTAGCAGGAAATTATTAAATTGCAAAGACGCAAAGTGAAAAGTTAAAAGTGTTTGGTGAAATAGGCCCCAGTTCTACAACTTGATTGAGGCATATTTTTAAATTTGAACCATATTATGTTACTGACTGTTTTTTTTTTTTGTTGAAAGCTGGTGCTTTCCTTGTAATCCCATCTCACATTTTAATATGGTCTAGTTCTGCCAATGGCATCCAATAGAAAACCATATAATTCTTAAATTTGAGGCTGGTTTTTAAATGTATTATGTATTTGAAAAAAAATTGCTTTAGAAAAATGCTTATATTAATAATTTAGCTACCACTTTCGAACTTTTTGATTTTCGAATCTGAATTCGACATTTTTGGTGAAGGCCTCTTTAGTAAGGAGAACCCACAATGAATCTATAACAAAACAAAAAAGATCTTTCTTACATTTTGAAGCATTTTTTGGAGATTTGTTGTTTTGTTAAGGACCTCCCCAATATTCACAAAAAATTTTTTTGATGATGTTAATTTAAACAATAAGAACCAAACTAGCTACTTTAGAGTTTTCCCTTTCCATACAAATATTTTTGCTTCTGCTATGATAAATTAGCAGCTGTTGACGCTTTTTTCTATATCAGTCAGTTCTTAAAGTGCAATGCTAATGACACTTAAAAAACTTACCAAATTACCACTCTAAGCTAAATTGAGATGATAAGCAATTTTTCGAGAGTGTCATTAAAAACTGTTAGAAGATATCACTAATAATGATGAAGAACTTTAATTGCTTACTTTGACTACACCAAATGCACCATAACACCATCAATCGACTCATTCCATAAATTAGTGACACTTTACAAAGATAAGGTCATCTTTGGTCACTAAACACCTGATAAACATTTTGTTTTCATATTTTTTTTTTTTGTATTTATTTTTGTTTTGCAAATTACGTCGTCAGTTTTAAATAAAATTTGTTAACCAATCTCATGGGTATAATATTTTTAAAGGTGCGACGAAGTAATGTTTATCGTATTAACTCTTATGGCATAGTAATTCTGCATCAATTCAAGGTCATGAGAACATGATATTTGAATATTTTTAGAGTGAAAAATGCGCCTTTAATATGCCTTTATGTCGAGTTTGGTTTGTAAAATGTAGGTAATATTTCATGACAACAACTATTTCTCTCAAGTGAAAAAAAATTAGACATAAACAACAAAATTACACTGAATTAATTACTGAATTGCGCTGCACCCTGTGCTGTGATATGTGCTTGTTTGAAAACAGTGCGGTTCATTTGATTGGGTGCATTGAAGAAAAATGGTTTTGGATTTAAATCACATGGATGTAGTCTTAATTTCTGATTAGTTACTCTAATTCGTTTAGTTCGATGTACAGACAGACGCAGATCTTTTCAGACTTACGAACCTCATGTATTAGTTCAGTTTTTTTAACTTTTTCATGACAGAATGCTAAGTTCGATAAAAAAAACCGAAACATATTGTTTTTTTACCCGATACCAAGCCCTGTCATATTTTAACGGTCGACAATCTTAGCCTCCTTCGTCAAATTGTTCTACCTAAACCTTCCCACGTAAACAAGGTCTGCATAATTGTTTTACCGCAAGAATACTGCTTCACCAGACTTTTTCATCAAAATCGTCTAAGAAGTTGGAATAACTTATACTTTTTCCTTAAGACTAGGTTGCAATAGTAATACTGGTAATACTGGTAACGTATTGCTGCCCATTAGATTGGATTTTTTTTCATTTCGTAAAGCAAAAGATAGATTTGTTAATTAATGTACACAATCCGTTGAACCAGACTGTATATCTGTGCAAAATCTACATTTCACGTCGACGACAACGACAACGACGCACGGCAACGTCCTACGCTCATTTGACACAACCAGCACAATATTTTGTGTGGCAATAAATTCTCTGGAAGTTGCTCCTGCTCCCGGTTCTGTTTCTGTTTGGCCCTCAATTTGTTTTTTTTTTTTTTTTTTTGTATTTTCATTTTCCAGTTCTACCTCCGCTCCACACCGTTAGCACCACTTTTCCTGGCCGTTTAACGACTCTTAATCACGTTTATATGACTGCCACACGAAACTATGAAATATGAAAATTTTGGTGCGTTCGCGTACAAAATTTATTACATTCGAGGTGAGTTATAGGCGGCTGGATATTATTGTACTTTTAAATTGTTCATTTATCAAATTTCTATACTCTAGTTCTGAACTCTGCAGTTCTGTTTGATTTAGGTTTCTGGTTTCAGAGCTTTGCAGAGAAGCAAATTAAGTCGATTTAGTCAGCCTCAATAGCTACCAAACAAATAAATATTATAAAGTCATATATAAAGGCTTAAAAGACAAAACATAGAGAACAGTATTGAAAAATATCGGAGTAAGCTTTATTAATAGAATAAACTGTAGCAAAAAATAACGATATGTTCGGGGTAACCCAAATTCTCAATGATTCGTTTGGCTTCATGATTAAGTTTTTTCTTGTTTTATGGAAATTGATATGAAAAAAAAAAAAAACTGAATTGCGTTTTGTTCTCATGAACGGTTCTTTATTTTTTGGTTTATCGACACGAATAATAAATAGAAAAATAAATTGCATTATTAATAATTCTGTTAAGGTGAGTTCTTTTAGAGCTTCATGTTATTTTGTTTTGTGTTCATTTTATTGCTGGTTGGTAATCAAATATGAAACACGTCGATAAAGATCAACATTATTGTGACACAAAGTGTTTCATTATTTTTATTGATAATAATTTATTTGATCTGACTAATAACAGTAATAACTATTGTTTTGATTAATTTGAGTGAAGGGATATAAATTTGATTTGGGTTTATTTTTTGGGAGGTACCATACCATCTAGGTACTTGAATAATTTAAGAGTTGATAAGGTGAGGTAATAGATATTTATTATTAAAATTACTATCTAGTATGTTGGGAAAGTGATAAGTGTTTGCCTTATTAAAAAGATAAGCACATAGCGTGAAACAGGAGAATTTATATTGTTGTCCTGGTAAAATCAATATTTTGCTGCTTTTATTACCAAAATAACAAAATTATGAGGAAAATTAAACCTTAATTGTATCAGAAATCAGCTTATTGTAACAAGTTGGATTCTATCCAACTAAAATTTTATACTTAAATGAAGTTTTAGAAAAAGTGGGTCCGGCAATTCTGTCTGTCTCTATCTCAAGTTGCAGCCCAAGTCACTTAAGCGATTTTCTTCAAACTTGGTAGTCAAGGTTTTTTAGTGATTCCCTAGAGTGAAAATTCAATTTTTTTTTTTTGTAACCAAAATTAACAATACCTGCCATATGACAAAAATGAAAAAAACTTATTTTTTTCAAAAACAACTAAGGATTTTGTTTAAAACTTTTATGTGTATTACATTATTATAAATTGTCGTGCTTTTGAAATAAAAAAATATATTTTTTCATCGGCTAACAACGGTACCTCCCATAGACCTGTTTTCCGTTTTTCTGATTTTCTCGTAAACGACTTCTTGAATTATAATGGTAATTTTTACACGAGAGGTTCTTAAAGTTCTTAGCAATTTTCAAATTATCTAATATCAAAATTTGCAAAAAGATTTTTAAAAAGAGTTTCAATTTTTTTTTTTTTGAAAAATCGGTTTTTTGAAAACGTATTGGTTATTTCTTTTTTGAAATTTCGGTTTAAGATGTTCATTAATATTTTCTTAAAAATAGCATAGGTACCAACTTTTAATTTAAACAAGACTTGAGTATTTTTATATACAAAAAATTAATTATTTTAAAAACGGCTCTAACGAATTTCAAATTTTGTTCCTAAAAATTAATGTTTTTTTAACAAAATCAAATGGCGTACTTAGTTTGGAAGTCACGACAATGTTCAACATACAAAAGTTTTTATTTATAAAAACCTTACATAAGAAGCTTTACCATCCACAGCAACTTTGACTTTAAGTACGTGCGACCAAGCCGTACATTTTTTTTTTTTGATGTTTAAAAAATCTGACAAATTCTTTGATGTTTTTGACAGGAGTACTATTTTCTTCTGATTTCTTCTAGAATATAAAGCTCTCAAAATGTTTTTGAAGAAAGGTATAGCACATTTCTAGCCCAAAACAAGAACGTCTGTAGTATTAAATGAATGATGGAGTTGAGTTTATTTAATTTTTAAAATATATTTTGAAATCGTCCATGGATCGGAGAGTTGAGATACTTTAACTAGAAGTTGCCCATTTTCAAATAAAGATTGAGTTTTGTCTTGTTTTTCGATTCAGTTACTTAAGCTAATTTTTGAGCTTAGTTTTTAAAATGTCTGGCAAGCTTTTTTTTTTGCTTCAATTCCTCATTTCTTAAAATTTGGATACGTTTTTTTAACTCTTTTATTGTTCTTTGGGTAGAAAATGACGTTTCTGTTTCAAACCTTCAATACGGTAACACTTAAAAAAAAAATGTTATCCTAGAGTCGAAAAACAATTTTTGAATATTCTTTTCATAAAAATCTTATTTTAGATGATAGCTTCTAAAAACTATATTTTTCCTCAAAATTTTTCAAAAAATATAAGTCGATTTTTTTTTTTCAATAAAATTACATGATTTCTAATGCTTCTTCCAATTTTGAGTCAATTACTGAAACATGATGCGTTTTTGCCTTGTAGTTTTTGAGAAAATTGAAAATAATAAGATCAAGATGGCAGACGGACAAAATCTCGAAATTCAAAATCCAAAAAAACCCAGAATCCCAAAAACTAGAATCTAGAAAACCCAAAATCAAGGAAACCCAGAATTGGCAAAAATTGTAAATTATGAAACACGTATTGAACAAATTAATAAAATTTCGGGATTTTGGATTTTGAGATTATGGGTTTTCAGGATTTTTGGGTTTTCTCTACTAACAAAATTTAATAAATAAATTTTTCTTTTTGATTCAAAAATTGATTTTAAATTTTTTTTTTTTAAGTTCAATATCTTAAAAAATTGTACCAAATATTTTTTGAAAATTAATTTCCATTTTACCAACCAACAACCTTCGAGTAAGCATGTGTTACAAGTCGTGTACCGACTTTCTTCCAAAGGTCGACCATTTTCAAGTTGAATTCTTTGGAATTAACACGAAAGAGTTATTTATTGGTTGTAATAACGCGAGTTGGCTAAAAACTGTACCAATAAATAATTCGGTTCGGTTTGGCTTCGACTCCGTTCTTGACTCGGTTTAACATTCTGTTTGTTGTCTTTTGTGTATAACAGTCAAACAAAACCGTATTAAATAAAGTTGAATAGGGAACGAATTACACTTTTGCTTATAAAAGTATAGATTCACTGTCGATGAATTAAAAATAAAGCAAAATATATGAAATTTCAGAGTTTATATTAAATCATTTAATTTTTTTTCTCAGCCAATCAACAGATTGGATTTAAAAGTAGATAGATAAGTTGATATAGCTTGAATAAGTTCAAAATAACTTAAAATCTATGTCAAAGTTAAGAAAATGAGGAAATAACAGAATTTTTGAAACTCTTGAGGCTATAAAGTCCATGTTTTTTACTCAAACAACGCATGTTTTAGACAACATTCTAAAAGTCTGAATAATTTTTTTTTTTTGCAAAAGCTGAAGGTCCAAACAAAACAACGTAAATCTGTGTGTACCTGTACAGACCCTTTCGCAATAGGTATGGGTGTAATATATAGGTCTTCGTCTGAAGTTAATATACAGTCTGATCCGTAGCTTATTTTTAGATTTATTTCATATAATAGCCAATATAGTAAAATTCTTGTCATTTTAGAAACTAAAACAAAGGCTTAAGCGCTGCAAAATAATGACGAATTTTTGTAGAAAAAAAGCGAACTGATTTCCTAAGAAAACCCATTCAAACTGAAAAAAATAATCACTGACAAAATATAGGTACATCTCTTTTGCTAAAATGTATCTCAACTAACAAATAATCTCCACTTACTCTTCGTATCATTATCATAATGTCTTTTTTTTTTTAATTAAACAAATAAATCCTTTCACTTCGTTTTGGTGTTTTCAAGACAATACTCCAACATCACGACCGAAGTAGTTAATCCGTAGTTGTTTTCTTGTGCTTGAACGCGCCACTGCTTCTTTACAATGTCACATTGTGGCAAGCTCTCCCCTTTGACAACAATAGATACACCCAAATGCAATGTAAACACATAAAAAACATTGATTAGACAAACTATGTATCTTCATGTGAATCCATGTAAATCTTCAGTAAAAACATACACACACATAATCCCCAATTAATCCGAAACCTCACAATTAAATTGGAAATTACCCAAGACAAGAGCCAAAAGCAGCAAATTAAGTTTGTGTGGTTCCAATTTGTTATACACAGCATCCCCATCTCCAACTATTCTATTTGACACATTTATCCACACTTTGTCATATAGAAGAGAGAACCAAGAATTTTATCTTGAAAATGAATCCAAATCCAGTCCTTCTCCTTTTCGATGGAAACTAAAGCTCTTAACAAATTTCATTCTGACAACAAAACTATTCGAATTTGTAATAATGTGGTTATTACATGCTCAGATACACAAAGTCTATGAAAATGATGTCAATTGAAAGGTCTCTTCCCATCGTATCGTATCACCCGCTCCTGCACACCCCTATATGGAAGAAAATGGGATTTGTGTTCACATAATACTCTCGTCACGCTGCCGCCGCTATCGGGAACATTGCCTTGTTGTGTGTCGTGTCAGTATCGTCGTCGTCGTCGTCGTCATCGTCGTCGTCGTCGTCAACACTCAAAAAGCATCCCATGTCATGGAAAATGTGTGAAAATTCATCCAAGATTGTCATCTCTCTTTTAAAGCAAAGGAGAGATATCACCACAAATTCCACACTCGCATAGTCTCCAACCAATCCCCAACCAACACAACACCAAAGTGTCTACTTTAGGCCCATTTTGGTTATCTCTGCCGATATACGAAAGTACCCTCCATCCCCGCAGTCGCTGCCGCTGGGTACCCGTTCAAAAACTAAACGATTTTCATGTGGCACGACAGAACACTATACGATGTCGGAACATAATGCCAACTAATTATAGCCTTGAATAGGCTCCAGCGAGGTACTTTTGACGCAAAGAGCACAAGCACAGATGTACATTCTGTACAAGCCTCGCGCATAGTTCTTCATTCAGATCATGAACTCTGTTCGGTTCCCAATAGTCTAGCAGGCGACTCACAATATCCTTACACCCCCTCCCCCCTCCACCTCTTTTCTTGCTTGAAAACATTTTAATTACTGGTTTTAGTTTTATTGTTGTTGCATGTCATTCATGAGATAGTTTTGCTGTCTCTGCCATACCACACTTTATATCAGTATCTTCATCTTTATCTAAAAACGAAGATTACCGAAGTGAATTCTCTCCATCGATGGTTTATTACTTCGCTTCAAATTATAATGGGGGTAGCCAGCCAAGTTGGCAGCACAGTAGCTGATTCGTGATCCACAGCCTTGAGATTCAGTTGGAAATGTTTGTTTGTGTGACATTTATGACCTCACTTTACACGCGGCTGTTGCGGTGGCGGTTGTTATAGTTAGTTGGATACCGAAAAGGAAAAGAGCGAGATAGTATATCGGCCGAAAACAAAAACAACAAAAAAGGAGCAAAGACATAAAAATAAAAATAAATAAGAAACAAAAATTTTATTGCAACAATAAAACCCCCACAATTGAATAGTTTTAGTGAGGTGAAGAAAGTGTAATAAACTTTTTGTTTTTTTTTTTTTGTTCTCTCGTGAATTACTTCTCGCATGACATTCGAAATCAAAAAAGAGCAATAAACTCATCAGTTTTTGTTGTTATTTTGTATAAACAGAGTTGCCAATATGAGCAAAATAAATATTTTCTTTTAGTTTTCAAATAAGATAATTGCTAAATCTGAGTCGAATATCTTTGCAAATATGCATATGCATGTAAGGTTTTTTTGACTCACGACAAAATTTTAAATGTTCGTTTAGAAAATAGAACTTAAGCACACATTTTACATCAATTTGTCACGAGTTATAACTTAAAAAATGATTTGTTTTCTGTTTAATTACTTCATTGTTGTTTCTGACCAAGATTTTGAAGCCGCCTTTTTGTAAAAAAAAACTAAGCGATAAGTTAAATTTTCCATAATTAAAACCTTGAGTGTACCAAAAAAAGTACCATGACAGCGCTGGTGTTATTATCGATTTCAGCAGGCCATCTAGCAAAGACTAGTTTGAACCTTAAACCCTTTTAAGTCTTAAGAATTATGACGCTCGAGCTAATAAAAATACAAAGAAAACTTCTCTAGGCACCTGAATACCATACCATTACGAATTTTCTTAGTTTTTATGTTTATTTTATCATAATTTTGTGTATTTTTTTTAGTAAAAAAAACTTAATTATTTTCAAAACAATAATTTCAAATCAGAAATCAATTAAATTTTGGTATTTGAGCATTTTATAATACCTTTTGGAGCAATTTCTTATTTATTTGTAATTGGACGACGAATTCGTACCAGCGTTTAAACGCGCTTATTTGCATAATAATGTGAAATAAAAGTAAAACACCTTGTTCATTGTTCTAATGGCAACATTTTAAGGCTATAAACTTAAATGACCATTGATTAGTTTTGAAATTGTAGGCATTTCAATGCCATACAGTCCAATAACCATTCTTTAAATTTGTCTACTTTTATGCTTTTTTCCTGATGACGTAAACAGAAAAAAATCGTTATTGAGGACGAAACGTCACTACTAACTGGCAATCACTCACCTAAGAGTAAATATGAACTCCACTACAGAGACCATAGTGAAGATCCTTTGAAAAATTGTTGTAAGAAAATGCTGCTGCTTTTCTCGGAATACAAAAATCGTCTTTTTGAAAGCAAAATTCAAATCGATGTCATTAACCATTAATCAAGCGGTCAAAATTTCTCCACAAAAAACTAAATCATTTTAGGGAGACATCCCATATCTTTCAAATAAAACAAAAACAATTAAAATCCGTTTCCGTTAAGTTAGTCAAAAACGGATCAATAGAATTTTTGTTTACGTAGATGAAGTCTGTTTTATTGATTTGATGTACCTTTTCTCAGCACTGAAATCAAGCTTTTCATACTAAATAGTGGCAACCCTGTCTTAATAAACGAAAGTGCAAAACGTCAGAATTATACAAAAAAAAATGTCTGCTGGGCTGTGTGGTGATGGTGAGTTGTGCGCCAACAAAGTAAGGTTAAAGAACTGTCTTTAACTTCTAAGAACGGAAGTTGAGCGGAACTTCTTTGACAATTTCTTGGTGTGGGGGTGTCTTTCCGTCTGTGTTTTGTGCTATGCATAAACCGCTTAAAGCGCTTAAGCAACCGCTGACGATGATGATGACGATGACGACAACGACGCCTGGTTATTGCTATAAGAGAAAAAAAAATTACGTGCGAGCATAAATGAGCAAGCAACTGACAACTACCAATCATTCTCATTTAAATTTGCTTCGCAGTATTATGTTGCTGCTTACTGATGGTGTAGTTTTTTCCTTTTTTCTATTTTAATGAAAATTCCATAGTGCATTTGACTTTATTGTGTAGTTTTTGTTTTGTTTTTTTTTTGTCTTTTGTTCTAACAGGCGGATTACATGACAAGAAACGAAAATAACCGCCAACAATTCTAAAGAGATAGAGGAATGCAAAAGCAAAGTAGTATTAGCAAGTATAGAAATGTCGTTCTGTCAGAATGACAATCTGCACCGCACTCGCTGCGGGGAGAATGGTAAATGCACCAACTTTAAGCAAATGCACATAGCACACTGTAGGGGTCGCGTCGCGTCGCGTCGCGTGACTTTGTGTTTAGAATGTTAAAATAGTTTTTTCAGTGCTGATGGGGGGATTTATGGAGATACAAAAAAACAAAAGAGTAAAAATGTAGGCATAGATACTTTTCACAGTGGATTGCGAAATAGTTCGTACTACTGCGACTGGCAAGAGTTATTATTGTGCTTTTGTTTTTGTTATTGCATTCATTCAAGGTCTGGGTGAGATTTTAGAAGCAAAAAGTGCAGAGATATGTACATAGAAAATGATGGGGTGGTATTTTTAAACAAATGGTTTCAGATGGTATTCTTGTGTAAGCAAAATGTCTTCTATTCGTCAAAACCATCTGCACCACAGGCATACGATTCAACAAGCTAGGCGACGTTATAAAGAAAAGTATGAGAAGAAGGTTGGATGGCTTATATGGAAGCTGAAGCTATGTCAAAAACATGAATTTTGAAATTTAAGCATATTTGTGTTTTGGTCCAGTAGATACAAATTGGTTCCAGAAGAACCAATAATCAATAAAGAGTAGATACAGACTTTTTCTATCTTTAGACTGATGCATTTCCTTGAAATCGTCCAAGATGTGCTTTAGAAAAGTTGATTGGCGATATGTGCCGATAATGATTCATAGCACACATGGATATAATTTTTGAAATATTGTCTCTAAGCCAAAAATGATCTGCTGAAACCCAGATACGTACGATCTTATTTCTTGCACCACCTAGTCTGCTAAAATTAATTTTATAAAAATAGCACAGCTTGTTATTATTCTAAGCAATACGTTTATCATGTCCTTAATATTCTTGTCATGTTCTTGGTGCAAATTTCCACCATTAGTGGATAAAAGCTAGTTTTCAATACTGCAGACTGTAAAACGTTTGGCTACCAGTACTGTAACCCAAAGATATTTCTATCACTTTGGTGTAGATCCACTAATTCTGCCCAATTCTGCTGTTAACGAGAAATTTTCTTGGCTTAATTTATGTTTTTATTTTTACGGAACTTCTGTAAGGCCCAGGAATCTAAAAGGTTCTACAGAATAAGCCTAGCATTTGGTCGGTATTTCTGTAGAGCTCGGAAAAAGTGTTTTCTGATCAGTTGTTTTCATTGGCGTAATGGAAGTGCGATAAACTGTCACGCCGGAGGTCTGGGCTCGTTTCCAAGCCTATGCCAACTTGATTTTTTTCTCACAAGAGGCAGTACGCCTCTTGCGAGGGGTGGGTAAATTGATAATACTTTAAATGCTATAAAGTAGGTCTAATTTATAGACTGATAGACTTATTGTCACGAAAAGTGCATCTCAACTAGCTGTTTGGAACCGGCAGATAGTTGAAGGTTCTTTCCATTCCATGTCTGCCCACTTATCACTTACAAAGAAACTGGTTAAGGGAATCAGTTACTACTCACTTCACTAGACCTTGTTTTTTTGCTGAGCTAGTCATACCACAAAATTTTATTTATTTTATAGAGATGTTTTCAACCTCACCAGTACTGACATTACGTTTGCAATATATTAGTTGATGAACCTTACCCAGAAGCCAGAAGTCAGACAGGAATCATTGTTTCCCAGCTACGATTTTTTTGAAACAATTCCATGGCAATTAGGTTACTGATACTACTTCGTACTTTGTCTTTGTTTATTGGTCATTGTCATCCTTTTAATTTTTTTTTGGTTTGGGTGATTGTAGATGCTTCTGACAAGATTTGTTAAGAAAAAAAAAACAAATACTGGCTTATTAGAATGATTTGAATATGGCTTCTTTGTAGATTCGCTGGTTGCTGTAGTGTTTCTACCACTGTTGATATCGGTTGAAGAAAAGTCGGACGCAGATAGTTTCTGAAGATTTTGCTGTCGAAAGCTTTTTTTAAAATAGAATGCTTTTATGTATAGAGTTTCAGTGATCTATATATATTTTTCAAGCCTCATTTTTCCTTTTTTTATTGTTTCAATATAATCAAACTCCATCTCCCCACTGTCTCATTCATATGTTTCTGAAAAAGAGGCTCTTAATCCTTTAGTATAGCACTGCCAGCTAGCGGCAATTAATACTCACATCAGATTGTACTATTGCACCTCTTCTGTTTAACAAAACTTCCACAAGCTTTCATCAATGACAGCCATTCCAAGCCCCACAATATCCACCCCACCATCCGTCCGCGTCACCGGGTGTCAAAACAAACAAACGTCAACAAACATTTATGCGAAAAAGAAGAATATTGTTTTAATCGTGAAACAGCCCCCCATTTTTCCATTTACCTTTAAGCACTGTATGCAATGGCGGCACTTCAGCTAAAGGCCCTAAGGTGCAACTTCCACTTTTCACATTGCGCCAGGCTGCACTTGGAAAAAGCAAAACTGAATAAAAAATAGCACAATTTGTTTGCACATTAAAGGAAGTCAATTCACGTGCCCAGAGTACATTAGAGACAGGTCCCCGTGCTCACCTTCATTGGTATTGGCGTTTGTCATCATCGTCGAAGTCGTATTCGTCGTCGGTTGTCGCGTCATGTACTCCTGCCGCCATCCGTCGTTGTCGTCGTCGTCGTCAGTCTTCGATGTTGTATAGTCGTCAGTGACAACGTCACACATTCCGGTAGCCCGTAACAAGTCATTAATATGACATTCAGATACCTTTTGTATCCGGAGTTACCCATCTCTATACACCAGTAATGTACACAATTCGTCTCATGCATTCCCAATATTTATGCATGCGAATTGCGAGTTGGAGCTTCAAGTTTATAGCAGTCAGAGATATGGATTGCACGTTCTTGGAATACATTGGGAGTGCGCATGTAAACTTTGCAAAAACTGTGATATACAATATACTGAATATTGGAAAGACTGCGATGCGGACTATGCTGTGTATTATTGTGGGTGGCCAGGCCCAGATATGGTCATTCAGATACCGTAAAATGTAAATGCTCGTCTGGCTGCATCTCTTTTTTTTTTGTATTTCTTTCTTTGTAAATGATTTTTCATTGTGATTTTTTTAGTTTTTTTTTAAATTTTTAAAAAAGACCGAGTATTGGTTTTGAAAATAAAACTGCATGCAGTAGGTATTACCAGAAGTCTTACGGAGTCAACATTTTTTTAGTCACAACAAGCTGACAGTAACTAGTGACTTCAATTTGAGCAAGCAGTCAAGTTTGAAAACATGTATTAGAAAATTAGTGTGCAAAACAATGAAGAGGATTGAAAGTTGTATCTAAGATATCGGACAGAACCCTGAGGAACACCAGCATTTATTTTGAGTATTTCAGACTTGAACCCGTCCAATACCACTTGAATTGAACGGCTCGAAAGGTAATTACCTATCCATTGAATCAGAGAATCTTCATTTTTGAACTCATTTTTGATATAAGAGCTTCATGCCAAACTCGATCGAATGCTTTAGAAATATCGAGCGCAATAATTTTACTTTCACTAAAACGATGCAAGTATTAGTTCCACCTTTTGGTTAGATAAGCCATCATATCTCCAATAGATCTTCTGCTTTGAAAGCCTTATTATAAAGGGTTTTCCAATAAGAGGTGTTATTTTGATATTCTGCTTTGAAAGCCTTATTATAAAGGGTTTTCCAATAAGAGGTGTTATTTTGATATTCAAAAAAATTCAGAAAAATGGCATTTTTGGAGATAAATGATCGGATGTTTATTTCATTATAAAGAGGAAGGTATGCCGTTAATAATGGAACACAACATCAGCCAAATGGCCGCCAAGACCACGCTTACAGGACCATATCCTTTTTATGAAATTTTCCATAACCAAATCGCAAAGTGGCTGCCCTATGTCCTCGATAGCCTCACGAATTTCATCTTTGAGGTCTTGAATCGACGCTGGGCTGTTGGCGTAGACCTTATCTTTCACGTGGCCCCAAAGGAAGAAGTCGCAAGGTGTTAAATCACAAGATTTCGGTGGCCAATTGTGATCACCTATTCGAGAGATAACACGGTCCGGAAACTTTTCCCGTAAAAGATCGATGGTTTCATTGCTTGTGTGGCACGTAGCGCCGTCTTGTTGAAAGTAAAAGTTGTCCAGATCAATACCATCCAATTCAGGCCATAAAAAATCATTAATCATCTCTCGATAGCGCAATCCATTGACCGTAACTGTTGCTCCAGCCTCATGTTCGAAAAAGTAAGAATCACCCCGCGGGACCATAAACCGCACCAAACAGTCACGCGTTGAGGATGGAGAGGCTTTTCAACAATAACTCTTGGGTTTTCCGAGCCCCAGATGCTTATTGACGTAGCCTCCGAGGTGGAAATGGGCCTCATCAGTCAAGATGATTTTTCGATGAAATTCCGGTTCATTTTCATGCATTTCAAGGACCCAATCAGCAAAGACACGACGTTGTTGATGATCAGCCGGCTTGAGTTCTTGTGTTAACTGAACTTTATAAGCCTTAAGACCCAAGTCTTTATGCAAAATACGGTGTAATGCCGTTTGTGGAATGCCTAATTCCAAAGAACGACGAGGAATGGACAAACCTGGGTTTTCTTCAACACTTTGGGCTACAACAGCAATATTCTCAGTTGTTCTTGAGCGACGTGCACGGGTTTTATTCTTCACATCACTAACTTGTCCCAACAGCTCGAATTTGTCCACCAATTTTTGTATTGCGGTCCGACAAGGTGCTTCACGACGACCCAAAAATGTTTTAGTTTTACGAACCGTCTCTGCCAAATTTTCACCATTTTTATTGTGAATTTTAATAATTTCAATGCGTTGTTGAAGCGTGTATCGTTCCATTTTTATTGATAGCGTAGTTTTTACTTGTCAAATTTCAAAAAATGACAGCTTCAAAAGTGACAGCTACCGAAATAGCGGGCTATTCAAAATAACACCTCTTATTGGAAAACCCTTTATTTGAGGAGTTTTCTTTCTTCAAGACATTTCATGATCTGTTGATTTAATAGAGTTTCCATGTCCTTTGAAAACAGGGATTTCAGTGCATTAGGTCTATAATTTAAGAGGAGGAAGATTCACCTTGTTTAGAGACGGGCTGTACAAATGCATTCTTCCAACTATTAGGAAAGGGACTTGAAGAAAAAAAAAGGTAAAAAGCTTACGCAGTGGTTTAGCCAATGTGGAAGAACACTTCTTCAAAACTGTAGGGGAAATACTATCTGGCGGATTTATTTAGGCATGTTAAGATCTTTAAGTATTTGTATTCTTGAACTGTTTGAAACGCTCTCTACCACAGGAATTGACATATTGCTAACGGGCGGTGTGGAGCTGCATGAAAATTAGCTTTGTCTAAAGAACCGACAGCCGGAGTATCACTGAAAATGAGCGTCGTAATTGAAGATTTGGTGGTATTTTTAATGTTTTTAATGAAACACCAAAAATTCTTGCTGTTTTTAGGATAATGAAATATTTTTTGCCTTACTTGCTTGTCATAAAGGAATTTGTCTCGCAAAATCCTTACATTACAAGAATTCCTAACTTCTCGGTACCTTTTGGGTTTAATAATCTTCAGCCTGTTCGGTTTTTGGCATTCAATCTTACTTATTCCATATTTGGTAGCAACGTCTGCTGACTATAGATGTCTCAATTTCATTTCAGAATTTTCTCCTAAAAATATGATTAAGCGACCGCGCTGCTGTCTACTACCAAAAGTTAAACATGCATTATGGCTCCTGCTAATTGTCGTTATCTTCTACTATAAAATACTAACCGGTTGATGAGATCAAATCGTTTTCTTATGATCACACCAAGCTGAATGTCCCTAACGCTATATCAATAGGCTAACTGACAAGACCGTACGTAGAACATTTTTTGTCGAAACTAAGCCAGAAGCTAACACCAGCGTAATACGATCCGTGCTTAATTTTGAAGTTGTTGCTCTTAAAGAATTTGATTATTCGGCAATTTCGTCTGATAAGGAAAACCATTGATGGCATTCCTGGGACCTAGCCTGTGTATTCCATTGTTTCTGATATCATGGGAGCTGTTGCTGTTAAGTATCTTCCTAATTGTGTAACAGGAGGTTCTAGCAGCTAAGGTTTCGGTGTCTATCAAATACGTTAAACATCAGTGCTGCTGGTTCTTCGCTGAATTTCTACTTTAATTTCGTGGTTGTTTCTATCCTGCTTTAGTAAATTCGCTTCTATATTGTAAACAGGTCTCTATGGTCTTGATTTCGATGGCTGCTTCCTCATGTTCTTTGTCAAATTCTTTATTTTCGTTGGTCATCAGGATCAGCATCACTGACATTCTCATATAATATTTATACTGAACCAATAAGAGTGAATTAATGATAATAGGGAAACAGTGCACCGGTTTCTAAATAAATGTGTCTAAACATTTGTTCAAGAAATATTTCATTATTGCCATAGCAGGTTTTTACTTTTTCAAGACAATTGTTTTCAACCAGATGTATAGTAGCCAATGAATGTCTACTTATGCTTGTTGTGGACTTTAATTCTAAATTTTGGTATCTTATAGGCCTCGAATTATGCAGAACCTATAAAACCCAACCAGATCCCATTCAACATTGTCAACACAGAGAGTATTCATCAACAATTCAACACATAATCTTCCATCTTTGTTGTTAAACATGGGCAAGAAAATACAACCAGTACCGATTTGCAATTAATTTCTTACAATATGTTGCTCGAAATGGACCCATACATCTAAATGTATGTCCAGTGTCCACTGTCATCAGCAAGCCGTGCTGGTGAGACAATATCAAAATATTGCTCTGCGGACAATAGCCCGGTTCGCCACTGCCTGCGCTCTATCGCCTGTCGAATTTTAAACTGTGCATAAGGTAAGGTACATGTATCCATCCTGTGCGGTACTTTAATTGATATTCAAATTGGTTTTTGCGACAAACAACAATCGAACAATGGCCTCCGACAAATGGTAGATGAACGAAGGCTTCCTGCTACCAACAAGCAAGCTCCCAATTGTTACCTATATTTATATGTATATACGGCCTCTTTGGGATGTATAAGCTCTTGGGTGGTTCAAGAAGTTATTTATTGATAACGGTAGTCGGCATCGGCGAATTGCGAGGAATTGAAAGTAGATGTTGTTCTGTTTCTCTGATATCTGACAATGGTCACTATATACCTCCCATCTCGACTTTGAGAGAGGAAAACGACCATGATGAAGGACGACGGACGTTCGGAAGCTTGAGGTGTGGTGTGCCGGAAAATCGTATTCTCTTCGTTACCAATTATTCCGGACTAATGACTGGTGCCGGCCAGGTCGGTTCGCTTGGTCGGCTTGTTCCATTTGGTCTATCTGTGTACATTATATACTATATAGGTAGGTTCGTCGTATAGAAGCATTGTGAACTGATTTGATTCGGTTGATTGAGTTTTTGGAATTGATCCAGAAATTAAGTGCTCAGGTGGAGTTTTTGAATTGGATTAGTAGTGTATAATGGAAGCTAGCTAGCAATTTTAAATTAATCACATTCAAGAGCCAAATAATGTTGTGTTTGTGCTGCACTCTATATTGTGTATACAATACTTAAAATTGTTGGATATTATTATTGCGTTAACCTCAATGGAAAAGTTATGTTTATAAGTACAGGTGAGATAGCCTGGTGTTTAAATGGTCAAAGCTATATTGTAGGCAACTGGACTGGAAATATAGGAACATACATTCGTTCTAGGTAATCGATTATGCTGAGCAAGGTTGTTGCTAACAAGGTATAATGAATCATTCTGTGTCAAGAAATGTTTGGAATTAAATTTACATGTCAGACAGATGCATGAAATGTTTGTTTGTTGTCTTTGTCTTAATAAAAATTAAGTCTTTAAGTGTTATTTATTTTATTATATGGGTGGTTTAATTTTTAAAACTTTAAATCGAGTATTGTAATAAAATATGTACTAATAATTGAGTTTGATAAGCAGCCGTGATTTTACTTTTGTTCAAAAAAAAAAAAATAATAACATCTTAGTCGTTTGATGTGTTTTGTCGTATAACTTCAGAAAATGATAAAAGCATTACATTTTTCCCTCCTTGAGACCAAGTCCAATGAATGCCGAGTTATAATTTTCATGTTACTGAACAAACAAAAATGTATGCCACATTTTGTATCCTGTTTTATTTTTTTCTAAAAAAAACAGGAGAATTTTTGAAACATTAGAAAATCTTTTATTTGACATAACCTGCACCCATTTTTGCAAAAGAAGAAGAATTTTCAAACAATATATACACCAAAAAAAAAAAAAATTTGCTTTAATTCTCAAAAATTTCTCATGTGCCGTAAGGATTTGCATTAAAATCCTTCAAATTTGTACCCCAAGAAACATAGAGTTAGCCATTAAAAACAATTTCGCAGAACTTTCCACCTGTACAATTTGACTTAACTACATATTTCATTTGAATATCAATTTTGAAATAGTAGATTTGGTCTTGTTTCTGTCTTGTAAGATCTCAATTATTATAAACGAAACTTGTCGTTTTTACATTTCTTCGATCTTTTTCTGTTACCATTGATTGATCTAAAAGTAGTGTCGCTTTTATTCATAATAACCACCGTCATTATCATAATTCAAAAGCAATTAAGTTCACTATGATAAGAGATAAACAATAGAGAAAATTATTGATTTCATCAATTTTTATCGCATCGAAAGTTGAACGACATTCACAAAGAATGCCTCTGATTCGGAACTGTAATCTAGCTGTTATCAGCCATTTGATTTGGTTAAAAAACCACCTGTCGACTCATATCTATTCACAAAATGTATTTTGGAATTTGAGGTAATATGTAATTTTAATTTATTAATCTCATAGTTTTGTTTATAGCCTAGTACGCTGCTGGTGCAAAACGAAATTTTTCCAAGAAAAGCAAAAACAAAATTTTTCGTTTACGATTTTGTTGTGTGACTATTGCATAGGATTTTTCGTTTCGCTTCAGCAGCGTACTGGGCCTATTGTTTCTGTAGTTATAATATACATATTTTTACTTGACCTATAGGGCAAGTATTGCCTTCCCTACGGCTCTTACGATGTTGGCTAAACTTTTTAATATGATTTCGTCTATAAAAAAAATTTTGAATTTTTTTTTTTACTAAACATTATTACGACTTTCATGTAAAAAAATGAATTGATTGAGGCAGGTACCGTTAATACCGGTTTTTGGAAAAAGTTGTTTTCATTTAAAGATAGACCTTATCCAAAAAAATTACCATGATTTCTTTAATCAAAATCGTCGGAACTATTTTTGAGAAAAATGAGTTTTTCTAAAACCGGTGACAGGTACCGTTATTTTTGGTCGAAAAAAAATGATTCAAAAAACGTCTTGGAATAGACTCCAAAGAACGCCACATACCAAGTTTGAAGTAAATCGACCCATCCGTTTAGGCTGAGAGACTGACAGACAGGCAGACAGACAGACAGACAGACTGAATTGTCGGACCCACTTTTTTATCATCCTTTATCATCGTAATGTCATGTTTGATTGTTATCTCAACTACAAAAAAAATTATAAAAATATGTTGGTATGCCATTTTCAAAGAATAATTATTAATGGAAAGCTTAAACTAAAATTAAAAAAAAAAATCACTGACTCGTCTTTGAAAAATTATTGTTAAAAAAAAAATATTTATTTATTTTTTTAAAACCAAAAATTCTATTTTTTGAAGATTTTTTAATGAAATAATGCAAAAATTGCTAAAACCCTTCGTGTAAGAAATATGATCCTGAACTGTGCAGACAATTTGTCTGTTGAAGTTTTAACAGCCACTAAAGCTAAACTGCAACTTAAAAAAATAATGGCCAATAGATGCCAAACCATACAATATTTTGCCAAGACGAATCAACTGTCATACCTAATGTATGTAAGTTTTACGAAAATCGGTTTAGTATAACAGTGGTGACAAAAGTCCAAAGTTTAAGTTTTAAATTTTTTAGACGATTTTGAATCTTTTGGTTAAAACGTTTTTGTTATGAGGAAAAAATACTAAAAAATATCACCCAAGAGTTTTTTGAGACAAAGCGATTGCTGTGCTATTTAGTTTTTTTTTTTTTAATCGAAGAAGTTTTACCTTTTTGGTGGCTGTTCAAACTGCAGCGGATAAATTTTCTGCAGTCAATTTTGGTCATAAAAAAATCATTTTCCGCCCTAGGGTAGGTGTACATTTCAAAATTTAAAGATTTTTCAAATGCTTTTTTAACATCATTTTATGACTTTGGGATGAGCTATAAGATTTTCCATAAGAGCTCCTAAGTCTCAATTGAATTTTTAATTATTTTTGCATACCAGATAAAAAAAACAACAACTGCCCTTTTTCCCGCACCGCGTCTTAGAAAAATTTATTTGTAATAAAAAATAATTTTTAAGGTGCAGAAATAGAAATTGAAATAGTTTCCTTTTATATGTGCGAGTTCAAGGAAATTTTTCTTTTCTTTGAAATTAACTTTAATTATTAAAATATTCAAAATGAGTATTTAATCCCTTTTGAATGCTGTGTTTGAATATTTTTTTGAATGTAAAAAAATCGTTAAGCTGCAGGGAATTAAAATTTCTGTTTTTTTTTTTGGCCGCAAGCTAAGAGAGATTATTCTGTAGTAAGGTCATTATTTTTGCTTATTTGCAAGTTTATTTTTGAAAACAAATTTGTTTTTGTTTGTATGATTTGTTGATAGAACATCAGATAGTGATTCGTTTACAATGGCGGTCGATTACCCCATTTATATATTTAATTAAAAAATGAAAAAAAAAAAAAATATTTAAAAGCAACGACAATACCTACAATAGATGTATTTTATTTTTTGCAAGCAGATGTAATCTTTAAAATTAAACTAGAAGGTATTTAATTAAGAGTTGGTTTGCTTAAAAAAAAAAACCAAAATATGTCATCTCGTGCAAAAGTTATGATTTTTGCAAACAAAAATGAAAATCGTTCCCATTGTATCCCACCGATGCACAGATGTTTTAAATAAAGCACAAGTGGCCCCTTCTAACATTAATTTGCAATCGAAAAGTAAAATAAAGTGTAAAAAAACAAAAAATTATAATATGATATTTAACACAACCGTTTCTTGAACAATTTTAACTTATAGATAACCTTTTTCATTTTACTGAGCCATAATAGGAAAAAAACCCATATCGATCGAACATTAAAGCCTAAAGCAGCTGCTTGACAAATCACTATTAAAGTGCAATACACTGCAATAAACTAAAGTACCCACTCTCTGCGTTTGTTTCGTAGCTAAAAATCCATTCATTCAACTATTTATGGAGTTGTTCCCTCTTTGACTTAGACCAGACTATACAAAATAGAACAAAAAATAAAAATTCACCCCTGACATTGGTCCCATGTGCATATTGTGCTCTTGTGCTCCACTAGCAATGACAATCACACGCAACTTTAGTATACATTTGCAATGTTACCGGAAAGCAATAAATGCGCGATGTTGTCTACCCCTCCCATCACACCCCCCCCCTCTTTTAACAATAAAATTACGGTACATAATAAAGGGCACATTTGAAGCAAACATTTACTGACTCACATGGCGAAGTTTATAACCTTCCTTCAATGATTCATTCTTTCTGTTGAGCTTCTGTTCTGGTCGTCACTACAGAACTCTGTTGGGTTGGGTTGGTCGGTTTTTCTTTTGTAAGTCCTTATCATATCCACGATTCCAATGAGGGAGAGAGTCGGAAGCATTTTATCTTTGGTCAGTATGCGTTTTACATGTGTTTGTACACTTTGCGACCATTGATTTAGACCTTTTTTTACTTTTTTTTTTTGAGGATATTTGATGCTTGACTATTTAACTAAAAAAAAACTCTATAAGAGTTTTGCAAATATAATTTCCTCGAATAAAAACTCAGGCGATGTCAATAATATAAAAAAACAAGGTTGGTAACTGGTTCTTGGAATATTGGCCTAAATTTCTAAAATGCAAATGCAAATCAGGAATTTAAGCTTGGACAAGTAATAAGTAAAGAACTTAATCATTTAACATTATACCAGTTTATACCATTAAAACAGATAACGAAATTAAACTCTGTGAACGGTTTTCAAGTAATATTTCAAAGATATTTAATTTGTACATCCAAAATATATTTTTTATACCATTCTGGATACTAACCCAGTCAAGTACACTGAGCAAATCACTTGAAGCATACTATTCCTGAAGAAAAAAATAAGATTTAATTAGTTTCGTACAAAATCACTATTTATTTTCAGTGTTTATACCAATTAGAACAAAAATCAAAGAAAATTTGTTTTAGTTTTCTTCTTACAAAATTGATTCAACATGTAATGCAAAAATAATAAAAAAGATGAACAAAATTTGTACTTTCGATATTTCTTCCTCTTTTTCTACCATTCACTTGTAAATATCAAATACAAATAATGAAAAATCATGATTTTAATGAAATGAACTGGAATGTTGCTATGTGTGTTTTTATCATGCGTGTTTTACAAATTAAAATTTATGAACATAGTAAATACTTCATCTTTGGGCATTATACCAGTTTATACCAATAAAACAGATAATGAAATTAAACTATTTGAGCCGTTTCCAAGTGTTTTTTTCTTCATAGAAAACGTAAATGTTCACCAATAAAATATTTTTATACCATTCAGATTATTATACCAGTTAAGTAAACTGAGAAAATCAGTGTTACTTGAGACAAAAATTAGATTTAATTTGTTTCGTATAAAAACACTATGTATTCATTTTTAATATTTATACCAATCACCACAAAAATTAAATAAAATATGTTATCTTTATGTTATCTTTTCTACTTACAAAATGGGGTCAGCCTGGAATGTAAAAATGATAAAAAAAAGGTTGGAAAACATCTTTACTTTCGAAGTTTCTTCCTTTTATACCATTCACGTGTATAAATCCTACCAAATAATGAAAAAAAATAAAGATTTTAATAAAATGAACCGTAGTGTAGCTATATGAGAATTTATCATGCGTGTTTTGCAAAATAAAATTTATGAATGGTAATGAACAAATAAACCATTCTTGACTCCCTCCTGAGACTTACATGCATTGGTTTGGCCATATGCGTCGAACTTTTCTGTGCACTCTGCATAGCAGACGCGCCTCCAACACTCTTAACAACTTTATTATCCGGGGTCATGGCAGCATGCTTGTGTGGGTTTTCTTTTGCAAAGGAAAGTGGTTTCTTTTATATTTATTTCCAATCCATCTTGTTTAAGGATCTTTCTGTGCTTGTATTGAGATGAAAAGGTTAACATTGAACATGCAATATATTTTCTTCACTTTAACCTCCGCTGCGTCCAGACCTCTTGTGCCTCTAGAGTCTATATGAATCACGAGTTAATATATTAAATAGCGATGAATTTAGCAGATGTGTGTGTGTGTGTGTGTGCGTTTCCTGATTGCCAATCAGCCATTATGACCCATAAAACGTTTTGGGAATTTTAATTTTTCTTTAACAGAGTTTAGGGTGATGTGGTATTAAAAATCTTCACAACATTGAATTAGGTCAGAAAATGAAATTTTAATAAGATATACGAACAAAAGTGGGTGATTGAAGAGTGATGTGGGTTTTGGTGTTTTTTTTTTTTTTAGTTTTAATGGAGCAATAAATCCATCCAATTTCAATGAAGAAGGTCAATCAGATTTATTTTAGCGTGAAGTTTTTTTTTTCTTAATTTTTAGGCATTAACATTAGCAGCACGTATTTAAAAGGTTCGAGTAAAATGATGAGATCCACATAGGGAAAAACATATTAATCTTTTCGAAGAATGAATCACCTGCATCGAATGTATTAAGCAAAAAAAAATTGATGAATTGGTTGGTTTTGTTCCAATCTAATGATTTACTGTTTCCTCTAATACGATATCAGCTAATTCGATTTGGAGGAGCGTTTTTTTAGCTGACAATGACGCCTTAAAAAACTAGGCCTTACAATATGTTAAACAAAAGCTCTTCAACTATTACGCAACTAAGATTCTCAAGTGCCAACAGAACCACCCAAGAATATTCATAAGAAAAAAAAAAAACGAGTACATCAAGATCAGTTAAGCATTTTTCTGCATCACTCAGCCCACCCGCTAGTTTTTAGTCTGAAACTGTCAGACAACACTAAACATTGACCACTCAATTGTCAGATATGCTATCGGAGTCAAAGTGGCACAACAACAATATGAAAACATTATAGACAAGCGCCTTTAAGAGATTCTAATTCATTCAACAACATTCAACGCCGCCGCCATCACTGCACCGCGACTGTTGTATAAAGGAAGTTAACTAAACACTTGAATTGATTATGCAAATGGATATATTTATATACTGCACTGTTTGTGTTGATGTTATTGTTGTTGTTGTTTGTGCTGTTCATATAGTTTACTCAATTTATATGCAACACTTTAACAAAGAACAAATCAGAGCTCTGACATGGATTTTTTTTTTCGTTTCGTTATTCACTTCTATACACTGACCTTTTTTTCTTTATTTTTTTTTCTTTGAATGCAATTAGTAAGGTTTTTTCTTGGGTTTATCTTATTAAAATCAATGCAGTCGTTCTGTATATGAATAAATTTGTCAACACCTACGGGGAGACACGTGGACATGGGTACCTATAGTAGGCAATCATTTTTTTGGGTTTCTATTCTATTGTCAACATTCGTTTTTTTCCATGTTTAACATTATGATGTTCATAAGAAAGTTCTATATCTGACAAAAAAACATCAAAGTCTGGACAAATAATGTTGGAATTTAATTATTTTTTTTTTTTCAGAAAAAGTAAACATAAAGAAATGTCAGTTGTTGTTGTTGTTGTTGTTACAAAAAGACCATGTGGGTTCAAATTTCGATTATGGTGACATAAATTAAGAGTCTAGTTGATTGGACAGATTGTTTGCTGTAGTTTTTGGTGTTCTTTGGGTAGTTTTTTTTTTTTCTGGATGAAATGTAAGATTTCAATTTGAGATAAGAAAATTATTCTTATAAAAAAATTATTTAATTAGAATAACTAGCTTCTTGTCAGGAGAAAATTATGAAGAAAACTGAAAGCTAGATAAGAGAAATAGTAGAGTGGGTAACTATAACAAATTACCTCGGAACCAATTTTTATTTTTCCAAAATTAAATGACCTTATTTTTAGTAGGTAAGCCGATTTATAAAAAGAAAAGGGTCTTTGTTTGCTAGTTGTTAAAAAAAATAGATTTTAAACTTGAAATTTAGGAAAAAACAATGTAAATATACAAAAATAAAATAAGATTTTTTGAAAACAATTACTTTTTGAGATTAAATTTTCTACCAAAACTCAATATTTTTAATGTAATTTTAGTTCTTTTAGTTTATGAGACCGTTCGTTATTCGAGTTTTTTTTGTTAAGATGAATTTCTAACCTGGAAAAACTATTTGCAAATAATTAAAATCCCCCATTTATACCTACATATTACATATTTTGACACAAATTTTTGTAAAAAAAAAATGATATTTAGAATTTTTTAACAATTTTTCTGAAAAACCTTCCCTTTTTTATGAATTCGAGATTATTACCAGTAAATAATTTTTTTTTTACCTTGAAAAGTGAAATAATATTTGATTAATTTCTAACCATATTCATTTTTTTTCCATTATACTGGGAAAGGTAAAAAATAAAACTCTGAAACATTCAAATAATCCTATGTACATATTTCCCAATGGAAACTTTAAGCCTCTTCAGGGAGTACGCAGGATTTTGATAAATGGGGAGCTGGCTCATTCAAGAACGGATTTTATAAAAACAAGATTAAAAAAAATGTATGAGCATACAATATTTTGATCGACATAAACGTTTGATTCTTGAATAGGAAAAAAGAAAGCCATTTACAGAACAATTTTAAGATACAAAAAAAAAAAAAACAAAACCATTTACTTATCGCAGAAAAAAGGACCAAAAAATCAAATTATGTACGACTTATTAATTAATAAAAAAAATTAAAAAAAACTTGTAGTAGTGAGTCAAATGATTTAGATGCTACTTCTGAATTCGAGGCTGTCTTAATTCAACTTATCTCTTCCCTTCTTCTGCATTTAAATAATTTGCTTACACATAAGTGTTTGTAGTAAAAACGGCAACGACAAATGTACCCCATAGTCAAATGTGCCCTGGTTTACCATAGATACAAAATTTACATAAAGTAAAATTTTGAAAAAAACAGGAATTTCTTCGATGATGTTTGAAGTAGAAAGGCAGACAAAAACATTTAATACCGCGGAAAAATCAATTCAACAGCAAAAGAAATGAAGAAAGTCAGGGAGAAAACGGAAAAAATACCCTGGGTTACCGCGGTAAAAAACCATGGAACACTTAGAATAGTCGTAGAAAAGACGGACTCTTTCACTTCATGAAGCGTCTGCATCGATCATCCTTCAGGAATGGGACGATAATAGCCTAACAAACTAATTATTTATCCATAATCATCCTGTTTTAACTATTTTTGACATTGAAGACTTCGAAAAGATAACTTATCGTAAGAACCCTTGCCTAGCTACGTATCAATTAATAAAAAGTTCATAATAAGTCATAATGGTATTTTTTAGTAGTTTTTTAGTAGATTATACGGATATCATTGAAATGTACATCAACCAGAAAATTTGAAAATAAAAAAATAAACTGTATGCCTTAAAACACCGCTGTGTGGATTTCAAATATAAGTTTTTCAACAAAACTCGCCTTACATTGACATTCCTAACCAGCATCAAAGTATTAAATTTTGTATCAGTGTTCTCTTCTCAATTCAACCGCATCTCCACCAATTGACTGATGCTCTGTTGACTGCATAATGAATCAACAGCAATGATAAACTCATCAATCATTAAACAAGAAACGTCAATGTGTTCCTATATTTGGATTGATTGATTGTCATAATTCCAGCATTTGTCAATCGTCACCCATATCACCACATAAATTACATTATTTTTAAAGAAAAAAACCCACATTATTATCCCACTCCGTGTGTACCAATTAAAAAGTATAAAAAATGCATAATATCTGACAGCTCCACTATACTAAATGACAAAAACCACACAACATATACCTATCAATGGTGTGTGTGTGTGTGTGTGTGTGTGTGTAAGGTATAAATAAAACCGTAAAGTGAGTATAAAGTGTCAATTAAAGGACGACTCTCTCAATAACTTAACGGGAGGGTGTGTGTTTCTCTAAAATTACACAAAACATTAAAATAGTTCATGCTGTGGAAGTCGAAGTCAAAGTCGATGTCGCCATTGCCATGTCATATCGCCAGCATCATCAAAAAAGAGCCGCCCGACAAACACAATATTGACATCGTCTAACGTCACCATCAGTGCATTTACACACTGCACTGTCCCTCTATCCCTACATTTTTAATCCTCACACTTTCTGTCAGTTTTGGTTATTATGAGAACGTAAGAGCTCACTGCTGCGTCGCGTCGTAATGACATGTCAATCAGCGCAACGTACTCATTGAAGTTTTGAGATTGGAATTGGGACCGGTGGTGGTGCGGTGATGTTTGTTATATGCTGCAATGTGTACTTAGTTCACTGAACCCCTGCACCGTGATTCCTGTCGGAATCGAGAATCAAGATGAAAGCAAAAATTCGTTACGTTACGTTCTCCTTTAGGAGACTTGATTACCGGCACTGTGCGCACACAGAATGATGTGTTGTTGTTGTACTCATTCCATGCGGCAGGAAATTACTGATTTTCATAATATCCCCGATTTGGGTGAATGGGTCTTACCTTTTCGATGGAACAGATTTGGCTTCATCCGTGCTCTCCAGGTAGAGACTAACAAACACGCACGCAAGCACACTCCTGGTGCTGGTTTTGATGTAAACGATGAATGAAGCCTCCCACTTTGTTTTTTGTCTCATAAAACGGCTGCTAGCTGTCAGATTTAGCTACGAATGAGGCATCATAACCGAGCGCCAGGCCATAATAGACTTCATACAAAGAGAAAGAGGAAAGTGTTCTAATGCGCTAGATGTTCGAAACCCGGAGGAGTCCCATAAATTGTTTTTTCTGTCACTTTCGTTCTTTGATCTCGTTAACAAAGTGCAATTTCGTGTTGAAAGGTGGTCGTAATGTTGGTCGTTACGTTGCGTTGCAGTTGCAATTTGCACTGCACTGCAAACCAGAGATAATCGAGGATTTTATGCATTGCGTGTACTGTACACTTGTATGTGTATGACGAGTTCCTATTTATGTGGGATGTACAGTTTTATTTCTGGACTTTCGGGTGGATTATGAAGGCAGGCAACTTAATCGAATTTGAAAAGTGTTGTCGCCGTGGTTGCATCGTCGTCGTCGTCGGTCGTCGCCGCTTCGTCGTTATCTAGTGGCGACGCGACCCTCGATATAGTGGCGACTTCGTTATGTTTTGCGGGATTTGAGGCATTTCAAATTGTGATACGAAATAGAACGAAGCTATACATAATATAATTCTGTGAGATCCCGGAAGCCATAGATTTTTTTGCATAAACACCCAGGAAACGAGTTAAATTATGTCGGATTACTAAGTGAGTTATAGGTTTGAGTTATTTGTGTGAAAAACAAATCTTGTATGCTTACCCATACACCGAAAGTGATTTATATTAATTTATGATAATTTGTACTAATTTGTAGTTTGATGGTTTTGGTTATTAAAATTTAATATTAAAATCTGTGTAATCGTGTTAAATATGAAAATTCTTAGAATCATCTATGTATTTGTTTGTCACAGAGTATTAATTAAAAAAAATGACAAAGATGAAAGCATTAAACTTGTTTAATGTTCCACAGAAATGGTTGATTAGAATTTACACCGTGAAAATATCATTTTGAACGTTCAAAACCAATATTTATTTTAACTCATGTGTTTGTTTTAACAAGTTGCAACTCCGCAATCGATTTTATTTAAATTTTTTTTTAACTGTATTGGTATAAATTGATTTATCAAAATAATTTGAAATTGAATTAATTCGATTACAAACCTTAAAAGCAATCGCTGTAAATTTATTTGAAGTTTGTAACAAACTAGTTTGCAATGGTTTTCAATTGGTTTAATAATAATTTGCTTTCTCGATCGTTACTTAGTTTGGCATCAATTTCAAACCAATTTGAAACTGATTTTAAACTAATTTGTATAATCGGCAAATCAAAAATCAAAATTTAGCGCATTCTTTATAGTGCCTGCAACAGAACCTGTTCGTCCTTGGTGGAACTAAATGTAAATCGTTCTACCTTTATTTAGTCCATTTTTTAAAATTGGTAAAATACAAATACAATTTTGATATCAATTGTTGTAATCATTCATATTATTTATTTAATCTTTAACATTGTTTTTATTTTGTTTTCTCTTTTCAGGTAAGTGTCTTTTGTTGCAAACAATACGTGATCGATTTCGAGAGTAAGACGTTCAATTGTTTTAAATAATAAGGATTTTAAGAGATATGTTATTAAGAAAACATTTTCTAGACTCGTGTTATTTTAATAGAACTAAGTTTATTTGCGTTTTCCAAACTTACTTTTTTCAATATTTTTTCAAACAAATAATTTTTTGTAATTGTCTCAAAGGATTGATTACACATTTACTGATACTTTAAATGTAACCCCAAGTTATTGTTGTACAAATTTTAGTTACGTATTCATGTTTTTAAAATATATTTTCGATCAATAAATTTGAGTCGATTGAGACCTCCCAAATATGGATTTTCAATAAATCAACGGGCGATCAGTCAAAATATGCACGACTCAGTTGCACGGACTTGATCTGAGGGTCAAAGTTGCTGTGGAAGTTACAGCTTCTTATATAAAGTTTTTAAAAATAAATATTTAAAAAAAAAATAAAAAAAAAGTAAATTCATTACTAAAATGACATAAAAAACTTCTTAAATTGTTTTAATCGTTAGAGCTGTTTAAAAAAAATTTAATTTTTTATATATAAAAATTCTCAAACCTTGTTTAAAATAAAGTGAGTATGCCATTTTTAAGATAATATTATTGCACATCTAAAACCAAAATTTCCAAAAAATACAGTAACCCGTTTTCGAAAAATTGATTTTTCAAAAAACAATTTTAAAAATCCAAAAAGTATATTTTTGAAAATTTTCATTTTTAATAATTTTGAAACTGTTAAGGAGCTTCGGTTTAAAAAAATTCATCAGAATTGGTTAAGTCGTGTGAGAGAAAGTCAAAATTGAAGAAAATGGTTTGATGGGATGTACCGTTAGTAGATTTTTTAAAAACATTGCATTCATTACATTACGATGATAGAGAATGAGAAAAAAGTGGGTCCGACAATTCTGTCTGTCTGTATGTATCAGAGACCACAGCAAAAACGGACGGAACGATTTACTTCAAACTTGGTATGTGGCGTTTTTTGGAGAATATCCACAGACGTTTTTTTGAATTTTTTTTGGACCCCGAATAATGGTACCTGTCATATACCGGTTTTAGAAAAACTAATTTTTCTCAAAAACGGTACCTACGATTTTGATTAAAAAAATCATTGTAATTTTTTTAGGTAAGGTCTATCTTTAACTGAAAACCATTTTTTTCAAAAACTATTATTAACGGTACCTGCCATAGAACCGTTTTTTTTTAATTCTGATTTTCTCCTTCATGACTCAATCAAATTCAATAATTTTTTGTACATGGATGCTTTTAAGTTGCCGTAATAATATTTAATAAAAAAAATTTCGAAAATTATTTTTTTGGATTTTTAAAAAATAGTTGAATTTTTTTTATTTAAATCATTTTTGCAAAAACTGCTTAATATTTTTTTTTTCAAAATTTAGTTTTTTCTTATAAAAGTCCTTGCAAAATTTTATATGAAAAAAATAGTTTAAAAAAAAAAAACGACTCTAACGATTTTCAATTTGTTTTTTCTAAAAATGAGGTTAAATTCATTTAAGAAGCTGTTTTAGTCATTTGAAAATCGAATTTTATGTTTTTTAATTTTTTTTTCTAAAACTGGATTTACAAATTTTTAATTAAAAAGGCTTAGCATAAATAGTAACTTTATCTACAAGAGCAAGTACGTGCGACCCAGTCGTGCATTTTATTTTCTTGTAGAAGAGAAAGATTTTTGAATTTAAAAAAACCTGTCGCAACTGCCTTCCTTTGGCATGTAGTTTAGCTAAAATTTACTTTTCACTAAATATATCATATTTCACAGCATTGCAAGAGCGCATCTTTATAACATAAATGGATAAATGAAAAATCGTATATATATTAGTACTTAAGAGAAAACTGTTAACATGGTAGTATTCGTAACATAAGAAAAAATAAAACGCTGCTCATATCAAATGAAGTGTTACTCACATGCCTTTAACTCCTCCATAATGTATACTTTTTGTTCCAATAAGAATTATTTTTGTGTGTTTTTCATTTCAATTTGATGCACTATCCATAGTTAAAAATAACCTACAACGTCAAGATTTTCGATTACTCCATATTCAAATACTGTCAGTTTTATATTGAAATGCATTATCATCAAAACATGGCTTTATAAAGGGTTTTCCAATAAGAGGTGTTATTTTGAATAGCCCGCTATTTCGGTAGCTGTCACTTCAACAACGCATTGAAATTATTAAAATTCACTATAAAAATGGTGAAAATTTGGCAGAGACGGTTCGTAAAACTAAAACATTTTTGGGTCGCTGTGAAGCACCTTGTCGGACCGCAATACAGAAATTGGTGGACAAATTCGAGCTGTTGGGACAAGTTAGTGATGTGAAGAATAAAACCCGTGCACGTCGCTCAAGAACAACTGAGAATATTGCTGTTGTAGCCCAAAGTGTTGAAGAAAACCCAGGTTTGTCCATTCCTCGTCGTTCTTTGGAATTAGGCATTCCACAAACGTCATTACACCGTATTTTGCATAAAGACTTGGGTCTTAAGACTTATAAAGTTCAGTTAACACAAGAACTCAAGCCGGCTGATCATCAACAACGTCGTGTCTTTGCTGATTGGGTCCTTGAAATGCATGAAAATGAACCGGAATTTCATCGAAAAATCATCTTGACTGATGAGGCCTATTTCCACCTCGGAGCGGGAGGCTACGTCAACAAGCAAAACTGTCGCATCTGGGGCTCGGAAAACCCAAGAGTTATTGTTGAAAAGCCTCTCCATCCACAACGCGTGACTGTTTGTTGCGGTTGATGGTCCCGCGGGGTCATTGGACCTTACTTTTTCGAAAATGAGGCTGGAGCAACAGTTACGGTCAATGGATTGCGCTATCGAGAGATGATTAATGATTTTGTATGGCCTGAATTGGATGGTATTGATCTGGACAACGTTTACTTTCAACAAGACGGCGCTACGTGCCACACAAGCAATGAAACCATCGATCTTTTACGGGAAAAGTTTCCGGACCGTGTTATCTCTCGAAGAGATTCAATTGGCCACCGAGATCTTGTGATTTAACACCTTGCGACTTCTTCCTTTGGGGCCACGTGAAAGATAAGGTCTACGCCAACAGCCCAGCGTCGATTCAAGACCTCAAAGATGAAATTCGTGAGGCTATCGAGGACATAGGGCAGCCACTTTGCGATTTGGTTATGGAAAATTTCATGAAAAGGATATGGTCCTGTAAGCGTGATCTTGGAGGCCATTTGGCTGATGTTGTGTTCCATTATTAATGGCATACCTTCCTCTTTATAATGAAATAAACATCCGAAATGCCATTTTTCTTTGAATATCAAAATAACACCTCTTAATGGAAAACCCTTTAGATCGTTCCTCATATTTGGTTACTTACATTAAAATGTTCTTTTACATGACGACCGTTATTTATAAATATTCTTGACAATATTCATTGCATCTTCTTTCAATTCCTTTATTCCTATACATTTTTCTGTGGGATTAATACTATTTCCAAATCTTTTACTTTAACACAATTTCACAAGTCTATCTATGACTTCTGCATACATAGAACTATGCTATTTACATTTATGTATTTGTAAATATTTCCTTATCATGAAGATATC
The DNA here is from genome assembly GCA_948107695.1 of Meliscaeva auricollis. Lineage (NCBI taxonomy): Eukaryota > Metazoa > Arthropoda > Insecta > Diptera > Syrphidae > Meliscaeva > Meliscaeva auricollis. The sequence continues at coordinate 70,455,917 of OX403618.1, read as the reverse complement.
TTAATAACTTGTATGGTTATTTTGAAATTCTCCAGATGAATTTTATCTGAACTAAACAGAAATATTAGATTCTACAACAAGGGTATCGAATTGCACAACAACAATAAAAATAAACATAGGCCACGTTATCTACAGCCAACAAATATTTCTTTGACGACAAAACCTTCGCATGTTAGTTGAAGAAACAACTAAGAAGCTTTTGTAATATGAATACTGAAGTTAATGTGCCAGTTCTCACAGTTTCTTATGAAAATACAAATACAAAAAATGCTTGCTGTCACATGAACCTATTTATCCATTAAAAGAACAAAAATATTGTTGCAACACCATCATCACTGTTGCATATGAAAAAAAAAAACAAAAAAATATTATTTTGCTGTCAACGACAAAGAACTTCGTTGACGATTATGGGTGATTTCGAAACCATCTTTGAATACTGAAACGTAAACTGTTCTTTTTTCAGGCAATAGAATAAAATACAAAAGAGTAGGGGCAGGAGGGTTATGTAGGAGCTATTTAAAAAGTCCTACAATTTCTTATATGGGAACCCTTTGAATGGGAAACAATTGAATTTAATTCTTATTACCATGCGGAAATGGAACATTGCTTTGATTACACATGCAGGTGAGGTCGGCTCGTCGTCGGTCGTGTCGGTTGGCGGCTTAATGGTGTTTTCAACTTGCAAGCATATAAATAGGCCTTTTTGATGGTAATCAGAATTACTAAGCAACATGCATATTGAATTAAATGCTGACTTGATTCTTTAAGTAAGGGCATGGCGTTTGTTTATATGCTACGAGTAGGTGATTTTCTTTTAAACAATATTTTCTATTGAAAGAAAATATTTTTCTTGTCGTACGTCGTTTAAGTTTAATGGGAAGGCATTGAAACTTAAAAGTAATCGTTTGAATTACTACTTAAGTATGACTTGGTGATGTTCTTAGCAATAAACAATGAAACTTCTAACAAAGCAATATCGAAAAGTGTAGAACTTAAGAACACTATTAAAGCAAACATCACGAAAATGATTTGCATAATTTTACCAAAGAGAGTTTTGTTAGATAGGCTGGTAGGAACTACTTGGACATTTTTCAGACCACATTTGAGTATTAGAGGTTGTACATTATTGTGAATCTAAATTGTTTAATTTATGGACAAAATACATATTTTTGTTTGTTTAAGAAGTGTGAGCTATGAAAGCGAAGTTTATTACTCTGTTGTTTTATAGCCAAACAATAGGATAAACAAAACTTCACTTCACACTTGTTTCTTGGTTCCAAGGTCTAGGGTCTATGCTGTATGCGGTAGGGGATGGTCAAATTAAAAAAAAAATGCAATATGCCATATAAAACGTATTGCACTGATTGCAAACTTGGCAGCACTTTTATTTTTTTTATACACAATCATCTGTTAGATCGTCTCGAAGGAGAGTGTTATGATTTTAGCTTTAGGTATAGAGAAAACGTCTTAGACTAGTATTCTTGTTAATGCGAAAAAAATTCCAAGTGATATTTTAAGGCATTTTCATAAAAAACACTTACTTAAAAGAAATTTTATTTCTCTAAATTGGACCAATATTACTTTATTTAAACGATTATTTGTTTTTTTTTTTTCAAATTGAAAGTTAAGTTGTTAAAGAAATAGATTTTGAAAAAAATTATTCCGAAACTCAAAATTCAGAAAATTAAAAATTTATTAACAGATTTTTTCTCAAAATTTCGTACTGATAAATATTGGTTTTTGTTTTTTCAATGCATATTATAAATCATGATGATTTGTCATTTGATGAAAAAAGGCTAGAGCATGTAGGTTGGGTAAAAATTGAAAAAAAAATGAAATGGAGGGAATCAAATTCTCTCGTTGAAGTGAAGGGACATTTTTTTTTTAAATATAATACCTTTCTAAATTAAAACAATCGACTTCGAATTTAAGACTTTTGGTATTTTCTAAGGGATGCCATTGTCAAATGGAGACTTCCAGCTTTCAAATACAAAAAAAAACATCAAAATCGATTAACCCCAAGATCGGAGTTAACAAACATACAAAAAGAAAAACATACTGAAGAAACTGATAACTTCCTCCTTTTTGGAAGTTGGTTAGAAATACAAAATTTTGTATTAAAAACAACGGCAACACTTACCATGTCATGCTATAACCTATTTCAAAGCTAGAAACTTTTTGTCAAACAAAGTTGAATTGGCAATCAGTTTTTTTTATAAAAAAAATATTTCGAAATCTCAATGTTCAGAAAAAACACAAATTTCTCATTTCAAAATAATTTTTATTTTCAAAAGTATTTTTGCTTCTGGTACTCCATGCACTTACTAATTTTAAGACAAAATCTGAAAAGCAAATGCCTAAATTAAAAAAAAAAAATCAAAAAATATTCATTAGTTGTGTCGAAAAATTAACAAAAAAAAGCATTCTTGAATTTTTATTAGGTAATGAATAACTCCAAATACAATATAGTTATTTAGCAGTTCTTTTTCTTTTGAATTTTTATATAAAGAACTATTTATGTCTTGTTTTATAATGGTGAGCATTATTTTTGTGTTGTAATAAATAAAATTTAGAAAGATTTTTAAGAAATCATTCTTTTGTTTTTATTTTTTTGTTAAAAATAATAGGTATGCTAATTTTTTTTAAGGGTTGTGTTCAAAATTCTGTATGTGCCAAAATTTGGATTCCAAAATTCTGTATTTTAAAATTCTTTAAATTCAAAATTTTGTAATATAAAATTCTGTAAATAAAAAATTCTGGATTTCAAAATTCTATGATATAAGAAAAATTGTTTGTATAGTTAAAAAAAAGCGCGGATTTTGAGATATTCTTGTTCCAATTATGACGAATCTTTTTTTGGTAAAAAAAACGTAAACTTCAACGTTTACTTACAAAAGGAAGATTATACTATTTTTTTTATCTACTGTTACTTAGTTCATTAATTGAATATTAAAATTGTCCAACTGGCAATTAAAGCACCTGCCTATAACTCTCTGTCTTAGTGTAGAGATTTAGAATTACAGAATTTCTAAACGCAGCATAATGGATTTTCAGATTTTTGAAAAACAGAATTATGGATTTACAGAATTTTAAAATACAGAATAATAAAAAAGCAGAAATTTGGAATACAGAATTATTTTCATACAGAATTTCTTATTCAAATACAGAATTTTGGTCATACAGAATTTTGGAATTGATAATAATAATACCCATTCCCAATTTTTTGATTTTGTTCAAAACTGGCTTAGAATTTCATCGCTTTTAAACAAAAATTGTGTGTTTTTTTTTAATTCATTTTTATTTTAATTCAATCTTAAAATGTTCAATTTCAATTTTAATTTCAATTTTTATAATCGTTTGCTTAACACATTAAGAAATAATATCTTATAAGTAAGTGAGAAGCTTTTATTACAAATATAATTATAAAACTACAATAAAACTAAACAAACATTCATAAAAACTAGCCTACTTATCCATAACTTATATCTAACTTACTAGACCAATACCAGCTAAATTAATCCATGATCTTTCGGCCTTAAAACTAAGTGGAATACTAATATTTCAAGGTTTTCTATTTTTTACCCAAGAAATAGTTCAAAAAATAACTTGGTATCATATCGATTTTTACTTTATGTAAAACTTACAACTAAAATATTTTGTTTCTTTTTGGTTGCACACATGCACACTGGACTGCTTTGTTTGAAAACAAATGACTTGGATTCTAATGCAACAGATGGAATATTGTTCTTGACATTAAATAAAAATTGCTCACCAAATTTATGCCTTTTTTTTCAATATTTAGAACTCGCTAAATGATATTCAATTTTTCCATTCATAGATATTTAAAGTTGCATTAGAAACCAAAAAAAATCGTTTTCAAAAAAGCAGTCTAATTCACACATCTAATTTTAAAATTTTGATGTATTTTTTTTTTTGCTAAAATTTAAATCAAATTTTAAAATATTTATTTTTTTTTACTTTTGTTTTGATGTCCTTGACTTTAAAAAAAATCAATTAGTTGCAAAAAGACACAATAACGTTTACATTTATATTCGTTAAATAATATCTCTCCAACTTCGTCGAAGGATCAACCACTGAAAGGAAGTTTGTCAAGCTTCCGCAACAAAGCAAAATGAGTTTTCACTGTGACCACAGGAAGTCCCCAGAGATCTGAATGAATTACATTTTGAACGTCTGTTATGGACAAATTGACTTTGATTAGATTGTCCAGACATGGCGCTGGGGCTGATGCGCGCCACCAGCGCCACATCGACGCCACCATCACATCTGCCTTTAGTTTAGTTGGATAAAACTTTAGTCTCCCTCTCCCTATATCCGTCACGTCGTCGGTCGTCGTCGTCGTAGTCATTTCCATCGAGCGTTGTTGGTCGGTCCTCGGTCGGGACCAGGAGTCAAGTTAATTTGAATCACTCACTCTTCTGGGCCAATTAATTATGGAGTATTTCTTGTTTTTTTTTTGTTCTCGCTCTCCGATCACAATGATTATGGTGATTTTTGATATCCGCTTTTCGTTGTGTTTGTGTGTGTTTTCAATTTAATAGAATGAAAATTGATATCATTGGTCACGAAAACTATATCCTCTTGATGGCTGCGAACCAAAAGAATAGTAAACCATACCTCATCTATAGCCTTGAATTGATAACAACTCCTCATGAATGTTATAGAAGAGGTTGGGTTGTTGGGTATAACTCTTGTGACATGAATAATGTTGATGATGTAATTGTGATTGATGTCGATGCCTACGAGGAAGGAGGAGTTGAAAATAGATGTCATTACGTTAATTAGAAAAAAAAAAAAATCTCATAAAACTTTTGCTCGCAGTATAATAGCTGCCGCGTATAAGAGTTGAGTTTGCTTTAATCAATTTCGTCATGGAAAAAGGGATGTGTTTGGTTGTATTTTTTGCTTCTGTTCATTCAAAAAAGTGTTAACATTCCCATTTTCGAGGGCGTAACGCAAAATATTACATAATTAGTGTTTCATGAAATAAATGTTGTAACAGTTTTTTTCTTTTGATTATTTTGATTAATGAGCTAGGCACTGGATTTGTGTGTAGAAAATAGTTAACTGCATGTTAAAAAACGTTTATGTACTCAGAGACTTAATTTTATTTTGAGTAAAGCTATAATTATTATGAGCGGATAAAAATATATAGAAATCCGTTACATGAAATGTTTGAACTAAAAGCTTGAAAAATATATGTTGAACATACGACCTTATTGTGTTTTATTAATTTTTGTTCTTTTGATTAATGTTTGTACTCAATCAAGTTGAATGTTTTTTTTTTTTTTGAGAAACATGAAATCATGATTGAAAGCAAAAGCACCCGCAGAAATTTTCCTCTGATGATGGCGGTGTGTTATAAAAATTACTCATTTAATGAAAAATGTTAATAATATACCAAGTTTGGGAGCTTGGGTGGTAGTTGCTTCCATTTCGATGGTTTATGGAGTAATGTAGCTTTAATTTGAAAACTGATTTCATGGATTTTAACATGCGACTTTTTTAAAGTTGCTGGTATTTTGGTGTTATTCCAGATTAGGAGAGATTTTGTAATTTCTAAGACTTGAGAAATAGATTTTTGGAAAAGTGTAGTAAGAGGCTGGGCCAAATTGGCTAAACACTTCTTTAAAACAATTGCAGGTTAACCATCTAGGCCCGATGAGGAATCATCATTGAGTTTTATTATTTTGCTGACCACATCGTCAACGTTAATAGATACCAATGATGTTAGGTTACAATTGTTTAAATAAGTGAAGTAATCAATATCAGAAACAAAATTGCTCTTGGAAAAATCAAAATTGAAAAAATTTGTTATAATTTTAGAATCATTATAGAAGAATGATGTAAATACTTCAAGAGTATTAGGATAACCATCTGACTTGAGGTGAAGATGAAAAAATTTTTGTGTGGAGCATAGTGTACGGAAAGAAAAAAAAAACATTCAAAAATTACTGAATAAAAATTAGTAGCTAGTATATTGATATTGTTTTTAAGACTATGGTTTAAAATCTGAATGTTACTAAGGAGCTCGTTTAGAATTTAAAGCCTTTCTGAATGTAAAACGCTACCTCGGCTCGTAGGCATAGGTTAAAGACACTGGCAGATGAAAAAGGTCAATTAGTGGAATGAGTTAAGTTACTTTCCTCTACGATACAGTTATTAGCATCGTTGGTCGAGCTGTCTATTTTAGTTTTTTTTTAATGTAACTGATTTTTTGTAATCTGCAATCAGAGAGATTGTCAGTAAACAACATTTCTTTTTTGGTTGTTGCATTGCAAGCAACAAAATGAGAGTCATCTTTAGATCGAGACCACGACAAATTAGAAAGATTGAAATCACCTTAGATAAATTAGCCATCTTGTACGTCCAATGTGTCACCCCAGAAGTCGACTGCATTGATAAGGTGTTGGTAGGTTTCCATAGGGCTGCAAGGTCGCAAGTAACAGCACAAAATATAAAATGTTTTTTCGCTTGATATTTATTTTTACGCATATCAATTTAATTTGTTCGGTGTTAGGAATTGCAAGCAAAGAACTATCATACCTAGAGTGTACCGCTAAAAGTGCCCTCCTTCCAGGCCATTATCCTTCTTCTGAAAGACCATCTTTTCAATAAACATCGAAACCGACATTAAACCTTGAATAGATTATAAGTTAAAGGGTGCCCATAATGGGGTGCATCCAATTAATGATCATACCACTTATAACAGTCAAAATCTTTTACCGAGTGTTGTTTTCAGGTTTGTTTCAAAAAGATACGCTGGTTTCTTTCTTCTTCTGTTTTCCATTTATTTCGATGCATCAAATTGCACTCTATACGATATGGAGAAGTTATCTGGTCTTCATTCAATAAAATTTTACAACAGTTTTGTCTAGAATCTGTACCCAAGTCTTGTCTCTGTTACTAAATGGATACTTATTTCAATTTCACCACCAGATATACCAAATTTTTCGCAGTACCCGAATGCATATCCCATATTAGGGCATATCTGGTGCTGGTAATAATTGTTCTGAATCCTTGAGAAAGGTGGTTCCCTAGTAAGTACTTGGCGTATTACCGATTTTTTTTTTATTGGTTAGTGGTTATAGCCCTTAAAAAAAATCACGAATGAAATCTGGTTCTTGTCTACAACTTTGATGACAAATAAACCATCCATAGCTCCTGCTCATTAAATTTTACCTGCCATATGATGAATATAGGAACACTTTTATTTTTCAAAAACCACTTTAACGATTTTGATTAAAATTTTTATGTGAGGCTACTACAACATGGAAGGTCGTACTTTTGGAATACAAAAAAAAAAAAATAATTTTCTCATCTGTTAATAACAGTATATTCCATAGAACTGTTCTCCTATTTTTTAGAATTTCTCGTGATCCAACGGATTTTGTTGGTAATTTTTACAGAAAATGTTCTTTACAATTATCAAATTATGTATTTGTATAAAAATAATCGTAATAGTTTTGTATGGATTTGAATAAAAATAAATTTTTTTTCCCAAAAATCAGATTTTCGAAAAAGCGTTATTAAAATTTTTTCGGAAATTTCGAACTTAGATGTCCAAATAAGTCTGTGTTATATTGGTGAATGGGTACAAAGCATAGCATCGAGTGTCAATAAAACAATTTTACTCCTTCTAACATTCAATGTTTGAAAGTTGGTACCATTTTTCCGGAAGCAATTTATGAAAAAATAAAACCAGTTTAGGGGTGTGTTTACAAACTTTATCGAATTTCATTTTCTATCTGCAACATGGAATGCGCTCTCTTCTTTTTTTAAATAAAATGTGCGATGGTAAAGATACAAATTTACTTTTTAATTTAATCAAATTTTTAGCAATTTTCGTTATTTTATTTTTTTTTTTTTCTAGTGAAAATGTGTTTTATTAAAAAACAAATATCAATGGACGCATCCTTCGCACGTGACACTGCCAACCTTTTAACAAGAAATTATTTCTTGAATTTCTGCGACCTCTTCATTCCAATATTATAAAGCTTTAGACCCAACTTGGTTCTTTCGACCGAAAATTTACTCTTAAAGTTGCGGTCACTGACTCCGAATTTCAGTAGGAAATTTTTATAATTTGCTCCACTGTGTACTTCGTCATGATGAAAATGATGTTAAGTTTATTGAATAAATTGACAATGACAATTTGATGATTTTTGAAAGGGTGCGTTCACAAATTAAATCCAAAGTTGTCAGGTCCCCATTGGAAAACCCTTTACATAGAAAACCCATTTAATAATATTTTTGCGGTCAAATGCTAATTTGATGTTTTTTTCAGCAATGTCTTCAGAAGTGTTTTTATGTTCTGAAAATCCCTTTTTCCTGCAGTAATTTAAAAAAAAAAAAAGAGTTTTATCGACTGTTGTAAAAATGAAATTGAAAACCCGTGTTTTTTTTTAAGTTGTTTATTTACCTATACTTTTTATCCATTAATTAATTTTATAGTTGGGTGTGGGAAAAAGTTATAGTCGTCAAATTTGTTATAACCAACTGTCTCTGTTGCTTTGTTGTTGATGTTTTTTTTTTTTTCTTTAATTAAAAATGCAAACCCTGTTCACATACTCGAAATTAACTGCACCCGAGGGCGTTGCGTTGTTAGAAATAGAAAACAAACCCATTCAAAATAAAAGACAACAAACTTTTAATTACAAAAAACATTCATCTAACTAACTTTGATGTGGAGTAGAAGGAGAACCCAAAAGTGTTGGTTATAAACAAAAAAAAAACAACAAAAATTTGTTTGCAATTGACTGTTGGCCACCGCTGCTGCCACATGTCACTTGGTTACAACATTTTGTGTCCACAATCGAAATGTCAAGAAAACGAGAGCCCGCAAGAAACCGCGCACCAACAATTACCACCTACGCATTCTATAATCTGATTTGTAGACCCAAAAGCCATGTAGAGTCTCAGCTGAATGGATATGAGCCAAGTCTGCATCTTGATGATGGCGGACCGGTTCGCGTTCACACCAACTCACCATCATCGCGTGTTGCAATTAATTCATTTTTTTTCCAACTCCAAACAGACACATCACACAATGGGATCTCGAGGAGAGTCTCAACACACACACACACACAACCCAAAGTCAAAGCAAGCCAAGGCATCTATCATTCAATCGCGTCCGAGGGTGATGAACGCCAATTGAAAAGGTCAAGGCATTCGAGTCGCAGATACCCAGATACACCCAGAGGGGCTAGCGATTAGCAATACGAAGCCTCTATAGATTGTTGGGGCAACTTCGTTCTGATCAATTTATTACTCATCGCTGTGTAATGGCCGAGCGTAAGTCATTGATTGACACACAAAAGCAAGAAAACAAATTTTATAGAAGAAAAACAAAAAAACAAGAAAAAGGAAAATCAAAAGTTCTCCCCTTTGATACTCTGTTTTCGATCTTCGCGTTTGGCTTTCGCGGACACGCAAATCCCCCAGCAGATGCATCTGATCTTCTGATCTCTTGTTGTTTGTATGGCTGTGACTTGTGACTCAGCAAAAGTATCTGATGGATGTTGTATCTTGTGTGGTGTGATGTGGACTTCCACATACCGCGCGAAGAAAAAATGTAATTGCGGAACCAGAATTGTGTCTTTTCTTTTTCGTTTTTTTTTTTAGGTTGAAGTTGGACTTGAGAGTGTCTTTTGTTTGACATTCCGGTTGTATTGAGTTACCGGATTAAGGTTGATTTATGTGTCCATTATAGCAGTTGACATGTTGCACTGATATGTGCACTTTTTTCTGTGACAGGTTTGGTGATAGAATCTGTCACTGGAAATTAAACAAAAATTTTTTGATATTTTTTTTTTTTTCATTTTTTGATTATTATGAACAGGACATAAATGCAATATGCATATGCATGATGCAGGTGTTATCCCAGGTACAGCAGGGAGACATGTATATTCAGATAGGTTGGGCTTGGACACGCCAATATTAGTTGACAATAATAATGTGAAATAAAAAAAAAGAAAACCGGCTTAGGATTGGTATACTCGTATACCTACCAGATTCCAGATGCAAATCCTTTCACTGTGCATTAAAATTGGTGCAGCTGTTTCGTGTCATATACGGACGAGATTCTTGCGATATCGAATTGATTTGTTGCTGTGACAGATAAATTATTTTGCATTTCAATTAATTGTATCTATTTTAATCTTTTGTGTATTTGTTTTTTTTTTCGGAGTTGAGGAGTATTTTTTTTTTTTTTAATTGCATAATGGAGATTTGGTTTACGAAATAGTCTTTTGATGGGAAGATAAAGACACATGCAGGCTCAAAATCATGCTATGATTGTTTCGCTTAAAATTTGGCATTTAAAATTTACTCATTCAACAGCAGAAATATTGGCCCTATTTTAGAGTTAGGTCATAGAAGTGTGAGATTCTTACTGCACTGAAACCACCACCCGTAAAAACTTAGCATGACAACTTTTTAAAACGTAATTTTTGTTTTGCTCAGCAATTGACGTATTTTTGCTGTGAAGTCAAACAAATGGCTGCGTACTTAGTTTGGCCAGAATTTGATGGGAAGCGTTCGTCATGATAACTTCATATATCTCTAATTATTTTAAATAAAGCCCGGTTAGTTGCATCATTTATACTCAAGAACTGCTGGACCAATTTTAATGATCTCTGATTATTTGGATTCGTCTTCCTTCTGAATAACAGAATAACTTTAAAACTTCGGAAAATCATAGCCTCGAGAAAGTTATCCCATGCATTGAAAAAAAAAGAAGAAAATCACAAGAAAAAGACATTTCTGACACACGATAGAAACAGATCATCGGAAGCTGGGTTGAAAAATGCAAGCAGATGGCGTTGTGTGCATTATAATTTGAGAGCTAATTAAGTTGCAAAGTCTATTCATAGCATACCATTGAGCAAGCTGTTGAGAAGTGCACGACGATTTCTCAGTTTGATTTATCAGACGATTTCGAGTGTGCGATAGTTATTTTATTTGAATTCGAATAAATAAATACCGGTTATAGATCGGATCGCGAAATACCGCTTAAAAGATCATAGAAAAAGAGCTTACCACCGTTAGAAAAACATAAGATACACCGCAAAAATCAAAGAAAGTCCCAGAAAAAAGCGTGTAAAGTTGTGGAAAAAGTGTGAAAAGCTCTTACTACCATGGAAAAAGCGTTAAATACTGCGCAACAAACAAATTCACATGGAGTCACGAAAAAGTGTTTGAAAAATCGCGGAAAAATATGAAACATACGGTGAAGAAAAGCGCGGAATACCGTGGAAAAAAACGTGGGATACTGATGAAAGATCAAGGAATACTGCAGATAATAGCAACAAAAGGTTATAAAAGTGCCAGGTACCACCGAAAAAGCGTAAAATACAGCGAAGAAAAGCGAAAAAGTCACAGAACAAACGTGAAAATTGTATAGTTCAGTTTATATATTTCTTTATATAACATGGAAAGTCGTGAAAAAAGCGTTAATGTTCGTGGAAGAATATGCGAAATACTACGAACAAGCACGGTAAAAAGCATGGATAACTGGTGAATGAACTTTTAAACTCCACGTTGCTGGTTAGTGGCTAGCCAATTTTATAAACAATCGTATAATAAGACCATAAATGTAATAACAGAATACAAATCAATGTGAAGGGCAGGACAACGTCTGCTGCGTCAGCTAGTATTTTATAAATTTTGCATGACAAATGCTTCCGATCAAATTCTGGCCAAACTAAGAACACACAATATTTTTTGACTTCACGGTATAAATAAAATACGGCAATTACTGAGCTAAAAAAAATTACCAGCTCCACTTCCGGATTGTAAGTTCTCAAAAAATCAACATATTTTCAACGAAGTTTAAAAAAAAAAAGCAAATAAAAAGCAAACGTTGCAGTTTTTTGACTTAAACCGCCACTTAATCGACAATCTGTCATAACATTCGCACTTAAATACACCACCACAGAGATGAAGAAAAGTTTTGTTGTTGTTGGTAGGTACGTTTATATCAATACCGTTGACTCCTACTGTATACTCTATTATACTGAAAAATAGTCACATCTCGGTTGAGTGCGGTTTGTGTCGCAAAACCCCATTTCGTCACATTACAAGTGGGCGATTCTGGAATGAGCCCGAATGCGATAAATTCAACCAAACCACTGATAGAGATATCCATCGCTCGCACAGAATGAATGCGCGAGCAGATTAAAAAATACAAAATAAGAGAAACAGAAAATAGGTATTAAATTTGCATTAAGAGATGCACTTCGAATGCATTTATATAAATGAAATAGGAAAAAAGTGGAGGAAAGGGGGGCAATTGAGATCTTACCATAGGGATTTCTGTTGACATTTGGGAGCAGTTTCCTTACCTTTTTTTTCGAGCATGGACTTCCTAAAGATATATACTCGCATAAAAAGGCTTACAAATTAAGCTCTTCTACACATTTACTCGTAGATATAGATTACAGCAGAAGTGCAGAGGAAATGCAACTCTAGTTGTGGGTGATGTTGTTGCAGGGTCTACTCTGTTTGCTGAGCTGGATGATAGTTTATAAATGAGACTTGGGCATTTATTTTTCTTCATTTTTTGTCCATGATCGGATTTGTTAAGTTTTGATGTGATTGCATTCACACCCACTCAGTTTGGCCACTTATCGATTAATCTCTTGACTTGTAGTTAGGTAAGATGGCTGAGAGCTGAGTCAGTTTTAGAATTAAATTAAATTGATTTCAAACAAAAATGAAACATGCGCCCATTGTTTTTGAAAGGGTCTAATTTGTCAAAAATAACTTTTTGTGTCTTCGTGTTTGGAGGGAAAACAACAGTTTTTGCCTCCAAAAAATATTAAAGAATAAATATTTTGAAAACTCACACTGAATTTTTGTTTATTTATCGTCACCCATCATCACCATTATTGTCGACCATCAAAGCCTAATTCTAACTACATTTCTTCTATTCCAACAGTTTGGTCTTAAGACCAGTGCCAATATTTTTTTGAAAAACATAAATTATTGACAGGACATGGATAAATTTGGATTAATGGTGTATAAAAGGGAAAAATTATTTGCCGGCACCAACAGTTTGGGGAAAAGGTGGTGAATGGATACAAATTGTGGAGTGAGTCGTGTTTTTTTTTACGAAAAGTAGAACTATAATTGAAAAAAGTTTTAGCCAAGAGTTGAAGAAGAGTTAGTTGTTTCATTCTTTCAATTTGCAGATTTCGCTTACAAAAATAATTAGATTTAAAAAAAAACTTTGTTTTAACGTAATATTGCTACGATTTACACTCATAATAATTTTTTAGCAGCAAAATATTAACTTTTGTATTTTTGAAGAATATATTTTGAAAAAAAGACTTACTTAGAAAATTTGAAGATGGTTTATTTTTAGTTAAATCCTCTTTTTTAATATTGTTAAAAAAAAGAGAGAAAACAGTTATTGGGGACAATCATTGTTAAGAATTGAACATTTTACATAAAATCCTTTCTTGAGATCGATTTTTTCGCAAATGATAGTAATTATTAGGCAGCAAGGAGTGAAAACAGAAACCAAATTAAACTTTTGCAAAAGATTTTGGCCCTCAGAACTTGATTCTAGTACCTATCAGAATTGCTTTTGAAATGAAAATTTTTTGAGATATTGATTTTTGGACTTCAAAAAAACACTGTTTTTGTGATGTTTAGGCTTATTTTCAGAAAGAAGACCATATTTTTGTCAAAACTTTCGACACGCCGAACTCTAGTTTGAATTTGTTTAAAGAGTAGTTAGGTATTCGAATTTCTGAAAATGAAATCTCCCAAAATCAGTGTTTTTTCGAAGTTATAAATTCGATTTCTCAAAAAATTTGCAAGTTTGATAATGGATTCAAGTTCCAAAGAGTTAAAATCTTTTGCAAAAGTTTAATTTAGTTTCTATGGCCACTCTTGTAGGTCATACCAGATAGCCATTCCAAACTTTAAAAAATCGACTTTTCATTTTTTTTTCACGCCAATCGTTTGTAATCCGTTAGTGACTGTTTGTGACAACATTAAAAAGTTTTGTGACTCTTTAGTTTTTGAGTTATTAACAAATTAAAAAAAAGTACTAGTTAGCCATAATATTTTTGAAAATTGTAGTAACATTTATTTTTTTACACTCAATCGATCAGAAATCGTGTGAATCGAATTAAATGTGTTGAAATAGAAAGCAGCCAGTGTGAGTTTTTAGTTTTTATGGTGTCACAAACAAACTGGGTTGTCACAAACGATATTTGTTTTTATTTTGATAATTACACAATCATACTTCGTTATCATTGCAACATGATGCTCACCTCAAACCATGAATCACATACATAAGCAACAGCGTATACCTATGAGCTCCTCCCATTACTATTAAATTAATGCAAGTGTGGTGAATTTCAATCGGTTTTTCTAATTTTTCTCGAAAACTAAGCTGTCACAAACGATTTTATTGATATATTCAGAAGCCACAAACGATTTCTGATCGATTGAGTATAAAAAAATCCATGTTACTACAATTTTCAAAAATATTATGGCTAACTGGTACTTATTTTTTAATTTGCTTATAACTCAAAAACTAAAGAGTCACAAAACTTTTTAGTTGTCACAAACAGTCACAAACGAATCACAAACGATTGGCGTGAAAAAAATTTTGAAAAGTCGATTTTTTAAAATTTGGAATGGCTATCTGGTATGACCTCACTCTTGTTGGCTAATATTTCTGTTATTTACGGAAAAATCGATTTAAAAAAAGAATTTTTTGTTTTTTTTTTCAAACAAACTTTAACAAGAAATTTTAACAAAAAAGAAGCCATCCCAAATTTTCAAAAATAAAAAATAAGGTTTTTACCAACCAAATGACGTGATTTAGCGACAAAAAGAGGCAAAAATCTGAATGTCAATGTAAGGAATGGCCTACAAATTTTATATGAAAACATGACGTTGGCTGTTGAAAAAAAATTGTAATGCAATCAGAACCTTCTAACTCCTACAAGCCAGAGAATGTGATTTTCTAGCGAGATCGTCAGAAATGATATCTCCATCAAGACTCCAAGGGTCTGGCTGATGTTAAGTAAATATGAGGTTAATTCAAGACCAAATGTGTTGTTTTCGAGAAAAAAAAAAAAAAACAAAGACCTCAATTATAAATGATCCACCCATTAACACGAACACAACGAATAAAATAATTTGCTCAGATTTATTACCAGATTAAAAAAAACTTAATCCGATGGCTATGCAAATTTTGTTCTACAACACAATAATTGATAATTATTATAATTAAATATCTATCTTTTAATGTATACCTACACTACTAGACAAGCTATGAATAATAATTCCATAAAATAAATGCTACAACCCCCAAGGCTCCAAAATCCAAAAGTATATCTAAAATATGTGCTTACGAGTTAACTGTAATGCTGAAAATGGTGTCGAATAAAACATAAATAAATAGAAAAACTAATAAAATTTAAGATGTTCACTATTTTAAAGGAAACATTTCCTTTTATTTTGAACTTTCTTTTCCAAAATACTAAGCCAAAATTCCTGTTATTCTCAAAAATAGTACTCAGATTTAATGATCATGATTCATAAAAAAGTATACCTCATCATGCAAATCAAACTCTATTTTCACTCCGCATGCAAAAATTGAAAATCACATCAAACTTAACGAAAGATAAACATATCAATGTTATGACACAACAAAATGCGTGGTCAATGGCATAAACTGAAATACAAACATATATTCGCCAGGCAAACACACACACTCACAAACAACATTCAAAAGAAGAACCAGCAGAAAGTTAGCGCATATCCTCAACCTCAACTCAACCAAATAAAAATCGAATGCAATTGCAAAAATAGAAAAAGTTGCAGATACACAGCACTTGCGTACACAAGACGCGCGTACACTCATATTAATGGAACGCCAACAACGCATATGTAAGAGTCTGTCCGATCTGTGGGCATCATAAAGAGTCTGTCTGTCTTGTTGGTAGTTTTTTTTTTTTTTTTTTTGGAATCCCATTCCTTCCACCATACTGGCTGCCATTGCAGTCCGTTTGGTTTCAGTATGCAGGTGCAGCGAGCTTGTTTCAATCCGCCAACTATTTATGCAGCACTGCATGACGAGCTGTAAAGGCCCATGGCATATAAATTAATTTGATTTTATGTTTTCTGATGAACAACCAAAAATAGACGGCAACGGTCTTCTATACTATAAATCATTATGGTGACCATATTTCTAACTCGTATCTATATAATTTTTTCTACCAAAGGGTAAGAAGATCTACCCAAGGTTAAAAGGCCAGAACAGAAGACTGCCGAGATGAAAGTAAGAATATGTTAGTAGACACACAGTCAAGGCTATGGATCTGAAAGGAACATTTTTCTAGACTCCTGAACGGCGAAGATAACCAACTTTCCGCTGTTATTCGATTTAATTTGGACGACGATGGCCAACAATTCCGTCCACCTAACCAAGATGAAGTGCGCTAAGCGATTGTCAAGCTTGAGTCGTATAAGGCTGCTGGTGTGGATGGCTTACCAGTCGAATTGTTCAAAGCAGCAGGAGATGGGTTGGTAGGAGTATGCACCAACTCATTGGTAAAATCTGGTTGGATGAAGGAATGTCCGATGAACTCTGACATGTACCGACTTCAGAGGAATTAGCCTCCTCAAGTTCGCAGACAAAATCCTGTACTCATACTGTGTGATCGCCTGAAACCTCTTGTCAACGATCTGATTGACCCCTATCAGTGTGGTTTTAGGCCAGGCAAGTCAACGACAGATTTTGGTAAAAAACCGGAAATTCCAGTTCGATACACGAAGTCGCGTATGATAGCGTGAAAAGAGATGAGATATACAGAGCCATGTAATATCACGGCATCTCTGCCAAACTCGTCCGCTTATGCAGAATGACGAAGGAGAAATCTCGCTGCTCCGTCAAAGTCGGTAGAAACACCACAGAACCGTTTGATGTTGAGAAAGGTCGAAGGACAAGGCGTTGCGTTATCATGCAACCTATTTAACATCGTTCTTGAATCAGTTTTACGCAGATCACATGTCACCACTGGTACAATTCATCAATGCATATGCAGATGAATAAGACATAATAGGCAGATAAAAGCGAGCCGTGGTTGGTGCATTTCACAGTATTGAATCGGAGGCGGCAAAAATAGGATTGGCTGTTAATGAAGACAAAATGAAGTAGACGCTATCAACGAGAAAGAAAACTCAACATTGACGACTCGGTCAAAACATCACGATGGATTATTATAACTTCGAAGCAGTGCAGAACTTTGTCTACCTGGGATCCACTATAACCTCAAACAACGACATCAATGTAGAGATGAAATCGCTGTTTCTTCGGGCTGAGGAGGCATTAAAACCCTCCCTGAGGAGGCATTAAAGTAGTTAAACCCTCTCTCATAGAACCAAGGAAACGGTATACAGGACCTTAATCATCCCAGTCCTGCTGTATGGGGCAGAAGCATGGCCTTAAAAGATTCGGATTAAAATTTGCTTGGTTGCTTTGAGAGAAAGATTCTTCAAGTGATTTTTGGTCCTGTGTGTATCAAAGGAATATGGAGAAGAAGATTCAACAACGAGTCTTACGGTACAGCGACATTGACCTGGTCAAGAAGCTGAAAATTCAGCGGCTGAGATGGCTGGGATACGTGGAGCGTATGGAAATCAACGCACCAGCCCGACGAGTCTTCGAATCCAACCTTGATGGTGTACGCAGCAGAGTGAAGCAGCGTAATAGGTGGCGCACACAAGTGGAGAACGACCTCAACCAACTTGGCGTGCGTAACTGGAAGCCTTTGGCTCAGGACAGAGCTTGCTAGAGAGGCATGTTGGTTGAGGCCGTAGTCCATCCTGGATTGTAAGCTCCAATTCAGAAAAGCACCAATTCATTTATAATAATAAGGAATTCCTGGAGAATGGTAAACATTGTATACAAAAACAAAAACTCATCAAATACGAGTCCAAAAAGTGCATATGGTCACCATAAAAGTAATGGTGGTCGCACATAACATAACAGGTCGGTAAGTCTTTATTATTTTTAACAAACTCATATATGTTGCGGGTGGTTTGCGGTTTGAGTAGGAGCTGCATTGCTGCCTCCTTATTAAATACCTCTCTAGCCATCCCCTTCCCCTCTCTGTTTGCAACATGAATACGCATTATTATAATTTAATTTCAAGACCTGTGTACAATTACATACACATACTACCTACTACGTGTTTTTGTGTCGATCGTCGTCGGTCGTTTCTCCATAAGATCATGAAGGCAATAAATTTCGATTTTATTGAGAGATCGCAACCCAACCACACCGATCAATCACTTCTGCGATCGATTGGTCTAATTGAATATTGTATCGCTGGGTGTGGCATATTCTGAAATCTTTTAATACCCGTTGTTGGCATTCCATGGCATCTCTTGAGATTGATATTCGTCTACGAAAAATATATATATTTTACACTGCAGAGCATACCTACTCTACTTCAAATTCAATTCCTAATTAATTGGGTGGCTGATCGCGAGCCAACGATACCAACGCAAAGCGATCATTTAGTCTTGTCGAACATATTTTCGCCGTGTGCAATTATTGTGTATATTTTGTGTGCTGCACCGGGTAATTGACTACCCGCCGTTGCACGATAGAGGGTTAATTTAAATAATTGTCAGCCATTGCCAATTAATAACGGTCATTAGTTTGAATGTTGCCAAACGTGCTATGCACGATTTCTTTTCTAACCACTTTTTCGATAGAATAAATTAAAAATTACAACAAAAACTAAATTTAATTCATTGATTCAATGCATGAAATTATTTTGAATTGTGTTAATGCGCTTTCTGTTAATTATTTTTTGTTTTTTTCTGGTTTGTTTTGTAATATCTCGTAAATTTTACTTTCGTTCTTTTTAAAATAATTTATTAAGTGTTAGGACGACAACGGATGACGGACGACAACGACAACAACGACACGACTACGACGTCGTCGTCGTCGTCGAAGCTGAGCACGTTATAGATTTCTATTTATGTATGTTGATGAATTAATTATGATTTTAATTCAGTTCACGTAAAGAAGAATTATTGAAGAAGCGCATCGAGATCGTATGGAGGGGTAGGCGAGAGAAGTACTATCGTTGACAAGCGACAGATAGTGTAAGAGAGATAATTACTATTGGAAACTCCATAAATAGGTCGATAATGAATTTTCTAATGAACTGGCTATGGTATATTAAAAAAAAAACAAAAAGTGAATGGGTCAAAACTCCACTTTAATATGAACACTTTCTATCATAATACGAGTATATACTCAGATTCGCCTTGAGTGGTTTTAAATGATGTCATTCAATTGCAATACAGATAAGTTGGTTTAGTTGAAAGTGATTTTACATATTTGGGCTATAACATTGGTTGGTAGCGCAACATTTTTGGTTAGAAAAATCACAAACTAGCCAAATAAGCATGAGGCGATAATTACTCGCTCGGAGAGCAATTTGTAATATATTGTGCTGTCAGAAAAGGTAATGTTAATGGCCTTGAACGAAAGTGTTACTCGTATAGACATTTTGGCGCTTACTTACACTGAAACATTTCAATATCTTCATTTTAATTGTGAATAGTGTGTTTTTGGCTTGAACACGTTGCATATAAGTTGTTGAACAAATTTTTACGATTTATTTTAAATTGATTACAAGAATTACATTAATATTCGTAGAGGACAAAAGATACAGAGTTGAATTAAATTAATTTATTTTGAATTTTTATTATAAAACGTATATTTTTTCATTCCAAAATTTCTTATATTTTCAAATGATTTATCGATAAAACCAAACCTGACTATTGGAAAAATAAAGAAATTCAATGTCGTTCACTGTGGCGTATACGTACTTTTTTCAAAGAAATATTTTTTTCGAAAACCTTTGATGATGATCTTTGATTTCTTCTGTTTATCTTCGATGTAGAGGGTGGCAGATAGTACAGCTAGAAGAATAAATTGGCCAACGTCAGGAAGTGTGAAGTGTTTATGTAGGTAGTTACTTAAGATCGACAGAATATTAGTTGTTGCCGTAATACGAAACTTTGTGCCAGAACTCCAAACATCTAGATCCGATTATCTAATCCGTTTTAAGAGCCACAATCGTAATTAATTAACAAGTTTTGTAAATCGCTGGTCAACTTAGCTGGTGCCACACGCCAATTACTTACCACTGACTAAAGTTTAACATGTTTAACTTTGCCAACTATCTGCCGCTGCCTATTCGCGAAAGTTTATCGTCTTTGACTTGATAAAATTGAAACCGGATGAAGCCATTACAGATGAAATTCTGTGGTCCCAACAAGATGCAGGAATCGTCAATTTTCCAAAGAAAGGATTTGCATTCTGTCTACGGTTGTAAAGATAACAGCACAAATTGTGTTGGAACACCTAGAAGACACATTCGACACCAAACAACTGGATTTTCAAGTTGGTTTTTTCTGTGTTGACCACATAAACACTTAGCGGATCATTAAAGAGCAGTGCGTCGAATATCGATCACCGCACTTCACCCGCTGTTCATTGATTTCGAAAAAGAGTTCAATATTGTCAAAAAAGAATTTATTTAGATTGTTTTAAAAAGGAGGGACATTCCAGATAAGTTATTTGTTACTATCAAATCAACTTCCTATAAATGCAAATGTCACCTTCTGCATAAAGGAAGATTGTCAGATGAATTTAAAGTCCAATGTGGAGTCAGGCAGGATAGAATACTATCATTTATGCTATTCCTGTTAATGATAAGTGATGTGCGGCGTGCAGTCCTGTTGTACGGGAAAAGTGGAATTTAATGGAGTCTGACATCACAGCTAAAATATCGACAACCACATATGCTTACTCTCTCATAAGATCATGGTCCTCCATCAAATGACAACAATGTTGAATTGAAAAGAAGAAATCGTGGGGCTGAAAATTATCACGGAAAAAAACAAAAATAATCAAGCTCAAAAGTAACTAATTTGTTCAAATCAATATTTCTGAACAACCGGTAGAGAAAGTGCAAGACTTTCAATATTTGGGGAGTTCAGACAAAACCAAAAAAAGATCGACAGCAGTCTTCTTAATACAAAGGCCGCAATCGGAATGCTGTCTAAAATATTTAGAAATTATTCTCAAAATATGGAATACCAGTTTCAAGACCAATTTGAGACTGTTCTGCTCCAATGTTGAATCCGCGCTTCTTTTTGACTTTAGGACGTGAAATTCTAAACTACTGTCCCAAAAAAGCTGCAAATGATAGTAAATATAGATGTCTTTGAAATATCCTAATAATTTTCTGACCTAATCATATATTAAATGATGAACTACATAGAAGAACGGGTCAAATATCCATAGACAGGACTTAAACAAAAAAGATAATTGGTAGCTGATTGGTATGACCAATCGAAAAGACAACGATTGTATTTCAGGCCAAGGGATGCAGTGAAACCCACTTAAACAGTCAAGTAGAAGATCGGGTCGGCTGAGAAGCACATGATGCAGGACCGTCAAAAAAGAATCTGCACAGCAACAATTGGCGAGAATTGAGGTATAATTTTCAGAATTTTTGGACTAATAGCTTAGCTCAAATTGAATATTGACTGCTCAAAGTGCAGTACCTTATATGCTATTTCAATTAGAAACTTCAACTGATTGGACGCACGGGTTAGAATTAAGTTAGAGACCTTAAGCTTGGAGAATATTTTTTTTATTTTTTTTCAGCCATATAAGCCATAAATGCGTATGCATCGAGGGAAGAAGGTACATTTTTTTGTCGTTTACCATGTTCTTGCAATTACCTAAGCTGCCTTTAGACAATTATACAAATTATATATGTAAGTACTTTTCTCCACTAATAACTGTTAAGCGAATTAAACGTTTGTGTATTCACGTCGTTGACTTTATCAGAACCTATATAAGCCCAAGTATGTAAGCATAAAAAAGTGATGTTTTCCATATAACCAAAAGTCTTTGGGTGCTTCAAAAAAAATTTTTTTTTTATTTCTTTCAAAAAAACAAATACATAATATGAAAAGTTTCCCCATCAAAAAGTCAGAAAAAAAAAAAAAAACATTTGTGACGACAAATTTGTCAAATATGTCCATTATTATTTGCTACGTGTGCTGGGTGCACCATCATCATCATCGATATTATAAAATTCATACAATTTTCAATTCACCTCCTTTTCACTGTCAAGACAATATAATAATTTATTGTTTGTTCCACACACTCACCAAGTGATTATGCATTAAAATAAAATTTATTGCTGCTGTTAATGTCAAAAGTTTTGCAACGTTTTTTTTTTATTAGTTTTCCTTTTTTTCTACAATAATATCATGTTAAAGGCGCTCCTTCGAATGCGTGAGAAGAATAAATAAATATTAAAGCCTCAAGTCAGCAGAGGAATCATCCTCCAGAAGGCTCAATATGTTTACAAAAAAAAAAAAAAAAAACAGGTGGTCCAACCCTTGAAATTGTTTCTTAATTCCTTGTTTCTTTGAATGTGTTCAACTATGCATGTGTGTACGTGAGGAATTCCACAAAAACCTCTCCTAAAGTTCTTTTTTTTTGTGTTTTTTTTTTTAAGGCATCAGAAACAGAAATATCATCATCGTAAATGTGATCTTCCTTCACCCAGACCGAAATCAGAAATAAAAGTTTTGTTTTTTTTTTTTTTTTGTTTTCTGTCGAGAAATAATATGCAACAAGTGTGAGATGCCTAAAGGTTCCTACACCATCCTCTCCACATCATTGTCTGGGATAAGAAGACGACAAAATAAGAGCAAACCATGTCCCACTGTTGGCTGGCAGGAAACCCCACATCTCCAAAAATAGTACTCCACATCCACAATGATATAGGGTGGCTAAGTGGTGTTTCTATATACTCAATTCCGATCACGTAGGTCGAATTCGTATAAATTCCGAAAAACAAAAAGTCGCAACAAATTTGTACTTCCTTGCTTCTCTGCGCCTTCAAACTTGCCTTTGGTCTTTTAGAAAGAAAAAAAAAAAGAAAAAAAAAAGAACAACAACAAAAAAAATTGACTGCAGTTGTTGTGTTTAGCTGGCGGAATAAATCCGTATGTGCGGGGCGTTCAGATTTTCAACCCACTTACAATTCGATTAGAAGAGACTAACTTTTGGATCGAATTGGAGTCAATTCGATGGCCAAATGGGTTGATTTACTTCCTTGAAAAGAAAGACAAATAAAAAAATAATACTAAACACTATTTGTGTCTCCCCTCTCTCTCTCACAGTGTGTTTGTTGGATGTCTATCGATAGATAGAACACAGCGACACAACATGTGTGGCAAGTTAGTTTATAAGTTTTGAATGACATGTGAAACATTTTATTTGTATTTATGTTTATTTAAAGTGACAGTTTTACATTTTAGGGGCAAAATGTTGGAAGACTGTTTGATTTGAGGATGTTTTTGTTAGAAACATAAAATAGGATTCATGATTCTTGACAAGTTAGTTTGAACACATTGGCTTGCGAACATTTGATCAGGTTTTTTTAATAATTGCATTCTAAATTGGCTTTTGGAGAAAATGATAAAAATGATTTAAATGGGTTTGGATCTATATATGTACAGTACATTGCGTGAAGTGGATTTATAAAGTGAAAAATAGGAAGCAAATATTTGACACAATAAGGGATATTCGGTACAAAATAGATATTCAAAACTGTGAACATTATGATGATGAATTGATGAATTATTTGGGTGTATTTAAATTTGAACAGGGTAACTACACTATCAGCTTTACATATGTACATATTTTTTTATTGTAAGGTGAGGTTGGGTAAGTGCATTTCCAGGAGCAAGTGCAGACCTGGCCTCCAAAACTATTGTTTGATTGAAAACAGAATTATTTATTTTTGAAAGTCGTCGGGAAACATGTCTTTTATATTATACTGAAAGTGGTTACCTAAATAAATAATATTTAGATTTCCTCTTTCAATAATATTTTTTTTCGATCAAGCAGGAAACCAAAATGATGTACTCTTTTTAAAAGTGGCAACCCTATGTTTTAATTTTCAGTATCATCTTATTTTTTACTTGAATTGGTATTCAAATCTCTGACCTAATTAGCTAAGTAATCCGACTTTCGCAGCTTGGACTTATAAGCAAAGTTCTTTCTGAATTTTGTTCTAAAGATAACAATCGACATTTAAAAAAAAAATCGTATCATCTACAATTTTTAACCGATTTTATTACCAAACAAATTTTTAAAAAGTATCTTTTAAAAAATGTAGACAAATTTTATATTGGATAAAAAATGACAGAGTAAAAAATTTTGAAACACGGCAAACTTCAAAAACTTTTTTATGGCAATACGTTGACAAATTTAGGGTATATGGAAGTTTCCAAGTATAAATATGTTATCTCCTCAGTCATACTTACAACCTCTGATAGGTCATTTCAAAAGTAATTATTGCATTTAGTTTTTTTTTTTGGAGCACAGTGTAATTTTTTTTTTTTTAAATTAAAAAAAAATAAAAATTCTTTAAACCCGTTTTTTACTTGCTCTTTAGGGCAAGTATTGGTTGCGTGAGTTATATTACATTATATTTCATATAACATAACATACAACTGTAGCAGCCGGACTATAAATTATAAACTTGGAAGCAGCATATTCAACCAACATACAGCATAGCAACAGGAGAGGATTATCATTACTCATTACGTTGGGTATTATCAGCTGTGTAACCATTGATAAGAATCCAAGCCAAGCTTTCGGACAGTATGTTCTATGCTAATGTAGACAGTTGGAATTGAGGAAGAAAATAAAAAGGTTGCATTAAAATAAACTAAACGTGTTATTACTTTCTCGCTGCTGAAAATTAGTTAGCTTAACTCTGCCGAATATAAGTAAGCAACATAACTCGTGTCAAAAATAAATCGGGGTTTAAATCAAAACCAGCATTACGATGATAGAGAAGTTTAAAAAAGTGGTTTTCGTCATACCGTCCGTCTGTCTGTGAGTCTGTTCGTCTGTTCGTCTGTTCGTCTGTTCGCCTACTCGTCTGTTCGTCTGTTCGTCTGTTGGTCTGTTCGTCTGTTCGTCTGTGCGTTCATCTGTACAGCGTAAACAAGTTGACGGATTTGCATGAAATTTGGTACATATTACTTTTTTTGCAATTTCCAAGATAATTTTTTCTTTTTGTTTCTGAATATCTCGACTAGAACGAATACCTAGCATATAACGTTTTTGAGTTATTGGATTTTTCTCGAAAATGGCTCCAACGATTTCGATAAAACTTCGTGTATGTTATGTAATAGTTGATTTCAATGGTACTGCATTTTTAGTTTTTCTCAAAAAATTCGAACAACGGAAATATGTATGATGAAAACGCTTTTCGAGAAATTTTCGATTCATTTTAGTATTTTTCGTATATATAATTACTGGCTCATCTGATTTCGTTCAAAATTTGTACCCAAGTTGTTCTCATCATTTTAACAAGTAATAAGCATTTAGTTTTTCAAAAAAAAAAAAAAATTGGAAAAACTTTGTTTTTTTTTCAATATACAAATACATAAAATAACTCTGAACTACAGGAACAAGTTTGGGCTATCCAGTCGTGCATTTAATTTCTCAAAAGTTTGTCTTAATGAATAATTTTTATTTATTTTATTTATCATTTTTTTAGTAAAAATGTAAAAAACTGATTGTTAAAAGCTTAAATTAAAAAAAATTACAATTATTGCTTTTTTTTCAAAAACAAAAAAAAAATCTAAAGTATCTGGTCTTATATTATCCCTAATTGAAAATTAATAAGAATATTGAGTGTTCAAATCTGCACATTGATTAGTTACACAAATTTTTGAATAAAAAATTGTTTTTGAAATACATTCGACTCCCTCTAAGTCGAATTTCCCTTTAAGTTGAATTTTTTCGGCAGATTTTTCATTCAACTCAATTTTTAATAGCCTATTTATTATCCTTCTAACTCGAATTTTTCCAAAACTCCCTATACTCGAACGTATTTTGAAAATACGACTCAGAGGAAGTCGACTGTATTTTGTTTTAATAATTTGTTTTTATATGCCTACTATTAAAATAAAATAAATATTTTTGTATCGGTTGGTAAGGATTATTTCTTGCATAAAAAGTTCAAATAAATCCTTTGATTGAAAATCTTTTAAGTTTAAATTCAATTTGTAGACCCTTTTGCAAAGTTATAATCTCCAAGAAAATGTCATTTTCTCTTCTCTTCTCCTTTTTTTTTGTATTTCGATCCAAAAATTTTAGAATCAGCTAAGAACTAGTCAAAGAAAAATCAAAATCACCATGAGTAATTTAATTAGAGTTTTTGGACATTAAAGTTGAATTAATCCTTTTAAAAATTATTTAGCTCTTTGCGAGGTCCATTATCCTGTGTGAGGAATTTAAATTTCTTTAAATAAATCTTAAATATTTTCGTCAAAGAGTAGATCTGAAAAAAAAATTAAAGGGCTTGTTGTCTGAATTGTAAATTAGATTAAATTATTTAAAACAAGTAAATCATCATCATGGAATAGCAAAGAACCTTTTTTTTTTTTGTTCTCCACGACTTTATACACATAATTTAAATTAAAAAAAAAAAAAACAAGAACCTTTTCACACCCTATTTCCTGTCATGATGAAGGTTAAAATCTCATTGGCCTGTCAAATTTTCTTCATTCAACCACTTTATTTTCTTTAAAACTCTTTCGTTTATTTATTTTTTTTTTTTTTTCATTCTGAACATTTTACCTCGACTTTAATCTGACAGCTAAACAAAATATCTCTGTCTGCACTCACATTTGACATCCTCCCACTCTTATGGTTAATTTGAAGAGACGCAGCAAACATACCAATTAAAACAGCCCCAAATCCAAAAAGAGACATTGTCTTGATCCTCGTTATGCTGCAAAAAATAACATCACTTCTTTTGTTGATATCCAGCTCAACTGAAAAGAAGACCCTTTAAATATTTGTTGGATTTCCTCATTCTTTCGTCATCAAAAAGATGTTTTAATGATTATTATGAAAAAGAGAAAAAAAATCGCAATGGCAACACACACTTTTGCTTATTAACGAAAAATACAAATAACATAAACAAAAAAAAAAATAGGAGAAAAAGAAAAGAAAACATACGAAAAATTCTCAATTAAAATCAAAAAAAATTTCAATTTCATTCATGCATTCCATAATATTCCAGTTTCCTGTTGACTGTAGGTTGAAACTCTATAAGATCTGTGTGATGTGTTGTTGTTTTGAAAAGTCAAACTGCGGACACCTACCTACATTTACCAGTGCTGTCGTCGATAGTACGTGTACTCTTTTGTTAATTAAAACATTTTGATAAAAGTTATTTTTTTTGTTCGGGAAGGTCTTAGAATGATGCCTTTTTTGATATTTTTTTTTTGAGGTGTAGATATAGAGATCAGCGAGTAGTAGGTTACAAATCACTAACTTCCGTTATTTAATGACTTCCTGCCAAAATAATTTCTTATCAGAAAACGGCCGCTCATCATATTCTTACTCGCCGAAGTGCACAGTAAAGAATTTGACTACGTAGTCGCCAGTCTCGAATTGAGGTGGCTGCTGCTACCAGCTGAGCGTATAAAGGGGTGGGGTCATGGATTCAACTTCACTTCACCTGTAACAAAAACATGTCTACAAATTTTACAAAATGCTCATATTTTCTTCACTATTTTTGTCCTCTGACTCCATCTGTTGGAAGTTTTGAATTCCCTTCTTGACTTTTCAAACTTTTAATCACAGCTTACAGGTCACTCTCCTGCGGAAATGAGTTCGCCGAATGTGTAGCTCTAACTTTATTGCAGGAATCATCGAAACTTCGTTCTTCACATGAGCATGCAAAGCTAAATAAGTATTTATAGCAGCATAGTCAGTAAACGACAGCACTGGACCGCAACACCCTGAGCATAAAAACACAAACCCTCATTCTTCTCACCGTTACCGTTCTGCTTTAGCGTCTTAAAATCGTCCAGTAAGCCGCCGCGACGCGAGCCGGTTTCAGGTCTTTCGTATAGAAAAACGTAGGCGTACCGTACCACCATCTGGATGACTTTAAATTAACGTCTGTCTACCTTTATCCACGGAAAGATGTGAATAATATTTCTTTATTTACTTTTTTTTTAAGATTTTATTTTACTCGACTTTCATTTATTATTTCTTAGATTGCACGCGCTCTGAAGGCTTTGGCCTGGGTTATAGCATGGCACTGGCATAGTATGGTGGCATGGCATGGCAGACAGCCTGCCTGCATGAATGACTCTCTGTCTCTGCCGCCTGCAGGGGCAACTTCTTCATCTCCATCATCAAGTTGCTGTCGCCTGCCCTCCCCCCTCGACTCTCGAGTAGTCAGTCATTTTCCATTCAGTTCACATGGCCAAGATGCAAGGTTTTTTTTTATATTTATTTTTAATTTTTTTTGTATAATTTCTCATTTAACTTGACGTTTTTTTCTGCGAGCTTGGTTGTGCATTTTTGCCAGGAATGAGTTGAGCGTGTCATTAAAAAATTAAAACCGTCACATTGATAGTTGGAAGATCGCGCAAAATGAATATAAAATCGTTTTGTCTTGATTTTTTCTCTCCACTTTATTTTTATTAAATTATTTTTTTGTTCTTTTTCACGATGGGCTTTTGGGATTAAAAGATTGACATGAAACACTGACCTAAATTAATTTCATGGCTTTCATTAGCCAACTTATATGAGTTATACTTTTTTTATATTCAATTTTCAATGCTAATTTATTCATTTTTTTTTTTTTTCTTTGCAGACAAATTCTTGATATGAAAACCCTAGAAGAAGACAAAGAGGAACTTCAGGATGTAGCACCACCACCAAGTTACATTAGAATTTCCGATGGCAAGGTGTCACTTGTCCATCAGCCTTTGTCATGTGAAACTGTCACGAAGGATAAGGTAAGTGTTGAGACTTTAGCTTTTATTTTATCATTTTATTGAGTAAATTTTTTGTTGATGTTTTTTTTTTGTTGTAATGGGATACCCTTAGTGTATGGATATGTTTTGGGTTAACCACATTAAGAAATACACTTGAATTTGTTTTTTGGGAGTCTTTATTTAAAATGGTGTAGATTGCTTACTAACTTAATAGTGGATGTGGCTGTTCTTTTTTTTTTGTTGAAATTAAATCTTATTATATAGTAAATAAGTCAATTGAGTCACCCTTTATAGTAGTTCAAGCACTCTTACAATGTTATTTTTGGGTAGGTATTGTGTAACAATTAATTTAACTAAGTTTTATGTCTTAACTTATGTGACTTGGATTGACTTGCTTCGTTTATATTAGAAACAATGTAATGGAACATGAAAATTGTACTTCGAATATAAAATACAATCTTTCTTGTTGTGATATCGATATAACTTTTTTCAGTCCGAAAACTCCAGTTTGCTTCGAAAAGTGTATTTGTTTAGAATTTTTTGCAAAAACAAACTTAAAGAAGGCTGAAAATCTTGAAAGTTTTTGGGGTTTTCGTTTAAAGGAGCAAAATTCAACGTCCACGGGCTGAAGAAGCCTGGCAATTTCGCAAAATTAAAAAAATAAATTTCTATAGTGTTGTACTAGTGTTGTAAAGTTTTGTACAACCGAAACTGAGTTTTGTACAAGCAAACATTCACATATATAGCTCAGACAAGATTTGGGACTTTGCCGGGCTGGAGAAATATGTGCCCGCCGAACATATTTCAAATTAAAAAAAAAAAACAAAATTAAAATGCAAATCTGATCCACGAGTTTGGTACAGTTTTTTTTAAAACAAGGATGAACTTTTAAATTTCCATACAAAATGTATTTATTTTAATTTTTTGTAGAAATCCATATCTCATAAATGAAGAAAATAAAAAGCATTTTAATTTTTCGTTTTATTTTGTCACATTTGAAAATTCTTTTATTTGCAAAATAATTTTTGCACTGATAATGACTTTTTTTAAAACTTTGGGAAACTAGTTCATCATGAAGACCCCACCAAGTGACAACTGTCAGATGATGATTTTTGGGATCCAGCCAAAACGTTCACTAACTATTAGATATCAGCGACGGTTTTTGAGAAAAAAAAACTAATTTTCGAACGCAAAAGCACTTTACTAAAACAGTGCTCGCCAACAACATAAAGCTTTTAACAATATCAGCTTAAAACAAAAATATTTTGAGAAATCTCGAATTTCATGACTTGCATTTTTTAATTTCGCTTTTTAATATTAATAAATTTCGCTCGAATTTTTTTTTTATGGTCTAATTGAATTATGTTGTAAGAACAGAATAAATCCACGATTTATTCCGTTCAGTAATACAATTTTTTTTTTTTCAAAATTAATTTTTTTAATATTTTAAGTAACTATATCATTCGAGATAGTGAGAATTTTTCTTGGCGATTTTTTTACTGAATCGGATAAGCCATTGACAAGATAAAAGAGAATAACAATAAAATATACAATTTTCGCAAACAAAAAAATGGAAAATATATGAATAAAGGAATCATTTTTGTTCATTTTTTTAATGTGTCATCAAGCACATGTATTTAAATTGTTTGCTTTTGTTAGATGTATGATAATTTTATTATGTATGAGAATATAATAAAGAGGAAGGTCCCAAGATGGTTGCCCTAAGGTACACCAGATTTGTTTTAATTAAAAAAAAATAACTCCTTTCCGAATTTTAAAAAATTATCCAATTTGTATATAAGCTAAAAAATATTAGCGTTTAAACTTAAAAAATAATGTGAATTAATTTCGGAATTACAAAGCTATGATTTTTGTGTGATGAAAAAAGACTTCATCTTACCGTTCAATGATCTTTGTTTAGATTAGGCTAAGGTTTTAACATGATTCTAATAATTGATTTTGTACGAATCAAAGCACAAATTTAGAATATCTAATTGTAGGTGTATTTCAATGCGGTAAAAAAAATTGGTAAACAAATTAAAAACTATTCCAACATTCTTTCAATAAAATATACTCCTTTCTGTCAGATCTTTTGAAAAAAAACCACAAACCAAATAATTGGATATTTATTAAAACAAATTCCTACTTTTATTAAATTATATGAATTTATGATTATTACATCAATCATCAGCATCATCACCATATAAAAACAAAAAAAAACACACAAATTGCTTTTTTTATTTTGTATCTGCTTCTGTTAAAATAAAGATACATTGTATTTTTTCTTACATGAAACTTCGTTAGTTTTAATTGAATGATTGCTTATATCATTTCAGACTTTGAACAGATAGTTTTGATCAAACGTCATTGCCTCTAAAAAGAATAATATCAACAAAAAAAACTAAACAAAAACCTGTTGCCTCTACATAATTCGATGGTAACTTGATTGGCAAAACAACAACAAACAAAATAGCTATTCCGCCATCGAATGTAGTATACAAATTTTGATTTTGCAAAAAAAATATAACCAGTTTCTTTGTCTATAATCCTCTAACGTGTCAATGAAATAACTATGTCCCGCTTTGCTGACACTACATCTTCCTCTGTTTTAATATTTTTTTTTTTCTATTTTTCACTTTGGTCTCATTTATTTTAATCGAAATCTCAAGAGTGTCGTCTTCTGCATAAATTCGAATTCAAGAAATCAATAAAAATCACTGCAATCATTAATTTGTTTCAAATCTTTCGACTTTCCAAAGACATGACAAGTTTCAGAAGCAAGCAGGAAACTCGAATAGCATGGAGTTGCTTGGTTTACGATCGAAATTTTCAAATAGAAAAAATAGGATTTTTACGATCTTCATTCAAATGACATGGCATCATGATAGGTACAACGACAACGCAACAAACTGACCGACACAAGCACATCACTATAGGCAAGCCACCAACAGATAGTTATGCAATCCATTGTGTGGATGTGTTTGTTTACACTTTATTACACTTTAAATTGAGTCTAAGTGGTATCGATTGTTCACCGACAGCTACTGTCAACATAAATTCCCCATTCGGTACTCTCGCAATCTCACCGAGAGATGTCTCGCACGACCGTAATATCTGAATACCCTCTGTCTCTCTGCCATGTATCGATTTGAAGACCGAAGACCATTATTATTTGCCAAGCATTAACATGTGTGTGTGTGCGTGAATGAGTGTTTGCCTGGTTATGGGGCTTGAGTGCATTTCCAAGTTGGATGCACATTTTATGGCCCGACTATACGACTACTGGTACTCTCGGAGTATACCAGCTTGGTCAGGCCAACTATGGGCGAAAAGAGATGCTGAGGCACTTAAAGACCGTTTAAGCTGTTTCCCCGGACGACACGATGATCACCGTTTGAACTAGCTTCTCGAAAAGATACACCGGTCATTATCATCACAAGGTAATTAGCTCGAGTGTTGCACATTAACGTTCTTTAGATTCGTATCTTTGCCATACAAGCTGTGTGTGCATCTTTAAGACTTTTGGAAGGAAAATTTATTCCAGTACTTACTGCAAACTGCAAACAGAGAAGGAAATTCTTTTGAAGGGTTGCCGCAGGGGAATTTAAAACGGTTTGTGTTTATCTATAGAAAGGCGATTTTACTGGATAAAGTGTGTGAAGACACAGCTGTTGGAGAGATAATTTGGAAATCGTTCAAAAGAAGCAATTAAAGTCACACAACGGCAATCCTAGTCTCTTCTGATCAAACAAAAACTGTTTTTCCTCAATAAAATATGACGATATTTGACATTTTATGAGTTTGTTTATCAAATTGACTTAAGTAGGTTGGTCTTGACTGTGTTGATCGTTGATTTTAACGTGTCACAATGTGGTTTTGCATCTACAATCGATATTCAATTTTATGTTATCGGTAGCTACTCTCTTCTAACTGAACCATACTTTGGCCTTATTGAGGCTTATTTTCTTTGTTATGACAGTTGACTCAACAGGGGGGCTTCAGTATTAAGAAGAATCTCATTAGGAATCTCTTGTTTTTTGAGGGTCACGACGACGCGATGCGAAGATTAACCAGAATTGACAGACGCACATTCGGTTACATAAAAGATATTAAATAAAAAAATTAGTGAAAATATTTTTTGTGTTTAGTTTATTGAGGTTAACAATCTTTTGTGTTTCTTCTTTTTTTTTAATAGATTTTATAAATGACTTTTAATTAAGATGTTAATTGATAAAATAAAATTTATTAATTAACGCATTAATATTGTTAATGGTACCTGCTACTTGGCGCTTTCACTTGGGTTTGGGAAATCATGAGAAATCGGGGCAAATTTATTAATTTAATGTGTGTGTGTGTGTGTTTTTTTTTTTTTTCTTGAAAAAAGCAAATACTACCTATATATTTTTAAATTATTGAAAATTTAAACGCCGCCGCTTTGCATTGAATGTATTATCCAAGCATTCGACACTGGTTTGTCCAAGATTGCAAGAAAGACTGTAATATACCTTCTAGGTTGGAGTTTGATGCATGATCACACATTTTATCTGTTCGAAGATTCAAAACTCACGTAAAAGTCCCTCCACACTATTTTAGAAATCAGAGTTGGAAAAACTGCAGTCCTTTCGGTACTGCAGTCTATTGACTAAAGAGACTTAATTTCTTAAGTCTTTTAACTTTCAAAAGAACCTTAGCTGTAAAACCACAGTCAGCAGTCAGTACTAAAATACTAGATGTAAATTAACTGCAGTACGTTTTGACTGGTTTTAGTGACAAAAAACTTTCTAATAAAAACACTAAAACCAGGCAAAAAGTACTGCAGTTAATTAACTTTTAGTTAATGAAATACTTTTAATAACTGTACAGGTGTACAGTCAGTGTTTTAGTACTGACTGCTAAATGCTAATGTTGCAGTTGAGGTACTTTGTAGCAGTACATACTTGCAGTTAAAATTAAATATCAATTAACTGCGACTGAATTGACTGCACTACCATTTGACTGCAACCTATTACAGTTCTGCTCGCAAAAATTATTTTCTTAATTGATTAATTTAAAACGCATTGCAATTTATTATCTCTATTTTATGCTTCCTCCTCTAACTAATTTTGCTAATCGTTTTTGGGATGAGTCAAATTTTTCAATGCAATTACTTAGAGGATTAAACATAAAGCTATATTCATAAATCCGTACCTTCACCGAGGTGTGTGCGTTCGCCATCTTGAAAAGAAGAGCGAATTTTTGTTTGCGTTTATCTCGTAAACGGTTATCTGATACATTATTATTAATTGTATAGTTATTATTTTCGAGTTAATTGACAATACCTAATAGCCAAAAATTAATGGACAAAGATGACGGCCTCAGGGAGCGGAGTGTGAATAAGATTTTTTGAATTTTTGCTGTTCTTATTACACTGTTAGCAATGGCATTCAGTGAGATCAAATCACCTGCAACTGATGTCAGCGGACAGTTGTCCCGGTATTGAAACATTATCACAGAAGCAACCGAAATCGCACAAAAACGGAGATCCAAAAATAATATTTTGAAAAGAGTACTGTGTGACGGTCTAATATCATTCTGCAACACTTAAATCTTTGCTCAAGCTCTAGTTCTATCTTTTAATTGACTTTAAAATCATATATGACAGCAGTGATTGATTAATTAAACGAATGCATTTTGATCTATAGATCTGCTATGCATCCTATTTTAGCTAAGTAATGCTAAAACTCCTTTAACTTAATTCCATTCAGAAAAATACGGGTTTGGAGTGTGTTTTCATACCATGCATTGTACAATGAAGTGTGAGCATGCCACATACAGTTTTCTAAGTGATAATCATAGAACAACACGGATACCGCTAAAAAACTCTTTAAATTTACTTAAAAAAAGGTGCGGAAACAACGTTAAAAGCAACAGAAAAATTATGGGGTAGCTCTAGAGAGTTAACAATTATATATGCCGAATACCGCGAAAAAAAACACGAAAAGGCGCGGAAAAAACGCGCTGATTCCAAGTTTTATCAGCAGAATTCCAAACTTTTTCCACTGTGTTCGTTGAATTTACAGATGTACTCAGCAGAATTTTGCATATTTTTTCGTGACTTTCCACGCTTTTCTCCGTAGTCTTCTTCTATTTTTAACCGACTTTAAAAAAAGGAGGAAATTATCAAATCGTCGATATTATTTTCTATTTACTTCGCGGTATTTTGCGAATTTTCCCACAGTGCCTTTGTTTTTTCATGACTTCCCATGCTATTTTCCAAGGTATTCCGCGATCTTTCAACGGTGTTTACTTCAATAATCCACGGTATTCCAGACATTTGTCATTTTATTTCTTTGTTTTTTACCACAATATTTCAAAACTATAACTTCCAATTCGATTTTCCGCGGCTTAGCGCAATTTTTAACCAGCATTCCGCGATCTTTCGCCAGTCTTTCGCCACTTCTTTTCCGCATTATTATACTTATACACAAACATTTATTCTACATGAACTTTCATATTCGAAAGGCAAAAATGTTTAACTTCAATTTTTCAAGCATAACCCTCAACCCTTGCACGAATTTAAATGGAAATTCCGTCTGGTAAAATCGGAATTATGTCTGCTGAACAAAAAGCTATTAAGAAACAATTATTTTTCATTTTATTCATTAATTACACCTGCTGTCCAAAGTACTTTTTCATCCATTGTTTCTATGTTTCTTCCATCATATTGACCTTAAGCTCTCTTTTCTATAAGCTAGCATGGCATAGAGATCTTTCATTTGATTGATGAGCAAATGCCCCCCAACATCACGAACGGATGATGATGGTGGGGGTTCATCATCCCAAACATAGAAAATATAATTATACCACACGAAAAAAGAAAAATAATGGAGAAAATCCCTAGCCAAAGAACATTGTCTCGTCTGTTTCTTTCTTCCTTTCAAAAGATTACTAGAAGATTGATGAAGAAATGCAAAATGCAACAAAAAATGAAAAAAAAAGTTTAAAATAGTTCCAAAGAAGTAAAAGTACATTAAAGTTAAAAAATGCACCATAAAAATAAAAAAAAAAATAAAGAAAATAATAAAAGTGCACGTGCGATGTGGACCATGACTAAAAAAAAAATTGAATTCCTTTCCAAACGGATGGCATGATGGTGTAATTTTCTCCTTAATTTTCCGCCGAGTGGCGGTAAGTCGAATTAGTTTCACTAGGAAAACCTATTCAACTCCAAAAAACCTCTCATCAAGATAGAATATTGCATTGGCAGCGGTGGCGTACGGAAGTATCCGACACAGAATAAAATAACAGAGAGACGTGTGGAAATTCAGGTCGTGCATTAGACCATTGCAACTTATCATGCAGGCTTTAGACTTTAAAGAGTGGGAGGAGGAAATGTGATAGTGTTAGAAACTTGCATTCAATTTTTTTATTATTTATATTTTATTCATAATTTGGCTATCAAAGAGTGCTATATTTATTTCGGAAAATGTTCGAAGTAATATTTGAATACCTTAAAAAATGTATATGGCAATGCTGTCGTTGTATTGGTATAAATGGAAAGTACCTACCTGTTGCCTCCTTCACTTCACCGATTATAATCCAATTTTTTTTATAAAATTTAATGAACATTATCATAAGGTAAAAATTGAAATACAGAATAAACAGCCCGTTCTTTAAATTATACCAGTTTATACCAATCAGCAGGGAATAGGAATAAACAACTTGTTTGATATTACTGTCAGGAACAAAGGCTTATTAGATAGAAAGCTTTTGCTACACATTCTTTAAGTAACTTTTTGATTGGTATAAACTGGTATAAACTGGTATAAGCTGGTAAAACATACGAAATAAATACTTGGATTGAAATAAACTAAAAAGAGAAAAAATTATAGAATATTTTTGTTCGAACAAAATATTTCCTACCCATAAATGCACCAAGTTTTAAATCACATTCATGTGCTCTCTACTCGCCTTACGTTTTATTAAAAAAAAAAAAAAAAAAAAACAGATAAGAAAAACTTAAATTGATTTTGGTTTTTGTTTCCCTTTGAGAAATTTTCATCACCATATCAATTCATCGAACATAAATTAAGTTTTAAATTATGCATTCACCAATAATTTGGGCACCTAAATGTATTCTATTATGGGCGGGCGGGACTGGTTGATACCTTACCATGCATCTGCTGATGCGGTTGCATTTAAATTAGGATGATAGTTTATTAATTTACCGGCGAAAGTGGGGAGATTATGGAATTTTTGTATTTTTTTTCTTTTGAAATCAAAGGCATTCAAAAGATACTGGGTGTATATTTTTTTGAAAATAACTTAATTAGACATTTATGTATGTATATTTTTTCGAATAATTAACTAATAGTGTCGGTGTTGGTTATATGGGGCTTATCACTTATTTATTGAGGTTTCTAATTAGTTTGACTTAATAGAGGCTTTCTGTTTTTAGGAAGCAGGTAAACGGTTATTGGTATTAATTAAGATGTTTGACATGTTGAATAATTTATTGATAAATTGGTGGAGTCAAGAAATCTTACCATAGGCAGGTAAATGGTATTAAGGTTTTAAAGTTGTTTTTAAAGGTCTTTGGGAAAATTATTGAATACTTTGTAAAGAGATTGTGTAATTTACTAATAGACTGCAATTCTTAGAATGGTAATTAACGACAGTTTTGGCAAATTTCATATGATACTTGTTTATTTTGCCCTTTTTGCCCTTTTTGAACAAGTGAAATTTGGCCTACAGAAAAATGATATTCATAAACATAGTCGATCTAGTAATTGTTTGCTAGTTGACTTGTTATTATGTTAGCCTAAACATTGTCTTGTTTCTGAAATTGAAATCTGTAATTGCTGAAAACATCACTAAAATAGTGTTTTTTGGAAGTTCAAAATTCGATAGCTAAAAAACTTTGACTGTTAAAGCAATTCTGAATTCGAAAGGTCAAAATGTTTTGCAAAAGTTTAATTTGGTTTCTATGGCCATTCCATGCTGGTTAATATTGCCTATAACTCTAGTGGAATAGTACCTTCAAGCTGTTTTTGTTCAAAGATTAATAGAAAAACAGCAGTGTGACTGCAAGTATGGAAACAAACATTAGATGCAGCATCTGTTCAGGCAAAAGGACTGACTGGATAATAAATAGTATTTTTCAACCTTTAAAATCAACTGATGTCAACAGGATCTTTCTTCACTGAAAGAAAAAAACGATTGCGGCAAACGAAATAATTGCCAAAACGACTTTTTCGTTTGCTGGACAAACTTTCAAATGCGTTTGCAGCAAATTGGTAAATTCGTTTAGGTTTAACACTGCAAACGACAAAAAAAAAAGTTTAGTGAAACATCTGTAATTGAACCGGCGACCTGTCGCTAACGAAGCGAGTATCTTGTCATTCCGCTAGGGTCTTTATAATTTACGATGGGTGTAAAATGCATGTAAACAAAATGAGAGAGCGAATCGTTTGCGTCAAACGACTTTTCGTTTCTTGAATAAAAATTTTTCAACTTCAAATTCGTTGTAGAAAACTCTTAAATCCTTTTCGGTGAAACAACTAATAACTAAAAAAAAAAGTTCAGCGTAATACCACTGATTGAACGGTTTCGAACAAAGGCAGTTTCTATTGCGCCAAGAACTAAATAACTCTCGTGTAGCATAGAATGCAAAAATTTGTTTCCTGCAGTCAATTGTTGTAAATGAATTGTATATTTACACCAAAAGTGAAGTTCCTTGCAACAAACTACTTTCTGGAGATGTTCTTCGCAAACTATTCATTCGCTTGCTGCAAACAATAGAATTTTCTAGTAAACAAAAAGGTGTTCAGAATTCAGATATGGGAAGCATTTCTGTTTGCCACAATCAACTCATAAAAATGAGTTCCAAACGAATAGGTTCACTGGGTTCCTGGGCACGTAGGGCCTAGGGGTTCAGGGAAATGAGGAGGTGGATTCCTTAGTAAGGCAAAAGCAATGGCTCCTTTAATAAGACCCGAGCCTAGTCCTATTGCGAATGTTTTTCCGTTTATACCAATATCATATCGCAGTTTAGGTACCTATCGCGGATACCAAATTCAAACAAGATATTTTGCATAGACATGAAACTGTTTTAAATTTTGTTTAACCAATTCAAATATAAAATCTGTTTTATCAACTGAAAAGATTCAAGTGTTTATAATTTCAAAGAGAACTCTATTTCTTTAACAAAAAAAAAACTTCTATCATCAGTCGACTATCTGTCTATCTAAATTCAGCAGTTGCACAAAGGCTATTTAAGCTACCCGTATATTATTAAGATGCTCGCTCTTTATATGTACTACCGTCCCTCACAAAATCCGAGATTTATTTTCCATCATCCTGTGAAAGACGCCCAAACGGATGAATCCGATTAGTTGCATTTTCACATTTTCTTTTCATTGTTCGCCAAGCAAAGATGAAATTTAATCATTCTTACCACAAAAAATAAAAAAAAAAATAAAGAAGGGAACAAAAAATCACAGCTGTTTTCCACGAAGAAACACAAGTATCTGCATCGATTGATGGCAAATGCACCACATAGTTCCTAGAAAAGAAGCTGCCATTCTACAAACCACTTCTCCTGATATATGTATACAACACTGTTAGAGTGCCACTGCAATCCAGACATTCAAAGACGAATACAGCAAGATAGAACATACAGAAAGAAAACCTACATACAATGATGGCGGCAATGGTAACCTGCCATAGAACCAAAGGAGAACAACGATGACGACTGTTGAGGAGCTTGAGGGAAGAAAAAAGATTGAATAGTTCATTGAACATCCAACAATTTATATGTGTTCCTGGTTTCTGGCAGCGATTTTTTCTAATTTTTTTTCTTTTTTGTTCTATGCACCCATCATGATGCTCTGTTTTCCTTTTCCTTATGAGCTCAGCTGAAAATCTCTGAAATCTCTACTTTTGGTCTGGACTGGATGCTGGAATTATAATTTTATCGTCCATGAAGTTGTGTTTTGGAATGAATTGTAATTTTAGCAAATGTTCGTCATAAGATTTAAACCAGTTTATTCCAATAAAATCTATTCAGAAACCCTAAAGATCCAACATACCTGGACTATTGAAACAATTTTTTTGCTATTTTGCTGATGGATTTCTTTTTACTAAGCTTTGGAGATTTTGTCTGGAAAGTGCAATTTGATTTGTAAAAAGAAATCTGCTGAAAAAAAAAATGTGAAAGAAATGAAAGCGAAATACGTCAGACGTAAAGATACAGTACGGTACGTACCGATGTTAAATCTCCTCTAAACAATAAGGAACACAGACAACAAACGAACAACGGACAGGTTAAATATTTTGAAGGTTATGAGAGTTTTAAGACAGGTAAAAGAAGAGTTATAGTGGCGTTTTCATTGTGTATGCCTTTGTTTCATGATGTTTCATTGTAATTCTAACTAAAGGAGATCATTTTATTGAAGTTTTAAAGAATTGAAGAATTGAGGGTAAATCAAAATAAAGAAAAAAATGTGGGTAAAAAGAACGCCACAAGCCAATGAACTGAAATTAGGGGAAGAGTGTAGATGGTAGACTTGATACTTGAAGTAGGAGTTAAAGGTAGAGTTATGGAGGCAAGTTGTGAAGCTTTAACAGTTGGCACACTTTGACAGTCAAGTGTCTATTTTACACTTAACAAAATTTATTGTAAGTAACATTTCCATCACTATTCAAGCCATTTCCATTTCCACCCAACATCCTTTGAATAATTCTTGAATTAATTTTAATATTTTGAAGAAAAACCAAATATCGTCACTTCGTCCTCTATTTCCATGTTCAATTTCTAGTGGTTGACAGCCAATATCTAGTGGTGAAAAGCGCACAACTTAATAAAACACATAGCATATCTCTTGAAGCTAATTTATCATACACATTGCTTAATTAACGCTATGTTCTTCAAAAGGAAAAACTGATTTTTTTAATTAAAAAATAGTATGTAGAACTAGTAGAACTGCGGAAACCCTCATTTTTGTTCAAACTAAGATTGAGAAGTAACTTTAGCCAATTTCTTTTTGTTTGGTATCTTTTTTATTGGTATGGAAGCAGAATGTCATTCTCTATAGCTGTTCCAAATTCCACAATATTTGGGTGTCGACTGTCGAATAGAGAAGGCATTCCCTCTTAAACCGATCACAACTTGTAAGCCAACGAGTTCTATTGAGATTCGGACTCCTGGCCAATTATCCGGTGATATGGAGTCCGGTATAGCTAGCCTTTTGAGCTGTTTTTAACGTTCATT
Organism: Meliscaeva auricollis; assembly: GCA_948107695.1. Classification (NCBI taxonomy): domain Eukaryota; kingdom Metazoa; phylum Arthropoda; class Insecta; order Diptera; family Syrphidae; genus Meliscaeva; species Meliscaeva auricollis. Next base: position 70,414,741 of record OX403618.1, on the reverse strand, counting down.
CCTGGCTACCGAAAATTGTCTGATTGAGAGATTTTACGATGTCTTCTAACACAGGCCGAAGTTTTGACACCTTTCTCACAAAAATGAAGGTTGTACCTAGTATAACGCCGTGATAGGTGACTCTCTACCATACCATTACCTTAACGGGATGGTAACCTCTTTCAACACTGTATATGAGTTCGCTTCTCTTGGTGCCAAAGCGTACACCCGATCATTCTACTTACCTATTGAATGATTCTTCAACAGTTAATATTTTCTCGGCAGTGAAGAAAATCTGTCTGGGAGCAGTTTTGGATCGTAGGGTCGACTGATTTTAGCAATAGCCTAAATATATTTGAGGGTCAAAGTTTTCAAAAATCAGTTTTTTCGTGTTTTGACGCCGAACTTTTTGAAAATTTCGAGGAAATAGATTGTTGAAATCTACCTCTTTTCACTTCTTCTTTACAAAACTGGGTATGAGTTCTGACGCTTCTCTTGATGCCAGAACCTACACCCGATCATTCTGCTTATTGAATGATTCTTCTGGGAACATTTTTTAGCGTATCGGCGTCAGTAGCAGCGTCTGATCTTAGCAATTGCCCAAAAATACATATTTGAGGGTCAAGGTTTTGCAATCAGCAAAATAATATATTTTGTTTTTCGTTTGCGGCTAATGAATATTAAATCAAAATCATTTGCTAGAAAGTTAATACAATCCCCGAGAAAGTTATTCATTCGTAGCAACTGTATTACATTTGACCCAAATGTTATTTTATTCCAGCAAAGAACAACTCATTCGTTTGGAACTCATTTTCATGAGTTGGTTGCGGCAAACGAAAATGCTTTTTAAATCTAAACAAAATTCTGTTCTTTGCAGAAAAGGAATGAAAAGTTTGCGAAGAACCTCTCTAGAAAGTAGTTTGTTGCAAGGAACTTCACTTTTGGTGTAAACATAAAATTCGTTTACTAGAAATGACTGCAGGAAACAAATTTTCCTAGTAACTGAGTCTATTTTATTGGTGTTTATATGCATTCTATGCGTAGTTGACAGCCGTGGCGCAGTTGAAAATGGCTCTAAAGCCTTGGTTTAAAATCGAGAGATCAAAGGTTTGATCACTGGTGTTACGCTGATTTTTTTTTCATCGAAACGAATTTAAGAGTTTGCTGCAAACGAAGTTGAAGTCAAAAAATTACACTCCAACAAAAGAAAAGTCGTTTGACGCAAACTAATTTTGTTAACAGCATTCTACGCCAATCAAATATACAGTCCGTGGGATAACGACAAGATATTCGCCTCAATTTTTTTTTTTTTTTTTTTCTAATCGTTTGCAAAAAGTGTTTAACCCAAACGAAATTAACAATTTGCTGCAAACGATGTCGATAAAATGTCAAAAAACGAAAAAGTCGTTTGGGAATTTTTTCGTTTGCCGCAAACTTTTTTAAAATATTGAGGAAAAATACTGTTGAAATCTACAACTTTCCGCTGCTTCTTTTTTCTCAGATCAATTTAACTTCCAAGATTGTTTAAATAATGATCCCTTTCCTTTAACAGCTTCCACTTCCGTTCAAGTCCATTTAATAAAAAAAGAAAAAAAAAACCAAACCACCACTTTACCACATTCACTTGGGACAAAGAACATCTCTATTACCAATCATTAGCGTAACCATTAACAACAATTTCGTTCATGAAGAGTGAACTAGGTACTTTGTACATCTTTTTAAAAATAATAAGATGCAAAAGGAATAAATTCTCTCGTCTCATCCAGAAGATCTAACAGAAATGCGCAACAACCCACCTGTGAGAATCCAATTACCACTGATTTCTCATTCTAATCTTACAGTGCAGTGTAATCACATAGACACGTCTTCTTCTTCTTCTGCTTTTTCTCTTTTTTATTCATCTCATTGAAACCCGGCATCATACACATCATCGAACATACATATATAATCTCCGGATATTACATGCTTGCTGGAGCATCCTGTGGATGCTCATGCTCAACGCCCATCGTGTCATCATCTACGTCGTCGTCGGTCGTCGTCGGTCGTCGTTGTCCCTGGTCCCATACAAGACATGCGGACTAAAAGTACCACACTTCATGTGGAGTTGCAGTATTAAGTGACGCAAGAACATGAATGCAATTATATTGAACTATACAAATGTTTATTCCAGGTGTTATCATGGGATATCGTTATAAGCCTATTAGGAGCCCCTTCATTGCTGTCTGTTGTTGTTGTTGTTTTGCTTGATCTTGAGTGTGACTCTTTCTCACTGGGCATGATTCTGGACAGTTCTATCACACACTCATGGGAAATGATGATGATGAGATCCAGCCAGTCAGCTGGAGAACTGTGTTTGTCCATCGAATTAGATCTTCCCGCATGCATGCTGGCTATAACTATAAAAATGATGTTGGTATTGCAATGATCGGTCCACCATCAAAACCTGTATCTGATGGTATAACTGGGCAATTGAATAGAAGTTATGGGAGTTGCGTGTGCTCTGGAGTCGCTTGATCCTATAATAGGATTACCTCTTCTCTTGCCATTTTATATGATGTAGTTTTATAATGTTGGGTTCTTCGTTGGACAAAGAGTAGCATTTACATTGCATCGAGGAACAGGAGGAGACATGCATACATGTTGGTTTCAGAAAAGAAAAAAACAAAGTTAATCGGAATAGGAAACGACTTTTAGGTGTATTATAACTCGATGGCTTCCTATCTTTGTTCTAAAAATCCAAATTTATAATGATTGCTTCAATAAACAATTTTTTGTTACTTATCGGAAAGCTGAAGACGGAGAAAAAAAATTGTAACTTGAGTAGGTGTTAGGACCTTTTTTTTTTGTTGGTAAAGAAGATATTTTTCTAATAATAATTTAGAGATGATATTAACGGAAAATAAAATAAAATAAAATAAACATGCTTCGCAGTACTCGCATCCGCATTTACAGAATTTATGGCACTTGACAGGATTGAAAATGGTTAAGTAGTTTCCGAAGCGATAATATAGTTCATCGGCAAGTTTCATAATTGTTTTGAATGCGAGTACTGAAAGTCAAACTCACTCCGAGGGAGTAGAAAATTGAGAATTCCGTACATAATAGGCAAGAAAATAAAATAATACAAAATAATAAACATGCCTTGGTCACTAACAACTTGTTCTTGTCTAGTCGGAGATATCTAGCGAAGACAAATCAACGTTTTTATGTGCAAGAAGGACAAATATTGCTAAATTAAAAAAAAATACCACTGACGGATGTCGAAAGTGAGGGTGTTTGAACATGCAACTTTTTTAGCAAAAAATCGGTGCAAGACTGAAAATTTAGAATAAGAATGTTTCTATAATTCTATGGCGGGAATCAAATTGAAAGAAGCGTTAGTGAGGACAAAAATAAACATGACAAGATACATGGCTGAAAATTTGGTATGTTAATAGGTTTTGTTAATATCAAAACGTAAGAAAATCGACAAAAGCGTGGGTGGGTGTAAAATGGTTGCCAGAACTTATATTTAAAAATAAAAAAAAAATAAAAAAAATTAATTAAACAAAAACTTCAAAAGATATAGGTCTAAACATTAGTACATCTAGAGTTGCTATCAATATTTTCTATGAAAAAAATCAGCAGAAGTGTATGTGGATCCAAAAAGTTGGCTGAAGTAATTGAACTTGACAAGGTATAAAGCAGAAACTTAATACGAATGTAGTTCTTGCCAATAGAGATAAGAAACCAAATTTGCTAAAGCAAAATCAGATGTAAAAGGGTTGCCAAAAGTCAGCAAAGTACAAAATTAAAAACAACATAACAAACATGTTTGACAAGATAAAAGGTCGAAAAGCGGTGCTATTATAGCTTTAACTAAGACAGAAGCGTAAATTGATTAAAAGAGTTGCCAGAGTTATCAAACCTATTTTTTTTTTTTATTATTTAATAAAAATTAAACCTGACAAGTTACGAAGCTGCAAATTGGTGTCCACATAGCTATTATCAATGTTTATCAATGTTATTAAGGGATAAATAACAAAAATTTCGATACAGCACAAACGTTGACAGACGTCAAGATACCAAAAATACTTTAAAACAATTTATTAAAAAATAACGGTATGAAGTTCACATTTGGGACCATAATAGCCTTTATCAGCTTGTTGCTGAAAAAAAAATCGTCAGAAGCGTAAATTGAGTTTCAGAGTTGCCAAAGGTTTTATGAAATAAAAATAGTTAACTGTTTTGACGAATTTCCCAACTGTTGAGTTCAGCGATAGGTTTATAGGTTTGCAACGAAAATTGTCTTCAAACAAAACTATACATACTTTTCAAAAGGAACCTGTTATCAAAACTTCTCTAGCACTGCACGTTTTTGAGATATACATTAAGGTTATATAAACATGGCAAAAACTCGTTTTTTGGGGGAAAAAGAAATTAAATATTTTAAATCTTTGATAAATTTGTTTTACGCTCAAAGATATTGCGAAGTGAAATTTATTATTTCTTCAAAAAATAATCAAAAAAATATTTCGGGAAACATGAGAAATCATCAAACTAAATATTTATTGTTCTTGGCGTACAATTGTAAACGTGAAAATTTTTGCTAAAATGGAAGAATAAATGAAGAGAAGATTGCCAATAATTTACTAACAATTTTTTGTACGATTTCTAGCAAATTATCTTGGAACCGGAAACTGATCCAATTTTGATGATTTTTTTTTCAAATGGTGGTATTCAAAAATAATTTAACAGTTAGCGGTTAAAAATTTCCGCTCTTAACATAACAATAGCATAGCAAAAAGATTTTTGTGAACTTACATTTTTTTATCAAAAAATTTTGTTAAAATTTTATAAAATAAACTATCCCAAAAAATGTTCAGTTTTAATGTCTTATGCATTATATTTTCCTAAAAAAAATAAAAAAGTTCCTTAATTTTTTAATGAAAAATTTAAATTTAAATACCATTCAGTTTTGTATTTTTTTTTTTAATTTCTCCAAAACTAGAAAAATGGACTCCACAAAGTAATTAATTTTATAAAAGCAGTTTAATTTGTGTTTAAATATTATTATTTTCCCTAAATTTCTGAGCCAGTTGACTTCAAATCTGTTATTTCAATATTTTTTTCTGCTTTAAATCAACTTTAAAAAAAAAATTCCCTCTCCCATCTGAATGGGTGAAAATAGACCAACCAATTTTAATACAGTCTAAAAGTGTTACCAGGTCAACTAAATCCAACAGAGCGTTTTTTGCATTTTTGACCATGTTGCGTCACGAAATTTTGTTGGCAAACCTCTCAGCAATTCCAAAAACCTTTATCTAGTACAAAAAAAAATCAAAATTACCCCAAAATTTTCCTGTTAAATACACAATTTGACCTTATTTCTTTTGTGTTATACCTTGATTTTTTTAACCTAATTTTCTAGTAAAATATTCATAGGAAATTATTAAAATTTCAATTTAAAAACCATTCTAAAAATATCAACATTGATCCCCACACCTTTCTTTGAGTATAAAAATAAACTTTCAAATTTATGACCAACTTAAAAGCTTTCCTTAGACCAATGTCCTTAAAAATAATGTTGATTTTTTGTGGATTGTTCAAGAAAAAATAACAACAACAACAAAAAAAAAAACAGGTACAAAGTCAATATAAACCAAAGTTATTAAAATTCTTAAAATTGTAAAGCAAATATTTTCAAAGTAGGATCTTAGGATTTGCATGTTTATTTTTCTTTAATATTCTTCTCTCTCTTTTTTTCCTCTTACATTCTTTTCGAACCTTTGAAACATTATTCTTCTTCTTAAACAAAATAATTTCAATTGTTTTGATGTTTTTTTTTTTCGTTCTTCTTCGTCGTCTTGTTAAACTTTCGTTTCAGTTCATGTCCTCTCTTACTCCGTATCGCTGAAGCTGAACTGAACCCATCTGACAAGAAAATCAAATTAAATTCGAGACAATAGACAGGCAGGATTCTTTGAATAAACAAGCATTTTCAGAGAAAACAATACGCGGCCATAATTCGCGCGTAAAATAAAATTCAAAAAAGAAAAAAAAAAACGAGAAGGACTAAAAAAACTCAGCAATATACAAACAATAGAAGAATTTAGCAAATGAAAAAAAATCGTTAAAAAAAAAGAGAACTCGAAAAGAAGAAACTTTTCATCCTCACAATCGAAATAATAACAAAAAAAAAAAAAAGAACAACGAACTTGTAAGTTGAAAAACTCATTTTTGAAAAAAAGCTTATCAAAATGGAAAGTGCAAAAGATGGAGAAGGAGAATTTGTTCCTGCTTAACATTTTCTATAGACTATGAGAGTTGTAGAACTCTGATGGAAACTGAAAAGTCCTTTCGTATTACTAAACTCAAGAGGAAGAATGGAGTCATAAAAGTTCTATGGCCGCGAATTCAATCTCGTTCCTCAATTTGCCTCGAAGCATTTTTGTGGTGTTATTTCGATTTCTGATTGACTCCTGAGTGTCGATATGTCCTTAGGGAAGAATGATGCAGGGTTGGATGTATTTTCCAATACCGACTGTAGGCAAAGTTAAGGTTAGAATGCGAAGTCAACTTTTGAAGTTGTTTGTGTGCGCGACTTTAATAAATTCGAATACGATTCGTTAGCTGATTTTATTGGTTTCTTTATCGCAGATAAGAAAATTTAATATCGAAGCTGAAGGTCGATAATTTGTTCGATGAGTTGGTGATGGTTTTCAATTTTTTAAATGGTCCTTGTTTCATTTTCAAAATAGGCATCGTATTTTCTTAAAATTGATTAATTTTGAGTTCAATGGGATGTTTCTTTTAAGGGATGTTCCTTTAATTTTTCAATTACTTAAAAAGAATCACAAAAGAGCCATTGATTGATATTTGTTTTTTGTTTGTTTGGTTGAATTTATTGATTGTGTGTCTTTCATCAGAGCAAATATTTGTTTTCACATTTCATTAATTTACTAGGTATAGTATTTCTTAGCTTCCATTAAAATAGTAGTAAGGTATAAGAGTGACCATTGTAGACAATTTTTTTTTTCCTTTTTTTATCCTTACAAAACTTATAGAGCCATTTCGAAAACACAAAGATACGAAGTTACATTTTTTTAAACTTGTTACTTGTCTTTTTTCTCACAGATATAGTCAAAAACTTAAATAAGTATCTGATTTCATCAAAATTTCTCTAACTTAACTTTATACATAAACTTTATTAAGCCCTTCACTTTCTTGAAAAAAAAAAAACAAAAGAAAAAGCCTAAGGTTCCAATCTGCTAATTTAACCCTCAATTTAATGGATTAGTATATCACTTGATACCCATGACACAAAGTAAAGCCGATTCAATTTAATTACAATTCTGTTTGACTTTATTATCCGACTTACAATGCAAAGCTGTCAGATTGACACACAGTCTATGTTAAATAAAAAATAAAAGTATCATACATTTCTACTAGGTATATCTCAACACATGCCTATATCACATTCATTAATACTTAAACTTTAGCATTAAGATATGAAGAGAAGATATAAAATTGTTCTCAATTGACCATAAAAATAAAGCCTACGCTTAAAATAAACAAAAAAAAACAACAAAAACAAGTTGAATACCAAAAGATGAAGATAAAACAAAACACTCTTTACTCGTAGTTTTATTTTTTTCTGGTGAGATTGGTTGGTTTTGTTTGTCATTAAACTTACAGTAATTCGATATTTAAACAAAAATCATTTTATGCAAATTAAGTAATTTGGAGTTAATTTTTATGTTTGATTTTTTTTTTTTTTTTTTTTTTGAAGTTGAGAAAGATAAATAGTTTTTGATTGATCTTTCCGATGATAAACAGTTGGTTAGGAAATTTAACTACGGTGGGAAGTGAAGTATAAAATTTCAAGCTTTATAGTTTTTCATCGGCCTACACACGGTAGAAGCTTATTTATATGGTTTTTATGGTATTTTAGGAATTGTATTTATTGAGAATTGTTTAATAAAAAGGAGTGTTTAGGATTTTTTGTTGGGTGAGTTTTATGGGATTGCTGATATTGGAGAGTCAATGGGTAAATTGTCTAAACAACAATACCTATATTAATTCTTAATGAATCAATCAATAAACCAATTTATTTATTATACTCATACTGAACATTGAAAGACTTTCGTATAAGAACACTTAGGTAAGATCATTCACATCAACTTGTTATTGTTTAATTAGAAATATTTTGGTCTTTTTTGTTTTTTTGTTTTCACTTTTACTGTGAATACATATATGTACTTGTACATAAGGTAAGGTGGGGTTTAATGCTTTTGTTTAATAATAGAATTATTTATTTCTAAAAGTCATACAGAAAGTTTTTAATGTTGGTTAAAGTCTTCTGTTGATTTTTTTTGTGAAGAACTGAGCTCATTTTTGGTCGAGTGTTTTTCTACGTTAACTGTTTTTAATTTATAATTTTAACATTTGAATTTTAGTGATATAGTTCTTGAAATATTATTGTTATAAAATGAATATTAAGGTTTGCAATTTTTCTTGGGATAAACATATTTTTGACCATGGTATGCACTTACCCCTTCAAAATTGTTATCTATATTTTACGTTTAGTTCTTCTCTTTTCTTTTTGATTTGCTCTTTCTATTTTAGCTTTCCATCCAAATTAATTTCAAGGTATTTGGCCGTATTGGCGTAAGGTACAGCTCGATTTAATGGCATTTCTTTAATAACCTGAGCAGTTATTAGATCGTACCCAGGTGATTTTTTGTCCGATAGTTGATGTTGCCACTTAATTTTTATTTCTTTGAGTGTTACAATTAGTATTTCAACTTCATCTACTTTATAAATTAACTGTAAGCTGTTATCAGATGTACATATTTGCTGCAAACGGCTTAAAAACATTCGCAAGATGTTCTGATGCAAAGAGGTTAGCTTTTTCTTTCGGGTTTCTGATCCATTTTCCGTCTTGAGATTTTAAGGGCGGGTTTTGTAACTTTGATCTTTGCTGGCGCTTGGCTGCTTTCCAGACGAATAATCGGTTGAAGCATCCGTCGTTAAGCTTTTCAGGCATCTACTTAGTGAATCATTTTTGAATTCGTAGATTTGTTTTTTTAAGTTCGTAGCTTAGACAGTTAAACGCTGTTTTATCGTCTGGAAATCTGCCATTTTCTGCCATTTTCTACTCTCACTACTTTCTTTTTTCTAATATCAACGCTCTTATTTCGACAGGGTATTTAATTTCAGTTGGCCTCCTGTTCGAAAAAGTTGGTGTACATTCTTCTGCAGCTTATTGAACATCGGCAATGAATTGTTATACATGATGGTCAATTTGCTCTGTTTTTTTTCATAGGAGATTTGGGCCCTTAGTCAAGTTTTAGAAGCCGTTTTTGAGAAAAATACGAATTTATAAAACCGTTATATGACAGGTTACGTTACTTAAATCCAACAAATGAATTCCCAAAATTCTTCTGGATAATTTCCAAAAAAACATAAATCGGTCATGTGCTTAGGCTATGTGGTAAACTTCGACAGAATTATTGTCGGACCTACCTTTTTCGCATTCTCTATCATCGTAATATCAGACCATGAGAACAATAGTGGCCTAACTGATTTATTAACTTCTTTTTCAAAAGGCGAATCTCGAGGCATATCTCGCAAGTAAGAAGCTTGTTGGCAAGTCGATTTGACAGAAAGTAAAAATTTGAATAATTTCTATTTGAAACATCGGACTTAAAGTTTTTTTTTAAGAACAACAATTGCATGAGAAATAACTTCAAATTATAGAACAATTCAAGATAAGCGCATAGAAAACCTTAGAAAAAACAATTTGCAAATTTTACATAATTCGGTAAAAACAAATATAAAGAAATTGACAAAATTAACAGATTTCATTTATTAAAGTCGTTTTTGACATACGTGGGCTCAAGAGATTTAATCGATTAGTTGGTAAAACAATATATTTTTTTATCTATTCACACTCATTTTTTGTTTCTTTTTACAATAATTTTCGTAGGTATACAAGCGCTTGTCGATTTGATGACAGTCTTGAAATATCATCTTTAAACAAATCCCTTTGAATAGAATTCAAAAGCCAATTTGCTTATCGCTATAGTATAGTGTGTGGGTTTCATTTTCTTGCTGTCAATTCATAATGCAAGTTATTATTTTAACATAAATTGTAAATCATAACACAGACCTAAGTTTGTAATTTGAATGTTTGGCGGGGTATCTTAGTCAACTCCTACAACTTTGTTATCACGAATAGAAATTTTGTTTTATGGGACACCTTTTTAAAAATTATGTTTTAATATGAGCTGATCGTTTTCTGATTAACTTTGGCCCACGTGTACGACGTGTTTTTTTATTTGTGCCCAAAGTAAGCATTAATTTCACTATTTTTATAAAAAAAAAACTATATTTTTCGATTTTTCTTGTAAAAATTAACCAAAATGTTACAAAATTTGTAAACTAGCATTTTTTGGGGAACAATAACTTTCCTTCTAAATTAAAAAAAAAATGCTTGTTCTCATTTTTTTTTTCTATCAAAATACCATTAGACAACCCCCTTTCCCTTCTTCAGTTTTGGCCGAAGTTCTTGTTAAAATTACAACGAAAAAAAAAAGAAGTAAAAGTCCTAAAAATGGATATTCATTTGTACCCTCGCAGGCACGCAGAATAAATTAAAGTCCTATTGCAATGAAATTGCATCAAGATATAGTTATGCCTGTTGTGTGTACTTTTTGCCAACACAATTTAATAACAAAAAAAAAAAAAAGACTCTCATTGAATTCTGGAAATGTCGCAGTACGTAAACTGTACGGAACGTACCCCGAACACCTAACCTACCTATGAGAGAGTATATATACGAGATAAAGTAAAGAATAGACAATGTTAACGATAGTGAGATGGTTTTCACTTGAATGCTTCTGGTCCTTTTGAACCACCTACCCGTTCCTCCTCCCAGTCTGTCTGCCAGTAGTAGTTGTTCCCCATGCATATTTTTTTTTGTGTCTACAAACACTTTATCTGGATTTTTCTTCCTTGGCGTATTATTCTCATGAACGAGTGCGTCTCTGTCGTCTTCGTTATTATCGTTAGTGCTGTTGTTGTTATTTTCGTTGTCGTGTCGTCGTCGCTAGGTCCATGTGTAGGCACTTATACCTGTCGGCATTGTGTTAGAATTTTTTTTTTTTTTTCTGAAAAACGCGCGTACACAATCAAGAATTCTACGGGCATCCATCTGCGATTCAACAATCCCCAACCAGAAACAAAACCTCCTGATAGTTTTGTTCAAATGCTGTTGCGCTTTATAGTCGGAGGTATACAGTTTCATATCTTCTATTACTTTTAACTCTATAACGACTCTCTAAAACACAAAATAAGCTTTTCTTTGATTTTTCAAAAACGTCTAATGGTTCTCGGATAGTCTATAACCATCCGATTTTTTGGATCTATGAATGTGGTGCATCAGTTTCTGGTTTGCGAAAACAGCAACCCCGAATAGTGCACTAAATAGCTACTCGCCAGTGATTTCTGGAGCCCTATTCGTTCGATCATGTCTTGAATTTATGGAGATACAAGAGTTCGTTCCAAAAGTCGGAAGGCCAATTAGCCTGGCAGTTTTCGCACTCAAAACGTAAGAATGGATTCTTAGTAAATCTAGAATATACCTCCGACTTTGAGATCGACACCTTATCAAAGACTGGAACTTTCGTTGGTAAGCTCGTGTATTCTAAGGCTTTTAACAATAAAGGCATATTTCTTAAAAACTCCTTTCAACTCCTGCTAACACTTGGAGACTATGGATACTGACTCACCAGCCCAACAAGTCTTTGAATCCAACCTTGATGGACATAAGAACACCTGTTCTGAGGTGCCAAGCACAAGTGCAGAACGATTTCGACTAACAAGCTAAGGAACCGGGCTGGCTTGAGCAGCCTTATAATTGAGGTTAAGCTCCACCCTCTAGATTGTAAGCGCCACCTTAAGTTAGTATGGAATCCAGCTGTAAGACAGGACCTAAAAAAATTTTTTTAGATTCCAACACTTTCTCTCAGACTGTCTTGCAATTCTTCCAAAGATTTCTGCACCTGTCGGTTCATTATTCTCTCCAACTTAACACACAGAACTATTAAAAAAAAAAAAAATAACTTTTACCATGGTTCTGCAGTGGTTGTCATTGTCGTTTGTATTGAGGAGCTCCAACGTCGAATAACTCGAAAGACGTTAGAAAAGGATATATATGATGATGGTGTGGTGGCTCTAGTAGTCACATATAGAGGTAGAAATTTTTACCTGTTTAAAAATACTGCAACGGATGACGAGTGGTTCTTTGGTTCGTTGGTTGTTTTTGGTTTCGTTTGGTATATACTCTGCGGGCAAATAAAAATATTCGCATATAAATGAACAGCTAACAACTGTTCTTGTGGGATTTTGCCTTCTTATTTTTTTCATTTTATTTCCATAAATGAACATTACTTGCTGATGAAACAAAGGGTGAAAGAATAAAAAATAGTTACAAAAGCAATTGAAAAGATGGTGTAATGCTACTAGCTATACTGATGATGGTAGAAGGCAGAAACAAGCGTTGACGAGATCATTCACTGCAGGAATTTTCTCAAAGAAATTGTAAAGCTTTTTTTTAAGTTTTCAAAACCTTTTTCTTAGAATATTTCTGAATTTCTTCAATAAGTATCCAATGTTACCCAAGATGTCAAACTCTCCCACTGACAATCCAAATAGTTGACATACTCTCAAGTGCATTCTCAAAAGTTCATCCTTGTTTTCAATTCTCCCAACTAGCTGAATGTAAATTAAATTAAATAAAAAATATATCCTTGTCCTTTGCTTGTAGTGCTTTTTCCCTTGCCAGCATTTTTTCATACAAAAAATTTTCTTTAGTGCTGAAACTTTCACCCAAAAGTTGTTGCTTTTAGCTCTTTGTAAATTATTTTCTCTCATACTAAAACATAACTATATACCATCTCTCCATCACATCTACACTTCTTCTTACTGAAGGAAGTAATTAAAACAAAAATTTCATTACTCCACTTAGTAAGCTGAATATAATTTGCACAACATACATTTATAGCTTTACCACCATCATCAGTGCACCATCAGAAGCAGCGTGTTCTTCCTTACAACACACAAGTGAAAGGTGGAAATGTCGACTTATAGACACTAAAGACCATGTCAGAGTCAGGAGCACTTAAAATTCCACTAACCACAGCAAAGTTCGATAATTTTTTTCCTTCTCTTCTCTTAATTACAAAACAAAAATGAAAAAAAAACAAACAAAATATCCTATACGAACTCTATCAATTCCATCAAGAGAGATAGGATCCTTCAATATACACACAAGAACGAAGGCGTAGTCAGGGGAGGTATTACAAACGGATTTTACTTCTTTTTTATCAATAAATTAATTTTTTTTGTAAGATAGATTTAAATTTTTGCACTAACTATGTTTTTATACCAGTTTATACCAGTTTATACCAATTATCTTACTGACACAAAATATTTGGACTTAACCACCGCGACACTTTGCCTCAAATACACAGTTTATTACACTTATTCAATACAAATTCGTTTATCATTTTTATACCAATCAGTGGGTTTATGAATATTAATATTGGTATACATTCACAAATACAGTCAGGAAGGATTTGACTGAAGACTTATTTTTATCTATAAATTGTTCGTATTTATTATGTATTTTATACTAGTTTATACCAATTGGTTCTTATGCAAAAAAAATATGTCCAATCAACCATTGGATGTGATACACGACTAAAATATAACTTAACTCGATGAATTTCTTACAAATTATTTTTTTATACCAATTAATGAAGTAATGCGCACAATTTTTTTTTTATTTAATATGTACCAAATATTGCTCAAATACATTTTACCTTGGTAATATAATCATTTTCATCTGGTTAAACGCTTTTCTGCATTCAATGTTTCTACTTGACAAGTTTATACCAGTCAAATTAAAAATGGTTATACTTGTAAAAAATAGATGGACAAAGAAAAAGACTGGTGAAGACTATCATTTGTCTATTTATTTTGCAGCTAGAATATAGTTTTTGCATATAATATTTAAATTATACCAGTTAGCCAATACCAATTAGTTTAACAAATATCTGTAGACAAATGTCACTGGCTACAACACACCGCTCTTATGTATCAATAATATATTTAATTCATTTTATGTACCTCAAATACGTTGTTTATACCAATCAGTAAATTTATACGTATAAATATTGGTTATTTTAGCCAAAACCACGTCAAATACTAAAACTTTTAAACTTATTCAACATAAAAACATTAAATCAGTGTTTTATACCAATCAGGGTGTTAATGATTATTAATATTTTTACACATCGACTTTGACAAAGGGGTGTTTTTATTAAAGACCTACAGTTTTCTGTGCATTTAGACAGGTACCAGCCTGTACCACCTTGCTTTTTTCATGAGTAGTGCCTCTTACGAAGAACTTACAAAAGCTTAAAGAGTACTGGTTGTCATGAAAAGTGCATCTCAGCTTAGCCGTTGGAAACCGGCAGAATAATGTAGGTCCTCTCCATTCCTTACGACTGATAACATGCACACAAGAAATTGTTGGCAAAAACTGCCATTAATTGGTATAAATACACCGTCATTTTAAACGATTCTTTTTAGAAAATTTTAGACCAGAAAGTAATTTGGTATTAATTGGTATAAAACACAAACAGTTCTTATAAGGACCATTGAAATATTTTTCCTTGCCTAGAAATCATCTACCATTCAACATAAGTCAAAACTTAGCCACACATCTCCTGGTTCTTACGTTGATTGGTAATTGGTATAAATTGTTGAAAACACAAAACATATACTAATTAATGGACTTATTTGGACTAATTATTATCTGCTAAGTCAAGAGGTCTGATTTCAATAATTTCAAACCAAAGTTAACCCCCTTTTTTCCGTAATGCATGCATTTGTAATTGGTATAAATTAATGGTATAAGATATTTCCTTTTTTTTTCTAGAATATCACACAAATTTGTAAAACTCAAAATCGTTAAAAAACACAAATTACAACCTTATTCCCTTCTTAAATAGTTTTCCAACTACGTCCCTTAACCTTTGTTCTTATAAAGGGTTCATTTTTCCCTTTGGATACATCTTGCTAAAAGCACCATTTGAAAGTCATCAACGGCCAAAGAGGAGAAGACTAAATGTCAATTGAATTACTATCTCATGACATAACGTCCAATTTTGAGTGCCGAATTAAAAAATCATTTCCAATTATCTGGAGCTCTTAGTTCAGTATCCTCCATCGTATCTCAAGGCAGCATTATGTCGTTCAGAGAGTGCATTGAGTCTCTTTTGCCGCATTTTATACTATGTGTGTTTGGAAACAATTCACTTAACTAAAATCTACTACACTATACCTACTGTAGTGCAACTGTGCATTACATCGGGACTCACTAACATAAATATAAAAGTGCATTGTGTCCCCCTTGGGGTGGATCTGGTCTGGATATATAGATCGCATCGTTCGCAAAGACAAATACAGAAGCTAAACGGAGTCGTGGAAGTCCAACTAAGGCAAACAAAAAATATCTTTCACGGACTGCCATGTAACATTGTTCAAGTTTCGAACACAAACAGAGTAAAGGAGAAAGAGAGAGAGATGGAGGGGGGAGGGCAAAAAACTTCTCGACCATGTCACCAGGAGGAGATTTGCGGTGGTGCCTCTGCCTCTAGGTCCCAGACTCAGTTGCAGGCTTATAGTTTCATGACAACGATGACGCAGATGATGATGATCTACGATTACCAAGCAGTCATATGGACAAGTCTTTCATTTCAGTTGTTGTTGTTGTTGGCTCTCATAAATGAAATCCGATTCACAATTCGATTTATTCTTTAGAGTCTTCCCGATTTTTTTTTTTTTTGTTCTTCGTTTCTATAAAAGAAAAGGGGAATCTGGGTACCTCTTATACATCTCGAAAAGGAATATACTGTTGTTCTCAATGTCCAAGATTGGATTTCGTGTAAAATGTTGCGGTTACTTGAGCACCCTTTTGGCATTATGGTGCACACACAGTGGAGTGCACTCATCATACACAGTTTTTTGGTTTCAATGGTTGGTTATGTTGATGACGATGATGATGATGATGATGATGACGATAATATGCTGGAGGATCAAGTTAATTGAATGCGCACTTGGTTTTGCGAAGGTGATTTCATTTTGCCACGCGATCCATGCTTTTATAGTGTGTGATGTTGAGAGTTAGGCGAGTAGCAGCAACTTATGTTATGCTTCAAGTTGTTTCAATGGATATCTGGAGTAGCTACGAGCTGTACATTCATATTCATGTTCAAGAGGAGAACAAGTTATAAGGATAAGATTTCCTGATGGGATTATAACTAAACCATTGAAGAGAGTTAAGTTTCAACTACTTGTTGTAGTCACTAAAAGATCATTGATCTTATCAAAGTCAGGGGCTCTTATTATGGTTTG
Source organism: Meliscaeva auricollis (assembly GCA_948107695.1). Taxonomy (NCBI): domain Eukaryota; kingdom Metazoa; phylum Arthropoda; class Insecta; order Diptera; family Syrphidae; genus Meliscaeva; species Meliscaeva auricollis. Next base: position 70,398,295 of record OX403618.1, on the reverse strand, counting down.
GAGGACTTATGAAGCTTCATAAAATACAAATTATGTTTTTTTTTTTTTTATTTGGAATGTAGACAGGACCTTGTTATGAATCTACTTTGCATGGATCTGCCACGGTATCTAGAAAGCAATAATACAAAAAGCAAAAATTTCGAAAATAAAAATCTTGAAAACAAAAATTTATGGAAGCAAAAAAATCTCGAAAAAAATATGTATGGACTAAAAATTTATACTTTGTGTGCATATTTCGGACATAATGTCAAAAAGTCAACAGTCTTAAGACAATTTTGTTGGTAACATACAAGTAAATCTATCTTATTAGCACCAGTTTTTGTTGGTATCATAATTATTTCCTGCAATTTTTTAGCTACGGATTGCAAGAACTCAACATCTCATACATACGATAAAAAAAACTTTACCAAAAATAATATCCATTTTATGCTATCACTGACACCCGAAATCTGTTGTGAACAAAAATGTTATAAAGACATGACTCATTATTGTGATAATAGATATACATTAACTATTCCATAGTTCTGAAACCCGCTTTACTTGAGTTTTAAAATTGACTTTATTCCAAACGACTTCTGAAAATATAAAATTTGCAAGGAGTTTGGAACAAAAACAAAAAAAAATTGTAAATCATTGAATAATTGATCTGAAAAACATAATAAAGCGGATTCATAATCGTTTTTAATTTTAGATATTTAGTTAAAGCTTTTTCAAATATGACAGTCTCGGTGGTAAGTACCTTTTTAGTAATGCCGTTTATTTGAAATTTGTTTTAACGCTTTTACTTTAAGTATTTCGGCAATACCTTTTGACTTAATTTACTTATTAGACGAATGTGTCAATTCTGTGATACAAAGCGTTGTTAAAGCTGTGAAAATCGTATCTATTTGCTATTTTATTGATACCTAAGTAAACACGAAGAAGTCGATACGCGTAATATTTTCGTTTTTAAAGTGCCACCAGGTTCTATAAATATTAGTCACAGCAAAAGATATTTATCTTATTTTGTAAAAAGTTCCCCAGGCCAAAATTTTGCTGGCGGTTTCATTCTCAAAGACAATTTACAAATAGATCTTGATTACATCAAAACTGCACTGACGATAGTCGTGAACGTTACTGTCACAGATTTGCTCTACGTAACTCTATCACTATCGTCTCGTTTATTTCTTTTTAAAACTCAAAACAAATTAAGACTCTAATTAAGAAGATAGTATGGAATTTCTATACTCTTAATAATGACCAAGTTAATTGTGGTGTAAAGAAGGCAGCAATCAGAGGAAAACCAATAAAAAAGGATATTTAATGCTTTTCAAAAGGACTAAATTTTATGGACTTTTAAACATTTTTTTGCTAAGAATCCAAAAGCCCTATACAAAAAATTGGTCAAGAAATAAAATTTGGTAATTTTGTCTACACTTTTATTCGATATAAAGGGTTTTAGTGAAAAAATTTCATATTTTGGATTATGCACCAAAAACAATAAAAAAAATATTTTTTTGTAATTTTGTCAATAATTTCTCATGTTTCCCGTGTTAATTTTTGTTGGATTACTTCAGATTCGTGCTCAAAATCCCAACAAAAATTAAAGTTAGCCATTAAAAATTATTACTTCAGAACTTTCCACCTCTAAAAACACTTTAATTGGACTAAAGAGAGTATTTTGGACAGATCAATATAATTTCAATTTGCAATATCTTTGCGCCGAAAGCGATTTTTTAAATGATTTAAAATGATTTAGACAGATGAAATACATCCCATTACTTTTACTTTTATAATAAAGTACTTACTAGTAAAGAAATTCGACGTCAAATGTTTTTCTAATTTTTCAAATGAATATCAATAGAAAAATGAGAAATCAACAAACATTTCCAAAAACTAAATTAGTTTTATCTTATTAGTTTTATCTTGTTAAGGACATTTTACTTCAAAATAAATACCACACGACTCCTATTTAGCTATTGTGCAAGAATACAATCAATTTGATGATAGCGCTGTGGTGATAATCGAGTTACGGAGAGCATATTTTCAATCATCGAAAAGATATTTGCAAGACGATAGTGATTTTGAGAGTTACAGAAATCAAGACTATCGTTGGGACGATATCGTTTGGCGATAATCAAATTACGGAGTGACCCCCCTGATAATGAAGTCTAGGCCCACTTTATGCCCCTGCAATATATTTAAAAAAAAATAAAATAAAGCCTTCGAAAATATTCAAAAACAAAAAGACTTTCTACATCTTATCGTCCATCGTTGGCTGATCGATTATACGCTATAGTTTAAATTTTCCAATTTGATACTAATATATGCTCTGTATGGCATTTTTAAAGTTTTAGTTAAGACCTAAAGAAAACAAGCTTAGAGCCATTTGCTGAAACGAAAAACTTAAGCATTTAAATTAAATATTAAGCACTCATACTCAAAGAATTTAATTTTTGATAAGAAACTGTTTATAAAATTTTGAATGAACAACATAATTTATTTCTATAACAAATTCAATTTAATTTTGTTTTTGTAATTTTAATAAACAAGGAAAAGAAAGGACTTTATAAATAAAAGTTTTTCTTTTTCTGAACCTTTCGACCGAGAAATCAGTTACTTTTCGCTCCAGATCTCCAGATACCTTTGAACTAAAATAATTTTAAATTGAAACAAAAAAAACTTAAAATATTAATTAATTAAATAACTTAATCTATTAATTCGCTTTTCGTTGTATTTGCACTGAGCAATTAATTTAGTTTATAGTAATAACCAGGAAATTAATTGCAAAACTAACAATTTTAATCAGTGTGCCTGAAAGCTTTTTTTATAAAATAAAAAAAAAACTGCAACTAATTGATGACAAGTTTTTGCTGGCGTGTTCATTTACCATTTCTTTCAGCATTTTTTCCATTAACTCAATCTAAAAGTCATTTTATCCATCACATTGCTATTATTCTGTCCTACAACATTAATGCACTCTGCACCCTGCACTTTATTGTATATTTAGATTTACTTTTACATCTCACAATCACACTCTTAACTTTCTCTCCCATAAACCACCACTTAATATTCAATTTAAATTAATCTATCTTTTTTATTTGAATTTATATGAAATTTATTTTTTATTATATTATTTACATTATATTCATAATACACACATAAACAAACACTTAATACATTTACAATTGGCATTCGTGACATTGCAATCATTTTTGTTTTATTTACAAACGAAACGCAATTTCTTATCTCCGCAGGAGGTCTTGGAAGAGCGGATTGTCGAACTTGAAGAGGCACTCATTCGGTTGCAGGATAAAGTTGATAACGTGAGTAATTTTTTTTTTTATTTTTTTATTTATTTTAATTTTATAATTGCTTAAAAAAAAGAGAGATAGCAATTTTAATTTATAGATTAGTTTACTTTTTGGTTCTTCTTTATAATTAATTTGTTGAACAGGGTGTTCCAGAAATCATCAACTGTTAATAAGTTAAACTTTGTAAAAATTCATTTGAAAAAACAGCTTTTGACGATTAGATGTTAACATTTATTCTTAACAGTCTTTCAAACTTGAAACAATATTCAGTAAAAACCTTTATTATTTTATTTAATTTTAGAATAATTAATGTGAATAAAATATAACAAAGATTTCGAACGTTTCGCCTATTAAAGAAAGTTTAATAAAGTCAAAAAACCGAAAACCTAAAATCCCTACAAAATAACACCTAAAATTTCTGAATCCAGATATCTAAAAATAATTTTTAACGACTTTGATTTGAGAATTTTTAGTGTTCGAGCTCTTAGTTTTCGGTTTTCATGATTTAACATTAGCTTTCAAGATTCTTCGATTTTGGTTTTTCTGGATTTCGGATTTTCGTAATTCTTGGGATTTATAGTATTAAAAATTTTGGGATTGGAGATGAAAAACAGATAAAAGCGCCATATCCTTACTCTAAAATGCCCAAAATTAGGAAAATCGAATATTAAAAAAAATCTAGAAAAAATCAAAAATTCTACCACATAATCGCGAAATTTCCAAAATAATTTTTATATTTATTTTGACTTAATTTTTCGAGATAAAAATTTTGGGATCTTGGGTTTCTGTGTTTTCAGAAATTCAGTTATATATTTATTTTTTTAAATTGGCTTCGGAATTAAGATTTTTCGCCACTACGATTTGCTGCATTCTTAATTTTGGCTATCTAATATTTCGGGATTTTGGTGGTCTTGGATTTCAGGAAAATTTCGTAGCCTCCATCCCGAACACTAAAGTCTCAAGATCCTGAGAATTCACAATACAGAAATCTAAAAATAATTTTAGAACATTTAAATTATGTATAATTTTTTCAAGATTTCCAATAAGGGATATTGAATTTTTGAAATATTTGGTTTTTGAGATTATCAAGTTTAAATAAAATCCTTTAGACTACAAATCACTTATTTCTAACTTTAAAAAAGGCTTTAAATTTTCTGGAACTCCCTGCATTTGAAAAATCTCACTATACTGCTGCTTCATTTACTTCTTATCATCGCCGCACAACTTTTATCAGCTGCTGCACATACTTTTTCAATTATTTTGCTTTGCTTTTTTTTATATATACAAAATTTTATATCTTTTCAAGAAGATGGATGATTATACAAACATTTTTTATCCATCAAAAGCGCATTAAAAAAATGGAAGAAAAAAAAACAGACCAAAATGATCGATTGACGACACACAAATAAAATGTCCCGTGTGTCGTCGTCCCTTGAACTTTTTTGTTTAAGTTTCGTTTTCTTCTCCTTCGATGGGATTATCCATTTGCATTGGCAGACATAAAGCTAAAGTCTTGTCAGACAAGTAATTCGATAAGACGTCTTAAGTCTTGTTCGTTACTTTAGCAACAATTAACCAGTTAAAAAAAAAAAATAAGTGCTAAGGTGCTGTGTAGTGTAGCTATGGCTGATGGGATAAGGAAATCCATTGCCATTCCGAAACCTTAGGGTTGGGTGAATGTGTGTTGTTGGATAAGGCCACCTTGGGGTATTCATTTTATGGTTTTAATTAGAATCGTTGGCGATGCATGGATGTTTTTTTTTTTTTTTTAATTTTTGTAGATTGTTTATGTTTACACTCCGAGGCATTTGAGTGGGTTGGATCCTTTACAATTTAGTTTAAATCTATTAGTTTAGAAAATTTAAACAATTAATTCGTTTTAATTCAATTTACTTCTTTAATTTTAAAAAATGTTAGTTTTTTTCAATAAAAGTTTGAAGGTTTTGGTTGGTAGTTAGGAATATTTGAAAATTATTGTTTTACCTCCATTTTAAAGAAAAAGTTACAAGAACCATATGTTGTCAGTTGTTCAAAATTCATGGTAAAAAGTATTACTTACACAAAAAAAATCCAATATATTTGAACATGCCTAAGTAACTGATCTAGAGTGTATGTTGCTGGTAATTTTATGCTCATGGCTAGAGCATTATCTAGTCGCTAGGCACAAGGTGGGAATCCATTAATGGGTGAAGGTAAGTGCTCTGGGCAAGAAAACCGATGATAAAACGAAAGGGTTTCTCCTTTTATTTCAGTTGAGTGGCTTAAAATTACTGCGTTGTAGATACATGAAGCCCGTTTTAAGATATTGATGTCTCAATAAATTCATCGGATTGCGTTTGCTCTTTTAGAAGAAAAAAAAAAACAAATAAAACTCAACACAAATGTTTAATTGGTAAAATGTTGGGTGGTCTTAATAGTTTATTCTCAGCAAAAAGTATAAGGAAACTTTTTGATAAGTTTTTGCAAAACATAAACATGATAAATTTTATACCATATAATTTTGTCAGCCAAATTTTGTAAATTTTGGTAATTAAATTTTATTTAGGTATATGTAGTTTATCTTTTTCATTGACTTTTCACGATTATTTTCCTGCTCAATCTGAGATGTATATACACTTTTGATCTAATATTTTCTTGTTTGATTAAGAAAATTTAATGGATATCGAAGAAATGAAAAGAATTTTGATAAGTTTTAGTTACATGATAGAAAATTTATGTGGCCAAATCATCTCTCATACGTAGAAATAAGTTTACAAAAGTTAAGGCTAGTGAAATTCTTCACAAATAATAATAATAATTGAAGCGTTGAGAGGAAGAAGAGGCTAAAAGCAATTTTTCAGAATCAAATGTGTAAAATTTTGATTTTGACTTAATTTGCACTTATTATTTCTTAAACTGCAACAAATGGATTGCAAAGGGGTTAAATACTCTTTGAATGCTAAGAGCATTAATACCAAAATGTTTTGTTTCGATCGAAAAATCTTATCTAGGTTATCCGGGGTTAGTTTGGCATTTTGTGCTTACTGCCACCTTTAAAACCACATATTTAAAACTAGGTAATACATATTTTGAAAAAAAATGTTTTCAAACTCTTGATTTGTGTTTGAAGTTTTGTATTGGATTTATAGGAAAAGTTTTTCAAAAAAATTATTACTTTTTTTTTAAATTTTTCAACTAAAATAGTTAGTTACATTAAATAATACAAACCAAAATATAAAAAACAAAATGCACGACTGGGTCGCATGTACTTGCTCTCATGGTCAAAGATGCTATGGAAAAAAAAGCTTCTTACATAAAGTTTTTAAAAATAAATAATTTTATTCCAGTTTTTGAAAACATACATACAAAAGTGACATTTTCGGAAGGTTTTTGTATGAAAAGAACACCAAGGTTGTATTCAAAATGGCTTACTTTCAAACTTAACCTACATTTAGCTAATCCTTAACTTTTGGCGTTTACAAATTTCAATTATCTTAATTCAAACAAAAGTTATCGTCTTTACAAATTTCCACGCCAACGACACCGACAACGGCACACGCACAAAAGAATGTTCCGAAAACGTGTTTTCTTGACGTTTAATGATGGTTTATGATAAAAAAGACTTATTCTGAAAATAAAAAATGTTTTCCAATAAAATGGGAACTTTTTTTTAAATAAATTGAAACTTTTTAAAAATCCAAAATAATTTTTTTTTGAAAATTTTGATATAAATTTCAAAATCATTGAGAACCTATTTTTGTAAAAATTGCTATCGAAAGCCGTGGAATCACTAACGAGAAAGTCAGATAAAAAAAAACGGCTCTAGGACAGGGCATGTTCAGAAAAATTTTTGGGGGGTCTCGAGAATCTGCGCCCCCTCTAAATCTGTTAGATTTACGAAAAAGTTTCAGTTAATCATGCGCATTATTACGAAATCACCTTAAAAATAACATGATTTTGGATGCTTGGGAAAGGGCGGGGGACTTTAGCACCACTGTTTTATGCGAAGTACTTATTAACCGATAAACATATATTTTTCTTACAGGTCGTACCCCCTTGCCTGTTGTAGTACACATACAAAATGTAATCAAAATCGTTTCAGTCGTTTTTCAATTGTAATGTTATGTTTGATTTTTTTACGAATCCTTAACTTGTCCAATAGTATCTATGTTTATTAGGGTGGACCACAATATCAATTTGACATTTCTTGGGTTCTTTTGTAATAATTCCTTAATTATTAAGGTCGTCTGAGCTAAGGAATATTGCCAGATTTTTTAAATTATATTCACGAGCATCAATTTTATGCAAAATGAATCCATTTCCGAGTTTTTAATTGTTTAAAAATATAAAAACGGGTTTCAAAAAAATTTATAAACATAAAAATACATAAGTTATAGAGAAACCGTTTTAAAATAGAAATTTTTATTTCTCAATACAAATTTAAATTGATAATTTTAATATTTTTGAAATTTGCCTTATTGTTAAATCGATACATTAACCCTCAAAACTACCCTTAACTATTTTTTTTACGAGTTGAAAATATTTTTGGCAAATTGCCTGATTAGCTAAGAAGAGATCTGTTAGCTTTGATTTAGGGTATCAATTATCAAAAATTTATATATAAAAAATAATAAAAAAAAAAACAATACAGTGATTTTTTTTTTTTGAATTGTTAAAAAAACCGACAATCGACCCTCATACCAAAGATAATTCGGGTTTGCTGAACACGATTTAACTAATTTTTTTAGGTAAGGTCAAATAAAAAATATTTCGCCTTTTGAAGTTTTATTGTTAAAAACCAGAAATTAATAATAATCACAATCAAGTGTTAGTTAATTTTATATCGACGTTAATTGATCAAATACATGTTTTTCAGTAGAATTTCAGTTTAAAGAAAATATTTTACTAACAAAATAATCAATTTGATACTTGAAAAAAGTTTTTTTTTTCAAATAAAAACTCATATTTTCTTTAGAAAACAGAACTTTATACATTTCATCAAGGATTTATTAAGCCTCAAATCTATTGTTCCAATAAAACAAACTTATTTAGAAGCTATTCTAAATCGATTTTTTACTCTGAGTAAGGATTATTCTTGTATAGAATAAAACGGCTTCCTGAAATTAATTACAAATTAATTCAAAATTACGCAGTTTTCGACTTTGAAAAAAAACCGTTAAGTGCAATTTTGTATGACAAGATATAACCAGACTAGAATAATAACACCCTTTGACCCATAATATGGATTTGTTTTTTTAGTATTATTGATTCAAATTAAAATTGTAATATAATTTCTTAAATCTATCCTAAAAAAACACCCTTTTACCCAAAATATTTCAATGCACTTTTTGCCACTTGGTACTTATTGCATTTAAAACGTTCATACCTAATTTAATCGCTGCACTATTATTAGAAGGGAGTTTTTTTAAAATAAAATTCCTGTTGCACTGAAAATGGAAAATTGATGCAGTTTTTTTTATTTTCAAATGGTAACCAAAAGAAAATCATTGGAACATAAAGGATATGAGAAAGATCATTTCCGCCAACAATTCCCACAAATAAAAATGCTGTAAAGTATTTCATCCACCTTTTTGCCCTAAGCTACAAAATTTGCAAACGTTTCCTTAATGTGTGGTGCAAATTCAATAACAGCTTAGTTATGTTGCCGCCTAAACGCATGGGACCTTTTATCAGATTCAGTAGTTACAAAATTAAAAGTAAATCAATCTCACTCAAAAATCGTGTTATATTGGACTCTAAAGTCCAAATTAATCTCAAAAAACAGTTCGTAAAACAAAGTTTAATACGTTCATAAAACTACTAGTAAACATCAAAAGTATATAACTTATCATCAGGTCATCAAAATGGTATAAAGTTTAAGAACTACAATATCAAATTTATAGGTCACCAATTTTGTTTTTTTTTCTCTATACAACAATTTGTTCTTCAACCCATCAAAGCCATTATAGGATTCTTCAATGAAGAGGGTCTTTCCTGAATATATGTATAATAACTGTCGCATGGTTTAATATTAATACAACAAGTACTTCTAAATTTAATTTAGACACCAAACATATTAGATGTTTATACATCCACCCCACTGTATATACAAAAATACATGTATTTTATATTAGGTACGTACCCAAACAAAAATTATCCTCTCAAAGAGTGCCCTTCAGAAATTATGGTCACGAACCTTCTATAATTTAATGAAGGTAATAACTCCAATTTGCCCCAAATCCAATTATACCAAAACCAGCAAGGACTTTTCTCCACTCCAAAATACTTTTTAGCTATCTCTCTCTCTCTCTGTCTATCTTTTTCTCGTCCACGCTTTTTGTAGCTGCTGCTGGGGAGCAATGTAAAATTCTTCAATCTAATAACCCTCTAAAAATGAGTTTTAACCACGTTTTCAAGCTATAGATGCTCTCTCTATATGGATGTCTGCTTTTTCCTATATTATGGCTGCAGAAATAAGGAATATTGCTGCAACCGCAACGACATAATAGCATAAAGTGGGTGGTGGCGCCCTCTGCCTGCTTAAAGGGAAATGAAAGACCTACACCCTCTTAACCAACATTTTAAAGCTCATACTATATGTGCTGAAATATTACATGTGGTTTTCAATTTCCTGTTCGTAACTAGCTTCCTCGTGTGGTGATGGTATAGAGTTGGTAAATTTACAAACTTTAGGAATTTAGAATGGAGGCAAAAACTAACCGGGAACTATTCCGCAGATACATAATCTTTCTCGTTTAATGCGTTAAGAGGCCGTGTAAACTATTAATTAGTGTTGTTTCTATATGCTTAGAGGACTTATTGTTAACATCGGACTCGACTCGCTCGGGGAGACAAATTAATTCACTTATATGTCAAAAGATTTACGAAAAAAACATACGAGAACAAAGTAAAACTATCTCCCATCCAGAACCCATATAGATACATTTATTTCCTCCATTAAAAGATTGCAAATCGGCAGAGAGGAGGGTTTTAGCAAAACATTGGAATTCTTAGCCGATTTGTCTGTTTGTTTATGTTGATGATGAAGGGAGCTTAAGTCTTGGGCCAACAACGTTGTCAATGACCGACGTTAATCTCGCACAAATTCTAAGCAGGGATTACTCTACAATTCATCCCTCTGGAGTATTGTGGAGTGTGGAGTTAAAGCATTCACAATATTCCATCGAACTTTTTGTGTATCAATTACATTTGAAGTGGGTGGCTCAATGGAACACTCTTTTTAACGATCGAAAACGGCCCATAAAAGCCTTTAGGAATATGGCACGCGAGTAACACTTCGGCTTCCCCTACATAAACTTATCGATAGTAAAAGTACAAAAAAAGAACGTAAAAATGCCTTGTGGCTTCGTTGGATAAATGTGAGCCAGGGAGGGAAAAAAAAAGAACTTTTGAAGTTATCCATCCGAAAAAAAGGATATAATTGTCAGTTAGTCAGTTAGAGGATGTATATTTTTTTACCGAAAATAAATCCTCCCCCACATAACCTTGCCTCGCACGCAGGATTTGGTTGTTCTGTGTTTTTTTGTATGCCCTCTCCCTGGGATAGAAGAAAAAAACAGGAAATTAACAAGACAAAAATAACACACATTTCATTCATGGCATGCTGCCTATTTGTGAATGTGGTATGTGGTTGTTTGCGGGCCTATAGTATGTCTGCCACCCCGTCCATGCCTTGAAAATTTTCCAACAAAGAGTATACATTTCCTCTGCGTAATTGAATTGAATTCCAATGAAGAAGAAGAAGAAGAGCAGGGAAGCACACTATAGGCTATAGAGTATAAGGACTAAGTAGGATTTAAGCAAAAGGAGTTCAGAATATCATCTGGCTGGATGGCGCGTATTTCGAGGTATTCTATATATCCTTTTGGATTGGCATGAGGATAAACTAAAAAAGTAAGTGAGTTTTTTTGTTGTTGTTGTTGTTTGGGGTGAGTGGTTTTGAGCCATGTTAAGGGGGTGGTTTAAATGTTTTTTTTACGTCCTTGTTGAGGACGACGACAACGAGACGCCCAACTCAACTCACACTCCCATATTCTCATATGCGAGAGCGTTGAAGTGAAATTTATTTGAAATAGGACCTTATGGGGGTGTCATTGTCGGTAAAGCAGCTTTTGCTGTGATTTTGCAAAAAGGATTCAATAATAGTACCCAAAGGAATAATTGTATGGGTATAGATAGCGCAAACTGAATAACCCCTTTTTAAGCTAGAATAAGGTCACAATAAGTACTATGAATTAGATATTTTCATCGATGTCACTGGATATATATGGCAGAAGCTATAGAAACTTCTCCAACAAGGACAATGGGTTTGGAATGACATTGTAAGTACAAACGCATCATTTTCTGTCTTGATTGGACGAAATGATCCTTCCGGGTACTTTTGTGTAAATAATGAAGATAAACGTTTGGGTAAAAAGGGGTTTATATATTCATAATTGAGAGACAAAGCGAAAAATGTTTACGACTTTTTAATGAAGGGAAAAAGAACCGTTTTCATACAGATTTTTGATTTTTTAATGAATTGAATATTATACCTAAAAAAGTATAAAATTTTAAAAATTATGGGCATAATAGCCCATAGAAACGAAAACGAAGCGTCGTCGTAGGCTCTGCGTAGCAAATGTGATAAACTGCTGTCAAAATTTCTTGGGAGAAAACAGTTCGTTTACTACATAAAAATATTATTCTAACGAAAGGGTACTTATTGAGCATGGAAGATTGCAAACTACTGACGTTGTCATGAAAGAATAGGTACATGCAATGAGCGATTAGATTGCAGTGGCTCGTCAATGCCCACTCAGAGAGGTTCGTTTTCCTCAGAAATGATTCTGAAACGCAAGCCTCTCTTCAAGACTAAAAGTGCCAACTAAGGTTCGTAGACTTTTCCATGATCCACAGATTTCGATTTCCGAGTTTAGGACAAACACCAACTAGGTCTTTCGGTTGTAGAACCAAATAAATGGCTCGCTTTTAAATCAAACCTGGTTTTCATGAAGTCTGCTGTTAATAATTTGTTAAATTAAGTTAAAATTCATTTTTATTTTGAATAATTTTCTTGGAAGATATGTGAAATAAATTTCGAAATACGCCTGATGTTTGGAGAAAAGAAGTTTTACAATTCTTTCTGTTTAATGGTTAATTGAAGACCTTTTGTGCTGATGGTGGCTGAGTTTGCTGAAGATGGTATGATCTGAAACCGATCATACGCCATCTTTTAGAGGAATCTAAAAAGATTCTAGATTCTCCTTGTGTTCTTTCATCCGAACTTGCCAGTAACAGTTTTACAAATCCATGGTTTAAAACCAAAATCATCCTTCTGCGGTCGTGAATCAATAATCGTAGAGGAGTGCCACAAACTTTTGCATTTCCGGTAAATGGTTCTTAGAAAGTACTGAGTCAACGATCATGAAGCATTTTTGTCCCAAATGTGCTGCATCATCATCATCATCGGCTCGACAACCGGGGTCCGGTCCTGGCCTCTTTCAACAAGTCTCTCCACCTATCGCGGTCTCGAGCCAACGCCATCCAGTTGCGCACCCCAAGGCTTTGGGCGTCCTGGTCTACGCCATCTCTCCAGCGCAAGCATGGTCTACCACGCTGCCGTCTACCATAAAATGTACCGCAAAAGACTTTCCGAGCAGGTTCCTCTTCGCTCATACGAGCTAGGTGCCCTCCCCACCGGAGTCTACCGAGCTTAATTTTTGTCACTATGTCTGCTTCAAGGTAGATTGCGTACAACTAATAATTGTACCGTCTCCGGAATCGTCCTTCCTCACATATGGGGCCAACAATTCTCAGTAAGACTTTTCTCTCGAACGCGGCTAAGAGGTCACAGTGCCTTTTGCTAAGCACCCAAGTCTCGGATCCATACATGAGTACTGGCAGGACCATGGTCCTGTACAGCAGCAGTTTTGAAGTTCTGGTTAGATTTCTGGATTTGAATAGCTTTGACAGACTGTAGTAGGCTGTAGGCTCTGTTGGATTTGAGAAGCCGCCCGCGTATTTCTTCTTCAATGTTGTTATCGGCTGCTACTGTTGACCCAAGGTATTTAAAGGATTGCACCACTTCAAATTCGTGCTCCGCTACCTTGATTGTTTGACCAACTGTTCTTCTCGCTCGAATGTGCTGCATAGTTCCAACAAAATAAGCTTGAACTCCTTCCATATAGTCATGGAGGAGAACAGAAATTCCTGAGGAAAAACAAAAATGCCTTATTCAATGGAAAAGTAGTGATTTCTTTTACCAGTAGCTTCGGTTTTACATTGCTAAATGTTTTAAATTTTCCAAATAGGTACGGGAAAACACGACTTTCTTTAGAATTTTGCAAGCTACTTGTTTCCGATCTCCTCTCCTACGTCATGACTTCTATTTCCAAAAGCATATTTTTGCATTTTGAACGACCAATGACAGCGATATTCTGAGATTCGTCACGTATTTCGTCAAAAATTGACTCGAACTCGACTGTTAACTTAGCGATTTCTGAGTATGGGAAAACTCATATAAATATGGAGACAAAAATGTTGCCGGAAAAGTTTGGCAAGTATACTTCGAAACATACACTTAAGGGCGCTTCGAATTTTAAGGCCTTAGGCCGTGTCACTGCCAACGCGAGACCTTTTTGCTAATCATTCCAACCGCGAAAAGTAGATGTTATATGGTAAACTCTCAAGGAAGAAACTAAAATTCGCTTTAATGAAGATCGAGAAAATTGTTGTTCTTCAATGCTCTAACTCACTCATCTATCGTATCTTGTCGTCTAATCAGTTCATGTTTTTCCATTTTAACAACTTGATATTCCAAAAGGCAGGCTTTTTTAGTAGTATTTTTCATAAGAATAACGATTTCTTCTGCATTATTCTAGACAAGAACTATACAGTTCTAATTAATACTAACCGACACCTGATAATTTCGTATTTCTCACTTCAGGAATCAATTCTCAATTCAGGAGCAGAAATGCTCTTAAAATCTTAAATTTGTTTGAATTATTTCATAGAAAATCAATAAACATACCTTTTCTTCTATAAACAAATCTTTAACTGCCAAGAAACATACACACTAAGACAACATAGTTTCCAGATTGCGCATTTACCTTCAACCAACTTCCTGTAAGGTAAACATATATAATAACAACTTCAATTAATTACCTCAACCAGTTAAGTTAATTGAATCCCCCAAACTAATGAACAAATTTCCTCCATCCACCACATATGTTTCAACCTTATCCCACAAGCTTACCGCGATAATAAATTGAAGTCACAACAACGTCTCATTACACTTTAGGTATTACTAAATGTACCGTATAACACATAATTCACGTCATATCTCTCTTATACGAGTAGTTATACCTATACTTTTCTCTATGATGCTAAATGGAGTTAGAGTTATACCACACAATAATAACCCCAAAAACTTCTTCCATGCAACTCGTATATATGTACAATTTAACATAACACTGCCTGCAAATGTCCGTTTCGCACATTATCAAGCACGATAATTGCTGCTCATAAACAGATTGTTTTATTTCCCCGCACTCACATTCGGCATTCTCTGGATTCGGGATTCGGGAATCGACCAAAAGAAAAGGCATCACAGGAAGAAAAAAAAATATATAAAAATCAGCAACTTTTATGGTACAGAACTCATTACCATGGTTCCAGAGAACCATCATCATCCTTCAACTCTGCATCATTAACCAAATCGGGTTGTTCTTTCTGTGTATTGGGCTTTGTATACCAGAAACGCATTTACCATCCCAACATTAAGTATAATGGACCCTGGATTCTGGTTATATACGAGCATGCAATCGAAATTAAGCTTTTCCCTATAAATGGGGAATGGAGGGAACTACCTTTTACCTTCCTGTTGGCAACAGTAAATGCTTGAAAATGTTGACCGTAAAACACAACAACAGCCGGGAAGAAGATGAAAACCTGCGGCATTAAAATTAGGGTGACTGATTAAAATCCCACCACCAACCGTATTCTCCCACTTTTCCCCACCAACACAACACAAACTTTGATTCGTATCCCTCTGCAAAACCCGCAGGACACACGCATATCTTTCCGCTGCTGCTGCTGCTGTTGGGCTGGCTATTAATGCAGTGTATTTCCGTTTTCCATTAAGAACCAGTCCCGCATTCAGCCAAAATGTTTTGCCATCATTATTGGAATGGCAAGCCATGAGCACGCCATTTGTTCATCAACACAGAAAGAACTCCCCCAACCACCTCCCCTTGCTCGAACGACAGGTGTGGTGGGGGCATTAAAGAGTCTTAAAAACTTTGAAATGATACAATCGTTAAAACCACCCTTAAAATTATTATGGTCCTTTCCATCTCCTTCCCTGAACCAAAAAAAAACTATGACAACGTTTAAGTCATTTCGAAAATCCCTCAAACTGGGAGCTAAGTGAAGGGTGACATCGGGTATTTGCGTAAGAGCTTACCTGGTACCGGAAGGAGTCAGAACAAAAAGTAAACAGAGTTATTTTTATTCCTTCCATTTGATTCGATTTAACCAAAAGGGAATTGTTATCCCTTTTGAGGAGCGACATGAAGGTATCAACAATTTGCGTTCCAAAGTTGGTTTTGTTTAAATTGATTGGCATCACCATGGGAGTTGATGATGCTTCAGGCTGGTCCTTCACTGTTTCCAAACTTCGAAGTAACAAAAAAAAAAACTCATTAAAAGCTCATTTGAAAGGATTTTCATTTCTGCGTCTGAGAACCAGAAAAGAGTAGTCGTATAGTCAAACGGAAATGGACTTGAGAGTGTATGTGGCATTTCGTAGAATTATTTCCCTTATTAAGGAAACACATTTTCCAGACATTTTCTTTCTTAACAACAACAAAAAAAATGCTGAAATCTTTCCGAAGAAGGACGCCCAAGAAGGTAAGGTGGAAAGAAAAATAAAAAAAATAATTTACGATTATGATCTAACCGAAAAGTACCATCATCGTTTGAAGATTGTATATATTCGGGTCTGTTTTGGCAATAAAAATACTAACATTTCACGGACGAGGACAAGGATATGCCTGCGTTGGAATTGGAATGATTTAGAATGCGTTCGTAAGTGTATTTGAAGATATAAAGATTACTTCTTTCTTCTTCTTCGTTGTTCCCAATAGTAGAAACCTAAAGAGAGGGAGTGACAACGAAGGATGGGCTTTTGCTGCTATTGAAATCAAAAAACCATTCAAACAGACATGAAGACAAGACTAAAACTTGAGAAAAAAATGTTACAGAAATGCCGACTTCCAGAAGAAGAAGAGAACAAAAAAAGTGGACAATAGATCATGCCATTGACACTTTGAGGGTTTCGGATAATTTATTAGGCAAGAGAAATGGAAATTTGTTTCGGTTTATTTTATTTTTTTATCATTTTGCTGAAATTCGCATAAAAATTTGTCGAAGAAGCTGAATAACACAGACAGAAATGGTGGCGAGGAGATAATCCTCTCTCTCTGGTTGAAATGGAAGTCGATATAATATTTTTTTTTGTGTTGAACTTTTTTAGTATGGATGCAATCGAATATCAATTCATGGGTCAGGATTCTTTATTTTTTTTTTGTAAAATGATAAGAATTTATTGGCCATTGTAAGCAATAGAGTATCAGGAAAAAATCGGCCCTGTCAGGTAAAGAAATCTCTGAAAGTTTCTCATACATTTTTTTTTTCCGGAATCAAAGATATAAGTTCGAAGAAGAAAACAATTCAATAAAAGATATTGAATTTTATGTTGAATGTGCTTGACACAATGCATAATGTGTTTGCCGACAGCAAGCAGTTATTTATGGCGTGAGAATTTAAATACTTAGTCATAAAATATGCGTTTAGATTCAAGATTCAAAAATATTTTCCAATTCACTCCAGTTTAACTTTGAATACACGTAGACACATAATATAAGTATAGAAAAAGTGTCAATTTTGATAGGGTAAACATTTAAGTGTTTTTTAATTTTTTTAATGAAGAGTAAAAAAAGACAATACTGAAATACACTGACTCTGAGTTATCCTCCGGTAATTCCACTCAAAATGGGGTTTAATAAAAAAAAATCATTATCAAACGCTTTAAAGTTGTCCCCGAAAAAAAGAGTTTTATTCTTGTAATATAATCAAGTAAACGAAGCATACAAATTCTAAAATATGTGCAAAATTTGGCACAGACTGGTTATTATTTTAAGTTTTAAATTATAATAGAAAGAATATGCGGAAAAATTGTTAAAAAATTATTTGTATCTGAATGTATGGGTGTGTTCATAAATGCAGAAAATCTGCGCTAGTGCAGTTGCAGTTCTTTTCTAATGCATTTATGAACGCATTTACAACGTAGAATGTGTGTACTGTGCAGGCCTGACTTAGCACAATTAATAGTCTGATTTGTCTGTTTTTTTGGTTATAATGGGGAATCATTTTGTAAAATTTTGTTTAATTAGGGTCTTGTTACAAAATTTAAATTTTTATTTAAATTTCAAAAACCTCAGGATTTTATTAACCTACACAGAATGATTGGAAAGTGTGTCTATTGAGATTGAATATTAAATTGAGTATTTTCGCATTAAGGTATCTTTAAAAATTGTGTTTTCTCAAAAAAAATGATGCATGATATTTGCCTGCACCCTATGGTGCCATTTCTTTGTTTTTTGCACTTCGTGAAATAATTGAATTTTAATCACACAAAAATTTTGTAAACCGTGCTTTTTGAGATAGTTACATATGTTAAATTGACTATTTTTGCATTAAGATGTCTCAAAAAAGCCCTATTTTCTACAATAACTTCCGGAATTCAAAAAAAATTCGCAGTAGTTAGTATTTGAAACAAATTAAGTATCGTATTTCAAATATTTTCAATAATGAGAAGGTGCAAATTTTGTTGCTTGCTTTTTCCGAAAAACTTTTTCTTAGCGAAAGTGTCTTCGTTAATTCGTTTTAAATACTGAACAAGTAAATATAGAAAGAAGCTTTTTTTTGAGCTACGCTGATTAAAAATATAACCAATTTAACATTATATGTCACTAACCGCACTTTCAATCCATTTTTTGAAACAGTCCACAAAAAATTTACAACACCCTAATTGAAAATATTTTTTTTCTTCGAGTTTGTAATAAAAACCATGTCGATTTTTTTAAATTTCACAAGTTTATGCAGAACATAGCATTTTTTTTGAGCCATCCTAATGCGAAAATGGTCAATTAAACATTTTTATCTCAATAAATGTGCTATACAAACTTTTTGGAATCGTTAAAACCGATTTTAACAAAAAATATGTTTTTATATGTAAAAATTCCCAAACCTTGTTTAAAACAAAAGTTGGTGTGTTAGTTTTAGGAAAATTTTAATGCGAATCGAAAAATTGATTTTCAAAAATAAATTCAACTTTTAAAGAAAAAATATCAGAAAGGTCAACCATTGTTAAAATGATGTATGACCAATTAAAATGCATATTTTTTTCAAAAAAAGAAACGGTTTTTTTTCAAAATTCCAAAAATGAGACAAAAAAAACTCAAAACTTATTAAAATCTATTTTTTGGTATGTTCGCTTCACGCGGAATAATCTACATTTCAAATTTGATTACTGTGTCAATATTTAAAGAGGGTTTTCAGAAAAAGAACTCTTGTCTTCAAAATGACATAACTCTTACTCGTACAGTAGCCATATTCACTTTTTTACACAATAGATTTAGGATACAAATCAGATTGTTTTGACACATAAAAAACCTCCAAAAACAACAAGTTTCTTAAGACATATTCAAATCTAGAAAATCTAATATTCCTGCAAATTTCCTTGAAAATAGTAGGGAAACGCCCAAATGAGATTTGTTGGGACTTTTTGTTAAATATTTTGTTAGTGTTTTCGAAATATCTATTCGAATTTTAATACACAAAAAATCAGTTCTCTTACTTTGAAAATGTGTTAAGCCTTAAAAGCTTTTTCTTTTTGTAAATAATGTTCTTTTATCATCAAAAGCAAAATGCCAAGACCTACATTCCTTTAAAGCTTTAAATTGTTTCGTATAATAAGATCTTGTTCCGTATTATGGCTTAAATGTATCCTCCTTCAATATTGGTTATGTAAAACGCAAAATCTTTTTTAAATGCGATTTAATCACAAAATTGCTTTGCTTCTCAATTTTCTTGTTTTCTTCCATAATATATAGCGAAAAAAAAGTCAACTCTTTTGCTTGAGATTATAACCCGTGTGTCTGATGTCGTTGCTGTTTCCGTTGCCATCTTCAACTTAGTTACTTGTACTTCCCATTAAGGTATCACTTCTCTTCAAAATAGCAAAAAAAAAAAAAAACAAAAAGGAACAAAAAAAAACTCTCACTTTCTTTGCTGTCACCTCTTTTTTGCATAACAATTAACTTGTAAGCCTTTCTCTTCGCCAGGTTTGTTTCAATAATCGCAAGTGATATTCCCTCCCCATGAGTCGAGCTAGTTGATTTCTTCATTCTGTAGATACCTTCCTGCAACAGCTTTTGTGTCTCTCAATAGGAAATAGGTCTTCTTCCTAACAAAAAAAAAGTAAAAAAAAAAGCACATACAAAAGAAAGAAAGAATAAAAAAAAATACAAAAGCGTATTCCATTACATCAGTTGACTCTGATCCTTCTTTTGTTTTAGACTTTTTCTTTTAATCTTTGGACAGGAAGCTGCCATTCCAACTTTAGGATCTAGGAAAAGGGAGCACGGCTTTGTACGTATAATGAATGTATGTGTGAGTGTATAAGCACAGCCTGTATAATATTAGCTATTCATCATGCCTTCTTCCTGAGTTATTATTGTATACTCGTATACCTCTCTCATAAGGTAAGGCCCTTCTTTTTCGTCCTGCTTCTTTGCATCCATTCACTCTCTACCTTACCTATATTATAAAGCTAACACTTCCTCTTGGAGAAATTTCTTCTTGCTTTTCAACTTTCCGCCAAAGAAACACTTTGCCAGTGGGGTTGAAGCTACCTACATTTAATTACCTATACCACAGGGAAAAAGTTGTATGGCATAAAATTCTCTCCAATTCTTTGGAGAAAGACATGCAAACTTTGTTTAACTCACCCGAGATCCCTCCCTACATCTGACTTGGGGCATATGAAGTATACATACGTTATTGCAGCAAAAAAAAAAAAATTGTGGAAAAAAAAGAACATTGCACACAAGCACCTTTCATTGACTTGCTTCGCGGCACTCATCTTATGCAAAATTTATTTGTTATTATCCTTTGCGATTCATTTCTAGGCACGTTGCACGGTGCAGCGCGACTGATTCTTCGCAGATCACACCCCGGCTAGACACTCGACACAGCGAATCCGCTAAAATGAGCACGTGCCCATTTCATTAGGGAGACACGGTTGCAATTGAATTTATGCAAATAGGGTTGCCGCATCACGTTTTGCGAAGGTTACTAAATGCATATCACTAGTCTACTCATACAGGTATCGAGTTGTTGTATGCAACATGCTCCCTTTATCAATTATGCATTATTTGTGAAAAATCATGAGGAGAATCAAGAGCAAAGCAATTTAAAATGTGCAACAATAAAACGAATCTGCTATTTCAAACAGCAATAGAAGAAATAATCACTGTCTTCAAAATTCAAAGGTTTTTTTTTGTTGAACTTCTGTTATTTTCTTTTACCTAGCATTTTTGTAAAGGATTGTAATATGAATTGTATACACAATAAAATCAATTTTGTCTTCCAGGAAAGTTGTGCTGTTTTCTCAATAATACATAGTTTCGTCTCAAAATAGTGCAGTCAAAGTTGACGAATAATCGGAGTCGCAGCCCAAAATGTATTTTAGGGGTTTTGTATGTCATTTTGCTTTTCCCAAAGTAAAAAGGTGTATTCCACTCCGAGAACTAGAAAAACAATTTAAGATTAAAATTAATACAAATAAACAAGTTGACCAAAGCCAATAGCCAATCCAGTTTTCAGAAGGCAAAAGTTGAACAAATTATAAGCAAGATAAGGAAAAATTTAGGAAAAATGGTATATAAAAGGAAAATTTATCTGCACACTTACTGATTGGGGAAAAAAGAGTGGGCGAAAAAGAGGGGTGGGTGAGTAATTCCACGTAAGCTAACCACTTTTTCGACAAAAATTAAAGTGACCGTTAAATAAATCAAATTATGATTCTTACAACCTTACAGTTCTTACATTAATAATTCAATATCAGTTTAATTTGTTTGTGCATATTCCTTATATTTATAAAACTCCAAAGCCGACAAACTATTCAACCACCAGTTGTTTGTATTTTCATAACTGGAAACTAGTAGGTTTCTTGCTGTGTATTTCGAATCTCTCAATGAAACAACAAACTAAAAATGAAATCTTAAATTTAGCTCAACCTTCAGTAATTATGTAATTTTCGATTAAGTAAGCACAGCCCGTTAACAAGACTTTTTAAAAGTGACACCCGTTACAAAAAAAAAAAATCATATTGTTTAACTGTGTTTTTCTAATTTGCTTAAAGTATTTAAGACTTAGGCAAGTAAAGAAGCTGGCTGTAACTTTTTTTTTATATGTACATACAATTTAAGCATTGAAAAATTATTATTGAATGCTATTTTTTTGTTTTAAGAAATTTCACGCCCGTTACAAATCGGGTATTAATATAATATCGTGCTTCGTTTTATCACATACTTTTGCTAAAATTTTTGAGGCGCGATTCAAAACATTCAAAACACGTTGGTTTCTTTTCCAAATAGGTACAACCCAAGCATTTTATAGAAATGAAGAAACACTTGCCTGCAGGGACCAACCCATAGAATTTGTCACGTCCGTTCCGTCAACGAATCCATTGTCGATGAAGTTAAAAGTTCGGCTACTTTTTCCTTCGCGTCCGTTGTTATGGATCGCTTCTAAAAAGAACGTGTGTATTTTATTGGGCTCTCAGTTGAAAACGTTGACGTAACGCACACAACGGATTCTATGGGTTGGCCCCTTGAGACCAATAAGGTAGTGTTTAAAATCAACTTTGCCCAAAACTTCGCTCTTGTGACATTTAGACAAAATCCAAAATGCCCACTGGCGTCATCCAAAGACTACTATTTTAACGGCATGTGCTTGGATGAAGCACCAAAACATATTAAGTTGCAAATCGTATTTAATTATAAATGACGACCTTAGCCATAGCCAAAGCAAGGTTTCTGTATGGTAATTTTTGAAAATTGTTCTTGAATGAGATAGATATTGATCAGGATCACATTGTGGACGTGTTTTCAAGTGTAAAGGCTGCGCAATTCAAGAGACGGTTAAAAGTACTTAATGTATGCACTGCTCCAAAAGATTTTGGAGTTATATTCACTTGGTCGTTTTTCCACACTGCTTATTGAAAAGGGGCAGTAGATGGCATAAGAGCAGTGTTAAAAAGGTTTTATGTTTAGTAATAAAAGCTCGACTGTTGTCACCAAATCTCCAATCGAATTTTTCTACCATTTTTAATGAATATTAATGAATATTAAAAAATAATTTTTTTTATGCTAAAATTTAAAAGTAATGAGAAAAATCTTTGAATAAAATAATAATACTTCAAAGCTAACAATGTTTAACTGGATTCAACTGTGATCTGTAAAAAAACGAGTCAATTGATCTGATGTTTACTCATATTCCGCCCGAAATTGATTAATATTGAGTAACAGTACTTAACTCTTTGAAGTTTGTATTTATTCCGTCTTTTTTTAATCATTCTATATTAAACACACAGTTTTTAAAACAACGTCACACCCGGTACAAAAATATATCACGTCCGTTACATTTTTGAAGTGTTGTAAAATCAATTTTGTATATCAATATTATTTAAAAAAATACTTATTGCAATCGTAATAAAATTTTCTTTCATATTAAATACGAAATCCATTACTTTTCTTTTAAAAATTTACAATCTAGCTGGGTCTGAGCCGAATTTTTAACGTCACACCCGTTACACCTAATATTAAGAAATTACGACGTAAAAAAATATGTAGGTTCAAGAAATTTCACTTAAGAAATATAAAGAGCAACTATTTCGTTTTTGACGAATTTTCGTTTTTGACGAATTGATTTTGAAAAAAATAGACGCACAATTTTTTTATTTTTGAACATTTTGAGATTGTTTTTGTTAAATGCTAAATGACAGTGATATTATGCAGAAAAGAGTAACCATAGAAACCATAGAAACCAAATTAAAGTTTTTAATATTTGGACGCTTGGAATTTGAATTCGAAAATGAAATTGCCAAATTTTGAAAGTACTGGTTGTTCTATTCGTTACGTGACGAAATATAATTTAATTTATGAGTGTAAGAATAGTATGTCCAAATTGTTAGTTTTAAGTTTAATCATAAAAAAGTTTTATAGAAAAACTATCAACTTTTTTGAAAAGAAATGTATGTATGAGGCATTTGAAGATTGAACCCACCTTCAAATTATCATACATATGTACACAAAAACTTGTGTATTTTCACAATAAAAATACACAATATTTTATCTGAACTATAATTCGGATGACACCAAATGATATCGAATCGTGGTTTTAATGTCATTTTTTGTCATCGCTTTAGTGGTTCATATGGCTTTGTGCATATTTATGTCAAAAGTACACACATTTTTACATTAATTTTGGTGCTTACTAAAATAATGTGATACTAGCATAAAAAACATCTTTGAATTTGTTGTTAATATTTCATTTTTCTTAGTAATTTACAAACTCTATTTTTGTACCATAAATTGAATAAGATTCAGGGGTTTTCCATACTTTAAGATGATTTTTTTTTAAATGTATCAAAGCGTAATAATAATATAAGCCAGACACAAAATTGATTTTTTTAGTCTTCTTATCATATTTTTTGGGGTATCTGTAGAAGACACATAAAATTCAAATTGATTTCGGTAAACCTTTACTAAGTTGTTTTTCTTCTGATGACGATACATAAGAAAATAACTCGTTGAAAAATCTTTTACTTCCTTCGTTTCTCCCTTGAAACGATTTTGAAGCTATAAAAAAGGATTTTCTACGCCAATTTGTTTTTGATTTGAGTTATTTATTGCTAAAAAAAGGGGTGAAAAAGATTTTACGCACCCTTATAATATAGCAAAGCAAATCACAAGTTTTATATTTAAGTCTTTAAATCTTGAAAAGAAGAGTCATGTTACAAAGTCAACCAATGGCAACCTTGATCTACCCAAAGTCTTGTCAAATGCACAGAGTTGTTGTTGTTCGTTCAACCATCAGCCATCAGCACCAGGAGCACTTGAGAACGAATCAATTTGCATTATTAAGGTGCCGCACAGCAGGCAAACGCGTAGATTCGTGCTAATCGCGGGATTTCATTTGGAAATCTCAAATTAGCAAGCGACAACATATTTCTTTTTATTTTCTATTCGAGTGTGGGTGAAGGTAGATTGGGTGGTGTCCTTTGAACCCCATCAATTGCAGTTTACTTGTTTTTCCTCCTTATATCCCCTTTGATTATTATTATTTTCTTACGTGCTATCGGTTCTGAGGGTACTAATTTGCATAACCACCATTTGCAATGTCAGAACGTGTGTGTTGGTGTTCTGTTCAGCATACCCTGCCCTCTCACATATCCTAATCATTGAATGGGTTCCCAAAACTAACTGACTAATCCTCTGCACATGGTTTGGTTTTATGTTTTTTTTTTCGTATCGAGACGAATGTACATATTTCGTCCTCAAGGCAACACGCGTGCATATGCGATAATGATGAATTGTTTACAAATCGTCCTTTGGTAGAGTTACTTTGGCAAGAGGGTAGCTTTTTTTGGCTTTAGCTAAGGCCGCTCTGCTTAGACTTCGCGCTGCCAAGGACAACAAAAAATGGAAACGAAAAAAAAAATCTAATGAAAACTGGAAGGAGCGCAACAATTTGTGTGCGCTCGTCCTTAAATCAGTTTTCATGTTGTTTGATTCATAAGAAATGTTTTGAAATTTTGTGTGTTTGTTCTTTTTTTTGTGTGTGTTTTTTTTTTTTGTTTTTGATAAATCTCTGGGGTTGGAAAATTTATTTGCACACAAAAACGGCAGGATGATCAAAATAACTCCAAGGGGAGTTTACACAAGTCATTGGAAATACCCAGAGTGTGTTAAGTCTGTCGGAGTGGTGGTTTTGTCCGACAAGTCAGCAATGGTGGTTTGAAACGCTCGACTGAATTTATGGGGGACTTTTAGCTTTCTTAGAATCAGTACACGCGTGTAAATGGTCGTTAGATATCAAGTGAGTACATGGAATGGTTTTTTAAATTGTTAAAGTGATATAGGATATATACTTTTGTTGAAAGATATACCTACGTTCGTTTTTAAGGTTCGTTATTTATTGACAATATCAATATAAAGAAAATTACCTGCTGATATTTTTTTTTATGTTTGTGAACTTTGGAAAGTATCATTTCTTGTTTTTTTATTTTCGTAAAAACAAGAATTCTTAAAATATACTTACATATACTTTCATTCGCAAGTTTTTTACCGATATGACATACAAAATGTTTTAGTGTTTATTTTATTTAAGAACAGCACTCATACAAAATTTTGTACTCTTCTCAGAAACTTTATTGGTGAAAAGTACCTACTTACCTGTGTTTAAAAAAAAGTTGTAGAATTTTATATTTTTTGGCATTTGTAATACAATTAGCCTTAGATTACAGATAAGCATAGAAAAGATTACAAAAGCATTTGCTCCATTTTCACCTTGTTCTGAATGTAGGTAACGATTAAGCAGAATCCTTCTCAGCTCTTCAAAAACAGAAATGCAAAATATATTTTTTATAAACAGATAACAGTTTTTCGTTTTTTTATGTTCTGACTTCTGACAACTCTTGATTTTGAAAAAAAAAATTCATTTTTTTCATCTAACTGATTTTTATGCAAAAAGTACAAAAATGAAGAAATAAAATAATCTTATTGTTACGGACTTCTTCGTATGAAAAAATTGACTTATAATAACGTTTTTGAAACTAAACAATTATTCAATTATTATTCAAGTATAAGTTTCGTACTTTTTCTTACAAACAGCCATTGCTTGCAATAATATTTAATTTATATTTTAATTAAATTTACCTATTTGGCACTTTTTACATGACGTAGCTATGCTTTATAATAGTAGTGTTTAGGACTATCTGTTTGTTGTATCTGATTTGAAGAACAATTTTTTGTTCGTTTGTTTTTTTCAAACTTCTAGATCAAGCAAACTTCGGCTTAGAGATCTTTATTCTATGTGTGTAAAATTTCTAATGAGATGTTTTATATTAATAAAAGATCAGAAAATTGCTAGCAAAAGTCAACTAGTCTGACAAATTGGTTAAAGATAGAAAAAGCGGTTTAAATTTTAATAATTTTCTATAAAAAAAGGTTACGCATACGCCATAGTGACCATCA
Organism: Meliscaeva auricollis; assembly: GCA_948107695.1. NCBI lineage: Eukaryota > Metazoa > Arthropoda > Insecta > Diptera > Syrphidae > Meliscaeva > Meliscaeva auricollis. The sequence goes on along the minus strand of OX403618.1, from coordinate 70,371,636 downwards.
GTTGAATAAAATAAAATACATTTTGTGGCACGATAAGCTTACAAAAAACCAAAGCTTAAGTAACTGACTCTCTCAACTATTTCTTTTGTACGTAAAGCTGACCAGAAGGGAACCAACAATTTTTTCTCGGTTCCCAATGGCTTGTGGAGATGTGCCAAGCACTACTTTTGAAGGTTTTGTCAATTCCTTTCAAGAGGAAAGACATGCCTAGGAATCGAAACCAAAACCCGGTGCGTCGGCGTGATAGTTCATCACGCAAAAGGGTACTGCTATGTCCCTTTTCTCAAAATGTAACTTATAGAAGAAATCCAATAGCATACATTTTTGGAGGTCAAGTTGTTGTCAAGTATATTAGATGCTAGTGTTGATTTATGGTGATTTCTTAACTTTTTACAAATTTGTATATTTCAGAAAATTTTGTAAAAATAAGCCTTAACATTAAAAAAAAAAAAATATCGCCATAGGCGACCCAGTCTTTAATTTTATTTATTTTGGACTTTTGATTAGGTTTTCAGGTTAACTACCTCTTTGTTCGATGAATGTTCGTTTGAGCAAAAAAGTAAGAAAATAAGTTCACACCATAATCTAAGGTTTCTGACACATTTCTGTAGTTGGTGCATTCGGGAAAATAAGTTATCTTATTTAAATTTTTTTTTTTAAACAAAAACAAAGAGAATCGCGAAAATGTATTTATTAGAATGATGATTTTTTTAAGTTATAGGTATGTGATTAATCTTTCAAAGAAATCTCTTCCTTCTTTAATAGTTTAAAAGGCTTGAGAAAATAAACGTTCCTAGAATACACACAAAATTTGTTTTTTTTTTATTGAGAACTGCACTTTTCAAAAAAAAAAAAAAAATGTTACCTACCAAAAGTCATAAACAAATGGTTCAGCCCCAACGGAAAACCGTGGAAAAAAGCGTGGAATACTCGTAAAATATCGGAGAGAAAATGATGGGAAGTCATTAAAAAATAATTCATTACCACCGGAAAATGCTGCGAAAAAACGCGTGGTAAGTCACGAACAAAGCATAAAAGGTCATGGAAAATATACGCGAAATATTGTGGAAAAAAACTCGGAATACTGGCGACGACATATCGCGGAAAATTGCATATGAAGCTATAAGAAAATCAAAAAGTATCGCGAAAGAAATCTTAGAAAACCGTGAAAAAAAATTCATTAAGAAAAAGCGTACAAAGTTGAGTAATATGTGAAATACTACAGTCAAATGCGCGGAATACTAGTGAAAGGTTGCGGAACACCGTGTAATACAGCGTACCGTACCGTACCGTACTGTTGGAAACTGCGTAAAATAAATAGATGAAAACCACCCAGAAAAGCTTGGAAAGATGGGAAAAATATGCGACATTTTTTGGACTACCGTGGTTAATGCGGAGAATACCGTGGAACAAATCACCGCAGACTCGTGAAATATTTTTCAAACACCGCAATTTTTCCATGACTTTCAAGACTTTTTACGCTATATTCCCGACCTCTGCCGTTTTTTCTGAGCTACCCTAAACTTTTTCCGCTACTTTTCAATTTTTTTTCTCAACTTTCCACACTTAAAAAATAGAAATAAGGGCAGGATCAGGACAACGTCTGCCGGGTCAGCTATTGTTCTATAAAGTATAAACACTTTAATTATTCATTAAAATATTACTTTTTCTTAAAAATGTTGAAAAAAAAAAAACAAAAAAGTTACAGTTTAAGACATAAAAACGCATTTTTTATCAAAATACTCAAAGTATTGATACTTCAATTTGAGTAAAAAAGTCAGTATTTTTTAAGCGCCGTATGTCAACCTACGCTTATTAAAAGAAAACCCCATTAATGTTCTTGAAATAAAAAAAAATATATTTCAACCGTTATTAATTTGTATCTTCAAAGTTACAACATTGTATCATTTTGAAGATAAAAGTATTTATATTTAAAGGATCCTTCGCACCAAACTTCAAATAACCAACCGAGTATCCTTTCAAACTTCAAACTTCCTCAAACCATCAACAAAAAATTCACACACATGTCACAGCTGTATTCCACATTCATGATTTCATGTCCGTATTACTCTCTGTGTCTATGGTATGTACTGACTTTATTAAATTGCATAAAATCATGCAAATTTAACCAGAACCTTCATTTCTACATCATACATATAAAAATATACTGTTAGGTACACCCGCTCTCCTGTATTAAACCCTTGAAAACGAACATCCCAACACAATACTAAAATAAATGCGAAATGACCCTCAAAAAATACGACTTTTTTCTATTATAATTTTTTTCTTTTTTTTTTAATAATTCCACGAAACGCAAAGGGCCCTCGAATGCCCACCCATGATGTCCTTGTCGACGTTCTCGACTTTGTCGACGTTCATTATGATTTAGCATGACATCCGAGTTTTTTACACCATACCACGCCAAGAGGGTTGATTATTATTATTTTTCTATTTTCCTGTGGGTTTTTGTATTTTTCTTATTTTTTTTTTAAATCGCGAACTGAACTGTAAAGAATTCTTGGGCAACAAATACTACGTACTACGAATAAGAGGAACAAACCCGCTGGCGATAAACATAACTACCCCATAAAACTACCCTTATCTCTTCTAGTACTGCTTCGTGTTGTCAAAAAACGCCTGTAGCCCGCCTACGTTAACAGAAAGTCCATAGGCAAAATAACTACCCTTTCCAATAAACTCGGTGTCTACCTATTTCGACTCTGTTTGAAGGCACGACGACGAACGACGACGTCCACGTGTTGGATGCTTGCACTAACGTTAGTGGAACATACATATATCTACAGGACTCTCTATCTCTATATATAATAGAGCACAACAAAAACTTCCTGGCATAATAAAACATGGTTTCCACAAAACGGTAGTGGTGAGAATGTGTGGATGGAAATGGAATTGGGAATGGAAACAGGAAAAACTTGGGAAGAAGAACTTCTGTGGTATTTTTAGCTCTTTAACCGCCAAGGGTTGTTTTTGTGATTCAGTTTTCCGGCGGCGGTTTTTTATGGCACATCGTGGTGCTCCGTGTTGAGCTTTCACTTTTTCATCTCAGACTACAGTTTTTTCGTCTTCGTCGTTACAGTTACGCTTTTTCTCTCGATACAAAACACACTGTTGTCATTGGCATTGTGCTGGCGCCCCCTCTCCCCAAAAAAAGCCTAACGGTTTGGTGTCCCTTTTTATGTTGTTGTTTTTGGTGAGTCGTCTTCACCTTTAGAAGGTGGAGGTGGTGAATGGTGATTTTATTTGTGCGGTTTGGTGTGTATATGTGGAAAAAATGTTTTAGCCCAAGGGGTAAAACGACATTGATCTTGAAAAAAATAAAATATAACTTCAAAAGGATTCAGTACGGTGGGGGTGCGGTGTCGGTGTCCTCCTTGACGAGTGACAACACACCTAAGGCGATAAGTGTTAAATTTAACTTTTGTCTTGTTTGGTGCATTAAGGCGACAATTTTAATGTTTTCTTTTTCACCTTACACAATGGGATGAGTTTATGTGACACAATTTTTGGATTGAAGCCAACAAAAAGGAAAATTATGGTAAATTTATTATAAATTTTGTGCGGTTTTATTGGAAAATTTAATTTTATGGATGTCACAGGTGCTTGTTGGTTGTTTTTATATGTTTTGCCTGAAGTAAAACCAACTTTTTTATTTTATTAATTAAAAATTAATTTAATTTAATTGGTTATTATGACTTTGTTGTATAAAATAAATTTTTTGAATTTCCGCTTTTCCATGCTCAGCGCAGAGTTTCTATAGATGGGCAATATACCTCACCACTGAAAAGAGATTAAATTCGATGAGGATTTTAAGTCGCTTTATGTTAATTGTATCGTTTTGTGGTTTTCAATTAAAAGTTAAATTTTTGTATATTTATGCGGGAATGGAGACCACACGTTTGATAGGGAAGGTACTTAAATAGGATTACACAATGGTGGTTAACAAGTTCAATGAATTGGTAAAATTGTTTGGACTTCAAAATGTAATAATTGGAATTTTTTTTTGTTAAAATCAAGGGTTTTTATGTATTACATTAACGTTATGTAGGTATATAATTGTCTTTGATAAATATTGTATAGGTTTTTAAAACTAATTGGGATTTCGATTGATTTTAAAGAATACATTGAAAAAAAAGGTTTTTTACTGCAAAAATAAAACCTTTTATGAGATGAGAAGTGTTAAACAAAATACAAATTAATGACCACCTAATATCGATGCGCATACCTTTTGCTTCATTGTTCTGCCTTTTTTTAAACTTTAAGCCAATCATTCGTTTTTCAACAAGCAAAACTACTGTAAACTAAAAGTCAAAAATATAACAATCGATCTAGTGAACGCAAAACAATACTGTCGATTTTACCAAAATTTTGAAATCGCTTGTAGTTCTGAAAATGTATTTGAACTTAAGTTTAATTTTTCGCATCAGCCTCCTAATTTATATTAAAGAATTTTATTACTATACTATATAACTGGCTCTGAAAGTGTTTTTTTTTTTTTTTTTTTTTTTCTTAAATTGGCTGACTTGTAAAAGTTCAGAATGTTGATCTTCGTTAGAATACAAAAATCTAACTACCTTCTACATCAAAATAGGCTAATGATGGTCATCTGCATTGTAACAGCAAGTTATGCTTACATGGGTGTATATATTTAGCTTTTCTTGTAGACCGGGGGATATTGGAAATTTAGTATGGAGAAGGTCAAAATAATTGATTCATGAGTTTTTTTTTTATTGGTACCCACTCATAGTGTCAACTTCTAGCTGGTTAAGATCTCCCAAAATCTCCTGAAATTCCACTATTTCTTTTTTTTTACTGCATTTAAAGGGGAGTAGTGAGGGATGTATAATGGTTTGTCAAGCGGAAAAATTGTCATATGAGACATAATTTTTTATTGCTGATTCGAAGAATACCAAAATTTATTCAATATGACAACTGTAAAAAATTTTTCATCATTTTTATGCAACGATGAATATATTTTCGGTGCAACAATTAAATAACAGGTAAAATAATAAAATTTGGTAAAAAGCTTTTAATTGTTATGAGAATCCAGAATCAGGAGAGTCCGTTCAGTATTTTTCGATTTTATTTTTTAACTGCGCAGTTTCTATGGCTGAAGTGATTTGAAAAAAAAATTACTCAGTTGGTTTTTTTCAATTATAAGTTTTTTGATTTTGAAAATGTGTGTTTTGATTTAAATCACTCAGCCAAAAATATAGCTTAGAACTAAAATTTGGTAGATACGGCGTGTAAAATTATTTTTAGTTTTTTTTTTTATTATTTTCATTTTAAGTAATGTCTTCAGATTTTTTGTTTGCATTTATGTATCTTTCATGTATTCAAAAAATCTATCCATTCATCTATCAACTTTTTTTGTTCAGAAAATAGGTTATAAAGCTTTTTTTAATATCACCCCAATTTACCCTACAAACTACGAATATCTAAAAATCCCGTAATTACAAATTTTTAAATTGAATATTCTTTAATATTACTTTTTTAATTTCAAAATATGTAGGTTAAGTTAAGGATTCGTAAAGGAATCGAACTCGAGATAACAATCAAAAATGTTATTACGATGGTAGAGAAGTTGAAAAAAGTGGGTTTCGCAATTCTGTCTGTTCGTCTGTCTGTCTGCCTGCCTGTCTATCTGTCTGTCTACCTGTGTATAAATCGAGCTACAGTCTAAACCGCTTAACCAATTATCTTGAAATTTGGTGTTTAACAGTTCCCTAGAGAAGGGAAATTGAATTTTGTTTAGGACTACAACTGACGGTACCTGACATATAAAAATTAAGGAAAAGCTATCTTTTTATTCAAAAACGGCTTTAAGGATCTTTATAAATTTTTTTGTGTCTGCTTTTGTTAGTAGGGTCATACTTTGGGAATGAAAGAAATGTTTGTAAGAATTCTACTATGGTACCTCCCATAGAACGGTTTTTTTTATTTTTGACATTCACTTAAACGACTCAACCAATTTTGATGATTTTTTTTATACGGAAGCTCTTTAACAACTTTAAAATTATTTGATATAAAAATTTTCAAAAACATAATTTTTGGATTTTTACAAGATCTTTCAAAAATTTTTGTTTGAAAAATCAATTTTTCAAAAAAAATTTTTTTTTTTGAAATTTTGATTTTAGATGTGCAATAATATTATCATGAAAAAAAGCATACTAACATTATTTTAAACAAAAAAAAAATAACTTTATTTTCAAATCAACTGGCATACTTAGTTTGGAGCTCAAATCAATTTTAGAAGTTGCTTATGTCATTTTAGTAATGAATTTTTTTTAACATTTCTTATAAAATAAATTTATTTTAAAGAACTTTATATGAGAAGCTAAAACGTCCACAGCAACTTTGACCCTAAGAGCAAGTACGTGCGACCCAGTCGTGCATTTTACTTATATTTGTAAGGCATTTTTTCACACCTCTAAGACCTGCAGTATTGGCTGGGTAGCTATTTATTAAAAACCGAAAATTGATCGAACTCGTGGAACCCTATGCCTTCACAGAATATTGCTAGGCAATTATTGTTCATATTATGAGGAAAATGTGAAGTCAAATCTTGTAAAGCATAGAATTACACAGTTTTTGTGCGTATCAATATTTTTAGTAAACCTGACAAAAGCCAAGATACAGTTTTGGAAAAAACAGATACGTTCTAAAAAATGATAAACTCGATTTCGTTCACTCATATTACTGCCAAAAATTAACAGTTTGGTAAAATTTAACTAAACTCTTTTGATTCTGGTTTCTAGTTGCAAGTGAAATGTTTATGACAAAAGTTGTCACTGTACCCAAACAATTTTAAAACGGGTTTTCAGTAAAAATGTATTGACAAATCCTCCAAGAGTAGGTAATCCTTGCCAAGAAAAGTTCATCTCAACCATCCGTTCGGAAGCAGCAGAAAATTGTAGGCCCCCTCTATTCCTGCTTTCTATATATCACGCACACAGGAAATGCTTGAGAGAATCACTAGGCCTTGGTTTTTCATGAGCTAGTTGTGCAGCAATATTCATTTTATTTGTTTATACATGAGAAAGATAGCAAAGTACCACTGTGTTATGGAAAGATGAGCAACAAGGCAAAACTAACAAGCAGCTTTTCTTATTATGATATATTAGTCATCCTACCATCCCCATTTCTAAGCGTCACCATTTTCAATTTGAATTCACTCCTGACACCCACGCTCTTAATTTAAAAGATTCTATTCAATTGGATGTGAATTATATGTTTTTGGTCAAAGAAAAAAAAAAAAAAAACATAAAACACCCTACAGAACCCAGATTATGAGTGTTATTCTAAAGCTTTTTACAGATGTTCCTTTTGACAACAATACATTCGACGGACAACTTAGACATGGATTTAAATCCCAAAAATTCCAAATAATTCCCATGTGGATTCCAATCTATCTACCCTCGCTGTGTTTGTGTCCGTTCAGTCAGTATAGTCGTTACGCTGAATGAATAAATAATTAAATAACATAGCAACAATAATAATAATCATCTTCATAATCCTTATGAAAGGATTTCACTTCTTTCATTCATGCAAAACGCTCGTGCCGCAGCAGCAGTCGTTCCCGTCGTTACCGTCAGTCATATCGAGGGTTAATCGCTCAAAAATCCGCGTACATTTCCTTTTTCCATTACATCCCTCGCATATCCTTTTTTTTTTTTTTTTTTTGATTTGCCGTTCCTTTCTGTGCGAATGTAGATGTACTGTTCATGGACGCACCGCACATTGCAAGCAGGATGGCTAATTTATTAATGCACAAATGCTTTTTGAAATACGAGTGTATAATGGATTTTCATTTTCGCTTTGAAACATCCTTGCGTCACTCCTTATATTTTTAAATGCAAACATTTTTGTCGTCCTCGTATACAATTTTGGAATATGAATTCTTGTTTATGTTGAGAACAGGGGTTTCTTAGTTGTATATAGTAAAGCGAGGGTGGTTCTATTCTTTGTTAATTATTTTTGTTTGTACATTTTTTTGTTGTTGTTGTTATGAACACACACTTACTCTCGTTTTTTTTTCTATACTTGTCCTCGTCCTCATTTTAATGTTATAATATTGTCGTCTTTTAAATGAATTGAATTTAAGGATTCATTGAGTTTTCGAAACATCAAAGGGTTGAATCTGATGTTCAAATCGTTTAACTATTCGAATTTCAAAGTTGATTACGAGTGTGCTGGATAAGAGTGAGAGGAGTGTGAGTGATTGAATATTTGTGAGTTTGGACATTGAAGTGGAATGAATTTGTATAAATGTATGTGAGCATTTGAACAGCGCTGTTAGTTAAAAGGATTATTTTTTTTTTTCATTTATTTATTGAAGAGGAGTGTTTTATTTGATTAAATTTTGTTTTATTTGAATGATTTTAAAAGGATGTAATGTTTGTTTTCGATTTGGCTAGTTAAATTGGAAATAAAGGGTTTTTCAGTTAAATGTTTATCTGCTCTTGTTCATTAAGGAACTGTTTGTGTTTTATTTTAAGAGGTACAAAACAAAATTAAAAACAAAAAACTAAGGAGTAGAATTTAGTAATATTATTTATTAATTACTACTATGTACCATTAATTACCACAGAACCAATTTTCCTTGTTTTGAATAATTTACTAAATTATAGGGTTTCCACTTTGAAATTGCAATACATGTTTTTGAACATTTTTTGAACGACTCTAGGTATGACTTTGCAGTCTTTCAATTTTCACCCTGTGCTCTCTTTCCAGAACAGCAATTAAAATTAATTAAAATTTAGAAAAACACATATTTGAAAAAATTGTAGGCTATGAAACTTTTACTGTATAAGAACTAAACATAATAATTTAGAAATTAGGTAATGAAGGTTCCAAAAAACTCAAAACTGTCTTATAGAAAAAATAAAGTACAATCAAAGCTAACCCATTTGACCATTTTTAGAAATGATTTAACTTCGATGACGAAAATTTTAAAATTAAAGTTTATTTAATTACAAAAATAATAGTGTAAAAGATAGGTATACGGGTTCTGATTTCAAATTCGTTTATTTTTCAGCCTTCTTAGGTTTTCGGAGGGTTGAAAAAAGCGATAATTCCAAGTCTTCTGAGAAAGAAGAAATTGAAATTGAATTGAAATTTTTAATACCGAAACTGATGTTCTGTCATTTTTCCTAAGAAATTAGCTTTCAAAGCTAGACATATCAGGTCTATTTTTGGAGAGTTTTCCGAAATGAGGACGCCTATACCTATTAAACTGCATACTCAGATTTTGGTTATACCTCCACTCCCAAAATTTGCTGTCGGCTCTTGGTCTATAAGGTTTAACTAAAATCATTCATCTTTAAAAAAATACTTTTTTTCTTACTTTATTCTATCATAAAAAAAATTGCATCCATTGGGATTCGAACCAAGGTTCCTTAAGTTCCTGCTGAAATTAAACATGCTTGTGGTGAGTTGTCATAATAGTGAGTTGAACATAATAATTTAATAAGAAATGTAAAAAAAACATCATACTCCTTACTAAAATTATTTGTCGGATGAACTCGTAGTCCATGTGGAGTCAGGCAGGGTTGCATACTATCGCCAATACTTTTCCTGTTAGTGATAAGTGATGTGCTGCGTGCAACCCTGTTAAACGGAAATGGTGGAATTCAATGGAGTCTGACATTCCAACTAAAACATGCGGACAACGTATGCTTACTCTTTCATAGGATCATGGATCCATCAAATAAAAACAAGGGTGAAGGAGAAGCAGAAATCGTGGGGCTAAAAATTACAACACGACAAAAACAAAAATGATTAGCCTCGGCGAAAGCGAACAAGACGTCGCGTCGTCAGCCGTTTAAAAAAGGCAAAGGCTGCTTTCGGAATGCTGACTTATATATGCAGAAATAATGCTATCAGGTTAAAGACCAAGCTGAGACTGTTCAGCTCCTATTTTGAAACCGTGCTTCTGTATGGCTGCAGCACGTGGAAAATCTTAACTACGTTTTTGGGTTTGAACTATTATTTAAAAAATTTAACATGGTTAAATATACCGTTTTTGTTTTAAATTTTAAATGCTCCTACCAATTTTTAGTCAAATACTAAAAATTAGATGCGTGAATGGCTTTTAGTTTTTGAAAAAATTGCAAATAGGTACCGTACTAATAGGTAGGAGGTATCATTTTTAACCAAACGTACGACCATGTTTAAAGATAATGCTAAGGCAAAAATGGCTCTGAAACAAATATTAAACAATGAAAAATAGTTTTTTTTTCGAAAAGTAATGCCTATTTAATTTATTTACAATTTGGTTTCGAAGCAAAGGTGACGTTGAGCTCTATGTCTTGAAATGAACAACATTTTTTTGAAATGCCTCGACTTTTCAATGAAATATTTTCTAGTCACGTTTTCAAAATATTCTAGAAAACTGTACTGATACCTAAAACTGTATCATCCATACTCTGGTATCCTGACAAATTTTGAATTGCAAACTGCTAATAGAGGAAGGTTTACTCCCCGATAAAAACAAATCTTCATCCCATCCTGCTTAGTGTAAATGAAAAAGATAACACGGCCATAACAAGTCTTAGAAAATAAATCACTCAGCTTGAAAAAAATATTAAACACAGGAACCGGACTTCGTTTGCGTGCGAGTCTTAAATGTTCATTTAAAAGTCTCATTAATCGCATAGACCTTGTGTCGCAAGGACAATAATTAAATCGCATGGCTAAACATGCGCCAACACAATGGCCAAAAAAATGTAAAAAACCACACAACAAATCACTAAATCACTAAGGCCATTGTGGGACATTTTGCTCCTTGGAATTAACGTGGAATTATTATTCATTAATTTCTCCTTCCGGCTCAATGCCGCGCGCTACTTGCTCTGCTCTGCGGTCGGTGAGGTATAAGAAGCACGTCATATCGTCATCCCGATGATGTTGAATGACGCGTGTTAAATTGTTGTGCCTGTTTGACATTTTGAAAAATGACAGGATGTCGCCAGGGTGGTATAAAAATTGTTTCTACAAAAAAAAAAAAAAACAACAGAAAACAAAATATAAAACACCCCATTACTTCTGCTACTTTATACCCTTGATACTACAAATGTATCGACGATGAAGGAAGTTCGGTGCGGTGTGTGTGTGTAAGAGATAGATCCTTGAATGATGCATTATTCTCAAGTGGTTATTGCTTGCAGCATTTGAAAAAAAAACTATATCCTTACATCGTTTCCACTTGAAGGCGACTCATTTTCCATCATTTTTTTCTCCTCCATTTCCAAGTTGTGAGAGATCTGTATATTGAGGATGATGAGTTTGGCCATTTTATTCAATTTTGCCAGCAGCACAAGGACTGACGGACAGGAGCAGCAAAAACACACAACCACAAAGAATAATATACAATCTACAGGGAACGGGGAACAGGGATGAAAATGTTATTTTTCTAGCTGTCTGCAGAATTTTTTTTTTGTATGTTTGCCACTGCTGCTCCTATGCTCTGTCTATGCTATGTTCTGCAATAGTCTACTATCTCTTGAGTTCTCTAAACCCTCTCATACCAAATTGCGGATGCGAGAAGACTTTGATTAAGTTGAATTCTTTTTTGCTGAAGAGTGGAAATAAGGAGATAAGTGTTTGCTTTCTGTTCGGGTAAATCTAATAATTGGAAATAGTTGTGTAAATATATTTTTGCGCACAAAAAAAATGGTTATAGGTACTATCAAGCATAGGAAGAGGACACTTTAATCATTTTAAGATTTATGAGATTTTTTTAGTAGAAGAGTAAAATGAAAAACATTTCATTATAGTTTTAACTGTTTTGTTTGTCTATTGAAATGAAAGAAGTAAAAAATGTGTGTTAGCTTTGTAATGTTGGTATTTTGAAAAGTTTAAAATCAAAAAAAGTAACATTAATGTAGGAAAGTTTTAAAAATGATTTCTAACTTGGAAATCAAGTATTTTAGTGATTTTTTTTTGCATTTAAAAGGGGTTGCCATATAGTTGCTTCTATTTTAGAGATGATATCCGACATTTTTTAGAGAGAAGAGAGTCCAGTGCAGTCCTTTGCTTGAGTAGAAATGCAAAAGTTACCTTCAAATCTTTGACCTTCACTCTATTTTTGTCTTGAAGTCACAGGACTAGATTTCTGCAGTTGCTGCAGTTGGTTGTCGGGTCTTCCGAAGATTTTTTCTAACTTGGTGGTATAAATCCGGATTCTTCGTTTTACATTGTCATCGAAGAAGGTTTGTGTCTTGACCTAGATATTGTTGGAAAATGGGAAATTTGCATGAAAAACTACGCAGATTCAACGATAATGGTGAACGTGAAGGATGACCGAGGAGCTCATAGGTGTACAAAGCAACATTCGGTGCAAGAAACAGAGAACTGATCCAATATGATCAGAACCAGTTCAGAAATTGGAACTTCAAACCAAATACCTAATGGCTCATCCAAAGTAACGAGTGTTCGAATGCTCATCGTACATATACCAGCAATAAAGAGATGATTTCCGTGAAAACTTTCAATGGCTTAGAGTTTTGTCTCTACCGAACGCGGAACTGAATGCTATTCATGGCGGAACAATTCTTTCAGCTTAAAGCTGCACATATGCTCTCACAATAAATCTTCAAACTTTCAAATATAAAAAAAATCTTGAGTATTATTGGGCCCAACTGTATATCCTAATGATGAAAACACCGGGTCTGCAACTGGATTGGGTGCGAAGTTACCCTGTATTCACTGTTTACAGTCTTGATATTTAGGTTATAGATCTTTTGCAATTAAAAGTAGTGAAAAAAAACCTTTAATACAGTTTCCTCAATTTTAAAAGTGGAAACTCTATGTTTTCATTTTCAATATGACCTGATCTGTTTTTAAACATCAATTTTAACATTTAATCATATAAACTAAGTAAGCCAACGAAGGGTTTTGTTCAGACCTTAAGTCTCTCGGAAAAATAATGATTTATAAACCTGTGTCAAAACTCTACCTGATCGGGTAGTTTAATAGCCCAAAAATAGATTAAAAAAATGCAGTATTCATTTCAAAACAGTTTGCTCTCAATTTTAATCTAATTTGTGATCTTTTTTTCATTAATTCACAATCCATTTCAAAGTAATTAACAATTTGTTTTCAAGCTACTAATACTTAGTAAGCGAAAGACCTTAAACATATCTACAGATATTTGTATACCTTAATGGATTAATCCTTATTTAAATGTTCCTTCTCGAAACTCTTTTCTAATAAGATGATGAATAAGACTTCTGACTGACATACCTTTCCTTTCTGTGAAAACTTTTTTATCCAGTCTCATAATACCTACCTCTTTACTTATATTTTCAATGGAGACAAGATTCTTTTAAAAATTTCTTTTGACTTTTCACATGCATGTATAATAATTTGCCCTAAATCATGATGGTGTCAACCATATTGTATTATTCACCTTTTGAAGCTCCAATCGCTATTGTATTTTTCCTTCCATATCACGCTGTCATATGTTACTTCTCAGCTAACTCAAAGCACACAATTCAGTTTGTACTTACTATCTTACTTCTTTTTAAACAAAACCCCAACAGCCCCCTCTCCTAAATTCATTGCATCAAACAATAGCTTGAAGAAATCTTCTTATTTCATCCCCCTTTCGAATAGAGCTATTATAGTACCTTACCTTTATAGGTACCTTCACTCTGGATTCGAAAACAAAGCAAAAAGAAAAACATTTTATTCGTCTGATGACATGTGATTTATGGCTGATGTGCTGCACACCAAATTGTATCATTTATTACTTCAAACGGTACACATCCTAGGGAGTAAGAGACGCTGAAAAAAAACTGCTCATAGTGTCATTGAGCGTTGGTAAAACATATTATATAGGGGCGCATATCCGCCCTAAATTCTCCTACTCGGCGGCGGCGTCTCTAGAAACAAAACAAAAAAAGGGGAAAAGAAATAAAAGAAGGATAAGGGCGGATTCGATTACAAAACCACTTTAGTGGTACGAACACATTCCCATTTTGCTTGAGTGAAAAATACGTGCACATTATGAACAGCAGCTAGAATCTTGCCATCACAGTATATATTCTTTTCCCATCCTTCTATCTCACAAGAACCCCCTTGAATTAGTCTCACTTACTGCGGTAGCATTGATCGCTGAGTATAGGAGTCGGGAAGAATATATAGGGAATTGATGTCGCCATAATACAATACTTTGTGTCTTTATAATGATTCTTGGGGATCAATGCTAAATGATAGAACATGCATCCAAAGCCTATTAAGATGCCATTAAATGCACGCAATTCACATTCTTTGTTTTGTCTTTTAATTGAAATTACGTTACTTTATTTGGTAATTTTGTTGTCTTCTTTTTCTTTGCAGAGTCAATGCGGGTCACCGACTTTCGAGAGGGATCTCAGGGAGCAGCTAGAAAAGTGAGTATACAATATAAATGTTACTCAAGAGTATTTGTTTGCAAAATAGAATACTCTTAGTCTTGAACTGGAAACCCTTAAAATCTCCCACAGAAGTGAAAAAAAGACAAAGTTCGAAGCAAAGCTTGCGAAACAAATGTGCTACCAGTTTTAATACAAGGGACTCAAATTGGCTGACCGACTGCAATCGAGTTGTAAATTTGTTAAAATTCTTGTTTGTTAAAATTCAAGATTTTTTTTAGGATCACTACACCCAAACAGTGTAAATAAAAATTCAAAATTTTTTTCGAAAGCAATTTCGAATTATCTTACCTTTTATGAATAGGCATATAGGTAAGTACTATTGGTTTTACCCGGGTATTTTTGACTTTCTCTCGATGGAACATTAGATCTTTCTTTTTTTATCACTTTAGAAACTTGAGAGGGAAAATAAGAATTTTTATGTTTAATGGTAAGAAAATTTCTCTGTTCGAAAATGACTGCAAACAAATTGTTGTTCTCAACTTCTCCTTGTTGAACTCAGTTAAGGCGAGCTTTTATGCATTGCCGAATTAATGATCAGATAGTTCTGGGAAGTCTTTACAATTATATTGGAAAGGAATACCACTTTCTAGTAGACATAACCTCCAAAAAATGGTAGACGGCAGTGTGGTAGACCATGCTTGCGCTGGAGAGATGGCGTAGACCAGGACGCCCAAAGCCTTGGGGTGCGCAACTGGATAGCGTTGGCTCGAGACCGCAATAGGTGGAGAGACTTGTTGAAAGAGGCCAGGACCGGACCCCGGTTGTCGAGCCGATGATGATGATAACCTCCAAAGCATCATTTCCGGAAACAGACCAATGCTTGTTTACTTCCCAGCAGGAAAACACAAGTTAAATAGTAATATTAATTCCCCTATGTTGATATCAACAACAAAGGCAATTTGGCTCATTGGCCCTCTTCTAATGGTCGAGTTTTCAACCAAATCGATAGTTTTGCAATCGATGAAAGACTGAAGACTGAATGTGCTCGTTTCTGATCAGTAACAACAACGCAGACAACCTATTTGCATGAGTGGATTCTTTTCTACCTTCCACTTGCTGCATTTTGATCCACTCATCGTATTATTATTTAACAAGGGTGGCCCTCTTCAAGGGTTCTCAAGGTTTGGACTCCCTTTTCGGGAGTAATAAAGGATGGACGCTTAATTACTTACTAAATAAAATCCTCAGACCTAACTGAATCTCCACTTCTTCTCCGTGCCATCGTGTACGGTTTCTGGAAATATTACCGCAGTTCTCTTGAAATCTTCCCCGGCTGTGCAGATTCCGTTTTGATATAAAGAAAGAGATTTCAAAAAAATTTAAAAAGCTATTTGTTATAACAAAATTTGAAAAAAAAAAACAAGTTGAAATGACTTTCGTCTTAGGTATCTAGAGAAATTCATCAAGTAACTGAACTTTTGCTAGAATCTTTGAATATTTTGAATTGTCAATATTCTAAAAATCAAAATGATCTCTAGTTTCCAAGAGCACCAACCGGTAAGCTTTCAGAGTTGTAAGAACTGTAGTCTTTTCAGTACTGCAGTTAATTAACTAAAAAGACTACAACCATGTACTGCAGTAGATTTACTTTTAGTCAATTAACTGCTTATTTTGCAGTTACAGTACTGAGGAGCAGTACTAACTTGCAGTTAAAATTAAAGTAAATTAACTGCTACTGAATTGACTACATTACCAAATGACTGCAGTCTTTTACAGCTCTAGAAGCTGTCAGTGTGGGTCGCACCTTATTTTAGTTTTTATGCCCCCTTTCCAAACTAGTGCGGATTATACTGGAAAAAGATTGCCGATTTATCAAATTTGGTGAGATACTACGGAAGATAAGAAGAACCATTGGTCATTCGAATGTTTCGGTAATGTCTCCGTGCGGTGGATAAAAGCTCTCGGTCAAATTTGAATATAGGCTCAACTTTTCACTAAATACTCTATTTGGGAAGATTTTTGTACTTTTCAATGTTCAGCTTTCAGGAAATAGTAGTTTATAGGGGAAATTTCGACTCGTTGCGGATCCAAGACTGACCAAAGTACGGCGCACTTAACCCAAAAATTCAGCTAAAAAGCATCTCTTGAGTAGGTTCACTACGTATCCTGCAAAATATGAATGTATTTCTTGGGTGTGAGATCATCCTGGTTTTAGAATACTAAGCATACCGTAAAGTCAAGAAGCATCCTAAATTTGTCTTCTTTAACAGTGTTTCGTCTCACTTACTAAACACGCCAATAATTCTAATTTTTTTTTTTGTCTCCAAAGACAATTAAAAATGTAAAAATCGAAATATTTGCCAGACATTTTAAGGTGTTTTATCTTGTCATCTGTGAAACAGATTGCAACACTTTTTAACATTTATCTCTACAAAGCTGTTACAAAGCTTAGCATAATTACTATCTACCCAACACTGATTAATGATAATGACATTTATTTTGAATTTTATGGGCAAATATAAAGTCACAACAATTATACCAAACAGCAACTTTCTTTGAGTTGCATTTAGAGATACCTACATTTGCATTTTAAGCAAACTTCACAAACTTCCGCAAAAAAAAACCAAAAAAAACACCTAGCCCGCCAGAAAATTGTCTATGATGATTCAAGGCAACTTGCCAAGCAATTTTAGAAATCGTCGTTTACAAAATCTACATCTTTCTCCTTTGTTGTCCGTCTCCATCGTAGACGCTGTGAAAATATAGTACACCACACCAAATAAGGCACACGACTATATACGAACAACGAACAACACGAAAACGAAAAACCCCTTCGCATCAATCACATGGTGTCTGTAGTGTAATTGCCATAATTGTTAAATCCTCCAGTTCTCGGCATTTTCCATCCCTAATTGCCCAACCCGAGACCCGACCCGATAGATAAATACTACATATACAAAAATGTAGGTAGGTGTGCTATTGGGTTGGCTTGGCATCGACATGCAGAACTTCTTTGGGGCTAAATCCATTTTCAAACTTCAGCAAGTCGTCTTCTTTTCAGGCAGCTTTTACCCAAGACCATATGCCCTAACCGACCCACAAAAAAAAAAAAGGTGCCTTAAACAGCCAGAACCACCATCGCGTCATGTTGGAGTTGTTCCCTTCGAAGTATTCAATGAGCCACTTAAAAAATTTCCAGCTTGAGGGTGTAGCAGCAGCACACCAGAATGGCAAATAAAATAAACAAACACTCCGAAAAGGAGTTAGGGCGAGTTTTGGTGTTGATTTCGATTTTGGCCGAAGACCTGGTGTTTGTCTTCTGCTTCCTAGGTCGTGACTAGAAAAGTTCTGCTTGCTCATGGTAAATTTTACGGCCTTTTTTGTGTGATTTTTTTTTTTTTTTTTTTGTTTTGTTTGGTTTTTTACTTCTGGCTAAGATTCCTTAGGTGTAAGTTATGCTATCGTAAATAAAATTGAATTGGTTCAATTATGAAACTTACTGTGAATACTTTTTTTTAAGTATTTTTTAGTTTAAAGTTCCTTCATAAAGAAAAATGATGTAAGAAATAGATATTCAGTTGTTTACTTTGTATTAGACCAGTTTATACCAATCAGCGGATGAAGAAATATACGATTGTTTTCTATTTTTGTAGCCTTTTCACTAAATAGCATCGATATGCATAAAAAAGGCGTAAAAGAAGCATATAAATTACATATGTTTCTATTTATACCAATCAGATACGTATAAATTTATGTAACTGTCTATAATATTAAAAAAATCAAAAATGATTATAAATTTTCGATGTTCTTTCTTTTTCACTAAACTTCTAAGACCACATATTCCGACTAATTGCAAGTGGCAAGCGACACTATAACCTACGTATCATCTGATTGGTATAAAATGATATAATCAGTGTTATTATTGCTCTTTAGTTTTTTTTTTAGTTTTGTTTTTTTGATCAGAGAAAATAAAAAGAGATGTACCTTCTTATACCAATCAGTGGAAAAAATTCAAAGAATTTTGTAATATTTAGACCAATTAAAGCAGTGTTAAGCAAACAGCAGAAGACTAAGGTAACAATTGTCTGTTCTATGTGTGTGTTTTTCAATAGATGATCTTGCTTGACAATTGAATAGAGAGGAGTCAAATAAATGTTTTTATACCAATCAGGTGATCCAGTTCAAAAAGTACCTATACAAATATTTAGCTGAGTAATCAAAACATGCAAATTAGAGCTTGTTCTTACGCCACAGCAGTATACTGAATTTTTGTTAAAAATACTGCCAATTCAGTCGGCGATATACCACATCGATTTACTTTTTTGCATTAACTTTTACAACTTCACAGTGCGGGTGCAGACGATGATGGTCCTATATAGCGAAGTGATGTGGTCGAGGTGGTACAGCAGCAACAGCAGCAGCAGGAGCCGAAACACCATCAGAAAGAACGGTGTGGAATCCATTTACGATCTGGATTACAAGTTGGTCGGATGATGGTATTATGGTTTGGCTTGGCTGGAGCTGCATTGCATTGTACGAACAGCACAGCACAGCACAGTGCTCCAGCTGTTTTGTGGTGATGATGCAGTTTGGCTATAAGTAAAACACAGCTCAGTCTCAATTATTCGACTGAATTGTAGTGCATTACAATTACTTTTTGAATACCGAATGAATTTTTCCCGAGATTTTCCACTACCTACAATAATTGCTGTTGGAGGAAATTCATTCCAAAAAAGGGTAATTGAAAGTTGGATAGGTCAGAGCGTAAAAAAAAAATAATTCACGACTGGATAGGTTTTCGCAGCTAATTTTCGAGTTCATCGTTTGAACTCATAGGTCACATTATTAGGGATAAAGGTGAGGCACACTCATACAGACACAGACAAGTTGGCTTAATTAATCGCGGAGTTCAAGGTTCATTTGTGGACTGGTAAAGTTTAACGATACTTAATATTAAGAGAAAACAATATAGCTGATGATTTCGCATTTGATTGACTTAGTTACCAGACAGAAAATTTATGTCGATTCGTAGAAAGATGATGAGGTATGCACTGGCTTTTAAACCGACTTCAGAAAAGGAGGAGTTTATTACTTATCATGATGTATGACACGTAAAGAAAACCCCTTTTCGAGGCGTGTACCGTGATCGTTATTGGCGGTGGTGTCGACGTCGCCTTCGTTGGCGTTGGAAATTTGTAAACACGATGAATTTTGTTGAAATCAATCTTAAAACATCAAAAGTTTAGAATAAGGTAAACTTAGTTCAAAATCCAGCCATTTTCAATAAAACCTTCTTGTACTTTTCATACAAAAACCTTCCAATAATGTTACTGTTGTATGGGAAGTACTACAAATTTATATTTATTTTAAGTGTTCCAGTGAACAATACTGTTTTTCAAAATAATGGAGGTATCCAAAAACCGGATACTTAATTCTCAAAAGTTTTGGCGAAATATAAATATTTAACACTAAAAAAAAAAAAATTCTTGCAACGGTACGGAAAAATTTGTGAGATACCAATGTAATTCATATTTTTTTAAAGAAAAATTAACATTTTCAAGATCGGGAGCAATATTAATGAAAAAATAGTTTATTTTTACTTGCTCATAACTCATAATTCAAAAAACTCAAATTGGTACATTATTATCAATGAAATAACAGCATATTCTTGCTTCATACTGGGAAAGTAGACAATATTATTACTAAGAACCTTTTTTTACAACAAAAAGGATGCTAACAATAATTCGGCATCATTAACTCAAAAATCTTGTTTTTCAAGTTATGACAGTCTTCAAGTAAATGAGCGATATGTAAGTACCGTACATGCAAAACAAAATTGATCCCAGAATTCTGTCTGTCTGTATGAGCAGCCACGATCTTAACCAATAGAAATGGTTGAAAGAATCAGTGGCTAAGCCTTGGTTCTCTAGTAGTTCCACAAAATGTATTTATTTATTTTTTTCATTTCATCTTCATCTTCATCCTGCATCTTCATCCCGCATTCTCATCCTGCTTCTTCATCCTGTATTCTTATCCTGAATTCTTATCCTGCATTCTATTATCAATGCAGGATGACGATGCAGGATGAGAATACAGAGCGAAGATGCACGATGAAGATGCAGTGTGAGAATGCAGGATGCAGAATTGAGAATGAGAATGCAGGATGAAAATGCAGGATGAGATGAGATTACAGGATGAAGATGCAGAATGAGAATGAGAATGCAGGATGAAGATGCAGAATGAGAATGGAGAATGAAAATGCAGGATGAGATGAGAATACAGGATGAAGATGCAGAATGAGAATAAGAATGCAGGATGAGAATGCAGGATGAAGATGGAGAATGACAATGCAGAATGAAGATGCAGGATGAAGATGCATGATGAGAATGCAGGATGAAAATGCAGGATGAGATGAGAATGCAGGATGAAGATGCAGAATGAGAATGGAATGCAGGATGAAAATGCAGGATGAGAATGCAGGACTAGAATGCAGGTTGAGAATGTAGGATAAGAGAGAATGCACGTCTCATAAATTAATAAAATTTTGTTTGATATAGATTCATAAAAGAGAGAGAGAATGAAAGAGAATGGGTGTTATATTTTTAAAATGATCACCCCCATAAACATAAAAGTGCTTGTTTTTTTTATACATTTCATGATGATTTATGATGAAATAGACTAATTCTGAAAAAAAATGTATGACAATCGCTATACTTATCCTTTACACTACGTGTACGGAAAAGTAAAAATACTTGAGTGAGTAATGCAATTGGATGTGTTGGAATACATTTGAATATCAGTATATTATTATTAGAACTTTAAGGACATTTAAACCACAGTAATATAAAAAAAAAACAAATAAAAAGTTGAGTTTCCTAGAATTGACTTTCATAAAGCCAAAAGCATCATTCAAACACTCCATTAAATTAGGTACCAAATGTAATGTTTCCACCACTTAATTTAAGCACGAAACTTATTTTAAAAGCTCCTACCATAGTAATCAATTCCGATATCATGTCCATGCTATTTTGACATGAACATACTTTTGTAAATAAACCAGTGACACCCTCTCTAGAGTCTACAATACGTATATTATGGTTGTCAAAACAAGTACCCTAAACCCTCTTAAAATTGCAAATTTTAAATTATACAATCATTAATTTAATTTCGAACTTGTTTTTCATTTAATTTCAGCATGAATCGAGCAATGAAGTCGAAGGACCGCAAAACAGTGCAGGCGTGTAGGGACAATAAAGCGCTTCAGGTAAACATTTACAACATGAATTTTATACGAGTTCCTATACACCATTTTACCGCATACTTCTGCCAACATGTTCCTTTTATTGTTTGCTATTTCGCGAGGGCCTATTTTTTTGTTTTTTATCCTGTTTACATTTTTTTTTGTAAATTTAATTGGATGGTTGTTGGTAACACCAGCCACACGATTACTCCACTATATATGGGCACATGAGCCTTGCAATTTGCCATCAGGAATCAGGAATGTCTCCTGCATGACGCGGATGTATAATCTCCGGGTTAACTACTTTTTACCCGCTTATGGCAATATGAGATGCAAGAAGACTGTCGTTGTTCAAAAAACATTCAATAGCTGTTTGAACCCAAAGAAGTTGCTGCAAGGGAATGGGAAAAACGGAGACCGAAGGATCTATAAACGTAAATTAATGACTGGGGAATGGGTTGGAAGTTTGTGGTTACAACGACGACCATGATGATGATGATGTAGATTGGTGGGTGGTGGGATAGATCCGAAGATGGAATGGAGAAGATTTGAGTAAAGTGAAGTGAAGTGGAAATTGGTTAATAGTCGTCGAAGTTGGAAGAGCCCCATAAACATACATGTCCTTAATTCAATCTGACCCCCGGGAGCTGTTGGGGATCTGGTTGTTCCTACTGCCGCTGCTACCACGTATGATGTGATATATGGCAGAACATTACCAGCTGACAGTGTAATAATGGATTTCATCAGTGAAACTCCATAAGCGTGTTTGTTGTCTAGAGATGGAGACACCGAGAGAACGAGCCTCTGTGTAGCCCTAGGCTCTGGTTCTAGAGGTGTTTGCTTATATTCTTTTTGTTTCGAGTGTCTACATAGTATAATAGAATGGGAGGTGTTGGGGCGTATACTATGTCATTCGCGGTTATTGAAGTTTTTCTTATAAATATTTAGATAGAAGAGGGAGGTGGATTTTCAAAAGTGCTCTTTAGCGTACGAACGAATAAACAAAACGATAGTCATTTTAGCCATGGGCAAATTTTATATGGGAATCATAGTGACTATACCTAATACTTATATATAGCCAGACATGACTGAGAGTATGTACAAGGAAAATAGTTGAAAATCAAACAGGAAGAAATATAGAATAGTGTTGCAAGAATTTATGCATTAAAAATAATTGTTTTCCGTTTTAAACGGGAACACTTTATTTTTACTGGAGTCGAAGTAGAAGACTGTGAATTTAAAGACCGTTTATTTTAAAGGTAGGGTTCTTCAGTCAAACAAGTTAAATCCATTCCTTTAATAGATTACATATTATCAGTGATACGATTTCAAATTGACGGAAGTGTGACCCACACCTCTAGCTGGTATAAGTAAATCCGTTTGATGTATCATTTCTTTTGTATAACTAATATTTTTGGTAATTTCTATCAATATGAGAGATTTTTTTCGGAAAGTGTTTTGTGCTGCTTACTAAACCCAACATAAACAAAACAAGAACCAAATTTTTCGATCAAAATAATTTTTAAATCCTTCATTTCACTTTAAATAAATACGAATGAAAAGAATAACAAGGATTTTCATATGCAGTACATCACTTACATCCGCAATGTTATAGTTAATCCATAATTTAAAAATTTTGTGTCAATAAAAAAAAACAACAACAGAAATAATAATAAAAAAAGGATTCAATTTCGTTGCCAACTTATAGCAGTGGTAGATAAAGCCTCATTCGCGACCGATAGCAAGCCAAACAAAATTCCCATCAAAAGCATTTATATAAAATATAAATTCCCATTACGAAAATAAAATAAATAAACTACGAGTACAATTTCATGATATCATTGTTCCCCAAGAGAGAATTTACTGCATTTGGCTTTACACAACACGTTGAAAACGATTTCGATTATTCACTCCTCATTGTTGAAACACCTTTTCGAGTGCAGATATAAATTTATATTTTTTTTTTTTTTTTTGTTATCGTTATAGAAATGGTTATGTGAAAAACCATAACAACCAGCCAATTTAGCTGAATTGAAAAAAAGGACTCTGAATTTTGTTTTGTGAATGTGAGTGTGTATGTGACTTTTTTTCCATTTAAAGAAATACCTACAACAAAATTTCAAAACAATCTGCACCTAAACGATAAAAATGAATAACACTAATAAACATGCGATTTCATTTTAGTGCAAAATGCATAAAATATAAATTTAAAATAATACAAAAAAAAATTGTGAACAAACACAACAGCAGTGCTCAAGCTAGCGGAAACAATGCATAAATCTATTTTTAACAGTTTTTTGATTTAGGACATAAACAAAATTTTAATACAGAATGAAAAAAAAAATAAGAGGACTATGTTGATGGTCCAGTTAGGTTTAACGCATCACAGTAGGGATATCAAGTTTGAGGGACGTAGTGTGATATTATACGATTATACGTTATCTTGACAATTTACGTACATATACCTACCATATTTTTAAAGCTTAAACAATTATTTTATTCAAGTCACGAGCTATATTTTCTACAAACTTTTAGATGTCTTTTTCTGAAGTTCCTCAATATAAATTCTGTAACTTCTCATATTATTTTATTGGCCTAATCTTAAATAAATAAAATAAAAAAAAATAATAATAATTTATAAAATAAGAAACTTCTATAAGTAGCCTCAAACATTGGTTCTAAGAAAACATCTTATTTTTAGACTTTTTGAGTTTTAAAATTTGCATCACAAACGTCAAGTAATGAAGTTTACCAACGTGTACTCAAATGTACTCAACTAAACAACACAGAAAAATTCATGTGCAGATACTTGCAGACCTGGAAGTTAAAGCCAAAATTGTCTCACTGAATCGGGTTTCAAAATCTTGGTTTTTACGGTGGTATTTATCAAAAAGCTAAAATTTCTTTGATACTAAGTTCATTATTTATAGAAAAAAAGTAAACCTTTATTTTAGAAATAAAATAAAATTGGTACATTGAACCAGTTCAGAGATATTCAATTTTTTGCGGAACCATTAATGGTAAACCCAACAGTTTTTTAAATATAACGTTTAGATTTAACTAAAAAAAAAATGTCAAAGAAAAATGTCAATAACTTCTTTTCTTAAAATTATTAAAATTTTGACCAAATATGTACAAGGCTTATTTAAACATGTGTGGCAAATTTGTTCAAAATCCAATAATATAACAGAATTTTTTCTGCTCTCCCATACAAACCAATCCACTGTGCGACATAAGCCTTAGAAAATGCATATTTTTTTAAAAAATTGTACTTAAATAAAAATTAAACACTTTAAAGAAAAAGTAGTTTGAGTTTTTATTAGATCTAAAAATTTGTATACAGATTTTATGAAAAATATTACTCATACGCCCGAGTGTACCTACTTTATAGATCAAAAATAAGACGAAATAAACGTGCTGCTAGGTTTTGCTGCCGAAATTAGGGTTTTGCAATTTATGTTAAGAAGTGAATTTCGTTTACCCTTTATTGACTTTTTTTTATAAATTAAAAATCTAGGTAGTATAGAGTGGCCCTACCAATAATGATGAGCAGATATTCGACAAAATTATGCACTTTTATGAAAAAAAAATTTCATCACGGTAAGAAAAGTTCTGAGATTACGAATATTTTACTTTTTGTTCTATTAAAGAATCAAGCCGTCATGCATAAAAAAAAAATTGATGTTACCCATTCAAAAGTGTTTCACTAGCATTTTGAATAATAAACTTGTATTTTATAATGCAATAAAACAGTTTTAAAGAATATTAAAATATTTATTTTTTGAAATTCTAAGTTTATGAACATTTTTTTGGTTTTTTTTTCAAGATAACCTAAACACAATAGACTTTCAACTTTTACACATTGAACTAAAAATAAAGAACAATGTTGAATGTATTAGGTATAATTTGTATAGCAGTTACGAAGGTTAATTTTATAATTGAAAATAATTAAAACTTTAATTTATTTTGCTTTTGATAATTTTATGAGACTCATCCAGCCTTTTGGGTTATTCGCTGATATGGTTGTCGATACGATTTTTTAGTTTGTTTTCTGGTTTTAATGTAAAGTATATGCATTTCAAAATTTTGTTTTAATTTCTATTCCATTTTCAAAGTACATATTACAACTAAAAAATGAGAATCTTTGAACTTTTCATCAATATTCCTTGAATATCTTTTAATTATTTCAAACACGGATATTTTAGTGAGAACATATACTTTCGAAAACAAACAAATATAGATCTGAATCTAGCGTGGTGACACTATATCCATGTCAACTTGTTATCTATTTCTGTTCAGAGTAGTAAGCGTAAACCTATAATTTGACATTTGAATACCTTGATATACCCATAAATACACTGCACATGCTGATTTGTTTTGTTCTCTAAAACACATGTTACATTAAAAAAAAGAGTTACTCATACGCCCGAGTGAACCATTGTTCATACAATAGAAAAGTGTAAAATGCGTCTTGAATGTACTTTATCTATTTAATCAGTCAATTATCTTATTGTATTTGAATGTTACGTGTGTAATGTTCAATTATAAACTAATATAAAATTAAGTTAGGTATCGTTTAAAATTTCTAAAGAGCTAAAATTGAACAAATCACATTTGATTCCGTCTCATAACAAATACTTCAAATATTTTTTTCTTATTTCCTGATAAGAATCTTATCGTATTAAAAATAATAAGACCTTAAAATCAAAACTAAAATAAGAATCATATAAATGTATGAGTCCCAAGAAATAGCTTTTGTCATATCATCGATCGTTTATTAAATTAAGAAAGGATGGTATTCATATAATTCCATATCTAGTCCAGCTCTCATACTAAGGTCTTTCATTTTTCAATGTTCTATTTATGTTTCGCATTTGGCGTTTCCCATAGTTTGGTTCAAAATGCTGTTTACGGTGCCTACTAAAATTGCCATAATTTACCTACACTAAATAATTTAATCAAGTTCCTAGTTTTCCTATATTTTAATACTTGATAATGGCACCAAAAGTTTGTTTAGATTTAGATAGTGAGTAAAGATACTAGTTAATTTTTTTAACCACTTTACAAAATTCACTTTACTTTTCGCACAGAGTGTAATCCATTCCTGCTAACGTCATCAAAATAAAATAAAAATTTATAAAAAGACAACAAAACTAAAAACGCTTGCCGATGTTGTTGAAATCAGTGGCAGTTGCAGTGCAGGTTGTACTCTTATAGTCTTGTTACAGTTTTTTTTTTTTCAATATACACATTATATATGATTTGGTTATGCAAATGGCAAATGTGCAATAAAAATTAGATTTATGCGATAGAACAGCATAAATTGTTGAAATGTAAAAATAAATACATAATCATATGGCGCATATACGGACTCGTATACAACGAAACCAAGGGATAGCTGCTAATGGTACAGCAGTATAGTGTGCTGCTGTGGACAGCTGACACAAAAGGTGCCAACGAGTTAAGCTATTTGAGCTCACTCTGGAGTCTGGTGCTGCTATTATCTATTATTATTATATCTCTTGGGGAAAGGATAATGATATGGTCCACCAGTGGCTCATTTACGTGATATAGTTTTTTTTTTTTTTTGATTTTGTTTTACTTCTGTTTGTATCATTTGAATATGCTTCAGAGCGTAATTGACATTTTATTAGGTTTTTTTTTTTTTGGAAAGACTCAGTCTAGCCAAGCTGTAGAGTTTAGCTTTTGTATGGAAATTCAAATGGAAAAAAAAAACTATTTACGACTGGTGTGGTGGTAGCTAGTGGTAAGAGTGCTAACTGAAAATTGTTTTTCATCTATTTCAATTTCAATGCGGCGGAATGTTCCAGCCTAATTGGGTGGTGATTAAAGTTCCATTGGATTGTTACTTCAATAGATTTAATAGTTTCACATAAACTATAGGTTAACTGTTCAGCTGGAAAATGTTGTTGACGTAAAATTCTATAAAATTCAAATTACTTTGAAATGTTGTTTTCTTTACAATGAAAATGACAGTTAAAATAAATTAATTTCAATTTTTTTGCAACTCTGTGTATACATTTCAAAAATAAACTAAGAATTTTTATTTTGTTGGATTCGAAATCAATCGAAAAATTAGGGAGATTTTGTTGTCCAGTCAAATAATACTACCCATAACAAACTGTAAGGATTGGATTTTTTTTTGAGGTATTTAAATCAATCGAATGATTTAATTTTAACATACAAAAGTATTCCAACTGTAATACTGCAGTCAGCAGTTTTTACTAACAATTTGACTGCAGTAACTAATTTGACTTACAGTTAACTACAGTACTTTCTGACCGGGTTTAGTCTTCGACTCAGTCGAAGCTGTTAACATTGCAGTTTACCCATTGTTATTACACCCTGACTTGAGGCAAATGTTTGATTGACGTTTTAAGTAATTGAATTTATACAACTTATGTTTTGCGAGCCGCCTGAGAAGTAAGTGTCAACAAGATGAGTGATTTTTCACATAAATTTGGAGCAGGAGTCATTTAAATTTCTGAGAAACTTGGAATTACTGAATTTGTTAAGAAGATCGTATAATAAAACGACGAGTTTTGTGGTACACTGTACGCGGTCCACATAAAATGAAGAGGCATAAATTATATATCAAACGAAATCATTTTTTGCAGATGTGCAGTGGCTATAAATTACACTGGTTTACAAATTTTCGGTTCATAGTGAGTACCTGCACAAAAAAATAAAGCAAAAAACATGTTTATTGCTGATGTCTCGAAAACGCTTGGAAAAATAAATGAATATGATTTTCTTGTTCAGCAACCCAAAATTAATCTAAAAAATAATTTTTTGTGCAGGTACTTTTTTCGTGTAAACTAGTGTTATTTAAATATTTTACCCCGAATTTTTTTATTGTTGCAAAAAATACGAGGAAAACAAAAACAATTGGAAATGTCAAATCTTACTGACACATGAAATGTCAAATCCAGTGTTACGAACAACTGGTCGTTTGTCAAAAAATTAATGTTCCTTTAATATTTTGCAATGTGTTATAATTGTCAATGAATTAAGTGCTGGAGATTAATCTAAA
The DNA here is from genome assembly GCA_948107695.1 of Meliscaeva auricollis. NCBI lineage: Eukaryota > Metazoa > Arthropoda > Insecta > Diptera > Syrphidae > Meliscaeva > Meliscaeva auricollis. The sequence goes on along the minus strand of OX403618.1, from coordinate 70,342,964 downwards.
GTACCTAAGGATTTTTGACTACAATCAGAACTAGCAACCTTCAATATCAACTAAAGTCTCCACCACTTTAGTTGATGTTGAAGGTTGCGTAGTTCACAAGACTTCTAAGACTGAGCAAAAATCTGATATGCGTGGGTTCGATTCCCATGGTGTGCATAGAAAGTTTTTCATAATAAAATTGGATTAAAGCTCAGCACCACAAAAAGGAGACTGATGAGTGCATAAGTGACAAAACACGAAATAACTATATCTCCAGCCAAAAAAGAGTGGTAGCGCCTTTAAGTTGTTGTTGTTGTTCAAACATTCAATGAAATTGACGGAATAAAGAATGGTTAAGTCTAATAAGCTGACATTCTAGTACGAATAGTACAATAATAACAACCTTCAACATTGTTAAATTCGGGTCTTGTGATTTAAAAGGCAAATTCAAGAACTTGCATTCAGAAAGTGGGACAGTTTGTCTATCCTGAAAATCGGTTCAGTTTTACGGTGGTGGCAGAAGTACAAACCAAATAAGATCTTTCAAAAGGTACACTACCTACTGATAGTAACAGAACGTATCTCCTAAGGTCTAAACTATCCAATAAAACTTGAGTTTCATAAGAAAACAATTAAGATATAGTCATATTTACTGTAGTGCCGCAAGAATGTGTTTTTCTTAAACAAATTCAAATTGTTTCTTACAACAGCTTTCTTTAAAATCTTAAAAAAAAACTTGAAATTTCCAGAAGCTTAAGTAACGTATATTCAAGTCATTAACAACTTGATATGGAGATAGAGAGGACATGACATTTCCCTCTTTCCTTAACCTAAATGAAAATCCTCTACGTCCCCTTCCCCCAACTCATCATTTTGCCTCGAGATATTTGATTATTATTTCAACAGAATATTGTAAATATGTTGACAAGTCGACATATACTATACAAAAGTATACAATAACATCCCTGTCTCCACATAGATTTCATCAAATATTTACTCAGGTCTTCTAAAATGTTAATTCATGTGTCATGTCATGTCGTCTAGGCGCTTTATTTAGATGAGGCAAAAATCTCAAAAATAGATATATACCTTATAACTACATAGTCTTGTGCACTCGATATGCGTAACCGTTATAAGAAAGGTGCAGCATAAAGCAGGTGCTACATTATTATGTACATACGAACTCGTATTTATGTTCGTTCCACTCTGAAACGGATGAGGACTTTTGAATGAATCAAAGAAAATTATCGAAAGTTTAATAATTGCTCAATGAAACATAACGCCTTGGGAAGAGAGATGCTAACAGCTTAGAGAGAAATGTCTTGTCGTCAAAGTCATCGTATATCGTTGATGTGACTCGCCTCAGCCTTCTTCTCTCTTTACCTCGATACACTTTGAAAATTTCTATTGACTTGCTAGCTTGTTGTGTTTGCCTGATGGATAGGCACAGACAGATATGCTATACATACCTAAACATGATGTTTGTTTAAAAAAAAAAACTGTGTAAATAAACCATCGCTCCCAGCTGACAAGAGAAAGATACATACTATAAAAGAAAACCTCGTCTTTGATCATTTATGCATTGTTGCAAGCAATTTTTTTTTTAAATAATAATCTTTATTTAGTATTTTTTTTTTTCTAGTTGCATTTTTTAGATATTTTGAAGGAAGTTCATGGATTTGTAAAAAAAATTCTAAAATATTGGCAGAAGTTAAATACGATTACTTGAGGATTTTGTTTCATCGAAAGAGAGTGTCAATTCGCATTGGTTGCTTTTTTTCCCAACACTCTGTGCTGTAAAGTAGAATAAGTTGACTAACAGTCGATTTCTTCAAAGACCGGAGCTAGTCCCGAAAATGGGTTTCTATTTAATCCTAAATATGTTCAAGCTTATTTTGAAAATAAATCAACTCTCAGAAAGCTTTAAGGTTGTCTGCAGTATATTTGAGCTCAAATTTACACCTATTTTAAGTATTGATACCCAGCATTAGGACTCTGTATAGAAAAAATCGGTGGTAGGTAATCGTTTTGTAAACCAAACATTTTCCGCCTTGTGAGTTAAAAGCTTTGGACCTGAAACTCTGAATTAACAAATACATACATAAATCTACTATTCCCTTCACTTTGGATACTAAACGCTTGCGAATTGTGATTTTTTTATCATCATAAACTGGGAGTCTGCGTAGAGCTGTTTCTTCTGAACCATGTTTTTCTCATTCCCTTTGATTCTATAATAATGTAATATTTTTCTATGGGATTAATAAAAACTTATTCCCACTTTTTACTACTCTACTTTTATTTATTTTTAATCAACAATCAAATACGAACTGTTTCACAATTACCCTTTTATAATTCACAGGAAATTACATTGTCACAACCACTTTATCATTACAACTATCCCGATCTCCTTCTTCGACCTCGTAGTAATATTCATTTCATTTCTTTTCGAAAATTCCAGAGATCTCTCGGAGAAATATTCTTTTGATATTTTACGTTTGAAACACAAATACTATACTTATCGATGAAAAATAACTCAAAGAATTTTTTGTGCTAGTAAATTTAACTATGTTATAAATATTTTTTGTTAAAAATTAATTTCTTCATATTCCGGACACAAATACATTTTTCGTGGCAACAGACTGACATTTAAAACAAAATGTAATAAATCGTTTCAATGATATGATTTCAATTTCCTTTGTTCCACTAACAGAATTGGATACGAAAAACTTTTTCGTAACAATTTCAATCAGGATAAAGAGGAAGGCTGGCTCTTTTTTCCTGACATAATTTTCCTGATCGCTATAAACGACCATCAGGAAAAAATATTCGATTTCATACAGTTTTAACTTTACCTGGTGCGTTATACTCCTTAGTCATTACCCAAGCTTATGTGGCATTTGGTTTAGGTGTCTTAACTCGTAAATTTATAACAATAATTCACTCGCTGTACTTCTGTTTAGCGCTGCAACATTTTCTAATGTGTACTATTTTCTTTCTTCCGACAATTATTTTTCTTCAATTCTTTTTCGCATAAATTCTGTGCGCTTAGGCTACCAACGCCGAACTTCTTTTTGTATTTTAGTGATAGCGAAGCAAAGATATCAGATGATAGGGGTGATATTGTCCTTAGTGACGACAATTCACTGACCTGGGGACCGCTTAAAATTACATGCTTTCTGCCAAAACATAATCACCTGTTTAAGCAGATTTAAACCGCACCTTATTATTAATTTTCAAAGACTTAGTTATTTATAAAGGCGAAAACCCTCCTGGAAGAATCGTAGAAGCATCCATTAGTGTACAGGTGCAATGCTTATTATCCGTTTAACGCTACTGCTGCTGCAAGTTTTCATTGGTTCTTTCGATAGTTGTCATCTTGCGCACTGTTGAATGTCTTATGACTTAAGTTGAAGAAACAATTTCCAACCTCATTTTTATCTGGTCAATAGATCTTAAAGGGTTGTATAGTCTTGGTACCAATGTTAAATTTTAGTAGACTTTTGCTTCAAGTCTGAAGAAAATCCTACTGAAAAGGTTGATTCTTAGATGACATAATGGAAGTTAGTCACACTGGAAGCCGTCCATACTGAGTTTCATCTTCACTGTATTTTTTTTTGTAGAATCACGAGCTTTCAGCTACCAGTTTAATCGGCAGAACAAAGCGAGCTGTTGTTATTGCATCTGCCAGTATTGAATCGGAGGCGGCGGAAATGGGGCTGTTAATGAAGACAAAATAAAGTATATGCTATTAACGAGAAGGTAATTTCAACATCATTGACTGGGCCAAAAAGTCACGATGGATAGTTATAACTTCGAAGTAGTCAAGTACTTTGTCTACCTGGGATCCACTATAAACACAAACAACGACATCAGTTTAGAGATCAAACTGAGAATTACTCTTAACAATCGCTGTTTCTTCGGGCTGAGAAGGCATTTAAGTAGGTAGCCCTCTCCACCAAGGAAACGTATCGAAGGAGTACGGAGAAGAAGATTCAACGAAGAACTGTGAACTTTACGAGCTGTACAGCGACCTTGAACTGGTTAAGGAGCTGAAAATACAGCGTCTGAGACACGTGCAGCGTATGGAAATCAATGCACCAACTCAACGAGTCTTCGATCCCAAACGGTGATGCTGTTTGCAGCAGAGGAGAATGACCTCAACCAATTTGGCGTGCGTAACTATAGGTGGCTAGCTACACTGATAGTGCTCGAACTGTGAGAGGGTTGATAATGTTTGAAGATGTATGGTAAAATTCCAAAGTTTATGGAGTACTTGGGTTTTTTTTTATCGAGACAATGGCAGGGAGTGTTGATGTGGATTACTTTCAAGCCAATCCGAATTGGCTTCTCCCTGCGGGTCGATTTTAAATGCTCCTGTGCTTATTCCGCATGCATACTTTTTTCTTGGAACTGGATGTGAACTATAAGATAAAAAAAACTGGTATAGTATCAACTATGATTTCTAAGAGAAAAGAGTTGCAATAATTGCTGGAATACAGGTGGTGTCTAAACGTTACAAACAAACACATACGACATACACATGGGCTTTAATTTAAATATATGTATTTCGCTCGCACTATAAAATAATACTCCAACAACTGTGACAGGAGGCGGCATGAAATGTTATTTTTGCATAAATAGATACAAAAATTGTAACGAAACCTAAATCTTATGCAAACAAGAATTTTCTATTTTCGAACAGCTTGATGCTTGAGGCTGTGAGTACGTCAGAATAAATGTTAGAAGAGAGAGAGACTGATGCGAAGAAAAAAAAATACTAAAATAGGGAGAAAAACTCATTGCACTGAAATGAGAAATAAGAGCAAGGACGTTGTTTTGTTTTTCATCTATAAACGAAACTTTAATGGGGATTTTCTATCTTGTATACAAGTAATTGTTAGTTTTTTTTTTTTTTTTTGTATTTAATGAATAAATGTTGAATTTATTTTTAAAGGTTAGACATGCTTTTTTTCACAAAAAGAAATAGTTTTGGCACAAAAGAGAGCAACATTTTTTGATGCATTTAAAATGGTATGACATTTTAAATTGTAAATTTCACAACACAACCGTTTTTCTATGTTAGTATAATTTTCACCCAAATTATCTACAACCTCGAGGTTTTGTAACTTAATTTTCCATCAGTCAAACAGAGTACATACCTTTGACACCCCATTACTCACGCCTTTGTGCACGTTTATTTGAATCTATTTTTCAAAACACCCATGAATGACGGACAGCACTTGACTTGCCTGCTGTCAAATATGTCAAACTCTGTGGATCACACGGGTGAGCGATTAATATCAAAACCGACTTAGTTTCGGTGGTTAAACTAATCTTAGGCTCAGACTCTGTTCACGATTGCGGTGAAATGTGTGTGTTGATACTGGAATTATGGAAAAAAACACAAAAATCAAGTGTCGGTCGATAGTGGCGTATAGCTGTGGTCCACTTCTGCAGCTAAATCCCATTAATATCTTTTGTCAGCTATGTGGTGGTTAGTGTTCGGTCATTGGTCATTCCGTATTTTTATTTTTGTTTAAATATGCCCCGTGCCGACCCCGGGTAAGCTGTGGTTTCCGCAGCTCATGAATAGCATATTTTATTATAGAATTTACTCTATGATCTGAATGAAGAACACGGCCAACAGGCATTGGGTGGCGAAGGTGCAGTCAACATGATGCGGTCATTATATGGGCGGCTGGATTGGTTTGGCTATTTTTCGGTTTTGACGTTCAATTTGTGTCGGTCGTCTCGTCGCCAGGCGTCTCGTCAGTTGTTTCCATGGTAATTCAATAGGTTTGCTCTAAATCAATACTATAGGCACACTATGATTATGGGGCAATGTTGTAGCTATTTCGTTTTTGTGGTCCTTTCGTTATAAAAGAGGTATACCTACCTACATTGAGGAGAGGTGAGATTTTCAAATTGGATTTGAAGGCGGCAAAGTAGGTGTGCTTGATTTTTATTACTCTAATTACTCGCTGACTGGCTAGTTGAAATAGAATTATGACATGATATGTGTTTTTGTTTATTTCTTTGGATAACCTTGTGTCAGGATCTATTAATTAAAGAAACATAACTGTTTTGATTTGTGTGTCTGAAGGTAAAACGAGAAAAATACAATATTCACAAAAATAGAGAAGTGGAATGATTTTGACAATGGGTCTACCTATCAGTAGTCATTTTGGTTGTTTGATATTTTTTTTTTTTGGGAAATCATGGCTAACTTTTGGTGTTTTATGATGCAATCAAGTTCAGAGTGTTTAGTAAAATTTTGTTGACGCTATCTTAGGTAAATTCTTTTTTGTTAATAACTGAATTAAAAGGTTGCTAGAATTAATGAGGCATGATTCGAGCATTCTAATGAATGTACCTCACCTGTACATACATTTGTACATTTATGTGTTAAGCATTTATATTCTAAGTCTCCTAGATAGGGTCTTTGTCTTTGCGATAAAGCAGGGCATAAAAGTGGGGAATCGATTCCTCTTCCTATTTTTGAGTCAACTAAATAGGTACAACACTATTTTCTTGAGTGAAGTGCTGTGCAGTTTTAATCAACAATTTTAGTGTTTCTGGTGAATTTCAATTCTTGATTTAAAATTAAAACAAAAACGGGTAGATCTTCATGCCTTAACAGTGTTAAAAATGCTTAAATTGATTTGTTTAGATACGAAGGCCTAACCGGACCTGCAATTGCTGATAAAATTGACCGAAATCTTTATGTAGTTTATTTTTAGTAAGAAAATCGCAGCAATTGCAGCTGAGAGACGAGAAATTTTAGGGTGTGCATCAAATGCTTTTGATTCTGTGGTAAAATTAAGACAAAAATTTAGCAAAAATGCAAGTCGCTCATCAAAAATGCATAAGATCGTCAGTTTGAAGACAAATAATTCTTAATTTCTGCAATTAAGTTAGTTTGGAACGAAATTTCGTTTAACTTCATTAAAAGGGTGTACTATTTCATGTTGGATCGAATATAAGAAGTTTTTAAAATTAAAGGTGGAATTTCCCACTACTAAACTATAAAAAAAACTTAATTTCATGTATTCCAATACCAATTTTTATTTTTGTACCTATTCAGCTCACTGAAAAAAAATAAAATCTTTCCTAGTAGAAAGAAGCTTTGCAAGTGGTTGAAAGAAAAACTGGTGGTTGTTTTTTGAAAATAATTTTGGAATTATTTTCTTAACATCTAAAGGGAATTTTTAGCATCAACAGATGGCATTAAGTGTACATTGATGAATATATTTTCGGTGCAACACGTAAAATAGTACCGTAAACCTTTTTTAAATAATGGCACATTAATAAAATTTGGTGTTGTCACGTCATGAGAATCAAGCACCAGAAAAGTCCATTTTTGGATGAAAGGGTTGTTTTTATTGGTAAGAATTTTGTGCCACAAGTGTAAAAAACACCCTGTAAAAATAGTGGCAGATTAATAAAAACTCCTAAAGATCATCTAAAGTTCATTAGAATAAAGATTATAAAGACAACATGCGTATCATAAGTGAAAGGAAGTTTTTTCCATTGCATTGACAATATATTCTATTTTATTCGGGTCTTAGCTATATAATGCGAATATAAGGTCAGTAATGGAAAAAAAACACCCTTTCACTCATGATACGCTACGCATATGGTATTTTGAAATGTTTATTCTAATGAACATCGGTTGATTTTTAGGAGTTTTTTTAATCGACCATTTTTTAATAAGGCTTTTTGGAACTTGTTTCACAAAGTTCTTTCCCACTTAAAACACACGCTTTCACCAAAAACGTTTGAATTAACTCTTTTGGTCCTGGATTACCATGACAATTGAAAGCTTCATACCAAATTTTGTGTACCGTTATTTCAAAAAAGTATACGCTAATTGTTTACTTGTTGCTCTGAACATAAAGTCATTATTGCATAAAAATGATAATAACTTTATTTTACATTGTACTATCAAGTTTATACTTTTAAATCATGTCTCATATGGCAGGATTGTATTAATATAGTTGATGTAAATATATTCTTTAATATTCTCTATGAAGTGGAATGTCAAGATGCATAAAGGGCGGTTTAAAAGACTATAATTTACACAATATTAATTGTTGACCTTTCAAAATATCACTCTGCAGATGACTTTGAGAAACTAATTCAAATAATAATTTTTTTTAATTTTTTTTTGTTTACAGGCACGATTTGCCCGTCAAGAAACACTCCTTCATAATATGCAACAGGAAAATAAAGCCCTCACACTGCGAATCCGTCAATACGAACATTGTCTAGATGATGTGATGCGAAAAGTCGTTGATGCTATTGTGCTGGAGGATAGCTTACGTCAAGAGGTTTCTGTGCTTAAAAGTCGTGTCTACGAATTAGAAGCACAAAATGCCGTCTTATCCGGAAGCCCAGCAAAAGGCAAAGATGAAGGATATTGCACAATGAGCAGTGGCCAGCCGCAACCATCGAATGGACATTTGGAAGACTTGCCCGAGGAGCCAGAGCAATGGCTTCTGCCCGCCGAACCCTGTTCCACAGAAATGGAAGACTGGAGTATGTCACAAGAAGAATTGGGTGTTATAACATTGGACGATGAAGTAATTGAACATGATCGGGAGCATGAACGCGATTGGATATGGAATACGAGTGATTTTCTTAATTCCACAATGATGGCTTCACAATCTGAAGGAATAGCGAAACTACTACAACAAACAGTGAGTAATTTATTATCTGGTATTTTAATGAGTGGAAAGAAATTCATATTGATTTGTTTTTTTTTTTTTTTTTCATTAACAGATCGTCTTTTCAGAAGACGAAGAAGTCGCTTGTGTAGATTTCACTAAGGACTTTTATAAATTAGTCAATATCCCATCGGGGAGTACACGCAGTTTGTACTCATACTTAGATGCGGAAACTGACGATGAAGATGATACGACATCAGAAAATTGTCGAACTAGAGGTCCAAGTCCAACACCAAGTGAAGCTGGACAAGCACAAGTCACCAGTTGTTCCTCCAGTGAATCGGATGAACAAACGAGGTGCATAGCAGAGTTGCCAGAATTAGTTAGCAGTTGTAGTTATGAAGAACCACAATGTATATTAAGAAATATTCAAAATGATGAAATTAAAACGTCAAAAAGTGAAGCAACGACACCAACTAATTTACCAACGCTGACGTCGACGTCACCGCCGCCAGCTTCTTTAGTAGCAGTGACAACTAAAACAACGACGACAACAGTGACTGCTGGTCTAAAAAGTGGTCCGTCGTGGCGAAGAAGTAATGGCTGGAAGCGATTACCCTCGCTTGAATCTCCAACAAAAAAGGTATAGGTTTTTGTCAACACAACCAAGATAAGATTTTCAATAAGAACATATTATTTTAAAACCTATAAAACCAACTTAATTATCCGTGTTTTGCTGGTAAAATACGTCTTGCAGTGGGATACTACACGTGTTAGATATACAGCAAGAAATTGCCCATAAAACTAGAAGTTAAACCCAGTTCTTTATAGGTTTTTAACATTTATTATTGATTCTCCTTAATTCTCGTTATCAATTTATTTGTTGTTTGCCATCTTTTACTGATTTCAAGTCTGACTCTATGATTTGACACATCTGTTTGTGAAATTTCGAATGCCAATAATAATGTAAATAACACTAGTCTACCAACAAAAAGACCCAAAACATTAGAATTCGAGCAGTTTTAGATATTTTTACTTTTTTTTACACATTTGCTAACTTTGTATAAGTATTTTTTATTATTTTTTTTTTTAAATTCTAGGAAAACAAATCAGAGAAACCATCACCAACATCTTCATCATCATCACCATCCACGCCACCAATAAGTAGAATTCCAACATGTAAACAATCATCGCCAATAAGAAAATCAAAAATACCTCCTCCTGTTCCAGTCCGACGTTCCTATGCAAGTTAATAAATTTGTCTATATCTTTATCAAAAAAAAAATCATAAAATTTATTTAAAACAAAAACAGAAAAAAAATTACAAATCAAAAACGCTCTTCTCCATAAGCATTAAAAACTACTTTATACATTAAATTCGTAGGATTTCATTTTTGTATAAAGAAAAAGACTTAATTGTGATATATTATACAACACGAAAAAAAAATTATTAAATATTATAAAAACAAAAATTACACTGCCTATAAAGACAAACAAAATTAAATTTAAAAACAATTAAAAATACTGCGCCAAGAAAGAAGAAAAAAAAACATCAAATACAACCACCACTAACTAATTAGCAGGGAAATAAACCAATTGAGACCATCCATTAACTTAAAAAATTAAATATAAAAATGAAAAACAATAAACATTTTGTGTTGGTCTAAAATGTGGTGAATATTTTATTTATTTTCATATTTCAATTACATAATGTATTTTGTTGTAAAGAATTTGTAAATAATAAATTTATATTCCTAATTGGGAATAAATATTTAAGAAGTCATTGTGAATTGTTTGTATCTAATACATGTTAAATATTTTTTTTCTTATATTTCATTTATAAATTATATATATTATTATAAAATATTTAAGATATCATTGTACTATAAATATTTTGTTTTCTAATTTAAATTATAAATACATTTATAAGTTTTTGTCTGACATTTTTAGGGATATTTTGTTGCTAAGTTCTCTGAATATGCCTGCATTGTAAGGCGAGCCTTTCACTTAAAACAAAAAAAAAATAAAGAAAGGAATATAAGTTTGTATCCATCCTGGCAGTTGTGCGTGTAATTTGTTTAATCGTCAAAAGCAAGAAAAATGAAATGCAGGACATTTCAATAAAATTATAGCAATAAATATTAATATTAAACAAAAATTTAAAAATAAACTAAATAAAAATAAACTGTTTTAAAATATATAAATAAGAAGACATTGCCGTCTTCCATAATTCAAATACACAAAAAAATCACTTATATGATTATTTTCTCAAAAATTAAATAAACACCTTGAGAAACAATTATAACAAGAAAATATTTATAAATCCATCAAAGACTTGTAGAAACTTTACACAAAAATTATAATAATTGACACCATGTAAATAAATAAATTATTATAAATTATAAGGTATTGAATTCCTTTCAAACAAAAAAACACAACAAATAAGAGTAAACAATAAAAATAAATTCCTAAAAGCAAAACAAAAATTTAAAAAAAAAGTTGTTTTATTATTATTTTTAATTTTTAAAACGTGGTTTCTTCCCCAAAAAAGAAAAAAAAAACAAACAAAAGACACAAATGAAACAAATAAAAACAAAACACCACTGTCGAATATACAATAAATAAAAATAAAAATGTCTAACAACCGAACAGGAGAATAAATATAAGAATAATAATTTTACATAAAATAAATATTAATTATTATTATTATTAACTAGTATTTAGTATTTATTAAAAAAAAAACAAAATTAAATCTATAAAAAAAAATTGTATATTTGAGTAGATATTTAGATGCGCGATATATTAAACAAATAAATAATAAAATTAATATAACTAACAATAATAATACAATTTTAATGTACTATATATAATAATAATATATAAATATATATATTTAGATATTGAATATATTAATATCTGTATTTTTATAGTAGCCAGTACAAACATAAAAACAACAAAATAATAATAAAAAAAAAAAGAAATGTTGAGCTAAAAATTTAATTTAAAAAAAAAAAAATATTAAACCTATTAAGTTGTATAAAGATTAAATGAAAGACAGAAACACAAATAAAAATGAAATAGTTATCGCATGTATCAAACGAACTATTTCTTTTGTTTGAAAAAAAAGAAGAAAAATAATAAATAAACTGAGATAATGGTCTTTTTTAAATAACAAATAAAAAAAGCTGTTTTATTCATGATGAAGTTGAAAATTTATATGTTTGGACATAGTTGCTTCGTTGGATTCACATTCACTCCCTTTCAGTAGAAGCGTCTAATATTAAATTGTGAATAAAATAATAATGAGACTTTGCATACACCCCCACCTCGCACCTACCCCAAATCCTATAGTAATCCTGAGCAAAGGATAGCAGTGGTAAGCATGCCCCCCTAACATATTTCACTTTTTGCTCCCATTCGAGTTGTCGTGAGTCGGGATATGCTCACCCTAAAGCAACAAAAACAAAAAAAAAAAGTTCGCTGTTCAACTCTTTCGTTTAATGAAGTGTACTTTTAAGTTTCTAACATACATAGAATAGAAGTTATATTTGTAAAGTGGTTGTTTTATAAAATAATTATAAATCTTCAGATATAAGAACTTCAGATATTATTCGCTATTTGCCATACATTTGTGGAATTGACTGATGTACTATTAGACGAGACGGTCAATTTTCAATAAAAAAAAAATATTTGATATAGAAAACAAATTATTATAAAAAAACCGCTGAAAAACTTATAACATCAGGTTCTAACTCTAGCTTTCTAAAGGCTAGTTTTTTGTACACTATTTGCCCAGTCAGTAGAGAATTTTGGCCAACAGAAAGTGGTCCAATTTGTTGTATATATTTTGGGTATTGGGTGATTCTTATAAAAACTACACATAACATTCGGTTGTGGTTAATTTTATAAAAAAAATTATAGACAAAACATGTAAAGCATAAAATTATACATAACTTTTGTGCACAAACATTTTATCTAAGTCTTACAGGATACAATAATATCCAAGGTAAGGTAAGGACACATTCGATAATACTCTTAAAACTAAAGACTATTAAACAAAATTTATGATGGTGTTGGGTTATTCAAGATTACAGTCAAACCCCAAATGGTCTTTTCTTTGTCATGGCACAGGGGCTTACGGTGACTACTACAATAAAACTTAGAGCTATGCGATTGAGGAACTTGTTTCTGTCGAAGGGCCACCCATGGTCGATTGCAAGCTCCCATTTCCCACACCTCAATTTACATAAGGAAACTTGTGGTCAAAAAACCGTCAGCCAAATATAAATTAAGAATTTTGTGAACAATTTTGAGTACATCTCCAATTTGTTTGGGTCGTAGAGTCTTCCTGAAAATTAGGGGAAATATTTGTAGTTTTCTACAATACAGTACAGTACAGTACACATCCATATCATTGGTCAAAGGGTACCTTTTTCAATTATACTGATTCTTTATTCGATTTTTTTAAGTCTGAGGTATCAAGGTTAAAATCTTTTTTTTTTATTTAATAATAGTTTTTTGACCTTAGAGCTCGATCTAAAAAAACGAACGGTCTAATGTACCTGTGGGACTTTTGATAATTTAAATGCAACTTGCAATGTAATAGTAAAGAGGAATATTCAACAATAGGAAAGAATTTTGCTGGAACAGTAGATTGAGGTTAAAATGCTTACTTTACTATACTGACATCGAAATCGACAACTTATCTACTGGGTATCTGTTTTAGCACTTAAAACAAACCTCAATTTTAAAAATGAACCGTTTCGGTAGACACTGTTGATTTTGGTCCTTAAAAATCATTTAATTTGTCTCCTAAGAAATCACCCTTAAATTGCTTTTGCGATATAAGTAGTACCTCTTGGTACAAATAAATGGAATTGCGAGATCTAGTGTTTCTCATTTTCTATCATTTTGATTTTATGTCTATAATAACAATCTTGAATGATAATGGTGGTATGTGAAACAGTAAAATTTCGTTCCTCCATGTACAAATCCAACTACATATACACTCCTCGTCAACTGAATACGCACAAACATTTTTCAATATACTTTATCCATTTTCTTCCAACACTGATATTAACTGTGCCATCATGTTGATGCTAACAATTCCCATAAGATGTTTTCAACCCTCCGAAAACCACAGAAGGCTGAAAAATAAACCTACCAGTCTTTCGAATTTGAAATTAGGACGGGTATACCTATAAAACTGCATACTCAGATTTTGGTCATACATCCACTCCCAAAATTTGCTGTCGGCTCTTAAACTATTAAATTCGATCCGGCATGGAATCGTACACCCTTTTAATAAGATTAAATTATTTCGACAGACGGCATTTTATGCTAATTCTTTTTAAACTCTGTTTTATTGTAATCTTATATTTTTAAATAAAGCAATGTAAAATAATAATAAAATAAAATAAGGTTAAACAAAATTTTGCTTCACGCTAACTTAATTGCAGAAATTAAAAATTAGTTGTCTTCAAAACTGACGACCACTCCCATAAACTTTGCGTTCTAATCATTCCCAGACATTTTAATGATGTTTAGATCAGGTCAGTAGGTCGGCCATTGAAGAAACTGCACATTCTGCTTCTTTATCCAAGTCTTTATTATGTGCGTCGAGATAATAGTGGCAATACCATGTTAGTAGGTCCCGTTTATGGGCCCAAAGATGTTAGAAAATTTAGAATAATTCGTATCCAAATTTCCTATAATACCCAGCTGCAGTCATTTTTGATATTACGACCCCGAGTTCAACTGTTCCAAAGTAACTAACTGCTCTCCATATCATAACACCTCCTTCACGACTATAATGGTGCTTTAAAAACCCTATTTTTTTTGTCGTTAAAATAAAAGTTAAACTCATCAGAGCCATCGAAATTAAACTTTTTTCACGTGACACCATTCTTTTTTACAACTCATATGAAGTCTTGAAAACTCTAATCGCATAAGAGTCAAGTGGCGGTTTTTTTTAATGTTTCATTCGTTTAAGATGGCTTAAATTGTTGAGTACTCTTAAAACTGTTGAGTGACTTGCGTTTACGCCGAATTTTTGTCTTATTTTTGCCACAGAATCAGAAGAATTTATTTAACACAATGCGATTTTCTTATTTTCAAGTAAGAATAAACTACATTTGAATTTCGGCCAATTTTATCAGCTTTTTGCAGGTCCGTTTAGTTTAGGCCTTGGTATGGTATCTAAGCGAATTAATTTGGCTTTTTCAACACTGTAAAGGCATGTAGATCTACCCGTTTTTCGTTTAATTTTAAATCAAGAATTGAATTTCACTAAAAATACTAAAATTGATGATTTAAATTGTACAGCACTTCAAAACACTCAAAAATAATTCTACTTTGCATACCTATGAAAAACTGCAAATGGGCGAAAGAAATACTCTCGTTTAATTTTTTATGAATTCTTTTGTCATTTTTTTCCTAACATCTGAAGGGAAAAGTTAGTATCATCAGCTGGCACAAGAACCATCAATGTTTCGAAAAAATGGACAAAGTATCTTCAAAAATGTTTGTTTGTACTCAGTTGACGAGGAGTGTATTTTACGAGGATATATCTGCACAACATGAGACAAGATTAATCGTCAATTTCAAACAAAAACAACGGAAATTATTTTACACAAAATTTTATTAGATCAGTTATTTTAAATTTTCGACACTTTTTTGTAATTATTAGGATTAGTTAGAAAAAAAACGATGAACAAGTCAAACTACTCGCCATCGCCAACTTTCTCTGGCTGCGGATTGCGAAGTCCCCGTATGCTGATATCATAAACGATCTCCTCGATTTTCTTCACATCATATTTGAGAGCATCAAAACGTTTCCTCAATCCATCGTTCTTCAAATTCAGCAAACGAAAACCAGAATTAAAATCAGCAATGAATCGGGAAATCTGCAAAGGCCTCTCGTAGTCACCCATAGTAACAGAATTTGTGGCAAAACGTGATAGCTCCGAGGCCATGAGCAATATGCCCAGAAGGTAGTCTTCGATTTCCAAATGGAATCCTTCAGACTGGACGATTTTTACTGAGTGGAAAATACATTTATAGAAAAAAGTAAAGAAAAATCGTTCACAAGAAACTTACAGCCAAGAATTTCAGCAACAGTCTCACGAGTGACCAGAGTTCCTACTTCTAGATAGACCGTTAGAGCAATGAGGAACACAATGCGTTGTGTAATGAATTGCCAATGATCAGAGTATCTATAAAGAGTTGATTCTTCAAGATTTGCATTTGAGAAATAAAAAGCTCACAATCGTACAAACCTATGGTATTGAGCTGCAGGAATCAGTTCGGCCAATGATTTATAACCTGTGGCACAATTTTCAAAAAGTTTACGCGCTAAAAGACATGCTTCTCCAACTGCAATTAATTGGTAATTAAGTAAAATTTAAATAAATTATGAATTTAATTCAATAAAACTATAAAACTCACTTTTTTCGATGTCGGAATGTATGATTTGAAGCCGAATGGTTGCTTCCTTTGCCTGTTGTTCAATTTGACGAACGACTGCGCGGATTTTCTGTAAAATTAAAATGTAATTTTATTCAATTGTTTTTTATTGTTATAATTTTGTTTATTACTTCACGCAATTCATGTTCATTATCAATATATTCTTGGTAATTTGCAAAAATTTCTTGATTTACGAAACTCATTTTTCCCCGTTTTGTGTTGCGGCTTTTTGTGTTATGTTGTCTGTTCTTTCTTTTTTTTTTCTATTTTGTTGGTGGAATGGCGAACGAACGGCAAAGAAAACGCAATAGTGATGACACTTGTGACATTTTTGTATGGTAATTCACAATGGATATTTTAATAAATATCTAAATTTAAGGTGTAAGCGCAATGGAAATGTTTGGATGCGACTGGAAAAGGTTCGGATGTAGTGCTCTATTAATAATTCTGAGTTGTATTTGACAGATAAAGTCTATAAATCAAACAGAAAAGTGAGAAAAGAATCCCTTAACTGACCGCAAACTATTCAAAGCAGCAATTAAGGATGTCAAGCGGCTAACTTCTCTAGACAGTTTATTCTCTACAGGTATACAATTTCGTTTAAAGGCTTGCCCAAACCAAAGTGCGACAGTGCGACACGATAATGCCAAAATATATTTACACAACGTCATATGAGAGTACACACACCAAATGCGATTAATCGCAAAACGTTTTTCATATAAAAATCGTGTCACACATGTCGTGACGCACTGTCGCACTTTGGTTTGGACAAGCCTTTACGCTTTTGAAGGATCTCCAAAATCAACGCGAAATGATATGGTGACAGCGATGGATAACATGGTGCTTTCAACTGTCAAATTTTAGTTACACAGCCAAACATGTGAGAGCATACCCACGCTAACGGGACAAATCAGTTTTTCTTATAAAGGCTCTCGCAAACTAAAGGCTTGCCCAACCCAAAGTGCGACAGTGCAACAAGGACTTTATAATTTTGATATTTTGCCTAAAAGGAGCTACAGCTTTCGTCGGTAATTATTAAATATGAACCCACGTCTTATTAATTGATTTTCATAAGCCACTATGTATATAAAATTTGACAGCTACTAGCTATTTTGTCATTTCTACAAAATCTTGTTGGTTTGGAAGATTTTCACAATTGAAGATGTCCTTTTATTTTGAAATGTGCTTGATAAAATTCCTCCTAGTTCATATTTTCACACCCATTCACAATAGGTTGTATTTTGTTCGTCATCCCTGTCAATTTTTCAGAGTGTCACAAGTATTCTTGTCGCTGTCAAAAAACACCCATTTTTATCCAGATCCATAAAAAGAAATACAAAAAAAGTTAAATTGCAATTTAGTTTCTCTGAAAATTTAATTTATTTCTCATTAAATGGCTTATCAAGTACATACAAATAATTTTTTTTTTCTTTAAAATTATATAAACTAAAATTTACAATTATTAAATTATAAACAGGGTGGTTATCCAGGAGGCTATGGCGGAGGCTACAATCCCCAGCAACAACCACCACAGGGCTATGGCCAGCCTGGAGGTTATTCTGCGCCACCTGGAGCGTTTCCACCACAAAACGTCGGCATGCAACCGGAAGCCCAACGCTGGTTTGCCATGGTCGACCGAGATCGTTCTGGGAAGATCAACGCCGAAGAACTAAAAGCCGCTTTAGTCAATGGCAAAGGTCAGAATTTCTCTGACAATGCATGTAAACTCATGATCAGTAAGTAGATGACGCACTTAAATTGGTCTATTATATTCTAGTTTCTTCAATAAAATTATTTACGAATGTAGGTATGTTTGATAAAGACGCGAGCGGAACAATTGATATCTACGAATTCGAGAAGCTTTACAATTACATCAATCAGTGGCTGCAGGTTTTCAAGACCTACGATCGTGACCAATCGGGCCACATAGAACGTGAAGAACTATCTCAAGGTATATGACTAATTTATTGACTTCCTTTCGATAGTTTGTGTTAATAGAAATTTTTCTCAGCCTTTACCCAAATGGGATTCCGTTTCTCGGAAGAATTCATCACTTTTCTGATGAAAAAAAGCGATCCAGGAGCACAAAAAGAGATTTCCGTCGATCAATTTATTGTGCTTTGCGTACAGATTCAGCGATTCACTGAAGCCTTCAGAGTCCGTGATACCCAACAACAGGGACAAATAACAATTGGCTTCGAGGATTTCCTAAGTGTAGCCATCGGATGCTCCTACTGATGTGGTGGGCAAATAATAACCAGCTCATTCCGAAGAAGCCTCTTGCTTACAGTTCAACTTCGAAATAATCCAAAAAAATGTATCTGCAGATTTACTTTAGTTGACTTTCTATACTCGAATCAACTTTGTTTTCATTTCCTTCTTTTAGAATCCTTATCTTTAATTGTAATTCTTTTATTTTACGCTAAACGTAGATGTAGATTCATCACAAAACACTCAGACACACTTGCAAGCAATCAATATTACACTACTCTGATCACAACAAAGTACAAACTTTGCTCAATTTGGGATTGTGGTTTTGATTGGAAATTGTATTCGTAGATTTATTAATAATCTCAACACTAGAATCAGATACAAGGAATAGTGAGAAACAGTGTAAATTCCATTATTTGTAATAAAGAAACTAATATAAACGGTATTTTGGTTTTTATTTTATTTTTTTTATAATCAAAATCACATACCGCAGATTCAGAACAAATATCTCTTCTCAAGAAAAGAGTTCTTTTTTAGATCTGCTATGATTATGGGAACTTTGTTCAAATTATGTGCAAAGTTATTTAAAATCACTATAAAAATTCTTGGCAACCTTTTTCTATTCGCACGGATTCAGTTTTCTTTTCCGGGTTTGGGTGGGTAATCAGAAAAATCTAGAATTTGTTATTTGCTGTATAATTTAGTTTTTGACACACAAAACATACATTTTGAACACCGACTCGCTAAATTTGGATGAAAACTCAAAATGGCATGGAATGATTTTTAACCACGCAATGAGTTTGCCTTTTACTATTGGAGGTACCTACTTATGGGAGCCTTAAAAAAAATGTATACCCGTTACCAAAAGTAAATGCACCTATTTCTTTTTGTAATTTCTTGTAGTCCTCAAAATGATATATTGTGGTGCAGTGTCGCCGATAGGTCGAACGTAAAACCCTTGACCGATCAGGGTGTATGACATGCAACCCATAGCTATAGACAGAGGACATCTGAGACATGCTTGGCAGAACTTAAAGTTGAGAAAACCATAGAAAAAATTGTGCAGGAGAGCTTAGGAGTGCATGAGACCAAATAACAAAGTATAAGATCCATAGCGTTACGTATAGTTAAATAAAGTTGGAAGAATTTACATTTTTTTAAAGGTGTCCTGTTAAACTCATTGATGGCTTCAAATTCTTCCACTGAACATTTTTTAATATGCTCAACTAGGAATACTGAATAATCACTAATTTCGGGTATTTAACCTAGAGAGTTTGCAACTTCGAAAATCAGAAGTGCTTTCGTCTGAAACTTTGGACTTCTGTGTCACCGCCGTAAAAATGAATCGATTTAAAAGAAAAGTACGACTCGCTTTCTCTCAACAATTACTAGAGAGACCGTGTTTTTATGTTTTTGTTATAATAATAATATTTATAATAAATCCTTTCAAAATTCTCTCTCACTCTCTTGCAGAACTTGGTGTGATTTGGTGATTTGTTTTTCTAGCAAGAGGAGTTAAAATGAATTTTAGTTTAGATGCAGTATGGCAAATGCAATAATGCATTCTCATCAAGTTTTATAGTGGAGAAACCATTGACTTATTATATAATAATTAACATAACGCCACTGTACATTAACATAATCTGGAAGTATTATTTAATGTTTATTTAAAATAAGTAAAAAAAAATAAATGGGAGACATACACTATCTCAAAAAAAAAAAATCTCAATCGGATAAAATCTCTAAAAATTTCCCATGGGGAAAAGGCGCCCAACGGACAAAATCCCCAATTTCTCCAAGTCCCCACAAATCTCCACATACCGAAAACATTTTTTTAATTTAACGATATTATGCATTTTTAGTGAACAGTTATCAGCGTTTTACTAGGTATGTGGGAATGATTTCAATCAGTCGTTGTTTCTATCGCTACAAAGAAAATAATATCTGTAGATTCGAATTCTAATAATCCATAAAAAGATCCATAAACTATTCTCAGCAAAAACGTCTACCATATTGTTGTCATACCTTTTTTTTGCGAACGCGATTTGATTGCTTGAAACACAACTTGTGCATCTGAAATTTTCTCGTGGAAATTTTTTGTTTAATTTTTGGGATTATGGGATTTGGCCATTCATCACCAACCCAAAAAAATCGAACAAAAAAGAACTTCTTTGAATGTTTTAAATAAAACAAAAATAATTTTTTTATTTATAATATACCGCATATTATTATATACAAAATTAAAGTACAAAATAATAATAAATTAATAATTTAACAAAGAGTTGAGTGATATGCTATTCCTTTCAAAAATTAAGTTTTGATACATTCAGCCCTATTGTGAGTATTCCACCCGAAAAATTTAAATTTCACTTTTTTCCGGGAGAAAAGTTGTTCGTTTTTCCAGAATTCTTTCATTTTTTAACAATTTTTTGCTTCAAATGGAAGCAATTGTAAGCTTTTTCTATCAATTAAATTTTGACGGCTTGAGGAGCAGTTGATCAAAAAATAGTAATTTCATTCAGACGAAACTCATAGTGGCTTTTTAAATTCCGGGTGGATACAAATATTTCACGTGAACAGTTTTCCGGGCACAATAAAGCTGATTTTGTCTTTATTTTTTGTTGTTCAGAAACACAATCGATATCATGTCATCACGGTACAAGAATTTCAGGTACACACCGCAAGAGAAGCGGTGTTAGTAGAGATACCTGGACATTGGGGATTTTGAGATTTCGGGGAGATCATGGCAAAAACAAAAAATTTCTTTGGGCATTTTTTCTATGGAGATTTTCTCTTGGATATATTGGCAAGTTTTATTAATTTTTTTTAGAGATTTTGTCAAATTGTGATTTTTCTTTTGGAGGGGATTTCGTACGACTCCCCAAAAAAAACGAACTTATCTTAAAAAGAGGTAATCCTGGCTTCAACAGGGATATAAGGGGAAAATCCGTATCTTTATTTAAACAAAATTTTGCTCATAGTGTGGTATTTGATCATGAAAGTACAATGTATGAAGGGGTCTTCCACTAAGTAGTAAAATAGTTACGTATACGCCACAGTGATCACTTGATGTTTTTATAACAAGTAAAACAGTGTATCTTGTTCCCAATTTGAGGTTAGGGAAACATTTTTTTTATTGTTAAACATCCTATGCATTTATATGCATTGCATTTATTCAAAAACAACCTGCTTCCACCTACAGATTTGGATATCTACTCTTTTGATATGCAGAAATCAACTTCTTTGACTTGAGCAATGATTTACATATTTCTTCTATAAGCTGGCCAATTTGCTTTTATAATGTTAAATAAAAGCCCATTAAGATTTATTTGTAAGTTATTTATTGATTAATTCGAGAAGCTATCAATACAGGAGTGAAATCGTAACAAACGATTTATGTTAACAATTTTCTCAAGAATAGCTGTAAATTGATAATTTTATGTTTTTTTTTTTTAATTGCTGTTATTAGTTGTTATTTAAAAAATTTTAATCTCCGAATCGGATTACAAAAATTAGGTTAGTAACGGGTATACCTTCTAACAGAAAAGATATTAATTTAAAACTTAATTTTCATAAGCAATCATATTTAACTTATTGAAGTGCATAGAATATACAATTTTTAAAAAAATTTATGTTTGGATAGATTTATTATATGTGCACTATATTTCTGATATATATGGAAACAATTTCACACTAACTTATTGAATTGATATACGAATTAAATAAAATTAAAAACCCAAATCAAAACGTAAAACGTTAAACGCTAAAAACAAAATTAATATACAATACACCGCACTTATAGAAAGTTGTTCATAAAAAGAACTAAAATAAAAAATAAGAACAAAATTCAGAACTAGTGACCAATTTCACGAGCATTTAACATTTTTTTTTAATTTTTAAAATTATATGTTTTTTGTATTGAACAAACATTAATTTATGATTTAAAGGCCTGTTCAAATTTTAAAGGGCCTTATGAAATCGGTATAAGACGCTGTAACTATTGTATACAGAAAAAAGGCAATTAGTTTAAACATGTTGCCAAGTTATTTTAAATTTTATTATTTTAAATCACTGAAGCCCAAAATAAAGCAAAACCTCGGAATCGGTGCACTGTGATCCGATTTGGATAATTTGAACTTTCGGCATTCTTAAATATCTAAAAATTACCGCTTTAGCAAATATCGACTAAACGATTTAAAGTAAATTTATGTTTCGGAACATTTTTAAATGCGATATACATAATGTATGTACGTATACTATACAATATAAGAACTGGTATGTTGATTGTTGACTTAAAATAAGTCCATCGAATATTTTAAGAAAAAAATATTTTTTTTTAATTTGCCAAAAATTTTGATGTTTTTTTTTCAAAATTCTGAGTTTAAAAAACATTTTTTCTTAAACTATTCACTGGATATTAACTTGATTTAAAGTTATAATAAAAGAAGGGTTTTCTGGTTTTCAAAAAATTTAAATCAACAACTTTTGAGAACAAGTGAAAAAAGATCCCTATCGTTACTAGTTGTTTTCCTTAAACAGGTCTAAGGTTTGGCAATATTTTATTTCAAGTTAACACCATGCATTTCCCACGACAGTGCTGACAGTGCATTTCTATAGTTAAGGTAAATGCACTTGCACTCCCGAAGGCCACGCTTGAATATGATCCCCATCCGCTGTTCCCATAGTGGGAAATGCTGCATCAGCGATTACCCTTGCACGAGCTTAGGCATTGTAGTAATTTGTAGCTTTAAGAATGTTTAGTTCTATTCGGACTAGCGAATAAAGTAAACTTAGAATTAAACTTAACGGAATAAAACCTCTTTTTATTTATATAAGTCGAACCGTTGGGCCAATTCCTCTGGAGTTGGCGTTCGCGTTTTTTTTTTAATTGTCCCAGTTGGGGAATTCATAACTTTCATATGATTAACAATATTTTTGATAAACCAAATGTTTGTCCACAAAAAATTTATTATTTAGTTTTAAAAAAGATCCGACAAGAGCGGCAATTTTCAACCCATTAATGTTAAAATATTTTTGAATACCGACATTTGAAAATAAAAATCATCCAAATCGAAGCAGTTTTGCCCGGTTCCGTTATAATGCCTTATTTTGAGCTTTAGTTATTCTCCATTATATGTATAAGAAAAGAAATAAAATCAATTTAAGTACCTACTTATCACTAAGCTGTGCATGTAGTCTGCTATCCAATTCAAGGCTTTAACTCATACAAAGCTTTGCGTTGATAATAAATATGCAGTTGCACAAACATAAAGTAATTATAGTTCCACAAATTTTCTTTCATTATATTTAGAAGTAACTACATTCCGCCCGAATTACTTCTTTCTTTTTTGATAAAGACCATTTTTTAAAGCAGTTATTTTAAGAAAACCTGCCAATTCTCTTGTTATGTTTACATTGACGGCTCGAGTAGCTGGTTTGCATGGTTTTACGGGTGGATTAATTTTTGTTGAAGAGGACGTCCTTGGTGGAGATGGTTTTAATATTTCAACATTTTTAATAATTGGCTTTTCTTCACGAATCTCACGTACAGTCCTTGGTTCAAACTTGATAATTTTCATTTTTGGCTTCACTACAGGCTCTGGTCTTGCAATTTCAATAATTTCATATAATTCTTCATCATCACTTTCGATATCATCTGAAATTAATTCAAAACAAAAACATATGTATTATTTATGAAAAAAAAAAAAAATTATACAAGAAAGTTAAGAGACCAAAATTACTTAACAAAAAAACTAAAAAATAAAAATGTATTCAAATATTCAAATTGACGATTTTTGCATTATAAGTAATTTGGAAAAAAAGCGGAAGCGTGATGATATTATATCCAAAATGTTTTATTTAAGTTCAAAAATAAATCATAGTTCAATTTTAAGATTCCTATTATTGGAATACATAATGTAGATATATACTTCCTATTTTCATTAATAAAGTACGTGAAATTATTTTGTGCATACAGAGAACGTCTCAAAACCATTGATTCAGTTTACATAAGTATAACTGTGGGTTTATTGATCTTTTTCAAGACATTTTCCAGTGCTTGTTTTCTCACTGATAAAACATTTTAAAACACCCTGTATTCACGTTACTTGGAGTCGACTTTACGTTAGTATAACCCGCAACCACATTCTCTTCATTACCAATTTAAACAAATTAAATCATCTACAACTACTTTTTTTTGTTGGTTTTAAAACTAAATACTGCTTTTTCTCATTTTATTTCAGATATCTGTTATCTGATATCAAAATCAATCAGAAAATAATACTCTTTAGTGGTTGCTAGAACCAAAAATTAGTTTCTATAAACAAATATTTCTTAGCATGAATATTGCCTCACAAGCGACATCTGTTATAAATAAAACAAAACCCAACATGTTTAGCATTTCTTTGAACCAAAAATAAATGGCTCTGAAAAAATAAAATTAAAACTTATTATTTATTAGTTTTTGAACAATCATTTTGATCCAATAAACAACATGTACAAAAAATCACTTTTTGTTTATTATTTTGTTATAATTAAAAATGACATGATGTCCATATTAATCGAAAGGTTGGAGAATTAGATAAGCAAAGTTCGCAAGACATCGGCAACACTGAAATCATGTAATGAATGGTTGAAATATTTAATTGTGTATACATTAAGTAAAAATAGATGCCAAAAGATGGCACTGGCATTAAAGAAAGGTTTGAAGATTGAGTTATAGCCAAGAACATAATCCAATGTTTCTTGAAAAATTAATAACGTTTTATTCTGATTTGAATAATGAAATACTCGGATATATTTTTGGACATAGAGTTAACATATCTACATACGAAGAGCCACGACTCCGGCTGTATTTTCTCTTATTTCCCAAAATCTACATCCTTTGTGGTTTGCGTTTCCCCGTGTATTTTAAATGCCATCAACAAAAGGACCCAACCAAGAGTTTAAATTAAAAACAAAAGAATCCATTAAATTCAATTATTCAAAATTACCTAATTACACAATAAAGGACCTTACATCAAAAGGGGGGCAGGTTTTTAAAAGAAGTGGGAAAAACGAGAAATGCAATTTAAAAATACATTTGTTGCATGTGGATTGTGGTAGATGCAATTTTTTAATAAATTTTTGTAAGTTTTTTTGTGAAAAAGTAGCAAGTTACTAATATTTAACAGTGAAAATTATTCTGTATGTTTTCAAACATTTTGTTTAATTTATTTTATGAAAAACAGGAATGTTTTTTTAATTCTATTTGAATTGAGACAATAGGAGTAGGGAGTCCGAAAGGGAACCCTGACTAGGGTTATTGAGAAAAGGTAGGAAGTGAAAGCGACACAGCTTAGCTCTCCGGATATAAGGGAGATCTTAGCTCCTTTGTATACAAATAATTTAAATGAATTTTATTCTATTATTTTTTTAATTTTTTTATGAGTATGAAATTATAATTTTATGGAATCAAATTTCAGATTGATTTCTTACTTACTACAGTATTGGTGTATATTTCTGTCTATGAAACAGCTAGCCGAATCAATTGTCCAACTGAACTGAATCTTTTTAATTTCAAGATTTTGATAGAATTATATTTTTTGTTTTAAAATAAACGAACAAATAAAGTAACCAGATTACAGAGATGAACTGGACGAATTAATTCGTTAACTTAAAAGTTGAAAGCTAAAACTATTTTAAATCTGTTTTACCACAAATAAACTTCTAAATAAAAACCTGTCAAATTGAAGGCTGTCAATTATGGTGCATAGTAGTGATAGTAGATATGCCGAAAAATGCAGATTCGCAATTTTGATTTTAAATCAAAAAATAAATAAATCTTTCTGCCCAATCGAAGGCTTTGGCAGATCCAGATGCAAAATAAATAGATTTTTTGTACTAAACGAAAACCCCATTAAGATAATAAAGTTTCTTTTTTAATTTTAAGACAGTTTGCAATCGAAACAAAAATATTTTCTCAGTTATTTTTGCATTTTCAATTTGTTTTTGTTTCCCAACTTAAGAATTTTAAGTATTTCTTAAGAAACAAATTTTACAAAAGTTCCTTTAATTTTTTTTATATCAGCCAAATGAAACAATGATATTATTGGATCCTAACTTATTCCTTTGCTTCTTCTAAAATTTGTTAAAATTTACCCTTCAGTTTGCGCATTTATTCGGACATATTTACATAAGTCATATTTTACTATAGTTACTAAGATTCTTTGATAAGAGAATATGGCAGTTTTGTATGTCGTATTGTTGAATAGAAATTGGGCAAATTTAATTTCTTAAAAATTCGGATTTGATCTGCTTATAAAACAAATCATTTCACAATTTATTTGTAGGATACTTCATCGCAATTATGGAAAATTATATACTTACTTATGTTATGTACATATATTAAACTTATACAACTTAAGAAACTAAATCAAAAATGCTGTAGATATCTGTGTTGGTATCATTTTAAATTATTTTGTTCTTTATTAGGTACTACTCAAATATAATATATATAATTTTTTAATTGTCTGTTTAAAATATTAAAGTACATAATAGATATAATATTTAGGCATATTGGTTCCTTCTCATGCAATTTTACATTAAGTCCTCCTGAAAGAATAAAAGAATATAGGATTAGAAAAAATGATAATGAAACTTTATGTACCAGTAAATTTTTCTGACGTTTCCTGGAAGTTAAGCATTCCATTAAACATTCTTATTTTATATTTTTATATTCATTTTTTAGCTGATCTTCAACTTATCTTATGATATCAAGATATGACCAATGATATCAAGTAAGAATTCAGAAAATGTTCAAATGGTTTGAGTTGGTTGGCGACATTTATACTTTATTTTAATAGTTGAAACAAGTTTGTAAATATTTACTCATTCGTCAGTAGTGTTTTTTTTATGTTGCATGTAGTTTATGATATCCTCTTTGTCACTTTAATTTGTAATTATTGATGCATTTAAACCATCAAATAAAATGTTTCAATAGTTAAAGAAAATACGTATACGCCACAGTGACCCGTTTCCATAACACCTGTTATAATAGGTTGTATCTTTGTATCTTCCTATCTCTAAAACTGAGATGTCAAATTGAAGAGAGTACAGCAACCAGTGTTTAACAATACCCAACAACAGTAAATAAATGTTATAAACTTATGCAAGAGCTGCGGGAAAGAGCATTTATTTAGGATTCTCAAGAATTAAAAATTGTAAGCCTGTAAATCTTCAATCTTACATAGATTGTTACCAAAAAGTTTGTTTCAAGCCAGTTTAGATGCAGTCAAAACTCATACCTTGTTTCATATTTCAGACAGATGGAAACAAGTCAACCGTTTTGAAATAAACTTTTTGGTAACATATAAGGAAGATATATCTAATTTAGAAAATTTTAATTCACTGTAAATTCCAGAGACCCCCAGCTACGGACTGGAAGAACTCCCAAAATCGGCAAAAAAATCTAATTCTAAAACAAACTCTCCTGAGAGCCCAAAAAAAATAAAACAGATACAGCAAATTATATTCTACTTTCTAAAGAATTTAAAAGGGCAATTCGAGTCTATTTTATAGACAAAATATGTATAAAACAAAATTGCATTGAAGATGTTTGGAAATTGAAAAACTTTCATTATTAAACGAACATTCAGAGCTTAAATTTGCAAGCAATTGTCTTGGCAAAACATAATTTAAAATAGTTTTCAATTTGCTAGGAAAAAATATTAAAATAAAAACGCTTTAAATTTTATACATATTGATACATTATTATTTTTATTGCTGATTTTCAATATGCATTGGTATTAAAATATATATGTATGTTTATATGTTTTATGATATGATTTAAATTGATAATAATTTGTATGTGTTTCCATAATACAAAAGTATGTATTACTATATTTGATAAAAAAATATTCCATTATATTTATTCTTATTAAAAAAAAATAAAAACATTAAAATAAAAATTAAAAAATTATATGTATGATAATTGTGGATATGTTAAAATGTTGTTAAAATAAAATATTATTTAAAAAGAAAGACTTAATATTTAATACATTACTAAAACTAATAATATCTCTTAGCATTTTTCTGTTGGAAACAATCAATTTTGATAATAATTTTTATGCCGAAAATTTATAAAATTTAGAAGAGATTAACATTTTTTCATAGAAAATGTGTACAAAAAATAGTTTATGTCTTTTTTTTTTTGAATTATCAAATTTAGTTTTTCTCCAAAAAAAAAAAAAAATAAAGTATGAGCCAAAAATATGTGCGTAGTAACAAGTTTTGAATATTTAATAATTAAAACTAAACTTATAGCTAAACATAGTTGTAACTTTAGTACAATAATATATAAAAAAAGGTTTTGGTATATTTTTTTCATTAAATTTGTTAAGAAAATTGTATTTTTTTTTAATAATACTCATATATGAGTATTTGTATATTGTTAGTAGAAAATAATTATGTTTCCTCTTTGTTAGATTTGTTTTTTTCTTATGATAAAGTCTTACTGGTTTTATTTTTCTGTTTATTCATCCAATGGTATTACATGTTATAGAAAAAGACTAAAAATAAATAAATAGTACAGTAGATTTGGCCATTCATAATACTTTATTAAAAATATGTTTTTCTTTTTTTAATTTATTACAACTAATTTTAGAAAATTATAAAAAAAAGGATAAAATTAAGATAAGTTTCATTTGAAATATTACTGAGGAAGAAATGTTTTTGTATCTTTAGTATGTAAAACAGTCTTTTATAGGTTGTAGTATATGTATTTTAAAATAATAGTTGCACACACACACAAAGAGGAAAAGTTTGACTTGTAAGTTTGCCATTTGACATAGAATAAGTTATATTTTTTTTTTATTGTTTAAAAAATAATGGACATTTATTTTATATATTTTTTTTTTATGGTTATAAATGTTCAATGTTTTATATGTGTTTAAACATTTTTTTTTTTATTTAAGGCAAATGAGCACTAGTAGTACTCTATAAGCACCTTTATGTGATATAAGTTAAAAGCTTTTTAGCATACAAAATAATATGATAAATACAAAAAAAAATGCATGATTAATATACTTGGTTTGTAGAGATGGCGGATAGAGTTAACCCTAGGACACTAATTTCTGGGTTTGAAATTAAATAGCAAAGTTATCATTTACTTAAATTATAATAGTTGCTGTTTTTGAAGATTTTATTTAAACATATTAGTTTTTTTTCACAGTTTGTCAATTAAACATTTTTGTTAAAAATAAGACTTCCCAAAAACTTATATTATCCAAAAAGTAGATTTAAAAAATTAAATTTCTAAAACTTTTAACCAATGCTCAAATGCAAAAATTTAAAATATGTGGTTTTCAACATTAGAAAAATTTCCATTAATCGAACTAAGTTTTTAGAGCATATGAAAATGCAAGTATGTAGGGGATGGGTTACAATTAGATTCTTTTTTAAATTTGTTTAGATTCGATTTAAGTTTTGTATGCATCGTGAATAAAATTTTTGTAAATTTTTTTTTTATTTTAGAAAAGTAGTTAAGGACACCAAATTCTAAAAGCCTACCTTTCAGTAAAAAAGAATTCAAATGAGAGTTTTACTTAATGGATACTTCTCAGCCAATTTTCATAAAAAAAAAACTTTTTTGATCTCCTGTACTGAAGGTCGTAACTCATATATTGAATGGTGAAAACTTTAATAAAGTTATTTTTTTTAATTATTGTTAAGTAAAAATCTAATTTTATAAAAAAAATTGAGTTATGAGACTTATTATAAATTTTTCTCTAAATCAACCGTTATTTTTAGGCAAGAACGGAATAGATTTAAATATGTAAATATAAAATTAGTTTAAACAAAACTCTACTACAAGATGAAATAAATGATTTAAATGCAACATTTTATTCAGAGTATATATAATTAGTGTCATAGGGTTAAATGCAATATCAAAATTAAGAAAAAAATTCTTACTTCATATTTCTTAATTAATAAGAAAAGATAATAAAATCTTAATTTAATTTTTAAGTTTCACTTAAAAATCAAGAAAAAAATCTTTTTGTTTATATTATGTATTTTGATTTACAGTTTTTAACTTAAATGTGTTTTATATTTTAGCATTTTTATAATAATATATAAGTAATATTATATATAGTTAAGTGATTATTGTGGTTATATCATAAGGCATTGGGTATAGCGAAAGTCAAAAAAATATTTTGTATTCTATACCTAAATAATAATGTTGTAGGTATATTTCACCTACTTAGTATTAACAAATATATGGTTTATTATACAAAAACGAATATATAAATTCTTTAAGGTTCTGAATATAAAATATATATTATTATTAATGATATAATTGTGAAAAAAAAGTTATACAACAAAAAATATATTTTGTTCTCCTAGTACCTTAAAAAGTTTGAAGCTAAGTTAATTTTAATGGGATTTTTTTTACGTCAGCTAAAAACTTTTAACCAAAATTTTGTATGTTTTAAAATTCGTTTTAGAAATAAGGCAGATAAATAAATTTGTGAAAATTGATAATTCATTATTGATTCATTGTGATGCTGTGGCTTTGTTTTGAAGAGGTTTTATTGCAACAAATGCTATGGAATATGAAAGGTTAAACACTGACTAAGCCGAGTATGTGTGATATGAGCCTTGGGCAACATATTTTGTATTTATTTTTTCATGAAACAGGTATAACTACTGAGTTTATTGGTACTGTTAACGGTAGCTTAATGCAAAAACTTGAAATAATTTCAAGTTCTTATTTCAAAATCTTCTTAAAGCACAAATAAGATTCTTAGACTTTGGAGGATCTTTATATCCTAGTTATGGTATACTGATTAAATTTTGTATGAAGGTTTTAATTTTATCATGAAACTCAAGAACTCAAGAGGAGGTGGACAAATGAGAAATTAGTTAGAAATTTGTATGAAATTTGTCGATTCTTGGTTTCTATGATAAAATTGTTCTACATAAGTCCTTTGAAAATCCAATGGAATTTCAATATTAACAAAAATATGCGCCGATTCCATTCATAAATAATCATGAATTAATTATTCCAACCCCCTTGGATAAATGCTTTTTGGTAAATTCTATAAAAAAAAACAGCCTTTCGCAAAATTAAATTTCACTCATTTTCATTTCGTAAGTTGTTATATTTTCTTTCCCTGTGATTTTCTTTAAAAAAAAGAAGTTTCCAACGACGCATGGCACGGTTTTATATGAAGTCCATACTGCCGAGTTATTGTCATTCAATAATAATTTTCTGACACCAGCTGGCCCTGTGAGAAATCAGACATTAATCTCGGTGAAGCACCTTTTGAAATCACTGGCTTTTATGTGTAGGCCAAAATAATTGGTAAATGCATGATTTTAGAAAAAATCTTTAATTCGTGTAATGGTCACCAATCATTGCAAAGCGAATCATGTTTATGATTTCTTCAGTAAAGATAAAAACAAAAATCAATATTACATTTTTTTTAACCATTTACTGCACGATACGAAGGCATTTATGTTCAACATAAGGTCTTATGTAACGCAGAGGAAAAAGTAGCCCATAATCTTTATATTTTTGAATTTTCCAAAACTGCCAGGAATTGCTATAGGAATTTTTTAAACTAATTTTTCCAGATCACAAATATCGGAACCTGCCGTGTACCGGTTTTAGTTAAGACTACTTTGCTCAAAATCGAGTTTGCGAATTCGGTAAAAGAAAAAAATATATGCAATTTTGTGGACAAGGTTCTTATGAAAGCCCTTTTTCAAAAAATCTGTATTAACAGTATCGGATATAAAACTGTTTTTTTTTTACTTGTTTCTGTTTTTTTCCCGAAGAACTAATCCAATTTCAACGAAACAATATAACTACATTTTCAAAGTCCTTTTTTTTCTAAAAAGTCATCTTTAATTAAAAAAAAACCAAACCTACTTTGTTTGAACGTCAAGATATTTGAAAAAAATTATTATTTCATATTTTTCTAATACAATGCGTTTATTAAACATTAAAAAAAAACCTAGGAATCTAAGCGGCTTTAGCTATAATAGACCAGTTCCAATAATTTTATTTAACAAACAATGAATTATTAGCAGGAAAAATGTTGTATAATAGGGGCAAAATAAATTTCCCGCCAAAAGATTGGGGAGAAGGGGGCGGGTGGGCGAAAAAGTTTCATGGGTGTCAAAAATCGTGCTTTTTTACGACTTTTATCAAAAGTAGGCCTTGCTATCGAAAAAAGTTTAGTGCAGGAGTTGTAGATGGTAAAAAGATCCACAGCTTTCGTTCATATAATTTTTTATAAAACCTAAAAATAATTGTGAAAAATGCAGGAAACAATTTGTTTTTTACTTTTATCTTTTACAAAAATATTTATTTTCAATCAAAAAAGTTGTCAAAAATTTTTTTTACATTTAAACATTTGTAAAACATTTTGGCCTTCTGAATACGAATGCAACATAAAAGTTTTAGATACATCAAATTTTGAACTTCCCGAAGACATTGTTTTTGTGAAAATTCAAAAAAAAAAAAAAAATAATTTGTGAAATCTATCTTTACCCAAAACGGTAAAGATAAATTTCACAAAATCATTTTTTTTTTTGAATTTTTGACTGTGTTTTCAACAATAGTTGATTGGTTTATCTTTAAAAAAAATATATCCATCCCAAAATTTTTCGCCAACTTTTTTGTTGAAGATTAGATTATTTTTTATTTAATAGATTCTATCTTTTTTGTAAAAATTAAAATAATCGTTTTTGGAATTTTTCCCAATATTGTTGAGCTTATATAGAAAAATTATCTGAACCAAAGCTGTAGATCTTTTTAACATCTACAACTTTTGCATTTAATTTTTTTCAATAGCTGGTCAACTTTTGATAGAAATCATAAAAAAACACGATTTTTGACACCCACCCCACTTAACCCCGTTCCTCCAGTAATTTGGTGGGCAATTTATGTTTCCTTTTCCATTTATCCTAAATTTTCCCAACATCCTTATCATCCTTGTCAATAATTTGTTCAGCTTTTACCTTCTGAAAACTGGATTCGTACTGGTCATAAGTCCATTCGTGCCGTTTACTTCATCATCAATCATCATGATAACTCTCTTTTGAATAAAAAAATTGTTTTTTTTTATTGAAAGCAAAAGATATTGGCTTAGTTTCAGGCAAAGTGCAGACCTTCTATTTATAAAGTCTAAATCGAATCAAGAACCTGAAAACAAAGCTTAATCGCTTCAAACATACTCAAAGCTCCCTAATTCTACATACATAATTTTGTTTTAGAACTGTTGAATTTAAAAATTACTTATTTTGAAATAATAAATGTTGGTATCTTAGTTAGTGCGTATCAAAAAGATCCCATTAAAATTGTCTTAACATAACAAATATAAGAAAAAATTGTGCGGCCTAACATATATATTTTTAATATCCTCGAGTATCTTTAACCTAATATATAAATTTAACTTTAAAATCTTTTTCTAACCCCGTCCCTATCACAAAAATATTATAATATCCATTGAAAAGCATTCTGTGATAGGGATCAATAAAATATTTAAAGAAAAAAACATTAAATTAACTTCAAACTTCAACTTTTATCATAAAATCCAGAATTCCAAATATTATGGACTCTATGTTATAAAAGCGTTTGTTTTTAAAAAAATATCTGTTTTTTTTTTTTTTTTTAAATAAAAGTATGGCTCATAACAATGACTATGTTACAAATTAAATTCTAATCTTATAAAGATAATTTTTTTTAGAAAATGATTTTATATATAAAAGACTTTTTATGTCGCAGATAAGTCCCAACCGTTCAGTCCTTCATCTTGAAAAATTATGACTTAAAAATTATAATATCTAACATTATAACTCAGTCTTAAGACATTAATAGATATTTTTTTATGAAATAATAATAAAAAAAAAACTAGATTTAAGTATTTAAAAAAAAAAAAAAAAGTTGGACAAGAGTATAAATTGTAAGTGCTTTTAAAAAATCAGTCAGCTGAAGCATTATAATAGAGAGATCAGGGTAAAATGGATTTTTTTTTTAAATTTAAGGAATAAGGGAATACTTTTGTGTGTTTTTTTTTTTTTTTAGGTTTCATTAAAGGAATAAATAATATTTTGGAATAATTTTCTAACCAATTTTTTTGTTTTTGATTTTATCACCAATTAGTTGCTTAAATCAAATTTATTTATTTATTTATTTTTTTAATTACCACGAAACATGATTTACATACTTAAATTTATTATATAAAAAAAAAAAACATTAATACAAAATTATGGCGAGCATTTCAAAGTTTGGTTTGACAATACAAAATCAGCACATTTGGATTTTTCTTTCTTTTTTGTTATATGGGTAGGTTATAAAATCATATTTAAAAAATAAAAGTTAAAAGAAAATCCTTCAGTCAGTAAATTAAACAAAACAAAAAAAAAAATATAAAATCTTAAAATACATAATTATAGAGTAAAAGTCCTTAAGTTGTTTTTTTTTTTTTTTATCTTTGCTAGTTCATTTTTGTAGCAGTTTTTATGTTCTAAATAATTTTAAAATAAATCTCTTTTTTTATTAATAGCTGTTCAATAGCTCAATATTCAAGCATTTGAAATTACAACGAAGCTTCATTGAGCCTCCGAGTTACATTTACATAATGGCTTTAAAAAGCTTTTTCAGTTTTTTCAATTTTTACCTCACGCTGCTGGGAGTATTTTGAACGTCTTTTGCTTGCCAATTGTGGCAAATTCGAATGATGCTTACGCACATGAACACCTAAATTACCGCGTTGTTTGGACTTGTACGCACAATAGGGACACTGGTGAGCTGGTTCCTTGCCACCACATTCGACATTCTCATGTCGACGCAGAGTGGATTTCCAGCGATATTTCTTGCCACAATGGCGACACTGATAATTTGCTTCTTCGTTGGGATTCGTGCCACCGTAGTCGCTCAATGAGTATTCTAAATGTCTTAGTGCTTGAGCCTGAGCGGCCATCATCAGTTTTTGAGATTCATCAGACATGTAGTCAGTTGACAGACATGGCATTGTTGCATTGGGATGATTGTTGAAGGAAGACTTAGATCCTTCGATCAGATGGATATCATCGAAGCCCGAATAACGACCATCATCGTCGTCATCTTCGTCATCACCATCATCGAATTCCGAATCACTATTGTCGTTCTCCGAAAAACGATTCTCTTTGCGGTCAAAATTATCAAATGTCAGCGATTTACTTTGCCCTCCAGTAATTGGCTGAACGCTTCCGCCAGATTGGTTATTATGAGCCAACGGCACCAAGTTTGATTGTTGCTTGAAGATGTCTTGATTTCTCAATTGCTGCTGAAAATTATGATAACCATCACGGAGAAGAGCAGCAGCTATTGCTGCAGCAGCTGGAGCAGCAGCAGCAACAGCACCAGCTCCAATAGTTGGAGGCTTGATAACAGAAGCTGGAATCGGAAGAATAGGCTTGATATCTGGTGGTGGTACAACCACTGATGTGGGTATCGATGCAGGAGTATTTTCCATATTTGCCAAAGCAGCAGCTGCTACAGCTGCAGCACTCGACTTATTTACAACACTTGAATATTTGACCCTTGGATGAAATGACGAAGTGTTCTTCTTGACGGAAATGGAGCTCTTGGTAGTTCCGATTGTGTTGTTGGTGTTTGTCATTTCATCACCATTCGAGTTTTTTGAAGCCGTTGTATTTGATGTTTGTGGTTCATTGGGCATTCCAGATTGCATCGAGCCACTTTTTCCACCAGCAGCTGCATCAGCTGACGACGGTGACTTTTGTCGAAACGATTTATCAGTATTTTCAGTCTTTGGTGCTTTGGCAGCTGAGTTTGCTCGATAGAATTCATATAACATGTCGGAGACATCGGACACGGAAAAACGTTTCTTGTTTCCATTGATTTGGTTGGCAGCTGCTGACATTGCTTCCATGCCATTCATTGAGTGTCGGTTATTAACATTTCGATGGTGATCCATTAAGGAGTTTTTTGGATCTTTATTGTGATGATGTGTGACTTTTTTGCTTAAATCTTTATTTTTTTTGCAAAAAAAAAAAGAAAATCAAAAGAAAAATGAAAAATTAAATTAAATCAAAATATTAAATCAAAATAATTTGGTGATGTTTGTGTGAAATGAAATGAGCATTTAATGTTATGAACTAAAAATAATGTATTAAAAATGAAGAAAAAATGAAGAAAATACTAAAAATAAACATGCAAAGTAAAATCTAAAAAATACACATGAGGCAAATATTTCAAATCAATAATGTCTTGACGTCACATATTTACAAAACAACACAAGTTTATTTTATTGTATTATGTTTTATGTGTAAACTTATAAAATGGGTAATATAAATAATAAATTAAAATATAACTCAAATTTTAGTAAAATTGTTTATTTGTTTGACTTGATTTTTGTTTGTTCTGTGAGAATAATGGCTACATTCAACGCTAATTTCAAATTTTTTATAGACAAATTGATCTGTCACCTGTCATTGACCAACTGTCAAACTTTGACAGGTGTGATTGACCAATAAGAGGTTCTTAAATCATTTTTTTGTTAATTTACAAAATATAAAAATTGCATTGAAACATGACCAAATGAATTGCAGATGGTGAAGCGATTTAGTGTAGGTAGTTTTTTTTTTACTTCGCGCTGATGATGGTGATTGGGCGATATGATGATGCGAGCGAGCGTTTTGTTTGGAGAGTTTTCCAGTTTCTTTGTGGTTTCTTGTTATTTTCTTTGTGTATTTTTTTTTTAATTATTATTTTGTTAGCAGTGTGTGAAGCCCTTTTACCAATGAATTTTGTTTTTTTTTTTATTTGTTTCTTTGTTTTATTTTTTTTTTTTTCGATTTGATTGGGTTACCTGACACATTTTTTTTTTTTTAATTGGAAACCCAAAAGTCTGGCTGACAGGTAAAAGATTTGTTTGTTTTAAGCATCTTGTTGCTAACAAAAAAGTGTTAATACAATGATGATTTACAATGATAGCAGAGGACCTAAAAATAAAATAGGTTAAATAATGACAACAAAAAGCATAATATAAAATTAAGCTAAAAAATAAAAACAAAAAATGTGTAGATGATTTTTAGGCTTCAAAATAAAAAAAATTATCTGAAAATAAAATAAAACAAAAAAATATTAGTAAAATGTAAAAAAGGAAATGAATACAATTAAATAAATTATAAAATGAAAATAAGTTATAAATAAAGTAAAATATAATAAAAAATATTTATTAAATTAAATAAATAGCAACAGTAAACAAATAAACAAAACGTATTGTTTTTTTTAATGTTTAATGTTTGCTTGTGTTGATACCGTGAAATAGCGTCAAATTCG
Organism: Meliscaeva auricollis; assembly: GCA_948107695.1. Taxonomy (NCBI): domain Eukaryota; kingdom Metazoa; phylum Arthropoda; class Insecta; order Diptera; family Syrphidae; genus Meliscaeva; species Meliscaeva auricollis. The sequence continues at coordinate 70,305,308 of OX403618.1, read as the reverse complement.
AAAATTTAACTCTATTTCATTTTACGAAGGATACATTTTCATACTTGTACGTTTTCACATTCCGTTATCAACCTCTGTTATACAGTTTTTATAAAAAAAAAAAGTGCGCTAGGCCCATGCGTAGAGGTTCATGGGTAGGACTTTTACATTTACACCCTCTCTGGAGTCTCTCTCGCTAATGTTGGACTTATCATTTTACACATTGCCGTGGTTTTTGCCCGTTAGACAGTGTTGGTAGAGAAAACAGTTGACATATGCCCATGTCTGGTGAATGAAGGAAGCCTAATGCCGGCCTTACACGACGAAATATTATTGCGCAGTACTCAGTATTGAGCAATAATGTTGACCATGTAAGGGATGTATTGCACAATATTTTCAGTTTGCGCAATATGTTGAGTGATATTAAAAAAAATTTAATATTTTTCGGAATCTTACTCAATATTTTTCGTTTTAACAACGAGGCAGACTTAGAAGAAACAAAAATACAAAAATAATATTGACGATCCTTTTTCGCACAATATTATTGTGCAACAATATTGTGTCGTGTAAGGCCAGCATAAGTTGCGTGCACAGATCTGACCCCAAAACAGAAGTTAAATCCTTTGATACCGCGAAGGTGACCGCCAAAAGAGCGTATTACTGTCAATGAACAAAAGAAGAGGAGCTGCCAAGACCTTGTGAATTAAAGTGTAAGTCTGCAGAAATGTATTTTTTTGCTAAGTGCGAATGTCTAAGGTGAGGTCAATTGTTTTATGAGTAGATACTCTTGGAGGTTTTTTGCAAGAGGCGGTACCCCTGCAAAAAAAAAAACTGGAAACTAGAATAGGCTGGGACTTGAACTCAGACCTCTGGAGAATTATTCCGTCAGACTTACCATTACTCCAATGCTACTACTAAAAAATTAGAACGAGTTCTAACATTTTTTTCGCAGTTTTGAAATTACTACTGGCGTTTTTCCTTCTGAGTCTGTAAAGACCTCCTTGAAGGCTTTGATGTCAAAGAAGGCAATGCGATTTTGTCGCGATTTCTTAAACATCATTCTTGAAAGAATTATATAGCACACGTCAATTGAGACAGCTGGTTGGAAAAGAGCCGACTGGAGTAGCTTGTCGGTTGAATCTCAAATCTACCACGGATTGTAGGGCTGCCCAACGGTGTACAAGCACACCAACCTATCCGTACTAAGATGTCATACGAGTGTGGGAGGCGGTCTCTATTAACTAGGTGTGCGCTAACTGGAGAGACACCTCTGGGGGGAGGGGAAGCTGCCGGAGAAGGTTGTTGGTTCAATCCCATAATAGTCAACAAGGGATTGTTGCGCCATCGCTGCACTGTCAACAAGGCATTGTAGCGTCATCGCTGTAGAAGCCAATCGGAATTTCAACGAACTGAGCTTGCGCAAGCGCAGGCAATTGGTTAGAGAAATAACTGACTGGAGAAGCTTGTTGATGTTGATTGAATTCCATATCCACGACGAATTAAAGCGCCATCAGTGTAGGTACACTCACATCAACTTAGTACTTGCTCAGATGGCACATGCAAGTGGAACGGGATTGCAACTTACTGGCTGAGGGAAGGGTGTTCTAGACAACCAGCCTTAAATTAAGCACGTTAGTTTAATAATATGAGAGGGTTATCCCGGATAAAAGTTTCTCTCCTTCGTAATTTTGAAAATGTGGGTCATGCTCGAACAGTTCGCTAGTGAATGTATTGATATCGCGAATAAATTTTGCAATACAAATTATTAAATGGAGTTTTTACTTTCTGGAAAGAAATTCAGGGAGGTTCACGATAACATTTCCTACATAATTACCGCAAGGGGTCTAATAAGCGCATTCTTATTATTTTTTTAAAACAAAATTCATGGCGAATTTTGTTTTTTCCACAATTTCGTAGCGTAGATGAGTTTAAAAACAGAATATTTTGTAATCTAAAACATAGATAATATTTTCTTTTATTGCAGAAAAAAAAAACAAAAAACAGAGAAGTTTTGAAGGTATTTGGACACTTCTTAGGTCTTAAAATTTTAATGTAAAAGATAATTTTTCTCTTGATTATTTTCTGTATTTTCAATTTAGCTATTGAACAGTCACATTGTTGTCCTCTTACAGGATAAAAGTTCACAATTTAATAAGATATTTGGATTTACAATAGATTTTTTTAAATTTTGTATATAACTATGGGACGGAAATGTTTGAAATATTTCTTTTGTTTTTATTTAATAGATTAGGAATTTGTTTACTTGAAAAATACTGACGTATTTTTAAAGCTCTTACAATTAGAGTAAGAACGTTTAAGAAAAAGTCAGAAAAAAATTGTAATTCACTGGTATTTTCTATAAAAAAAATGTCCAAACACAATAACGACAAGTTGAAAGGTGAATCTAATTAAAATATTACTTTGTTCAAATACACAAGCATAAACTTTATTTAGCTTTAAACTTCACAACTTGTTTCATATTTAAATTTAAAAAAAAAAAAAGTTCCATAAAGATCTTTTAAACACCAAAAACAACCATGATAAAAATTAACTTTTAAAATATGGTTAAAGCTTTTAAAACTTAATGAAAAATTATCCGCAACAAGGAATCACTGCACCGTAGCACCGAAGCCCACACAAACAATACTAAGTTCTCATCGATAACCCACGAAATTTTACAAACAACAAAAAAAACTACACATGTATGGATGTAACTTCGAAAGGTTTTTTTTTTTTGTATTAACTTGAGAATGGTACTTTTGAAATTGTGAAATGCCTCTGCAGTTGTTTTCTTTTAATCCTAGACAACATCTGCTTGCATCCATGGCATGTTCATGGTATAAAGTGCATGAAATCCCTTCGTACAAATACATACAGGCGTGTTTTTGTTGTTGTAGGTATTGTTAATTTGGTTTGTGTGTAAGTGCATCATCTATTGAAAGATCATAATCCCAAATGAGAATATAAAAATAGAAAATAACATCCTGTAGGTACCTAGATTATTTTCGTGTATGTGTGTAACGGGGACAGGCAGATTTATGCGGGTCATAAAAGAATTCTTTTTTTTTTTTGTAAATTTTTTGTTCTATGGTCGTATTAATAGGGTAGGTTGGAACTTAAATGGCAGGTAAAAACAATACAAACAAAATTGCAGGGGTAGCAACAAGTTGAAGTACTTATCACTAAAAGTCGTTTCTTTGTAGATCACAATTCGGCTAATATTTTAAAAAACTTAGTTATGATTTTATTAGTTTAACATTTTAACAAATAAAAGTTATAATAATTTGAAAAGGTTAAGATTATATGCAATTGAATAGGGTTTGTCTAGTTTTTTTTTTATTTTTAGAAATTTTAGAATAGATTTAGAGCCGTTTGCTGAAACGTAACATAAAATCTTAAATGACGGTTTACGCAGAGGAAAAAGTACCCCATAAGCGCTTATGTTCAACATAAATATTTTAAGTATCCGATCAGCAAACAAACCTAAAATATCTTGAAAAATAAGTTGCTGTTCGTACAACTCAGAAAAAAAACCAGATAGATATTTTTTAAAATACAAAAAAATTCCACAACTACTTTTTTAGAATTTGTAAGGTCGTACAACATTTTTCAAAGCTTTTGGTTTTTTCGACAAAAAATATTTTTAGAAAACAGAACCTACTAAAATCCTAAGATACTTGAAAATGTTTATATTTTCTAAGAAACTTTTCAGAAAACACAAAATTTATAAGCAAAATTAGAGGCTGAGTTTCTGGCCAAAGAACTCATCATATGGCAGTTATAACCTGGGATCTTTGTTGTGCAACAGGCTCCCGAAGTAATGAAAAATGATTTATCGTGGAAATATTAGTTTTGTTAATGAGAAGTTCTAGAACCATACAAAATAAAAGAAAAAAAAATTAAAAGATAGTTTAAGGGATGTAGACATAAAAACCATCCAATTTCCATACAAAATAAGAAAAACAACACTTTTTGGCTTATTGTTGTGCAATTAAAGGAATCGACTAAAAAAATATTTCGCCATTTTCAAACAATTTAAAAATTGTATATTTTTCTATGACGGAAGTTTATTTTTTATTCGAAAATGGCAGCTTACTTTTACCTTCATTGTGTTATTAATTACAAACATTACCTGGGCGTCTTCAACATTTCAAAAACACCCATATTGATTTTTTTTGAAAATGGTTTTTTTTAAAATGATTCAACAAATGCAGCAGATGCAACCCTTTGAAAAGTAACCATATCGATGTAATTTGCGAAAATTAGAAATGTTGTGCTCTTCATTTTTATTTCAAAGGCAAATAACGCAAGTTACTTTTGGTAAAAGAAAAACGCAAAAAACTATTTAGGTGCAAATAAAAGAAACTTATATTATATTTGGTCTAAACTAAATAAAATCAATAGTTTTGCAGACATAGATCGATCTGTGGTTTCAAAAATGGCTGATTTCACCAAATATGATAAAACTCAGCCTTCCCGTATTTTGTTCCGAAAATGGGTGTTCTTTTTACTATATTTCCTTTCTATAACTGCCAAAATGTTAAGTCATTTTCTAAAGCCTAAGCTAAGTACTTTCCTTCACTAGTCCATTTATATATATATATTTTTGTTGCAACTAAGATTTCCTCATAGGGTAAATCATCATTGAACAGAACCAACTATAGTTTTTCATTACTATTTTTGCCCTCAAATATATGGCACAAGGGCAAGGTCGTCAATGCAGCTTAAATACATAAATTGTAAAACTAATTTTAGAACGAAATAATTCTGCTGTTGGATGGCATCAATCGTTTCCTTTCCTTATTTTTCAGTTCTAAAAAAAGCGGGTGGTGATTAAAGATTGATAGTTGCATTTTGTGTAGGTATATGTTTGCATCGACAAAGTCAACAGATTGTTTTGGAAACAGTTCAGTGTGTCAATCAAGGAATCACCATATTCTTTAAGCGTTTCTTTTCTAGTCGAATAACATGGAAACACACACGTACCGTACATGGATCTAAAATAACTTTGTTATTCTATTTCAAAGAAAGTTTATTTATGTGAACATGAACATAAAATCTTTTATAATGGGAAAAACCCTTGAGTTGAGATTAAACAAAAAAAAAAAAAAAACATTTCCAACATCTTTTGTTGGGTTTCTTATGTGCAAGGAATCTAACACATACACATACACATAAACCGACTAATATGCACCTCAATAAAGCATATCTAAACATTTTCTGATTCATCTCAAGTGTACAAGAAGTTCAGGTAGTTTTCCATTTCTTAGTTTTTCCCCAGCTTACAAGAAACAAAAAAAAACTAAACGGACTTCGGCTTTATGGTCTTAAATTGCACTTTAGAAAAAAAAACACACAGAAACAGACTGTTCGTGTTCTTTTCGAGATGTTTGATTGTTTAGTTTTATTATCAAGGATAAGGGAAGAAAAAGAAAATTGAAAAAAAAAAAAAAATAGCTTATAGATAGGAAATAAACAATACAAAATGCACATACAGGCTTGAATGTAAGTCCCATAGTCCCAGGCAGGGGTGTAGGCTTGAATGATTAGAATGATAAATGGGTTTTCACACTGACATAGTTACACACAGGCAAAAAAACAAAAATATAATATCTAGGTTTCTGGGAAAACTTTATTTTACTTTAAGATATACAGCAGGATAGAGATATTATGTAGGTTTTAGGATTTCAAATAAGTGTGTGTGCGGAGAATGTATGAGAAAGGCAAAGGAAACGGTATAAGCACTGAAAATAAGATAAATTTGAAAAATGAAAGTGATGTTTGCTTTTGAAAACTTCTTAAATTTTTGTTTGTTGGTATTTATTCTTATGGAAGCAGACGAAAATAAAAGTTGAAAATAGTTTTCGATTGTTAGAATACTGGGCCCTGTTTTTTTTGTTGTTGTTGCTAGTACAGTTTTAACAAAAAGCAGGGGAAAATTATGTAGGTACCTACAAACTTTTGTCACCTGCAAAATTGGTTTCATGGAATTAATATACCTAGTTTTGGCAAAAAACATAAAAATATTTTTGTCAATAGGAAAAATGGGTGTTTACGAATGTAGAAGATTGATGGTTTTTTCTTAGCAAAATGGAATATAAAATTCGATAACATCTTACCAGCAGAGTTTATTTTGTAAGATTGTTTTAATTTAAAAAGTGATTTAAGAACACAAATTATTCAAAAGTAGGAGCCTTACTAAAAAAACAACAAAACAAAACCTAAACTTGTTCTAAGCAACTTTTAACAAGTTATTACAATTTTGTTTATAAAGAGATATTTGAATTACTTGTTAAAAACCGCTTGTTACTTGAAGCAAGTCTACTTTTTCTATAAAGAACCCCGGTCGTAAATAAAATTAATAACACTTACATACAACATTACATCAGAATATATTTCAAAACCCCATGGGAGGAATTTCGGGTAAAATGGCAGAAAAACTCTTAACTGTAATTTCTATGTATATACATTGCTAAAATTAAAAAGCGAATTTTTGAATTAAACTAACATAGAAGCGAAGATTCTCATTTCACATGAGTTCCAAATTTAATTAAAATCGTTTTTTGGACACCAAATCTTTTCAAAATTTCGTAACAAAAATTCAAAACAAACTTTACAGTGAACGAAAGTACCTAATGATTTATTATTATTAATGTGATGATGTATCAAATATTTATAAATACATGTCTAAAAATATTTAAAAGATGTTTTTTTTAAAAAAAATGTAATTAAGTCAAATCGTATTCAAAATGGTATTAAAGTGGAAGTTCTGTACTAACATTTGGAATTTGAGAAACTATGTAAAAAATCCTAAAAAACTACCTTTTTTTTTTGTTTTTTGCGAATTATTTGAAAAATTAACTTTTTAGCAAAACAGATTCATGTTAAATAAAAATGCATAATCAGTACCTACATTTCGAAAACAAAAAAAAAACTTGTTTTAAGCATTTCCTATTTAAAATCCATTCCTAAATATGGCCTTACCGTACCCGCTGAGCAACTTTGAATTGCCACGGGAAAGAACAATCATATTCCATTTTTGTCGAAAATGTGATTATGGTGCCATCCTCTAGACCTCTTCAAAATGAATCACCTCGCAAAAGAATGAAAACAGTAAACGTCAACAAACAAATAAGTGTCACACGAACTCTATCTAAAACCAGCTTAAAACAACCAGAGTCCAACAATTTTAACCAAGATGTATACATTTTAAATGTAAAACTTCAGATTTATTTGCAAAGTTTGAAACCAAATTTTCAACTCATGATAACTCTTTTTGCCGAAGTTAAAAGGATTATGAATTTTCAATACTGTTTTAAGTGGAAGCCATAAGAGACGCACACAATATTGGTTAAGACATCTTACTTACAGAAAATGAAACTAAAAACGTAAGTTATCTCAAGTTGAATATTTTAACAATAAATTCATATTTATCTCACATATTTCAAAAAAATTAAACTTTAAACACTTAAGAAATTGATATCACCGAAATGCTTTTAAATTCTATCTTTCATTTGGAAAAATAATACTTTTGACACTAGTGCAAATATTCCAGGAGTACTCAAAATAATTCTCATCATTAATAAAATTTCCCAAAAGCCAACCTGCAGTCTATGAAATAATAGTAAGAATATAATTGGAATTTTGGATTGGAATCAAATTAGGAAATATCTAAAATAAGGAGCATACTATTGACAAGATTGACGATAATCTTAGTTTCATAGAAAATTTCGAAAATTTCAATGAAATACATTATTTCTAATACTAAGCTTTTTTTGCTAAATTCAAAAAATATTTTTTATTAAAAAAATGCGACCTTTTTAATATTTTCCAAACGAGAAAATTTCAGTCATTTCATGCTTAATATAGAATTTTAGCATTGTATGAAAACTTTTATATTGTATTTTATCTTTTTTTTTTGCAAGGAGTAAATACTTCAGAATTTAGAAGCCATTGCATGGAGCCAAAATTCAAATGGTTTTTGTGATTTGTTTTACTCTCATCAGTGCAATAAAACTCACCATTTTGACATTATTTCTTGCCACAGTTTTAAAACTACAGTTTTTAATTTCTTTTTTTAATTAGAAATCGTCAACATAAAAAATGGAATAGTTTTACTAAGATTTAAAATCTTAATTAGAAGCTGTAGCTCTCTAGTTACATACTCAATAGAAAAACCATCTTAATCTCAATTTTTATAACTTTCAACTTTATTTGCTAGCTGTTCGTACATTGAAGTACATAAACACACTTGTGAAGAATATATAATATAAAATGAAAACACCCATACTGTACTACTCCACGACTCACACAACAAAATGATTACGAAATTGCCCTTGAACTTGAAATGTGTTTTGTTTATCTTTCATTCATTCTTTTCTTACAACATTAGGCTTCTCACGTTTCTATTTTTAAAAACTTGTATAGGTATACCACAACCAGAAAACTATTCCTGTGTTGTTCCTTTTTTTATTATTTTTATTTCATTTGGAGAGAATTGATTAATCTTTTATAAAAAAAAAACGTGTAACACATTATTCTTGTTTTAATGGGTCTTGCGTGATGGTAATATGGTACACATAAAAATACTCAATCAAACCTTCTAACATAATTATTATTGCGTAATGATTAAAGATAAAGTAATAATACAGTAAAAAAACTTATAAGATAAAAACTGAAAAATATCTCAAAGCTTCGAGGTTTTTAGCAGTTAGCACAAGTTTTTGAAGCTTCAAACTTGGTCCTACACTGCTGGCATATTATGTATCCTAGACCATCACAGATATTGAGCGATCTATAATTTTTGGCGACTTAAGGCGCTTATTTATTTTGTACTACTGATACTGGCCTAAAAAAGCCACATGGAGTTTCAAACAAAACAAAATTTGCAAGACTAGTCATGTTAAATGAATGCAGATACATTAAAACATTAAAATTATATTCTTTTATGATATTGCCTACCCAATTCCATAGAAAACTGTATCGTCCGTAAAATATATTTTTTTCCAGCCAGTGTTTCTTCTTCCTACTAATGGAATAAAATGGCATACTATTTCATATTTACTGCCACAAATCAGGTAGTTTTTTTTAGATTTTCTTTGATCAAAATTATGTTGAAGTAGATTTCGAAGGTTTTATGCAGGCCTAGATCATAAATCAACCTGACCTCCAACATACTTAATCTTTTTTATTGAGATTCCGAATCTTATCACGTACATCAAGAAACGTTAACAAAAACTGTATTTACACTATGCTGATTCGTTTGGTGTCAATTACCAGTGTTTATGATTATTTTGGTGGTTTATTTTTGAGAACATTAAACAAAATATTCATAGGAGTGAGTTTTAAAGCGAAATTATTCAATTAGGTACTGGCACTAATAAAGTTATACTTGATACTTTATACTTAAAGAAATTTGTAAAGTTTTTATTTTTTTTTTAGAAAGTTGAATCAAAGTCTAACGAATTTAGTGGAGATAGTTTAATTTAATATATTTAATATCTAAAAAGATAAAATAAATATTTGAAAATAAAATAACTGTCAGTGTAGTCTTTAACAAATGTAAACCATTTCTGAAAACCCAATTTTACATAAAACTGTTTACTACTTTTACTCGAAACTTGATATCTGGGACCTATAACACAAAACTTGTATTACAAGGGAAATTGCTCAATTTTGTTTGGAAACTTGTAAGATTTCACTTGTAATACAAGTACTTGTAGTGTTGTTTTATAGGCCCTTGCCCTTGGTATAGGAGTTTTTTTTTTAAATACTTCTCATATAACGGATTTGATTTATTAGTGTTTTCTAGAAACGGGTCTAACGATTTCTATTAAACATGATATTTTTGTCAAAAAAATCGAATAACACATTTTGCAATAGTTTTAGAATGTATTGTGCATTATATCTTTCAAACAAAAAATTGCAACAAATGTTGGCTTTTAAATAGCTCTTACTTTTGCAAACAAATAAACTTCAATTAAATAATTAAAACTGTGTTTGAATATTTCTTTAACTTTGAGATGACCTGACAAAAAACCTATGAGGCCTCTTGAACTTAAATTATTTAAATTTGGAGTTTTTTGCCATACCAAGATCAAGAAAAAAATTTTCTGTTGTAAGTTCATTTTTCCCCTTAAGATAATGATTAATGAACAAATTTTAAAAAACAACACTAAACAACGTGTAATTCTAAAAAAATAATTGAAATTGTAGAAAAAAAATTTAAAAACCAACGACACCGCTTAAAATATCATGCTTTTTTGACAAATAAAATTTTTAAGTTGGAAAGTTTTTGAAAAAAAAAAATAATTTTTAAACTCGAAATTTCGAAAAAAATTGGATTTTTTTCAAATTGATTTCTTTTAAAAAGTTTTACGGTATAAAGTACTGTATTTTATTATAATATTAAAAATTTTAACATCAATTTTTTGTCAAACGTCATAAAAAAACTTTAAAATCTCTTTTATTTTTATGAAAGATATAATAATAATTTTGAGTAGGTATAAATCATTTTTTAAACTGCTTTTTTTTTCTTCAATGTATTCATTTTCTTCTTGTATTAATTTTATTTGTATTATTGTATTGCATTATATTTTTATGTCAGTGTTACCGATATTTAGTTTATTTGTTTCAAAAACTCTCTTTTATTGCAAACTATTAAAAAAACACTCACCCTATTTGAAACATTGGTAAACAGTAATTGGCAATGTTGTCATTTAATAGATATGTCTTCTGCAACAATCTGAAAAAAATAAATGCTTAATAAAGTTCAATTTAAAATTAAATCATGACTAACCTTTTCTTCGCGTAGACATCATACATATAATTCAATCTATCCTCCAAAACCTAAAAATACCTACATCGAAGAATTATCTTTCACCATTTCATTAAATAAATTAAACACAGTTTTGTTTTAAATTGTAAATAAATATATGTATAATATACTTTATCCATAAAAACAAAAATATTTTTTTTTTAAATCTTTCAACCTTTTACATTTTTTTTTATCTAAAAATATATGTTTTATGTTTTGAACTTAGTTAAGAAGGCAATAATGGTGTAAGTTGTTGTTAAAATAAATTTTTAAAAAAAGACTTAACGAAAAATTAAGAATTTAATATTTGTACGTGAGTTATTCAATAATAAATTTATTATGTGATGTGTTTTCGATATAGAAAATTCAAAATTAACGATTAATGATTTTTTTTGATTTGATTTTGGAATGTTAGCGAAGCGAAAAACCGACAAAAAAGTTTAATCTTAAAAATACTTTTTTTTTTGATCAATCCTTAAAATATGAAATAAAATTAGAAAAAAAAAACTTAATTTAATTTTTAAAATTTAACTATATGGAATGTAATACAATGACGGATAGATTTCATTATCACCATCATCACGTTTTCTCAAAAATATATGATGAACTTTTGACATGTGTCTCTTGAGATCTTCATTACGTCGATATTTCGATGGACAGAGTTCGCAACAAAATTTTGGCGGTACATCAATGCACTCGTTGCGTATGTGCCGTTTAAGATGTGCCTTACGCAAATAACTTTTGCCACATGTGCCACAAGGATATCGAAGTTGCAGTTTCTTCATTTCATAATCTGAAAAATTGAAAAAAAAGAAAACAAATATTTGTATAAATAAAATAAAATAAAATAAAATTACTTTAAAATTTAAAATAACAATTGATTTGTTGTAATTGTTAAAAATAATAATAGAAGAAACAAATCAAATTAAACTAATTTCAAAAATTAAAAAGTTTTATATTTATTTACAAAAAGAAGAAAGATTGCTAAAAGAAAGAAGTGAAAACGAAACAAAGAAAGAAAACACATATTTTGTATTTAATATTTTTTTTGTTTTTATATATTTATTCTGTTTTATTTTTTTAAATTGAAAAGATTTATGAAAAAGTGGTCTCTCAAAATCTTATTCCTTTTGGAAAATAATTTTGGATCATTTAATGGCAAAACTTAGGTGATAAAAGTGTTAAAGCAAAGATAATAGTGCAATAACGATTTTTTATTTGTCCAACAATCATTCATTAGTATTTATTGTTATTTTAATAAAATTTCAATATTTCCATATAACAGAGATCACATTTTTTTTTTTGTTTTTGATCGAATTTTCAAAATTCACAATTGCATTATTTTGTTGAAACATTTTTTTGTTTGTTTTTTTTTTTTTATTGTAAAAAGCACAATTATTGAATTTTTGTTGTACAAAAATTTAAAAATGTTTTTCCTTTTATTTATGTTTATTTTTATTGTAAATGCTACAAGCTAAATATATATCTTAAAGATAAAATGTAAGTTTGTGGTTTAACAATTTTTTTTTATAGTTTCTTTTTAATTATTTGTGTATGTTTAAGTTGTTTTTTTTTTTAATTAACTGCACAATGAAAAACGAAATAATTAGGGTTTCAATTGAACAACAACTGAAATGAAAATGCGGAAAATAGAAACATTTAAAGTTATGTGCAAATTACTTAGAGCCAGTAATAGTGTTTTCGCCTATAAAAGTAATTCTTCGGTAAATACTTCATTTTGTCAATTTACACAAATATAATCATAATATTTTGGAGTCTCCATTTGAGTGTAGAATTTTTTTAGTCTCAATGAAGCTTTCTTAAGTTTTTCAAGTCTAACTCATTTGGAAAATGGATAATTCGTGTTTAAAAAAAAAAAATAATAACCTTTGCGACCTGAATATTTAAAATTGGCATAATATTAACGACGTGAAAGCAATCTACTTTCGATCTCAAGTTACAGAGCTTACACAAAAGTTAGTATTTCTGTTTTTAAAAAGATTTCCAACGGATTTATCAGCGCAATAAAATAGAAGAAATTAATATGCATTTATTTGCGATAAAATTAAATTCATATATATTCAAAAAAACATTCCTAAATTATTATTGCAGATCAGTGTATTTTTAATTCTTAATTGTTAAAAATTTGTTAAAATAAAAATGTGATGTTTCGTATATTTTTTTAACAATAATCAACTATACTAAATAATTAACAGTAAAAAAAAACTGTTCTTCAAAAATAAGTTTCAAAAATGCTGCTCCAAAAAACTACTTAACCTTAAAAGTTAAAGGAACAAGAACTTGTATTAGGTTTTTTTTTATAAAAGAATAAAAATCTTTGTTAGAAAATTTACTAACTTCTAGTTTTCTTTTTGTTTGATCTTTGTTCCATTTTATTTCGGTTAGATAGCAGTCTTCAAATAAAAAAAAATTGATCATTCGTTGTACAAACAAGCCAAGATATCAAATCTTCAACTATTTTTCTACAAAGAAAGCTAGCCATTAATTTTACAATATTTTCATATGTTAATAGCTTAAGTTGATGCTCATGGTTTTCATCTGTTTTTCATCAAATAAAAATTAATTTGTACATTATCAACTTAAGCTATTGACATATAAATATTTTGTATATGGCAGCTGTTGATCTATAAAGACACAGTCAATATTATGCTTGTAGCTCATTTTCCAGTAACTCGATAATAAGAAGAACCCTATTGCGATCGAAGAAGTTTTCAATCGAACAAAAAACTAAAATCTTTCTGCAAATATATTGTATCAACAAGGGCTTGACTGAAAATTTGATAATAAATACAGCCATAAGAAAAAATTTGCCAATAGCGCTTTTTTAACAGTAGATCGGGTTCATCAATTTTGTGAACAATTGTGAAATATTTTATTGATAGACATAAAAAGCCCTAAGATTATTGTATTTTTTTTTAAATCTGTGGGTAAACTTTATGATTCGTAAAAATTATCATCCTTTGCTAATCATTGAATGGCAAAATAAAACTCTAAAATTGTATATTTTTAGAAAAATAATCTTAAATATGTCACTTTTCCAGGGGGAAAAAAAGATTTATTTTTTCTTAATATTTGTGGTCATAATCTCGATTTTAGCAACAAAAAAAGAGCAACTTTTTTCAGATATTAATTGTTAAAAAATTCTAGACATATTTTTTTACCAAATAATGAATAAAACTGTGTTTTTTGTTTATCAATATTACAGGTCAATAAATAATATAGATAATTTGAGTGTTTAAATTGGATAAAAGTTTTAAAAAATAACCAATTTGCTAGTTTCAGTAAAATTGCCAATATCATTGCAAATGATATTTGTGTTATATGAAAAAAAAACTTCAAAAAAATATAAGGAAGACGAATGAATGACATTAATATTATACATTATTTCGGTTTACGCAGTTTTTTTTTCTTTTTTAATTGCAATTCCCAATAGGTATTTAAGTAAGAAAGTATTTTATGTATTAATTGTAATGAAAACTAAATATTAATATTCATAAAATAATAAACATACTTACATATATGATTATAATACATACATATATCATATATTTTGATATTCATTATTCAATTTCAGAAAATGCAGTGCCTATATTTTAAGCATTATTTAAAATTTGAAATCTCTACAATTTTCAGTCGAATTTCTACTAGAAAAAAAAATCTTATTTATATGATAATGCAAGGTGATTCTAGTATTGGGTAAACAAATTTTATGGTAAAGAGTTTTTCTTCTTCTTCAAAAAGTCACAATCAAAATTTTAAATAAAAAAAAAACCATTGTGAATAATTGAAAAACATTCAATTCTTCTATTATACATTTAACATACGTTACAAATTTTCTGTTTTAGTACAATTTCTATCTACTTTAACAGTTATCTGTTTCTGTGAATAAAACATATTTTGACTCTGAGTTTCATTGAATAAAAACTACACAACATTGTGGTTCACATTAACAGCAAAATATTAATTTTCGGTACCAGATATTTCAAAAGTCTTTCATTGATAAGCTAACAACATTCACAATGAGGGCGGCAAATGACCTTTCTCATTAGTCAACATCTAAACATTCATTTTTCTATTGTGAATTTATGTCATTTTTCATTTTCCTGATCGCTACTTATTTGATGAACCGAAACGCCAAAATGTGATTTATTCACAATAAACACATAAATTGTTCACAGTAACAGATAATTCTGAAAATTCGAACGACACACACCACAAAGACTGATATTCAAAAAACACAGTAGTGGCAATTCTAGCCAATGGTCCCTATGCAATAAGAGATAAAGTTATTTTTAAGCAATAAAATAAGTACGTTCTATATAATTTTAATACTAAAGTTCTAACTCAACAAAATTTAAGGCACGAATTTAAAAACAAAAAAAAAATACAAGAAATTCTTTGGAGCAAAATGGTGATATTGCTTCAGAAATATACATAAGTATGATTGTGAACTTACAAATGTATTAATGACGAGATTATCGTCATAAATCAGGATGATAACGTGAGTTCAGAATTAAACTAGAATCACCCTGTTGATTCACTCACTAGCTGTGTCGAGTATAAATTTGTTAGTTCACAATGGCTATTATTATTATTAATTTTTTTTTTTCTTTAAGATGCATTAAGGTATATAACATAACATTTTTAATTCTTAAAAATGAATTATGAATTATGTGTTTAAATTTAATCATAATCATACATTCTTTAATCATAATAACAAGAAAAAAATTAGCTTTTCATCAAGTCACAATAAAATATATTTTTTATTAAGTCTTCTCCTTTTCTCTAAATTAAAACTGAATGTTCTTTTCGCATGTGTTCATTCAAAAATGCTTGTGATCTATAATTTCGCGAGCACAATGGACAACGATTTGATTCAAAATATGTCTTACGTTTAGTGGGTAAAATTCTTTCTGTAGAAACGCATCCAACACTACTACTACCACTACCAACACCAACTCCATAGCCCACACTTCGTCTGCGTTCGTTTGTGTCAGCTGAAATCAAAGCTTTTGGTAGATTTGGAAGAACCCTTGCAAATGAAGTTGAACTTGAAATATCAGCCAATTGTCTTAAAGCCACCAATGCTAATTTATTTGTTGTGGAAATACTACGTGGTGATTCTGTTTTGACTTCGTCATTTCCGGGTATTTCCTGTTTGATTAAATTCATCACATCATCACTTTCCAACAGAGAATACGATTGAGTTTTATTTTCCTGTACAATTATAACATCATCATCTTCAGATGTAGAGCCACTGGTGCGATCTTTCACACCTGAAAGAAAAAGAAAAAAGAACAAAAAAGTATGTCATACAACGCAAACAAAATAAAAAATAAAATCAAATCAAATAAATTTTAACTTTGAACAAAAAAATAAATGAAAATGTGTTCCAACCTTAAAACAAATTCTATATTTACAAATATTCAAAAGACATTTGTGTTGTGTTTTGCTGAATTTTTTAAACTTTTTTTTTTAATTTCTATTTTGTTCTTTTTTTTATATAATTTTGTTTTAATACATTTTATTTATATATTAAGAATTTAAAAATTAGTATTTTGTTTTCAATACACATACATATATGTATTTGTAAATAAACTTAATTAAGTAATTTGAATTCATAAATATTGCAATAGATAATTTATTTAAATTTTTATATTTTTTTTTTGTGAATATTAACAATGAAGTAAAAAATGAAAAACAACTCAATAAGTGTGCGCCTCTTTAAGGTACTTTTAATATTTTTTTTTTCTTTTTTCTATAATTTATTTTTGTTTGTTTGGCACACTATTGGTATTTTTCAAATAACAAACAAAAAGTAGTATTTTGGTGCACTATATCGTGAAATCTGATGGAATTGAAGCCTTTTCGAAAACAAAAATCGTTGTCTTTAAAGTTACCGATAAGAGTAATTGTTTAAAAAAGTTTCTTTGGGGAGAAATTGTAAAATTTAAAAATTTAAATCAAATTGTAGTACAATTCAAGAGGCATAAGAGAGATCTATAGCTTAAAATATTACAATTAATCAGAAGTGGGATATTGAATTGCGCGATTCACTGCAAGGTACATCTCCCACAAAATAACAAGACTTGTTAACTTAGCAGTTATGCACTAGTAAGTCAAATGTATCCATTTAAACACTGTTTTTTTTTCCATGAAAAAAATTTATTTAACTTGTATTTACTTAAGTACAGGCTCCATATGTCACAAAGTTACACAGAGTAAATACAATTCTTCCAGATTTCACGATATGGTCGTTTTTATAAAAATACTTTCAGTATACAAATGTTCATTATCTTTTATGTTTTTTTTTTGTATTCATTAAATCTATGGCATTTTTTTGTTGTTGATGTTTTAAATAAATTTTATAAAAAAAAAACTTATAATAATTTCTTTTGATTTTTTTCATTTTTAATCAATATAATATGGTTCTTCGTATTTATTCATAGTTTTTAGGCAATTATTTTTTACAGATGTACTTTGACGTTCCTCCTCCAGGAGATCATCATAATTGATGCAGTGTATCGTATAATGACGTTTCAAATGATATTTTCGTTTGAATGTTTTTTTACAAACAGAACATTGAAATGGTTTTTCTGTGCCACAATCTAAACGCAGATGACGCATCATTGTTGCATAAGTTGGATAATATTTGCCACATTTTCGTTCGCATGGAATTAATTCAACGCTAGATTCGGTCCAAAATGTTGATAAGAATTCATCAGCATCTATTGTGATGGTAAGTTTTGTTGTTGTAAAAATAATCCAGGAGAAAGGAACAAGCAACAATAGGAAGAAAAGGAAATAATATTTGATATATAAAGTTGATGTATTTTTATTTAATTTAATTTTTTAATTAAATATTAACTTTTTATAATGTTTTTTATACACTTTTATTTACAAAAAATGAAAAACTCAGATATGAAAAATATTTTATTTTAAAACAAAAAAAAAAAAATTTATAAAAATCATGCAAGAATAAATAAAGAAAATAATTTGAAGTGAAAACATTTGTTTGGTAACTAAACATATTATTTTTGTGTTGATGAGAAGCTATTCTACAATATAATTTTGAATAAAACAAGATTAAAGATAAATTTTTAATTTTTATTTATTTTTTTTTTTTTTTTTTTTTGTATTTCTTTTCTATAGACTAATTTACTGACTAAAATGACACAATAAAGAAATTTAATAATGTATTCACTTTTTTTTTATATTAGTTAGTGTTAGAACGTATTTATTTTTTAATGTTTTTGATTTTTTGATGAACTTTTTTGTTGTAAGTGCATTTAAAGTTTCCCTATATAACTCCTCATTAAAATAACTTAAAATAGAGCTGAACATCGGGCTTTATCGGGAATCACCAGGAGATTTTTTTTCTCTGGAAATATTTTGTTCCCTCCGAATTTTTTCAGCGATTGTGAACAGGGAATGAGAAAAAATTATGAAATGACAGATATATTTCCTTGGAAATTGTGTTCCCGATACCAATAAATTAGGGGGAACCATTGTCTTGTTATTTACATTCCCAAATTTTGAAGAAGGGAAACATTCCCAAGGAAATTTCTTTTTCACGATAACCCCCTTCAGATAAAACTAAAAAATCTTTGATTTTCTAGACAAATATTACGGCTGTGGACTTAGGAAACAAAACATTTATTTTCAAAAACAAAAATACCCTATTAGTACGGGTAGAATAGGTTATAAATAAAAAAAAAAATTGTTACCCTCATGAAACTTTGCTAAAACTTTGAATTTGCAATAAGATTGGAAAATCAAAAGAGTCCATAAAAATATCTAGGGTAGAAGACTTAAAAAAATAAATTAAAAAAATGATGCTGAAATATAAACATATGATACATGATTTTAAGGTATTTTTTGATGCTGAAACTAATGTTACTTAGCCAATACGACAACTCTACTACTTTATTTTTGCCTTGAGAAGTAAAATGGAACCAAAACCCATGACAAAAAGATTATGCACTAGTGACATTCGATAAGAGCGTTTCATTTGAATCTAGATAGACCTGAAAAATATTTTTGGGAAAAGGGTGTTTTTTGAGGGGGAAAGTTATCGATGAAAATGATACCACAGCATCTGACTGAAAAATGATACATTTATGAAATTTGGTAAAAATGTTACATTTAAAAAAGAAACAAAGAGTATAAAGAGTCCATAAAAATATTTTAAGTGAAAAGGTTTTTTTTCAAGAGAAACAAAAATATGGGATAAGTAGTGATAAAAACTGTATGAAAATTAGTGAAAATATTTTATTTGCCATTGGAACAAAAAATCTAAAGAGTACATAGAAATATGTAGGTGAAAGGGTGTTTTTTTTTTTTTTGAAGAGTAATGCAAAACTGTGTTTAGCTTCAAGTAACTAATAATTTAAATGGTACGTTCACAAAAATCAGTATAAACATTTCCTTTGTCATGGTTACTGAGAATCGAATGATTCTATCACATTGTTTTAAATGAAAGGGTGTTTTCTGAGGTGGAGGAAATATACGAAATTTATGCCTAACATCTCCTTCAAAATTGGTACGCAATTGATACCTGGTAAAAATGTTACCTCTGGCCTAGGAACCAAGAATCTAACAATCCATAACATTATTTTGGGTGAAACGGTGTTCTTTTTTTGCCAAATTCCACGAGGGTAACAATTATTTTTTTTATTTTTACATTGATTTTGTGTACTATTTTACTAGTACTATCATAGTATATGTATCATAAATACAATGCATGACGTACTTTTGTTCTTTTAGCTCAAGGAATATAATATTTAGTAGGTACACATAGAAGATTTAATTTTTTGTTAGTTTGGTTTTGATTGATTGATATTTTAATTAATTAATTACTTTATTGCAAAATTTAAAACAAAGTAAAAAGGAGAAAATGGGAAAAGGAGTTTTCGGTTAATAAAAATAAAAAAAAAAAGAAAATGGTTTAAAACTGTTAAGAGTTATTTTCCTATGCTTTTCTGACTTTGTGGCCGTAACTTTTTCTTAGGAGTCAATAAAAAATTGTGTTGATTTTATTAAGGTTAAGCATTTCCCGTACAGTTTTTGAAATGGATTTTTTACTCTCTAAAAAAAAATTGAAAACAAATTTGTTTATGAGTTTTTTCTTTTAAAAGTCACTATTTTCACGAGTGAATCAGTTTATTCATCCCTATCGTGAAAATGCCCCAAAAAATATAGCAATATAGTGTCTTCTTCTTTAGGCTTTTCTGAACAAATGTTAACTGACAAAGCCACTCAATTCTTAGGATGGTGCCAGTTATGTATTCTGAACCGTGTACTCGTAACAAATATATATTTTTGATTTCTTGTTTTAAAGTTTTTCTACCAAAAGGGTTAGCACTATATTATACGAGTAATTTAATTTTATATATTTTCTTTTACAAAAGAGGATGTTTAATTTAATTCAAAATAATATACAACACCTGTAACATAGAAAACGATCAATTCAAGATGCTGTTGAATTATGTTTTATGTAGTTTTGGTAGAGCTGACTGATGTGTTGTGAAAATAAATTGCAATCGTCAATCATGTTGAAATGTCCAATAAATTTGATGATGATTTGAGTATTAAAAGCAAATTTTTCTCCAAACTGAACTTCCTGATTTAAACCTAAAAAGAAAAATATGTTAGTTAAAACGAAAAAAATATTAAAATAATATTTGATTTACCTTTTATATTGTTAAAAAAACAAATTTAAATGTCCAACCTAATAAGAAAACTCTGAAATCTTAGAAAACTTGGTCTTTAAAAATAAGAAACACATTTAATTAACATTTGTATATTTTTGGTTTTTATTTTAAACTCAAACACTCGGTTTGCTACTTAATATTAAATTAATATTTATAATTATGGTCTTTTTGTTTTTAATTTTATATTAAATTTTACATTAAAGTGCTTTAGAATCAGTTAATTGGTAGTATTGGTTGAATTAATATCTAATAATGGTAAATAAATATTATTTATTTATACCTTAATTTTTGACGTAAGTAGATTTTTTTTTTGTTTTTATATATTTTTAGTCCATTTTGTATTTTTTTTTTTATTAATTAATTTAACAATCAAATAATAGACTCTGAAGCATTATTTTATACAAAAAAAAAAGAAAATCTGATTAAAACTATCTTATTCAATATTGGCACAGTTTACAACTTTCTTTTATTAATTTGTTTGTATTTTGCTTTTTAATTTTATTACATTAATAAATTTAAAATATTTAAGTTTTTCATTTAACTTTTTTTCGGCAAGAAAATCGTTTGATTGAAATCATATTTTCAGAAAAAAAAAACACAAAAATTAAAAAAAAAAAATGACAAAAGAAATTTCAAATCATTATTTCGGATGTAATTTTTGTATATGCTGCGTAAGATTCCATTTTCGTCGAAATTTTTTCGGACACAATGGACATTGTACTTTCTTCTCGACACCACATTCATTATTCAAGTGACGTAGCATTATACTTCGAGTTGAATAATTTCGACCACATTTGTCACAGGGAAAGCTTGAATTTGAATATGCACTAAGTCTTTTAGTTTTATTCATTTTCTTTGGAGAGGAATTATTACCATCGTCATCGGTATATTGTGCCAAATACACATATTCGCCCCAATAATCTGCAAGAAATGATTTGTCTGTCACAATATCTGGCTTATTTGTATGCTTGTTTGTTTTTTTTTTTTTTTTTTTTTTTAATATGACAAAGGTTAAGATTTTTAAAAATTCAAACTCAACAAACTTTAAAATACTGTAAATGCAAAATAGTTTTCAACACACGATGCACAAAATAAATATAAAGAAATTAAATAAATGTTAGTTTTATAAATTTAACATAAAAAAATTTAATTTAAAACAAAAAATACACCAAAAATAAAAAAACATATATATATTAAAATAAAACAGAAATTTGTTTTGTTTAGTTAATAATACTCTTTTGCTTCAGATATTTATGTAGTATTGTTTCATTTTATTTTAATTCACTTTCTTTTCTCTTTTTCATTTTTAATTCATTATTCAATTTTGAACATTTTTAGGTAATTTCACAATGTGACATAATATATTTATACTGTATATTCATTTCAATATTTATTTTTGTAATTTGTAATAAAACTAAATAGAAAAAGCATTTTTTTTTATTTTCTGGGATTTTTTTTCTGTTTTTGAAACTTATTAAAAAATTATGGTTCTGATTTGATTTACGTTTATATTCTATGATGACAATACTGAAAATATTTAAATTGGAGTCAAATTACAATAAACGTTTAATTTAAAATATTTCAAAACGTTGTTTTACTTGAAATGCCTTTCTCCTGAAAAAAATTCCCCATAGGGGTAAAAACAAAGAACGAATTGAAAAATATTCACAAAATTTGCAATTTTTTGTAAGTTTTGACTTAGTTCGGTTCAGTTGTGAGCTAGCTCTCTAATATATAAAAGCCTAGTTTTAAATGCAATTAAATTCAAGAGGCTCAGCAGGTAACTTGATGCAATCGATTGAAGTTCATAAAAATGAGAATTGGCAGCATCGAATGTCAATTCAACTAAATTAGATGCTGCCAATGTATAATATTCACAAGATTGTAACAAGTGACGTTTTAGAACCTGTTCAATACATCATAGTTTAACAGCAACAGAACAGTTTGGGACAACACAAAGGAAAACAAAATACAAAATATTTGAACATCAAAAAGTTGAACTTTTCTGTCACAAAAAGTCCAGGGCTGAACAGAATGTTATGTTTCAGCAAAAATAACTTAAATAATTGACTGCAAGACTTTTTTCGATTTTAGGCTTTAACATAATTGTACCTTAAAGGAAGAAACTACTGCTTTTGTTTGTATTTTGGATAAAATTTATAAACTACGCACCTGAACTCTGGAAAATTTTACCCGTACAACTTTGTGTAGTAAATAGAAATTTTTATTGAAAATGATACTTAAAATAATTTATACTAGAAACATTAACACAAGAATTAAAAAAAAATGTTTCCTTATCTCACAGTAATATACGTTTGGGAGATGTTCATACATATATAAAAAAATAAATATAGTTTTTTTTCTAAAATTCAAAAAGTTATTTTGTGCTCTAAAAGTCAGTTAAAAGAAGTAAACTCAAGACTATTCCGTGCAAGAAATACATTTAGTAATTTCAAAACAAAACTATGAATGGATAATACTATCCTAAAACTTTTTTATATTTCTGTTACTGCAAGTGTAAACATCCCTAAACATCTAAGGAATACTGAACACATGTTTTGTATCTCGTACAATAGTTTTTATTTTTTTATTCAAAAATTAAATATTCCAAGTGTCAAAAAGTATTCTTTGTTAATTGCGACAAATAGAAAAAAAAAATGAAAAAAATTAATTCCAGTTATATTTATAACAAGTACTATGTATTCATAGGTAATTTGGTTATTGTTTTTATTATTTCGAGATAATAGAGAGTGTTTTCTCAATTTTTTAAGGACACAAATAATGTACATACATAAAATATGGTTCAAAACTTATGTATTAGTTTTTTTTTTACTTTTGTTGGACTTTTTTTTAGTAGGTACTTCTTGCAAAATTTATTTTAATTTTTTTTCAACAATTAATTTCAATAGAAATTTTCCTTAAAAAAGTTGTTTCAGTAAAATTTTCGAATTCGGCTAAGTTTACTCAAAAATATGAAAAGTGAACGATGTAATACTCTCAAAATTCCATAAATTAAATTAATACTTTACTCTAGGATATTTAAGTACCAGTGGGGAAACAAAATTTGTTTTTGTAAAACCAATTATTGACAACATTGAAGAATGTTAGAGTTTTGAAAACCATTTGACTGTGTAGGTTATAATAAGTTTTTTGAAGTTCCGGTTGTTATTTTCTTTTAATTATTACTTCTTGCTTTCTCAAGTTCACCTGAAGAACAATCAATTTTTTCCGAAATTATTTTAACCGGGTTGTTACATTGTTAAAAGCAGATCGAAGAAAAGCTAACAGAAAACTCATACTCATAAACTCATACTTTAATGTTGGACTGAAGCAAACAAAACTCATGAGGAAAATTTGCTCAAGTACAGCTCTTTATCGAAATCAATCAATCCTAGTTTCTTAAAATAATTTTTTTAATCTTGTACGAAGTAACCGCTTTTATTTTTTGTTTTATTTAGGTAACAAATATATATTTGCGATTTTCTCGTAATTAATTTTATCAATTTTTTTTGTAAAAGCTTGTTTTTTTAAAAACGGAAGGGTATGTTTGAAAAAACCTTCACAGTAGTTATCTTAAAAAAATACGCTTATAAAAATCTTTTTAAAAATGTTATACTTGAGATAAAACCCAAGAGTCTAAGGTGCCCATACAAATGTTTTATGTCATAGGGTTTTTTCAATTAAAACGATCATAAATTCAGTTATTTTTCAAATTTAAGAAAAAACACTAAAGTTTTAACAAAAGTACTACTTGATTCAGGGATCTCCCAAGAGTTTTTGAGGTTTTTAAATATTTTTTTTTTTTTAAATATGCATATCTTCAAGCTGTTGGTAACAATAGTTTAAGGTTCAAATAAGGGCTCTATTGTCAAACACAATTGCGATTTCGAGATGTCAATTACTTTTTGAATTTTTAAAATATCTAAGAAAATACATAAGTTTGTTACTTTTATTGGTAACCCTGGTGACTGGTGAGGGTTCCAAAAAGCAAATTGCAACATACTGCCAAAAAATAATATCAATTTAAATATCAGAACAAAATTAAGTTACAGTGGTAAATAAAATACAACTTAAAAAAGTTTATAATTCAAAAACTTAACAATATGGGTATTTTACATAAATACAGTTTTTTTTTTTTTTGAGATATTTTTAAACATTTTTTTACCAAAATAAAGCAAATGAATTTACAATATTTAGGTTTTACATTTTTTTCTTCTTAATATGAGATTTTCATAACTATACGGTAACTATGCGGGTATGACCCAAATAATATCAAACATTTATTACAATTCATATTCCTTTTGCATTGTTTTTTGTTTATTGTACTAAACAAGTTTAACTTAGTAAGAATTATCCGAATCCAATTCTCAAATAATGTCTGGATCAATGTTGGCATGTTTCTGAACAATATGCTTCCTCAAATCCGATTTGTATTTGCTCTTGTGCGGACAATACCGACAAGATAGATTCGGTGTAACGCCACATTCATAGCTGCGATGTCTCTTGAGGGAACCTTTGATTTTGTATGATTTGCCGCAAGTTGGACACACATGCATACCAGTTGGTTCACGTATTGTTCGACGAATACTTAAAAATTTTTCTTCGTCGGTTTGAAGATCATCATCATTTTCAAGATCGACAACATCCTCTCCAAGACAATTGGTTGCTATAACTCGACCACGTCGTGCCAATTCAGCCTGATAGAGTTGTTGTTGTTGTCGGTCTTGTTGGGCTTTAGTGGCAAGTTCTTCTTTTTTGCGCTTTCTCTCCTCCGCAAGGGCTTCCAATTCTTGCTTGAGCAATGGCTTAAATTTGTATTGCGGTTCCTGGGCTTGTTGTTGTTCAATTATTGGTTGCTGAGCAAGAAGTGGTTGTTGTTCTTGTATCTCATAGTCTCCAAGTTCAATACTATTGGTCGGATTTACTTGTAAGACTTGTGCCGATGCTAGACATTGTTCAATAACATCAACTTGATGATTGATAAAGTCTTGTTGTTGTTCCTTCTTTGGCAAGGTATTGTGTACTTTTGAGGATCTAGTAGGGAGTTTTTTAACCAATTGTATTTTAGCTCCACCACTGGTTGTTGCTGGTACTGTTGTGGTAATTATTGGTTTTGGATTAATAATCGCAGTTTCAGATTTTGGAATTGTGTACTTAATAGTACTGCCAGCCATTCCAACTGAGTGTGATGGTATTTCCACGACAACAGCTGCCAGTAAGTCATTATCTGGTGGAACATGATGATGATTTCCAGCTATGGAGGGATTTTCTGTCGAATTATTGCCACTTAGTGTATAGGGTACTGTCTCTAATATTGTCCAATATCCATCGTTACCTAAAATAAAATAAAAGAAAAAAAAAACGTAAATACATGTCAAAATAAATCAATTAGTTAAAATGTTTAAAACATTAGATTATCCAATTTGCACTAAAGTTTAAATCTCTTATCTTTTTTTTTTTTCTTTTAAATACATACATAGAAAGTAGACAAATAGGGTAGAACATTCAACAATAAATAAAATACCATATTTTTAGTTTGATTTTTTTTTTCAAATAGAATGTTTTTCAGTTTTATTCAATTAATTTTACTTTTATTTTCTATCTTAAACATTAAAACATATAAAATACATATAAGTACGAACATATAATTGTTTAACAAGCTAAATTGATATAAAAAGTATAACAAGTGTTTTAGAATATTTTTTTTTTTTTTTGTAATTTTTGTTAAGTATAAAAGTGGAATGTTAGATTGCATTTATTACAACACTTGTTTGGAAGTGGATGACACTTAGTTTGAAGATATATTAATTTAATTGAACATAGCACATATTTGAGTTTAAATCTAAATTTAAAAATAAGTTTAATATTTAACAATTCAAAAAGAATAATGGCAGTTCACGCAAAAAAAATCGTAACTATTTCATGTAGTTAGATTTGTTTGTTGTTAGTGTAAAAATTAGATTTCAAAATTTTTGTCGCAAATAAGTTATTACCACCTGTCTGCCTATATTTTTTTTTTAAATTCCACTAAAATTTTCACCTGCTTTTTTTTCCGAGAAATTTTACGCTATGAGATACATTTTTTTCTTTCAAAAATCAATGGCTTTATTTTTTTTTTTAAAGAATACTGAAAAGTAATGGTCTTAGTTTTTTTTTAGTTTAGAAAAAAAATTAACTTAAGGCTTGATTTTTGTTGAACACAAAAAGATACAAAATTTTAATAATGTCTAGTTTTGGAGATATTTAGAAAAAAAAAATAAGAAACTATAATACATAATACCCTTTATTTCTCTGTATTCGATACATAAAATATAAGACCATTGAATTTGAGAAAAAAAAATTGTATTTTGTAACGTTAAATTTTGGAAAACTAAACTATAAGCTATACGAGACTTGAAATGGAAAAAACGAAGGCATTTTTGGCTGAATAGAAAAACATATAATGTACATATTTAATGCCCGTTGTATTTCAATATTTTGTTTTGAGTCAACTTTTGAGAAAATCTACAATCTAATAAGTTGTTTTCCTTAAACAAAACTGGCAAATATTGCGCATTATTTTGTTTGTTCAAAAAAACCTTATTTTTAATTTGGAAAAAAAACCATTTAACAAAACGGTAATTTTTTTTTGAATAAAAAAAATCATCTAAATCAGAATTGTTCTGAAAATGCCTTTTTTGAGCTTTAGTTACTCTATTATTGGGCTACTTAAAAATAACTTTTCCATACAAAATATTTGAAGTCAAGTAATTCGTATAGGAGAAAGCGAAAAATGAAAAAATCAAAAAAAAAAAATACTCGTGAAAAAATTGTTTTCATAAAAAGATAGACTTTTTCTTAAAAAAAAATGCATACGATTATTTTTGACTGAAATCGTGGAAGCCGGTTTTTGAGAAAATCGAGTAAGTGCCGTTAATTTTGGTTCAAACAAATGAATTTCAGTCTCCAAAAAATGTTTCTTCTTTCAAATTTGTACGAATCTATAACTTAAAATATATATCATCTATGTAGTATATCGCAAGTAAAAAAGGCTGAAATTGATAAAAATAGAGTCAATATGTACATGTTTAATGACAAAAAATATTAGTTGTTTATTGTAATTAACCTTCATTTATAAACCAAATTAGAAATGAACACTAAATTTTTAACCGAATTAAAGAAAGAAACCCCAAACACATTTTAATCATGTACGGAAGTCTACTAATGGTAATGGATAACTTTTGAGTATTTTTCTTGAAATTTAAATGTTTTATATTTATCTTTTCTGAAAGCACAAAGTAACATACAATACCTACATTTCTTACTTCTATATTTTACTTTAATTCGAAGCCAAACAAAGAAACAGGGTCTCCCAAAATAATAAAAAAAGAAACCTATAGCTTACTTGATTGACTTGAATATTGGAAGGATTTGGTTATTGAAAAAAAAAAAACGAGACGAGTCAAAAAGTAGACATCGAATTAAAAACGCTAGCCTTCGTATTCCATTTCCTCTTATCCAGCATTTATAAGTCAAGATATGGACCGAATACTAAAAATGCTAAGCTTTTCAAAAACGGTAAAAGAATTTAAATTTAAATATCTCGAAACCCATCGATAAATGTTGTTTTTTGCGATATTTCCAAAAAAGGTCAAAGCATAAAAAAAAAGTATAAATACTTTCAAAAAACTAATTTTTTTAACTGCTGTCCGACGACAAGTTAACTCTTAACTTATGATATGTCAATGTCAGCCAGGTAAAATACCGAAAAATACCCTTTAAGTTATTCTAAGATCCCTGTAGTCTGAAATAAAATTATTTGAAGGAGATGGCCAAAACAGCAGATTAAAAAAAAAGTGCGTAAAGCCTCCGGAAAATATTTTTTTTTTTTTCAAACAAAATTGAAAATTTAACAGAACAGGTTTGTAAACTAGATACTCGTAAGCTAGATACTCTAATAAAATGGTAAATACGTCCAGTCTATAATCAACGCGGCACAGTATTATGAAATAATAAATCAGAAAATCCCACAAACATTGTTCATTTTGGATGTTATTCCAATTGTACAATCTAAAAACTAGAGTATGTATTTCAAAATTCAAACTTGGTAATTTGTTATTTATAATTGTGTTGTTGTCAAAAGTCCGTCTCTTTTTGTATGCATTTATGTAGTAATAGATCGTTTTCATGGATATCATATCATTTTTTTACAAAATTTAGATAAATTAAAATGTACATCACTTATAAAATTTCATTATAAAATTAAAGACGAATCACCACTTCCAGAAAATTATTTCACTTATAGACAACAGAATTTGTTTTACAAATTATAATTATTCTTATCTAAAAACGAAACAAGAAAATAACAAAACAAAAAAAAAATAAGTAGCATAAACATTCTAAATTTTAAGGACAAATTTGTATCATTATAACGTTCTACTATAGTTACTTTACAAATTTTAATATTTCATATTCTCATCATCATCATACTCATCATCATCATCGCTAACATCTTCTGGCAAGTTTGTCGACTCTTCATTAGTTATTTCATAAAATTGTTCAAAATTTCCATTCGAAGGCACCACCACCGTCGATGCCGGTAAATTTAAATTCAAATTCAAAAAAGCAAATGCTTCGGGATGCTTACGCTTAGCATGGCGCAAAACATGATCCTTTCTTCTCGAACGATACTCACACGAAACACATTTATATTTCTTTTCTTTCACGCAATACTTGCGAATGTGTTCGGTTAGTTTTTGGGCACTTTTATAAAAGCGTTTGCATTTGTCGCATTGTAATAGCAGGTCACGGTTGACCACAAAACTATTGTTATTATTGTTATAATTAGTGAGAGAGCAGTATGCATCGTTTGTGTTTGTGTCAACGCCTAAAAGGCTGCCTAAAATAGGATAGATATCTAGAAAGAAAAGAAAAATAAAAGAAAAAAGAGAAACAAAAGAAAATAATACAAAAAAAATATATGAAATTGTAGGACAGGCAACCAACTTATATTAAAAAAGACATATTATAAAAAATAATGAGTTTTTTTTGTCCAATGAATAAAATTGCATATGTTAAGGATGATGAAGTTGATGTTTGATGATGATAACGATGAACTTTTACATCAATGATCGCATTTGTTACGCTTATTTTCCCAATTTACCCAAAGTTGTATTTACAAATTTTATACTGATAACTTAAATTAAAAAAAATGATTTGTTGATGTTTTTTTCTTAATTTTTAATGGAATCACTGAAATCTTAAGAACTATACTAGATTTTCTATTTTTTTTTACCCCACCTTAATTATAATTTTATTTATAAATGTAGCTAGGAACTTTATTAGTTTATTTGTTATTTAGTTCTTAATTTTTAAGTACAATTTGTATATACATATAAAATAAATAAGACAATATTTTCGTTTTTTTAGAAAATTATTTATTTTATGCAGCCATTCAACTAAAAGAATTATGTTTTTTTTTTTTAATTTTATACACACGCTATACATATATTTTTTTTTTGTCAAATATTTTCTTTTTTAGTTTAGTTTAACTCTCCAGAATTAAATTCATTATATTTTGGCGGATTTGAATATGTTTTGAAATAAAAACGACCTAATCAGTTAAAATTTAACGTTTCGTTGTTCAATATTGATTTTCTTCTACAAACAAAATTTATTTGCACAATTTAAATAATATATGCCAGTTTCAAGGATTTTTTTCGTAGATATTTTAATTAATCAAACCCCATAGTCTTAAAACTATTAGTTTTACAGAAAACACTTAATGTTAATCTTTATAAAAAAATAGTCCAAAAGAACACAACTTATAAGAAATTAAAAGGTAAACAAATTATTAAAAAATTTTCTTAAATCGTTTTGAACTCCAAATAAAACATTTCATTTAATTTATACCGTAAAAATAGTTTTTAAAGAATAATAAGTTAAAAAAAAATTATAATCAAACTAAATTTGAAAAAAAAAAAAATTAGCGAACACGTTTTTTTATTATATTGAATTTATAACAAGGTAAATTAATGAGAATTATTAAGGTCTTTGATACTGAAAATTTCATTGAAATCGGCCATGTCGTTATCTTGTAATGAATTGAAACTGATAAAAAGAGGGGAAAGGCTCACTAGTGGGGCTAGTTTGTTCACAGCTGATAAGGTTTTAGCATAATTTTCAGAGGTTCTAGTTAGATGGCGCTAATCAAGCAAAAACCGTTGATTAGCTTAATCCAAGATTAGCTACTCAAAACTATGAATTCTCAGAAAAAAAATTAGTTTAAGAGGACATTCAACGATTAACAGTTGACATTAATCATTGATTACTATGATAAGGTCATGGACGAAGTCTGTCAAATAATGGACTAAGTTTGTCTCAAAGAGAGAGAGAGAGAGAGAGAGAGAGCAGGGTATGTACAAAGAAGAAGACAATGTCAAGACAGACAGACCTAAACCGTTTCAAATCATATATGGACCACATTTGTTTGGTCGCTACTCAACTAGTAGTATTAAACCATCTTCTATTCTATTCTTGCAAAGGAATTCGCTTCAGCTTTGCAATTTCCCGGATTGTCCGTGTCCCGGCACCCAGCATAAGGTAATAATAAACTGTTTGGCCATCTTTTTGAGAGTCGATCAACAGTCTTTGGCTGTGATGGAGTTTGAAAAAATGATTCGATGGATTTTAAAGCAGCCAGAGTATCTAAGAAGATGCGGAGAAGACTATACTTCTTTTATCGCCAGAATTTCCGCTACAATGGTGTAGAAGTCGCAAGGAGAAACTAATGTTTAGTCAATCTGAGTACACTTTAACACACACACCTTTTTCAGTTTTCTATCCGTCTTTATAACAATGTTTTAGATTAGTTTTCTTTCAAACGAAGTGGAAAGTTTCGCTGATGCACTGCACGCTACAATATATAGCCAGTGACTCATTTGTGGAGACAAGCATCATTTGTTTCCAATGGCTTTTTTACAGGAGAAGAGAGCTACTTTGGCTAAAATAAGACCACCTTGTAGTGTACCTCTGCTGACTGACATTCTTGCAGAAAATCTCCATAGTTTCGCACTTATTGGGCCCTATCGGAAATCGCCAGGGGAATTTTATTTTCCTGGAAATATTTTTTCCCCCAGAATTTTAATAGCAATCGTGAACATTCTCTGGAATTATTTTTCTAGGTAAAAAAAAAATTATGAAATTACAGATAAATTTTCCTAGAAATTATGTTCCCGTTACCAAAAAAAACCGAGGGAATCATTCCCACAGTATTACCGTTTCCAATTTTTTTACAGGGAAATTTATTATTCACCTATTGTTTCCTATTTTTAAGCTAAGTGAGCTATCTACGTTAAAGTTCTGCATCTGCAGTGCTATTGCGATTGCAACGCACCAGGGTATGCAGGTAAAGCAGTATCTACCGATGTTCCCTTACAGTAAGTTTAACGTGTTGTGCTGTAGAAATTATGTTTGGCTCTATCGCAATACTTAGATGAATATCAATCAATCGTTATGGGGTTTAAAGAAGGAATGATGATAAACTGATTGGTCATAGATAATTGGGATTAACGTGGAAGAATTAACCAGCATTGAGTATTAAAACGACCAATACTTTTCTTCATAGTGAGTAGTTACATGGTATTGATATAAGTACCCTTCATTAAATAGCCCAAAATCATCAAGTACTTGTTTTGAAGAAAATATTTTCAGTAATTTAGACTGCATGTCTAAATTATCTAGAATTAGATTGAAATGCACGATTTTTTACGACATTGCTTATATCGTCCCCTTCAGGCAAGAACCATGAATATGCAATTGCGAGATTATTGGTTGGTTTTATTACCTTTTAGGTGATGTATGATTTACCATAATTTAGAATACACAGACATTACCGTGCAATTTTGCAATTTTTACGACACCAACTAGACTAACCTTGTAACACGATTTCCCAACATTTTCATTTTTGCACATTTAAGTTTCTGAAATGAGCGACAAGTAAAAGTGACACACTAGAACCATTTTTCAGTTTTTAAAGTGCATAATTTATGATTGGCGTAGAACGCATATAAAAAAAATTAAAGAACGAATTGTTTGCGTCAAACGACTTTTCGTTTGTTGGAAAGTAATTCGACCTCAACTCCGTTTGCAGCAGAATAAATAGAATAAATAGAATTTTTGCGATAGACTAAATAAAATAAAAACTAAGTTCAGCGTAACAGCCATGATCGAACCTATGACCTCTCGATTTCGAATTAAGGCTGTTTGAATTAAGGCTGTTGCCATTGCGCCACGAACTAAATATCTTTTGTGTAGCATAAAATTCACATAAATACCACAAACATAGAGTCAATTATTAAGAAAATTTGTTTCCTGCAGTTATTTGCTGTAAATGAATTGTATAATCACACCAAAAGCGAAGTTTTTTACAACAAACTACTTTCTGGAGAGGTTCTTCGCAACTATTCATTCGTTTGCTGCAAATAATAGAAATATATAGTAAACGAAAAGGTGTTTAGATCTGGGAAGCATTTTCATTTGCCGCAATCAACTCATAAAAATGAATTCCAAACAAATGGGTTGTTTTGCATTATGTTTACTGTAATAGAATTACAATTTGTGTCATATGTAATACAGTTGCTACGAATGAAAAACTTTTGCGGGGATTGTATTAACTTTCCAGCAACTGATTTTCATTCCATTCCAATAATATTCATTAGCCGCAAACGAAAACAAAAATATTATTTCTTTGAGTGAACATTTAGGTAATTAATATAACATTTATTTCTATTTGGTCAAAGACAATTGTGTAGCTTGCCGTATTTTCGTTTATCTTTCTGTCTATTTCGCAGTAGTTGTTTTTTATTTTTTGATATTTTCATCTATCAATTACTACCCATTCTTGTTTGGTTTTTAGTGGTTTAACCTATGTTGGTAGTGGAATACTACGACTTATGTCAACTTAAATAATTTTGTCGTCGTCATGCAAATTTTAACGCTTTTGCCAGAGAAAAAAATAAGACTCAAATACAATAACCAATTTAGTGCCGGCTATATTTTTGAGGTTATGTCATTTAAATTTTTACTTCTATCTAAATTTTGTCATCTTAATTTTTAATATAGGTACTATAACAGTCAGAAATTATTAGGGCGGTGTCGTCGTCATCATTTCAAAAACATATAGGCATTAAATAGTGAATTTTTAATATTTTTGAAAATGGTTAGTAACTTTTGACACGAATGCCTGGGGCAACACTTTTACAGTCGATGGGTACATTGCAATATTTTCAAAAACTAAGAAAAATGGAAAATATTAAAAGAAAGCTTAAAAAACTGTCCTATACTGAAATTACAATTTTAGCAATAAGAGACAATTATTTTCCTACATCTTTGGTTGTTTTGGAGATGCATAAATATCAATTTATTTTCTCCAAATGGTGTATTTCTTTGGGTCCCGAAAACCATGACTTGAGCTTTTCTAATAACCGTCTTCTAGATTTAAAAAGAAAGAGTGTTTCCTTCCTGTATTAAAGTGACCGGTGTTCTTTTCTTATTATTGAACTTTGAAATTCTTAGTACGGTTCGATAGTCACGTAGATAAATTTTAAATCGTCTTTTGTTATACATCCATCAAACAAAATTTCCATAAGAGCACACACATTCGTAATAGAAACGATAGAAAAAAACATACATAGCTCAGCAAATTTGAAACAGTTTTCTTTGAAAAAATATCTTTTAAGTACGTTACGAAAACCTTACCAATTATTGACTGTTCACTTTGGCCAAGATTCTGCAAATATTTAAAATTTTATGAGATAGTTGGTCTCACGGGTTGGCTACGTTTGACAGAATCACATTTGACCGAACCACGATTGACCATAAAATCCTACTATTGTACTTGAATATTCAATACGAGCACGAGGCTTTTTCGATTGGAAGGCAGCACTTCCTAAATCTCAAATATGCAAAAAGTGAGAAATGTTTGGTAACATATTTCGTCACATACAATTTTGAAAAAAAAAAATCTGTTTAAAAAAAAATGATTTCTTTTGCAAAAGTTTGAGTTTAAAAGTTATTTTTGCAAAAAACTACTCACAAAAGAAATTAAAAGAAATAATTTGATACGAAAATAAAAGAAACAATTCTGTCTAAAAAAATTGTTACCGTTGATTTTGTTTTATATTTTTAGTCAGTATTTTAGAAAATTATCCCTCGCATCGAAACAGAGGAAAATATATACCCCCTTTCTATACAAAACTATGCCTTACTTTGGATATAAAATAAATAAACGATTTGTTGCTCAATAAAGTGGAGTGTTTTGAAAAAAAATAAGATTCTATTCTAATTTTTTTCAAAACACACAAAATAAATTTGAATATAAAAAATAAAAATATTTCCAACAAATTTTGTCTACTTATTATTTTTTTTTTTTACAAATTATTTCACTTACAAATTAACAAAAACTGATATCAAATTCTGGTATTAATCCATTTTTACGATGTCGTTCCATGTGTTTTGCTAAATTTCGTTTTTGCGTCACAATTTTTGGACAATAGAGACATTTAGCTCCCAGACCACATTCCTTCATATGTCCTTTGGCACCGCATATTTTTTTATATTTCACACCACATCGTGGACAAACATATCGAATTATTCCATCATGCATCATAACTTCCAGAGGTGTTTCCATGTCATACTGTTGGTAACCTAAAAAAAGACACATGTTAGTATGGAGTTAGAAATTTCAACAACAACAATAAAAATGTACTTTTATGGAGTCTCTAAAAATAAAAATGCAATGAATATTGTTACCTTTTGAGATTTTATTTTTTTTTTTAGAAAGAATTTTTACACTCTAGTCTGTGTCTACATTCACCAACACCATCATTTATTCATTCCAAAAAAAAATAATTTAAGAAAAAAATATAAAAAAAAAATGGAAAAAATTAAAAATAAAAAATCATATAATTAATAATAAAATATTTAAAAAAATGATATTTTTAATTTTGTGTAAATTAAAATAAAAACAAACCTTGGGATTTTTTTTTTTTGAGTGAACTTTTGATTTTATTTTCAATTCTTATTAATGTATATGTATTTACAAAGTTAGAATTGTGAACTTCACTTAGATTTATGTACTATATGAACTCACCAGTGGATGATTCGAATTAAAATAACCTGAAAAGTAAAAAAAACAAAAATCGTTTAAAATTTAAACTTAAAACTAATGAAAAAAAAACTAATTACCTTAAGAACATTAAAGACCTCATTGTTGTCTGCTTAAAAGTTTAAACCAAAGACTACAACTTGATAATAATAAAAAAAAAATCGATAAATTTTTGTTTCAATGTTGTTTTTTAATATACACATTTTTGCTTTCCTCTATAACAATATTATATCGACTTTTGTGTTTTTTTTTTCTTCTTTTACAAAAAAAAAAAAACATTTTTTTTTACAATATTAAGGCTTTTACAAATAATTTTTATTTTTTTTTTTTAAACATATTTTTCGTTTTTATTTTGTTGTTCTTACAAAAATATTTAATTCATACACAAACTACATTTAAAGATATATTTTTGTTTTTCTTTTTTTTTTTTGTTGTATTTATTTTAATATATTATTTTTTGTTATTTAATTAATTGTCAGTGTACAAAAAAACATTAACATTTTTTTTTATATTTATATATTTATTTATTGTACTTTGAAAGTACAAGGAGATAAAAATATTCATTGTGTTTTTGTATTTTTTTCTTTTAGTTATTAAATTTGTTGCTACCATTAAATGGGATACAGTGTACATTTTTACGTTGACAGTTTGTATTTCCCTGTGTTTTTTATTTATTTATTTTTTTCATTTCTTTTGTTCAAAAATCGATTTAGATATTTGTATTATTTAGTTTGTGTTTAGCGAAACATGAAAATGTATATAGTAACAGAGATGTTAGTACATAGATAAATATATTCAATATAATAGTTTTTTTTTATGTATATATATTATTTTTGTAATATCTAAAATATATATTTGTTTTGTTTTTTTATTTCCTCATGGGAATACACATAAACGGACAGTTTTTTTTATGTGTAATTACATATAATGTTTGTGTGTATTAACAAAAAAAATAATAAAATAGTAGAAGGTAAATAAAGAAAATATTTAGTTAATAAAAATAAAATGATAGTTTTTATTTGATTTTTTTTTAAATATTTATGCAACGAAATTCCTTCAGTTTTATTTTTTTTTAGTCGGTTTTTTATAATTTATTTCTTATATAGTTTTTTTTTTGTATTTACTTGATTTGATATTGTTTAATAATATTTTTTTTATTATTTTATTAACAATCACAAATAATCACATCAATATTTCATTCACAGCTCCTTGGTTACAACAAAAAAAAAGTTTAAATATTTTATTTTTATTTTCATTTTATTTATGCTTCAAATGAGTTTTTTTTTTCAATTGAAACATTTGATGCGGTTTCTGATTTATGTAAATGGTACACATTATAAGCAAAAAAAACTATTTTTTTCTATAAGGATAAAAAAATTGTTAAGAGAAATTAAAAAAAAAAAAAAAGATTTTTTTTTTAGTAAAATGCATTTAACATTTGTGTGTAAATAAGTTGTAAGATAATAATATTAAAAAAAAACTTTGTGGATTGATTCTTTGTGTTTTTTTTGTATGCAAATTTTTTATTTATCGTTGTGCAGTTTTTTGTTTGTTTCTTTATAGAAAATTAATATAAAGTTGAATTAAGTGGCAAAAGATAAAAATATCGAAATGGCTTGAAAAATGTATTTCAAACAACTGCAAAAAAATTCCTCCAGTGCACTATTGTTTCTTTAGGTATTATTTTGTAACTAGCAGTCATTTAATTGAAACTTTAAGTGTATTTTAAATACTCATTTTACAGTTTTTTTTATTTTCACTAACTGGCATATACTTCAAACGGAAGAGAATCAAGAAAACAGTTTATGAATTGACATCATATTTCAAAATGCCCGCGCTTGAAAAATCGCCTGGCTGAAAACTTGGGACAACTTTGCAGTAGCTTTAATTTTCTGAAATCCATTTTTTGTTTTTTTTTTTTTTCATTTACATTGTGCTACTTTAAAGTTCTAAAGGTTAAATTGGAACAAATTCACTGCAACTATTAAGGTGATATACCTACGGTATAAATATAAAACTGAGCTCTACGGACCTTTTTAGTTGAATCACATACATGCATTTATACCTTTTGTAGTGCTTGTCTTGTTTATTGATCTAAATATTGGTAAACTTTTACTTTTGACGTCAGCAAAATTATCAATATGTATTTTCATTTAAAACTCGTTGAGAAAACCTATTTAGAAAAATTACCAGAAACAGTAGAATTATGTTAAAATATGCACTTAAAACAAATTTAAAGTATTTTTAAGAAAAGACGGCTTGCTTTTTTTCCATTTCAATATTTCTATCCACTATTAACGACTTTTATATAGATTAACTTACAAATGACATCATTTCACAATTTCGCATACGTACGTTTTTTTGTGAATAATTAATTTAACTAGTTATTATTTTTTGGTACCCAATGTATATAAAATGATTATTGTTTGTTTTTTTTTTTTTTTTTTTTTGATTTCGTGCTAACATTTCTTCAAATACACCTTAATCGCTTTATTTGTTTTAAAATTAAAACCACAACCTGATTTTTAAGAAAAAAATAATAACATAAAATTAATATTTAACCTTTTTTCGTTCTTCTTTTTAATATAATAATTTATATTAACTGCTTTTTCATAATAATATTAAACATTTCCAAAGTTTCATATATTTTTTTTTTTTTTTGTTTTTTTTAACCAAAATTCCAATCAGTCCATTGCATCAATTTTTTCCGTTTGCTCAATATTTGTTTTTTATAATTTATTAATTTTCCATATATGACTAGGTTTTTTTTTTTTAAGAAAATTATATCAAACAAAACAAAAAAACTTTTGAGAATACTGAAATTTAAAATAATTTTTTTTTCTTTTGAAGTTTATCACTTTTAAAAACGTGAATGCCGATAAGGTACTTTGTAAAAGTTTTTTTTCTTTCTTCTTTAATTTTATTTTTATAATGATACCGACATGAAAAAGCATTTTTCCTTTATACCTATAAGTGTTTAATTATTTTTTTTTATATATTTTAGTAACTATAGTTGTTTTTTAATTAATGTTTACAAAAAAAAAATAACTTAATTGATAAAATAAAATAAAACATAAACAAAATATTTTTTTTAATAGAATAAAGTTAAAAATTAATAAAGTAATGGGTTTTCAATAGTTAAACAAAAAAAATACATTGATATTTTGTTTGTTAAATTGTATTAGTGAAAAAGAAATTTATCATATTTTTTACACATATATATTTATATATTTAACATTTTTTTATATATGAGGGGACTATGTTTTTATATCACATTCCAATTATTTTAAATGATGACTACGTACGTTTAATGCTTTTATTTATCTTGCAATTTTTTTTATTTTAAAAACTACAGTTTCTCACCTTATGAAACCAAAGTTTTACATATATGTATGCATCCTTATAAAAATACAAAATAAACAAAAAAAAAAATAAAACATTGATAGCACTAGGTTAATAAATTTTATTTTAAATTATAATTTACAAAACGATTTTATTTTAAGCCGATCAACATTCTTAACAAAAAGAAAAACAATTTTTAATAAATAATTTGAAAAAAAAAACAAAAAAAAAATTTAAATTATCATCCAAAAACTTGTAATACTACTAAATTTAAAAAAAAATCAAATATATTGATGAATTTTTGTTTTGTTAATTTTAATAAATTTTGGTTATCACATTTCAGTTTCACTTTGATTAAATCGCGTTTTTTTTTATTAAATAAAAAGAAAACAACATCATTTGAAAAAAAAAAAAAAAATATTTAGCAACTTAATTGTGTTCGTGCGTAGTTTGTGCTTTTCATTCTCTCTATTCATTTTATATATTTTATATTTTCTATAAAACTTTTTTTTTTTTGTTTAATGGAATGAAGAAAAAAATAACTTAAAAATAGCTAAAAAATATGTTAAGAGATCGCAAGTATATAATAATAAATCTTATACTTATTTTAATTTTTTAATTAAAAACATATTTATTAGTTAATTGAATATTGTTTCTTTTTTTTTTTTTTTTTGTTTTATTTATTCAATTAAAGTTTTGTTATTTCAAAGAAACTTAGGATTGTATAGTTTATTAACACAATATTTTTGTTGACATTAATTTTGAAGTATTTTGCAAATATTATGAATTTAAATTAAAACAAAACAAAAAACAAATACTAAATTTACAAGGAATAAATCATTCAACATTTTTTAAACTTCATATAAATAGCGAATCGACTTTATTAAAAAAAAAAAAACTCAACTGTTTGGTTAGAAACACGAATAGAAAAGGCTTTGTTTTTGAGGAAAGGACGGATAAGATTTATCAATCAAATATGTTTTATCCGATCACAGATGTAGTTGTATTAAGAATTTTTTTTTATTTAATAAGTACAAAATGATTAAAAAAAAACAAGTTGTTGATTTCTTTAGTTTTGTATTTGAAGAGCAGAAAATTTAGCACAAATTAAATTGTGGCCATGATTTACTTTTTATTCCGGATATAAATGTGTTTAAAACTACTAGATGTGGGCTCACGTTGCTTTGAATATTTCATTAACTTTTTTTAAATGAGTTTCGGTAATACATTTTTTTAATTATCACTAGCTGAGAATCCTTAGTTTGAGTTATTAATCATGGATTTAGCAAATAAACTAAATTTGGTTGCTAAAATTAAAACAGGGGGTAGCTCCCGTAATATATGCCGTATAATTGATACGGATAACTTTACATTGTCATAAGATTGTGAATTAAAAATTGTTGACTCAACAAAAAGTTCTTGAAGCAACAACTTATTCTTAATTTTTAACAATCAAGTTCTTGATTCATTTTCAAGAACGGAAAATTGTTTGTCCAACAATGAAATTGATGTGTCAACTATTTTTTCTGCCAATAAAATCTTTCAAGAATTACATTGTTGGTCCAACAAATAGTTCTTGAAGTAACAATTACTATCAAGCATAAAAATTTTTGACAAAGGAATAAGTCTCCAGAAAAATTGGTTGGTAAATATAAAATGGACATGAAAGTTGATCACTTGCTTTAAAAACTTATTTGAAATCCAAAATTGAGGAAATTCCTTTGTAAAAAGAAAATTTAATAGTCTTAGTCTTTGTTTTCTGGATGTTATAACTACAGATACATAGTTCGACTTACAAACCCCAAAGCTGAAACCCAAGCCCAATCACAGATTCCATCGTTATCGAAAATGTTCTATGAATCCAGAAATTTCAATCAAAAAATCAGTTCGTAGTGGAAATTGATGCAACGAAATTTGAAGTTAGTTATCAGTAAATCCAAATGAAACGAAAATTTGTCGCCATTATCTACGACAGGTTGATCTTGTCGTAGACTAATAGAAAACCACGTTTTTATACAAAAGTAAAAAAAAAAACATGAAACAAATTGGGTTCCAATATTTTATGTATTCATTTATGAAACAAAAACAACAAATAAACAACACAATTATAAAACTTTTCTTGATTAAAGCCACACTTTTCCATATTCACTCCAATCGGCGAATTTTGCAACAATTTGGAATTGGTTTAATCTAATCGATCTACGAAATTCAAACAAAAATATAAAATTTTTATGAAGTTTATAAAGCGTAATAATATGGTAGTATAAAAAGTAAGCTATAATTCATAATTCCGAAACCGAAAAACTTTGCGGTAAAAAATTAATTATTATATTTAATTTACCTTTTTATGGTAAAAAATGCAAAAACTTTCACTCAACGAAGAAAACGTCAACAACACAGATTTTTGTTAATAACCTCGTATGATTTGACAGCTGACACAGTGTTAGGGGACAATGGGAAATTATTCTTTGTCAGGGATTTTTTTTTTTAATTCCAGACCGAAAGAGAAAACTTGTGTCATTTTCCATTTGAAACATAAGCTGTGTTTTATTTTTCCCCAGATCTGATTTGAATTAGAAATTTTTTTTCAAAATTACATGTATAACAAAAACAACACAAAAAGCTAGATCTTGTGTGGTTTTTGTCATACATATAATTTTGAAAGAAAATCCAATCCGGATCAATTTTTCGTGGCTCATGGAACATGAATGAGAGTTATTATTTTTTTAAAGACCTAAATGTCAAATACATGAGTTTTCAAGTCGATGTAAAAATCGCTGTTCATCTTGTTAAAAATTGGACTTCTGGAGTGAGATTTTATTCCCGGAGTTAATAAAATAAAACTCAAAAACCTAACAACAGTACAAAAACAGCAAAGGAATACTCAAACACAAAATATACTCTAATTTGGGAAATGGAAAACAACACAAGATGTCTTCAATAATTAAACTCATTTTAAAACTGGAGTTTGTTATCAATGCTATATAAAACAGTTTGTGATCATAGTTAATACAAATTTGCAAGAAAAAGGGAAAATAGCGATTTGAGAAAGTAAAATGTGATTTTTAAGGATTTTTTCTTTACAAAAATTCCCAGCTTAAGGAACACCGGAAATTTGATTTCGAAATTCAGATTTTATTATTTGAATTAGGCAATGCGGTTTGTAGCGGAATAATCCATTCGGAGATTTTTCACGATGGAGTTTGTGATAGGACTGATTAAAATACGATTGCAGTTGATATTTTATATTTAAATATTATCGACTTCGTTTTTGGCATAGGAATATTACTCTTGCATTGGACGAATTCGCTAACACAGTAATATGCAAAAGTCTAACCGCAAGTATGCTTTTCGGATTTATTTTCTGTAAAAACTGACTCTTAATCAATTGCTTCTAAGTTTTGATGTTAACAATCGTAGAGGAATTTCTTGCACTCGGTTAGTCAGGCTTGAATTTTTGTTAATGGACGCTAAATGTGCCGATCTTTGTTAGTCAGAAGATTTGCGAACTCGCCTGATCTTTTCTATGGAAAACCACTGAATCAATAAAAGATCATTCCTTTCCTAATTAACTTGTGCTGAAATTAAAAGACACAATGTCGTACACGCATTAAGTTAAATTTGAATAAGAGTAAATTCAAGCATTTTAATTGTACTTACAAAGATACGTATGTATTGTTTAAGGTTTCTACGTTAAATTCACACTTTTGCAAATTAAAA
This sequence comes from Meliscaeva auricollis, assembly GCA_948107695.1. Classification (NCBI taxonomy): domain Eukaryota; kingdom Metazoa; phylum Arthropoda; class Insecta; order Diptera; family Syrphidae; genus Meliscaeva; species Meliscaeva auricollis. The sequence goes on along the minus strand of OX403618.1, from coordinate 70,262,572 downwards.
TAATTTTTTGTCGAATGAAATTAACGTTGTTAAGCTCTTGATACTATGTGAAGTTTTGTTGATGTTATTTTTTTGCAAATAGTAAATTTTATTCTCAAATTAATAAATTTAAATTTAAAAACATTTAATTTCATTTGCAAAAGGGAGGAGTTAATGTAGTAAAACCTGTATAGTGTATGTAAAAATGTAACAAACCAAAAAAAAAATAATCTGCTCTAAAAATAAATCAAACTGATAACAGATATTAATAATGGTAACAACCAAACAGTATGGTTTTTCTTTGATTTTAGTTTCCACATCAATTTCTCCATTTCATTGCAAACACCTCTTATTGACTAGCTTATTTATTTTACATCTTTCACTTTTAGCGCTTGTGTCTGTTTATCATAATCATCATCCCATGAAAATACATATAATCGTTTATATTTCTTCTATTTAATATTATAAATATATTTAATAAATAAAGCTTTTCTCTTCTTTCCGTCTGTTTTTTTTTTTTTTTTTTCTTTCAATTTATCTAACTTTCAGTCATTTTATCTTCAACACAAAAACAATGTATATGTATTTTCTTATCTACATAATTTTTTATCCTGCTGATTTTCTTTTCTTTTCCTTTTTTTTGTTTGTTTATCACATTAATTGTTATTAATTATTTTAAGATCTTTATTATAATTATTATTTTTTTTTTAACTTTCTCTTTATAATCGAAACCCCAGTGCTATCAGAATTAATTAATGAAAAGCAATATATTATTTTGTGCATTTACAAAATAAAAAAAAAAAAAGAAAAAAACTAAATATTTTAAAATCAATCACATATTATTTAAATATTTTTATATATATCTTTTTTTTTTTTAAATTATATTTAAAAACTTATAAAACTAGATGTTTTTGCTTAAATCATTTTCTCAAATTTATTAACGTTGGTTGTGTATTGTTAAAATTATTTTTTTTAATTATTTAAAAATTTTATTGCACAAAATTAGAATTATAAAACTTAGAACTAAGTTAAACAAAAATAGAAAAAAAAAATAGCATGTGCCTTGTAAATAGTATATAATTTGTTTAAACATATAAATAATGTATATTTGTTTGTTAATATGGATTTTTGATTTCATTTTAAATTTAATTTCAAGAAGAAAACAAAATATCTATTTTATAATAGAATAATAATATTAAAATTGTGGTATAGTGTGTTTTGTTATATATTGAAAAAAAGAAAAAAGCAAAAACATTTAAGATCATCGGAAAAAATATATAATTTTTTATCAACAAAAAATAAAAAATGAAAATAAAAAAAAAAAAAAAAATAGTTTCGATATACAACATTGTAAAGTAATTATTGTTATCGATGTGCATCGATTGTATCATCGATTTTGATGCGTTCGCATGTGTAGAACTAGATTATGTTTATGTTTGGATTTCTTGTGACAAATGGGGCACTCGAATTTGGGCTCCACGCCACATTCGAAACGGACATGTCGATTAAGACTGTGCGGACGGGCGTATGAGTTGCCACAGCGATCACATGTATAAGCACTTCCCCAGGGAGCGCTATTGCTTCCAGTACCAACACCACTACCACCACCGCCGGAACCTGCAGCTCCCGCATTGCTGCCTAGGGCCGAACTCGAGGTGCCTGGGGTCAATGCACTACTACCGCCGCTTCCACTAAACGGGCTAATGACCGATCCTCCACCACCACCACTATTTGAGGGCACGCTGAGGGAAGCTGCCGTTCCGGCAACACTACTACTACCTGCGGCGGCACCATGGCCAGCTCCTGTGGCACTACCAGATGCCGTGGCGCTGCTAAAGGAACCACTACGCTTGATGGTAGCATATCCTAGTAGCGCTGGTGAGAGTTGAGCTGCAGCAGCAGCGGCAGCCGCAGCCACAGTTATCGGCTGAAAAGGTTTGAGTTTTGATTCTAGCTCTTGCAACGCCCAAAAATTCCCAATAAAATGACCCCCACTTACCGGAAAACTCGACGAGGACGACGAAACGGCTGCAATGGCACCTGCTAATCCCGTTACATAGGTTGAACCCCCTCCTCCAGCTGAGGCAGAACTTTGTGCTGTCAAAGCACCTATTGATGGAGACTGCAACGATTCAATGGCTGCTACTGATGAGAGAAGCGACGATTGTGTGGCATGTTGTTGATGCTGTTGGGCAATGGACACCAGTTCTTTGATCTTTTGTACCGCCGAAGTGCTAAGGCGCAAATCACATGGCTGTTCATCGTCGTCGTCATCATTTGGATCATCGTCATTTATATCACCTGCACAACTACTACCCCCCAAGCCGGGATCAAAGTCTTCATCTTCCTTTTTAAGACGGTCGAAGGGCAGCATGGCATGAGCTGGACTGGAATATGGACTGGATTTGAGCCGCAAACTTTGGCGTCTATGTTCCCTCGTGCTGATCACATTGCCTCCTCCGGATTCTCCTATTCGAAAAAACACTATTTATAGATGAAAAATTATTTTTGTTCTTTTTTTTTTTAAATAATTTTCATTTAAAATTAATAATTTTAACTTAAATATTGATTGGATATAATTATTTTTTTTACAATTGGTTAATGTTATTGCATAAAACACATAATTAATTAATTTTTTTGTGCCAATGTAATTTTAATTTTTTTTTTTAATTTTGTTTTTGCATAAAAATAAATTTGAACAAAAAAAAATAACATTACCATTTTTTAATCGAATTTTGAGGCCTGGAAACATGGATGTGTGTGTGCTTGTGATGGATGAGTTGTATCATTGTTATGGATTTGATTATATAGTTTGTTTTTAATGGGATAATAATTATGTTATATAAATTAATGAAAAGCTGCAATAGGTACATGAATTAATTAACAATAATTAATATAAAAAAACAATATTTTTATAAACACAAAAGGTTAAGCACAAGACGAAATTAGTACAAGTTTTTAATATGTTTTATAAGTGAAGAAGGAAACAAAGCTTATTTATAACTTCGAAATATTTATTGTAGCATAGATTTATTTTTTTTTCAGTTTTGGATTTAAAAAAAAAACAAACAAAAAGTATTAAAAAAATTATACATTTAATTCTTTTTTTTAATTAATTTTTTCTCTAATTTTTAATTATCTTGGTGTAGAGCTCACTTTAAAAATGTAGCGAAAAAAAAATTAACAAAATCTTTAAAAATGTTTTATTTTTGCACTTCAGCTTAAAGTGTAAGTAATCAACTTATTAAAAATAAAGTCTGGTTCCCAAGAATCTAATATAAAAGGGAGCCAATAAATTCTACTTCAGCGAAAAAAAAATAATAAAATTATCAGAATTTGTTTCATGTATTTGGTATTCTGTTTAGATTTTTTTCTGTCAGGAGGCCCGAGTCCCCCACCCCACCTTCCAAAATCATGTTATTTTTAAGGTGATAGATACTCGACGACCAACCCCCCCCTCACCCCCTTCAATTTTTTTTTCTAGATACGCCACTGCCATATAAATTAACATCACACAAATAAAAATAAACCTCAAACAAAAAATTTGATTATTGGTAATGCCCAATTGGTTTAATTTGTATGGAAGAAGAAATTAAGAATTTTTGCTAAAAAGCTATGAATACATTACATCAGACTTAAAAACAAAAGTTTCCAAATTTTTTTGTGAATTTAATTTTTCAACTCCAATTTTAAAATTTTATTTTCCCACAACTGTGTACAAAATACATTATGTGTACTCTTAACTGTGTTTTAAAAAAAAAAAATTTGAATTTACTGAATTTGGATTTTGAAAACCAAATGTCTGTAAACACAGAACTATGATCAGATGATTTCAAAAAAAGATTTTACAAAGGGGTATTGTCATTGTTAGAGGTGTGACACATTTTCATGTTTTTTTTTTTTTTTTGCTCGTAATTATTGCACTAATCACTCAATATAGTATGAAAACGTTTTAATACACAATATATACTTTTTTTTATTGTTATCTAAAAAGAAATGTATTGTTGTAGTATATTTATCTTCCTTGTTGAGAATAACCTCAAATAAAATGAATAGTGTGTGATGTTTGAAAGTCACACCCGTTACATATTATAATACGACATTCTGATGCAGCACAATTATTACAGTACATTTAATTTTAGAAACAATTAATAAACAAAATATAGCATTAAAAACTTCATATTATATTGAGTGAGTAGATCAGTAACTCCGAGCAAAATGCATAAACAACGTCACACCCGCTAAATAAATTTAATACTTAAAGGAACTTCATTTTCATATTAGATTTAAATTAATAGCTAATGTTCCAGAAAATTAGGAGAATAATTATTGAACAATTATTATTGAATATTTTTTTTTTTTTAATACGTCAGTTGAAACGTCACAGTGCTCAGTGTATTTCTGAGTTTTTGAGAAAATTGTCACAACAGTTACTTTTCAGTATTTTCAAAATTGTCTTACTCAAAACCTAATCCGAATTGAATTGTTTGGAACCGGATTAAAAGCCGTATGAAAAGCTACCAGTATGACCATTCTCTCAAGAAACCCAATGCTGAAATTAAGAAGCACTTTGTGATTGGAATATTCATTGGTTAAACAAAAAAAAAAAAACAAAAACGCTTTCTAGGGCTCAGTTCTTTATTTTAAGGATGACCCTTAATTATCTACAACTATATAGGTAAGCTAACTGGGAGATTAAAATAGGTTATATTTTTAACAGATGAATGTGGAATTTAAGTTTGACACTCAAAAAATAACCCTTTTACTATGGAAACCAAGTGACACAACTATCGAAATGTGTTTCTGTATGTTGAAGGGTGTATATATTGGTAAAGTGCACTTTATCAAATTTGGAGAAACACGCAAATATACATTGGATTTCTCATATAACTTATTCGTATTTTTAAGAAGTTGAAAAGACATCAAAAAGTACTCAAAAAATATTACTAGACCTCATTATTATTTTAATTTTGACAAAAAATCCTTTTTTTCATGAACTCTTCATTTGTTATTCTTAAATGCTTATCATTAAATGCTCTGTTGATAATTATCAGCTATTAAAGTTTAATTTTATCTTGGAATGGTTTTGTTGACTGTATAATTAACCAGTAACATTTTATAATCGGCCCTACCGAGGCATACGTCGGAGCGGAAAAATCTCCGATTTCATCCAAATCGGAGAATTTTTGCTCTTCGAAAGAACACCTCGAAGCGAAAATCCTTCGATTTGGAGAATTTTCCGCTCCGACGAATACCTCGCTAGGGTCAAATGCCTCAACAAAAAAAATTATCAACATTTTTAAAGAAAATTTTTGGAAAAAAATATAAAGAAATTCTCAAAAGAAAGTTTCTGGCTTATTTTTTATTTGCGAAATGGGACGTAAATTTGAAATCCATTTTAAATTCGCATTTTTAATGCAAATTAATTTCAAATCAATTGCAAACTATTTTAAAATGAATTGCAAATTAGTTTCTAATGGGTTGCAAACTAATTTAAAATAAATTGCAAATTCGTTTTAGATCGGTTGCAAACTAGTTTCAAACGTGTCAATTTGGCTAATTTTTGGGAGTAGAGCTCCCCATAGAAAAATAGCTGGGAAATTCGCTCCCTTTTTACTTTTTCGTTATTCTTAATACCAGAGGAATAAATTACAAGCTAAAATGGAACGAAATTCCTGAAATATTTCGATTGGGAGCCATTTTCCCAACCAAAAAAATACCCGAGAAATTTCATTCCCGATAGGGCCCATTATAAGAACTTAATTTTAAAACAAAACCTGGCCCTGGGCAAACTTTTCCGATTCTAAATATTTAGCATATTAATCCTGCTGGGTATCGTTCACAATAAACTTTTGCTAAAAATGTTATGTAAGATGAAACCAACATACACAAAATTTTCACTAATTTTACTAACTGATAAGTCCAAGTGAGCAACATCTGGACGAAACGCCAAACTTGTGTATAGATTAAGGGTGGAATTATTCATAATCGTTACACAACATTAAGTTGAGCAAAATCTAAAACATTTGCTCAACCAAAGTCCGTATTCATAGACAAAATGAAGGCTGCTCAAGCATGCACTTAAGAAAAATCTTGACTTGAGTGACTGCTTTTAATATCATTCTATAGGTTGTTTAAAAACTATGTTCCTTTTTTTAATTAGTTCTGCTTCGTCTCAAGCATGTGAACCTTTCAAAAGAAAACAACCGACTTCAAATTTAAGACTTTTAATATTTTCTCATGGATTTGGGAATTGGGACCCAATGGGGACCACCAACTTTCAAATACAAAAAGAATCATCAAGAAATCACACGAATCAGAATCATTTAATTTTAACCTTTTATTCTCTTTATGAAAGGTTGAAAACATAAAACCGAATCGATTTATTATAACATGAGAACGAAGTTTTTGCCCGAAAAACCATCGAAGTGGTCAATCTTCGGTACTGTTAACTCATAGGACTAATAGCGATATAAGGCCGTGTAACAATTGTGTTAAAAGTTGCTAAATTTGAACCCATAGCTAAATTTTTAATTTAGTAAGGTCGAAAACAGACGTCAAAATTTAGCTTGCTCTGGAGCTCGTTTAAATTTTAGCCAGTGGCTAATGTTTGTCGTTTATCATTGCTCTAAGGACTAAAGGAAATGGACAGAAGTATGCATTTGTTTTTGGTTTCAACCATTGATAAATTCATTGCCTTTGTTGAGAATATAAGAATATTTTAGCTTTATTTAGTGCTGAGAAAAGAAAAAATAAAGAATTTTCTTTTGAGGAATTAAATAAAAACATGATTTGAAAAATAATTCCTATTTAACCAAATTAGCACAGAAATAAGCATACTTTTTTTCAACCCTATGAAAAAGGATAAAATTTAACTAGGATCAAATTAAGCAAAAAAAAAAAAAAATCAACGCAATTGACACACTGCCTTAGGTATCTGGGTAGAGTGAAGAAATTTAAACTGTCTCTACAAAATATTTTCAGTTGCCAAAATGCCACCTTAAAATGGCTTTTTGGGTGTACAATATGATTGCGAGCTCAAAAGACAAGTATAACCCACAAAGTGAAATTCGACGTTATAAAAGGAAAAACTAAATTAACATTCGAGTTAACTGTTAAAGGTTTATACTAAAGCAAATTGTCTGGGAACCGGTCCGTATAAGTCGAATTTCAAATGTTCATATTCAAAAATACTATAACCTTGTCGGTTTTTTTTTTTGTTTGAAAAGGTATTTTAAAATTTTATAAAATTAATTATAACAAATTTTTTTCAGGTCAGGAAAATAAAATATGCATAGAGATATGTATAGAGTTCTATTTTCGCCATTATAGATGGAAGAGGAAATTTTCTCAAAAATTGAATAAAAACAAAAAAAAAATATTAAGTGGCCGTTTGATAGAACCACAAACCTTAAAAGGTATTTGTTTTTTTATAAAATTTAAGTGTGAAACCTTTTATTTTTTTTTTTTTTTTCAAAAAACTTATTTATAAAAGACCATTTTCTTTTTCTTCATTTTTTCTTCGATTGATAAAAAATAAGACAATTGAATTTTGGAATAGAACGTTTGCATTTTATAACGTAGAATTTTGAATTTTGTTTTCTTCAAAATTCTGAATTTCTGGCTATTGAAAATAGCCTCTTATGTAATTGAATTAATTTAAATTGATGACAAAATTTCCCTCTCATCTAAACAAGAAGAGAATAGTCAGCTACCTTTTTCTTTTTATTTTCTTTTTAAAGACCTGAAAAAGGTTTGTCATAGTTTTTTTAAAGAAACATTTTGTCCATTCAATATCTTAATATAAGTTTACAAAAATATCATCAAAATCGAGGTTCTTGTGGTCGGTTCCGTGATAATGCGTTTTTGAGCTTTAATTAATTCACTATATCAACAAAATGTTCAATGTGTTTTTTCCAAATTCATCACACTCAAAAATTTTAAAAATTTTTTGTCGATTTAAATCTGACAAAAAATTCAAATGCATTAAAATATTTTTTTTAAATCTAAAATATATAGGTACTAAGTCTTACTCAATTAAATAATTAATAAAAAATAATAAAAAGTACAAACAAATTAATTTAAAATAAAATCATTCGTATCACTAAGTAAAGATTAATACTCTTCAAACAAAAAGTAGAAAAATAAATGAAAAACAAAAAGAAATCACTATAAAATACGCATGCACTTAAAAAAATTAAAACACTTGCATTAACATTTTCGTTTGTCGTCACATATAAATCATCAAAAATATTATTTCAATAAAATTCATAAATCAATTATTTTCCATTAATGAAAAAAAAAACTCGTTCAGACAAACGACAGTGAATGAAAATGTTTTTTGTTTTTTTTTTCTACTCAAAAAGGATTCATTCAATTTTCAATTATTACAATTTACTTTTATTTCTTTTCAAATAAAGAAAAAGTTCAGCATTAAAGGTCATTAAGGTTTTGTGGTTTCTTGTTTTTTTTTTTTTGATATTTTTTTTTTTTAAAGAAGAAATACAGGGTTTCATTTTCTAACTACAAAGTTTTTTTTATCAAACTTAATATGTATTATCAAAAATTAAAAAAAAAAGAAAAATAAATCAAAACAAAAAATAATATTATTAAGATAATACAAGAAAATTCAACTTAAATATTAACGAGTATCTACAGCAAAAAAAGGAATACGAGTATACTATATCACACATTTTCTTTCATTTTTTTGTCATTGTTTTCTTTCTTTTTTTTTCTTTCAATGATGAATGTGTCGTATCTCTCGTCGTCTTCATCCAAGAACTACAAAACTTCAATCACATCTCTACAGAGTACAGCAGAACCACACAATTGTTGGATCCCATCAGTCAAGACGGACCTAAAAGAAAGGAACGTTATTAAAAATATTCAACAAAAAAAAATATATAAATAAAATAATATTTTCTTCGCAATGGGTGAAACCATTGTAAGAGAACGCGAGGAATAAAAAAAAAATAATAAAAAAAACACAAACCAAAATTTCACTCATGATCTGATGAGGTCTTGACATCGAAAGAATAGGCACGATTTTTTTTTTGTGGATATTTAGCTGGGAATAGGAAGTAAGGATCGTATATCAAGGAGCTTAGTAGAGTTGGTTGGAAATTTTGTTGAAACACAAACTCGGACAGCAAAAAATAAATAAAAATAACAATTGTTTTATTTTTTTTTTGTTTTGTAATATATTTTTTTATTTAGTTGCATTTTTTATTGTTTTTTTTTTTTTTGGTTTGAGTTATATTTATATATAATCTTTTAAATTTATTTAAATAAGATTATAATTCAATTTTAAATTTAACATTAAAAAAAAAAGAAATTTGTGTTTTTTTTCTTGGTTGTTGTTGTTGTTTTTCATAGCATTTTTTAAATACATACATTTCATATAATCTTGCAAACAAACGCTCAGCTTGTATTTTCTTAAAATTATAATTTTTTTTTCTTTATTTAAATATGAAATTTTAATTTAAATATTTTTTTCTTTTTTTCATTTGTTTTTTTATCTAATATATTTTACATATTTTAAATTAAAAATACTGAAAACAAATAGAAAGTGTTTATTTATTTTTGTATTAAATATTGTAAACAAAAATTAAAAATAACTGAGATCTTATTATGACTAGATTTATTGATCTCTGCATTTTTTTTATTTCTAATTTTATTTTTATTTAAATAAATGTCAAAACTATTATTTTTTTTTAGATGTTAAACTAAAAATTTAAAAAACTACAGAGAAACTTAAGATTAAATCTTTTATTCTACTACATTAAGAGTTATTTTTTTTTTTGTAAATATAAATATTAATTGAAAATAAATAATTAAATAAATAAATAAATTTAAGTAAATAATATTTTCTAAATTATTTTTTTTTTTAAATTAATTTTTTTATATAATAAATATTTATTATTAATATTACACTTGAAGTTGTGTTGTGATGGTTTTTCATTTGACTAGAAAAAAATTATGTGAGATCGATAAAGTTCAAACATTTTTTTGTTCAAAGAACATTCATTCTTTTATTTAAAGAGCGCTATCTGGAATGTGACTAGAATCAGTATGAATAAGTCTTTTGCTTGTACAAATCTCTTAACTAATTGCATTATTTCTTAAATAATAAAAATATTAATTTAAAAAAAAAATAAATAAATAAAAAAAAAATATATGCGCATGCGTATAACTTAAATAGTGAGAGTTTGTTCATTTCTTATTTATGTTTTTTTTTTTTTCAAAATATTAAATTTAAACAGCATCTTGTTTCTTTATAACAAGCGTGTAATGAGTGTTTTCAGATTTATCCGATTCATCACCAATTTTATCCCGACACTTTGTATTCAAATGTCTCTTCAAATTACTATGAACATTCGTAGCATAACCACAAAGTTTACTGCAGAAAAATCTCGGTGGCTGACCGCATTCATTCTTCAAATGACACTTAAGGCTGTTTTTCCACTTATAGTTGCGATTGCAATTCTTGCATACCCATGGCTTTTCAATATTAGCATCATAGATCATATCTTCAGAGTGTTCGAGACTTTCTTTGCGCATTCTTTGATTTTGAATTAGGATGCGATATTTATTATCAGAGGACATGCATATTTCAGTGTTGCCAGACATTGTTGAGGTGCCAAGTAATGTTGTACTGGGAGATGTTGTTGTAATGGTGGTTTCAGGTGGTAAGTTAAGACCCGAACTGTCAACTAAACGTTTCTTCATTGCCGATCGAAGTTTGGTTGCAGAGCCATATACACGGCGAGTAGCATTATTTCGATTTGGTAGTTCTTTTTTCGTTTTTATCTCAGTTTCACCGGTATCATCGGGGTCTTCTTGATTATTTTCTTGTTGCTCAGCAGCTGAGCCACAATCATTAATATCAGCATCGGCTGTTTCTTCGTCGTCTTCATTGTCGGGAGCTTCTTCGAATTCGGATTCTTCAATTTTGACCGAATCAAAGGCCCATGACATGGGACTGGAGAGCTTAAGATCATAATTGAATGGATCATCGGTTTCACTTTCATCACAGCTGGAACTACTGCGCTCGAATTTGACAATAACTTCGGTTGTATTATCATCGACTCCATCGAATGTACTATTAGCATCACCAGTTGTTGTTTGTGTTGTTGCTGATGTGTTATTACTAGCACCAATAGTAACGGTAGCATTTGAATTGGGAAGAGAAATTTTAACAGTACCACCACCACCATTATTACCACCATCGTTAGTAGTTGTTGTTGCAGTACTAGTAGTAGTTTTCTTTGGTATTATTATGTCTTCAGAAATGGATTTGTTATTGTTGTTAGTTTTGTTATTAGCAGAAGTAGAGAGTCTAGTGATTCGTCGCTTTCGTTTAGGTTCAGGAGCTGCAGGTTCGGGTTCAGGTTCGGGTTCAGGGGTCGTTTCTTTTTCGGTAGTTGTTGTTATTGGGGCTTAAGTGTTAATTTTTTTTAGTAAGTGTTAAAATATTTTTTATATTTTTTTAGTTTTTTTTGTTATTAACATGAAAAGAGAGATAAATGCAATATTGTTAGTTACATTTTTTTTGTTGTTAGTTTATATTAATAACAGCTTGGTTAGTTAGAGTGCTGATATAAAAGTAACAAGTTTAAAACTCGATTATAATTTCAAGCCAGTTTAAAGGCTGACTTATAATCAAGAAGAAAGAAAAGTGCTAAGTAAAAAAATAAGTTAATAAAAATAAGACTACAAAATTAAAAAACATCAATGAAATGATACATTTTAAAGAAATATTGGTAAAATTTCTTAGGTATTTTTTTTTTTCATTAATTGTAAAATGTCAGTATTTCTTTTTACTTTTTTGTTTTTTAGCTGTTCCTTGACTACCCAGTACTCGTTCTTATAAAAGACCAGTTTAATGTTGATTTTTTTAAAGTATTCTTTTAGAAAGCAGTGATTTCGGATTGATAACAATATTATCGTAGGACTTTTAATTTGGCAGGATCTATTACAAGACTCATAAAACTCCTAATAGATATTTTTGAACATTTTGGCTTATAATTTTAGAAAATTGCATAAAGTTATTCAAAAGTGTCAGTCGACTCCCCTAAAAGTATTTGAAATCAAGCAATTATATTATATTAATGTAGAAGACCCAATTAGGAGATGTCATGAAAATTGTTCGAAACTTTGATTTTCGGTGGGCAGGGTAGTCCCCACAATCCATAAAAGTGCAATGTTCAGTAGAGACTTTAAGGGCAAAACAAAATGAAACGATGATAGTATAAAAACCTAGATTTTGAAGCAGAAGATCTGTGACTGACTGCCATTTGATGGTTCGAGATACTTTTTATTCTGTTCAGTAAACTGCAGTGCGCCACGTAATCCGCTTAATTTCTTCAATAAAACTAGAAATAAAGATGACTTTCTATCATAAATAAGTTATGGATTAGAAGGACAGGTGATGACTATTTTCGTTCGTAAAATGACTAAATCAACTCTTTAGATAGCATTCTTAAAAGGCATTTGATTTATTTCAGAGAGATGCCTGAGTTTTTTTTTCGAAAAAAAAAAATAATTTAAAAATATTATAGCAAGTTTAAAAAAAATTGTATCTCTTTTTTAAGTAATTTTTAAAAAAAAAATTCGAAAAAAAAATCATTTTTTTGTTTAATTTTTGTTTTTTGTTTCAAAACTTTTTTTTTTGAAAAACTAAATACACAATAATTTTTAAAATGATGAAAACGACCTGGTCACAAGTTTTTACAAAAATTAGTTGAGCCAGTAATGAAATAATACGGAAATATCTAAAAAAAAAAATTAAAAATTTTCCGAAAATCGTGTTCATCATATTTCCGTTATACGTATTTTTTGAGAAAAAACTAAAAAAGCAGTAATAATCTCTTATATAATATCATACACCAAGTGTAATCAAAATCGTCAGAGCCGTTTTCGAGAAAAATCCAATAACTCGAAACCGTTATATGGGAGGTATTCGTTCTAATCGAGATATTCAAAATCAAATAAAAAACCAACCTTGGAAAAATCTCAAATCTCATTTGTTCATTGAAGCGCGCATTCGTTGGGCGCTTTCATTGGCATGGTCCTTTATAGATAAAAGAGCATACTCATCTCATTACTAAAAGAATTGCAACTGAATAAAACAATACCTTAATACCATGAAACATTTTGTTAGACTTCCAAAATACCATTTTTTAGTAAAAAAAAAAAAATAAATACAAAAAAAAAATAAAAGTTAATATAAAACAGAAAAAACACAGAAAAAATCAAATTCACATAAAATAAACATAAACATACCTTTTTTTGTTGAAATTAAAAGCGAAATAAATATTTTTATAAATATAAATAAAATGAAGCTTGAAAAAAAATATCTTTTTTTCTTCAAAAAAAAACAAATCCTTAAAAAAAAACAATGAAATTGAAAAATAAAATTATCGGTAAAAAACAATGTATGAAATTGTAAATTATGAATTAAAAATTAACAATAAAAAAAAAACTGTAAAAGGAAAATGGATTAAAAAAGAAAACCAAAATATACTACAAATGAGGTACTCACTCGTAGAAGTGTTTAGAATTGATTTTTGTAAAATCGACTGATCGGCCAACATCAACCAATTGCGAACACGAATCCTTGATTCAGTTTGCGCAGACTTCTGATTTGATGATGAATTGGTTTCATTTTGAGTAGTTGTTGTAGTAGTTGGTGTTGTTGGTGTTGTTGCTGTTGTAATTGCTTCTGACATTGTTGCAACATTTTCTGGAAATAAACAAAAAAGAAAATGCCATGTTAGTATGGAAAGTTTTAAGATAAAATATGTAAATACAACATTTTATTTTGTTTTTTTTTTTTTTCTTTTAATATGGTGAATTTGTATTTTCTTTTATTTATTTACCAAAAATATAAAACAAAAAATTATCTAAGAAAAAAACACACTGTGACTTTATAATAAAATACATGACTCTCCAGACAAATTAAAACGACTCATCTTGTGTTTACTAAAAAAAAAAATCTAATATATTTGTGTATTTTTTTTATTGTACTTACGCTTTTGTTGAAAATAAAATTTGAAACAAATTAAATAAGAAAATCCAGTGTAGGTAAATAAAATGAAAGCATCAGTTGGTTTTTGTTTTAAAACAATTTTCATTTTTCTTTTTCTTCTTATAAAGTTCATATTTGTTTGTTTATAAAGTTGTTCTTAAATCTTTATTATTTAACAATTACATATTTTATTATTTTTTAATTTGTATTTAATACAATTAACAAACTTTTTTTTGATTTTATTGTTTTTTTTTTCAATTAATACAAGTTTTAAATTGTACAAAAAACAAAATAGACATTATATAGACGTGTAATATAAAGAATATAAAAAAGGAAGAAAAAAACCAACTAAGATTTAATGAGTATTTTATTTTTTTAACATTTTATAATTTTTTTTTGTAAAATTTTATATATTTTTAATTTTTTTTTTAAGAAAATGAAGCCAATACCTAATAACCAATATGCTTAAGAGAAAAAAACAATAGTAATATAGAATATTAACAATTTATTACATTATTTTTTTTTTATTTATACAGAAATTTCTGAATATTCCCATCACCAATTTTTTTTTTTATTTTTTTGTATTTTTTTATACTTATTCTTTTTAATTCCAATTATGTATATATTATTGATTTTAACTCTTAAGATTTTTTTTTTATATAAATTAAATTTCCTTTTTTTATATTTGCATATAAAATTTCACAATTATTGAATTTGTTTTGTTTAGAGCGAGTTTTTCGTATCTCGCTTGGTTTTGTAAATACATATATATTATTTAAATAAATGTCAAATTAAATTATTATAAAATCTATAATAGACAAAATATAAGAAACTGTTTTGTTTGCTTGTTTTTTTTTTGTTTGTTTTTTTTTGTAATTAAAATATATAAATATTTTTTGAACTTAAGTGGATAGATTGTCTTTTTAAAGCTTAAATAAAATAGTGGAATGTGATATAATTTTGTATACTTTTTATACAATATACAAAATATTTGTATTATATGGATTGTTTATTTATTCTTTTTTTGTTGTTTCTATTGGAATGCGATACGATAAGAATCTAAAGTTGGAAATTTTAAAATATACGACAGTAACGAATATTTAAATCAAATTTGTATAACATTAAAACATAATTTATAAATTAGATCGACAAACACAAACTAAGTACCTGAGTTCTTATTGATTTTTTTTTCTTAAATATTGAAACAAAAAGTTAATATTATGAAAAACAATTACAAAAAATTAAATAATATTTAAAAATAGAAAAAAAATTGTGATGTTTAAGATTGATTTTTAAAATAAAATATGGCTGGGCATTGTTATTGAATTTTTGAACAAAAAAAATCAATCACCTTACCTACTCTTTCTCATTTTTTTTTTACATTTAATTTTTTATTCTACTTTTTTTTAACTTAGATTGAAAAAAAAAACAAAAAGAAATAGAAAATTAATTCATTAAATAAATTCTTAAATATTTTTAAAAAGATCTATAATCTAGTTTAATAAAAAAAAATTGATGTTCTTAAAATCTAAAAAGGCACTTTATAGGAAACTTTATATAATATTCTTATTCACATCTTTTTTTTCAAGTAGTTTTAGTTTTATATATAAATATATTTTCCTGAAGTGATTTTTGTATAAGTTTCCACACAGCTAAGTTATATTATATATTTTTTTTTTTAATTTAAATAAAACAAATTTTGTTTTAATTTATGACTTCGTCATTAAATACAAAATTTTTTTGTAATAATGTACTCGTATTGATGAATTTGAGGTAAATTGTTGTTCCCTTAAAACCTAAAGCATTTATTTTTTTTCTTTTTTTTTATTATTTCTATTTATTTTCCTTTTTTAACTTCTGTTTGTTTAAAAAAAATGACTGAATTGTTTGGTTGGGTTAACTTTGAGTTTACTAAATTATGTGTAGAAAAAAAAACAAGAATGAATATGTTATTTTATTTAAATACTTATCGGTTTTTTTGAATATTGATTTTTTTAATATTTATTTATTTGAAACTATAGTTTTTAGTTATAATAAAAAAACGTTTTTATTGAAGATAAATACGGAATGTCTTTTTTTTTTAATTTTGTTCCGTTTAGAATGTTTTATTTTCAAACTTAAGTACAGTATATTATTGGAGGGGTTTATGACCAATTTTATTTTTTCATATTTTGATATTTAAAATAGAGAAACCTTTTTTTTTGAAAATCCAAGAATCATTATTGAAAGTGGAATTAAATAATGAAGCGAGTTCAAAATATAATTTTATAAAATTTAATAATTTGTTTCTCAATGTGTAGATAGAAAAATAAAATATTTTTTACATCTTCTGTAGAAAATACTTCACCAATGGCACTTTATTTCTACACTACTCAATACAAAAACTTAGTTAGCAGGAAAGTTTTCCAATTTTTTTTTTTTTGCTATTTTTGAAAAAGTGTATTTAAGTGAAAAATTTTAACAAATGGAAATAGAATCTTCCACCTTCTAGTTCTGAGTGATATGAAATTTCATTTAATAAATAATTTTTTTTTGTTTTATTTAATATGTTTTTTTTTTGAATTAACTGATTCTGATTCCTAATTTGATTTATTTTTGGTGTTTTTATCAATTAAAGTCATGTTATTGACTAATTTTAAAAAATTTTCGAAAGTGAAAACATTAATAAAAATTAAATAAAGATTTTGATTCTTAGATGTCAAAGCTCTTCAAAAGATAATTCTTACACACAAATTGAAAACTATGAAAAATTAACGATTTAGATTTTTTTTTTTACTGTTCAAAAAAATATGGCTAGAAGTGTTTTGTAGACATTATTCGAATCACAATTCTAGTTTTTTACATTCAAATAACCCGGAAAGCCAAGTAATTCTTAATCGGATGTCATAAAAAACTATGAGAAAAGTATAAAATGGGTGAGGAAAATGAATTTTGAATAGTTGTAATTTTAACATCATTTCATATTAATGTAATATATCAAAAACTTGGGATGCTAGATAGATTCGACCTCAAACTAATAATAAACATTCAAAAAACTTTCGATTTTTTTTTTTTTTAAATAATGTATAGTATCACCCGTTTTTTTTTTCAGAATTGGTGTACCTATATAATGTGATGTTCACAGCAAATATGACATAATGCAATACCACAACACTTCTATGAGACTTGTGGAAGTACATATATTTTAAACTGTCAAAGTTAAGAAGTGACTTTTATAATTTACGTGACACAATAAGACTTTTACTTGATGCAATAAGTTTTTGCTTTTTGTGCAAAATCATGTAAGCATATCATTCTTAATTTTGTATGAGTCTGTAATACCATCACATTAACTATAAATCACATAAAACACAATATTTGTTGTAGGTAAAAATAAATTTAAATACAAACAAAAATTGAAAAAAAAGTACGCATACGCCACAGTGCACGACGTCAAAAGCTAGTACCTACTTTATGTTGATATTTTTTTTTGAGGTCAAACCAAACAGAAAATAATTTATTTGTTAAGTTTTAGCAATCTGATCATGTAAACATAGTCCCGCACTGGAAATTTCGTGGGTATCCGACTTGGACTAGTGCAATAAACTTAGCACAATTTGTACAAAAACGTCGTTGTGCATACATACATATAAGTTTTTTTATATGCTAGAACCTAGTTCTCTTTGAAGTTTGTGTTAATTTCCAAATTGGAACAAGACTGTAATAAGGAGTTTTCTACAAAAAAAAGTACGTATACTTATACTTATATGTATATGTATATGTATATTATTTTATTTTCGTGTTTGTAAAGAACTAACGTATGTATGTATCTCTTATTGATAAAAAACAGCTTCAGATAATTGGGGTCATTTGAAAGACTAACTATCTCTGATTTAATTTAACTACAACCCTTATAACACTGGCTCATATGGTGTTTATTACAGAAATCAAACAATGCTTTTCCGAATAATTTTTATGTGCTGAACTTGAATTCGAAGTCAGAAACATTCTATCACGTCAGGTTTTTGAGAAATTCGCGTTTAAAAATTGGAAAACATTTGTTGAGTAAGTGCACAATTTGTAAAGGTTTCTAAGGAACAAGTATTTTTCTTTTAAATCCTGTTTAAAAAGCTTTCATTTTCGAGAAATGTAACATTGAAGTTAATGTTTTTGGCATATTACATCATAAATTTTCTGGTATTGACCAGAAAAAAAACAATGGCTTTTTCACCCCCATGTCCTTAAAAATTTATCGTATAAGTCTCAAAGAGTGTAACTATTTTTTATAGAATGTGTACCTCGTACAAGAAAAGTGTTGAGTGGTTTGAATGAGCAATACAAAAAATGAATTTCAACAAATTACTCAATAAAAATCCTTTCACTAAAAAAACACCACTATAACACTTTTCCAGTACCAGGTAGAGACTTTATTCGATACAAAAAAAAAGTTATACTCTTTAAGACTAATTAATATTTAAGATTTAAGGCGAAAAAGACCATTTTTTTCCTCTTGACCATGCAATTTAGTATGTAGGCCAACACATTAACTACATATAACTTAAGATTTCTCGGAAAAGAAAAGAGCTAACAGAATGATTAAAAAAAATGGTTCTTTCAGAAACCAATATAAATTGTTTTGTAACAAATTATCTGCAATTGTAAAATTACCTCGAAAAAAGTGAAAAAACGATTATTTCGATTTCACAAACGGAAAATTGACGTTCCAGAATATTTCTGACTTCTGATTCGGGCTATGCATACACAAAACTTTGAAAAAGTAAAGTTTGTTTTTTGAAACAAAACAAAATAGATAAAATTTTGCTGACCAAAATGTAGCTGTAAATTTGTTTCAACAAACGAAATACTTTGATCGAAGTTTTGAAAGTTAATTTAAATTAATAGTTTTCAAAAAACGAAAATATATTCTCCGATAATATACTGTACCCTAAGTAAATTATTTACAAAATATCCAAAAAGAAATAAACAAAAATAATTTTGAATTAGAAACAAAAAGTTTGTTTGAGTTATAAACTTATGAAAAAAAAAAAATAGGTTTTCAATTACAATATTCTTAAACCTATTTAGAATATCACTGATTATGTTCCATTTACTTTATACAACTAAATAGCAAATAATATATAATAATATATAAAAAATGTTTTTATGTATATTTTTACAAAATATTTAATAAAAAAAAAAAAACAAGTGCCAATTTAAAAAAAAAAAATATGTACGTTTACGCAATATTGCTTCATTTTTTCTTTGAGAATTTTTATAATTTTTAGTTTTAACAAAAACAAAATATTTATATATATTATGTAAAAAAATGTATGTTTCATTAAACAATTTGGCACATTAAGAAATTTTATAGTGTTTTTCATTTTTATCATAAATTATCCCTGTGTTTGTTGTATTTTATCGTCTTCATCGACGGTTGTTGTAGTACAAAATCTTGGATTTTGAAAAAAAAATAAAGGAAAAAATATTGTAATTTTTTTTGTTTTTCTTTTTTTGTACAGAGAGAGAGAGATAGAGAGATATTTATGTATGTATAGTGTAAATGTGTAATATTATTATTTCGCTTACGAAAAATGTTGACTCAGCGATGTGGGTTCATCCCCGCCGGTATAACTTTTAATATCTTCGAGTTTGATAAATTTCTCTTTGTGCATTCTCTCCATGTGTCGTCCAATGTGCATTTTTTGCTTGGCACGATACACACAAAACGGACACTGGAATTGCGGCTCTTTGCCACATTCCCACTTCTGATGGTTACGCAATGACGATTTGAGTTTATACACTCGACCACATTCGGGGCAGGGGTGACCGCCACCACCTCCACTGCCGCCCATGCCACCGCCACCACCAACAGACCCATTTCCACTTATCAAGCTGCTCATGGCACTAAAGCTGTTTAACAGGCTTATGTTGCATAGGCCTGAGGATTTACCATCGACCACGCCACCAGAGAGCGCTGCAGCAGCTGCAGCTGCTGCACTCAATGAGTGATAGTCATTTGCAGATGGATTCAAGTTATCATTGTCATCGCAATAACTGCCTTCGCCGCCACTGCTGTTAGCACCTTTATCACTCTTGAACAATTCACACTCGCTATTGGTGTTTTTGCGACTTTGATGATGATGATGCTGGTGGTGGTTACTACTACTACTTATTATGGAATCGGAAGTATTGCCACATGCGAGCATACTAGCACTGGCAGATGAACTGCCAGGTTTTCCGGAATGAGCTCCAATCGGAGTACTTGTGGTTATGGCATTGCCAACGGAGGAATTTTGATTATTCGTTGGTGTTGAGAAGACATTCGGCGATTTGCGATGTTGTTGTTGTTGTTGTTGGTGATGGTGATGGTGATGGTGAAGACGATCAGAAGCTGCGACTGCATTCATTATTGCGGACGAGGATGAAGGATGGACTGGTGATGAGGTAGCCGTATTGCTGTTTTGATGCTTATCGATAGATAGATCTGTGGGGAATATCAAGGGATGAACTCCTTCGCGCAGCTGGGTGACTAATGGCATGGCTAAGCGGGCATTCCACTCGTTCCACGTTAGACCGGCTATACGCGTAATACTTAAATCTTTAATTTTGGAATTATACATATTTATTTTTATGTTTAGTTGGATGTTTTTGTGGCAAGAAGTAGTAGTTGTGGATGGTGGTGTTATACAAGTAGTAGTCATAGTAGTAGTAGTGGTGGTTGTGGTTGGTTGTTGGAAGGGGTCACAAGCAGAAATTATTTTTTTTATGTTTTTAATAATATTTGATTTATTTTTATTATATATTTTATTTTTTATTTTAACGTTGTGGAATTTGGTTTTGTGGAAGAAAAAAGAAAAAAACAAAAAAGGGAAAAACAACAGTTAAAAAAATAATTTGACTATTAAAAAATAAACATAAATAATAATAATAATAAAAAAAAAGTAAAATAAAATAGAACTTAAAAACTAAAAAATATATATGTATATATATATTAAACCTACACACAACTATAGCAATGAGTTTTTATATATTTGTACGTATAATTTGCAATAAGAAAGAAAATGTATAAAATCTATTTATGAATGATAAGCAAATGAAAAGCAATTTTTTTAATGAGATTTTTATCAGTGAAAAATAGGAAAATGTAGAAGATTTAATGTTTTTTTTTACATTTACATACTAAGCAAGCAATTTTGGTAGAAACAATTATTACATTTTATAGAAAAATAACGAAGAATTTGTATTTATATAATTTTGAATTTCTGTTTTAATATTCATTGCAAAAGATTTTTTTTATTTTACGAATTTTATCTTTGATCAAAAATTAACACGAAGACATTAATTGCAGACATTGTTTGCATATATTTAGACAACTCAACAAATAATGAATAGAAAATTGTACTTAAAATTTATTAATACGTTTTTTTTTTAAATTTTAGTTATAATTTTCTCCTTAATTTATTTTAAAGAAGGAACTCAAACATTTGTCGCCATAAGTTACATAAGTCAGAATGGTGCAAGGTCTTTATTAGTACAAGTGTTGGACTTTCAGTACTCTTATGTAAAACAACTTAACGTTCGAAAAAAAGGGAAATTTCTTCAACTTTAATTTACTAAATGCCGTTTTTGTCCTAGAATTATTTCAAATCAGATACCAATCAAAACTTAGCTAAATACATTTGATTCGATTTTACAAGAAAAAATATAGTACGTATACGCCATAGTGTACACGACATTTTAAAACAAAATTTTTGTTATTGCTCCAATGCAAAAAAAGTTATAAAATGACTTTCACCTGAAATATCTTGAGAACAAAGTAATGATATCAAATTCGGGCTTTTACGCCTTGTGACGAATTATAAGGTACAAATTTAAAATAACTGACTCCATTTGACCAAGATGTTGAACACAAAAACTGAAAAATTCTTCAGAAAGAAATTGCTAGGTTGAAAAGAAAGGAGAGTCTTAATCCTGATCAGAATTGTAAAGTACTTTAGTATTTCGGGACTACAGAACTAAGTTTCGGTTCTAGTACTAAGTACTTTGGTACTGGAAAAATGACAATGTTTTCCATGCACTTTTTCACCAATACTGATAAAGTACTTTGCCACTAAATCACTCAGTACTTTGAGCTTGCTACGAAGTGCTTAGTTTTACCTAGTAAGGTAGACTACTCAAAAAAAAAAAAAATTGATAGCAATTGTTCAGATTTTGTTCGCTATTTTTCTTAGTGAAAATCGATCACAATTTTCCCAAGATGAAATTAGTAAGTTTTTGTCAATATATATTGCATTACTTGGCTAAACTTATATTTTATTATTGAAAAATACAGGTATATTTTAACATTAAACAAACAACAATTATTAAAATTATAGATAACAAAGAACTATTCTTGTTCAGAACCTGGCTATTTTTTGGGGGATTTATTTTGCTTTTTTTGTAACTAAAATTATAATGTAATTGCCTTGCTTTTAAATTTTGTTTAATATTAAAATTTTGATCTAGCTTTAATACGTAAATAAAAAAAAGCTTTTGCAATAAATTTCGTTCTCGAGCACAGCAGTTGCTTTGAATTAAGAGGCTTCATATAAATTAACAATTGTATAACTCTAAAGAGAAAAAAATAATCAGGGAGTGGGGACAAATTAAAATATAAAAAAAAAAAAAAACAATTAAAACATAATAAAATAATAATTAATAAAATATATATATTTGAAAAAAACATTAGGGAAGCAACACATAATAAAAAAAAAATAAGGAATTTTTGGTTAAGTTTGAAATTAATTTACACATCATCGAAATCAAATTTCTTCCATTTGTTTTGATTTAATATTTCTCATATTCGAATATTCCTTCCGATTTTTGTTTTAATTTTTTAATCAGCTCCTTTTTTTAAATCTGAAAATGGAAATATGTTAATTTAAAAGCATTAAACCTTGTTAGGTTTGTTGAGATGACTTACGCATACATAGTATCCCGACAAATGTACCTACTCACTTAACAATGATGAACATCATCTCAAGATGGATAATTCCAGGGACATCCTAAGAAAAAGAAAAATACGTTAGTTATGGTTCAAATACTCAAAAGTGGAACTTGATCCTTTATGGAAAAAAAAAACCAAAATAAAAAAACAAAACAGTAAATAAAAGAACAAAAAAATATCCTAGAAATATACAAAATAAACTTTAGTAGGGAATATTTTTTTTGTGGGGCTTGGGAAATCTGAAATCATTTAATACCTGAAAATTAAATTTAAATGTATGTACAAATAAAACACATTACTTTTTTACTTAATTATATTTCTCATTTCTTTTGAATTTTTTTTTGTATATGAATAAAACGATAATATTCACATTCTATATAATTATATATGTATATATTTAAATTTCTTTTATTTTAAATTTAATGTTTTTTAAAAATAAAATATTTATTTATTTTATTTACTTTATTTTAAATATACTTTTTTTTTATCTGGAGTGTTCATCAGATTTTTTTTATGATTTTTAAGTTTTTTGAATAATAAAATAAAACTCCATACAATTTTTTTTTTAATCATAAAATTTTTCACTTTTTTTTTATTTTATGTTGAAAATTCCATTAAAACATTTTAAATCTATTTTTTTTATATTTAGTACTTAACGCCTAAAAAAATAACACTTTTTTATCGACGATAATATTGTTTTCATCATTTTTATTATTAATTTAATTATGTAAGTAATGTTATGATATTTTTTTTATCATAAACATACTTCATTATATAATTTTTGTAAAACTTTTTCTTATTCTTTTTTTTTTGGCTTTTTATTGTTATTATTTTATTTTATTTTATATTATAAAACTTGTGATTCAAAGAAAAAAAAACGAAATCATGTTAATTATGTTAAACTTTGTACAATGCGGATTTATTTTTCTCATAATTTTAATTTTTTTTTTTAATATATTTTTTTTTGTGCTTTAAGATTAATGTAATTGCACATTTTTATGGTGCGCTGAATACTATTTTAGACACATGTTTTATTTTTATTATTATATTTGAATTTTGTTGTTTTTGTTCTTATTTATTGTTTTTTTTTTTTGTTTTGTTTCTTTATTTTAAATTTAGGATTTGTTTGTTTATTTTTATTTATGGCCTAGCCTCTTAGCAGACAAAAATTACTATTATTCATAAAACGAATCATGTGTATGTACACAAATGTAGTCCAATGTGAAAAAAAAATAAACAAAAAATTTGTATGAATACGAGACAAAATAATTTTATTAATTAAAATGACCCACTGAAAAAGCAGACAAAGAGGATTACAAAATTTAGTGCAAATGTAAAATCCTGTACAATTTTAAGGTTCATTTCTATACTACTTTTAAGTTTTTTTTTTTTTTAATTAAAAAAAACTTAAAAAAAACTGAAATCAAATGAAAACTGTGATAGCTTATGGTTTATTTTTTTTAAACAGATTATACATTCCTACTGTGATTGTCAGCTATCAAATGACAATTGATAAATATTGAAATTTGGTACTTCAAACCTAATTTAATTTTACAATAAGTAACATTCTCAGCTATCAAAGCTTTTGCCACTTGAATAATAAAATATCAATTTTCAATTTTTATAAAGTACTGGTTGTCTTTTTGAAAATGATTGAAAACAAAAAATTAAATTGCAAGCTCACATGCACAAGGACTGATAATTTTTGTAAAAGAAAAAAAGGGTAATTTTAAAAAAGAGAAGAAAAAATTAAAATCTTATAAATTTCTATTTTTGAATTTATAATTTTAATGATTTATAATAGTGCATTGTGATTTTTTTGTGTTTGAAATTATAACAAAATAGAACAAGATTCGTTCATACTTCGACAAATCCATCATCGAAATCCATGATAGAAATTTTGGATATGAAACATTTTTATAAGTTATTTTCGAGTTATTTTTGTTTACTAATTTTCTATGTAGGTTCCTTTCATGAACGGAAAAACCAGAGAAAGACAACATCAACATTTAGGAAATGTTTCAAAACTGTGCACATCAACAAAAAACATTTTTTTTTAATAATATTTGCGAAAAAGATGGGAAACATGTATTTCTAAAATGTTTTTTAGACAATGTTTCTTCGATTTAGACCAACCGCTAGATGTGAAAAATATCTAATGCAATGAAAAAGATCTAATGGATCTTTGAAAAAAAACTTTGGAAAGGATCTTTCATTCCTCAATCCCGAAATTTTGTGCACAAAAATTTATTCAAAACAAAATAAAATACACACTACGGCTTTTTAAAAAGTTTGAAAATTATTTTTTTAAACTAGAAACTTTTGGAAAAACTTAATCAAATAATTTTTAATTTAACATACACATTAGAATGTTCGTTAATTTTCTTAGGTGGGAAAACTATTTTCAAGTACATAGTTAAAAAAAAATCTCCTAATATTTTCAGATTTTTAATTTATTTATTTTATTAAGGAAATTAATGAGGAAAGGTAGATGTTTGGACATACCCAAGTTTGTTCAGATAAATATTAAAAGAATACAAAATGATTTGCTCGATAAAATATCCAAACAATTAAATTACCAAAAAAAAAAAAATACGTTTCCCTGAATACAGAAATTTGTTATAAAATATAAAAAAAAAAACAAATGAAAATCAATAAACTTTATAATTATTATTAAGTTAAATCAAACATGAAAAAGTTTTGAACTTTACAACTAAAAAAGCAAAAAAAAACATAAAATATATATTTTTTTTATTTTTATTTTATTTTCAGTTCGGCCTCGCCAAATCTTTATTTTTTTTAAATAAAATATTTCTCTGAAACACGATTTGCACTTTGTTGTTTAATAAAATACAAAAATGAAATGAATAAAAACATAATATAATAAAAAATAGGATTTATGTATATTTATAAAAAAAAAATAAACAAAAAAAAAAGCCTTAAAATTAAATTATTATAAAAAACTCAATAACATAAAAATAACAAATTAAAAAATATATTTAAAAATATAAAATATTTATAAATGTAACAAAAATATGAAGAAAAAAAAAAATAGGTAAATCAAGTTTTTTTTATGAAATGAATTTCGAATAAATTACTGACCACTTTACATAGAAAAATAAATAAAAAAAATTGTTTTTTTTTTTTATTTCAATATTTTATATTGGGTCTGTTTCTTTTTCTATTATTTTAGTTTTGATGGTTAAGATTGAAAAGGAAAAAATAATATGATGAAAAGGTTTGGTCAATAGAATTTCTTAAATTAAAGTTTGTGATCTATTTTTTGTATGTTTTAAACTCTGAACTTAATTAATTTTACTGTTATCTCAAAGAGGTTTCCAAAAAATTGAATGCATTTGTAAGGAAAATGTGGATATCTATCGATACATACAATTGGGTTATTTGTTTGCTAAACAAACATCCATAAAATATGTATACCTTAACTTTTATGGTTTTTTTTTTTTTAACTTTTTTGTTAAGTTTTTTTCTGTGTTTTTTTTTTCTAAGAATTAGATTTAAAGTTTTAAACTCATCATTGATTTCTTAAAACTAATTTAAATTTGTATTTAATTAAATTTTTGTATCTTTTTTTACTTCCTTTTTTGTTTATTTTTTGTTGTATAATCGTCTACGTAAATATTATATCAAATATATTTCTATAGATTATACATTTCATTATACATTAACTAGTCAAAAAGGAAATAAAAATTGTTTTAATTTTTTTTTTAAAGATTGTTGAAACAAAAAGTTAAATGATTTTATGAAATATAAATTTATTTCGCTTACTATTTGCGCCCTCGCTTACTTTCCAATTGCGGTTTGTCCGGATGATGTTTTCGTACATGCACACCCAAATTACCACGCTGTTTGGCCTTGTACGAACAATGTGGACACGGATGGCAGGGTTCTTTGCCGCCACATTCGACATTTTCATGACGACGCAACGTCGACTTCCAACGGTATTTCTTGCCACAATGCCTGCATATGTATTTGGTATCGCTCAACGATGAGTCGCTTAGGGTCAATTCGTAGGTGGTAGTGGAACTGGATGAATTTTCTTGTTTCATCGGCCGCGTTGTAAGGATGGTGTAGCTCTTTGTAATGGTTGGTTCTTGATTGGATACCTGCTCCAGTGATTCGTCGGTCTGTTGTTGATGGGATTGATGAAGATTATGGAGTTGATGTTGCTGTTGTTGTTGTTGCTGATGGTGTTGTTGCTGATGGTGTTCGGTGATGTGGTGTTGTGTCGTTTGGGTGGTATGGAGTTCGGTGATTTCTGTTGGTGCAAAACCAATACCAATTTTAGTGCCATCAGGTAATTCGATATCATCGATTTCGGCATATTTTACCAAATCGCTTATTATCGATGCTGAAGTTTGGGCATTATTCAAATCGATTTCGGATATTTCATATTTTGTTGTTTCATTGATTTCTTGATGATGATGATGATGATGGTGGTGTTGCACTTGTTGTTGGTTTTGGTGATGTTGGTCTTGTTTATCTAGTTGTTGTTCCATATGAATTGTTGTTCCTTGTGGGCTAATGATTTTGCCACGGGAATATTTGATGCGCGGTCCAAGATTTTTCGGTTCAATTTGAACATTTCGCAGACCAATTAGTGTGTTTATGGCCTGGGCATTGGCACAGACAATATTTGGATGGTGTTCTTGATGGATTTGTGGTTGGATTATTGTTGCTGTTGTTGTATGTGGTACAGAGATGGTAGCAGTAGTTGGGACGATCTTTTTCAAATTAATTAGTTCTGTTTGGGAGAAATAATGGAATATACAATGTTTCGTTAGAAATTTATTTGAAAGGTGTTTATTTGAGAGTACATTTTTGGCTAACAGGCCTCAAGCTTGTAGCCGTGTTTTGAGGAAATTAGTTGCCACATAGGTACCTACAACATTATTATAATTTTGTAAAACAATCTTTATAATTTGAATGTGAGTGAATGATCATAAAAAGTCAATTGCTATTATTATCAATAAACTTTTATATCAAGTCGATGAAGATTTTCAAAAAAAAAAAACGTTCCACGTAAATACGCTACAGTGATTCGCTTCAATAACAATTTGGGTATATATATTGATATTTTATTTGATATATTCATGTATGAATCTGCTTTCATTTGACACCAAAATCTTAAAAATCGGCGGAGAATGGCCAAAGATAGAGCCTATTATATCAACTTATTAAAACGGGTAACTCGGGCGTATACGTAACATTTTTTGTATGGGGAAAGTGCACAAAGCAAAAATACAAACTACACAATTTCTTAAAAGTTTAATTTAAAATACTGAAAAATTTTGAAAAAAATAAAACTTTTACTAAGGAACAGAGTTTTTTTTTCATTTTAAATTTTAGTAAAAAAAATCAAATTAATCTCCTAAATGAAAAACTTTAAATTATATCTTAGTTTGATTTCATCTTACGCAAAATTTTTACGAGCGAAGAGATTAGCGAAAATATCAACACAGAAAAACAGTCAGCCTACCTATAGAAGATATTGAATATTGATTTTTTTTTTAAGTTTATATCAGATTGTTATTCTATGATAGAAAACTGAACAAAAATTACAAATTGGATTTGGATAACTCATCTATATGGTATTAAAAAGTTATTTTTATAATAATTCGAGCTTAGTGGTTTTAGAGAATAAACAAAAATATCGCAATTTTTTTGCGAAAACATAAAGTTTCCATTCTACGTGCAGTTAAACACAAAGTTCACCAAAAACAAAGTTGGAAAATGACAACAGCACAAACAGCGGATATTTTTTGTAGAGGTACATTTTGGTTAATCGTTTCGAAAAAACATTTTTGTTGGAAATGGGACGAAATTATTAAATTTTTTTTTTAAGAATTCAACATTTCATTTCAAAAGATTATGCTTTAGTTTGAGATTTTTTCTAACTGTATGAAATAAATTGCTTAGGCAAATTTATTTCGATTATATCCTTTCACCTTAATTATTTATTTTTCAAAAAAAAATGTATTACAAATAAATCAACTTACCACATTCAGCTGATGGTAATTTTATTGAATGACTTGTTGTTAAAGTTGTCAAAGTTGGCTTAACCTCTCCCAATTGTTGTACCTCTGTTATTTGAGCATGATGACCTGTATCTGCTGACACATCCACACCAGTTGATTGATCATCATCGGTAGTAATTTTCGTTGATGTAACATTACTCAATTTCTTTACGTGCAACACAAAGCCATCTTTATTTTGTGTTATGACAATATCATTGCTTTCCAACAAACAATCGTCCAATTCGAATTCTTCTGGTGTTATATCAGTCTGCTCACTTTTATCATGTTTAACTATAAACATTTCATTAAAGAATAAAAAAGAAATAAAATTATTACTTCTAAAGTTTGTAAAGGGCATGAATTAAAAAAATAAAAACAATTTTTTATACTAACAGTCCTTATATGACAAAACTTTAAAAAGCAGCTACTAAATGGTTTGATTATATTAGCTAACAGTTTTTTTAATATACATATTTAAATAAAATAAAATAATAAACACTTTTCCATTCCAATGTTAGACCCTTTTAAAAAAATGATAAAAATACTTTATAAAATTGTTATTTATTTGTAGAACATAGCAACAGTGCCTATAAATAATATTTTTTGACTAACTTTCTTTTTCTGTTATTTAAGTTATTTTTTATTTTATTAAATAAATTGTCGCATTTAATCTCAATATATAAAATAATATAATTTGCATTTAGAAATCATAAAATATGCAGAAATAAAATTAAAGAAATTTTAAACTCTTAAAGTTAATTAATTATCAAAAAATTTCATATTTTGCTGATTTTTAAAAAATAGAAAATTGGTAATTTGAGAAATATAATGTCACAACTGCACTTTAATATTAAATTATTGCCGATTTATCTGTTTCTTTTTTTTTCTGAAAAAAGGGTTAGCAATAAAAACAACAATTGAGTAGAGATTTTTTCAAGAAAAAAAAATATAGACCTGAAATATGTGAACAAGCTCCATTTTTTGATTAGTTGTGACATTATTTATCTCACCTTTCGATAGTTATAAACTGAAAATGATACATTTTTTATAAACAAAAATACTTGTTTTTAAATTTCGCATTTGCTTATATTTTTTTGCAATCAAATAATTATATATAATAATAATAAAAAAAATTATTTAATATTAGTAAATCCACTCAAGTAAAAAAAATAAATACTTATATACCAAAATAGTTTAAAATTAAATAATAATACATAAGTACACTTAAGACATTATTAGTCATAACTATAAAAAGTAGGTTTTTTTTGTTTTACCTTCGTTAAATTTATTTGAAAACTCCTTAAAGAAATTAAAAAATAAAACTACAAACTCATTCAAATTTTGTATCACTCTATCACAAGTGCAATTTATTTTTGTATCTTAATTTAAATTAAATAATCATATTTTTTTTCATAACTTCAATATTAAATACATAAGATAATTTGTTTTTTTTTATCAGATTTTTTTTTTTTATTATTATTATTATTATTTTTTTTTTTATTATATTATGTAACATAACTCGAGATGGTATTTGGCTTCTTATAAGATCATCATTCAAACTAATGGCAGCTTCAATACAATTTCCATCAGTTTATGTTTTATAGACATTGTTTTTAAATTTATCTGAAATTTATTTAATTATATTTATTTCTTTTTTTTTCATTTATATAATTAAATAAAAACTAATATTTATAGCAAAAGATTTATTTTGTTAGAACAAATATTTTAACTCAAAGTCGTCGGGCGATCATAACAATACCTACAGCTGATTAGGAATATTTTAGTTTGCGATTAGATTTCAGTTTTTCACATTTCTGCAGTTTTTTTTATTTTTTACATATAATTAATCTTTTTGTTCACTGCGATTTCAATTTGACAATCTCAAAACTTATATGTATGTGCTAATTGAAAAATATTTCACGTATCTTTGAGTACGTATTGAAAATGTAAACTGATTTTTTGACTCAAAAGCAACTGTGATTGCTTCGTTATTGCTACTCTATTTTGGAGCTCAAACTATATTATGGATTTACTTTTAAGGTTCGAAAAAAAAAATCGACAAAAAAAACTTTTGTGGATACCAATGCAATGTTGTGAAGACCTGATTACAAAATTCAAAACTAAAATCATTTATTGCAATGAATGAACTATTTTCAAAAAACACTTTTTCGGTTGGCAAGTTAAATTCCTGTATCAAAAAATGTGTGTTTTATTTAAACCCAACCATACTTTTCTAAAAGAAATTTTCAAATAAAATTATTGAAATTGGATGTTGGGGTTCTAATTTTATTAGAACAAAATTAATCACATTTTTCGAGTTGGGTAAAACATTAAGTTGTTACCGATTTTGGCACATTGTGGCTGTTATTTAAAATTAAAGTTTCAAAAAAGGGCGACGGAACCCCCTAATTAGGGGGTTAATTTCTTAAAATAAGATATTGTAATAGGCAAAATTTAAGTCAAAGTTCATCTAAACTTAATTAAAAAACTACCACTGAGATTTAAAGGTTATATCTGAAAATATTTAAAATTAAATTTATTAATAAATTAAATAAATCTTTTGCTAATTTCTGTACATAATTAAAAAAAAAAAAAATTAATATTTATTTACATTTTATATCAGCAAAAAGATTTAACTTTTTTTTATTGATATTAGTAGGTAGGTAGCATAAGCCCACCTACTCGTATAATGTATATCTTCTCACTCCAGAGATCAATCAAGCAAACACAAAATTATGATGATGTTTTCCTTTTTGCCTTTCGCTGCGGCATCGTCCTTTTTATATCTTTTTTTCTATCCGATAATCGTCATTGTTGTTCAAAAAAAAATCTTGGATGTTGTGATTTCATATGTGAATTCAAACTATGCCTGTATCTCGTTACATATGAACAGTATTTACAATTCTCCGATGGACTGATGCCACATTCGAATTTCAAATGTCTAGAGAGATTTTTCTTATACGTATATCTTTTACCGCATTGTGGGCATAAATGATTAGCAATTCGTTCGCTGGTACAGGCGACCAATTGCTTTTCTTCAGTCATTGCAATGTTGTTTAGTGATGTAACAGATTTTATTGATATCGTCCATGTTTCTGCAATATTGGCAAAAAAAGAGAAAAAATATATTAGAATGATAGTTTCTTAGGGAGCAAATAAAATGTATTGAAGAAAATGAAGAAAATAAAAAAATACAAATTAATAATTAACTAAAAACTTTTAAAATAAATTTTAAATAAATTTAAATTTTTTTAAGTTCAGAATTTGGTGGAATATGTATACGTTACTTGTGCTCTTTTTCATTTTTTTTTTGTAATTTTTATTAAAAACGCGTCGAAAATTCAGTTTACATTCTATTATGAAAATGAAAACTAAAATACAATGTTTAAAATGTTTTTTCTTTTGTTCTTATACTATAATCATGTAGTTGGCTAAAAGCAAGTTGCATAGTGAAGAAACTATAATTATGATAGAAAGTATAAGATGATGCAGTAGTTTATGATATTCAATATTACATAATTGAAATCTTACTTGATTTCTTACCGATAAAAAAGTAGGTTCTTTCAAATTCTTGCTGTTAAAAAAAAAAAAATAATAATAATAATACAAATATTATAATGAATTCATATTTTTCAATTATATCAAGGATTTTACATTTTTACAAAAAATTTTCTTGATTTAAAGTTTAAATTATTTTTTTTTTATTAATTTAAAAACAAATATGTACTAAATTTTAAATTAATTTATTCTACTTAATATTTTCTTTATTAAGAAGACTTTAAATCTTTTTAATCAGTTAGCACACAATGGAAAACATGTTATTATTATTTGTTTAATAAAATAAATCTATTAAAAAATTTCAAAATCGTTGAAATTATAAAATAATTTCGAGTTTTTTTTTTTAATTTATTGATTAATCTTGATCTACAACCCAAAAAAGAGACCAAGTTAAAATGTTAGTTTTTTTTACAATTTACATATGAAATATAATTATAATGAAGGTAAGAAATTTTAATATGATTTAATGCTCGGTACATAAAAAATAATAAACGATTTTGTATTCTTCTATTAGATTTTGTATTTAATAGAATAGTTTTACATTTGCTTAATTAATGAACAAATTAAAACTGTTAAAAATAAATTTAATATACTTACGTACATTTTTTTATAACAATGTATTAAAATTTAATATTAATAAACATTTTTTTAAACACTATACAAAAATGATAAAGGTTTCGCTCAATAACTTAAAAACTATAATTTTCCGTTCCAAATTTAATCTATTTGCTGTCAAACAAATTCTTTTCAAAAATAAGTTTTGGTTTTAAGAGCTCCCCTTTTTCCGAATCTCTTTTTGATAAATGTATGAAGGTACGGATACTCAGATATGTATATACGGTAATCACTTACTGACTCTGTAACGCTATAAGATAACAATGTTATCATATAATACTAGCTTAAGTCTACTTAAAAGCTTTCGTATAAAAAAAAAAAACATTTATTTAAGTTGTTTGAGAAATTCGAAAATAGAAACTAAGGTTCTGAGTATTATCGGTTCGAAAACAAATCTTTTCTTTCTGACAAAAAGAAGGTATTCATAATTTATGTAATCAAAATCGTTAGTTTACTTCGTTTACGGTAATGTAGCAAAATCCCCAAATTTTACGGTCGAAGAAAAGAGTTTATTCGGTTAAGGTTGTAGATATGGGCATAAATACAGATATACAATACACATACCTACAAACAACAGTTTTTAAGTTTCTCTTATATAATTTGCATTTACATATTTAACACAATTTGAAAGTATACAACAGAAACATTAGAATTTATACACAAATTTGTTTTAATAAAAAATTTGGGTTGTGTGACAATTCAAAATTTTAGTCAATTTTTTTGATTTTGTTTTTGTAATCCCAATGCTCACGTTTCATTTAGGTTTGGTCTCAAAAGTAAAATGAAAGCACACACTTCGATCTCTAGTAGATTGAAAAAAAAAACAAATATTTACATTTGATTTATAACTGTTCAAAATTTATATTAATTTATCTCAGGAAAGGATGTAAAGTAATTTTTAGTATACGAAAAGTCATAAAAAGTGCAAAGAAAAATGTTACTAGTGGTTTGGATTATACATAAATTCAAAAAAATTGCATTTTACTTAATAACTCGAAGAAAGTGAATTTGATTAAAAAAATAGATTTTAAGACAGAAGTTGTTGAGGATAAAATAACGCAACTATATCATATCGTATATAAACTTTTATTTTACGTCTTTGTAGGAAACATGTTATTATATCAAATAACACATTTTTTTTTTAGATATATCACCTTAAAAAAAAACTAAAGTAAGATACCGAATTATGACGATACGTAATAAAATTGCACTTTTTGAGACCTTTCATGTATGTAATATAATTCAAAAAGCCATATCTCAGTCTCAAATCTCATTTGTAAGTGAAAAATCTATGAAAATTACACAAAAATTAAATTTCAGACTGACATAATGCTTTTTGCATAACGCGAATTAACTTAGTAAAACATTTATAACAAAAATCTAAAATTTAAAGGTTAGGTTTATATAGATCTCATCAATTTAAAACACACCTTGGTGGTGATTGAATGAAATAAGGAACGCGATTCATAACGTGTTACGGCCTATGAAACAGTTTCTGAGCAACAAAAACGCAAAGGTTAAGGTAGTATTGGAAATTTCTTGAAAAAAAATATCAAATAGTTGCTATGGAATGTTTATCTGCTATAATTCCATGCAAAAGATTTTCTACGAATATTTCATTTGGCTCAAGTTTACTGGACTATTCAGTTAAATTTTAAAATATTTTTGTTTTCAAATTTGTAGGTCTACAAAAACTTATCCTGGTTACGTTTAGAAAATTAAATGCATAAATCTTGATGAAAAACTTAAACGTCTAAGTTTTGTTTTCTTATGACACGTCATAGAAAATCTAAATTTTGTCTAAAATAATTGTTAAGCATACAATTTTTGTCTCTATAAATCTTAAATATATCTTAGATTATGTAAGTACACATAATAACATTAGGATAAGAGTATTTTTTCCGTGCAAAATATAAAAGTAATATGTAAAAAAAAAAACTGGATACTCAATATCATATAATAATCATTATTATCTAATTGTTGAAAAATTAACACCCCTATTACGGTTGTCAAAGATTAAATTGATGATTGATAAACATTGGCATTTCGAACCTTAAACTTCAATTTATTATTTTTATCTGAAACTTATCAATAATTTTTTATATTTATTAATTTATTTTTGTAAATCATATCTGCATCAATCTTATTCATCAAAAAAATTGTTGGTTGAGTTCTTGGGTAACGAATTTTAATATTTATCAATGATTAATTTGATAATTGACAACCGTAATAAAGGTGAAGGTTAAAAAAGTCATGTTGAAAAAAATAATAGTTATCTTCTTCTCCTCTTTGGCTTCTTCTTTTTCGTGAAGTAGATGGTCTTAATCCAGCAACAGTAGATTGATCAAAATTCTTGAAAAATTCACCATTCATACCTCCAATTTCATCAGCAAAAAGTCCATCTCAATCTTAGTGGTTGTTCATTGGTTATTATTATTCCATAAATTTTATTGAAACTGCTGTGGAATAAAAAAAAAAAAAACAAAAAAAAAAAATTACAAGTTTAGAATGTTATATAATAATGTCTTATACTTTTTTTTTACATTTTTATACTTAAAATCGGTATCCAACATTTTTTGTACCTCCTCCATTTGGTCCCAAAATGATCTATCAAAAATATAAAACGAAGCAAAAACAAAAAAGAAACGAAAACCAAAACCGAAAATAAAATTCACTGGGAATAAATAACCCGTTATAAAACAATGTTATTATATAATTTCTTTAATAGTGAATATGGAGTTAAAAAATATTATATAATGTTTTTCTGTGTCAGATGACATCAACAAAAATAATATATCTTTAACGAAGAACTCCTTGAATAAAAGTTCTACTATTAAACATTTATAAAAATTGTTAAGATAAACCAAATAACTTTATCAACTCTTAGATCAGAATTATCAGATCCTTTTTGTTTGATTTGTATTAGAAAATATAAAATTAGTACGCAATTAAATTAAAAAAAAAATAGAAAAAAAATTTAAAAAAACAGTCGCAGGTAGTACCGTGTACTGATCTTACGGTAGCAATTGTTAGTGATATAAAGTTGATTTTTTTAGTAGTAAATTTAGAACAAAAAATAACAACAACAAAAAACACCAACAACTGACCTGACTTTAAAAAAATCAAATTTTAAACTAATAAAAAAAAAAAAATAAAAATAAAACGCGAAAATCAATTTTGTTTTATTAAATATTTTCTTTATTACATATAAAATACTAGTAGGTAGGTATACTTTTTGTGTGTGTATGTTTTTTCAACGTAAAAAAACTTACTTTAAATTTAATTAATATTTAATATTTAAGTCGGATGAGCAATACTAAAATGCTGCAATAGATTTTGTTTATAACAACTATTGAAACCACACAAATGACATTTGAATGATGGTTTTGTCAAAATTTTTCTATCAATTCGTCCAAAACGTTGATATGAAACAATTTCTTTAATTGGGGCAGTTGATGTTGTTGTTATTGTTGATATTGGTGTAGTAATTTTAGGTTTCGATTGAACTGGTTTCATCATTTTTTGTGTCACTATACATTTTGAAAAAGTTTTAAATGTTCTTGGTTGAGATTTATTTTGTAATAAAGATTCTTTTTCTGAAGGTTTTGGCAAATTTTCTTCAACTTGCATCTTTTCTAATGGCGATTCAATATAAACTTCATCTTTCTCTTCAAGTATATTATTTTTTGTTAAATCGAATTCAACTTGAATTGAAGAATCGTTATTAATAATTTCTTCAACATTTTCTTCATCCAAATCGATATTTTCATCTTCGTTATCATCTTCATTATCATCATAATCATGGACATCGTCTTCCTCATCCTCATCATCATCATCGACAGCATCGATTTCTTCTTGAATTAATTCTTCGACATCAGTACATGTTGATGCTGCCTCTTGTTCTTCATTTTCATCTTCGTCTTCTCCTCCTTCGAATATTACTTCTATAACTATAAGAAATAAATAAAAAATTATAATAATCATGATTAATTTATTTCATTAAGCTTAAAAATAAAATTAAAACAAAAAATAATAATAAAAAAATAAAAAAGCTTCTAAGGATTGGTAAGGAGGATAGAGAATGATGGTTAAGTTTCTTCGATCGAAATAAAACTCACAAATTTTTGTTTCTTTTTTTTTTTGTATTTCAAATGTTTTTCTATTTTCACTTATTTCAGTTTTTTTAGCTTGCATTTTTTTCGTATATGTAAAAATATCATATAATATATATAATTTTTATTTTTTTCTTGTTTAAAATCTCAATTTGTTTTTCCTACTTGTTTTTTTTTTTTTTTTTTTTTTTTTGTTTATTTTTTTAGGTACTATAACAATATCATCGTATATACGTATATAAATATAAATATATACTTATTTTCCTTTTTTTCATTTTCAATTAAATTAAAATATTAATATGGCAATCTTTGTTTTCATTTGTATTTTGGTTGATATCTTTGGAGTATACATTTTGTTTTCATTTTTTCTTTGTTTTTTTTTTTTAATTTTTTTTTAAATTTGATATATTTATGTATTTTTCTTTTATACTATTTTTTTCTTTTTATTTATTTAATTTTAAACAAGTGACAAACAACAAAAAAAAAACTTTTTTATATTTTTGTAAGCTTTAACAAACAAATTATTAACAATATATATAATAAATACACACGCATAAAAAATATATGTCTGTGGGTATAAATTTGAACTAAGAGAGCTTATTTGTTAGAGAAGAACAACGAACAGAAAAAAAAAACAGAGAGAAAATAATAATTATTATTATAAAAAAAAAACAATAAAAAAAACACAAAAAACACTGCTAAATAATAATTTGGCATACATTTTAAATGTATATATGTAAATATTTCATCAAGTAACAATATTATTGTAACAGTTTTCTTAGATTTCTTGGTTTTTGATATAACATGCTTAAAAATATAAATATAATATAAGAGTAATATATAATAAATAATTAACAATTAACAACAAACAAAAGGAAACAGTTTTTTTTTATGTATGTATTTAACTAAATATATATTTTTTTGTATTATTATTTTCACTATTCGTCTTTCAGAGGGTTCATTTCTTTTTTGTTTTTTTTTTTTTATTATTCATATAATTAATTTTTTGTAATAATAAATATATATTTTTTTTTTGTTTTTGTTTAGAAAATTGATGTTTAAAACAAACAATTTTCTCTTTTTAATGGCACTCGAACAAAGTAAAAATAAATATGAATATAATATTCGGATATATTTTCTTTTCTTTTTTTTTTCTTTTTGTTATTGTTTTTTTTTTTTTTTTAATATGTATACGTATTTTTTGTTTCCATCTTCCTAATGCGTGCACATAATTTATATAATTATGTGTGTGTTTTATTTTTTTAAATAATTAATTTGACTATTTTTTGTTTGTATTTTGTTTTCTTCAGTAAACACTTTTTCTTTTTTTTTGTATTTTTATTTTATTTTAAAAGTAATAACAATTCAACAAATATATATGTTTGTATATATATATATATATATAATAATAATAATGTGAGATTACTCTTTTAATCTCATTTGTTCATATCTTTGTTTTTATTTATGTATGTATTTTATATATGTAGTTTATTTGGCAACAAAATCAACACAGTACGTTTCTCTTATTTCTTTTTTACTTTTAACTATATGATATATAATTAATTTTTTTTATGTTTATTTCTTTTGTTTTTTTTTTTATTTGTATATAATTATATAAATTATTTTTTTTTTCTATTATTTTTTTTTTTCAATAAATATTTTTCACTATTTCTTTTTTTTATCTAACAGTTTTTTATATAAATAAATGATGTGGCATCCAATAAATTCGTTTCGTATTTTTTGTTGTTTTTTAATTTTTTTTTTTTTTTTGTTTACTATTAATTTGTTTTTTTTTTTAATATTTTTGTTTGTTTATGTTTTTACTATATACGTTATCTATACTTTTTTGTTTTTTGTTCACACTATTGATTATTATTATTTAATTTTAAAAAATATGTTTCTCATAAATAATATTTGACACAAACACCAGATTCGAGGTGCCTTTTTAGGTGGGAGCTTTGTGAAAATGCTTTGGCGCACATGAGGCAACGAAATTTCTTTTGTCCACCGCATTCGTATCTAAGGAAATAAATGAAATAAGGTCGAGAAATATAATAACTATTTCTGAAGATCAATAATTTTAAATATAATTTATTATTATGATCGATTTTAAAGTTGAATTTTTCTTTTTTTAATTTGCTCTATGGGGAAAGTATTTTTAAGTGCGCAAGAAAAAAAAACCTGGGCCAAATCGTCGTTGAAAATGAGTCATGGTGTATACGAAGATCTACTTTAGGATCTCGGAATCCCCACTGTTCGGGAAGAAATACAAAATTTGACGCGAAACAAAAAAACATAGGAAATCGTTATTAGAACCCTAGTCGAAGAAAAAAACTTTTTTTTTAATATTTAGCGAACATAACATAGATATTTTAAAAAGAACCAAGTTTTTCTGATACTAAGGGTTAAACGGTTCTAAACATTATTTTTTTTTTTCTAAAAAAAAACATTTTTTTTATATTTATTATAATCGAGGTTATGTCCTCAAAAATTGATTTTTTTTTTCTCGAAAACTGACAAATTTTAGGGTCATTTTCAACCTTTTCCAATTGTCTTGGAGTATACTGAGCATAAGGATAGATAAGACATACAAAAACTACTATGCATTTTCCATAAGAAACTATAATTGCCTGCAGGGGGTTATAAGGGGTCAAAAAAATTAATAGATTTTTTTTTTTAATTATTTTGAAATATGTAGTTTTTATACCTAAGAGCTTGATCCTTGAGCTTGAAAAAACACAACTCGAATAACGAACGGTCTAATATACATATCCCTGAATACACAAAATTTTGTGTTTACACAATTCGTTTGATGCTAGCTTAATAACACTGGTCTGCAAAAAACAAGTTCTTTTTGTCCTTCATATAATTTTTTAAAATTATGTAAGATTAGACTTTTCTGAATCTAAATCTGAATTCAGAAAAATTCTTTCACATACATTTCTTTTTTAAATTTTTTTTCAAAGAGTGTGATTGTTTTGTTGAAAAGATCCCGATTCGGCTAAAATTAAGAGGACTTATTCCACAGCTAACACTTGAAACCAGATTTATTCATCAATGTATACTGTATAGTCACATCTTAAACCGTTATTTAAAAAAAAAAAATCGTACATTTCAAAATTCCGTAGTTTTTGTGATGTACATTGCAATTTACACCCCTAATTTAGAGGATAGTATGGAATCTCTATACTCTTGATACTGGCCAAGTTAGTTATGTACATCATACAAAAAAAAAAGAAAAGGCAGTAAAAAGAGAAAAACCAACATAAAAATGTTATTTTGTGCTTTTCAAGAGGATTGATTTTTTATGAAATTTTCAATATTTTTTGTGAAGAATCCAACAGTGATATAAAAAATTGGTCAAGACATAAATATGATAATTTTGTCCAAATTTGTTCCACATAAACGGTTTTCGCGAAAAATGTTCATATATTGGATTATGCACTAAAAAACAATAAAAAAAAATATTCTTTCAATGATTTCTCATGGTTCCCGTGATAAATTTTGTTGGATAACTTCAGATTCGTGCTCAGCACCACATAAAATATAAAGTTAGCCACTGAAAATTAGTACTTCAGAACTTTCCATTTCTAAGAACGGTTTAATTGGACTAAAGAGAGTATTTTGGACAAATCAAAAATTTCACTTTGCAATATCATTGTGTCGAAAGCAAATCTTTAAATAATATAAAAGGATTGAGACAGATAAAATGCACTTCATTCATATCCCATTAATAATTTTGTAATAAAGTATTTATCAATTAAGGAATTTGACGTTAAATGTACCAAAAAAAATAGTTTTTGCTACGTTCATATATCGAAAACGTGACGTGCTAGGGTAGTTTTGACTTCAGATTCGGGCTTACCGTGGCTAAATTCCTTAGAAAAGTATAGTTTGGTTCGAAGGAAATTTTCCATTGTTTAGGCCATTGTTTGTATTTGAGTTTTGAACATTTTTTTAATATTTTTTTATGTTTAAAAGAAATAGTCAGTCGATCAGTTATTAACTACTATATTTTATGTAGAATATAATAAATCCACCTGAAAACGATATCTATAATGATTCCTCATACATTTGGGAAAATATCACAATTCATCTTTTTTGTGGTATATTCTTGAAATTCTTTTTTTTTTTTCATATTAGTTTGTTTGTACAAAACTAACAGTTGATATATAAATTTTTTTTGTTGAGATTATACATTGAAAAATAAGAATCATCCAAAAATGATATCTTGATTTGTTCTCGAGATATGGTGAACGAAAAAATGTCGCACGAACACAGACATCTTTCTAAAAACGACGGATTCGGATTCTAGAGACATTAAAACGTGGAGATATGTATGTCAAAAATGTCAATTCGACAAATCGCACCAATCACAATAACATCCAATGGGAAGTTAACAAATGCTAATTTGTTTTTGTTGGGCGTTAAAAAAATGAGTAGCTACTGAATATTGGAAAAAATCACATTATTTTGAACTCAACTATGTTTTCACTAAAATTAATCTACCAGGAAAAGAAGCTGTTTTGGTATAATATCCAAAATCCATTTTAGATAGAGAGGGTAGTTGTTTTATAAGCTCATTCTTTAACTTTCATTTTAAATTTTAATTTCAGCTCAAAAAAATTGTGTCCATTTTGTCCTTAGGTTTACGTAATAAGATACGAGTTTATTTTCAAAAAATTTAACTGCCTTAAATTAGTTTCCAAAAAAGTTTTTGTCCATAGAGCAGGATAGGTAAATTAAGTTAAAAATTGTTGGTTCACCAAAAAGTACCTACAGCCACAACTGATTTTTGATTTTTTTTTTAAAACGATTTTTACATTTTTAAACATTTTCAAGAACAAAAACTTTCTTGGCATTTTACGTTCTTGATTTAAAGCCACTCCACAAAATTGGAAAAAAAAACATTTTTTATTTATGTATTTATTTAAAATCAGCAACTTAGAATCGCGCTAGATAAATAAAGCAAGTGATACTCCTGTCATAATAAACAAAAAGTGCTACGAATGATTTTATACTAGTTCCGCCTTCGTTTTAAATTTTACCGCAGAATCATGATATAAAAACTGATTTGAAGGAGGAATTTCGGTCGCAGTTTAGGTTCAATATAGTAACTTTCATTTCAAGAATGTTAAAAAATTGAAATATGTAAATTTACCTTGAATTCAATCATTAAATGTGTTTTTTGTACGCGTATATACTCTTAAATTGAAATTAAATAAATTCAAGAAATACTATGGAACACAAAACACAAGAAATAGTTTTTTTTTTAATCGATGAATGCATTCTCGAATAAATGTATTATATTTGATAAAAACTTAGCTTATCATAATGAATTT
Source organism: Meliscaeva auricollis (assembly GCA_948107695.1). Classification (NCBI taxonomy): domain Eukaryota; kingdom Metazoa; phylum Arthropoda; class Insecta; order Diptera; family Syrphidae; genus Meliscaeva; species Meliscaeva auricollis. The sequence continues at coordinate 70,219,937 of OX403618.1, read as the reverse complement.
TAGTATGTATCCGATTTTATATCTTTCCGGTGGGGTCTCTATGGTGTGTAATAGGACTCTTCTTTTGTGCAGCATAATAACCAAGGAGATTTCCGAATCTTGGTACGAAGGACCAGTTGCTTTTCGGTTATTTTTTGGTGATTGTAGTTTTATAAATCTTTGTATTAAATACAAAATCAACAAAATCAGGTCGTACAGTGATTTTATTTCACTTGGAATTTTCAAAAGAGGATTTTAATGGAAGAAGAATGCATTGAGAGATATTTCATGTTGGTAGGTTTTCAGAAAACGCCTTACTCAATTGTACTACATAAGTGGGCGTGGTTATCTCTGCTATTTAAGCGGATATAAGATATTGTCAAATAAAGATGGAATTTTTTTTTTCAACCGTATATACACGTACAAACGATATTTGATCATACAAATAAAATCATTAAAAATATATATATGTGTAAGAAACGCACCTGATATGTCTCTGTAATGAACTAGCATCTTTATAACTTTTTAAACAATTGAATCGTGGACACTGATATCTTCCATCCGGATTGATGAATTTAAATAAATCCGAAAACTTCAACTCGTACCAATAATCTCTGATGAAGGGTTGATTTGGATTTGGTGTACCGCCCGATGATGGAGGTGGTGTTTGACTTGAAGCTGTTGAACTTCTTCGACCTGAAATAATTTGTTATATAACTTTGTTATGGCTTTTACAAAGGAATGTAAACAAAACTTTTTTTTTATCAATTACTTAAGAAATAGTCTGTTTTTTTTTTTTTTTGCAAATATTATAAAAAAGGCTAAATATTTATTTCCAGTCATTTTCAAAAAAAAAAAAAATAGTTTACCTTTTTAATAAAAAAAACAAAAGTTAAAAAAAAAATTAAAGAGAAAAAAAAACTTAATTATTTGCTCTAAACAAAGTTATAAAATTTGTTTATTGTTTTTTTTGTTTTGTTTGTTTTTGTAATAAAAGAAACAAAACTAATTAATTAAAGTTAAAAAAAAAAAAACAAATCAAAATAAGGATATATAAGTAAATGCGCAAAAAAAAACTATACAAACAACGGAAATGTTGAAAAAAAAATTGATTAATTAAAAATATAGTATGTATTTTTATATAAAATAAATAAGTTTGGCATATTTACAATTTGTTTGGGGATTACGTTACGCTTTTGTGTTATTTTCTATATGTTTATATATATTTATGCTCTGATGCTGGCTGATGATGGGGAGCGATGTTGTGAGTTCATGAAGATAATGATGATGATGATGAAGCGAGATTATGACTTTGAATATGTTTTCTTTAATTTTTTTTCTGTTTGATTAAAAAGAAACTCTCTGAAAAAATTCACAATTAAAAAAGTAAACAAAAAAAAAAATAAATTGAATTTAATTTATAGTTCAATCACAAGAAGAAAACAATTTTTTTTTTTTCTTTTGGTTTTTTTTTCTCGGTTAGGAAAAAAAATTATAAATTTTTATTCATGTAGAAAAATAAACTTTTACAATACCAATTTTTTATGTTTTTTTTTTTTTATTTTGTTTAATTTTAATTTAATAAATTAATGTTATAATAATTTAAAGTAATTAACTTATAATCTACTGTTAATGAGATACACATATTTGATTTTATTTTTTTTTTTCCTTAATAATAATAAGAGTTTTTAGATTTTTAGTTTTTTTTTTTTATATAATTAAATAATTATAAATTATAAATATTATAATATGTATAACACAATTTTGTTGAATTGTACTTAAGTTGCACGAAAGTCACTATATATAATATTTTTCTTTTTTTTCTTATGACTTTATTTTTTTTTTTTTCTTTTGAAATACTTAAAAAGCAGGAACAATTTTACAGTTTACAGTTTAGTTTAGAATAACTTAAGCAATATCGAATTCAGTAACAATTGACAATGGAATATTTTTGTAGCAAGATTTGTTTAAGTACGTACATTTAATTGATCATTAATGATTTTGAAAAGACTTGAAAGAACATTTTTTTTTTTAACTTTGAGGTATCTTGATGGTTTTGAACAATTTTTGAAAAAAAACAGCCAATCAGTCAAGCAGTCAGTGAGTTGGTCGATCACTCAGGCAATTAATGAGTCAGTGATTAATTCTGTCCTTCAATCAGTTATTAAATCAGGGGAGACATTCTATATAGCGAGAACGAAAAAACGTTTTTATATGTGTGAACGGGTTGCTTCAAATAACTTGATAAACGAAAGAATTTTGCTCAGAAGTTTTATTGCACAAATTCTTTCATTTTTGAAAAGCGATCGGTCGGTAAGTCATTTTTATATAATTTTTTTTTTATTTTATAGCTAGTAAATTGGTTTGAAAATGTTAAAAAAGGTGCTAATTAATTTGTTTTTAATTTTTTTTTTTATTTTTCAAAAATTTAGTCTTCAAGTAATTTAATCGGCTTTTGATAATAATAATCGCAGTCGTTTCCTTTTTTGAAAGAAAAAAACGATCAGTAAAAAATGATCTCTTAAATTTAATTAAAAAAAAAATATTCCACTGCCAGGAATTCGAATACTATTTTCCGAACTATCCGATTTTCTCTTAAGCTAATTGTTTGGTTTCTATCAATTTGATATCATATCTACGTATTCTTAACAATACTAAATTTGGCATGTTTTTTTTTCGCAAACCCTAAATTTGGTTTAGATAATAAAATGAATTTTAATTTCTCATTGCTTTTGTTTTTGTTTTAATTAACTGTAACATTTATTATAATATCTCTGAATTCATTTTATTATTTTATTTTATCTCTCTGTGATTTGATTAATATAAGACATTTTATTTTAGTGTATATATTTTCTATTTGTTTTGTTATATTATTTTTTTTTTTTTAATTAGTATTTTTTGTTTAGTAAATATTTTCTGTTAAGCAAATTTATTCAGGCACTATAAGTGTATGTATATGTTTTTTTATTTATAATAATGAAACTGATTTTTTTTTTTATTTAAGATCCTTAATACTTAATGTTTAGTTTAAGTTGGGTTTTTTTGTTTTTGTTAAGTTACCATTATTTGGGGAGGGGAGTTTTTGACCATTAAATGCACTTTTTTATTTTCAATTTATTATTTAAAAATTTTCAAAAAAAGAATCTTCCTTATGGAATGATGATGATTTTCTACGTTTCAAATGAGTTATAACATGACACTTGAGATTGTCTTTGCGTTTTGTTGCAAAATCACAATGGGGACATTGAAATTTGGGCGTGGCACTTATGTGAGGACATTCGTAGCGCGTGTGTCGACCAAGAGTGCCACGTGAAGCGTATGTTTTGCCACAATATTGACAGGTAAACCGTTTTTGTTGTTGTACTACACATTGTGGCTGATAAGGAGGATGATGTTGTTGTTGTTGAAAATCATATTGATGTAGTTGTTCTGTCGGTGGTGGAGGTGGTGGTGGTGGTAGTGGTAGTGATGGAAGTAGTGGCGGTAGTTGAGGGTGGATTTCTTCTTCTTCTTTAAGTATTGTCGGTAGAAAATCTAAAAAAGAATTTAAATTGTTGTTTTCTTTTGTGTTTTTTTTTTTTTCTTTTTTACTTTTAAACTTTAGTTTCTTAAGATTTTTGAAAAAAAAATATTTGAAAAGTGAGTTTTTAATTATTTGTTTTTAATATGAGGGAGATAAAAAATATTTAAAAAAAAAAGTGGATAATGTTTTTTTTTTTGTGAATATTGATGAAGATTTTTGAGCTATTGTGGTGATTGTTTTTGTAATTTAATTATTTTGTTTAAGAATAGAAAATATACACATTACAAACAAATTGAATAATAAAATTAAATAAATAAACAAACAAAATTAATTTATATATACTTGCAACAAAAACAAATATTTTTTTTTTTATTTATTTTTAGAGGTTATAATATAAATAAAAAAGACACCATTAATGATATTAAAAGATAATAAATAGGTTTTGCGAATAAAATTTTTAAATCATATCCCAAAGGAATGCAATTTTTGTTTTGTAAATAAATTAAGTAAATTATCAATAAATATATTATAAATGTAGATATTAATTTAAGGACATTCAAATTTAAATTAGCAATAATATTAATGTTATTAAAACTAGAGAGGACTAGAAAAATTAGTTATAAAAACATAGGTATATAATGTGATTAAATGTTAAGTTAAAAGTTAAACTGTTTAAAAAAACAGTGGAATGTTTTTTTTTTTTTGTTTCTTCTTCTGTCATCTTCCTTATTTGTATTCTTGTTTTTTATCAAATACGATTATAAAAAATAGATATATATTTATGTAGTTATATATATTTTTAAGTTTTAGTTTAAGTATATTACTTTTTCGATTAAAATTGTTATGATTAATACCTTTTTTGAAAAAAATATATGTGTTAGCCAAAAGTGTGTAATTTACATTTTTTATTGTGAATGCTCGTTCATGTTGGTAATTTTTGTATGGCAACTTATTAATATTCATTGTGTTTTTTTTTTTTCATAACTAAGACTTGTTATATAAGTCTTATTAGAATAGTAATCAAAAACTTGTATTTGCATTTGTTTATGAGTGAAATTATTAATCTTAATTGATCAGTGAAAGTCCAAGTTCAAATTTAAGACAAGAACTAACTTTAGGAAAACTTGAGGTTCATTCAGATAGAATTAGCGATCCCATAGACGCAAATTGACAGAAATGTTGTGGTCTTACAGGCATATAGATAAAATTGAGATTTCATATGATTTTTTGTTTGGTGAAATAGATTCCGAATAGCGGTTCACGAAACAGACAAATTTTGAGAAATAAAAACGAATAAATTAAAAAATATTTCGAATATATCGAAGGTGTTCGTGTTTTTTCCTTGTTTTATAATGGAAAATTCACAAGCAAGCGGAAAGTGTGTATTACATGTGTACCTTACAGATGGCAAGCTTAAAAATACATCGTTGAGTTTTAAAATACCTATAATACGAATTCTAATGACTAGAAAATGTATACAAAGATTTAGTTGGAAAAAACTACTGACATGAAATCAAATCCTAAAGCGGCATATACACACGTCAAAATCTCATCAAGCATAAGAGAGTGATTGAGCAAAAATCTAAATTTTTTGATTTTTCTTCAAGCATGTACGTTGGTATTGGACATACGTGTGTCATTTGCACAAATACACTCTCCCATGCTTGATGAGATTTTGATGTGTGTATATGCTGCTTAAGATTTCAGTTGATTTAATTTTTTTTTAATCGTATTTTTTTTTTTTTTTGCTAAGGATTAAAGGACTGGGCTTAAAGATGCTACCAGCATACAATAATTTTTAGCAAAAAAAAATACCGTTAAAAAACAAAAAAAAACAGATTAAACCATTCAAAACTCGTGTACAGTTACATTTGTATCAATGGAAATCTTATTTTGGTCATTGATAGAAAATGTGCTATTATATGTTATAAAAAAATATACTTTAAGGGTCACTGTGGCGTATGTGTACCATATTCTTCCATAGAAAAAAATTGAATATTTAGTACAAATTTTTCTGTTAAACTTCTGTTGACCATTCACAGTTGTTGTAAGAAATTGTTCATTTGGAGGATCGAGTAGATAAACCGTGTGACAGTAAGTGAATAACAAAATTTTCTCGGTACTAAGACAGTATGTATTATGTGTTTTAAGCTTTTAAATAAACTTGTTCTTTTAATGGTGATAAACTGGACAACAATGTATTATAACATTGGTCTCTTAAAAGAAACCTGTACCTATATTATTCCGATAAGGAAAACGAATCAGGACAAATTTTCTAGTGGATTTTTTATTTTGTTTTTATTCGGTTTTAAACAAACAATATTTATCGATGACAATTTCTGTAAAAAGATATTTTACAATTAAACAAGTTTTTATTAAAAATGAAGTTATTTATTTCACTGACAGGAAAAATTTATTCGTGTCACGAAAATAAATAAATACATTTTTAACAAAAACTCAATTTCAAAATTTCTTCTCAAAAAAGCTTCGTCGAGTCATTTCTCATCGATTAGAAATTTTTCCCTAATTGACATTAAAGGCCCCTAGCGTAACTTTCACTTAACGTATGAATAGTCTGTGCTTTTTGGATGATTTCACTAAGAACATGTGTCTTTTTGTGGGAACCTAACTTGAGACTGAAAAGTTTCCCTGGCAATTTTGTTGGTATTTAGGGAAAGATTCTTGATAGCAGTATAAATTTCGTGGGTATTAAATGATAGCAAGGAAACAAAATTCTTCTAAAAGTTTCTGTGAGTGAGTAGTCCTGGAAACAGTTTTTCAATAAATAGTTATTTCTGAATTTAGATTAAACTTTTAGTTGTTTAACAAATGTTGAAATCGAAAGACATTTTTATATCGATATTAAAACCATATTATTATTTTCAACAACTATTCTTCCAGTTAAAACTTTTAAAATTAAAATAACTCTATTGCAAGTAATAGATTATTATTTTTACTCTTTTGATGATTCATGAACTATCGTGTTGCCTCTATTTATTTGTACTGGAATGCCTTTATTTATTTTACTGGAAAACACAAGACGGCTCTATAAAATTAAACGATTGTGTAGCTTTGTAGATAGACTATATATCGATCGTCGATGGTCAAGTCAGGAGATTGAAGGCGCTAAGCTATATATTTTTGAAATTTTGATTTTTTCTTACATATAAAATTTGTACGTAAGGATTTTCATCTCTGTACTATAAATACTTTTCTATAGTCTTTAGATTCTTTAAGAGCTAAAAATGAAGGTTAGTGGTATGTATACAGAAAAAAAAAAACTTCAAACGCTCACTTAGAACCTTCATCCATCAAACGCTTTAACTATCCTCGAATTCATAAATGTGGAAATTGAGCTTATATTTATCTAGTCAATTACTTTACTTCAGAACTTTTTGGAAAGATAAGTGTTTGGATTATCGTTTGCTGTAAAGGTTCCATACATATGGTCTGGTCATACAGTGTTTGACATGATCTTCTTGATAATTCACATGATATTGATAACGAGCTTTCGAGCTTCATGTTCTTAAGAAATGAATCAAATATTGACATTTCTTAAATCTTGGAATTTATAAATTCCGAAATAATTGTAATAGAATACTTTAGTATACGAAAATCTAAACGGATTCTGTAATTTTTTTTTTTTTTTTGTCTAATTTATTACCAAATTATTATTATCATTTCTAAAAAATAAATTCAATAATCGAAATAGCTCATGGAGAAACATAGAATACATAGATAACTACCATATTTCCTAAGGGTCTATTCTAAACTTACTAGAGCTCAGAAATATTCTGTATTCTGGTGACACATTGCAGAATTATAAAAAAAAAGAAACGAAAACGGTCATTTGTTTTTTTTTTCAAATAAGAAAAAGTTATGCGGACTACGTAAGAAAAAATGAGCTGACCAGCTCAAAACATTTGTAAAAGTCACCTCCCAGCCGATAAATTTAAGTTTGTATATTTTTTTATTTTTTTTTTTTTTTTTAACTTTCTTAAACAAAACAGTATTCAAGTAAAAGGAAATACTGTACAGACTTCATCGTTATCTGTCCAAATGCCCTTTAAAAAAAAATAAATACCTCTAAGCCTTTTCTTAATAATATCTGTACCTCCACCATAATTGCTGCGAACGTATACTTTTGTTTACTATGCAACAATATTATTTCCACAATTAAATACAAGCAACACATAGAAGGTATTACATAGAATAAAATATTCCACCATATAGCCAAAAGCAAGCATTTCGATTTATAAATAGAAGAAAATAAAAATTATTTGAACTAAATAAATACACTTAACGAGCATTCACGTAAATTTTCCAAAAAAATGTTTCGAGTATTCAAAAATTTACACGAAATATTATAGATATCAAATTTTACAATAAATTTTAATTTTGCATATCAATCAAAAACATTAAGTTTACGAGTATTTTATTTTTATTTTTATTTTTTTTGTATTGTTATATTAATTTTATTAAATATTCAAAAATAAATTATTAGGCTTACATAATATATTTATGTATTTATGTATATATAAAAAATATATATATATTGTAAATGTATATATATTGATTGTATATATCTCATGCAAAAATAGAATCTATGTAGTTTTTTTTTTTTTTTATTTTTTAGTTTATGTTTTTTTTTAGTTTTAGTTTTAAAAATGTAAATTTGTGATTCTTTTGAAATTCAAAAAAATAAATAAATAAATTAGTATTTTTTTTAATATTTGTATATTGCTTTTTATATAATGTTAATTTAGTTCTATGCCATTTCTGGCATATTGTAGCTATTTTGTAATTTAACGGCTAATGGAAAAAATTCTTTTTGTAATTTAGCAAAATGTGTTTTAATATGTTTGGTTAAATTGTCGCTACGTTTAGCAGCATAATTGCACGTAGGACATTGAAATAGTGGGCGTTCGGTTGTAAAACGGCATTCAAAACGACGATGACGTGATAAGCTTTTACGTGTTTTATATGATTTACCACATTGATCACATGAGTGTTGATACCATAATGAGAAATCTGTAATAATTAGATGATTTTTTGTTTGTTTGTTGTTTTTTTTTTTTGTGTTTGTCTTTTTTTGGTTTTATTTTTATTTTTGAAAATGTTTTGAATGATGTATTTTTGAATTTGAAAAAAAGAACAAAAAAAAAATTATAATCGGAATGCAATTTTCTATCAACACACACAATTATTTCTAACTAGCACGCATTTTATCTACTGAAAAGAAAAAAAATATATATTTGTAAAGCAAAATTTGCTCTGAAATCAAAAAGAATAATTTTTTACACATCATTTACAGAAATGAAATTAAAAAAAAAAAAAACGAAAACGAAAATAAATTGCGAAGAAACCAACTAAACAAACAAATTGTTGACGAGCGGAATAATAATAATAATAATCATAATTATAGAATATAAATAAAAAACATTGTATGCATTTTGAAATTTAATTTTGTTTTTATTTAATTTAAAAAATTCCAATAAAACATTTATAAAAGTATTTTTTTTTTTCTTGTTATAATTTATAATAATTTATATAATAAAATAGGTATTGTGGTGTTTATACATTTACATTTATATGTAGAAAATAATACATTTGACAAAAAAAATTAAATTATTTAAGCGAATAAATTATGACAATACAAATATGTTATATCCTTACTCCAACGAAACCACCGATCAAAAATATTTTTTACATAAAAAGATTTGTTTTATTATTTTTTAAAAGCTTTGTTCGTTTTTTTTTTTAAAGCTTTGTGATGTTAAAAAAAAACGAGGAGTTTTAGATAATAATGAAAAAAAGAAGTATTGATTGTATTTAGTAGTAAAAAGATGTAGTAGCAAATAAAAGAGTTACAGGAAAAACAGTAAGTACATATACATTAAAAAATATGTTGAAAATAAATTTAAAAACCCATGAACCATATCGTTAGAAAGATTACTTTTTTTTTAGAATGCACATATATAGGTAGATATGGAAAGGCAGGAAGATTCAGGATACACAATTGTTAGAGCTGAAGACTTCTTCTTCTTCTCCATTTTGAGGGGGTGTTTGTGTGTAAATAACGTACAATCTAAAAGAAATATTTTTATTTGGTTAGTAAAATTATTTTACTTTTTTTTTTGTTTAAACAAACAAAATTTTCTCTCTTTGTTTTTTTATAAATTATTTTCAAATTGAAAATAAATGGGAATGGAAAAATGTAATTAAAAAGAGAGAAAATTTTATTTTTTTTTTTAATTTAAATGAAACCAAATAAAAACTTTTATACATATTAAAAAGTGGAATAAAAACAAAAACAAAAAAAAAATGGAAAGAATTTGAAAATTTTGGCTATAATCCTATAACCTATAAGTTAATTTTAACAATAAAAAGGTAGACATTCTTAGTTATTTTGGATTCTAATTTATGATTTGAGTAGAAAAAAAAGCTTTTGTTTAGATCGCTTAGAAATTCGAACGTTGAGAAAGACAGTCACCTTTATTCTGGAAGGCGTTTGTGCGAAAACGCCACGCTATAGAAGCGACAATTGACGATTCTGTGAAATGATCATACTTTTATGGAGAGAGAAATACTAAATGAAAAAAACTGTTAAGTTTTATTTTTACTTGGACGTGAGTTACGGCTACAAGAGCGTGGCATTTTAAAATAAACGCCTTCCAAAATAAGGATGAGTGTTTTGCAAAAAGCATTATCTCAGTCATAAATCTCATTTTCAAGTGAAAATCCAGTTTTTTTTTTTTAGAGAAAAATTTCACGAAAATGAGATTTGATACTGAGATGCTTTTTGCATAACATCAATTTCGTCTTTTTTTTGTTGAACATTTTGCCACTAACCTAACCTTCTTGCAATGATAAAAAGAATTGAAAGCAATTTAATCTTCAAATACAATTTTCATTTTCGAATTGTGATGTTGCCTTTTTTAATGTGCGAATAAATAAATTTCCTTAAAATAAATGCAAAATTAAACATAGAATTGAAATTGAATAAAAATCATTTCCGGTAACAGAAAAAAATACAAAAAATTTATATTTGTTCGACAGCACGCTTTTTTCCGAGACTTAATAACATGACTTAAAAAAAAAAATATTTCGTTGTAAAGAGTTTCCCTACAAATTCTCATATCATTAGCCAAAGTCTGCACAAAATAATTATGGGAATTAACGACATGAATCGATTTTAAAACTTTAAAAACAGAAATGTTCAGAAATGTCAGGACTAAACATATAAATGAAAGAAATATACCTATTATATAACTTTATGCAAAACAGTTAATGATAATAATAGCAAATCAAAGAAGAATTAAAGTTAAAAAGATCTTAATGAGCTTTACAATATTATGTATAAATATTAATTGCTGGAAAAAGAATTTAGGAATTTATCTCAAATTTGACTAAGAGAAAAGCCAATATTGAAATCCTATGACAAGCATTTCCAAAAATATACAGAGCTTTTAAAAGATTTTAAAAATGTTGTATAGTTACATTTTTTAAACTAAACAAAACTAAAAAACTAAATTTTCAAATTCGATCGCCATAAAGTAAAAAAAAAAACTGGAAATGGAGAAAGTAGGATAGAAAAGAGATTTTCAAGGTTTAAGGGAAAATAAAAAGAATATCAAATGTTTTTTTTTGTTTTCTTTCATAATTCAGAGAAATAATTTATTTATCTCACGTTTAAAAAAAATAATATGTATAAGAACTAATTTATGAAAAAAAATAAAAAATAGAATGAAACCTAAACTAAATGAAATCTTAAATTAATTAAAATTATTGTTGTTTTTTTATCATATAAATTAAATTTAATTTTAAAAAAATTAAGTTTTAGTTTCTTCATTAAGAATAAATGAAAAAAAAAAATGAATGACCGATATATAGACCTTTGGAATGCAGCAAAGAAATGAAATGATTTTCTTAAATATAAATTCTTTTTTTTTTTTTTAATTTAATTGACAAAAATCATAAAGAAATAAATCATCAAAAAAAGTGTTTTAGGATATGATTAAAATATTAAAAATTCTTGTAGAAGAAACCAGTTATAAATGCATAAAAATTACTTGTTGTTGACATTTTCTGAAACTAATAATATAAAAACTATTCTTTTTAAAAAACAATTTTTTTCAATCTTTTTTCTTTTTGTATAAAAATATATATTTAAAATATTTTGTCAATATTATTATATCTCCTTCTTGATTATTTGTTTACTTCTTTAAAATTAACATTGAAATATATATAAAAACTCTTTGTGTTTTTTTTTTTTTCTTAAAACTAGGCATATGTATTTTTCTTATATCGTATGGCTGAGTTTTATTTAATGAACTCGTTTGTGATAGTTTTAATTTTTATTCAACAAGACTAGAAAAAAAATGTCGAATTAAGCCCTGTTTTTGTTCGTTTCTTAAATATCAATGAAAGATAAATAAATAATTATTTTTTTTTTTTGTGAGTATCATTAGTTTTTGACATTTTTTTGTCTTTGAGTATAATTTATTCTTAATATTTATAGATTTCTTAATTTTAAAATTTAAACTTATCAATACAAAAAAATGGCAAGTGATGGATAAAAAAATCATTTTTTTAATCACAAAATATAAATTATATAATTTATAAATACAAAATTTGAGATCGATAAATAAAATAAATGGAATTATATAGTTTCATAATGTTAAGTCATCGTTGTTTTGGTTTGTTTTTTTTTTTTGTAAAATTTTTGGTAAACAAAAAGTTTTGTTAGATTTTTTTTTTTTGGTTTGTTGCGTTTTGTTTTTTATGTTTGTTTTTTTGGGACACTTTGGGATAAGGTTACATGTTTTTTTCTTAAATATACAAAATACTTGACACACAAATAAAAAAAAATTAAATAAATAAATACTAAAATTAATTATTATTATAAGCAAAAGGCATGGAATTCATTAATCGCTCCTTAAGCAGCGAATTGGATATCAACTGCAAGCTAAGCTTCATTTTCCAATCTTCATCCATAGCTATGCCCTTGGATGGACTCATTGGATCGATTTTTAAAATTTTTGGCTCGGGTTCTTCGTCTTTGTCTTGATTATCATGTTGCTGATCATGATGATTACGCTGATGATGATGATGAGAATAATGTTGTTGATCGTCATCACTTCCACCAGATAAAGCTGCTACGGCTGCGGCTGCAGCTGCTGCTGATGCAGATGTTGGATAGGCTGCAATTGCCCCTGTCAAACCATATGAAGGCATCGTTGTTGTTGGCATTGTACTTGTTGTTGGCGGCACTATAGCCCCACCACCACATTCATATTTTATATTGCCACCAGCTTGGGCAGCAGCAACAGCTGCTACAGCGGCTGCTGCCGCTGCTGCTGCATTATGATGTATCACACTATAACCCGGGCCCGGGACATTCTCATTTTCGTAGTATTCTTTTTTCATTGATAGATTTTCAGGGCCATCATTGGCTGGGATACCATGTTTGGATGTCATGTGCCTGACCATGTGGTACTTTCGACGGAATCTAGATGGACATAGATCACATTTGAAGCGTGGCGGTATGCCAATGCATTCATCACGCATATGACGTTGTAAGTGACGCTTGCGGAGGTAGCTCTTGCCGCATACGCTGCATGGGAAGCGATCGCCAACTGTCATTGATTGTTCGAATTCTAATGTCATATCTTTTGTTTTTTTTTATGTTAGTTGTTGGTTTTTTTTTTATATTAGTGAGGATGTTTTTTTTTTTTTTGTTTTTGAATTAATGAATGAATTAATGAATGGGTGTGTGTGGTTTTTTTTTATTATACATTGGATTGTGTGTGTGTTGAGGGGGGTTAAATGAAATGAAATGAAAAGAAAAAACAAAAAGAAAAACAAATTTAAATAAAATTCGAACATCATTCACATTGCGGTTATATATTTCTTTTTTTGTTTTCGTTAGGAAAACAGTTTTATTAAAAAAACTGATTTTTTTTTATTATTTTCTACTTATATTTTTCTACAGAAAATTATATGAAAATTTAAACTAAAATAGCAAAAGACAGATAAAAACAAATGTTTACATTTTTTTCTTGAAAAAATAATATAAAAAATAAAAAACAAAGCTAAATTCTACTTTTATATAATTAATCAAATAAATTGTTTTTATTTGAATAAAAATCAACATTTCTAATGACAAAAAAAAATAATAAAAATCTAAAAATTCTAATTCTACATATTTTTTTTTATGTATTTAAGTATTCACTTTTTGGTTGAGTTTCATTTTTTGTTTTGATTTCCATGACCTCCTTAAAAAAATAACCCAGTAAGAACAGAGACAAAAACATTTCAAAGATAGAAAATATATATTTTTACAGGCTGATTGTTGGTATACAGGTAAGCATTGGGGTGGTTTATAATCTGAGAAAAGTCCTTTACTTCCCGAAGATTGGTAGTTTCTTGTTTATAGTTCTCAAAAATTGATTTGTAACTTACATCTCAAGAAAAGTAGGTGTTGAAAAAAATGTTCTACAATTTTATAGCTAAGTTAATTGTACATAAATATGTTTTCGAAAGTTTGTTGATAGCACTTACCGTTTAGAAGATAGAGAACTATAAAAATCATATGGATCCTAAAAGTATGGAATTTTTTGTCTGTTGTGCATTATAAATAAAATAATATAAAACTTAACTGAAGTCTTTCAAGCTCATAAGTATAAGGAGTGTGTAACAATTAATTTTAAAAAAAATTGCATATTTTTAGGATTCATATGAAGTGTTGAAGTCCTGTAACTTCTAAACGGTAAGTAATATCTACAAACTTTCAAGGGAAAATATATCAAAATTTAACTCAGCTATAAAATAATTTTTTCGAAAACTTTTTTTTTTTAGATATAAGCGGAAAAAACAATTTTGTGAACTTTGACCCCTAATAACGGACATTTCTCAAATTACAAACCACTACTATACAAACCTGTGTAATTTTTTCCTCGCAAAATTTATTCTTACTGGGCTATGAGTTTGAAATTCGATTCACAAAGACAACAGAAATGAGGTTATGTTTTTTTTTTTTTTTGTATTTCTACATTTTGTCCACTTTGTGATTATGAACTCTCATATGAATCTTTAAGCTGCCAGCATAATAAAATTTACTGGGACATAATAAGCATTTGTGTTGCGGTGATTTATTGCATTCGATGCGTTGGTGTCGCTGTAGTGATCTAAATGATTTGTATACTCGATCTGGGCATTCCAAGCAAACAAAACGTGTTGCTTTTGGTGTCTTGGAGGAATAAGAAATGTGATGGAATTGTCCTGAAAATTGAAGAAGGAATCAAATAGAACAAAAAACTAACAAAAACAAACCGTACTGCTCTCTCTCTCTTTGTGTTAGTTTTATTTTTTTTTTTACTTTTTACTTTTTTACTGTAAAAGGGAAAAGCCATTGTTTTAAATTTGTTTTAATGAAAAATGCATTTTCCATTATATTTATAATTTTTTTTTTCTTTTTTTAATTTATAAAAATGAAATTAGAAAATTTAACGGTGAAACAATTATTAATTTATATACATTTTTTTTCTCCTTTTTTTTGTTAAAAATTTACAATAGTTTGTACGAAAATATGAATTTTTGTTTTAATAGTTAAATTTAAATTTTATATTGGAAGTTATTTCTTTTTTATTTACAATTTTTTATTGTGAATTCCGTGCTTTTGTCGTAAATGTAATTTCAAATCATATTTCCACGAACAAACAAATTGACAAAAATTACAACTAAATTGTGTTGGATTTTTCTTTGGCGTTGTTAGAACGGAAATCGCTGAAGACGAAATTGTAGCTGCTGTTGCTGAGGTACCTGCTGATGATAATGATAATGATGGAGCAGATGATTGGTGGGTGGTGATATGTCCTAATACTCCTCCTCCGCCACCTCCTCCACCGCCTCCTCCTCCTCCTCCTGCTCCCGGTGGCGGTTGGGAAATCTTTGAAGAAATAACACCAAACCCCGAACTAGAATTTTGACTAATTGAACTAATATCGACCGAAGTTGGTAACATCATTTGGGAGCCGATAAAATTTGCCAATTGTATGGAAGCGGCTGCAGCGGCCGACAGGGAACATGTCGAACAACCAGCACCACAGCCGCCACTATGACTGCCACCACTGCCAACCGATACAGCACTACTATTTAGGCCAGCTAAGCTTGGTGGCGATGTCCCGGGCAGTGAGGATTTTCTACAGCTTTTATAGAGTTTTCGTATCGTTATTTCGGGTTCAAATAGGCCACTACTTGCAGAGGCACAGTTAACAATACCACCACTACTTCCACAACCGCCACCACCACCACCAGCAGCACCAACCCCACCACAAGAACTCGATGTTGCTGCTGCAGCTGCTGTAGCAATATTATACAAGGTCCGCAGATCTGAAAAATTAGGGGGTTTTGGTTTGGTTTTTGCTCAATTGTTGATGATATTTTTTTTTGTTTTCTTTTTATAAATTATTTTATGTATACACTTTATTTACTTTATGAACATTAAAAAAAAATTATTTATTTAAAGAATTTGGTGTGAATGAAACTTATGTAGCCATTAAACATTAAAAAAAATAGCCTATTTTTTATTTTTTTATAAATAAAGGAAACACAAAAGATTTTTTTGAAAAAAAAATAAGTAAATGTTTTAGAAGACCCCAAGAAAAAATTTACAAAGTTTGTTAACAAAAAAAATAATAATAATAAATAATATTTATATATTGTGTTATTTACCATTAAGTTGCAAAAGAAATTATTGATTTGGAATGACGAAATCGTTTTAATATTCAAATTTAAAAGAAATACTATCCTTTGTTTTATTTAATTAAAATCTTTTATTTATTTGATAATTTGTTTTTATATAAAAATATTTATTTTTTTATTTAACTATTATAATTTTTGTATGTTATAAAATGTTCCTATTTATATAAAAAGATCCTAAATAATAGTAATATGTACCTCAATAAAATTCTCATTAACAATAAACTTTGGTTAAAACATAATTATAAAATTAATATAAACATTTTAAACCAAAAATTGATAACTGAAGCTCAACTTTAGAATGCGATTTCATGAAGTATAAATATACTTTAAAATTACGTGCGAAGAAATCAACAAAGCAATGATAACTATATTTTTGTATTGAATGGCGCCCAACACAAGATCATTATATTATGTAAGCAAATAGAAACCTATTACGAATCTGATATGCACTTTTTGCCTTGGAAATTTTGTACTCCTTCCAATTATGTTATGTTATCTCGGGTATCTTGCCCGGAATTAACTTCCAATAAACAATAAAACATTCATTAAAGAACTTAAAAAATAAATATTTCTCAGTTTTGCTTTTTGGATTTTAGTTTACCAAAAACCTGCTACTTTTGTTTTCAATATTAAACTTTGATTGAAATATAAAAGTTCAAAAACATCTGCAAGGTTATGTTCAATTTCCCTAACCAAATACTAAGTGTTAGAACAATTATTGCTTTTAAGAAATCTTGGTGTTTACTTTTAGAAATGTTTGCAAATCATCAAAAAACTATACGGAATTTTACAGTTTTAACATTGAAATTTATGAAAACTCTGAGAAAAAACCAGTGTTTTATTTGTGTGAATCAGTGGCCTCAAAAACAATTAATTTAATCAAAATACAAACTAAATTTTAGCAAAAATAAAAAAGAAGGCTGTGGGTCTCGAACCAAAAAACACTGTACCATTGTCGCTGTACCATTGTCATGCAAGTCAGTTGATTCTCGAATTATGAAGTTAACTATCAAGGTTTCTGATACCAACAATCAATAGCAAATAGAAAGTGTATTAATAATTGATAATAACAGTCATTTTACAATGAATTCACTGGTACAAATTATCCTGCGAGCATGCCATCCACACCAAATGAGAAATAGGTGAACTTTGATGCGCTATAACTTTATGCTAAATAACCTTTAATTAATAAGAAGAAAGTTCTCAACAAGTATGTCCTTCCTTACTTTTTACTAATTGACATCCAACCGAGTTATACCATGTACATACATAGTCTCAGCCAGCCATCCACTTTTTCTAGCTCCCCAGCCCCCACCAACTCAAATAAATTAAAACAGCCTAATTCCGACTTAAAACTCCCGGGGAAATGTTTTTGAAATTTCTTACTCTTTCGGTAAAAATAACGAATGGTGACTTAATGCTCGGGGGAATTATTTTTCATACACAACAATTTATAAGAGAATTGAGCTGGTTGTCCTGCATTTTAAGACACCATACTTTGCATCGAGTTTTATATTTGTGTTATGGAACAATTTGGTTAGCATAAATTATGTCCACATATTTGACGAAATAGTTGTTGAAATGATCCCAGACAGTTTGTAAGTTTCCTAATCATTCTTTTCTCATATAAAAGATTACCGTCGTTTGTATGTACTTATAAAAAAAAGAAAATGACTCACTATAGAAGCATCAATTGATGGTCTATTAAAATAATTATTATCGTTAACAAAGGAAAAATACTGAAAAGTTGAAATCAAAGTTGGTATAAACACACCAATTGTCCCTTCTGGTGTCGTCTTGTTGTTGTTTTATTACAAGATTTTCACAAAAAATTGTTTTCTCGAAAATCCGAAAACATTAGCCACAAATTTGTTGCTTATATAATCTTGGAATTGAGTTTAATATGAATAGAACGCATGTCTATACAATGTGATTTGCATAAGATGAAAAAAAAACTCTAAAACAAAGGTTAATTATAATTAATTATTCAAAACAAGGCAATAATCGTCTATTTAATCAAGTTAAGGTGTGAGAGTCAATTTTCAAAAATCAATTACTTGAAATAGAAACAACTTTTATAAAAAAAAAAAACAGCGGCAACACCTGCAATATAACGATGGATTAACAAGAAATGTGTAACATGATTTTGTAAGCGTTGTCGTTGTGTTTTAATATATTTTTTTCTATTTCAAGTAATTTTTTTTTGAGAAGAAAATATCCCCTTTCACCTCTTTTGTAAATCACCGTTTCTTTTTTATTAACAAAAATCATAATTTTTCCTTCATACCTACAATGGCTAAAATGTTGGTATAAATTTCGATTAAAATGGATTATATTAAGAGGAATTCTATCTTAATCGATTTGGAATATTATACGTTGAAGAGATTGTGGTTTAAATTTAACATTACTTGAACTTATTTCTTTATTTCTTTATTTATTTAAGATTTTAAATTAATTAAATTATTTGTTAACTAAAATCGTCACAAGGTCAGTTTTGTCTTTGGAAACATCAATAAAGAATTTTCATTAGTATTTTCTTGGAAACTTAATTGTTGAAAAAGGTTAAAAATGGAAAAAGGTGCTTCACTTTCTCAATGATTATAGTTTATCTCGAAGTAAAATTTGAGCAAAAATAAGCTATGTTATGCTATTGCAAATTATATTTACTTAAGTTATTGCAAATTTAATTCATTCCTTTGCGAATTACATTTGTTCCTTTGCAAATGAAATTCACCCTATTCTTCATGTTCATGTTCTGAAAATTCATCTTACTTTTAACTATTTTTGTTGAACAAATATTTCTTTCATTTCAGTACCTTTTTGAATTTTTTCATCATTAAATAATAAAAAAAAAAAACTTCACTTCAAAAAATAAAAACTAGCTTATGTCCAAATCAAAATGACAAATGGAAAATTATTTAATTTTCGAACTACAACGACTAAATATTCGGTACGAACGTTTTAGAAATTTCCGAAAAAGTTTAGCCCTTATTCTCGCTTTGGGTTCATGTGCTAATGCTGTAAAATAGCTTTCAGTTTGATGGAGTTTATTTCTTTTTTTAATTTTTTTTATTTATTTCAATTGTAAAAATTGTGTTAAATAAATCTAATGAGAAATATTTCAAAAATGAAAAGTTTTTTTTAATGATAATGTAAATTCACTAAACTTCTTCTTCTGAAACTGGATCAAAGAATTACGAACAAATTTTACCAACACAATGACAAAAAACAATATTTTTTAAATTGAATTTTGAATTTAAAAATAGAAAACTCAATAATATAAAAATGTGGTTTAGGGAATATATATGATCTGCTGATCCGAAATATCGATGAGGACTGAATGACCAAAACCTACAAAATACTTCAAATGCTCTATTTAAATGGTATCTATCAAAGTGAACCATTAGTAACCTTACGTGTAAAGAATTCGTCGCCCAAACTTCAATAAAATATAAGTTATCACTGCTTCTTGCATTTCTTCTCCGTTCCATCTCACTGCATCTGATATTAGAAAATCATCAATCATAAAAAGAACGACATATTTAAAATTTCTTCATAAAAATATGTTTTATTGTTTTCTTTTTTGGTACAAAATATTTCTTTTTTTTTCAGTTGTAACAATAATTGTTTAACAATAAAATAGAATTTTTAATTAGTTTTTTTTTTTAATTAGTAGTAAGATTTCTATATATATAATATTTGGCTGATATACTTTTTTTATACCATAATTTAATTCAAATCAACAAATGAATAAAATCAATTTATACTAAAAAGAAAGAAAAAAAGAAAAAAAGTAATATTAATCTCTCTCTTAAATGCTTTAGAATTAGACACAAAAAATATAATATATGTAGTTAGGTTGGTTATTTCAAAAAAAATAACTCTTTGGTTGAGTAAACATCTTATAGAAGAAAAAAAAAATAAATTCATTTAAAAAAGCTTACTTAGCTATGATTCAAAAAAAAAATAATAAAATTAAATATATTTTATATATGTATTGCAACTGTGCGCATTTTAAAGAGGAACGCAGAGGTTAATAATTCATCTTCTCCTCATCTAGGTTTTTGAAATTTTTCATTTTTCAAAATAATCTCATGATTTTTTGTATTTTTTTTTCGTCTTCATTTTGTCTTGCTGTTTTATGTTTTTCAACTACGAAATTTTAAATTTGAATTTTTGTTCAAAAGCTGATTGCAAAGATTCCGACAAAGGCGTCACCACCGCCGCAGCTGCTTGGGATTCTTCTGTAGCTGCCGACGACGACGACGATACAAGTGATTTTACCAAAGACGTAGATGCAGAAGAATCAGCTGGCATCGTTGGCAAGGAAGACGATGATGGCACTACTGCAGCAGCACCAACACCACCACCACCACTTCGATGATGATGCTGATGATGATGATGCGTGGCAGATTGATAGTGATGCAACTGCTGTTGTTGTTGTTGTTGCTGCTGGTGTTGCATGGATTGCTGTTGCGATGGTCTTCGAAATAGTGATCGCATTGCAATTTCGGGATGTTTTTTACGGACGTGCTGTCTCAAATGGTCGGCACGCTTGGTGCGATGGCCACATACCGAGCACACCATGCTCTTGCCTTTGCCACATTCTTGCCGCAGGTGACGGCGCAGCGTGCCATGGCGTCGGTAGGTACGAAAGCATTGGGGGCAGGTAAAACTTTCTTGCAACAGTAAACTATCGTAATTATGAAACCCTGAAATTCGGCTTGAATTAATTTTACACCAAAAACATGTTTTTTTTTTGTCTAAATAATTATTTTTATATTTAATATTTTTAAGTTTTTTTTTTCAAATTTCATTTTTTTTTTAATTTTGATAATTTTTATAAATAAATTCATTCAATGTTTGTTTGTTTTTTAGTTAAATTCATTCGCATGTTAGTTTAAGGTGTAAAATGTTTGTTTGTTTTTTTTTTGTTGATTTAATTGCAAAAAAAAATAATTATGTATAAAAATATAATAATAGTAAAAACAACAAACGCATTCGGTTAGAGAAATGAAGACCAGATTTATAATAAAAAATAATGCAATCAAAGAGTGTTATTTGGCATCAAACACGGCAACGGAAACATATAAAATGTACATTCTTGTGTGTGTTTGTGAGTGTTTGTACATATGGCAGTAATTTGGAAATTGCCCTACATAAACAAACAATTGTGTAGTTAATTTTTGTTTTGTCATTCAAAAATCTAGAATTTGGTTATTTTGTTTTTGTTTTGGTTAGCAGAAAAAACAAAAGTTTATAAAACAACAAGAATGCAAGTTTCAAAAAAAAAATATATAATTATGTATAAATATTAATTAATTCAGTTAAATTAGATATTAAAGCGTTACTTAATAAATGCAATTAAAATGGTTGTTGGCAGTCGGGACATTTTTTTTTTTTTATTTCATTTAAATTAAATTTTGTCTTCTTTTTGGGCACATTTATGGGAGAATTTGTTTGAGATAATAACAAAGAATAATTATATTTTATTTATAATAAGTCTTGGAAAAATCTTTACATAATAAAAGGATTTAAAATTAAACACAATAATTAAGTTATAAGAAAAAGGAAATACCTTAACATCGTTTGAAAATTCTATAATAATAAAGCCTACATAAATATTGTTAAAGAAATAATTATTTAAGATTCGATTTGGATTTGTCCACTATTTGTAAGACATAAAAACATAATCGTATGTATTAGTTTGTTCAAAAGCAGATCTCCATAGTTATAAATTGGATATAAATTATATTAGGGTACTTTTTTCTTGACGAAATAAAATCCTCATTTTTCTTTATAAACTGGAAAAAATGTCCGCTTTTATAATATATGTTTAAAAGTTTCTTTAGTTAAAAGGTTTGAATTTTACCAATACCAAGTGTATTTTCTAAAATTAGAAGTTGTCAAAATTTTTAAGTTGAAAAAGCCATTTTCAAATACCAGTGTGAATTTTGCTAGTTTGTTGGCTCTTGTTGAAAACAGTTCTATTTGGTATATATTTATTGCTTAAGAATTGGCTCTTATACATACATACATTTAGAGAAACTCCTTGCATTAGAAATAAACAGATAATTCTTCAAAAAGTCATCTATTTCATGCTGTATCAAACTTCAATCGTATTTTCTGGAAAATGAAAATTTCTGACTTAACCTCTTAGTACTCAACGGTAAAGATTTGGTCACCGATAGAAAATCCTGGTTTAACTAACTGCTAAGATGATAACGGGTCAAAAATAGAGTAGGGGGCTGGTCGGTCGAAAAGTTCATGGTGCTGGGCAGTCGAACGCGAATCTGCACAGCTGAGGAACAGTTCGAAAAAAATGAGGTAAATTTTCAGAAACCATACACGATGGCGCAAAGCAATAAGAGAGGCCCTGGCAAGTTACAAATTGGAGAAACTGAAAATTGAAGAACCTTTCCCATAAACAGTGTGAGCGCTCAAAGCAGATTTCAATACTTTCAATAGTGTCACAGTGAGTATGAAACAATGATTGATAGTGAAAACGTTAAGCTTCCTGCACATATTGACCGATCTTGCAATTATCAACTATCAATTTATTGTTTGTAGATAAATATTGAAATTTGGTGTCTCAAAACAAAATTATCAAAACTTTTTATTAATTTTCAATTTTTATCAATTATCAATATATTTGACAAATGATCAATTGATTGATATACGACCAAACTTATCAATTGATTGATATTTTGGTATTACGATTGTCAATTGATAAATTTTAAGAGCATTGTGAATTTCAATTTTATTGATAATAATAGGGCTGACATGCCGAATTGTATCGCTGTACCAAATTTTGGAAAAGGGTTTTCAGAAAAAAATGTATATACTTGTTCCACTGGAAATCGATTGATTTCAATAGACCCTCCCAAAAACAATTATTTTAATTGAGATAACCAAACGTAAATTTGCAATACTAATAATTAATATAACTGAGAGTGAATAAATTAGGCCTTAGGTTCAATCCCTAGCGTGATTAAATTTTTTTTGCTTGTCTTTTTATATTGTTTTTTTAAGGTTTACTTACTAAAATTTAGAAGACAATCTTAAAAAACTTATAGTGTTTCTTAGTTGTTGTGGTCGATTTTTCTATGTGTATGTGTTACACTATTACACTTCATGTGCTTACTTTTGGCAAACTGCTGATGAAGCTTGAGCTTCAAAAACTTCGAAGTAATAACTAAAGCCATCACTAAGAATCAAATTTTTGCATCACCATTTGCTGTCATTGGGTTATATTAATGGCATACATAGATGACTCTTTGTTAGTATACTGCTATGCATGTATGCTCACTTTATCATGATATGAACATCTAAAATAAGTAAAAGGTGTTGCCAGCTGTTTGTTTTTCATTACACGACCTAGTAAATAGTAATTAAGGGGTACTTATACCGAAGTAGTTGATTTTTCAAGTAAAAACAAAAAACAGTGGTAGAAATTTCAAATGTTGTGCCCTTACTGCATGATGGTTCAAATATAGACCAATGGCACAAGGAATATTTCTGCATGATGTGCCATATGTGATCTAAACCGTTTTATCAACTTACAAGTATTTATAACTTCATAAAACTAATAAAACTTATATTGCCAATTACGTTTAAAATATTTTCTTTGTCAGTATATTTTTTTGCTCTCTTAGTTTTACATTTTTATGTACCTAATTTTGAACTTCTCAATCGTTTTCCTTTCTGACTAAAACGTGTTTAACCACTTTGAAGAACGAATTAACTTCCACAAGTTCTTGATAGATGGCACTTTTTAACGAAATTTAGATTTATTTCATTCAGTATCCACAAAATAAGATTTTTTGGGAAATTCAAAAATATTAAGATTTAAATGGTTTGGCTCAAGTATAAGCCACCATGAAGTAAAGGGTAATTGTGAAAACAACGGGCTTTATACCTATTCTAAGGAAACAATTAGAAGAAAAAAAAACTTTATAAGTAAAATAATTTCTGTTCCCTTTTAACTACTATCATAATAAATGTTAGATTCCATACAGTTTTAACTTTTCTTGATCACTAAAACTGGCCCTTTTTAATAAAGAAACACTATTTACTAAAGTGTTCTTAGTGTAAATTCTAATTTCCTCCAAAATCTTAAAATCAAAATATATAAATTACCAAAGCGCTTTATTCAAACGAAATATATGAATTTTTGATAACCTTTCTATAATTCAGTTTAAATTTTTTCAAAATATCAATAACAAAAACAAAATAAATTTCAAAAATGAAATTAAATAAAAGTAAATACAATTTCTTCTTCTGGGATAATAAAGATAATTACAAAGTTTTTTTTTTTAAGATAATATTTTTGTTCTTAACAAATAAGAATACTATTTGATTTTTAAGATAATCGTTTCTTATGTCCATGTACTGTTGCAACATGTCTTTGCAGATTGCAAACTTGATGGAAGCTTCGATCGCATGATGGACATGCATATTTGGGTGGCTTTCCACATTCCAAGCGAATATGCCGACCCAAGTTTCCACGATGCCCATATGATTTGCCACAATGTTCACACGAAAACTTATTACAAATTTTCTTCCGTTTTTTGCGAGAAACACTAGCGTAAGGGGATTAGCAAGAGTTCAAAAAATATGCAACGAAATAAATATTTTATCTGACTACCTGGAAGTATTTCTTGTTGATGATCTCAATTTCTTAATTTTATGCTTGAGTTCACATTTGCTTGAATCTTGATTTTGAATAAAGAACAATTCGCCATCTTGCCAAAAAGGCTTTAGTAAATCTATGGGTATACAAAAAAAATGATACAAATATTTTATCAGCAAATTAAAATATTTATTAGGTAGGACTACGAAACTTGGAAGCATTTTGTTATGAATTCAGTGATAGAAAACAGAAATAAACAAAGGAAAACCAACCAAAAATTCAGAAGTTCAAGAGTAATTTTTTTTTTTGTTTCTATTATTTTGTAAAATATTTCGACAAAAATATGAACATAAAATATTTTGTTTTACAAAATAACACCACTACAATGCTACGCTTCGAATTTCAAAAAATTTACCGTAACAAATAAGATTTATATTAAATAGATTTTATTACATATTTAATTAAACTCATTTCTTAAAAAAAAAAAAAATTATTTGGACATATCCATTTGCAACAGGTGTGACAAACTTAACAAGATTTTTTTTATTTCAAAATTTATATTTCAAAACAACAACAAGGAAAATGTGTTTTGATTTTAGTTTTGTCATCCTTTTATAATTTTTTCATTGGGGTTTTATTTCACATTGTAACAAAGCTGCAATTAAATCCGACCTTAGTAATTTCTTGGGGCCTAATTTCATGTCTAGTGCATTAAACATAGATATTGACTGAATTCTTCAAACGAATTAGTTAACACGTATGCTGGGTAAAAAAAAGTAAATGTCACAACAGATCTGATGATTTTGTCTTTTTTTCTCAGACATAAAACTACTTTTTACTACTTCGTGAGTCACCCCTGAAATTTTTTGCTTTACAATTATCCTAGACTTTTTTACAGGACATAAAGCGATTGCTTATCAACACGTTTTTGTCTTAGATCCCATCACAGTTGTCAAATATCAAGTGATTAATAAAAGATATAACCAATTATGAATTGATACATAAA
The DNA here is from genome assembly GCA_948107695.1 of Meliscaeva auricollis. NCBI lineage: Eukaryota > Metazoa > Arthropoda > Insecta > Diptera > Syrphidae > Meliscaeva > Meliscaeva auricollis. Next base: position 70,194,032 of record OX403618.1, on the reverse strand, counting down.
TTAATTTAACATTTTAGTTTTCGGTATTGGATTTTGTTAGTTTGTTGTGCTTTTGCTTAGAAGTGATTTGAATTATTAAAGAATTTTCTTCTTTCGTTTAGTTAAGCTTAGATCACACGACTTGTGTATACATACACAAAAATAGACAGTACCATCTGAAACACATTTCAAAGGCACCAAATGATACACAAATCGTTCAGATTTTTTTTTTTGCATTTTTATGACCAAAGTACATAATCTTTGTATACAAAATATGGTGTTTACAAATGTTGCGATACTATCTGTAGAATAATAAAACTTTTTTCTTAAATCTTAGAAAAACTTATAAGCTTTGCACAGTGTCACCTAAGAAAAGAGAGGACGTTTCTAATTTTTTCCGCCATACATTTTTTTCCAACTCGAAATTTTGACTCAAAAATTGTATGAAACGGCAAATATGCTCGATACCTTTTTCCTTACGATATCTAATAAAAGGTGTCTTTTTTTTTTTTTTTGCAAAGCTATTCGCAATGAAGAAGTTTCGTTTTGCCAAGACACATATTACAGAAACTCCAAGCTGTCGACAATAGATTTTTGACATAAATAATTAAAAAAGACAAAAAAATATCGGAAGTTAGATTAAAGATTTCATCTTATGGGCAGCTTGATGTTGTGTTATCGTAATAATATGTAATACGAATCTAGTTTCAGTTGCACTTTGTCTTTGGGAGGAGAACGACGACACCTTTTGGTTTTTAGGGAAATTGAAATTTGAAATACCTACAAACATATGTACACGTGAATTTTAATTTATTTTTTATGTTTAGGTCATGAAGTGGTTCTATTGTTTGTCTAAAATTTTACTTTTCTAAACTAGTTAATATTCATAGAGAAGCCAAAATGTCATTCTTTCTCATTATTCCAGTCACTGTTGCACTTAGACAAAAAAAAACGTAAAAAAAAAACAACTTACTAACAAAATTCAATACAAAAAACTGAAATATCAAATCAAATGTTCATTAACAAATGTTGCAAGTGTTTTTTTTTAACTTCTTTTTTTGCAGATAGGCCTAGCCCTGTCGTATTTGGAAAGCAATTTGGGAAGAAGGAAAGTTTTTCGCAAAATTTGAATACGTATACAATAATCGAATGACCATAATCTTCAATGCCTCCCGAATAAAACAACTCAACGAATAATAAAAATATGAAAAATTCGAATATCATAATTCGCTACCTCAATTTATTGTTAAGTTTCGTTTTGCCAAGATGTAAAATGTTCATTCATATTTGCCACATTATTTTTTTTAAATTCTTGAGTATGAAAAATAACTTTCTTAATTAAATGAGATTCATAAAACTTCATAATACTGTTATTAAAATCTTAAATGTTTTCCTAGAATGAATGATTTTAGAGATTTTGTTTGTGAACTGTTGCATTATGGCGTTCCAAATTATAGGGTTGATGAAAGCTTCGATTACATAACGAACAGGCAAATCTTCTTGGCTTTCCACATTCTAATCGACGATGTCGACACAGACTTTCTCGCCGCTTGTATTCTTTTCCACACTGGTCACAAGCTAAATATTTTCCAACTTCAGCTTTAATTCGTTCATATCTGTAATGCATTCAGCATAAGTAAACAAAAAATATATGTATTTTGTTGTCCAAAAATGTCTACCTTCTAACTGTTATGGGAGATTTTCTTTTTGATAGCGATTTGTTACAATGTCTACTACGTGGTGTTATTTTCATATTGGAAATTTTAGAAGCATTTGAATCTGAGGGAGCAGATGCATACAAAAAATCGTCAGTTTCGTATAATGGTTGAAGAAGTTCTATAGAGAAATTAGAGTGTTTGTTTTTTGTTCAATAACTTTTATATAGTGAATAAACAAAATAAAAAATAAACAAATTGACACTAAACAACATTTTGTTATGAATTTAATTTTGTTGGGGTAAGCTCCATGCGGTAAAAATGTATTACGATTAAATCCAAAAGTCAAGTGTTCCCCACGCCACATAAAGAAATCGAATTTTAAAGAACAAAAACACAATGCTGCATTAGTTTTTTTTTTATAAAGTTATCACTTATCACCTGGGGGTCTTTAACGTATTACGAAACGAGCGGCAAGTCAACGATATTAAAGTAAACGATAGTCACGACAAAGAGCGATTATGTATGTAAAACGAGAAAGGCGTTTTCAATATTTTGCCCTACTTATGAAATTCAAAAACCAAAACGAAAGCCGGAAGGAAAAACGATTATCGTTCAACTTAACGATTCTCGTTATACGTAATCGCATTTCAACGATAACGAAGGAATATCAACGATTATCTTTTTTGGTTATTGAAAGTTTCAAGGTCATTCGGAAGTAAGACATTTTGAAAAACTACTTATGGACGATGCCATAGCAAATGTAAGCAAAAACAAATTTTCCCTTTTTTTTAATTTGGAAAAATATGAGATCAAAAATATTATTAATCTTGTAATCTTTCATCTTCATTGTATCATTGTTTTTCTCAACCGAAACCGAAAAGCGCTTATTTATGATGTAATATAACAAAAAACAAAAAGTTCTTACGGAATTTCCTATTAGCTACCCGAAATGATTGTATGTTTCTCTTTTTAGTGTAAAAATAATACAACGCGATATTTAGTTCTATTGTTTATAGGAAAACCATTACAAAAAATATTGAATTGAACATTCGGTAGTAAAAACTAGTTCGGTCAAGAAATTCAGAAAAAATGATTTGGAACAAATCAAAATTAAACAGATAATTTCAAGTAGCACCCGAAACACGTCTTTTTTGTACTTTCTATTTAAATATTTTTTTGACATCAAAAATATTAACTTTGTAAAAACCTGGTGTTTTATAATTAAAAAAACAGACAAGGTTTCTTTTTCATAAGTTTCCCAAAACAAACATTTCGAATGTGTGCAAATTTAGCACCCGAAACGATGGGCTTACAGATGCCTACCCTTTAAAAGGTTAGCATTAAGTCAGATAGTCTTACATTTTTTTTTTGTTAAAGGTTGCATTCATTTAGTTAAAAAAAATGTTACTCATACGTCACAGTGACCCAAACTTTGGAAATATACTGAAAGTAAAGTTTTAAGCCAGTAGTACGCTTCTAATGTGAAACAAAATTCTTTTTAGATCTTCGGTATTTCCACATCACGATTTGATATGTGTTTACACATAAAAATTTTAGGCTTGGTTCCAAGACACTCAACCCAGTACTTCAGGGCATGAATACTTTTTTCTGGTTGAAAATAATTTACCACACAGGTATAGGGTTTAGCTCACTTTACTTTTTTCCGCAGTTTCACGTCCCCCTAATTGCATATATTTTTTTATTTTGCCTTTTCATTTCCTGTATTTTTGGCCTTTTTTGCCTTTTTCCATTATTTTTCCGCTTTTGTCTCAAAGATCCAAAAAAAAAAACAGTAAATCTTTTCAATTTACGTAGTTTTCTACACATTGAATCTGCATTTTTTGTATACCTATATTGACTAATTAGCACAACAACATACAAATTTCTAAAGAATACGTCGATTTACTTTTGAAATAGAGATTTTTTTTGAATGTTGGTCTGAGATTTACTGATTTTTTTTTTGGCAAATGGATACTAAAACGAGATTTATCATTGTTTGGGAGCTAAATTTCTGTATTTAAAAAAAAAAACTTTGTTAAAATTAACAAAAACAAATTAAAATGTAAAACACATTAGTGTTTCTGTGTGGAAATAGGTGAAGGTCTAGTTAAAAATCAAGATTTGAAAATATTGATCTTAGATCAAAACAAAAAATATCTCGGGTGGCAAATAGAATCTAAGACTTTGAATCAAGTAAATTGAGTTACCAAAGATGAAACAAACCGTGAGATACCTGAAAATATTGTAGTTCAGTATGCCGAATTTTTCAATTGGGCGCCGCGCGCTTCTGCTGAAGTAGGGAAGTTTTTTTTAAGGCACCATCGCAGGTGGTGGTTGTTATTGCCAATTTTTTTTTTTTTTTTTAATCTCATGTTTGTTCAAAGCTTCTACAATTGATTTATTATTTTGATAATTTTTCGTTATTTTCAATTCGTATTTGATTATATGTATTTCCATATTTTGTCTTTTGTTTGAATAAATGACTTTTTTTGGCTGTTGTTTTATTTTACCTTTTTTCAAATATTTAGGTCAACAAAATGCAATCCCTGACTATCACACAAATTTGACAGAAGTGTGGGATTATATTCCACTTTAATTATCAAATGTGTTTATACGATCGAAGATAGACGTGTTGAGGCACTTTTAGAAAATACATTTACTTAAGAACTAAAAGTAAAGTTTGAAAACCATGTTATCTCGAGAAATGCATCAATACAATATTTCAGCTTGTTCATGCGATTCAACTCAGCTGTATTTCATTTCAGGGCGCCTTAAATCGTGGGGTAAACAATTTTCGTATATCTAGAATAAATTTAAGATCGCTAAATATAGCTGAACAGGACTATGTTTTTGTTGAAGTTAAGAACTACCATGTTACTTTCAAGTTACTTTGTATAAAATCATATTGAGAAAGTAAATATGTAATGCTCTATAACACAGATTTATATTCTATACATTTATTCTCATTCAAATGAAATAGTATGAAACCATGAAGGGGAACGTGTCTTAAAATAGCTAGAAATCGTAGAATCGAACAGAAGGAGGTTTTGCTTTTGCCATTACCGACATTTACGAAACGTTAGCAACTTGAAGCTATTATTTGAAATTTGACAGGTAAAAAGAGTAAACGTGTCTCTAAAACGAGACCTAATACATTTTTTGTGATAAATGTATTGACAAAAAAATGCATTTATGAAAAGCCAATAAATGCATGAAAGCATGAAGTATTTCAGTTTTTTTTTTATGGGTGTTAAAAGTTACAGTAAACAGACAAAATGTCCTCCTTAGCACTCGGGAAAAATTGCATAGGGAAAATTATTGGAAAATATAAATCATTATCAAAAGGTGTCTTTACAAGAAAATGGAAAAAAAACTGGTCCATCGGGATTCGTAAACTTACTAACCAGGTGGTTGACTAAAAACACACTTAGCACACCAGTATGCCATTTTACCCTGGCAATTTTGATCAGTCGTTTTAGGGGGACCATTTTAGGCCACTCTCGCCTATGAAAACTCGAATTAAGAAACAAAAATTATTTGACCTACAATCCTGAATAAATTTCAATTAAATGTGTGAAAACTATAAACTTTACTTTAGAGTAGTCATTTGTTATCTAAAAATTGGAAATAAAAGCGAGAGATCGCATCTTTTTGAATTAACTTGACTATTTATTCCTAAAGTATGTTTTTTTATTATTATTATTATTTCGCAGATGATTTTTTTTTGTATTCTATTAGGTACATATTATTAACAAAACTCTTTTTGTTTTGTATTTTAAATTTAATAATAAAGAGTTTACTTCCTTCAAATTGGAACAACTTTTCTACAAATAAAATAGTAGCCACGGTAACAAAAGTGTACTGTGACATGATTTAAGTACGATGCGTTTTTATAACCTTAATGTTATTGGCACAATCTTTTAACATGAGGTTTTTCTTACAAAAAAAAAGTCACCACACACCTTTAAAATAGAAATTGTACTTCTTAAAGTAAGCAGTTTTTAACAACACAAAAACTCGCTTTACCGCCTTACTTTTTTTAATTTTGTTTTTACTACTTAGTAGAGTTAGCCTAAGACCAAATTTAGTGGATACTGACGAACTTTTTCGCACAAACGTGATCGTTGACAATTCCAAAGCGTGGTTGGGGTCCATAAATGAAATACAGAAAACTATTTTCCTAACATTACTATCGGCATTCATTGATGTTAATGACAATGAAATTACTTAAAACTCAACATTTATTGTGGGCCTTCAGATACATGTGTAGATATTAACATATTAAAATTGGTTTCCTCTTTTCCTCACCCTTTCCATTAACATTCTTTCAATAATTGATTCAAAAATATGTATATAAAAATCTGTGATTATCGCCTCAATCACAATTTGGTCACTACGTTGCTACTGATTTTCGTAATATTGCGCTTAAAATAAAAAGAGTTTTGAAAAAAGACTGTAACTTTCAAATTAGCCGAGTACTTTTCAGAATATTTTAATATTTAATTTTGTGAGATGCAAAACGGATATTTGAATGATTAATAAAACAAATTCAAAAAAAAAGGTAAAGTTCTTAAAAACTATTTGTCTAATATGAAAGCTTTTTTCGTTTATGAACTGTTGCAATATGGCGTTCTAAATTATACGGCTGGTGAAAACTTCGACTGCATACCGAACATGCAAATCTTCTTGGCTTGCCGCATTCTAATCGAAGATGACGACCCAAACTTTCACGGCGTTTATATTCTTTTCCACATTTTTCACATGATACATAATTTACAACTTCAGTTTGATATCTGTAAAGTTAAGTTTGGCAATATGTTCGTTACAAAAAAAAGTAATTTGTTATCATCAAAAAGATTCTACCTTGTTCTTCGATTTGTTTTGGGTGATTTTCTTTTTGATAGCAATTTGCCATGATGCCTTTGTGATGTTCGATTCATATTGGAATTGTCATAAACATTCGAAGTCGAAGGAGCAGATGCATAGAATAAATCGTCAGTTTCGTAAAAGGGTTGAAGAAGCTCTATGAAGAAATTTAAAGCGTTTGTTTTCTTCTTTGTTAAATGATATAAAATAGTGAATAAAAAACATTTAGTGGCACCATGTAACATTTTGTTATGAAATTTAAATAAATTGGTTAAAGAATGTTTTTTTCTTTAAACTTCACCAATATTTGCTTGTAAAAATTTGTTTAATTAGGTAAAATCTTCATGCGGGATGTTTATGATTTAATCGAAAAGCCAAGATTACACTACACAACATTAAGAATTCGAAGCCGAAGAATACGACTGTAAACACAAATAGGTACTACATTAGCTTAGTCAAATTTGCTTAAATGCTTAAGCATCATATCAGATTCAAGCCTGCTTTCTAGTTTTATAGACAATATTTTCTTGTTTAGTTTTTCATTGTAATAAAGTTTATGTTAAATTGTCTTTCAATACCATGAACGAAGTATTCGAACTGTAAAGCATCGCAAAAAGTAATTCTAGTGTCCAGTATCATAATCGTATTCAAGGATCAAACAGACTTTTCCTCATTTGATTTGAACTAAAATAAGATGCTGCCAATGCTCGATTGTGTCGACTTAACTCGATTGTATCAAGATACGTGCTGGGGGCCTTGGTTTTCATTGAATTTTGTTTCGGAAGATATTTAATTCGGTCGGTTTTTACGATAGCTGAACCAGTTTCGGGGATAGACACCAACAACACAATTTTCTAGCACTTCAACCGCGGTGAAACAAGTTGTTAACGTTTACAACTGATGCTAAAACTTTTTTCTGCCTGTGTATGTTTAAAACTGCGATGTTCTATTTAATGAGCCATCCATATGTAATGTACCCATCAGAACTTATTATCTCAACATGTTATAATAGAAGAATTAAAGATGCGTAAGAAGCACTGAGCGAACTACAACTTTAAAAATTCACAAAGGTCACTTGCAGGGTTGCTAATTAAAAATTAACACAGGTCGCTGTCCTGTGACTGAGCACACCTTAAGTGGAACAACTAAAGAACATTTGAATCCCTTGAACCCGATATTTGGACTTATGTCATTTTAATTTTGAGAAATATTTTGTGCCACTTTTAAGATTTATTTCATATTCAAATATGCGGAATTATTAAACAATGAAAGTATCCCCGAACTGGTGAGGTATTTCTTTATTTTTTTTTTTTGTGACTAAATATCAAAACAATATCATTTGAGCTAAACGCATAGGTTTTCAAGGACCTCGATGTTTCGTTCAAAAGTGTGATTTCTTAATTTTAAACTTTGTTTATTTTTTTAAAGGTCTATGAAAGGCATTCGAATTCATTATTATCATTTGGGTGGGTCATTTGTTTCTAAATCTTATATTAATTTGTCGTTCCCAAACTGTAAGATACTGTAAGATTTTTTATTTGAATTTCTTATCATTCTGGCTGATATTGTGCTTCTTTTTTTTTTGCGAGACAATAAATTTACCTTAAAGTTTGCCCGTTTAATTATTGTTTTCATCGAAATACATAACGAAAGCGGAACACTGATGTTTACCACCGTACTAAACTGTATGTACATATGAATGCAAATAAATGTAACGTACATACGTATTCTTTGAATATTTCCAAACCTCAGCAAAACCATTTACGTAGTCAATAACTTACTGCGCATGCGCAAAAAATGGGGAGCATACAGACTCCACCACCCACTTTAGAATATTTTGGTTTTGTTTCATGATAAAAAAATGGTTTTTGTTCTGTTTTGTTGGTTTTAAATGGTCAAGCTCTTGCTTGCGAATGAAACTAGTCCAAATTTTCCTCTTTGTGCAAATGCAAGAAATAAAAAATAATAGTATTTTAAAACAAAAAGGGATGTATGCATGTTTGTATGTCTAGTCGAGACACTCTGAGTATTCGTAGATAGACATTCTTGTGTACAATTGTTTTAGTCCATATGATGATGAACGGCATAATAATATTCAGATTTTATACGAATATTGCGTTTGTTCCAAAACTATCAAGTTTGGGTCGTCAAACTATCAGCAAACCGAGGTGGTTTGAATGAATGCTCTTAGATGATTTGCACAATTCTGCCAAACAGATCAAAACATTTTATTAGAAAAACTCCTTAGAAAATGTTGCAAACGTTGAGAAATTACATTGATTTTGATTCTTAGGGATTCCACTCTTATCAATGGAGCGGTATTGCTATCGTGGATAAAAATGGCGAAGGAGTATTTTATCTCCTTTAAAATGTAAGTAGGAAAATCTAGTAGAAGGTTTTCATGGATTCAGCACCACTAAAAAGAGATGTGATGATCGAGTTATAAAATACACTTTCTGGTGCCATATTTTTTTTTTTTTATATATGTTTAATGTTCGATATATGTATTTTTAAATGTTTTTTTACGTTCAGAAATTAGCGCATTAAATACTTAATACATCCCCAAACTGTGGATTATATTTCAAGGAAATTGTGCACGAGTTAAATATTCCCCCTGCGATATGTTTAAATCACATATGCAGACAATTGTTAACCTGAAGAACAATAATTGGTCCGCTACAGATTGGCTTGAACCTGAACTCATCTAAAACTTATATTTGCGATAGTATAGCATAAGCCAAGACTGTTCAATGTTAGTTTAGCGTATTACAAGGTACAAAGATCAGTTGTTGACGAGGTATTTCTTCTCTTTGATCAACAAAGACATTAAATTTGTTAATTTGGAATCAGTACTCGAAATTTGATGCTAAGTTGAAAAGTGTGTTTTCTGATAAAATGATTTTAGTGTTTTCAATAATTTGTATCCAATGTTTTCTTCCATATATGGAGCTCACTTAAAATCGAGGGCTGAAAATAATTTGTCATCGATTTATGTTGAACAAAATGTAAAAGAAAAAAAAAATCCGGGAATATTTTCTGATACCTTTCCCTTTATGCTATTTCAATACTGCTGTTTAATACTAAAATGTATTACCTAACCAATTTGTTAAGCTTGCAAAAAAAAAAATGAAGGAGATGTGATGATAGTTTATGAAATGTTCAAATCTTACGTACCAAATACATATCAGAAAAATACTTGGAATCGGAATATCGTTCTGAGCTTTAGTAACATTCAAAAAATTCGAAATGTACTAATTGGAAAAGTTGGGAATATGAAATCTTTTAAGGTTTTGCTTCTATCCATTATGAAAAAAAAATTCGAAATGTACAACTACGCATTTTCTGTTGTCTTCCACTTTGGTAGAATTCCAAAGAAAAAAAAGATCTCAAATAACTGCTCCACTCGTCTATTGATTCAATTTTGGTACGAGTATCTACAACTGTGACTTCACTAGTTTTAGAATTTTTTTCCTTTTTATTAAATAAATAGTCGGAAATTCTGGTGTTTGCTATATGACCAAATTTGCCAATATGAGCAAAAGATCAAAAAAAAAACCCGATCTTAACAATTTAAATTAATTGTTGATTAGGAAAATATGTATGTACTGTACGGGTAGAAGCCATTTAATTAGATGGCAAAACCGAGAAAAAATAAACTGACTAGTTTGAAAAACAAATTATGTAGTTAAATTAGTGCGAACGATTCATTCATAGATGGCGCTTAAACTCGAAAAATTCAACAATCAGACCTTTTGTTAGATTCGTATGAATTCCGGGCGAAAAGTTGTCTTTCGACAATTCCTTTTATTTTTCGTTTGAAATAAAAACAATATTGTTTTTTTTTTTAATTAAATTTTGCAGACGAACAAAAAAAGTTTGGCGAAAAATCTTAATTGCATTCAGGCGAAACTAATAATAGCTTCAAATTCCGAACGAACAAAAATATTTCACATGAAAAGTTTTCGGGCGAAACTCACAATAGGGCTGAATAATATGGGTTGGTTTATATGTGAACCACGATTCATCAATGGGGGTAGGGTGGTAGTGCAATTAGAAAGTAGAATCGAAAGTACATATGAATCAAGTTTTCGGGTTTGTTTAAAAAGTTATTTGTTTTTTGTTTTTTTTTTATTTTAACTTTTCTCCCTTTTAACAATAGCGGAAAAGTGAGAATGGAACGAAAATCACAATTGGTAGCATTTATCATAAAAGCATTTCCTAGCGAGTTTTTGTATTGAATAAAATTAAAAGTTATTTATTCACGGTTTAATTGGTCTAGTCTGAGTCAAGATTCGTTCAAACTTTCAATGATAAAACGCAATTGTTTCGTTGCTCCATTTTGTGCTGACCTCCGGTTTTTTTAGGTTTTAACAGTTATTATTGGGTTTTAACAGTTATTATTGGGTTTTAACAGTTATTGTTAAGGACGTGTTGACCTCCTATTGATTTTTTTTTTTTTTTGAACATTTATTGACTACTTTTTAACTAATTGACTTCGGTTGTATGGGAATTATTTTAATTGAAACTTTTATTTTCAAAGGTTTTCCTTTAAAATGGTTTGCTTTACTTAAATTATTATTTCTTTTGACACCCATTATAAAAGTAAGGAACACTGAAGTCTAAAACATTTTTTTTTAAATCAACAAAAAAAAAAAAAGAATTTTCGAGTTTAAAGTCCTCACTATAAATAACGAATCGAACTTGAAACATTTGTATATTAGAAAATTTCTTATCATTAAAGCTTATCATTAAACATTAATTTTCGAACCGCTCAAACTAAGTGCAACCTTCGATTCACTATTCATAATGAGAGTCTTAATGTATTCATATAATACCTATCCATCGACTTATACATATAATTTTCCATAAGAATAAAAAAATGAAAATTAAATAAAAAGGTTAGTACTTACAAAAGCGTTTCTTTTTTTTATCTCTCATTCAGCCATGACAATCGTTATGTGACGACAACTTTAGTGTGCGTGTGTGTGAATAGGAAAGAACCACATTCAAAATAAACTCCTCCATTTGTCTTTGTTGTTTGTTTTTGTTTAAAAGTTTCAATATTTACAATTTTCTTTTTTTAATTATTGCTTTTTTGTATGAAATGGGCCAACATTAAAGAAAAATTTTGGATATCCCGATTCATCATAAAATAGAATTTATATTACTTAAAAAGCATTAGTGTTATTTGAGAATAAAAACAAAACAAATAAAAAAAACACAAAGTTGAAATGTTGGCCCATTCACAATAAACAAAAAATAAAAAAAAAAAAAAAATTGTAAACAATACTTTACCCGTTTTTTTTTTGGTTTATTTTTCTAAAGACAAACCTGAAAATCAACAACTTCATTCCACAGAATAATTTTCCACAAAGAGAGAAAATATTGGAGGATGGACATTTGGTAACATTGGTAAGGAAAAAAGGATCAAAGGATTGTTTTTGGTGTAAGAGGACCAAAGGATAATTTTGAAGATCAAATAGTAAAATTAAAATTTAAATATTAAATAAAATGTAAATGAAAAAAAAATAATAAAAAATAAACTTAAAAATAATTCAAAATTTGATTTGCATCTCTATCAACCGATACTGTTGACTAGAGACATACTTACCTGTTATTTTAGTTGTTTTTGTTCTTACTGTTGGTTGTTGTTTGAAGAGTAAATGTTGTAAAAGAAGAAAAAGTCTCGAATGGTTTCTCTCTCCGTGGGGCAGGCAAGACATCCGAAGTTTTTGTTTACCTCACTATGAACCAATACGATTCATAGCTACAAATTTATACTCTCCCTATCGACGAACAGCAATTACCATCTGCGAACAGGAACACCAGAGCTCCCAGACTTTACAACGACTTCTTTTCCTTATTTCAAACACTTGTTTTCAAATCACTTTGGAATTTTAAAATCTTTTCTTTTTACAGAACCACTTAAACACTTATAAACGGTTAAACCCAAAACAGGCAACCAAAAACAAGACCAAACGTATTACGGAAACGAAGGATAGTTAAAATGGGATTTTTGTTTTTTTTTTTATTTTTTAATTGGAAACCCGATTTTTTGTTTACCGTCACGATACTTTGAACAACTCTTAAACAGGAGCTGTTATCAATTTTTTTTACTACCGAATCTTAAATTGTGTACAGATTTTTATATTAAAAAAAAATCTTAAATAAAAAAAAGTTCAGATAAAAAAATAGTCCCGTCAACCAAAAGCATAAAATATTATAAAAAAAAATAAAAATGAATGTTAAAATAAATATTTATATAGAGAAAAAGTATAATAAAAAAAAATAAATGCATGCGTATTTTTGTTCAACTAAAAAAAAACGTGTTTGTCTATATTAAGTTTAAAAAAAAATATTATATAAATATATCACAGCAATAAATGATTTTTTTGTATTTTTTTTAGTTGTTGTCGAAGAGGCCAACGTTTCACCTTTGGAGAAACATTTTGTTTTGTTTTTCATTCTTTTTTTTCATTTTTAAAACAAAATATGTTTAACATTATTGTTTAACAAAATACAAATTCTTTTCGGAAACTTTTGTACACTTATATTCTTAAATATTTGAATTTTTTTAATTCATATTTGTAATAAATATTTTTCAAAGCAAATGCGACGTTTTTGTAAGTATAGGTACTGTTGTTATGTTATTTCTTTTTTTTTCTGATTATATGTATCATAAATATTAACATTTGCAAATATTTTCTTAAGAAAAATTGCTTCTTGACTTTTCGATTTGTAATTAAAAACTTCTTCAAGGATTAGTCATTTTTAAATTCAAAATTAATAATAATAAAAAAAAAGTTTAGTTTTTTTCACCAATCTCAAATGTTTTCAATAAAAAAGAGAGCAAGTAAGTAAGTAAAAAAAAAATGTGTGCAAAGGCTAATCAAGTGGAAGGAGTTATTAAGCGTGTTTTAATTTTTAAGAATAATTTTTCTGTCCGCCAACAAATTGGACAGGCTTAAATGGATCAGTACACAAAATAAAATAAAGCGGTAGAATTCTCCATTCCATTTGATTAGTATTTGGCAAATGGTTGTTGTTGTTTTTTTTTTTAATTCATAACAAAATGCTACACAAACACCAAAAATTACCAAAATCAATAAATATTTTTTACTTTCAAAAGGTTTCTTGCAAAATAGACGAAATCCAACTGAGATGGGAAGAGATTGATGGATATAAAAGTCTTTAGTATCATTCATCATTTCGCCCTCTTACCATTGGGGTTTTGTCTTAACAAAAAGTCTCCATCAAATAACAACAAACAAACTCTCCAATTTCAGTTGAATTTCATAGCTATGGAGCACGACTAATAAAAAAGGGAGTGCAAATCTCTTCTCTTTGGTCGTACAAATTTTGTTGTCAAAATATTCTTTTTCTTTTTTGCAAAAAAAATTAAAAAGTAAAAACTAAATACAAAACAAATTAAAAAAAATATATATAAAATTCTACATCAACTTTCTAAAATTGTTTCTTCATTTTTGCAATTTTCATATCAATTTTACTAAATTATTCAATTTTAAAGAATTTAAAAAAAAATAAATAATTAATATTTTATCTGTCGTGCTCATTTCGCTTTTTCATATTTGACTGTTGTATTATACTTTTTTTTTGTGTGTCAAAATGGAATAAATTTGTTGACCTACCTTGTGGATCCCGTTGTTGGGCTTCTTGTGCGGCCATAAATACTTCATCCTGAGATCTGTCGA